>CM057449.1:143845000-145092000 GCA_016271365.2 Neoceratodus forsteri
CAAATGGCAATAGTACAATACTTCGAGCACAAAATGGAACCACAGTTGGATTAAATGCAGAAACAAATAGATCTGATTTATTTAGGGGACTTGAACAAGGAAGTGGGGCAATCAGGTTAATTAGCTTAATTTCTCCATCAATCTCACAGCTGTGCATGCAGTCAGAGTCCCTAACACAGTTACACCCTCTGGGTACCCAGGTGGAGGAAAGGTGGGCTAGCCAGGTCTGTTGCCCGGGGTAGGCTGGCGTTCCCACTGGTCGGGGCCCTGTGGTGAAAGAAAACAACATGCACAACACATCAATTGTAATCCGGAGCCGGAGGGCTCAGTTCATGAAGAGAAAAGATAACAAGACAATCAGATGACACACATTTGATTTAACTGTATGTTGCAGGGAGCTACCATGGTGGTTACTCACGATACTCAAGACTGGACACAGGAGGGTTGAAAATTGAGACAGCAGATGAATTCTCTGGAGTGCCAGGAGAAGCAGGACCCACACAATTCACCACAGCGTCGTTCCTGTTCAGGCATGGAGAAGGGGGGGCTGTTCCCTGGGCAGGTCTCTCGTCGATGGCTCTTCTCTGTGCAGCAGAGTAGTCTGGCGGGGCCCTCGTGGCAAGGCCCAGCCACATGGAGCTAACCGCGGATTCAGTCCGTTTGTGCTGGATACAACTTCCAGCAAGCAGAGCCCAGTTCACACAAAAAGGGGAACTAAATCGCGACCCCCATTCAGTACACAGCACATTTATATGCAAGGAAATATTACTGTACCTGGCACGTGTTTGCCATTATAACCAGCTGGTTATAACAGAAAATTACAACCAGGTTTCCCTATGGGAAAAAGCGCATACCAGTAATTATATAGAGAATAATGGATAGGTAAGTGTGTGTTATGGAATTTATTTACACCCCCGAGGTGTGTGATGACTCATAAACCTCAAGAGCGAAGCTCAAGAGGTTTATGAGATCATCACACACTAAGGGGGTGTAAAAAAAATTCCATTAACACACACTTAACCTATACTTTAATTTTTATAATTACTGGTGCAGGGAGTGAGTCCCAGCATACTGCTTGTGGTAGGCGGTCTCTCATAGAAAAATGCAGTTCTGTCATCTCTCTCTGTCATCTCTCTCTCTGTCATCTCTCTCTCTCTCTCTCTCTCTCTCTCTCTCTCGTAAGAACATTTCCTTTTTCTTTTTTTCACCAGCACTTGAGATTGCAATCGGTCGGAGCAGACCGAAGTGCAACAATGGCATGATGAACCAGATAGATTTTTTTTTTTTTGTCAAAGAAGGCAGGATCAACCAGATTGCTACAAAATAAGAAGAAGAACACGAGCGGCAAACGTTTACCTCACAGCAGCAGCGCTGGTCCTCTAACAGGAAACTGCGGCCACCACACTCGTACATTTGTTCAGCCCACCCACACACGTAGGGTCAAATAAGATGGCATGCTACATTTCCGCTCAGTCATGCTGCAGAAGGAAAGTGAAAGTTGTTCCTAGAATGCCGTAATAACCGGATTTTGAGTTATTATGGCTTTTTGGAGAGTAATAACCCGAAATAGAGTTATTACGGCATTTCAGAAGCACCATAATCACATTGATATTATAGGTCACCAGTTATTATAAACCCATAACACACAGTTGCATATCCATTATTCTCTATATAATGGCTGGTCACCCCAAGTTTATCACACTGATTATCAGTGTCCAAATGCTGTAATAACCAGGCATGACACCATTCCAAACTGTTACGGCATTTGGAGTGCTCGTGATTCACTGTCACTTACAGTACAACCATGAGAAACAACATGCTGCTCCGTAACTCCCAGCACCAGTTATTATAAAAAATAAAATATAAGTGACTGAGTGCTTATGAAGTGTTTTGCTTACTCACTCTTGGTGTGCGATGACCACATAAATCCATTGGGTTCTGCTCACGAGGTTTAGAGGTCATCTCATACCTCAGGCATGTAAAAAAAACAACTTTGTAACACACGGTCACCTCTGCATTAGGCTCTATTTCATTACTGTTGGGTTACTTTTTCCATCATCCCAATTGTTATGTACCCCTAAGTCCTCCAGTCCCCTCCATCTGCCCTCCCTCGCATAGCCCTGTTACCCATCTTCCCTGAGACTTACCTGGCTCCAAGTCTTCCATGGACTACCCCATCTGGCGGGGCCAGGGGAAGGAGCTTGGTTCTCTCCACCCCCAGTGACCATATCCACATGAGCTAGCGCCCAGTTCATGGTGGGGGGCCTGAGGTGAGCAGGGTATTCATCCTGCCAGTAGGGTTCAATTTTTGTGTTTTCCTTCCCCGTCCACCTTTCCTGACATCGGACCTGTCTCATCAGACCTCACGTGCAACCAGTGTGCCTCTGCAGAAAAGGCAAGCTCACTGGCCACACAGGGGTCCCTGGTGTAGCAGATCCAGATGCCCTCCCTCCATGTCTGAGAGTGCTGCCACACAGCTGGGTCTTCCCAGCCCTTGGGCCGCTTGACCGGCTTCCTAGGCTTACTTCCGTACCCAATCATCAGCAAGGGAGCCCACAGTACTACTCACTGGGCCACTGGTGTCTCCTGCAAGGTTTCTTTTTGACTTTACATACTGGAGTCATACTGTGGATGTGTTTAGAGAGTGCTAGCTCACATTTCTGATGGTAAACCAGCACCATGCAAAAATGTTTCATATTTTTGTAGAAGGTATGGCCAGAGATCAGCAACTTTTAAAAGGAGTCCGGCCAAAATTTCTAGCATCAATAAATTCAAAATTCAGATTCGCATATCCCTAATCGGCCTCATGCCAAAAATGAGATCTTTAAGTTACTTTGTTGAAGTAGGGGGTGAAAAGGATGAGCAGAGACCTGAGAAAACTAGAGGAGTGGTCAAGGGTAAGGCAGCTGGGTTTCTATGTGAAAAAGTGCAAAATAATGCACTTAAGATAGAGAAACCCATGGGCTAAGTACAAAATTGGGGGAGTGGTACTGATGACCACCAAGCAGGAAAGAGACCAGGCGGTAATCATATCAGATGATCTAATGGTGGCTAGGCATTGCAACAAGGCAGTAGGGAGGACTAGTGGAGTGCTGGGGTATATAAGTTTGGGCAGAATTGAGGGGTTCTAGCTGGTGAGTTTGTAACTGTGTGTCTGTAATTGAATTTAAGGTATTTTCTTAACTGCCATTTCAGTGTGCTTCTTCATTTAGTTTGGGCAGGACTGTGGAATTCTAGCTGGTGAGTTTGTGACTCTGTGTTTGTAACTGAATTTGAGATCTTTTCTTAACCATTTCAGTGTGCTTTTCCATTTAGATTGGGCAGGATTGAGGGATTCTAGCTGATAAGTCTATGACTGTGCGTTTGTAATTGACTATGTCTGAACTTTTAAGTGCAGGCATCATATTACAGGGATTAGTGTAGTTTGAATGTAAGGTTTTAACTGCAATTTCAGTGTGTTTCTTCATTTAGTTTGGGTAGGACCAAGGGATTCTAGCTAGTGAGTTTATGACTATGTTTGTAATTGAATTTGAGGTATTTTCTTAACTGACATTTCAGTGTGCTTTTTCATTTAGGTTGGGCAGGATTGAGGGATTCTAGCTGATAAGCTTGTGACTGTGTGTTTGTAACTGGCTGTGTCTGGACCATGGTGAGTGGAGTGAGGAGCCACTGCCAGAGGACTTATTGGCGGATTGTTTTTGGACATAGCCTGTGGTGTAGCTAGGAGGGAGCAGCTGGATGTCACTGTCCACCTGGGGACCAATGATCTGGCCAGGAGAAGGATGGAGTTAGCCAGAGTCCAGGATGATTTCAGGAAGTTGGGGGAAAACCTGAGACATACAGCATGCTCCGTCACATGCTCGGAGGTGCTACCTGTCCAGGGCACAGGGGAAGCTAGGACACTCCACATCCATATCTTCAACTCCTGGTTGAAGGATTGGTATGGAACAGGGTTTTGGCTTCATAGGGGCCTGGGGCCTGACCTGGGCAGATGCAAGCTTTTAGAAGGAAGGAAACATATTCAATTCAGTGCTTTAGAGTAACTGGTAATTGCTATTTTTCTTTTAAACTTAGATTGTGGGCTTTTAGTGACACTATACTTTCTTTGTTGTCTTTACTTATAATTGTTTTTGGGCTGTTGAAAATTTAAAACATAGTGGTGGTGTAATTATGTGCTGTCTTTAATTGCTGCAAATTTTCGCCCCCCTTCCCCCAACTCTTAATTATATGCCCTGTTAAATCTGATTGACAGGAGCTAAACACAGGGTATAGTAAGGGGTGTGAAGTAGGAGGGGCATAAGGGGGAAGAAGCCCACCCTCAGCACGACAAGTGTTTTGACTCATTTGTTTATTTATTGGTTTCTTTTTCTTTAAAAAAAAATATATATATCTGAGGATCAGTGGCAGGATTTTTAGTACAGTAAATTAATAAAAAGGGAACTAGGAGAGCTTCAGTAGCAGACAAGTAGTGGAATTGCAGTATAATGTGGGGAGGTGATGCAGTGGCTGTGAGCAGCCATATTCAGGCAGACCTTCTGGACACTGAGGTGCTGCCCTATCTGCATGCATCTCTCTGGACAGTGGGATGAGGTAGCCAGACTCAGAGCAGAAGTAAACTGGGTCAGGAGTACCATCACCCCTATCCAGGGACCACCCAGTCCAATGCCACTGCCTCAAAGGATGCCGAGAACGAGGAGCACTTGGATGACAGTGGGCTCAGGGAGGGTTAGAGCAGTTAGGCAGAGGCACATCCCAGATCCTATTCCACTCAAGAACTCATATGCCACACTGGCTAATGAGGACAACCAAATAGAGGTACCCAGAGAAGTGGAAGAAAAGGATGTGGAGGTTAGCCAAGGAGGTGACCTCAGCGGGGAAAGCAGTGGACCCCAGAGGAGAAGGAAGCTAATCTTGGTGGGGGACTCCATCATGAGAGGGATCCAGCTAGGAACACAGGAGGGGAGGACAGGGAGGTGAGGTGCCTACCAGGTGCCACGGCATGGAGGGATGGAAGGAAGATCCTGGGATCACTGGGAAGGCAAGACGGGAGGGTGAGCTGGATGTCATTATCCACCTAGGTACTAATGATCTGGCAAATGGGGAGCCAAAGGAAGTTCAGAAGAGTTTAGGAAACTGGGATCGGTCTCAAGCAAGTAGCTACTTCTGTCACTTTCTCAGAAGTACTACCTGTGAGGAGGCAAGGAGAGTATAGGAGTGCATGCACCAGAACTTTAACTCATGGTTGAAGAACTGGTGCTGTGAGGAAGGGTTTGGATTCATTGGTGACTGGGGACCCACCTGGAGGGATGGAGGTTTGTTCAAGCCTGACGGCCTGCATCCATCCTGGAGGGGAATCCAAGCACTCAATGATAAGTTTAAATGCTACATTGACAAGCATTTAAACTAGCAAAGGGGGGTGGCAGGCCAGCAAGGAGGGTACCTACTTGCTCACCCCCACAGATAGCAGTGGAACCAGTGAACCAGAGGAGTGGCTATCTCTGCAAAGCAGTGTGCAAAAGATGGAGATTAGCGCCCAAGAGGTGGATAAGCAGAAAAGGGGCAAAATTCAGCAGAAGGGCAGACAGCAAGGAGAACCAGGGATAAATGACAACCAAGGAAGGGGCTGGAGTAGAACAGTGAAACAGTCTAGGGAGGTCAAATCATGGAAAGCCATGTGTGCAAATGCCAGGAGCCTTAGCAACAAGATGGAAGATCTGGAGGCTGTCATGGTACAGTCAGACCTGGACATTGTGGCCATCAGTGAAACCTGGTGTAATGATAACCATGACTGGGAGATGACCATACCTGGCTACAACATATTCAGAAGAGACAGAGCAGGCAGGAAGGGAGGAGGAGTGGCATTGTATGTGAAAAATGACATAAGGGCCACAGAGATCCAGGAGGAACAAAATGGGGGAGAGATACTGTAGGTTAAGCTGGAAAGGAAAATGGGGACAGCCATCCGCACAGGTGTGATCTATAGACCACCAGTCCAGGAGGAAGAAACAGATAGGGAGCTGATGCTAGCCATCCAAAGGATGGCAGACAAGGGTGAGGTAGTACTGGTTGGAGACTTCAATATTCCCGACGTGGACTGGAGCATCCCAGCAGCAGCATCAACTAGGAGCAGATTTATCCTGACTCCTCTTCAGGGTGCCTTCCTCAAGCAACGGTCATGGAACCAACTCGGCAGAAGGCAATACTGGACCTTGTGCTCACAAACAGGGACAGTGTGATGGGGTAACAGTGGGGGAGCACCTGGGGAACAGTGACCACCAGTCATAGTGGTTTGAAATCACAGAAAGAGCAGAACCAAACCACACAAAAACACGTATCCTGGATTTTAGGGGGGCAGACTTTGGGAAAATGGGGAGATACTTGAAAGAGGCATTAAGGGGAATGGGACAGGAATCAGGGGTTGAGGAACAGTGGGCAGTATTTAAAATGGGGATTACAAGAACAACAGAATTATGCATTAAACAGGTTAGCAAGAGGAAAAGGAAGAGGAGACCATTATGGTGTTCCAAAGAGGTAGCAAAGAAAGTGAAAGCCAAAAAGATTGCATTCAGGCAAATACAAAAGACACAGGCAGAAGGGGATAGGAGAAGTACCAGGAGAAGCAAAGGGAGGCAGGAGGTCAGTAAGGGAAGCCAAAGCTCAGACAGAAGAACACATTGCAAAATCAGTGGGTAGAGGGACAAAACCTTTACAGGTACATAAGTGAAAAAAGAAAGACAAAGGGAGGGATAGTGACACTGAAGGGGGAGGATGGGGGCCGCGTTGAGGATGACAACAGTAAAGCTGACATATTGAACAGGTATTTCTGCTCAGTCTTTACTAAGGAAGAGGAGGGTAATAGGTCTGAAGGGAGTACAAGGGGTGAGAATGGTGCAGAAATGGACACAAGTCCCTTTACACGAGAATAAGTCCTGAAGGAACTGGAAGTAATAAGAGCTGATAAAGCAATGGGGCCAGATGGGGTGCACCCCAGGGTCCTTAAAGAACTAAGAGAGGTGGTGGCTGAACCTCTGGCTATCCTGTTTAGCTGATCACTGGAAACAGGGGAGGTACCCAAAGACTGGAGGACAGCAGATGTAGTCCCCTTATACAAAAGTGGGAACAAAGAGGAAGCGGGGAACTACAGACCAGTCAGCCTCACCTCTGTAGTGGGGAAGATCATGGAAGCACTACTGAAGGAGAGATTGGTGGAACATCTTGTTGTCAATGGACTACAGGACCCAAGGCAGCATGGTTTCACCAGGGGGAGGTCATGTCAGACCAACCTCGTTGAATTTTTTGACTGGGTGACTAGGGAGGTGGATCAGGGAGGGCAGTGGACATGGCCATCTGGACTTCAGCAAGGCTTTTGACACTGTGCCACATAGAAGACTATTACACAAACTGAGGAATATGGGTGTGGGCAGGACAGTAGTGTGGTGGGTAGGTAACTGGCTGGGTGGCAGGACACAGAGGGTGGTGGTAAATGGCTGTCACCCACAGAGGAAGAGTGACCAGTGGGGTACCACAGGGATCAGTGCTGGGACCGGTCCCTATTCAACATCTTCATCAGTGACATTCGCAGGACCTAGAAGGCAGAATTTCACTGTTCGCTGATGACAAAGCTCTGTAACAGAGTAGACACACCAGAGGGTGTAGACAGAATGAGAAGGACCTGCAGAAACTTGAAGAATGGTCAGGGGTTTGGCAGTTGAAATTCAATGCAAAGAAGTGCAAGATAATGCATATAGGGCACAAAACCCTGGCACAATATATCAGTTGGGGGTGAGGATATAGCATGCACCAAGCAGGAAAGGGATCTTGGGGTTGTTATCTCTGATGACCTCAAGGTAGGGAAACAGTGTGACAAGGCAGCAGGTAAGCAAATAGGATGCTGGGATGTATAAGCAGGGGCATCACCAGCAGGAAAAGGAGGTCATAATTCCGCTATACAAGACACTAGTGAGGCCCCACCTGGAGTACAGTGTACAGTTCTGGAGACTATACCTACGTAAGGACATAGACAGGGTAGAGCAGGGTTCAGAGGAGGACAACAAAGATGGTGCATGGATTGCATCACAAGTCCTATAAAGACAGGTTGAAGGAACTGAACATGTACTCCCTGGAGGAGAGGAGGAGAGAGAGGGATATGATAGAGACATACAAGTATCTTACAGGGAGGAACAGGGTGCAGGAATACACTATTTCTAAGTGAAAAGATGTTCCAGGACTAGAGGATGGGATGAAGTTGGAGGGAGGACTGATTCAGAGGAAACATGAGAAATATTTCTTCACAGAGCGGGTGGTGGACAAGTGGAACACCCTGCCAGAGGAAGTGGTGGGGGCTGAAACAATCACGGGATTTAAGAATGCATGGGATAGACATAAAGGAATTCTGGAGGTCAGGGGCAAGGGGATTCAGACTTCTAGGAAAACAAACTGAACTTACAAGCTCAAATGGGCAGACTGGGTGGGCCATAGGCCCTTATCTGCCGACACTGTCTATGTATCTATGTATGTAGGACAGCCTACATCTGTCCGAGAAAGGGACCTTGGTCCTTTGTGAGATGTTTAAATGCTTCAGCTGTGAGCATTTAAACTGGCCAAGGGGGGTGTCATTGAGGCACAGGTCAGGAAGCATAGGAAAACCAGGAGCAGTTGTAAAATTCACAAGTGTTTTATTATTAATAACCGTAAAATAAAATAAATAAAACTGTTCAGAATAACTATTTACAAAGGCAGTATAAACAGAGAAAGTCCATCTAGGTTTCTTCTCAATTTCCAGTCTCAGTCTCTGTGTCTTTCTCTTGCAAGAAATTACAGCTTTTTTTTTTTATAAGTCTTTGCAACCCCCGCTCGTTAACAAAACAGCATGCTACTCACACAGTGTCCTTGTATGTTTCAACAAGTGCAGCTAAAAGAACACTGTGATCCAGAACTCACCTCTTCCTTACAGCTTCTCAGAGAGTTTGCAAGCTAGCTTCTCTGGTTAACCCTTTGAGTTCCAAATAGCTTTCTGCAATCATTTCAACAGTATAATTATATACATTTCAACAGTAAAACTACATTTATTTCTAAACAAAGGGATACCAGTATCAGTTTCACTTCCACTTAATAATTCACATGTATTTTTATACCAGCAGATATGCAAGGAGGGAGAAAAGACAGGACAATAAGAGAAGGTAGAAAGATAGCGAGAGGCAGAGAATTGCAAGACTGTTGGGGTGATCAAGTCCTAGATCTCACAAGAAAATCTGGTTGCGCAACCAGACAGAGAAGAGACAGAAAAGGAGAGAATAGAACAGATCCTTGCATTTAAACTCTTTCTCCAGAACAACTGGGACAGGGCCCTATTCAACCCTGTCACATACCCCCCCCCCCAAGAGGGAACCTGTTTACAAAAACAGGTTTCCAAAACTTTCTTTAAATTCTCCTTTAACATGACAGTAGCTCATAATCTTTATAGTTCCGTGCATATGCAGCATATCAAACAGAAAAGTTTCAACTCACATTTTTTTTTCAACTTTCATAATTCTCAATTCCTGATCCATATCTAGACAGAAAATCAGCATTGACATTCTCTTTCCCAGATTTGTGCATCACTTTAAACTTAAATGGCTGTAGTGCCAGGTACCAACATGTGATTCTAGAATTTTTATCCTTCATCCGGTTACGCCAACAGAGAAGATTGTGATCTGTTACAAGTACAAAGTCAGCTCCTAGCAAGTAAAACTTAAGGGACTCCATGGCCCACTTTGCTGCAAGACATTCCTTTTCAATGTTGGAGTACCTTTTCTCTCTGTCATGCAATTTCCTACTGATATAGAGAATATGATATTCCGTCCCATCTATATTTTGACTCAGGACTGCACCTATGCCTGTCCCTGATGCATCTGTTTGTAACAAAAATTGTTTTTCAAAGTCTGGGCTTCTTAAAAACAGGGGCTGAACATAATGCAGCCTTAATGGCCTGAAAAGCTTCATCACACTCTGGGAACCATTTCATATTTTTCAGGTACCAATTTTTTGTAAGTTCAGTGAGGGGAGTAGCTAACTCTGCACAGTTGGGAACAAATCTCTGATGATAACCAGCCAGCCCTAAAAATGACCCAACACGTTTCTTGGTTTTGGGGACAGAGCTGTTAGCTACAGCTTCTATCTTGGAAACCTCTGGCTTGACTTCTCCATTTCCCCAAAAACAGCCCAAATATCTTGTTTCCTGCATGCCCAATGCACACTTAGTAGGAGTAATTGTCAGACCTGCCTTTTTGATCGACAGGATAACTGCTCAGGTGTTCCAGCTGGCTTTTCCAGTCTGGACTATACACCACGACATGATCCAGGTATACAACACAATAACCAGTGTGAGGGGATAAAATTACATCCGTGTACTGCTGGAATGTAGTGGGTGCGCCATGTAAACCAAACAGCATGGTGGTGAACTGAGAGAATTCTATAGGAGTGGCAAATGCTGTTTTGTCTCTGGATTCTTTAGCTAGGGGGATTTGCCAGTAACCCCTGGTGAGATCAAGGGTACCGATATACTTTGCACTCCCCAGTCTGTCCACCAAATCATCTATTCTGGGCATAAGATAACTGTCAAATTCTGACACTTGATTAAGTGTCCTAAGATCAAGACAGATTCTTACACCCCCTTCTTTTTTGTTTACAGTCACCATTGGTGATGACCACGCACCTCGACTCTTCTATGATACCCTATTCTGTCATTTTTTTTGTATTTCCTTAACCACGTGTGCTCTTAACCACTCTGGTAATCTGCATGTCTTTTGCTAATAAGGTGAGGATTCTTTGTTGCTATTATGTGTGTGACACATTTAGCTTGGCCTGGCACTGTGGTAAAAGTACTGTTACATGTCTTTAGCAAGCTACAGATTTCTGCTGCTTGTTTGGAGGTTAAGGAAACAGTCACTTGACAGCATCAGCAGTTTCAGTTTGTTCCAGTCTATCACAAGCTACATCAATAGCTTCTTTATCAGTTTCTGGTAAAAATCAGCAAAACAGCTTTTGGTGTTTCTTCAACCCATTTCTTGAGGAGGTTAGCATGATATATCTTAGTAGGATTTTTCCTATCGGGGTCTCAATCTCATAGTTAACTCTGCCAGTACATCTGAGCACTTTATAAGGCCCTTGCCACTTCATTAACAGTTTATTTTCTGTAGTGGGTAACAGTAGCAAGACCTTTCCACCTAGCTCAAAAACCTTTATCTTTTACCCCATGGTCACAATACACCTTCTGCTGGTTTTGGGCCTCTTCCTGATTACTATGGGTGATTTCAACATATTATGCCACCTTCTTTCTCATGGCACACATATAAGATGTAATAGATTGTTTCTGACTAGGGTTATGTTCCCATGTTTCTTTTATTACATCTAGTAGTCTTCTAGGTTGTCTACCATACAACATTTCAAATGGTGAAAAACTTGTTGATGCCTGTGGCACTTCTCTGTAAGCAAAAAGCAGGTAAGGTAAGTATTGGTCCCAGTCTTTCCCTTTCCTTCCCCTTTTCCAAACCTTTTTAACTTGCATTTTAGAGTTTGATTAAAATGCTCAACAAGACCGTCAGTCTGCGGGTGATAAGGAGAGGTTCTTATGGCAGTGATACCTAGTAGTCAGTACAGCTCCTTCAGTAATGCAGCACCAAAATTACTACCCTGATCAGTAATAATCTCTTTTGGTATGCCCACCCTGCTGAAACTTTTGGCAAGCTCTGCTGCCACTTTTGGGGTTGTGACAGTATGCACTGGAACCGCCTCTGGATAATGAATAGCATAGTCACACACTACCAAAATGAATCGATTTCCCTCTTTACTTTTGTCTAAGGGGCCAGCCACATCCATTGCAATTCTCTCAAAAGGCACATCTATTAAGGGTAGGGGCACCAGGGGCACCTTGTCTTTTTTAGTCACTGGGGCTACTTCTGACACTCAGCACAAGAACTGCAATATGTAGCAACATCTTCATCAATTCCAGGCCAGTAAGATCTGTACAGTAACCTGGCAAGGGTGCGATCCCTCCCCGAGTGACCGGCCACTGGACTATCATGTGCTATCTGTAACAACTCAGATCTATACTATTGTGGTATTACCAATTGTTCTATCTGGTCCTGTATCTGAGGTTTAACTCAAACTCTGTACAGTAGCCCATTACATTTTTTAAACATAGGTTCACCCTACTACTTACTTACTTGTTAGCAGATACAGGCCACATGGTCTAACAAGTGTGCTCGAGTGTGCAGCTAGCACCCTGCTTTGCAGCTGCCCCTTCCCCTTCACAATCCCACACAGATGAATGCCAAGTGAGACTGAACCAGATTAAGCTGTTTGTGGTATTTCCAGTGAATGGGGGAAATTTGGCCAGGGCACCGGGGAAATTCTCCTACTCTTGCACCAGGGGGCTCTTCTTCCTGTGAGCAGGAATGGAGGAGCCCAGTTTGGAGCCGGACAGAGAAGGAGGAAGAGGTGCTGATGTGGCAGGGGGGAGATGGCTGCCGAGGAGGAGGAGGAAGAAATCAGGGACTTGGAAGACTCAAACGCTAACAATACCAAAATAAGGATTAAAAAATGAAATGAAGGGAATGACCTGACCACTGCTGATACATCTAATATGGATACTGCAGCTGAGAAAATTTCAGAGGTAACGGATGTCTGTAATTTACCTGAACTTCCTAATGAAAGTGAATCTGGTAACAGTCATCAGGATGGAGAAACTCCAGATTTCTGATAAGACAGATACTAATAGAGGTGTGATTGCCTTGCAAAAACAGTCTGAGATGGAGGAAAGACAGTATTTTTTGAAGAAAATGCAATTGGAAACAAAAATAAGTGCCATCTGATCTGACAAATGCAAGGAGAATGTCAAAGCCACCCAGCCGAGCTGCAATGATGCAGCAGCAGCATCAATGGGAGCGACGACAAGCTGGGCTGTGGCTGTTGAAAACGCTGACAGTGCTGAGAACACTGAAGCAAGAGAAATAAGCAGTATTTCCTCAGGTACGGCATCAGGAATGGGCATATACAGGTGTGATTCAGCCTGGCCCAAGATGCTCTGAGGAGAATGTCACACAAAATGAAAATAGGCAGACTTGGTCTGTAAAAAGTGCCTTAGAAGCTGCAGGATGGAAGCAGGATTGCACCACAGATGTACTTGGAAGAACGGGTACACACAAGAATGAAGGGACTATCTATTGACATTGCTCGAAGAAGAAGAAGAAGAACAGCGTTCTAAAGAAATGGAGGAGTCTGGACAAGCGCTCCAAGAAAGGACGGCATCGGGAGCGACTTTAGCGGCTGAATCAGAAGGTACTTTACATAAGGAAATGCAGAATTTTAATACAATGTCGGGAGAAACTATAGGAGTAGGAGGGCCTCAGCTAAAAGAGACTGAGGGGGGAGAGCAGCCTAATCAGACCGGGAGCAGTCAGAGCGTCCCACCAGATGGGGTAATGAGTCAGTGCACTGCAAATGCAAGAGACAGTATGATTCAGGACAAGAATGCATTATTTCCAAATGTCCCAAATTATGACAACCAGATTTCCGCATTAGGCTTCACTGTGGGGGGATGTCCTAAAACGGGCGGGTTGGGTAAGGATGTCGACAGACCAACCCTGGGTATCCCCGGAAAATTTCGGGCAGATGTACAGCAGGATCCTTTAGAAATCCCCTCCTCACTTGAGCTGCGTAATTCCCCACGAACACGGCTTTTTCAGGTCAACGATGAAAATGAAGGGGAAGACCCCAGAAACATACAGATTCCTGAAAAAAGAGATCAGTCAAGACCCTGGCCCTGCTCCCACCTTGGAACACCCCTCCTCATCTCCCATTACCCCAATGACTTTGCACGCACCAGCTAATACAGGGCAACAGGAAAACCAAGAATGTGTGCACAATAACAGGCCTGATCCACAACACAGAGGAACATATCAGAGGACCTTTGCTGGACTTTTTCATACACCCCCAGAGCCGGTGAACAGAAGAAATGCTATGCCTATTAAATACTGGAGAGGTTTAGAAACCTACCCAATCTATGTGGGGAAAACATTATTAAAAGTATGGGTTCTCAGCAAAAGAGATCTACGCTTTAATACACACGTCTGGTGACCCCAACTTTGATGCTAGTTTTATAACTGCAGCGAGCCTGGAGTTATTCTGGCAGAGATATCAGGAAGTGAGGCAAACGCCAGAATGGATCCCTTTTATTGCAATCCCTTTATCTAAACCAACATATCGCACCATAACAGTGTTATTTAAAAATGAGGGTGTTGCAATAGCAGATATATTGTGTTGGTTAAGAACAAAATGCTCAGAGTTGGGACTACCACATCCAATAATACACTCTGAAGATATCTGGACGGGGGTTGGCGGATCAGAGTTTGTCTCTCACAAAGTAACTGCATCATACTACACCTCCCCAGATGCTTTTACCTTGGTAGAGAGCAAGGTTTTATATTCTACGCAGGACAACCTAAGTCCTGCTTTCGGTCCTGAGTAATGCATGTGATCAACTAAATGTTCCTTATGCGGTGGTATAGGTCACTTGGCTATCGGCTGCCCTACCCCTATCTGCTGTAATATGTGTGAAGAGACAACTCACAATTACAAGAATTGCCCTGGGCTTTCTGTAATAATCCAGACAATGATGATGAGGAATATAGGCCAAATCACACAGAATCCCCCCCAACACTTTCCGTCACGAAACTCAACAAAGGGTCACAGCTCAGCTGGAAGACAGAATATGGCCAGCACCAGCGCTGCGACTTCCCGAATGCCAGAATCAAGTACAGTTTCTGAAGGAGACACCTTGATAGGGATGGAAGAGGACCAGTCCAGTACTGACACAACTGGAGAAGATGGGGAAGTTGCATTTAATAATCAGACCCCTCAGACACCTCCCATAACAACAGATCTTGGGGTCATGCCATCTCCTCAAGTGGAGTGGGAAAGCCAGAAACCTAGATAAGTGAAGTGGAGCAGCAGCCAGAAAGGAGATATTCCACGGGGATTTCCTGAATCATTTTCAATACCAACCAGGAACCGCTTTTCTTCACTTTTAAAACGTAAACAGTGGACGGAGGAGGAGGAAGACGCTGACTCATCCTCAGTGGCTTCATCACAGTCAGATCTACAGACAGATACGGAGCTAACTTCTGGGGACTCACGTGCTTCTAACAGGAAGAAGAAAAAGTCCAAAAAAATGAATGACAAGTCACCTATGAAGGAGAGGACAAATACATAAAGAACTCATGCCTTGGTCTCTCACATGTGGGTTGCTTAATACCAATAGTATTAAAAATGGAAAACGCAGACAGACCACATTTTCCATACTGAGAGACTTAAAGGCAAATATTTACTTTTTACAGGACACAAGGCTCCATACACTAAAAGAACAACATATAGCCTCCAGGGAATAGCATTCAGGCCCTTCTTTCTGGTCACTGGGGGAAGATCACTGTACGGGCCTAGCCATTTTAATTAATGTTGTAGGCCTTACAGTCTCAAGACTAACTGATTTATTGCCTGATAAGAATCATGATTATAGATGCTAGATATAAAGGACAGGACCTTAGACTAATCAATGAATATAATCCCCAAACAAAGTATAAGAGGATAGAGGTACTCAAGTGCTTACAACCCTTTCTGTATATATTCAAATCTGTTATAATGGGAGGGGATTTCAACTGCATATTAAACTTAAGTGCTAAATCTGGGTTCTCATATAAATTGTATAACGACACTAATTTTTTAAACACCATGTACAAACAAGCTAAGTTGAAGGATTGCGCCTCCACTAATGATTGCGCTCCAGAGCATACTTTTTTTAAAGGGCGACTATCCACCCAAATCGACTTTTTCTTTTCTTTTCAGTGGATGATGGTAAACAAATTTCAGGTTTTTCCCATCTACATCTGACCACAAACTGATTTTTGTTAGATTTGGTGATACCCCAAATAAGCCCATGTCGAATACTATATGGAGACTAAATGTCTCTGTACTAGAGGACCTGGGTTTTTTCAGGGACTACAGGAGGAATTATATGCCAGAAGCACTGTGTATAAGTTATATGATAACCCATTAATATGCTGGCAGGACACAAAAGCTGACATACGAACATATTGTAGCAAATATTCTAAACATAAATCTAATGTTCAGTATTTAAACTATTTAAAATTAAGAGACAAGCCCCAACTTTTGGTCTCACAGTCAACAGAGCAAGGAATAGACCACACAGACCAATACAAACTATCAAGCTAGATATGCGGAAATATCAGTATAGCAGAGCACAATCCCTGTCCCTGGAACGAAAATTCTGTACACAGGAGAGGGCACAACAGGTTAACCCTTATGACAGCTGTAACCAAAGGGTAGAATCAAAATACATGGAAGAATTGCAAATGGCCAATGGGATAAATACAAGGAAGGGCAGTGAAATCGCACAACATAGAAACATAGAATTTGACGGCAGATAAGGACCGCTTGGCCCACCCAGTCTACCCATTTCCCTACCTAATGGATAAGCTGCAGATCCTAGTTTACCAACAGCCAACTTCTTCCTACCCCCACAAACAGTGGATACTTATGTGCAGGGTATGTTTGAGGAGGCAGCACCAGCAGTACCCTCTTTGAGTGCTTTCCTACAGGACCTGCACATTCCCCAGATATCAGAGGCAGAAATCTGGCTCCTTACTGTCCCGATTACTCTAATGGAGTTACAAAGTGCAATTTCAGTGGCTGAATCTGGAGTGGCCCCAGGGCCCGGACAGATTGCCCGGAGAATTTTATAAGAAAATGATGGAACTGCTGTCTGAGAATTTATTAAGAGTTTTTAAAACACAATTTTGGCAGGCAAAGTACCTTTGCCAACCTCTTTTTCAGATAGTTTATTAATTTTCTTATATAAGAAAGGAGACAGGTTACAACTGAATAATTGGAGACCCATAAGTCTGCTAAATACAGACTGAAAGCTGTTGTGCAAAATTTTGTGCACACGTTTAGCACAGGTAGCCAAAACAGTCATTTCCCCTGTGCAGGCATGTGCCATTCCACAAAGGAACATGGTTGATAATTTAAAGATCATGAGAGAAGTTTTCTTCCAGAAAGACACAAGAGGAATTATGCTCACAATAGACCAGGCCAAAGCATTCGATGCAGTGCCACATGAATACCTTTTTATAACTCTAAAACAATACGGGATTCCAGAGATTTTTTTTTCATGGATCAAAACATTATACAAGCAGACATCTGCAAGTCTGGTAGTAAATGGCAGAATGGGTAGATATATCCCAATAAAAAGACAGGTGCCCTTTAAGCCCCCTGCTCTATGTTTTTGCTATTGACCTTCTGTTAAGGAAATTAGAGATGACATCAGAAATAGGCCCAGTAAGGGGTTTGGGGGAAGAGGTGTTTCCTATAGCCATGGCTTACGCTGATGACATCACTATCTTGGTTGCAGATGAAGCTTCAGGGGAGAATGCCTTATAGGTGGTAACTAGGTATTCCGAGTTGTCAGGTCAAAAATTAACACAGATAAATGTGGGGGCACAGTCATACATGGCCATGTAGTAGGGTCAATTGGCTCCCTCTCTGGTATAAACATTACAACCCCTTTGTTAAAATTTTAGGTATCACTTTTGGGACAACAGATCTGACACACACTAACTGGGAGGAATGTCTCAGTAAAGTCGAAAAGAAAAGAGAAAGATAGAAGGTATACCCGATGACGAGGAAAAAAAAAAAAGGGATATATATGATAAAGACATACATTATACCTATTTTTTTTGTTGGGGGGTACACCATTTCCACTTCCAGTTAAACTAGAGATAAGGGTATATAATGTTGTTTTTAGAATGTTGTGGGGCAGCAGACTAAAGCCAGTTAAAAGACTAATAACATACAGACCAATAAAGGAAGGGGATTAGACATGCTGAGCCCTGTAATTTTCTTTTTTTCAATGTTTGCTCAAAATTATTGGCAACAAGTTGGAACAGACGATCAGACAGCTTGGGTGAAGTTTGGAACAGACTATGGCTCCAACAATCCAACAATGGGAATCACAGAACTGGAAACTACGGAAAAACTCCTTTTTTGGAAACTATGCACACCTCGTAGACTTATGTAGAAAATTTAAGATATGGCAAATTACCTCACATGAGGCAAGACATTCCACAAGGAAAGAGAAGTTTAAAGAATGTCTTAGAAAAGAGGTGGAGCGTACCCCCTGTTTTACACTACCTAACCATATCAGTAATAAGGAGGTTACGGCCCAGTTGATTGAACCACGGGTTCCTCCCAAGGTGTGGGATTCTTTGTGGTTATGCTGCCACGATAGGCTCAATGTGAGGGGTAACCACCACCACAAAGAGAGGACTGAATGGCTATGCATAAGACCAGACTGTCAAAACCAAATAGCGACAATGTCTCATCTATTTTTTGATTGCTCTTATACGACTCATTTTTGGGAGACATTAGCCAAAGAATGAAGAATGCCTCAGTTAAAAAAATATGACTTATGACACTTTGGTATATGGACATTTTGGGAAGGAATGGTCCCAGTATCATCAGGGCACGCTCAGGGTAGTAAAGGCAATGATTAAATGGGGAAAAAGGAGAAGTCCGGCAAACCAGAAAAACACCATACTCACTGTTATAATGAGTTATCAAATTTTATTTGAAATTCTATACAAGCAGATAATCACCATAATAGTAGTTAACAATATACAACGCTTTCACGGTATCACTCAATGGTTTTCAAGGGCATCTGAAAAGCGCTGGCATAACGTGAAACGTTGGTGGTTTTATTGTTGACTATACTTTATTATGGTGATTTATTTGCTGCTTATAAGGAATTTTAAAATAAAATTTGATAACTTCAGTATAACGGTGAGTATGGTCTTTTTCTGGGTTGCCGGACTTCTCCTTTTTCTCCATTGATTTTTTTGACTGGGCACCAAATGTTATAGCAGCTGTCTCTGCAACTTTCGCAATCCTTGGCTACCAATGATTAAAAGGGTTATTTGACAGTTTATTTTAAGGCAGGTAAATACTACAGTTTTGGGGCTAATGGATAACATTAAGATTGAGTTACAGGGAATAGGCAAAAAGGAAAAAGCCCATGCACCTTTGCCAGCATATGAGTTTTGGTGGAAACACTGGCCCAAGGATATCACAAGTTAAAGAAATGGAAAAATAGGCACTACTTTAGAGGGACAGTAGATTAGTAGTTTTTTTGGGAGGGGGGAGTGAAATTGATGGCAAAAGAAAGGAGAACGATATCAAAAGGCAATCAACTAATCTAACTTGTGAATAACCAGTAGAAATCTGTTATTCTCTAGGAAAGGTCGCATAGATAACAGTGGGAAATAGCACATGGTGCTTACAAGAGGATTGAAATTGTGTTTTTTTTGGGGTCAACAGGTGATGATAATGATTTTTCTTATGTGCATATGGATAGGTTTGTACCAATAAAAAATTCCTCTACTCCTTTTTGTAAAGAGGGGGTGGTATCCCTTTCTTGGCTGGGAGTATGAACAAACAAAGCTTTGGCTGAAGCATGCTGTAAAAACCTTTTTAGGGTTTTCTTTAATTTCATTTTGATTTTGGGTGGAGAACTGTAGTACTGTGTATACTGAGTTATTAAGTATGATGTATTACCCATTATAGTTTCTTTCTGTACTGTTTTTATGATTTTGTGTGAAGAAACACTTTCTGGTATGCTTTTTGGTTATATGTAAAAAAGAAAATCCCCTACTCTTTTCGTGTGGGGGTAGTATCTACTACTGGGTTTTCTGGTTAAGAAGAAATTTTTATTTGGGAAATGTATGCTGTAATGCTCATGATTTCCTTATTTCCTTTTAAGAATTTGGTTGGAGAAATATATTTTTGGGTGCAATATGCTTATATGTATGATGTAATACTTCAAGCTTCTTTATGTTCTTATGATTTGGTGTGCAGAAACACTCTTTGGTATGAAATTTGTTTCAAATTACAATAAAAAAATTCCCCTTCTCTTTTCGATAAGTGCCATGGGATCTTTAACAACCACCTGAACTACCACCAATCCAGGCAGATGGGACCTCGGTTTAATGTCTCATCCGAAAGACTGCACTGCCGCACTACAGTGTCTGTATTGGAATATTAACTCAAAGTGCCAGATGTGAGAACTGAACCCACAGCCCTCTGATCTCCCAGCCTCAGAGGCGAGTGTGATACCTACTGAGCCACTGACACTGGACATTGACCCTGTTTTCATTTCACCCCCAGCTGCTTAAAATAACCTTGGAGAGAAACATCATTAGCATGTTCTGAAAGAAAATCACAATTAGCGATCAGTTTAGTTTCAGCATTTTCAGAGGTTAACCCCTTATGTCCACCAGTCTTTTGTTGCCACTGTTTCTCAGGCATTGTCTTTCTTTCCTGGACTTCCGGATCTTGGAGCTGTACTCAAACACGTCCGAATCAAAATCAGCAAAAGGAAAAGAGTCCCCACCATCTGGGATTTTCTTTGCCTGAGCTCTTGTCACCACAGCTGCTGAAACATCAGGATTTACTCCCTCTTTGATTAAATCCTGGAAAGTCATTTCCAATAATCACAGGTACAGGTAACTTGGGTACTACCCCCACTTTCATTTGGTGTGACACCCCATTAATACTGAGAGTCACTTGGCTGGTGGGACAGTATTGAGTGTCCCCATGGTTGCAGATGACCCCAGTACCTGGTCCTTTTGGACACTGTTTTCCCAGCACTTCAGTATGTACTAGGGTCTGTTTGCTTCCCGAATCTATAAGTCCCTTTACAGTCTTATCTCCCACTTTCATATCTGTTATGTACTTGCCCCAATTTGCTAAGAACAAATCTGCTCTAGTGTCACTCTTCTTATGGCAGTTTCTTGCAATATGACCTGCCTGGCTTATTACAGTTATAGCAAATAACGTCTTTGGGCACAGATTTGTTACCCCCACCAGAGTTCTTATCAGACTTGGAGTTTAAATGGGAAAAAGAGTGTCTTACCGGTGCTTGGCTGTTATCTTGCTGCTGTGGCATTTGTCTTGCCATTTGGTAGTCTTCAGCCAAAGAAACAGCCTTTTCCCCACTTTCTGGTTGGTGTTCCATTACCCAAAGCTGCACGTCTGTAGGCAGGATGTTGATGAATTGCTCCATTGCAAATATGTCTATGATCTGTGGGACTGTTTTGCGCTCTGGTTGGAGCCATTTTATCAGGAGTTCTCTGAGTCGGGTGAAGGCTTCTCGAGGATTGTCCACTGAGTTGTACTTCAGAGATCGAAATCTCTGCCTGTAGGTCTCTCCTGAGATGTCATACCTTTTCAGGATTTCACTTTTCACCAGGTCATAGTTCTCAGACTGTGCAGTGTTCATCTTGCTGTAGGCAAGTTGGGCTTTCCCTGTCAGGTAAGGTACTAGTTGGATTGCCCATTGCTGCTTTGGCCACTGGCATGCTGCAGCAACCCTTTCAAAAGTTGTCAAGTATGCTTTGATATCATCTGAGGGACACAACTTTGTAAGTTTTATGTATTTTAAGTTGTTTTTGTCGTGTTGCTCTGCTGGACCAGTGCAAGATCCTCCAGCTTTGATAACTTGCAAGGCATCCATCCATCGCTGCATCTCTTTTCTCTGCTGTTCGAGTTGTTGCATTTCTTCTTTTCTCTGTGCTTCTAAACGTTGAATCTCTTTTTCTCTCTGCTTCTCCATCTCATTTTGTTGTATAGTCCACCATTTGAAAAAGGCAGTCAGGGTTTCAGGTTCTGTCACTGCCTGTGATGCCTGTTCTTTTTCTGCAACTGGTGCTAGCTGTACAGTCTCAGCTTGGACTTCTGTCTCTGCTAGTTTGGATGCCATTCTCCTGGTAACCACTCTTGGGCTTGCTGCTTCAGAATCCATACCTTTATTCTATACTTCCCTGGTACCAGGTCTAGTACCCACACAGGCTGACATCTGTCATCGAGGCACAGGTCAGGAAGCATAGGAAAACCAGGAGCAGTTGTAAAATTCACAAGTGTTTTATTATTAATAACTGTAAAATAAAATAAATAAAATTGTTCAGAATAACTATTTACAAAGGCAGTATAAACATAGAAAGTCCATCTGGGTTTCTTCTCAATTTCCAATCTCAGTCTCTGTCTCTCTCTCTTTCGCAAGAAATTGCAACTCTGTTTTTATAAGTCTTTGCAACCTCTGCTCGTTAAGAAAACAGCATGCTTCTCACACAGTGGTGTCCTTGTACGTTTCAACAAGAGCAGCTAAAAGAATATTGTGACCCAGAACTGACCTCTTGCTTACAGCTTCTCAGAGAGTTTACAGACTAGCTTCTCAGGTTAACCCTTTGAGTTCCAAATAGTTTTTTTGCAATCATTTCAACAGTATAACTATATACATTTCTAAACAAAGGGATCCCAGTATCAGTTACATTTCCACATAATGATTCACATGTATTATTGTACCAGCAGATATGCAAGGAGGGAGAAAAGACAGAACAGCAAAAGAAGGTAGAGAGATAGTGAGAGGAAGAGAAAAGCAAGACCATTGGGCTGATCAAGTCCTAGGTCTCGCAAGAAAATTTGTTTGCACAACCAGAGAGAGAAGAGGCAGAAAAGGAGAGAAGAGAACAAATCCTTGCATTTAAAAACTTTCTCCAGAACAATTGGGACAGGGCCCTTTTCAACCCTGTCACGGGGGGGGCAGAAGGATCAGGAGGCTTAGGAACAACCCCCATGGGAACATGCAGTAACATAAGTTGACTACAGGAACAGCTAAAGCAGGCAGGGAGGGGCAGGCAAGCGAAAAATGTATGAGTGATATGGGGGGGCGAAAGCACATAGGAAAGGACACCATGGTGGGGGGAAGATGCTGGAGAGGGAGAACAAGAGCAGAGGGAGGGCAGACTGTAAAATGTGGAAGGTCATGTTAACGAATGCATGTAGCCTAGGAAATAAGGTTCCAGACCTGGAGGACTTGTTGGCAGATGCAGACCCTGACATAGCAGCAATAACAAAGACATGGTACTCTACTAATCATGGCTGGGAAGTCAGTGTACCAGGCTATACACTGTTCAGGAGGGACAGAGAGGGTAAAAAGGGAGGGGGAGTGGCCCTGTACATCAGAGATACACTGGATTCTGCTTATATGCACACCCGTTTTGCAACAGTAAAATGTGCATATAAGTGGAATTTGCATATAGCTGAAATTGCCGAAATTGAATGTAGTCCAGCTTGGTGGTTCCATGAGATCGAGGTATAGCAGCTCTCTGTGAGTCCAGGAGCCACAGTTGGTCGGCAGCAGTGAGGGCTCTGTTTGCCCCATTTGTTTTAAAATAAAGAAAAAAGTATCTCTAGTCCCTCTTTGACAGAAAAGCCGAGTCGCGGTGGCGAGAAGAGGGTAGAGGAAGAGGAGCGGTGAAGAACGAGGACACAGCAGTAGCGTTTAGTGGAGCAGACAATTCCTGTCCCTGGGACCATCCATCACACCTACCTTAAGTAATCATGCAAGCAGAGGTAGGAAGGCAGGACCCCAAGCCAGAGAAATCTCCCACAGAGCAGTGCAAGAGAGGAGACGCCTCTGCTCTTAACAGAATACCTAAGGGGTGGAAATAAGGACAGAACAGTTCAGGTAGCCCACCACAGTGAACTCTGCAACACAAAATGTGTTCTGTCATCTCCCACTCTGCATACAATTTACTTCTGCTAATGTGCTTGTTAGGCGATCGTCTATACAGGTTGCCAGCACCCATTAGCACCTTGTGAATTAACTGCAGTAATCTGGATTGCAATCCACACATTTAACAGCAAGTGCATTTTAGAAATGTTGCATTTAACCGAAATGTGCACTTAAGAGGATTGCTTTAAAACAAAATTTTTAACATTCAGTTTAACGCAAAATAAATAAATAAATCCGGAAACTGAAAAAGTGTGCTTTTAACTGGAAATTGCTTTTAAGCGAATTGCATATACTGTAAGTGGAATCCACTGTAGTATAAAGGCTACAGAAGTTCAGGGAAGACGGGGGCTGAGGTAATGTGGGTCACCCTGGAGCCAGGGAATGGAACAGCAATACACACAGGGGTGATCTACAGACCTCCTGCACTGAGGGAGGAAGCAGACAGGGAACTAGTGAAGAACATACACGCCATGGCAGCTAAAGGTGAAATCCTGCTACTGGGGGATTTCAATATGTCAGATGTGGACTGGGCCACCCAGGTAGCTGCTTTAGCCCAAAGCACAGCCATTCTAGAATCCCTGCAGGGGCTTAGACTCAGGTAACTGGTGCAAGAGCCAACCAGGGACAAGTCAATTCTGGACCTGGTATGGACCAATGGGAACAGAGTCAAAGAAACAGAGGTGGAAGGGCAACTGGGGTCCAGTGACCACCACATGGTGTGGTTCAGCATGGAGACATGGACTCAATTAAGCCACACAAGGGCAAGAGTATTAGATTTCAGGAGGGCAGTGTTCACTGAAATGGGTAGATGTATACAAGCAGTACTGGAGAATGGAGGGGTTATAGAGGGGGTGGAAGAACAATGGGAAAAACTGAAAGGAGCCATAGTGGAGATAACAAACCAATGCATTAGGATAGTGGCCAAAGAGAGAAGAAGAAGGAGACCACTAAGGTTCTCCAAAGAGGTGGGGGACAAAGTGAGGGCTAAAAGGCCGAGCTTCAGGTAATATAAGGGGAGCCAAAGGGAGGAGGACAGTGAGATGTACCTTGAATGTCCAAGGGAAGCAGAAAAGGCTGTTAGGAGGGCAAAGGTGCAGACAGAAGAGGGTTTAGCATGGTCTGCAAACAAAGGGGATGAGGCATTTTATAGGTACATCAGTGAAAGAAGAAAAACCGAGGGGGGGGATTATGAGGCTCAAAGGGGAGAAGGGAAGAGTGTAAGGAGGGGATCTGGACAAGGCAGAAATACTGAACAAATACTTCTGCTCAGTATTCAGTAAGGAGGGGAAGGGTCAAGGACCACAGTTGGGTTGCAGAGGCAATGGGGGGGGAGTGGACACTGGTCCATTCATAGTAGAGAGAGTTCTGGAAGAACTCAGAAAGCTGAAGGTGGATAAGGCCATGGGGCCAGACGGCATCCACCCGAGGATATTAAAGGAGCTGCGGAGAGAAATAGTAGTGCCTCTGGCGGCCCTGTTCACAGAATCACTCAACACGGGTGTCGATCCAGAGGACTGGAGGAGGGCACATTAGTCCCACTGCACAAAAACGGTAGTAGGGAGAAGGCAGGGAACTACAAGCCAGTCAGCATCACCTCAGTGGTGGGAAAGATCATGGAGACACTTCCGGAAGAAAGGATTGTGGCACATATGAAATCCAGCGGTGCTCGGGACCTGAGGCAACATGGATTTACAGCAGGAAGGTCATGTCAAACGAATCTAATAGATTTTTTTGATTGAGTGACTAGGGAAATAAATCAGGGAGGGGTGGTAGACGTTGCCTACCTAGATTTCAGCAAAGCCTTCAACTCTGTCCCACACAGAAAGCTGATTAACAAGATGGGTAGTCTGGGCATGGGAGACAAGGTGGTGAACTGAGTTAGGAACTGGTTAACAGACAGGAGACAGAGGGTGGTGGTAAATGGGATATAATCTGGGGGGGGTGACCAGTGGGGTACCACAGAGATCAGTACTAGGACTAGTCCTGTTCAATGTCTTCATTAGTGACATTGCAGCAGGGCTGGAAGGAAACGTCTGCCTGTTTGCAGGTGACACCAAAATTTGCAACAGGGTGGATACTCCAGAAGGGGTGCAGAAAATGAAGAGGGACCTGGAGAAGCTTGAAAGATGGTTGGAGATGTCGCAACTCAGATTCAATGCAAAGAAATGCAAAAAAAATGCAACTGGGTAGAGGGAACTCTGGGGAGAGCTACAGGTTGGGGGGGAGCTGACTGTCACGAAAGAGGAAAGGGACCTAGGGGTTATCATCTCTGAGGCCTTATGGTATCAAAGCAGTGCACAAAGGTGGCAGGGAAGGCCAGGGGCATGCTGGGGGACATAGACAGGGGTATCACTAGCAGGAGGCAGGAGATGGTGATGCCATTGTATAAAACATTGGTAAGGCCTCACCTGGAGTACTGAGAGCAGTTCTGGAGGCCAAACCTGTGCAAGGACATAGATAAGGTGGAGACCATCCAGAGAAGGGCAACAAAGATGGTGCAGGGCTTGCACCACGGAACATATGAGGAGAGACTAAGGGTCCTCAATATGTACTCACTGGAGGGGAGGGGACATGATTGAAACTTTCAAGTACCTCAAGGGCATAAACAAGATGCAGGTAGGGGATCTTTCCTATGTAGAAAAGTACTAGAACAAGGGGGCACAATATGAAATTGAAAGGGGGTAGATTAAGAGGTAACGTGAGGAAGTTTTTCTACACAGAAAGGGTAGTCGACACTTGGAATAGTCTGCCACAGGAAGTAGTGGGGGAAAGCACAGTAGAGGGGTTTAAGCATGCCTAGGACAGGCACAAGGGAAGCCTGAGAGGGGAGGAAGTGATGAAAAGCCATTGATCACATAGGGTCAGCGGCCACACACAATGTATAGGGCCTACGGGCATACTGGATGAGCCCAGTGGTCCTTATCTGCCAACAATTTCTATGTTTCTATAGGAAGGGGTATCACCAGCAGAAAGAGTGAGGTGATGTTGCCTCTGTGTAGATCTGTAAGACCCCACCTAGAGTACTATGTCCAGTTCTGGAGACCACATCTCTGGAACGGCATAGACAGAGGAAGGCAACTAAAATGGTGCAGGGTCTGCATCAAAAGCCCTACAAGGAGACACTAAGGCCCTGTCCACTCTAGAGGCAGTTTCTAAAACATTTTAAAAACGTTTTTATTTCTGCGTCTGAGTACGGTTGTCGGAGTATCCACATTGAGCTCCAACACCGTGCTTGCCTACTTTGACTTCCCAGGCATGATTGTGGCAGAACCTCAAAGCATGTGGAGCCACAATGCATACTGGGATACTCGTAACAGGACGTGGTAATGATCTGGATAAAAATGATGCCATACTGTTCAGGAGCTCACCGCAATCTTGTCGATATGTGTAAATCCTCCCTTTTTTGTTGTGGCTGCGCTGTAAACGCCACAGAGAAGTTACAGAGGTTGCCTTAAAACATGTTACAGCACAGTTTGCATCCACACTACTGTTAACATGGTGTAAGGCAACCGTTTTGGTCTGAAACTGTACTAGAAACTTACTCCGATCAGGGTTTTAGCATGGTTTTAAACACGGTTTGTAGCACGGTTTTACTGTGCTACAATGTGGATGCAAACCATGTTTACCGTTTTTGTAACGTTACAGACTGCTGGTAACATTACAAGAATGCAAGTGTGGACAGGGCCTAGAGGACCACAGTAGGTACACCCTGGAACAGAGGAGGGAGAGGCAGGATATGACAGAGACTTTTAAATACCTCAAGGGGTTAAATAAGGTATAGCAGGGAAGTAATTTTCAGAAGAAAAGGTGCTCAAGGAGACATGCAGTGAAACTGGAGGGGGGTCAATTAAGGAGAAATGTGAGGAAGTACTTCACAGAAAGAGTGGTGGCTTCCTGGAACAGCCTTCCAACGAAGGTGGTGGAGGATGAAAACAGTGGTGGGGTTCAAATATGCATGGAATAAGCACAATCATAGTGGAAAGGAAGGGGGGAGGGAGAAAGAGCTGTAGATTGGGCACGTTCTTCATGGGTAAAGACCTTAGCTCACCAATCAAGTTACAGGATTTTTTTATGTCCATTGTATCACAGAAGACTCCCAGAGAGGGAGGAGGAGAATGAAGGGAAGTTAGCTAGACAAAAGTGGAAGGGGGAAGAGATGGGAAGAGGAGAGGTGGGCACAAGGTAGACTGTAGTATCCTTGAATGCAAGGAGCTTAGCAAACAAGGTGGCAGAGTTCCAAACAATGATGGTAGAGGGAGAGGTAGATACTGTTACCCTCTGAGACCTGGGCCACCCATTACCATGACTGGGATCCTACAATCCCGGGTTACAAGGTGTTCTGCAGGGACCGGGAGAGGGGAAGGGCTGGAGATGTGGCTATTTATGTCAGGGAGGGGATACTGTGTACCAGGGAGGAGGGGGGGATGAGGGGAGGCCAGAAGCCATATGGGTATTGCTCCAAAGCCCTAAAGGTAAGAAGCTCAGGATGGGGCTGGTGTACAGGCCACCCTCACAGAGCGAGGAGGTGGATAAGGAGCTGGGGGAGCACATCAGGAAGGTCAGTGGCAAGGGACATACAGTTATAGTGGGAGACTTCAACCTACCTGGGATTGACTGGCAGACAGTAACTTCAGCACACGCCAGGGAACAGGTGCTGCTGGAGGCTATCCAAGCTACCTAGTGCAAGGAGTGATGGAACCTACTAGAGAGGGGAACTGGATTTGGTGCTAACAAATAGTGATCAAGTCCAGGATGTGGTAGTACAGGACCCTCTAGCAGGACTGACCACCGTTCAGTGTGGTTCCTCCTCAACACAGGGAAGGGGTAGACTAAGACCAGGACAAGAGTGTTAGACTTCAGGAAGGCAGATTTTGCCAAAAATGGGCAGCATCCAAGAGCACTATTTAGAGGAAGGGGCTGAATGAGTCCATGAACACGTGTGCCAAATCTCAGAGTAAGCAGTCCAGGTCCAAAAAACCTAGCTGGCTCAGCAAGCAAATAGAGTGGAAGGTGAGGGGAAAAAAGACTGGCCTTCATTAAGTTAAAAAAATAGGGGCATGAGGAGGATAGAGAGGTGTTCACAAAGGCATCTAGGGAGGTGACCAGGTCAGTCAGGGTAGCCAAAGCAGCAAAGGAGCTGAAACTGGCTCAGGGGATCAGAGAAGGGGGAAGACCACAGACTCATACTCAACCATAAAAAAAATAAAATCTATGTTTTTCTCTCACAACAAGAGTAAGCACCACGCCCCCCCCGAACATCATGACTAGTAAACTACTCCCAATAGAACAAGTTCTCAGCTTTAAATATCTCAGCGTTACCTTTGACAAAGCATGATCCTGCCATGAGCATGTACATCTCCTCTGCACCAACATAAGTACTTGTATTGGCCTAATTTACTGCCACAAGGATGCACGTACATCTACTCTGCACCAACATAAGTACTTGTACTGGCCTAATTTACTGCCACAAGGATGCACGTATATCTCCTCTGCACCAACATAAGTACTTGTACTGGCTAATTTACTGCCACAAGGATGCACGTACATCTCCTCTGCACCAACATAAGTACTTGTACTGGCCTAATTTACTGCCACAAGGATGCACGTACATCTCCTCTGCACCAACATAAGTACTTGTACTGGCCTAATTTACTGCCACAAGGATGCACGTACATCTCCTCTGCACCAACATAAGTACTTGTACTGGCCTAATTTACTGCCACAAGGATGCACGTACATCTCCTCTGCACCAACATAAGTACTTGTACTGGCCTAATTTACTGCCACAAGGATGCTACATCTCCTCTGCACCAACATAAGTACTTGTGCTGGCCTAATTTACTGCCACAAGGATGCACGTACAGCTCCTCTGCACCAACATAAGCATTTGTACTGGCCTAATTTACTGCCACAAGGATGCACGTACAGCTCCTCTGCACCAACATAAGTACTTGTACTGGCCTAATTTACTGCCACAAGGATTGCCTCCCCATGGTGCTCTAGGACTCGCCATCGCCTCCTCTGTCCTCTCTCTCGTGGACTATGGACTCATAGTCTATGGGGCAGCTGCCAACTTTACCCTTCTAAGAGTCAAAATCTCACTAAATAAAGCCTGCCACCTGCTTGCAGGCTGTGACAAACGCACCCATACCTACACCCTATACGACCTAGCCAACCTTCTCAACTTTGGGTAACGACTCCAGTACCAGTCCTGCCTCTTCACCCAAAAAATTATGGTTGGGCTGGCCCCACCTAGACTCTCTATCCTAATCCAACCTGCCCCTCCAGCCCCCCCCACCGCAGCACTGCCCGGATCATCCTTCATGTATTCAGTTAGGACCTCGCTCACCCAATGGTCCTCCTACTAGAAAGCCCCTGCCTGACTAAACTCCCTTCCTGTATCTATCTCCACAGTAAGCAGACTCAGCCCCTTCAAGTCTTCACTCCAATGCCATCTCCGCTCTCTGCACACCTGCAACTGTGCATAGCCCGCCCTGCATGCCTTGTTCCTCCTTTTTTTCCTGCCTTTGACAACGGGCCTTCGTCCTGCCCCCCTTTTCTGACGTATGCCTGCAGTGGCTTATGTCCCGTAACAATGAAAATATTCCACACTGTAAATATAATGCACTGTTTGTGTTTTGTTGCACTGCACTAGTTAACCTACCTAATTGCACTGTTTGTATTTATTGCTCTGTAATGTGACCTACCTAGCTGCATTGTATGTATTGTTGCACTGTATAGTGACCACCTCTGTCTGCTCATCTCTGTATTCCCTGTATTCACACTGTCTATTGTACCAATACTGTCTTCTGTACCTTGTCTTAACATGATGTGGAGCCTTTGTAAAGAAGTCTTTGACTCAAAAGATTGTAATGCTGATATTTTAATAAAATAAATAAACTGAATAAAATAGGGGGTTCTTTAAATACATAACGGAGAAGAGGAGTTGTAGAGATGACATTGTTAGAATCTAGAGGGATGAGCGGAACAAGGGGAGGAACAGGCAGAGGCACTCAATGAGTACTTCTGCTCAGTGTTCACAAAAGAAAGGGATGGCCCAATACCATGAGGAAAGGGGGCAAGGGTGAAGAAGAGGCAGAGATAACAGATGGGGGTCGTCCAAGAGGACAGAGTTCTGAAGGGCCTTAAAGCCTTGTGGGTGGACAAGGCACCAGGACCAGGCGGTGTACACCCAAGGGACCTGAAGGAACTGGTAGAGGTGTTGGCAGACCCTCTGACAGACCTCTTCAACACCTCCTTGGAGATGGGGAAGGTACCCAGAGACAGGAGGATGGGTCATGTGGTGCCCCTTCACAAGAGTGGACCCAAGGACCAACCAGGCAACTACAGACCGGTAAACTTGACTTCCATAGTCGGTAAGGTAATGGAGACCATCCTAAAAGGGGAGGTTGATAACCTTTCTCAATAGTAATGGTCTACAGGATGAGAGACAGCATGGGTTTGTCTCAGGAAGATCGTGCCAAATTAACCGGATCGACTTCTTCGACTGGGTCACTAAGACGGTTGACGAGGGCCATGCTGTGGATATCCTGTACCTGGACTTCAGCAAGGCTTTCGACTCGGTGCCCCACAGGAGGTTGATGAGCAAGCTGAGGGACATGGGGTGGGGGAAAACTGGTGGGTGTGTTGAGAGCTGGTTGCAGGGCAGACAACAGAGGGTAGCTGTGTGGGGGAGATATCCAAGCCAAGTCCAATAGCAAGTGGGGTACTGCAGGGTTCAGTGCTGGGCCCTGTTTTGTTCAATGTCTTCACTGGAGACATTGCAGAGGGGGTCAAGAGTAAGATTAGCCTGTTCGCAGATGACACTAAGATTTGTGCAAAAGTGGACAATGAGGAAGGGGGACAGGCACTCAGGGAGGATCTAGCTAAACGTGAACACTGGTCTAGGGAGTGGCAGTTGGGGTTTGACACTAAGAAGTGCAAGGTCATGCACCTTGGAGCAAGAAGTCCCAGGACCAGCTACTGGCTGGGGGGGGAGTGCAGGTAACAGCTTCAGAGAAGGAAAGGAACCTCGGGGTAATAGTCACAGGGGACATGACGGTATCAGCACAGTGTAAGAGGGCAGCAGCAAGGGCAAATAGGATACTGGGGTGCATTGCCAGAGGGATCACCTCTAGAAAGGAGGAGGAGGTCATCCTGCCCTTGTATAGATCACTGGTGAGTCCACACTTGGAGTACTGCGTGCAGTACTGGTGCCCATACCTCAAAAAGGATGTGAGATTACTGGAGGTGCAGCACAGGGCTACAAAAATGATTATGGGACTGGGGGAGTTGCCATATGAGGAAAGATTGAGAGAGCTCAACATGTATTCGCTGGAAGAGAGAAGGGAAAGAGGGGACATGTTAAAGACCTTTACGTTCTTGAAAGGCCTAAAAAAAGTCAGAGAGGGAGGGAGGATTGTTCCACTTAAAGGGGAGAAGGGTCACTAGGAGGCACAGTCTGAAGCTGGAAGGGGGAAGGTTCAGGAGGGAGATGAGGAGCACTACTTTACAGAGAGAGTGGTGGTGAGATGGAACACACTGCCAGAGGAGTTAACTTGAAGTGAGGACAGTGGCTAGCTTTAAGTGGGGTTGGGATAGAGTCAAGGGCAGGATTAGTACAGACAAGAACAGAAAGTGGGGGAAGGTCAGGAAAGGGGAGAAAGGGATGGGTTTGGGCGGGGCTGGGGCAGGTGTAGTAATATGAAACTAAGATCTGCACAATCTGGCAGACTTGATAGACCTGTGGGCCTTTTTCTGCCGGCAATTTCATATGTTTGTATGTACATACAAATCTAAAAAAAAAAAAAATGTAAACTTCAATTGTTGTAAACATAATGGACTGCATAGAAACATAGAAGTTGTTAGCAGATAAGGACCTCTTGGCCCACCCAGTCTGCCTTATTTTCCCTACCTACAGTGCCAACGCAGACCTTACTTGATCTCCGATCTTTTCCCCCCTCTTGCCTTATTTCTTGGGTCCCCTTGTGTCTGTGCATGTTTGGATCCTGTTGCCGTTTTAGCACCTACCACCTCTGCTGGGAGGTTGTTCCAGGTGTCCACCACCCTTTCCCTGAAGAAGTATTTCCTCACATCTCCTCCGAGTCCCCCCCCATTCCAGCTTCATAGCGTGGCCCATTGTCCACGAGCATCTTTTTCTTTGTAAAATGCTAACCTCACGTACCTTATTAATACCGGTGTGGTATTTGAATGTTTCTGAATTTCCCCCCTTTCCCTTCTTTCCTCTAGAGAGTACATATTTCATTTGTTGAGTCTTTCCTCATAGGGCCTTTGATGCAGGCCATGCACCATTTTGGTTGCCCTCTTCTGTACCGCCTCCACCCTATCTATGTCCTTCCAGAGATGGGGCCTCCAGAACTGGACACAGTACTCAAGGTAAGGCCTCACCATCGATTTACACAGAGGTAACACTACCTCCCTCTGTCTGCTGGTGATACCCCTCCCTATACACCCAGACATCCTGCTTGCATTCCCCACTGCTTCATCGCACTGCTTTGCTAACTTCAAGTCATCAGAAATGATTACCCCCAGGTCCCTTTCCTGTTTTGTGGTTGCCAATGCCTCCCCACACAGTTGGTACGTTGCCCCCCAAGCTTCTGTGCCCCAAGTGCATGATTTTGCATTTTTTTGCACTGAAACCCAGTTGCCAAACCCCTGACCAGTCTTCCAGCTTTTTCGGATCGTCCCTCATTTTTTTTCCACACACACCCCCGTTGTGTCCATTCTGTTGCAGACTTTTTGTGTTATCTGTGAACAGTCATCCAGCCCTCCTACAATGTCACTACTAAAGACATTGAAAAGGACTGCTCCTAGTATTGACCCCTGTGGCACCCCACTAGTCACCTTGCCTTCTTCATAGTGAGCACCATTTGCCACCATCCTCAGAGTCCTGTTGCTTAGCCAACTTCTTACCCATTTTACTACTTTTGAACCCACTCCTAGGCTGCACAGCTTGCTTACCAGTCTTCTGTGTGGAATGGTGTCGAAGGCCTTACTGAAATCCAGGTAGGCCATATCCATCGCTCTGCCCTGATCCATCCCTGGTCACCCAGTCAAAGAACTCAATCAGGTTTGTCTGGCAAGCTCTCCCCCCATGAAACCATGCTGCCTTGGATCCTGTAATCCACTGGTCACAAGGTATTCTCCAATCCTTTCCTTTAGTAGTGATTCCATTACTTTACCCACCACCAAAGTCAAGCTGACAGGTCTGTAATGTCCTGCCTCCTCCCTATTACCACTTTCGTGAAGTGGGACCACATCTGCCCTCCTCCAGTGCCCCAGAACTTCCCCTATATCTAATGATAGGTTGAACAGGGCTGTCAGAGGTGCAGTCAGCACCTCCTGGAACTCCTTCAGCATCCTAGGGTGTACCTCATCAGGCCCCATCGTCTTGATCACTTTAAGTTGCGCTAGTTCCTTGAGGACTCCCTCCTCTGTAAAAGGACTAGTGTCCAACTCCCTTCCTTTATTACCCTTGTCCCTTCCTTATCTGTAGCTGTCACCTACCCCATCCTCCATAAATACTGAACAAAAGGATTTGTTCCATGTGCTTTCTTGATCCTCTTCCACACAAATCCCTCCTTCCTCTTTTAGCCTTACTATCCCTTCTTTGGTCTTCCTCTTTTCGCTTATATACCTAAAGAATGTTTTATCCCCATTTTTTGCTGACTTGGAAATATTCTCCTCTGTTTGTACCTTTGCACTCCTAAGTGCCTTCCATGCCTCCCTTTGCTTCTCTTGACATCTCTCCCTATCCTCCTCCTTCTATATCATCTTGTACCTTCTACATGCTAGCTGTTTTGCCCTTACTTTCTCGGCTACTTTTTTAGACAACAGAGCGGTCTCTTTTTTTCTCTTGCCCTTCTTAACCTGCCTGACACAGAAGTTTGTTGCCTTCTTAATGCCCTCCTTTATTTTTGCCCACTGTTTCTCAACTCCACCCAGTTTCCATATCCCTGCTAAGGCATCCCAGAGGCACTCTCCCATTTTCTTAAAATTGGCCCTCCTGAAGTCCAGGACCCTCGTTTTGGTGTGGTTCGATTCTGGCCCAATTCCTATATTGAACCACACTGTATGATGATCACTGGTCTCCAGGTGGCTACCCACTGTGACGTCAGCAGCACTGCCCCGTTTGTCAGTGCCAGGTCCAGTATGGTCCCCCAATGAGTGGGTTCCTTGACTAGTTGCCTGAGGAGTGCCCCCTGCATGAAGTCCAAGATGTTCCTACTTGTGTTACTGCAGCTGGGAGGCTCCAATCCACATCTGGTAGATTAAAGTCCCCCACCAGCAATACCTCCCACTTGCTTGCCATCCTTTGGCTTGCTTCCAACATATCTTTATCTACCTCTCCCCCCCACCCCATTCTATAGGTCTGTAGATCACTCCTGTGCAAATAGCGGACCCTTTCTGTGTCTCTAGAGTGACCCACAGCACCTCTGCTTCTCTCTGCTCCCCCATATTGCCATAGCTTTTATGTTTTCCCTCAAGTAAAGAGTCATTCCTCACCCCTTTTTACCTACCCTGTCCCTTCTGAATAGAGCATAACCTGGTATGACTACATACCAGTCCTGGTTTTCACTGCACCAGGACTCAGTAATTGTGACTATGTCCAGGTCCGCTTCTGCCATGACGGCTTCTAGGTCTGTAATCTTATTATCCAGACTTCGAACATCTGCACATCTGGCTCTCCAGAACATGCTGCTACCCCCTCTCATTTTATCAATTCGCCCTCCCTTATTTCCTCCACTATTCTTCTTACTATCTCCCCTTCTTTCTACCCCCTGGATTATGTTCATTGGTTCCTTTTGGTATTTCTTTCCCTCCAGACTCCCATTACTGACCTTGCAAAGTTGTGTGTGTGTGTGTGTGTGTGGAGGCAATTTATGTCTCCCTGCCTCATTTCGCCTCCCCCTCAGCTAATTTAACTGCACACCAATGTAGCATTTAAACTGTTCACTGAGGATCACGGTTCCCCACCTGGACAGATGCAGGCCATCGCCCCTGTACAGGCCTTTATCCCTCCAGGTGGGGCCCCAGTCTCTACTGAATCTGAATCCCTCCTCTCTGCACTACTCCTTCAACCGTATGTTGAAGTTTCTGTTGCGGAGGATTCTGTCCTTCCCCGTCATTGACAGGTAGCACCTCCGAGAAGGTCACAGACCATGCTATTTGCCTAAGTCCCCTTCCCAATTCCCTAAACTCCTCCTGAACTATTTCTCGCTCATTCCTAGCCAGGTCATTAGTCCTCAGAAGGACAATGACATCTAGCTCTCCTTCCCTTCCTGCTGCCCCAGCAATCCCTTGGATCCTCTTTCCATTCTTTAGAGCCATAGCACCGGGAAGGCACCTAACCTCCCTCTCCTCATCCCTACCTGCTCCTAACTGTATCCCCTTCACTACACAGTCCCCCACCAGGATTCGCTTCCTCCTCCTCTGGGGTCCTCTTCAACCCTCCCCCAGGGTCCCCACTATTGAGGACTCCTACACCCATACCGGTCACTACTTTGGGTGCCTCTGTGGGACATTCCCACCCGGCCAGTGTAGCGTAGGAGTTTCGGAGTGGTACCAGACGGGTGTATTCATGAACATTACCTCCAGGGTCAATGGCACTTTACTTTGCCCTGATTTTAAATTCAAATGTTTTATTAGGGATAAATCATTGAGCCAAGATTCATTTACAGTGATGCCCCTACACACATCTATACCGTAGTTACATCTTACAAAATACAATATAAAAGAAATCTTAAATGCAATAAATTATACAAACATAGTCATATAGCACACAATTTTATAGTCAATTAAAAACATATTGATTTGGGCCAGCCCAGTGGTGCTGAGGGTTGAGGCACTGGACACCACACCTTGCGCCATGCCGGTGACCCGGGTTCGGGAATTAGCCTGGGCTGTCGGGAGTCAGCCGGGGGAAGGGAGGCCAGGAAATGGATTGAGCAGCCGTAGGGCAGCTCTCCTCTCCTGGATAGGGACTCAGTCACGCCCGCTGCAAGGCTGCCCCTGAGTGGAGACTCGAGGGCAGTGCAGATAGGAGTGATCAGAACAGGGAGAATGCTGTGGATCCCTGCATGCACGTGCCTCTACACACGCCCGAGCAACCACGGCAAGGGAGTGGGAGAAAAAGTGGAAAAGAGAGCTGGCAGTCCCCGGAGGTCTGGATGTTGGTCTCCGAGGGAGGGGGGGGAAGTCAACACCCTTTGCTCTCGGCCCTGTCACGGTGGGGAGGGGGCAACCTGTGGAGGATTAACTGGGAAGGGTTGGGAGTGGGAGATTGGGGGACCGGAGGACAAGCCCCTTTGAGGGAGGGGCCAGAGCCACCTGCCAGCTCCACTGGGAGGAGCAAACAATGTAAATGGAAAAAAAAAAACAAAAAAAAAAAACACATTGATTTTGTTGGGAGAAAGATAAATCAAAAGTTAGGATATCTGTATAGAAATACTGATTCACTGACTGATGAAGCTTGTATGCTTATGGCGAAACAAATTTTGATTCTGACCTTTGATTACGGGAACGTATTGTTTGTAAATCAAAACAGCGTTATTTTAAATAAGTATCAACATTTTAAATAATATATGTCCTTTGACTTTATAAGTACCATATAGAACACACCACTAGGATCTATACTCAGGGATGCGAGTTTTGGCCCCTCAGTTGAGGATAGACTACAATGCAGCAGTGTTTGCTTTCTATGTTTACAAAATGTTTGGACCAGGTGTGCTATTGTTATCTTTTATACTGAATCCAAGGTTACATAACACATGGAAAAGTAGTTCATCTAAGCTTTTTTCAGTCAAGCCTCCTGAGGTAATATTGGGGATAAGATCCTTTTCAATGGTATGGTCCTAGTATGTTGAATGATCTCAGAACTGGTAATAACTGCACATAATGTTACGCATTCCAAACATTTCAACAATACCAAATGCTCATGTTAGTATCATAATTGTCTTATTTGTCTATGATGTACTTATTTGTGATTGTCTGTTATTGTTATTTATTTATTTATTTATTTATTGCTGGTATAGGAATTACAAACCTTTGAGTCAGGGATTCATTTCCAAAGGCTCCATGGCAAGGATAAACACATGTACGTACAGGCAGTGGTAATTACAACACAAGACATCACAGTCATTACAGTTTGACGTATACAGAGAGCAAAAACAGCTAGGTGCGAGTGCCTTGGTGTGCTTACAAGGAGGTTCTGTGCATTACATATGGAATACACAGTTCACAGACGTGCAGATATCCTATACAGAGTAGTAGCTAATTTACTGCCACACTAAGAGCAAACCTACAAAGAGCAATACGCAGTCTGTGGGGAGACTTCATCAGTGCCCAAGGACAAAACAGTGGGGCCCTGTCCAGAACTGGCCAGCAGAGAGAGGTCACCTAGTTGTCTGCCACAGCAGGATTGAAGGACCTATTGTGGGCAGGAGCAACTGCGGGAGGCCAGAAGGTGGTCCTTTAGGGCCAGTTTGAAAGGGCCAAGTTTAGCATGGCAGGAGACCAGAGTGGGCAGGGAGTTGAACCAGGTGGGGGCCCTGACCAGAAAGGATCTCTGGGCGAGGGTAGTACAGACCCTATGAACAGCTATAGTGGGTTTCTCAGAACTACATGTACTCACAGAGGGGGTGGTGGGTGTTAGGGCAGCTGATAGGCGGGGGGGGGGTCATGCCAAGCAGCGATTTTTTTGCCAAGAGGCAGGCCTGGTATTGTACCCTTTCGTCGAAGTTCAGAATCTGGGCTAGAGTAGAGGGTGCAAGTATGGGTCACAAGCAGTCTGCACCAGTTAGGAGTCTACAGGCTTTATTGAGCACTACTTTAGTTTATCAATGGCCGTGGCATCCGCTATGGAGTAGACCAGCAAGCCATAGTCATCAGGACATGACGGAGGAGGTGAGTGCTAACCTTATGGTTTCGGGGAGGCAGGCTTTGTGGTGATAAATAAGACTGATGCGTATTGGTGGCAGACGGAGGGTGCTGATGTGTGTGTGTGAACGTGACAGCCATGTCAAAGATGACACCCAGATACTTGTAGGACAAGACCTGTTCAAGGGTGTGGAGCGAACTGGATTGATTAGACAGTTGGGCGTTTTTTAGTTTGCCTTGGTGATGAGCAAATAATAGAGTTTTAGTTTTTTTCAGGTTCAAGATCAGCCTATGCTCAGTGAACCAGTGCTCTGTTCGACTGAAGGCAGTTTGGAGTGAGGTCTGCAGGTCAGCTGGGTTGGTGTGGGAGGCACAGACGATGGCGTCATCCGCATATAAGAGGATCTTTTCGATACATGAGGTGGGGAGAGCATTTAAAAACAAGCAGAAAAGCAGGGGCCCCAGTTATATACCAGGCATGACTGAAAAAGGGCTATGCCCAGTTCACTTCCTGGCTAAAAAAAGTCAAAAAAGAGAATAAACATATAGGGGAACATTCAGCAACTGTATAAAAGACAGTTGTGTTATTCCTTCTCTGCACATGTCACACATTTGTAGTTGAGAAGTAAACCATATTTTCATTTGCAAGTTGGAGGCGTAGTTCCAGAAATTCTAATTAATCCCATTCAGTAATCCCCATGTTGTGCGATGGTACAATGCTGAATTGGATTAGTTAGGGCATGTTAAAATGGTGTTAACATGCAGATACTGTTCCTGAATAAGAGCCAAAGACTTGAAACGTGTTATGTAAGTAGGTACACGCCCTTCAGGGTATTAGGTTAGTAAGCCAAAAATATTGACTGGCAGTTTTGTGAGTGAAAGCACTAATCAACTGGGATAATGCATAGCACATGGCACAGATTGTTTAGCAAGCAGAAGATTGTTTTATTTTCAATGCATTTTGAAAGAGTAACCCTGAATAAAAACATAAAAAACTGTTCAGCAGGGACAGCCCGGAGGCGTAGCAGACAGAGGCACTGGTGTTTCACCTTTCCCATGTCGGTGACCCGTGTTTAGGAATAAGCTTGAGTCGCCGGGGGTCGAGGGCTGGAGGGATAAAGCAGCTGTCAGGCAGCTGTCCTCTCCTGGATTAGGGAGGTAGGCCTTCCCAACTTCTGACTGCCACCAAGTGGAGGCTCGATGGTAGCGTCGGGCAAATGGGGGGTGGGCCTGTCGCAAGGTCGGGTGGGTGGATCAAAGTCAGTACTGTATCTGGCGTGCATGCACGCCTCCACACGTATGCACGATCATGTCACCGGGTCTTCGGGGTGTAAGGAGAGAAAAATGGAGGAACGACACCCCAGTAGACTAGATGACAACCGAGTCCTCGCAGGCTCTGCACCGGGTCGCTGAGCACACGCCACAAGTCCTGTGGCAAGGCAATGGCAGAATAAGTCCCGGAGCAGTTGGGTGATGGGGCTGTGAGGGAGGATTGGTCCGCAGGAGGGTCCACAGGGGAGATCAGCAGAAACAGACTATGGAAAAAAATGTTTAACAGTGCAATGCAATTCAGAAAATGGTTAGCATTACACTCTGATATGTGTGTCATTTTGCTATGCTGTATCAGCTATTTAATACCCTGCTGCTTTTTGGAAGCAATTTCAGATTTTGTATAAGTTACAGGAGGTGATCATTCTCCTCCCCCTCAAATTTCTCCTTCAAAAGCACTTTAAGCATATGTGCTCCTGCATGCCCCCCAACATCACCTGTGCTGCGCCCCACCCCACCCATCATAACTCTATTTCAGCTACTTCCCTGTTACCAAATTTATAATAAATCAATAATAAAAGGCTGCTATACCTTATCACTCATTTGCCCACATCTCACGAGTACCATCTGGCCATCATTCTGACTCTGTTGAGGATTCTCGCAACCCCAGTTTGCCCACATTTCCCTTCTCCCCACATTGTATCTGATGATAATGCAAACATTTCAGGTGCCCTATTAGCAGGATTGTATAGAGAAGAAATCAAAATATCGCCGAAATTATGTACATCAGCTTGGGTGTGATGCTGTATATGTGTATATTCAATTTTTTCTCTACTTATTTTCTCCCCATTTACTCCCCTACAATGTTTGCAAGCAACTCTCGCCTCCCTGTGCTACTTCTACCCTCTTTACCTCCAATTCAGCCAGGGCCATCCATCTGCTACTCCTACTACCCGCCCCACAGTTAATCCCCAAACAGCAGGATCCCTGTGGGTGGCAGCTGTCCCGAATGGACAGACATGATGTCAGTTACTGGATGGTAATTCTAGCATATAGGCACATGTGACACCAGCAGCAGGAGTATGTGCAGTGTCCCTGCTATGTGTTGAGGGAGGACTCTGCTCTTCATGGCTTCCATCCTCCAGAACCACTAAGGAGCAGCCATACAGCAGGAGTATGCCAGTGTCCCTGCTATATGTTGAGCATTTGTGTGAAGGAGACTCTGCTCTACAAGACTCCCCCCCCTTCCCTATCCACCAGGGGGCAGGGATGAACCAGACAGCATGTGGTCAGCCAGACTTGAGCACCTAACACCGGAATTTCTAAGCAGCCTTAGAAGAATGGGAGCTCACCAACCCTAACCACAGAGAAACTGAGCACTACATCTGCAGCGTGGCCACAACCATTCTAGGCTGAAGCAGGGAATTAGAATCATGGCACAAACCAAAATGCATGAAACTGCAACACTCGCACCAGACCTGCCTTTTTATCTCTCATTTTACTCTTACTATGAGGAAGAGGAACAGCTCTCATTTAATAATCTGCATGCTCCACGGGCTCCCCCTAAATGCCTGGTCTCTGGCCTGATCAGGGTCCACTTCATGTTTTTATATTTAGATTTTTAATTTTGTTAATTAGTGTTTATTTCCCCCAGCCTGGCTTCCCTTCTCTCGAATGTGCTCTTTTCCCCAAGATGCTGGCCCATGAACCCACGGACATGCATGTAGTGGGTGTGTACGCGTCAAGGCCCCTGTGTCTCCCCTCCCACTGTCTTCACCCCGCTCAGCCTGCACCTCCTGGGCAGCCCCCAGGTGGCACTCAAGTGGCGGGGATAGGACTACCCCCAAGAAAGAAGGACAGTGTGGCTCAGGGGATATGGGCGGTGCAGTTCAGGCAGCCAGCCCAGCTACAGACAAAGAAAACAACCACACTCTGGCAGACAATAAACAAGCGAGCAAACGGCTTATAGCAAATTCAAGACAGGCATTTATTAGCAGACTGCCATGAGGACACCTAGCCCCAGTGCTTCCGCCAAACACTTGGCTAGGGGCACCCGAACATGAACCGGTATGTACTGTTTGTCTACCTGCCTGAGCTATATTGTTCAATAAATTTATTTAAGCATCTGTATTTTTTGGAGCTTGCCATTTATTCCTCCCTCGTGTGCACTGCTTCCTGTTGTTCTTTGTCCCGGGGGTTAGCCAGCCCCAGCAGTAGCACCAAAGCACCTGTATTGTCAGTGCTGGTCGTTTTGCATCCGTGTGTGGTAATAAATGCCTGTTTTGAATTTGCTATAAGCATTTTGCTCACTTATTAATTTTCTCCTACAAGTGCGGGTATCTGCTTTCTCTATCGGACTACCTCCCACCTGGAGGGGAGCATCCTCTGCTCTGCTTCATCCTCCTCCTCCTCCTCCCACCCAGCGACTCACACTCATCCCTGAACCCGAGTCCCATGTGTTGTGAGCGGTAGCCCTACTGCTATGCCGATGGGTCAGCTCTTTTTATCGCATTTGTAAGCAACAATACAATAAATAAAAAAAAAATTAAAAACTCATGAAAGCTAATTCAAAGACATAAAAACAATAATTGTTATAAAATATTTTGATAGTAAATGCATCCTTTTACAGCTTTTGTCATTTCCGTGTCCATAAATGAAGCAGGTGGATTGATTTATACATGTCAAAATAAAAAAATATAATGGCAGTGCCAGGCATCAAGCATCATCTTATTGATGAACCTAATCCATTTATTTATTTTTATTTTATTTTACAATGTTGTCCATGAAAGCTCTGAGCCGAAGGTTGTTTCCCATTGCATCCCTGGAGCACAGGGAGGTTAAGTGACTTACTCAGGGTCACAGAGAATGCAAGTGATGCTTGTGGGTAGCGAACCCAGATCTACTGGTGTTCAGATTCACAGCACAGTGCTTTAACCCTCTTGGTTATACTTAGGGTTTTAATAAACCCTCTAGGCTATAATCTCAAAATAACAAAAAGATGTTCAGAGATAGCACCATAAAAATAAGCTAAGCATTATATTAGAAGTGTAGGTTTTCAAAACTGCAATTTTCTGGCTAAATTGCCCACCACTTATACCCAAACCAGACTTTTTGATGCTAAATTACATTAGTCTTACAAAGCAACTGACTTACCATTCATTTTTGGTGAAATAAACAATGCCACTCAAAACTGTACACAATATTTTGGTGAAAGAAAAGAGAATAGTAGTGTAAAACCAGAATTCAACACCCATATCATCTGCTTTCCTGCAAACATTTACAGCAATTTTGTTGTGAAAAGCATGAAAGAATAATGGCCCTGTATGTTTTGTCTTGTTCCAATTGCCTTTGGTTTGTTTACACACTGGAGCCAGTTCAGTTTTCCTTACCTCCATCATGGCTGTTTCAGCTACACCACCCACAAATCAAAACTGCACTGTTTCACAGCTCCTGTAATTTAGAGTTTAGTGAAAGTGAACAATGGTTATCCTCAGAAATCAAGCTCTCTCCAGCCCCCTGGAAGACTCCTTTCTTCTAGCTGCTCTAAGAGACTAAGTGCACTTCCTGTCCTCCTCTAAAATGTTCCCTGCAGTATAGGGCTGAAATCTCTTTTCCCTGCAACATTCAAATTAGTATTTAAATATTTATAAGCTACTTCATCTGGGAGGAGCCAAGAGAGGAATTGTTTAAACTGGGTAATCCCTTACAGACAATGTCATCCCTTACAGACAATGCAAAAGCAGAGCTCACTTTGGGCTGACAGTATAGCCTACAGGTTAGAGAAATGAGATGTAAATAAGCTTGGTATACCCTGCAGACAAAGACCTGTGTTTGATTCTCACAACCTCCACTTGCATACTGTGTGATTCTGAGCAAGTCATTTAACCACCCAGTGTTCCCAGGTCACTCCTGAAAACAGGCACTTGTGCCTAGTGGTCCTTACACAGTTACCAAAAACTAAAATAGACAGACTATATCAGTTACCATCTCAGGGATATGCCTCTTTGAAACTGTTCCACATTACAAAGGACGTGACCATCTATTTCACACTGTAAAGACAGATGCAGACATAATTAATAACCCATGAATTTAACTCAGAACTAGACTCTGTACTATTTTTTTTTATTTGATTGAAAACATATTTTACCTTGTCATCAAGCAGAGTCCAGGAAGAGCTCATTTCCAGTTGCAAGGGGGTGGGGTGGGGGGATTGGAAAATTATATGGGGAAGCAGGGAGAGCAAGCTACGAAGCTACGAATAACACATGATATACAAGATGTACGGAGTCAGATATATCTACAAAATGATTTCTCAGCAGTTATCTCATGGTTCAACGCTAATTGTCTAAAGCAAAATATAAATAAAACCATTGCTATGACATTCGGAACCAAGCAAAAACTGGATAACCTTAATGCCCTACCCTCCTCCCTCTCCAAAGCGTCCACTCCCCCTTGAAAATGTCCTCACCTACAAGTACTTTGGAGTTTGGCTAGATCCCTCACTCAACTTCTCCTCCCCTGTTAGCGCCCTCCACTCTAAACTGCGGCCTAAATTAGGGCTACTCTACTGACACAAGGCAAGCCTTCCCCTCGCTGTTAGACATGACATACTGGTCAAGTGGATCCTCCCTGCCTTCAATTACGCAGAAGTTGTTTTCAGCGCTGCCCCCACAACCTCCCTCTTCAAACCTGATGTGCTCTACCATGCTTTCTGTAGGTTTGCCGCTAACTCTCCCCGCTTGACTCACCACTGCAACCTTTACTCCTCCCTCTCCCTCCAACCCCTCACCCAGAGACGCTTTTCCCACTGTGCCACTTTCATATCTAAATTCTGGTTTGGGACTCTCCCTACATACCTTACTTCTCTCCTCAAACCTGCCACCCCCTCCCCACATAACTCGCGGACAATCAGTGCCCGTTCCTTTGCCCTCCCACGTGTCCGCTGTTCGGCAGGTAAACTGGCTTTCTCCTATAGGCTCCCTTCCCTCTTGAACAGCATTTCCCCCCCACAACCCACCTCACCCCCCTCCTCTTCTGCCCTTAAGCGCTTACTCAGAATTACTCCTTCCACATCCTGCATGTGTCCTCCTTCCTAAAGCTCTTTCTCCTCTTCCCCCGGCTTGCACCTCCCTTACTCCATCTCTACATCAGCAGGCTGTATTCCATCCGTGCATCAGCAGGGTCCCTTTATATTTTGGCCCACATAGCTGTTATCCTACGGTTTATCAGCTGTCTTATCTATGCAACCCAATAATGTGTATAATTATTTAGAAAATAGGCTTTTTATTTGCTGGGATCTTATTGGCTAGTACCCCTGCCAGGGGGGATACATTAACTTTCAATAGATGCCCAGCAAATAAAAACTTCCAGCACAAGTGCCTCTTAACCTATTCAAGTATCTTTGTGCCCACCCTGCTTGCCCATTGGCTGAAATCACCCAATTCAGTTTGAAAATGCCGCCATTTTTTCTCTCGCCTAGTGAGAGATACTGTCCTACCAATACTTCAAGCTGCCACACACTAACCTCCCCTGAGCTCACTTTACTACATAACAGAATTATATTCTCTCTCCTGCTCTTCCATAGGATGCTCTCAAAAATGCTTGTGCCCTCCCTTAGTAGGCAACAGCAGCTTAGTTAGTAACCATTTTCTGCTTGCCAAAGTCACAACGACATTCTGTACAGTTTCCTCTTGTGCTTACCTGACAACTGTGAATGCCATTGTATCCCACTCCCAATTCGAAATGTCTGGCCGTCCCACGTCATCATTTCTCCCAGCTCATCATGCCAATAATAAGCATATAAAAGAGATCTACTGCTACTGTAGAGGAGTCTGTCCTTTGGCCATGAACCAGCTCACAAATACTATACCCCCACAGTGCGACTTCAACTCCAAGCATTTGAGAAAAGTCCCGTTTTCTGCTGAACCCGCTCACACCGGAAAGACGACCAGTACCACAGAACACTACAGAAGTGGCAACCCGTTTCTGTCTTGACTTTTTTTTTTGCTGGCCTCATTCATATCCTATTTCACATTCTGTGTGTGTGTGTGTGTGTGTGTGGTGCACGCGCGCATGGGGAGGGGGTTCTTCACGAATCATGTCAGTTTTCTTCATGCCACACTGCGGGACTGTCTGAGCTGCTGACATGCTGTTTCGCCAGTTACAGTTATTCATTTTTGTTAATTTTTCTTTGTGGCAGTGAAAGCGATCACATTCGAATAACTGTGTATTCTCTCTATTGTGGATGCTCACAGTTTTCAGTGCCTGCCCTTCAGGTTCCACCGAGATCCTCGCAGTATTTCTATTGCAACCCACCATCACTCATCTAAACAGCGCAGCTCGATATTTTTTTCTTACCATGGTCAGAGACTGCTCTCAATTGCTATAACACTCCCAGGTCACCGGACTGCCACCGATTCTCCTTGGCCAGGTAATTTAAAATGAATAAATAAATGTATATAGAAAAAATGTAAAATAAAAAGGTTTTAACTTAAGCCCTGTATATCTGCGAGGTAGATAACCATAGAAACCAGCCCAAAAGGTACAACTTAGAATAAAACTCCCTAGGTAAAGGTGGAGGAACTATTTTATTACAAAAGAACTCAAAGAGCTAAGAGTTTTAACATATAAACATAAAAGTATTTTTTTTTAAATACATATGATACAGTGGCCCATTTTCTAAGCACAATAATACCCTGCAGGGTAGTCGGTGTGGGCAATACCGGACCTTCCAGGGGCTATAAGGCCCTCTGCCTGCGGCGTCGGGCCTCATTACACCTCTGGGCGGTCCGGTATTGCCCAATACCGCCCACCCTGTCAGGTATTATTGCTTGCATGTTATATTGTATACTGATGTAAATACTCTCTGTACAATATACGTATTTGTCATTTGTATGGACTGCTTTTATGTGCACTGTATTGCCATGTCACTCACAGTTTATATTTACCCTCTGTTGTTTTGTACCCCTGTCCCCGGGTCGCACCTGGAAACGAGCATGGTGCTTTTTCCGGTTATCAAATTTTAAATAAATAAATAAAGATACGTTCATACAAATAGATAAAAATTAAAGGTGTCCAGATAGCACAAGATTAAAAACCGACCAGACTGTGCTGGATAGTCATGTAGCCCCCAGGTGGCGCTATCCCTAGGGCTACTACCCCTGCCTGCTGGACTACCAACAGGTTGAGGGGCCTAGGTTCTATGGTGGGTGTCTCCACCCAGAGGTCAGGGTTTGTAATGGTTGGTTGAGTTTGGTCACAGCCCTCTGGGACACTGAGACCCCCTTCTAATCCCTGTAAGGATCCACACAATGAACAGGAATTACAGTACCAATACCCCACATGTACACACTGCTCAATCATAAGGTACCACTTACCCTCGAGATCGATTCTGAAGTTCATCTCGGAGGACCCCTGTAAAATAAGGTTGATCAACATACACAAACCAGTGCAATGCCTGCTATATAGGTACTGACACTTCAGACAGTTTAAAGTCATTAACATCAAATCTGGTTTATTTAAGGGGAGTGGAACACAGGCGGGGGAGATCAAGCTGATTGGCAGAATTAAATCACAGTACTGTGCACTCATATGGGTCTTAAAAGTCACAGTCTGGGTACCCAGGTTGAAGGGGGCTAGCCAGGTCCATTGCCCGGGGTTGGCCGGCAGGTGCAGATGAAAAGGGCCCTGTAGGAAAAAAGATATGCACAACATCCAATTGTAATCCGGAGCTGGATGGCTAAGTCCTTGAGGAAATGAATTAAAGCAAATCAGATGAAACACTGGTGATTGTTAACAGGTCGCAGGGGATGTCTTGATTTGTACTCACACTACCCCACACTGAGAACCTCATGCAGATGGCTGTTCCGGATTACCAGACAAACAAGGCAGGGAGATTCTACTGGCTAGGCCCAACTGCTCGACTAGCAGATGGATTTAGTCTGACTACATTCAGTCCAGCTTTCAGCTTACACTGCACAGTGACAAGAGAACCGGAATAGCTATTCTTCACAAACATTCAACACATTTACATGTAAAGGAAATTACTATACCAGGCAGCTGCTCCTGGGTCCCGATCGCACTTACTACAAATACACGGGAGTTCACACAGCAGCTTCAGTTCCTGACGGACCGAGCGTGATTCAGCAGTTTCTCCAGTTTTCTATAGGGTGAGCCTGGTTTCCACTTTTCAGCCTTCCTTTCTTTCTTTCAGTCACCTCGGATTCAGTCCGATTCTAGCTTGCAACAGTAACAGACCGACTTCAGGCCTATCACGCACTTCCCAAGTGAAACTATCAGCGCAGAAGCATGGAACTCCTTCTCTCCTCACGGTCACAACTGATCTGACCTCCCAGTTGCAGGGCAGAGCCTCCTCTATGGGCGCCACCCGGTCCAGTTGGTGGACTCAGCTGCCAATCACTCCAAAGCTCTCTCAGTTGGTGCAAAAAGACAATAGGATCCAAAACTTCACTACCCAGAATTACTAGCTATACATTCCCATAGTAAGCCATCTCCCAGAAGAGTCCGAATTCTGGTTGGTCCAAACAGTCTCCATTTTATAGCTCCCCTTACTCCATTGGCCCAGCACAGCAGTTTAGGTACAAAAATGGAGGAGCAACACACACAGAGTCCCAGCTGTAGCAAAAGCAGGTTAGACAAACTACAATATTACTAATGCCTTAAATGTTTACAGGGAAACAGATATATCTGCCAGAGAGGCTACCTTTGCGCTTTCAGTGACCGCAAAATGAAGAGATTACCCCGCAGTTCAGGCAGGATTCGAACAGGGAAACACCAGCACCCCTGGAAAAGCATCAATTATGTCTGCAAGCAGACAGCTCTTAAAGAGACAGTAAGTGGAGGCTTTACCAGCACTCACAGTGCCATTATAACGGCTTAAACGCCGAACGCCAGCAGGCAAGGGATACACTTAAGCAAGCTCCTAGGAGGCTTTTTAGGAACCCCCATTTGTAGGGGGGGGTTACACCCATAAAGATCTGACTATCCAGAACATTATGATAACATGAAAACATAAAAAGGCAAACACTCCATGGCATCTAGTTGCCTCCCCCCCCACCACAACCCATCCAGTAATCATTTCCCTCAAATTCTGGTCCCCCGGTTGCAGCCTCCTCCCTAACCCATCCCACAATATTGCCCCTTGAAACCCTGATGTCCGTGGCACCTCTTCTCACTTCATCCCTTGAAATGTAACCCCCAAGAAGGAAAGAGCTTACTTTGGTTCTGTGGAGCTCTTTGCTTACCCCTAGCATCTGTGAGCCATACTTGTGGCTATGGACTCTGGCCTTCTCATGGGGCCATTTTCATGATATGACCAAGGCATTTGACCTTGTCAACCACCACATCCTCTTAGCCTCGCTTAGAGCACTTGGTTTATCTGACAACGTTGTGAGGTGGTTTGGCTGCTACCTCTCCGATAGGACTCAAACTGTGAAATGTAACTCCACCCTCTCGGACAAGGCCACCATTAACATTGGAATTCCACAAGGATCCATGCTTGGGCCTCTGCTTTTCTCTATCTTCATCAATAACACTATCACAGACCTCTCTAGGACTGAATCCTTAGTATATGCTGATGACATTGTTCTATACTCCAGTGGTAAAAGCATTGAAGTAATCAATCAAAATCTCTCTTTTGACTTTCAACTAATCCAACAATGGCTAACTAGTCACAAACTGGTCCTTAATGAGTCTAAAACCCAGGCTATGCTATTTGGTTCTAATGCCAAACTTAAACACTTCCAACCTAAATTTAGTCTTCTCATCCAATGGTTCAACCCTTGGGGTGGTGAACTCATTCAAATATCTGGGTGTCACACTAGACCCATCACTAAACTTTGATCCGCACATCCAACAGACCTGCAAGTTGGTCAACGCATAACTTGGGATAGCCTACCGAACCAGATATATGCTCACCCACTCAGCTAGGCTAGCCATTGCCAGAGGCATACTCCTACCTTCCTTAACCTATGGTGTCGCCACCTTTACCTCTGTGTCCAAATCCAGTCTCAGAAAATGGGATGTCACATGCAACAATATCTGCCACTGTGCATCCTCCTCACATCAACTAAAACACCACTGTCTCCCATATTCAGATCTGGGATGGCTAACTCCTTCAGAGCTAAGGATTTATGCTTATGGCTCCATCATTGACAATATTGTCCACTCACAAATACCCAAACCCCTGACAGGTCTCTTCCTTAATTTGACATCCTACTATAGCTTAAGGTCTGCTGACCAAGTGCCTTTTTTCATCCCCAGACATCATTCCTCCAGAGGCGCCACGGCTTTCTCGTACTATGCTCCCCTATATTGGAACTTCCTACCACTAGCCTTAGGCCAATCACCATCCCATGCCTCTTTTAAGATAGGCTTACGTAACCATCTTGCCACTGCCTACAAATGCGCCTGCTTTGAACCCCCCCCCAGCCCATACATCCTCCCTCCCTTCCTCTCCTGCCACTACTGTAGTGCTCTTAAATGTATAGCACTTTCCCCTCATCTCCCCTTCCACTGGCCCCTTCCTAAACCTCTTCTCTGGCCTATGATTTCCACTCCCCCCTTTCCCTCCCCTACCATCCTAGTTAATCTTACAAGAATATTATGGTCACTAATAGTACAATGTGTATTAATCTTTAGCTATCAAAATGTCCTGTAATCACTGTTCTAATATGTATTTTACACTATTACCTCATCTACTGTCCACTGTTATAGTATTGTTCACTATGGCTAACTTGCTTTGTATTCTACTATGAATTATGTCAACATTTTGTATTGCAATATATGCCTGCTTGTATGTACTGACTACAATATTTACCTCATTACTGTCTATTTGCTCTATTTATAGCATTGTTTGATATGTCTGTACTTGCTCTGTTCTCTACAATCGATTATGTCAAAATGTTGTATTGCAATGTGTGCCTGCTTGTTTGTACTGTACCCTCCTGGGTCATGTGAGCAGGACCTAGAAGGCAGAATTTCACTGTTCGCTGATGACACAAAGCTCTGTAACAGAGTAGACACACCAGAGGGTGTAGACAGAATGAGAAGGGACCTGCAGAAACTTGAAGAATGGTCAGGGGTTTGGCAGTTGAAATTCAATGCAAGGAAGTGCAAGATAATGCATATAGGGCACAAAAACCCTGGCACAATATATCAGTTGGGGGTGAGGATATAGCATGCACCAAGCAGGAAAGGGATCTTGGAGTTATCATCTCTGATGACCTCAAGGCAGGGAAACAGTGTGACAAGGCAGCAGGTAAAGCAAATAGGATGCTGGATGCATAGCAGGGGCATCACCAGCAGGAAAAGGGAGGTCATAATTCCACTATACAAGACACTAGTGAGGCCGCACCTGGAGTACACTGTGCAGTTCTGGAGACCTTACCTACGTAAGGACATAGACAGGGTAGAGAAGGTTCAGAGGAGGGCAACAAAGATGGTGCATGGATTGCATCACAAGTCCTATGAGGACAGGTTGAAGGCACTGAACATGTACTCCTGGAGGAGAGGAGGAGAGAGGGATATAATAGAGACATACAAGTATCTTACAGGGAGGAACAGGGTGCAGGAATGCACTATTTTAAGCGAAAAGATGTTCCAGGACTAGAGGGCATGGGATGAAGTTGGAGGGAGGACGATTCAGAGGAAACGTGAGGAAGAATTCTTCACAGAATGGGTGGTGGACAAGTGGAACACCCTGCCAGAGGAAGTGGTGGGGGCTGAAACAATCACGGGATTTAAGAATGCATGGGATAGACATAAAGGAATTCTGGAGGTCAGGGGTAAGGGGCAACAGACTTCCTGGAAAACATAAACTGAACTTACAAACTTAAATGGGCAGACTGGGTGGGCCATAGGCCCTTATCTGCCGACACTGTCTATGTATCTATGTATCTATGTATCTATGTCTGAAAATAGTCATTGCTATGGCTAGCACACTTAGCCGGTCAACAAAAACTAAATAAATAAAATAAATACTTCCAGTTATTTCTTCTTCATCACTCACCCATCCTCCAAGAACATTCAAATGGGCCAAAGGAGAACAATGAAGTAGACGGACCATCTTTTCTTGGCTGTGATGTCACATAGAAGGCACCCATGGATTCTGCAATTGGAGGGGGGACATAAAGCTGCTGTATTCTCTGTCCGGGACTAGGCTGCACTTGTAGGCTGTTCTTCTTCTACTAGTCCTATGTACAAGGTAACTGGGGCCAGAAACAGAGCACGCACTCTGCCAACTTTCTGTCTAGGCTGGCACCCTGTGCACTCACATTTATGTGGCCAGAGAGCTGCAAACACACTACATACTTCCACCCAGCCCCACAGGTGCAACAGTTAGGATCATATCCGAGCACCTCTAAAAACAATAAGTACAATGGTGTTATGCAGAGGGGACAATTTACAAGAACCCAGAGAAGCAGGGAGAGCAATTACAAGGTGCACAATCAATCAATCAATCAATCAAAGTCTTTATTTAACCAGGCGATCACCATTGAGTAAGCTCATTTTCGAGGTGGACCTGGGTTTGTTAACAAGGAACAAGGGACAATATACATGGGATGCAACACACAAGAAAATAGTAAAAATACAAATAAAGTGAGATACAATAATATAGTATATACAAAGTATCAGCAGGTAGCATTGACAGTAGTATATGTTTGGAACAGAAGATACAGCTAGTTTTGAGTAGGACACAATTTTTCATAAAAGTAAAGAAATATACCTTTCAAGTGCACTGAACACAAATAAAACCTAATATAAAAAGATATATAGTGATAAGGTATGGAGAATTTAGAGCTGGAACCAGGGTCAAAGGAATGTGGAAGGGACAGATATGTGGGTAGAAAAAGGGGAGAGTCGATTATAGATGGGACCAGTCTTTTAACAGTAGTAATTAGAGTGTGCTTGGACTTATAGGAGTCACTATTTAGGGTAGACAAACAATTATATATGCAGGCAAAGGGATAACTAGTTTTTACAGTAGAAAGAACTATAGTTTTGTGTACATAAAATAGATTTTAATGTATTGATTTGAAAATTGGTGACCAGGGGAGGCACATTGAGTCGAGGCTTGTTTCCAGGTGCAGCTGGGGGGAAGGGAGTTATATTTCATTATTTATTTGTTCTAGCATGTATTTGTATCCAGGATAGCTGAGCTGAGATGTGGGCCCTGGGGAGACAATAGGTCCCAGAGCTAAATAGGGAAATTGGGCAGACAGGGTGAATCGTTGGTCTTTTTCTGCTGTTATTGTATGTGTTCTTATGTTTCTGTGTAAGATATCATTTTCAGTAGGGCCCTGCTAACTATTTCCGCTGCTGGGTGGAATGGAGCACTGGGACTGATTTGCCCAGGGTTGCACATTATTTGGCTCTACTAAGGTATAAATATTTGCGACCCCCTCTTCAGGCAGCACTGCGACTGACCTGCATCTCTGCCCATGATGGGGGTGGGCTTGGCCCAGGGAACTCCAAGGTCTAGTCTATCCTTGCCTGGAACCTCTTGCACTCCACATATTGGGCTGCTTTATCTATTTAGTTGTTTGTTTACTTCAGATGTTTTACCAGGAAAGCCATACTGAGCTGGTCTCAGCTCGTTTCCAGATGCGTCTTTGGGGGAGGGGGAAGAGGTGAGAACGTTGCAAATACAAAGTACAATGTACAAAAATAATGCAGTAATATGAAAACAGTATTACAAATTAGCAAATAACAGGAAAATGCTTCTATGTTATACATTTGCAGTACCATAAATTGCACAACGAAGAACAAAAGAATACAACAATGGCCCGTAGTGCTACCGATCGCAACGCCGGCAACCCTGGTTTGGGAACAGTCTCGGGTTACTGGAGGGCTGGTCGGGGGGGGAAGGGGTTGAGCATCCCATGGACTGCTCATCTCCTCCGTGGGGGAGGGGAACCTTAGCTTGGTGCATCTCTGACCTCTAGTGGCAGCTAGAGGTTTGGCATGCCCATGTACAGAGGGGTGGAGCATGTTGGATGCTGGTATTAGCCTTGGCGTCAAAGTGCACGCTATGTCTCTGGGGGGGGGGGTACACCTGAAAATGCCCTGAACTGGCATGACACTGACTAGAGGGCTAGGTAGGCCCTCGCCACCAGCTGGAGCAGCTCAGGAGTGAGGACACCAACGAGGACTAAGGTACGTGTAACCCCCCCGGGGCCTTAACTGTATGTGCCCATTAGTCCTCGGTTTGCTGGCACGCCTGCTTTTTCCCCTGGCAGTATGCTGTTTCCACTCCTCCAGGGTGTAATTCCTCGGTCATGAGCTGCTGGCATGGCAAATTCGGCCGGCACTCACGTATGCGCTTATAGCACTTTGTTGCTGCCGACCACTGATGCAGTCTGCCAATAGGGAGATTATCTGTGGTCCAGGTGCCCCTCCCGATGTCTTTGGGGACCGGGGACCTGAAGGGAGTCGGGCAGAAGCCCATGGGTGTAACACAGCTGAGGTTTCAACAGTGGGGCTGCTCAGGGCTCATGAATATTAATGAGCAGCATCATGAATAGTGATAAGTGCAGCCTGTTGCTTAGGGGCAAGGTGTCTCGGTAGCAGCGACAGATAAACAGCTAGGGCCAATGTAATGAGAGTGGACTCATTCAACAGGGGGCAGTTGGGGCTACAATCCAGTGGGGTGTGGTGGGGATCCAGTAATGTGTTGGGCTGCACCAGAGATTAAAAGGGGAGAGACTGCACCATACTGTATGGGATTCCTGGCAAACAAATGAGAGCCGATATGTTTGTGACATTTAACCTCTGTGCTGCAGCCAACCAAAGATCTAGGCACCCAAACTGGACACAGAGGGGCGCTTGGGAAAAGGAGGGGACTAATTCTGGTGCCTAGATCATGCCCTGATTAATGAGCAGGAAATATTGATCGCTATGGTTATTAAAAGGCTTTAACAGCCAATCAGAACACCGGGTTTTTGACTGATACAGTGTGGACTTTCTGGGAGTTCTTCAGTCTGCTGCTGGGCTCTGTACGAGTCAGGAATGTGCTGTGAGAATGGACTTTGAGCTTCAGAGGCTTCCCCAGGCCCCAATTGTAGGATTACTGTTGCCAGAACTGGGTCAAGAGAGGGACGAGACTGAACTGTGATCCTGTTTTCTCCAGGTAATGAGGAGTTGCTTTGCTGTTGGTGGGAGAAAACCAAGTTGCAGAAACCCTGCATTGAGAAGCTGGACTAGTTGAGAAGACTGTGCGGATTATCAGTACTGCTACAGTTATTGCTGAAAGGTTGTTTGCTTGAGTGGGACTGTAACTGCAATTTCTGAGGAGGCAGAGTGTCTCTGGTTGTTGGGGTGCTAGCTGGGAACTGCGTGTGTGGCCTGAGTGAACTGGTTAAACTGCCTGAGGGCTGAGGTCTTGCTGCAGCTGAATAAAAGGGTGTGAACACTGCTAAACTGGAACGTGCGGACTGGTGTGCAGGGGGTTGTTGTTGCTGAGTTTCCCCCTGCTAAATTGCATTTGCATTTATCGAGATAGAGGCTGGCACCCACCAGCTTGGCACTGGACTTCATTGGACCGACTGCCTGAAAATCTTTCTTGCTGAGAACTTGGTGCAGGGACTCCAGAAGGACCCCCCAATCAGGGAGTCCTCATCCAGACCCATGGAGGGAACTTACTAACCCCTTCCAAGTGGGACTCACTGTCTCAGGAGGTCACTGGCACTTGCTGGGGTGCTAGGGCACTTGCGACCCATCGTGGGAGCCAGGCTATGGAGCCACTCCCAGGTCTGGGCCTTCTGGAGCTGGTGTTGTCCTGCCACAGTGCTCTGCAACAGGCCAGAAGTGGCTGAAGGTGACAAGCGGCCAGAACTACAATCAAGATGACCAGCTGCAAGATCCTTGAGTAAGTTCCATCCAGATGGAGGGGTCCTGGCCGGCCTGTTTCTGCTTTGCTGCACTAATTCGAGGAGCTCCATTTCCCCTGGTGCTGAAACTGACAAACCGTGAGTACCCAGGACCTGGCTTCTGGGAGGGAAAAAGGGGAATTGTTCTGTTTATCAATTTACAAGTTACACAAAATATTTCAGGGCCCCAACAGCTGGCCAACCCATGGCACCGATCAGGCCTGCACCTAGTGTGTACCCCTAGAGTCAATTTAGGGACACTGGTACCAGTGGGGGAGGGTGTGGTCTGTGGGCCCACATGTTGAAGTTGCATATTGCACTAATCTTTCTTTTGCCTTCACAGCTACCCTATGTCCAGGTATCCCCTTCCCTATTCCTCACCCCATGAATAAAGCTGGGAATTTGTTGTTTGCAACTGCTGTGTTAGTGAAATTCATTGCATGTGCTTACTGCTGAGATATATGACTTATGGTGGAACAAGTTATTGGGGGACACAGTGTGCAGCGTGGTTGGTTGGGGAGGTGGGTAAGCACAGTATCCCGAGGGCTGTATTAAGTGGATATCTGGCCCACTAATACTTTACTCTGGGTGGAGGCACCTTGCTATTGTCAATATTTCTGGAAACAAACCCCAATTGTCACCGTAGCAGGACCCAGGCCCCTTGCCCGGTATCAGAGACAGCTGGCAAGGGGGGGGGGGTAGCTCACTGGCATATGGCACCGAGGCTACATACAGAACCAGGAAGGGTGGCTTGAGGGGCCCTCCAGTCCATCTGCAATGTCACTGATGAAGATATTGAAGAGGACTGGCCCCAGGACTGATCCCTGAGGTATCCCACTTGTGACTTGCATCTCTTCTGACTGTATACTGCTTACCACCACTCTCTGTTTTCTGCCCGTCAACCAGTTTGATACCCAGTTGACCAACTTCTGACCCACCCCGAGCCTACCCAGCTTATTAATCAATCTTCTATGTGGAACAGTATCGAAAGCTTTGCTGAAGTCAACGTAGGGGACATAAACTGCTCTCCCTTGGTCCCCCACTCTGGTTACCCAGTCAAAGAAATCTATGAGATTAGTTTGACAGGACCTTCCTTTTGTAAACCCATGCTGTCTTGGATCCTGTGTTCCTATGGATTCCAGGTGTTGCACTATCCTTTCCTTAAGGAGTGCCTCCATAATCTTGCCCACTACTGAGGTAAGACTGACCGGTCTGTAGTTCCCTGCCTCCTCCCTGCTACCACTCTTGTGGAGCGGGATCACATGAGCCCTTCTCCAGTCTTCTGGGACCTCTCATGTGCTCAGAGACTCATTAAACAGTTCTGCTAATGGCTCTGCTAGTTTCTCCCTTAGCTCCTTTAGTACCTTGGGATGTATGCCATCAGGTCACATTGCCTTGTCCACCCTGAGCTTATCGAGCTCTTGTAGGACCCTTTCTTTTGTGAAGGGACTGGTGCTCACCTCCCTCACCTCTGTTTCCATGGTGCTGATCTGTGGGCCCAGACCTACCTTCTCTTCAGTAAATACTGAGCAGAAGTATCTATTTAGGATAGATGCTTTTACATGGTCCTCCTCCTTACACACCCTCTTATCTCCTTTGATCTTAGCAATACCCCCTCTGGACTTTCTCCTTTCACTAATGTATCTATAGAAAGTCTTGTCACCTTCTTTTACTGTTTGTGCTAGTGTTTCCTCAGTTTGGGCCTTTGCCTGTCTTATTGCCTTCCCTGCTTCCCTTAGTGAAGTTTGGTATGCCTCCCTATTTTCATCCCTCTGTGTTCCCTTATATTTCCTGAAGGCCAGCCTTTTGGCTCTGACCTTTTCTGCTACTGTTTTTGAGAACCAAAATGGTTTCCTTCTTTTGCACTTCCTTTTCTCTCTAACACAATGGGATGTTGCTTCAAGTATTGCACCTTGCCCAGGTATGCTCCAGGTGAATCCTCCAAACCCTCCCTGGAATTCTCTCATCAGTAAGTCAGGCCATGGGTGCCACCCCTGTACTCAGAGATATGTCTCCTACCTTACTCATCCAATCAATACGTTGTGATCTGTGCTTTCACCTGCCAGATATCAGGTACTTGATGTTTCGGCAGGGGTCAGTCTCCAGGGTTGCCTCTCCACCAGAATATACCTTGATGATCTTTAGGGGAACTTGCCACAGGCCCAAAAACCATAGGGAAGATTTTCTTGAGGAGATTCCCCCCTGGGGTTCTTGCAACCTTTTGGTGGTCCCACTTCCCACACTACGGTCAACCCCCCCCCAACGCACACACACGCATATCCCAGCAGCTCTGGATCATTCCGGAGTCCCCAATGTCTCAACCTGGTAGTCCCCAGGGTCTCTTTCAATAGGATCATCATGCCATCATGATAGTGAGGTGTCTCAGATCTTGGGCATCTCTCAAGGCAATAAGAGTGACTGGCATCCCACTCCTTAAGCACCTCCAAGTGTGGGCTTAGCTTGGGCATCTCATGTACCCCAAACTGAGACCTGCAACCAGCTACACAGAGGGCACTAGCAAGTGCCCACTCCTACAAAGCACACAGGAGTACCACTGGCACCATAGCATCTTGTGGAGTGTGTTTCTGCTCCTTTGGACAACACCACTGCCTAGGGTTGCCCAGTTAACCCTTTACACCAAGCCTGGTGGGCACCTGCCAGGCAAGGGCACCTGGAGGTTCCCTCCCAATGGCCTACAACTGGGAACTGCCCAAGAGCCAGGAACTAACTCATACCACAAAGGCACCCTATCTTCATAAATGTAAGGCTGAGAAGGGACTAGGCAAGGTTGGAGGAATGGTCAGACATATGGCAACTTAGATTCAATGCAAAGAAGTGCAAAGTAATGCACCTGGGAAACAAAAACCCAGGAGAAGAGTACATAATAGCAGGGGAGGTACTAACAACAACAAAAATGGAATGGGACTTGGGGGTAGTGATATCAGATGATCTAAAGGTGGGTAAGCAATGTGAGAAGTCAGTGAGGAGAGCCAGGGGGATACTGGGATGCTTAGGAAGGGGCATCACAAGTAGAAAAAAGGAAGTGGTTATCCCTCTGTACAGACAGTTGGTGAGACCCCATCTTTAGTACTGTGTGCAGTTTTGGAGACCTCATCTACGCAAGGACATAGACAGGATGGAAGCAGTCCAGAGGAGGACAACAAAAATGGTGCAAGGTCTGCATCAGAAATCATATGAAGAGAGACTGAGAGAGCTTAATATGTATACCCTTGATGAAAGGAGGGACGGGGGGACATGATAGAAATATTCAAGTACCTCAAGGGAATCAGCAAAGTCCAGGAGGGTAGCATCTTTCAGAAAAAGAGATGTGTAAGAACAAGGGGACACAATTTAAAGATAGAGGGGGACGGCTCAGGGGTAATGTGAGGAAATCTTTTCACGGAGAGAGTGGTGGATGCATGGAACTGCCTTCCTGGGGAGGTTGTTGGGGCTAAAACAGTGGGGGAATTCAAACATGCATGGGACAGACACAAGGCAATTGTAGTGGGGGGTGGCAGGAAGTAGGCTGTTGGTTAACTAGAATCTGCAGCTTATCCAGTAGGTAGGGAAATGGGCAGACTGGGTGGGCCAAGTGGTCCTTATCTGCCGTCAAAGTCTATGTTTCTATGTTTCACCCCAGCATCCTTCTAGCTCTTGTCACACTGTGTTGCTACCTTGAGGTCTTCTGATATAATAACCTCCGGTCCCATTCTTTTATGCTGGCTGCCAGTACCTCCCCCCATCCTACAAACATAGAAACATAGAAGCTGACAGCAGATAGGGGCAGCTTGGCCCACCCAGTATGTCCAATTTGCTTTTTTTTTTTTCCACCTTCATTTTTGCTGTAGACCCACTTGATCTATGGTGCTATCCCCCTCCTCCTTACCCCTACAATTCCCTTGTGCCTATCCCAGGCATTTTTGAACCTCACCACTGTTTTTCACCCCCCTTCCCACTACCTCAGCTGAAAGACTGTTCCAGGAATCCACCACTCTTTCTGTGAAGAAATGTTTCCTCACAGTGTCTCTGCTGAACCTACCCCCCCCAGTTTCATAGCATGTCCATTGTTCTCGATCACCTTTTTTTTCCTGAACAATACTCCCCTCCTGTACCTTATTAACCCCCCTGAAAGATTTAAAGGTCTCTTAACTTCTAAGGCAGGCCAACTCTTTGCTGTGGGTTGCCTGCCCGGACCATGACAGATGCTGTTTCAGGTCTGCCAGACTTTCCTTATATGACCTCCCCACTGCCCTGTATCAACTTTGTGGCCCTCCTTTCTATGGTCTCTATATGGTCCTTATCTTTCTTGAGGTGTGCACTTCAGAACAGAGTGCTATACTACTCCGGGTGTGGGCTTACCAGGAACTTGTACAGGGACATTCTCACCCCAGGGGTCCTTTAGTATGCTTGACAAGTGCAGAATACCAGCTGGGTTCAGCTGCCCCAGAGCTGGAGTGAGTGGTAATGAGTGGGAGGAATTAGCCAATGAGGAGAGAGCAAGAGGGTGCTGCCTGCAGTCAGACTAGAGGGCACCAGAATTATTTCTCAGCTGACTGAGCAACACTGCCCTGGAATGTTCTCTTTTCACTTCACTTGAAGAAACATATCTGGATGCACCCCAGGTTCAAGTTGCTCTGCAGTGCGTCTGTCGTAGAGTACACCTTACAGCTTATTTTTCTAATAAGACTCCTCTTCCCACACATGATGACAGTATCACCAGAACAATCAATGATATCAATCCCCAGTGAAGTGCATGGGCATCCCCTCCAGAACGTTTTGCTGCTGTTGATTATTATTTTGTTAGCCAATGCATGGAAAACACCACTAACTTCAATCTTCATTGCAGGCACAACCATTCCAGCCTGACACCTGGTGAGCTTGCAGCCCTCAGATCTCTGCAATGTAGGGATGACATTGTTATCAAACCAACTGATAAGGGAGGTGCTATTGTGGTTTGGCAAAAGGAGCTATACATCACTGAAGCCACACAGCAACTCTCTGACACCAGGTTTTATTCTTCTCTTCCACAGGACCCCACTGCTGACTATCAGGCTGAGGTCACCACCACCATGCATCAAGATGTACTTCAAGATGGCAGCTACGCTGGGTCAGTCACTGAGCAACTAGTTTTAAGTCTTGCTTTTAAAATAACTTATAGTTTAAATTTATGTTTATTAGTCGTCTTATAGTTTAAAGTTATGTTTATTAGTTGTCTGATTTGTAGTTAAAACGTTCTTGTTAAACTCACTATTAATTTGCATCTGTCTGCCACTTGGATACTCGACTCGATTTGGACATTTGACTTTATTTTGTTTTTGTTGGAATTAAGGACATATCGTGTGGATTAACTTTCGTTTTGCTGTTTAATTTCACCTGATCCTCACCATCTCATTATTTTGCCAGGCTACGTGGAGTTCGCTGCTTCATGTGAAGATCTTGTTTGGGGAACCTGTAATCAGGAAAGGAGTTCACTGCTGGAGCCGTGGATTGTGTCCGGTAATATCTGTAACAGGGAAAGGCTCATTTAATTAGCGGGCTTAAATCAAGTCTTTCTTTGACGGATCCGTTTGAACGGAGAGTTGTTTGAGCCCTGCGGGAAGCGACAGCCCCCTTTTCGTTCTTCGACCGGGCAGGAGTCGCCTCGTGTGCTCCCTAGGGAGCTGGAGGGGACTGGGGCTTCTCTTAAGCCGCCTTAAGTTTCGGCTGTTGGGCTGACTATTGAGGCGTCTGTAGCCACTGGTCGTCGACCGGTTGGGGGTGTTTCTGTTGCCTTAAGTGATTGGGCTTATGTGTCTGCCTGTGACTGTTCCTTTGGATGATTACCTGTTTGGAGTTCTTTTGATCTTCGATTGTGTTATAAGGATCAGCTGCCAGTGGACTGTGTGCTTCAGCCTTTCTTGCCTGGATTTATTTGGATCAATGTTTCTAACTGATCTGTTGGAGAATCTACCTTGCTTTTTCCCGGTTTGGACTCGATTCTGGTTTTATTTGTATGAGGACTTGCTGGAGAACTGACTCCTCTGTCTTTGCCCAGCTCCTGGATTTTGGGTGGTGAGTGTGGTGTACATTTACTTACTTTTATACAACTGTGGATTACTGTTTAGATTCATTCTATACATTGTCCCCCACCATGTGAGAGGTGGTATTGGGGGAACATACAGTATTTTTCTGATGATTTGCTGGACTGTTGCACGTGAGAGGTGCCTTATTGAACTTTAAAACTACAAAAATTTTATTTTTGTTTGGGTTTACTATCCAGTGACATATGATAATATTATCATTGTGTTTTTAGGATTATTTGATGTTATTTTAATATTATACTCTTGTTATTTGGGTTATTTTTGGTTTGGGGTTTAATCTGGGTTTTATTTATTTTTTGTTAGATTGCTTGTTCTACTTGCTCTCCCTCTGTGAGAGAGAGTGGAGAGTGCTTTATTTATAGTTTGATATTTATAGGTTTTTGTTTGTTTTATTTTTGTTTCTTGATTTGATTAATGACGGTTGGGCATTATTCCCCCACTAGGCTCAGGGAATTACATCCTTTTGAGTGCCCACCATTGTCATCTGACACCTATTTTAGGTGTCGTGCGTTGGGCATTCTGAGGAGGCGTGGAAGAAGGTGGAGAGCTGGGCCTGGTAGGGGACAGGAATGGGGAAGGAGGATCGGGGTTTTAGGGTCCAGAAGACACCCTGGGGTGAAATGGGGTCAGGATAGAGGTTACTCTTGTCTTGTCCCCATACCCAAGGGCTCCGAAGTAATTGGACAGGTGCCAAGGTCTTCCCCGACAGTTCATCCCGCCTTGGCTGTGTTATGCAATGCCAGATCAATTAAGAACAAGACAGCTATTATTGCTGATCTTGTTGGATCATCTGATCTGACTTGCATTACGAGACCTGGCTGGATGAAAACCCAGGCCCTATATTGGCCTCAGTAACCCCAGCCGGTTCTCGTGATACACCGTCCAAGGCTGGATCGTGGGGGGGGGGGGTGGCCATTATGTTTAAATCTGAACTGGGCCTTGTGGATGCGCCAATGGGAAACACCAGATCCTTTGAATATATCCTGGGTGAGAGTGCAGGTTGTGGGATTCTCCTCGTCTACCGTCCACCAGGTGACGGTGGAGAATTCCTGCAGGAGATTGTAGACTTCATCGTCGCCCCGATGTTGAGGTTTCCCAGACTGATACTTCTGGGTGACTTCAATGCCTGGGTCGATGATTAACTATCTCATTTTGGTCTAAATTTCCTCCAGCTGATGAATACACTGGGCCTGACACAGGTTGTTACCTCCTCTACCCATATAGGGGGTCATTCTTTGGATCTGGTCTTTCTCTTGGGTATGGAGATCACTGATTTGGGGGTGGAACCAGTCAGTTGGTCTGACCATTACACCATAAGGTTCAGTTTCAGGGCTCCCTCTAATAGGTCTGCCCCTATGGAGATGGTTCAGTACCGCCCTTTAAGGGGTGTTAACCCCAATGACCTAAGGGCAGTGCTGGATCTTTTGAGCTTGTCGGGTGAATGCATGAGTCCAGATGATCTTGTATTAGCCTATCATAAGGCTGTGGGAGATGCTCTGGACAAAATTGCACCTGTTCGTGTTCGGCTTCTCACCCTCCGTCCAAGGAGTCCATGGTTCGATGGCTCCTTGAAGGAGTTAAGGCCAGTAGGCCGAAGGCTGGAGAAAGCCTGGTGGAAATCGGGCCTTGATGCTGACAGGCTTAGGTTGATGGCACATTATGATAGCTATCAATCAGAAATCACTCATAAGAAGGCAGAATTTCTGTCCAGAGAGATTTCTGCTGCACAAAATCGACCGGCTCAGCTTTTCCGGACTGTGGACAGACTGTGCAATCCAGTCTGTCTTCAGGCTAGAGAAGCTTTTTCTCAGCTAAGATGCGAGGAGTTTGCTCGTTTTTTTGCAGATAAGGTTGTCAACATCAGATCTGGCATCGGTCCGACCTCTCCTACAGGGGATTGCGGTGGTCGATTAGTAGTGGCCTGCCCTCAGCCTGTCTGGTTAGATTCTCACCAGCTGGAATTCGCAGACATTGTGAAGATCATCCAAACAATGCGACCAACTAGTTGTAGTTTGGATCCGGGTCCTACACCGCTTTTAGTAGGTTGTGTAGAAGTTATCTACCCAATCCTTGCAGACATTGTCTGGAAGTCTTTGGAGAGGGGGGTTTTTCCTGACCCCTTTAAGGAGGCAGTAGTTCGACCACTCCTTAAAAAATCCTCCTTGGACCCAGATTGTTTTGCTAACTACCGGCCTATCTCTAACCTGCCATTTGTTGGTAAGGTTATTGAAAAGGCAGTTGCGTTGCAATTGGATGATCATCTTATATCTCACAATGTCTACGATACTCTCCAGTCTGGTTTCAGGAAAAGGCATAGTACAGAGACTGCCCTTGTTCGGGTATTGAGCGACCTCCTAATGGCTAGAGATCAAAAGACATGTACCATTCTGGTCCTTCTCGATCTATCTGCTGCATTTGACACTGTAGACCATGGAGTGCCATTGGAGCACCTGCGGGTCTTTTGCGGGCTGTCTGGTACAGTCCTCAATTGGTTTCGTTCTTACCTCATGGACAGGTTTCAGAGAGCTGTCACCGGAATTTACTCCTCTGGCGCTTACTCCCTGCCTTGTGGGGTACCACAGGGCTCCATTTTAGCCCCCATGTTGTTTGCAGTGTATATGCTGCCATTGGGAGAAATAATCAGGTGATACAGTCTGGGTTTTCACTGCTATGCAGATGATACGCAGCTGTATTTGTCCTTTCTCCCCAATCAGGGTGATGCACTCTCTGTACTTAATAGCTGCCTTGAAGAGATCAGATGTTGGATGAGTTTGAGCTGGTTGAGACTCAATCCGGATAAGATATTGGTCATGGATCCAGGTAGTCCGGGGGTGGGTCCGGGAGTTGGACAACCATCGGGTTTATTACTTGGTGGTGTACCACTCTCTACCTCTGGACAGGTGCGAAATCTGGACGTTATTTTTGATGATGGTCTGACCCTGAAATCTCAGGTGTCAGCTGTTGTCAAATCCTCTTTTTATCATCTGAGGAATATCGCCCGGGTGAAACATCTGATTCCCCCGGAGGACCTTCCAACATTGGTTCACGCCTTTGTTATTACTCGTCTTGACTACTGCAATTCCCTCTACCTAGGGCTACCCGGGGTTGATATCCGCCGCCTCCAGCTGGTGCAGAATGCAACAGCCAGACTTCTGACTGGGACTTCTAGAACCAGTCATATTACGCCTGTGCTCCGCGAACTGCACTGGTTGCCTGTTCGGTGGCGGATCACCTTTAAGATTGGTTTATTAACCTTTACAGCTCTACATGATCAGGGACCCAGTTACCTGAAAGATCTCCCGATTCCCTACTGCCCCCTCCGTCCTCTCTGTTCCGCCAATGAGGGATTGCTGGAGATTCCCAGGGTTCGATTCAAGTCTTCAGGATCTCGTGCCTTTGCTTTTGCGGCACCAACCCTGTGGAATTCTCTACCTCGTTGGTTGAGAGAATGTCCAACCGTCGATAATTTTAAAGCTGCTTTAAAAATGTATTTTTTTAGTTTAGCGTATTCTTGTTAGTTGTGGCTGACTTTTAATGTCTGGATTTTATTATTCTTAATATTTCTGTACAGCGCCTTGGTTTTGAAAGGCGCTTTATAAATAAAGTTTGAATTGAATTGAATTGAATCACCTCTGCTATTGAAAACAAAGAGCTCTCTGCTTCTGCTAAGAGACTCATAGTTCAGTATCCTCAGACATACAGGTTTTATCTCCTTCCCAACATCCACAAAACAGGTAACCCTGGTCATCCTATTGTGTCTACCTGCTCCTGCCCCACATTCCACATTTCTGCATTTTTGGACAGCCTCATGAGACCCCTCATTGAGTCCCTGCCCTCCTATGTTAAAGACACTAACCATGCTCTCCAGTTATTTGACAGGTTCAGATTCAGTGACTCTCATCAGCTCATCTTCACCATGGACATCAAATCTCTTTACACAGTGATCCCCCATGATGATGGTCTGACAGCTTTGCAGCATTTCTTGAATAAGCGGGAAGTCCAGCAGCCACCCACACACACACACACACACACTAACTCATTTTGCAGAACTGGTTCTTACACTCAATGCTTTTTCTTTAATAACAGTTTTTTTCAGCAGGTCAGTGGAGTTGCCATGGGTACCAAGATGGGTCCCAGCTTTGCTAATCTCTTTGTGGGTTGGATGGAGGAATGTTTTTTTCTCTCATTCACAGGAACTGTGCCTGAACTCTACAAACGGTACATAGATGACTGTGTGGGGGCCACCTCCTGCTCCAGGGAGACCCTCCAAGTCTTCCTTGACAAGTTTACCATGGCCCATCCTTCTCTTCAATACACTGTTGAAGTATTCTCCTCTACACTGCCTTTTCTGGATATCCAACTGTCAGTACAGAACACTGTTCTGAAGACATCCGTTTATTACAAACCCACTGACTCTCACAGTTTCTTCCTCCACACCTCCTCCCATCCTAAACATGTCAAGAATGGCCTGCCTTATTTACAGTTTCTTAGACGTCGCAGGTTATGCAGTGAAGAGGGTGATTTTGCTGAGCAGACCCAAATAATGCACAGTTTTTTTTATCAACAGGGGATACCCTTAAAGCACAGTGTACAGAGCACTCTCCCGGGTCAGTAACATGCCTCGTAACCTTGACCCCGCAGGAAGGATACTGTCATGCAAGAACACCTACGAAATCCACTAGTGCTTCCTTTCCATCAGAGCACACCTTCTCTTCACAGGATCATCACCAGTAACTTTCCCATTTTGCAAACCGACCCTAACATTGGTGCTTCCTTTACAGAACCACCTATTGCCTCCTACTGCCGGCCACCCAACCTGCAGAATCTCCTGGTTAAAAGCAGCCTACCTACTCCTAACAGTTCCTCCCTACCTGATACCAAACCTTGCAACAGGACTCGCTGCTACACCTGCAAATTTGTTTCCAGTGTGAATGAAAACTACTTGACAAAAAACTACTTCTAAATGCAAAAAAGACAAAAGCCATGTTCTTTGCCACAAAGAGTTGCTCTACCCATACCCTAGCATCCACCACCCTACATTTATCCACCTTACTTGGAGAAAAACTTGAATTTGTTGATAATTTCAAATATCTTGGAGTCTGGATAGATAACAGGCTTGACTATTCAGTCCATATTGAAGAACTACTTAAAAAGCTAAGACAGAGGCTTGGACTATTCTTTAGAATAAAGCATTACCTAAACAGTGACTCCAAAAAGGTTAATTCAGGCCTCATTCCTATCCCTCATTGATTATGCTGATTTTCTATACTGCCATTGTCCAGGTCATCTCTTACAAACTGGACACCCTGTATCACAGGGCCATAAGATTTATTACTGACCTTCCCCAGCACCCATCATTGCTCCCTTTATATGGCAGTCAATTGGACATCATTACAGCACAGAAGGACTAGGAATGCTGTTATCTGGACATTCAAAGCGTTAACAGGCAAACTACCTACCTATATCACTGATTGCTTTACCCAAATTACAACTAGGCCACTACACTTTAAGGCTCAGTAAACTTATCATGTTACAGGTCCCCATTGCCTGCACCCGTATGGGAGGGCTGCTTTCAGCTATACTTTAGCAGTTGCATGGAACTCTCTCCAAAATCCATGAAGCTAGATAGCCTTCTACCTCTGACATCCTTCAAAGACTGTTCTCCGCCCTTTTCCAGAGCTCTGCAATTGCTTTTATAAACCATAATCCCTACCCTACCTGACCCACCTTTCTTTTCCGTCCATTATATTGTTTCATATTCTATCTTCCGACTCACCTATCTATTCTCACAAAAGCTAGTTAGACCCTATAATTTTATATTTTATTCCTGCTATACCCTTTGCCCACATTTTTCTTGCAGGCAAAATGGTTCTACTCCTTGTATATATGTAAATTGTTGTATACATTCATTTCTTGCCATTATATTGTTATTTATGCTATTCTTGTCTATGTAATAATATTTGTATCCTCATTTGTATGACCACTCAGGTCCATCTTGTAAATGAGCTTTGCTCAATGATGTTCGCCTGAATAAATAAAGATTTTGATTGATTGATTGATTGATTGAAATTTGGGGGCCTACAGGTGTTTTTCACATCACCAAGGAGTTCTCATGCACATCCACTAATGTGATATATTGTATTCTTTGCAGGAAGTGTACAGCTATTTACATCGGAGAGACTGGTAGGCCGGCGCCTTGCTGACCATTTCAGGGAACATTACAGAGCAGTCAGGAATGGTGACACTGCTAAACCCATTGTATCCCACTCTATCTCTAGGGACCACAGTGTCAATGACCTTTCTGTGTGTGTTCTTCAGCAGGGCTTCTGGGATCCTGACCATAGAAAAAACATGGAAGCCAAGCTGATCATCCGCCTTGGCTCCAAGCAGCCCTCTGGTTTAAATGATACACTTATTTTCCACTAACATCTTTCAGCCATCCCTTTCTTTCCCTGCAGTCTATTTGTTTTTGTACTCATTTAATTTATTTTTCATTTTCGCCGTAAGTCTCCATCTCTGTCTCCTTCCCCCACATTTGTCACCTTTCAGCCTTCTTACTAGGCCCTGTTAATTAGTCCCCACTGGGAACTTCTAAGCTCTTTCACTCATATTATGCTTTATCTTTCCCATCATCACCTTTCTGTTTCACAGATTATCTCTAATCTTACCATTTATCACTTCTTCTCCTGAGCCTCCCTTATTTCTTTCTCTGCGTGTGTGTGTGTGTATATATATATATATATATATATATCCTCATTTACCTACCCTCTACACTAACTTTGTATTTTTCTCTTTTAGATATTTCCTGAAGAAGATCTAAGGTTGAAACGTAAATTTTTAACTCTATTTTCTATTTTCAAAGTGCATTTAATATAACCCTTTTGTTTTTCTTTTATATTGGTTATTTTCTTTACTTTTGTGCTGACTATAGTTATTTTTCAGGTATTTTTTATATTTTAATCCCTTTTTCATGGTTCCCTTCGGTTCCCGAGAACTGCGGATTTAGAAACATAGAAACATAGAAGTTGACAGCAGATAAGGACCGCAAGGCCCATCCAGTCTGCTTATTTCTTTTTCTATCTTATAAATGTGCCATCAGCCTTTGCTCTGTCAATGGCCTATCTATTCATACTCATCTATATTGCTCCCTTATGCCTGTCTCATGCTTGTTTGAAGCCCTGCACTGTATTCATAGCCACCACTTCCTGAGGTAGGCCATTCCATGCATCCACCACCCTTTCTACGAAAAGAACTTCCTTACATTACCCCTTAATCGGCTTCCCTCTAATCACATGCTGTGTCCTCTTATCCTGCTATTTTTCTTATATTGAAACATGTTAGACTCTTTCATCTTGTTAATGCCCTTAAGGTGTTTGAATGTTTTGATCATATCACCTCTCTCCCTCCTTTGCTCTAGGGTATACATATTTAGCTCCGTTAATATGTCCTCATATGTTTTCTGATGCAGTCCCTGCACCATTTTGGTTGCCCTTCTCTGGACTGCCTCAATTTGGTTAATGTCCTTGTGAAGGTGTGGCCTCCAGTACTGCACGCAGTACTCCAGATGGGGCCTAACAAGTGTCTTGTACAGAGGGATTATTACCTCTCTCTTCCCTCTTCCCTCTTCCTCTTCATATTAGTATTGTTTAGTGGTTCCTTTTGTGGTTCCTGCTCTTTTTATGAAGTAAAATTGTTCTCGTCTGAGGTAAAAATGTTGTGGTTTTATTTTGAAATGCTTTAAAACATTAGCGGTTCCTTTTCCTTTAACAAACTGCACCTACCCCACACCATCCCCCCAAGCACATACAGGATTGAGACTAAGTCGGGAGCTTGTCTGTAATGAACAGCTTAAAATCTATGAGGGTACCATGAGGGTACCAGATAGCCAGGAGTTAGATCTACCGCCCTTTTCCCACATGAAGAAACATGTGGGGAGCCCCACACCCCCATGCATATTTGGGCTCAATTAAAGACAACGCATAAGGGGTAAAAGGGCCATTAGTGGGGCCCACTTCCTATGGAACCCCTCTTGGCAATTCTGCTGTTGGGCAATGTGTTGCTCCATTTTGAGGACTTGGAGCACTTCTGAGAACCATTCCCTAAGAGAGGTCTTGGTTTGATCTAACCAGTGTTGGACAATAATGAGTTTGGCCACCACCGAGATCAGGGACATGAAAGCCTTGCGGCAATCTAGCATATCCTTGGGAAAGTGACCCAATAGACAGATCTGCGGTGTAAAGTAAGAATTCAAACCCAACACTGGATCCAAAGCGTCATGGATTGCCAGCCAGAAAGGAGATACCAGGGCATAGTCCCAGTGGATGTGTTTTAATGACCCTTCTGAATTCTGAATTCCTGCATCTGATACAGAGTGGGGATGCAGATCTACAGATCCTATATAATCTAGAAGTGGAGTAATAGATTATGTATTATGCAGAACTGTAGAAAATGAAGACGGCCCCGTTTAAAGTATTTGTATAAATGCTGCCAAATTTTATGCCACTTCCTCCCACTCAGATTAAAATCGAATTCATGCTTCCAATAGAAGCGTATCCCCTGAGGGTTCTGTGTCATAACGGTGACTGCCGATTGGTGATCGCCTTGCAAAGCCACAGCACTAAAATCAGTTTTACGCCAGACTGCCTCGCACACAGCAAACCGCAATAACGGACTTGCAGTTTAAAGTTTTATGCAGGGGCTCTGCCCCACACACCCTCCACTGAAGGATTCTCAACTACAGTGGGGTGCACTGTCAGAGCAAATTATTAAAAAAAAAATGGGCCTAGCGCACAAAATGTACTCTGCGCCTGACCCAACCTCCAGCACCCTGCCCACCCACGCCTCGTGAGCCTCCCACCACCACATGGGGCAAGCTTGGCAGCCTACTCTGGCACCACCATAAAGCCCCTCCACGCCTCTGGCTGATCCTTGCTTACTCCCAACCCCGGGCACACGTCGTGTAGCGACATCCTGTTGCCACATGCGTAATCCACTCCATCCGATAGCTCCTATCATTAGTAACCCCATGACATGCGCCATGATTGAGTCACCATTTTGCAGTTCGCTCCAATCGCAGTTGCACATGTCATGGGCTACCCCTACTGAGGGCTATTTGGGTCATGGTGTTGGAGAAGGTAATAACATTTGGTTATAGGGTTGATAGAACCACAGTGCCAACGAGCATTTGCACCAAAGGGTTAGAAATGTTATGCCATGGGCGGGGGCAAAATGAAGAGACTGCACTGTTCACTTGCAGATGTTTAAATGGATGATATGTGGGAATTCTGAACCTTTCCTGAACTTCAGCTGCAGAGCTGAGCTTGCCATCTATGATCAGAGATGAAATTGGTGTCCTATAGAGAGGTGGGCAAAAACTCAAGGGAATAGTGTGGTTCTCTGTTCGGAAATGTATATTACCAAATAAGGGTTGGGCCAGATCCTTATGGGGTACAAGACCAAAGCATGAGTAAATCTGATGGAGAGCCTTGAGAGATTAAAACACCGGAGAAGCACACAGTGGTTTAGGGAGTTCGGAAGGTTTGGAGTATATTAGACTACCAATATCGATGCTCTGTGAGCGGCAGAAGCGTTGTTCCAGTGACAGCCACAGGAGAACATAGGAATCATCTGGGAGACTGGTAGTGGGACAACTCCACCTAGATTCTTTATAGCAGTGTATAGCACAGTAATAGAGAAAGAAGTTAGGCATTCGCAGTCCTCCAAGCTCTTTCCGAAAGGTCAGTTTAGTATAAGCCCATTGTATGAACTTGCCATTCCAGAGGAAATATGAAAGGGAGGTTTGTAGATGGGAAAACCAACATTTGGGAAGGTAGGGGCTCACCATGTTCATTAGATAAAGTATTCTGGATAGACTGTTCATTTTGACCGCATTCACTCGACCCCCATCAAGAGCAGGAGAGATTTCCATCTCTGAAGATCCACCTGAATAGCTTGGACATGTAGGGGAAAGATTAAGTTTAACCAATGCAGAAATAGAATGGGAGATCTTGATCTCCAAATAGGAGGGGGCCTTAGATTCCCAGGAAAGACCAAAGTCATCAATCCACTGCCGTGGTACATGCACATTGAGAAGCATTACCTTGGATTTATCCAGATTTAGTTTATATCCTGCCGCCCGAGAGAATCTGTCTGTAGTCTCCACGGTGGCTGATATAGGAGCCTAGGGATTCTCCAGGTGCAGAGGTGCAGCAGTAGGTCATCTGAATAGGCAGACAACTTATACTTGTCACTCCCAGCCTGGATTCCCTGAATCCCCGAGCTATTCTGGAGGGATCAAATGAGGGGTTCCAGGTAAAAAATGAAAAGGAACGGAGAAAGAGGACAACCTTGTCTGGTGCCCCATATCAGATGGAAGGGGGATGAAAATATACCATTACAACGGATCCTGGCTGAGGGGTGGTGATAGATGACCTTAACCCACACACAAAAATGAGTAGGGAAGCTAAATCTCTGCAGTGTGGCAAACAAGAAAGGCCAAGAGACACGGTTAAAGGCCTTTTCCGTCTATAAGGAGACCAATACCGCTGGGATCTGCCTCTCCCCCACTGCCAACATGAGGCGAAGAACTTTGCGCAGATGGTTGGAGGACAAACACCCTGCCATGATCCCCACCTGGGTCGGGCTGATAAGGCCCTGCCATGCCTTTAGGAGATGGTTTGACAAAACCTTGGTTAGGATTTTCAGGTCGGCGTTCAGGAGGGAAATAGGGTGATAGTCTCCCGGGAGGAGATACGATTTACCAGGTTTAGGGATAACGGTAATCCAGGTTTGAGTGAATGAGCAATCTGTCAATCCAGAAGAATGAAGATAGTTGAATAATCTGGTGAGGAATGGAGCCAAGATATCTATAAAGGTGGCACAGAAAGAGTTATTAAACCTGTCCAGGCCGGGAGCCTTCTCCATTGGTAATTGTTCAATCACATGCTGAACTTCAATTAGGGAGATAGGAGCCTGTAAGATCTCTTGCTGAGCCTCTGAGAGGGTGGGAAGTGGGATGGAGTCCAGATAGGATCCTATAAGGTCTGACTTGGGAGTAGACTCTGCCTCCGGACAGTAGAGAGTTTTATAAAACTGCTGAAAGGCATCTGCAATGTGTCGGGGGCGTATAAGGATTGCTCCCCCTGGTGTAGGTTGGAGACTGTGGATCATTTGCTGGGCTTCCAGCTTTTGAGCCTCAGGGCCAGAAGCTGCCCTGCTCTCTCTCTCTCCTGATTCTAGAGAGCGGAATTTGACTCTCTGGAGGGCTAGGTTGACTTGCGCTGCTAGTAGCTCAAAATATTGGGCCATAAGGGAGTGCGGTTGGTTCCAATTGTCCTAGTCGGACGCAGAGGAGAGACGATGTTCAAGGTCACAGATTTGGGTCAACAGATGAAGCACCTTTTCCGCTAGCTGCTTCTTAGCTTTAGAAGCAAGGAGAATACATTCCCCTCTTACGGCACATTTTGCAGCCCCCAAAGCACATCCATGCAGGAAACAGACACCTCACTTTCCCTAAAGAATGTTTGCATGAATTCCATAAGGGCAGTGACAAAATGGGTGTCTTTCAGAAGGGTAGAGTTCAGATGCCAGGCCCTATCCTGATCCTCTAATCCCTTCAGAGACTGCCCCTTGTAAACTGGGGCGTGATTGTAAATGACAGTGAATAGAATGTCACAGGCGAGGAGACCCAGCAGACCAGACAGGTTAATCAAGAAATAATCAATACAGGAGTACGATTTGTGTGGGGCTAAAAAAAAAGTATATTGTTGGTCACCTGGATGTAAGATATGCCACTGGCCACCTAGTCCTAACGAGTCCATGAGAACTCATAGCCCCCACTGAGCCAGTGAGAGTCCCTTGTGGTGAAGTCCTGACCTGTCAAGGTCCAGATGAGTTACTAAATTCCCGTCTCCGCCAAGTGTAATTGGGAGATGAGAAAAGGTAATAGGTGAGACAGAAGATGGGAGAAAAGTAGAGAATTAGCATTAGGGCCATAAATCCCCCTAAAAGGATCTCAGTTTAGCCCAGACACACCTGGAGCAACAAAAAGCATCCCTCTGAGTCACCACTTTCTTTTAGCAGTTGGAAGGGGACACCCCTACGTACTAAGATCCCACGCCGCCCCTTTTAGTACTCACCCCCATCCCATAAACTTGTCCGCCCCACTCTTTGTGGAAATAGTGGATATCTTCCCACCTGAGGTGAGTTTTTTGAAGGAAGAGTACATCAGGCTGATACATTTTAAGATGACATAGGATCATATACCTCTTATGCTTGTCATTCGCCCCCTTGATGTTCCAAGATATAAATTTACATGTGGTACCCATGATCTGAGTTGACTTCAACTAGTGCCCAAACTGCTGTCTGCCTGCTTACAATTTTACAGAGTGCTCTGATATCCACCCTGCCCCCTCCTCCCAGTACCCCTGTCCCTCTAGCCCATCCCCCCTTGCCCCCTGCTCACCCAGAGCTGGAAGCACAACATAAGCCGATGAAAGCAACCATGGTTCTCTCTGTCTCTGCCCACCCACTTCCCCACCCACCCATACAGCAATCCAGAAAAACACTACCCCACCCCTTATAAGAACATATACTACCCCTGGCCCTAATGGCTGAAACACCAGTGAACCTAGGCCAGTGATGAAATAAAACATCTAGCACAGGCCCCCGCCCGCCTCTCCGCTTAACCTACCCAGATTGACAAATTTACATATAACTTCAAATAACAGTTGTAACATTATCAAATATCATAAAACCTCACTGAGAACCCCCAGCATATTACTAACAGAAAACATATTAACACATGACAATCATCCAATGATAAAGCCCCTGGAATCAAGTGGGTAGCCTGAGGAGGACGCAACATGTTGAAGGCCATGAAGGGTAGTAAGTTATGAGCAACAAATACTAGACTCCCCCAGCTTGCCCTTCCTAGTCCCCCCAGATACAAAGTAGGGGCAGGCTCTGCAGCTCCCATCCAAGCGTTGCTGGGGTGGACCATCAGACCCAGTAGTGCGCCCCGCCCTCCTTTTCCCTTTGAGACTCAATAAGGGCCAATCCCCCATATGTAGATGTCTTCAGCCACCTGCCTATCATAAATGGTCAGGACAAATTGGCTGCTGGGGAGGAAGACTGCCAATATCCCCCATTGCAGGGATAGCCTATTTTTGCGCTCAAGGCTGCCGCGGCAATGATGGCCTTAACACATTCACCTCTGCTGGCAGAGTACCCCTTAGCCCTAGACCAACGTTTACTGGTGTAATCCCTAGGTGGCACTATTCAAAGGGCTACTACCCCTGCCTGCATGGCAATACACAGGCTGAGGGGCCTAAGTTCTCTAATTAGGTGCCACCACCCAGAGGAATGGTATTGGGGTTGCTCAACAGCTGTAGTATAGCCCTCTGGGAAGCTATAACCCCCACCAACCCTTCTAGTGGCATAAGAAGTAACACAGTGGTACATTCACAATTAACAGGCAGCAGTAATAATGTGCTCACACCCTTCTCCCTTCCCACAGGGCTGGACCTGCAGCAACTGCCCTGGAAACCCCATGGAAAATAAGGTTAGCAATACAACAATGCAATCTTAACACTGTAACTCAACTAGTAATATGCACACTAGCCAGGCCAAAGGTGAAAAAAGACAATTAGGTTTATTTAGGGGCAGCGAACAAGGGAGGGGCGTGAATTTAGCAGAATGATTGGCAATCTGATTTAAATCAGGATTGTCTAGCATGCATTTTAAGTCCCAATTGGAGAGTTCAGCAACCCTGGGTACCCAGAATGTCGTGCAGGCTAGCCTGAAGCGTTGCCTGGGGTGGCCGGCGTTGCAGCTGATGCTGCGGCCCTTAGGGAGAGAAAAGGCAGTTAAACACGCACACAACCCAATTATTTGTAATACAAGCCGGATGGTTCAGTCTGTTGCAAAAAACCTAATAAAAGAAAACAATTAGATGGTACCACAGTGATTTTAGCTTTCATTGCAGGGAGCTACTAGGTCCAAATCGCAAGCTGCAATGAAACTTCTACATGTCCGCCGCAGTTCTAGGCTGGAAATCAGACAGGTCCGACTTCTACAATAGGCAGTTCAGTTGCAGGAAAACATGTCAGGAAGGCCAGCTAAGCCTCTTCCCGCCGATTCCCCTACGCTCCTTCTGGGAGCAGCTGCTCGAAGGCTCGAGCTGTTCACTCTTCCACTTCCAGCTGTAACTGATCCATTGCTTCAGGCAGTTCTGGGGATTTCCCTTGTAATCCAAAAGGTTCGGTTGGCTGAGGGAACTGTCAGTCATTTTAAGGGCTCCCCCTTCCAGGTCTATTCAGGAGCCAGCTGCACAAAACTACAAGACTACAGAATTTCCTTCCCACAAGACCCCTGTGGTCAGGATCCATTTTAGGTCCCCAGTGGTTCCATTACTCCAATTATGGGAAGTCCAGCACCTAACATGGTGGTGCCCATCTAAATGCTTGAGCTGCAAATAAAGCAGGTTAGACAGACTTCTCTATCTCTAATATGACAGAACACAAGCAGCAAATAATCACAATTCCTAGATAGGCTCCCTCTGTGCAAGTAGCAACTGCAGAATGGAGCAGAACAACACACTGTCTGGTCGGTTGCAAGCCCTAAATCACTCAGACCAAGCACAGACCATTTTCTAAACAAAGATCACCTATTCTCTTAAAGAGACAGGCACAGATGCTTAATATGGCACTCTCATGAAAAGAAACAAAATCACACTGGGATGGGACACCAGCCTGACAGTGGGCATTTAAGGAGCCCAGGAAGGCATTATAGTAAACCTCAGTTTGTATGGGGTTACACGCTTCCCTACCTGGAAAAACTTGACGTCCATGTCAAATCAGTTCTTACTCTAAGATTCTATATAGAAAACATTATACAAGACACAGGCATGTTTCATTGATATACCATAAAATAAAAGTCTGATGCATCAGTAAAATAATTGGTCATGACCACAGTACTATATTATTTTCTTCAGCAATAAAGTTTCATAAAACACATCTCAATAATACTTTTTCATAAACAGTACTTTTCCATAAACAGGTTAATATATTCAAGTAGTCAAACACATTACTTCCGTAATTCTAGCTTTCATTACTGTACCTCCTGTACACTAACCCACATGGCTTTGGGCCTATCCATATCAGCTACAATGGGGCTGCATGGGGCAAGGGTATTAGCACACTGATTAGAAGGCTTAACTATCAGCTTTGAGGTGGCAGAATAGCCTAACTTCAGAAGAGAGTTTTCAGAAATGTACACCCCTTTGTGAACTACATGCAATGGGAGGACTACAGACCTTCCTGGGGAGTCATAACTGAGACGTATTATAGGCTTTGTGACTCTTCCAGACTTTCTGGGAGGGGCAGTGACAGGTTCAGTTCTTTCAACAGGTGCAGCTGGGTTGATTAGTCCTGACTCATTGCTTGTCAACAAGTCTGCTTCTGAAGAAAGGAGTACCTCTACACTGGCCATTTGTTCTGGCATGGGTGCATTTTTAGCTTCTGGTTCAGCAAGATTACTTTCATCATTCTGTTCTGTAATTCCTGGGTCATCATTAAGAGGAAATTCCACGGAATTCAAATCATGCAATATTTATTTATTTATTTAGTTAGTTAGTTAGTTAGTTAGTTAGTTAGTTAGTTAAACATCAGTTTAGAAACCTTTGAGCCAGAGGCTCATTTACAAAGGTACCTCGTCACAAAGAGGACATCAGAACAGTAGTACAAGGGACACAGTACTTACAAACAAAAAAGTTACAGTTCAATTACAATTTTGTTACAATAGAATACAATCTCCAACGAAGCAAAAGATAACAAAAGGTGCAAAACTTATGGTCGGGGGAGAGCTAGTGGGAGTAGAAGGGAGGGAGATAGGGGAGGAGGAATTAGTAGGGAAAGGAAGGGGGGGGGGAGCCGCTCAGTGAGCATTGTCAAAAATTATTTTACTGATACTTCCAACATCAATAGCTTCATTAACATTATTGTCCATAGCATTGTCAGAATCCTTAGTTACATTCAGTCCTGTACTGTCTGGTATGTTACCAGCTGTACTTTCTAGTTCTGGCTCTACCTCTTGGAGCTCAGTTAATTCAGCAAAACACAGGGAGTCAGCTACATCAGAAGTCAGAATTTGCTCCTCACTTCCGGGGGACACAGGGGCTGTGGAGAAGGCTGGAACGTTAGACAATTCTGAGGGTCCAGCCTCATCTCCCATATTACACAAGGAGTTTCCTCGAAACAACTGACTCAGTTCATAAGACGGGTAATAAGTGGCTTCACACTCACTGGCATCAGATTCGGACTGGCAGTCAATTTCATTTAGAACATGGCTGATGTTGGATTTTAAATCTTTGACAACTGGGGAGGAGGCTAACTGTTTTTGTTTGGCTGCAGCTCTGGTTACAGGCCCGGGAGGGGCAGTGTCTTGGGATGCAGAGTCGATAATGATTTGCCCAGTTGGTAGCAAGTGTGGTCGCAGATTCTCATTACTGTATATACTTTACCTTAAATTCTATATATTCAATAACCACACCCAATGGTTATTCCAATAAACTCAGTTTATTGTCTGTACACACATGTGTGGGAGCCTCGGCTAAAGGCAAGAGCTCCTCGAACTAAGTTTTACACAGTATTTTATAGCACTTCTTATCTTGAAAACACACTAACATTTCAGTGTAAAGTAATCATAGTTTCTTAGCAATAACAGAAAAACAGTTTCATATGCGTCAGGTACTTTTCCACTGGCTTATTTCATCACTGCTTAATACATACACCTGGGTCAAGCTGACCTAATAGAAACAATGAGTTTCACTCACTCCATGGTACCGTACAGCTTGGTTTCAATGTGACTACATGTTCTTATCTCTGCTTCTTGCCCAACCCTGCCCAAGCTTGCTATCCAGGCTGGTACCATCAGTTCTGTTCAGCTTTATCTAAACTGCTATTTTTCACAACTTTAAGTAACTGGTTTCAGCCAGCATGAGCTATTGCCTTCTGCTTGCCTTGCAATTCTTACAAACTTATAATGACCCTTAGCTTCTACTCAGACCTGGCTATATTCAACTACACTAGCAGCTTATATATTATAATCATAATATATATATATGTTAGCAGCTTCTATATTATAATCATAATATATATATATGTTGTAACACACTTTACTTTATATGTAATCCACTCTATCTGTATACATAAAAGAAAGATTATATATATATTTAAAAGAAATTCCTCCACACAAGTGATTTCTGTGCATTGTTTTAACAGCTTGTGGGTAATTTCTGGATGTACCTTGTAGACTGGCAGATTATAGTGTATGGTGGAACGTCGTTCTCCACCGAAATCGATAGTTTTCGAAACCTTGCAGTCACACACTAGTGACGTTCGCAGTACAACAGAATGATGTTTTCTACTGTACTGTGAACGTCACACTGTGTCCTCGAGCAGCATTTGACAGTTAAGGCTCACTCCATAGACAGGACACATGGCGAAAGCAGCAATATCGGGGGCAGTACTAATGGTTAGCGAAAACGCTCACAATGTAAATAATTTTTTCCTTCTAGTAACTGTTTTTCCTCCCAAAAACGAGGTTCCCACCATACACTATAAAGAAAAGTGCATGGGAACAGTTGACAAGGGTATATTTCACCTCGTTGGCTTTCTTATTAATGATTACCTCTCGAGCCGCGCTCTCAAGGTAATCCGTAGTCATAGTGCCAACTTGGTGAAAGAATAGCCCTGTTGTCAACCGTTCCCCATGCACTATCCTATATATTCAGTTTGCTGACTCCAGTGTAGGGAGTGTGATGCCACATGTCTGCTTTCTTGTATTTTCCATGTAGCCCAAGGTTCCTCAGTAAAACTCGATCTCCAGGTTGCAGTTCTAGAGCCTTAACATGCCTGTCATGCCTTTCTTTCTTGGCTAAGTTTCTTTTCACCACCATGGTGTGAGCTAGCTGGTAGGCATGGTTCAACTGAGCTTTTTAGTTTCTGAACATACTGGAGATAATTCTCTGCTTTGACTCGGTCAGGGGATACTCCAAAACAGACATTTATGGGCAACCTTGCTTCTCAGCCAAACATTAGATGGTAAGGGGAAAATCCAGTTGCTTCACTCTTGCTGCAGTTATAGGCATGAACTAATGTACTAATCTGTTGGCTCCATCTTGGTTTATCTCAGGGGTGAAGGGTGCCTATCATGTCCAGTAACGTACAATTGAATCTTTCAGGCTGTGGATCCCCTTGGGGGTGATAAGTAGTTCTGGACTTTCGTATCCCCCAGAGTGAGAGTATTTCTTTAATCAAGCGGCTTTCAAAGTCTCTCCCCCGGTCAGAGTGAATTCTCTGGGGTGCTCCATAATGGACAAAGAACTTTTCTATTAGAACTTTTGCCACAGTAGATGCCTTTTGGTCTTTGATTGGGTAAGCCTGGGCATAGCGGGTAAAATGGTCAGTCACAACCAGCACATTATCAATGTTCTTTTATTTATTTATTTAGTTTTTGTTAACCGGGTTGGTGTGCTAGCCAGCAGGTGACTATTTTCAGGCACGACCCGGGAGAGTACAATACATCATATCACAGGAGAAACAGCAATACAATTTGAGGCAGCAACCATACAATTACAATCATACATTTAGGACATAAAGAGGCAGTACCAGCTAGACTAACATGATAAGGGCTAAACTCAGTAGAGACCATCAGGTCAAGAGCAAGGAGGTGTTAACAGGGGAATATAGGTTCAGGTGAGGGGTAGAAAAGGGGCACGGGTCCAGAGGGACTGCATATGGTTATACTGGGGCGTGCAAGGGAGCAGCCATCTGAGCAGCAGAAAAAAAAAGCATCGGGTATACGGCTTTGGCGGTGGGTGGCGTGTATAAGCAGCCGGGACCGTGGTTCCGAGGCTGGGCAAGAGGGCCTGCGGCAGTCCCTGGCCAAGAACATCTGATAGCAAATGGAAGCCAAAAGAAAGGGAAGGCGGAGGTTGGGATTTACAACATCCACCTGGGATTAGGTTGGAGCAGTGCACAGCTGGCGTTGATAAGACACGGAGGGGAGGGAGGGCTAGGAAAAGGAGGCGGGCAAGGAAAAGGACCTGGCGGCTTTACGCCTTTAGCGGGACAACGGTCTGGGGTGTGGCCGAGCTCGTGGTTCTCCATCTGGGCGTGCGACTCTGCGCGCGGCCCCTGTCAACAGTCTTCATGGAGGGGCTAAGCGTAGGACTTTGGCGGGTGTGGCAGGGCTGGTGGCACCTCAGCGGTTCCTGGGCAGGCAACACGGAGGGTCCTCGGCGGCACTGGGGGTCCGACAGTGGGTGCCTAAGCCCTGGCGGGCTAGGAAAAGGACCGAGGCTTTACGCCTTTGGCGGGACAAAGGTCTGGGGTGCGGCCGAGCTCGTGGTTCTCCTCCTGGGCGTGCACAGGTGGCGTTGAGATGAGACGGAGGGAGGGAGGGAGGGAGGAAGGGGGAGCCAAAAGAGATGCATAAGGGGGAGTGGAGGGTGGGGAGTGAAAAGGAGACTCGGATACGGCTTTAGCGGTAGGAGGCAGATAGGTGCAGCCGGGCTTATGGTTCTGTGACTTGGGCATAAGGGCCGATGGTGGACGCTGTCCGCGGGCGTCAAAACGGTAATGGAGGACAGAAAGAAATACATAATACAGTAGTCCTGTAGGTAGTAGTAGATAAGTGCAAGACATAAATAAAAACTGTACATGATAGTAGGTGAGGGGTTGAGAACAGGGGAGAGAGAGCCAAAGGAGGGTAGCAACAAGACCAGTAGCAGGGGAGAGGAGAGTAGCAGCTGGGGGAGTTTGAGGGATCAGGTAGGATAAAAGCAGGTGCATGGATCTGAGGTGGCCAGGTGACGCTTCAACCCACATTTAAAAGAGGGGTGTGAGGGTGCTTGCCTGAGTTCAAGAGGGAGCTGATTCCATAGCTTTGAGGCTGCATGTTGGAAGGAGCCCGTTCCTTTATTTGTGCGGCAGTGAGGAGTTTCCAGCAGGTCTTTATCTGCAGATCTGAGCGGGCGGTTTGGGATCACTGGGAGAAGGAGCTTCGACAGTGCAGCCGGCTGACTTTGCCTCAGTATGGAGTCATTTAGGCAGGCCAGAAAGTAGCTCCTGATGGCTGGGGGAGAGCCACCCAAGGTCCTCATATAGCTGGCAGTGATGAAGCAGTCATGGGGATTGTGAGGCATATCTGCATATGTTATTGTAAGTAACATCCCATCTGTGCAGCGCAGATTTGTGAGCGGAGGAAAGTATAGGTGCACAGTAAGTAAGTGTTGGTAGCAGGATCCCCCTGGCTATGGCAAGCCTGGCGGAGGAGGTGAGCATATAGCTTGTTCTGTAGGCTGCCCCTAGCTTACAGTTAACGTTTTTGCAGGTAGCTTGGATATGGAGGCTTAAGTCAAGCAATTGATCAAGTAGGATTCCCAGGTAGCGAAAGGAGGTAACTGTCTGCAGAGGATTTCCATTAGAGTCAAGGATGCTTAGGGGAGTGGGGCACCTTCAGATCTTTTGCGTGGTCCCAAGTAGCATGGCATTTGTTTTGGCTGAATTCAGAACAAGGCGGTGGGTGCTCTGGATCTAAACACAGAAAGTCAATATATACAAGTTCCATGGGAGCACTGGTGGTTATGGTAACCAGAGGGCAGGCCTCTGCAGCTCAGCCTTTCTTTGCAAACAACGGCTATAAGTCCTTATATAGGCCTCAATGTCAGGGCCCATTTTGAGCCAGTAAAAGCGAGTATGAGCCAAATCAACAGTCCGGTCACAACCCAGATGCCCCATCTGGTTGTGAAGAGCTCTTAAGACCACACATTTAAAAGCTGTAGGTAACACTAGCTGTTGTTTGGTAACTTGACCTTGTTGGTTGTTGATTTTTCAATAAAGCAGTCTGTTGTTCAACTTTAATCGGGGCCCCTCCCTGAACAGCAGGGCGGTATTAGAGTTTTGAGAACCAAGTTTGGACACATTGTTTTCCAGCACTAATGGCATCCAACACAGGCTCAATCATAGTATCTTGGGACTGAGCCCATTGCACATGGCCAGGAGTAAGTTGAGGCAGGGTGCTGAGATCCAATGCTGCAAGGTGGTAGTAGGCCGCAGGAACACAAGTATCAGGAAGGCCCAGACCGTCTACCTGCAGTCAACGGTTTCTGAGGATGGGAGTTCACCTTTATCGAACTTTTGACAAAGAGCTTTCACCGACTGTTCAGACATTCTCACCCATTCCGAGTTACTGTCAGAGCTCCTGGAAAGGGCATCCGCATCAATGCGACTCAGGCCTGGTCGATACTCTACTGAACAGTCATAAGCGGAGAGGGCTGATAACCAATGATGCTCAGTGGCATCTAATTTTGCTGAAGTCTAGACATAGGTGAGAGGATTATTGTCAGTTTTGACTAGAATTTTGGCACCATAAAGATATTCATGGAATTGATCCACAATGGCCCATTTCAATGCAAGGAACTCAAGTTTGTGTACGGGGTAGTTTTGTTCAGACAGGGCCAGGCTCCGGCTAGCAAATGCCACTGGGTATAATCCTTCCTCATATTCCTGATATAGAACAGCTCTGAGTCCCTTCAAACTGGCGTCATTATACAATACATAAGGTCTGACGGGATCTGCAAATGCAAGCACAGGGGCATGGATAAGTTGATGAATAATATCATAAAAGGCCTCCTCACACTCTTGAGTCCACCTGGTCCCAAAAGGTTGATTTGTGCGAAAGTAAACTTTGTCTTCCTCTTTGACAGCACTTCACTTATACTTTTGGTTGGTGGGAGAGTATCCTCGAAGCAGATTAAGCAGAGGGCGAATAACTTTGATATAATCTTTTACAAATCGGCAATAGTAGCCACAGAACCCCAAGAATCTTTGCAGTTCTTTCAGATTGGTAGGCTGGGGCCAGGTGGTCTATGGCCTCTACTTTGCTGGGTCTGTTTGTATACCTTCGGACAACATAGTGTGTCCAACATATTTTACAGATTGCTGGAAAAACTGACACTTATCAATAGATAATTTTAACCCAAAGTCCTCCAACCGGTCTAGAACCTTGAACAGACAAGCCTCATGTTCCTCTAGGGTCCAGTCAAACATGATAACATCATCAAGGTAGACAAGACATTCTAGAAGTTTCATGTCCCCTACAGCTCACTCCATCAACGTTGGGAAAGTCGCAGGTGCTCCTGAAATGCCCTGTGGCATGCGCAGAAACTCATAAAAACCCAAAGGACAAATGAAGGCTGTTTTTTTCTCTGTCTTCCAGTGACATCGGGGATTTGATAATACCCACTCTGAAGTCCAGCACAGAGAACCACTGACTTCCATTGAGGCAGCTGAGGGCATCTTGGATACATGGTATGGTGTATTGGTCAGGGATAGTTCTTCGATTCAACATCCGGTAGTCCACACACATCCTCATGGATCCATTTTTCTTCCAGACTACCACAATCAGGAAGGCATACAGACTTTGAGACTCCTGGATGATTCCAGCTCTGAGCATTTCCTGGAGGTGGCATCGAATGTTGTCAATGTCAGTGGGCACAAGGTGACGGAATCTCTCTCGGAAAGACCTTTTATCATGAAGTCTAATGTAATGTTCGGCCCCTGTGATGCATCCCACATCCCACTCTTTCAATGAGAACACTTTGCTTCTCCAAGTCAGTTTTCGGTTGATTTTAGCTCTCCATTCTTCAGGAAGGGAGGACCTTCCAAAGTCAAACAGATCAGGGGGTCACTTCATCATCCTCTCTAGGGCACTTTATGCTGGGCAGCACAGTAGTATCTGCACAATATACCGTAGCCAGGGTGCAACCTCAGTTTACTCAAACATCCTGCCAGACATATTTTGGAGTTGCACCACTACTCACCGAGCATAAGCATGGGCCCAGGCTGGTAGAATGCTAGGCTTAACCAGTAGTCCCTCAGGCAGTTTCCCCTCTTGTGGGGCATCCAGCATGAGAATCTTGTTTTTGACATCTTTTTTTAACGTGCACTTCACCACTAGTGGTACACTGAGCATTTGGAGGCAATACAAGTGATTCTGGATCTTTTTTCCATACTACCCCCTATGGTTCATCTTTCTTAATCTCTTTGGTTTGCATCTGTAAATCATAGGCCTGGTGCACCATGGCCGGAATGTGTAGGGCCTTTCCAGTCTTCTTGGCTTGTTTCTCTTGACAGAGCTGGGCTAGCTGGCTGAACATATGGGCATTGGTGCCAATCAACAAAGAGATACCATCATACATTCCAGTCAGCAGGCACACCAGGGCCAGGGTCTCCACTTGTTCGTCTATGCCAGCAATAGCAGTAGGGAAAGACAACCAAATTCGTATATACCCCTGCTAAGGATAAGATTTGTCACTCAATCCCCACACATGCAGTCCTTCTAGGGGTAGGAGTGGAAGGTCTGACAAATGTTGATCATAGTCTTTAAACATAATGGTGACCTGGGAGATACTATCTAGCACAGCTCAAGTGAAGATGCCATTAACTATCACTGTAGTCTCCATGGACGGGCCCAACATCTTAGACCAATCCAGGGGCGTCTGCTTTGCGGACTGGCCCACTGCAGTTGTAGAGAAGAAAGATTTTTGGGGTGGGCTTGGCTAAGGTTTTATTGGCCAGGACTTCCTCTGACTTATGAATTTATTGGGCCTCACACAGGTTGTTGTCTCTGCGACACATAACTGTGGTCCCTCACTGGACCTGGTTTTTCTACTGGGTATGGAGACCTCCAATATGGTGGTGGAACCAGTCAGGTGGTCGGACCATCACACTATAAGATTTAATTTCTGAGCTCCCTGCAATAGAACTGCCCCTGTGGAGATGGTCCAGTACCGTCCTTTGAAGGGTTTGACCCCAGACGGTCTGATGACGGTGCTGGATCTATCGGGATTATTGAATGCAAGCGTGGGTCCAGACAATCTGCTGCTAGCCTATAATAGTGCTCTTTTTTTTTTTAACTTCAAATTTTTATTGTGTGTATCCATGGTATAACTTTGTACATCAAGTCATAATTCCATTGAATGAAATATTCTTGATACGTTGTTTCCATACTTGATAAGGTAACCTTTTCAATGAAACTATCCAGGAATTGATACACAGATTAATTGATTTCTATCTATACTACAATAATTTTACCGAGATGAAGATCTTAGTTGCTTCTTCATCCTGTCCCTTTATCTTATCATTAACTTATTTATCCCTTCTCTTCCTCCCAGGCAAGGGGCACTACCAGTCACCCTCGATCTGGGCGTAACTTATATAGACAGCAAAATTCAGAACTATGTTGGAGGATGGATTTCACATCTAAATAACTAATCTAACATAGTATAACTCAACTTAGGCATCCTGGTGCTTCATTTAGGTTACACCTAACTTTAGTACTGTATGTCAGTTCCTTAAAAATTCTTAAGATCTAAGAAGAACAGATCTTTTAGGAATCTCTTTCTTATCTAAAAGAAATGCAGTAAAACTTGTAGTGGAACATCCAAGGTCTTCCTAATCATGGTTGAAAACCTGCCAAGGGGACCAGATGGCGCTGAACCTCTCCCTACTCTGTCTTAACATAGAAGTAATTTGTTCCATGGATTCCAATTGTCTCATTCTGACCTTCCACTCTTCTATCATTGGGGGTGGGGGTGGGGAAACCACCTAAATGAGATGGACTTCAGTGCTGCCACTCTCATAATCTGTGGAAGTTGCCTTTGTTGTCTAGGACCTGTAATCAAGCAACGAAGACCCAACACCATCTCCTCTCCTTTAAATGGGATCTGTAGGCCAGTTATTCGCTATATGTGGGAGTGGACCTCTCTTCAAAACTGGGTAATTATGGGACATTCCCAAAAAATGTGTGTTTGGGACCCCTTAGCTCTATCACATCTCCCGCAGATATCTGAACTTCCGGTTTTAAAGTGTTTTGCCTTAGAAGGAGTAAGAAAGTATCTAAGAAGGATCTTGCAATGAAATTCTCGCCAGGAGGGAGAACTTGTCACTTGCCAACCTCTGTTCAATCTACTATCCCAAATATGTTGTGGAATCGAGATGGCTAGCTCTTCTTCCCACCTCTGTTTAACTATTTATAGGCCTGAGTTATTTAGATTAATTAAGATATTATACAGCTGGGAGAGAGAATGTGGAACATCTTTAATCACACTGTTGTAGTAGAAAAACTCTTCCAGAGGAGTATTTTCCCTAATTATTTTTTGTAACCTGTTTTCAGAAGTAATATAATATCAGACTTGTAAGTATCTAAAATGGCCCTCACGGCAAAGGTGAAATTTGTCTCTTAATTGAGTGAAAGAGTAGCAATTGTTCCTCTCAATACATTGAGAAAAGGTGGATAGCTGGTGTGCCGCCCAATATTGATATCCTGAGTTCCCCTCGGGGGGATAAAGGAGGCTTCGAACCTAATCGAAGAGAGTGGGCCAGGCCCATCTGGGGTGTCAGTAGCCCTCCTTAACCTTTTAAGTATCCAAAGGGAGTGGAGGATCCATGGGTTGGTGATCGCTCTGACCATGGTCAGTGGCATATTACTAGTAGGAACAGCCCACAAAGCCCATTTCCCGACTGCCGCTTCTTCTAGGTGGTTCCAACCGGAGTCAACCCAGCGTTTTACCCAGGAGCACATCTGTGCACCCTGTTCTGCCAAAAAGTAAAAGTAAAAGTTTGGGAGGGCCAGGCCTCCCTTGACCCTGGGAGTTTGCAATATTCTCCTGGCCAACCTTGGTTTTTTCCTGTTCCAGATAAAGCTATGGAGCTCTTTCTGCAGGTTAGCCCAAAATTGTCTAGGGGGTTGAATTGGGAGAGTTTGAAATAAAAATAAAAATCTAGGGAGGGCGTTCATTTTAAGAGTTTGTGTTCTTCTATAGAGGGACAGGGGAAGGAGTCGCCACCTGGCTATGTCTGCCTGTGGAGTCTGAAATAATTTTATATAGTTATTTTTATATAAGAGGGAAAGATCAATTGTGATATACAGTATATACCAAGGTATCTGACTGTATTTCTCTTGGCCCAGGCAAAAGGAAAGGATTCTTTGAAGGCCTCAGAGGGGCTACCACTCAGGATTAGTGTTTCAGATTTTGAAAGGTTAATTTTATAACCTGCCAATGAACCGTACTCCCCCAGGGTACGGATTAGGGCAGGGACTGAGGTTTCCAGTTGTGATAGAAAGAAGAGAGAATCGTCTGCGTATAGTGCTATTTTCTGGGTGTGGCCCTCTCCCTCTACACCTCGAATCAAGGGATTAGCCCTGATTTCTATAGCGAGTGGTTTGAGTGACAAGGCAAAGAGGAGTGGGGAGAGGGGACAACCCTGTCTTGTGCCTCTCATGAGGGGGACTCTTTCTGAAAAATGTCCATTAACTTTAACCCTGGCCTCTGGAGCGCTATATAGGTTATTGATGGTATTAACAAACTTCTCCCTCAGGCCAAATCTCTTTAGAGTTTCACTCAGAAACACCCAATCGACCCTGTTGAACGCTTTCTCAGCATCCATACTAATAGCCAGTTGGAGTTGTTTAGTGTTTTTATGTGCAGAGATCACGTTCAGCAGGCGTCGTATGTTATCTTGAAGAAATCTGCCTGAGATGAAGCCCGTTTGGTCATTATGCACTAAAAAACCTATTACTTTCTGGAGGCGATCGGCCAAAATACCAATAAAAATCTTTAGATCCACTGGCAGCAGAGAAATAGGTCTGTAAGATTTACAGTCCTCTGGGTCCTTATCTGGCTTCAGAATCACTGAGATCTGGGGAAGATTCCAAGATCTAGGAGTTGCCCCCTCTCCCCTCCATAATTTATTATATGTGTCTAGTAAGACTGGTAACAGAGGATCTAAAAAGGTTTTGTAAAATTCTGACATATAGCCGTCCATCCCTGGGGCTTTTCCATTTTTAAGATTTTTTATCTTCTGAACTACTTCTGCTGCCAAAATGAGAGCTTCCAGGTCTTTTCTTTGCATCTCTGAAAGGGTGGGGAACTGAAGTCTGTTAAGAAAGGAAAGGGTTTCTTTTTCGTGATTTGTGCTTTTGTCTGTGCAGTAAAGGGTGGAATAAAATTTTTGAAATTGAACTGTAATTAGAGGGGGGGACCAAGTTGTATTGTTTGTTCCTGTTACTTTAAGCTTGGGGACCACCCTAGAGGCTCTCTCCTTCCGCAGTTGCCAGGCTAGGATTTTCCCAGCCCTATTTCCGTGTTCGTAGAACCTCTGTCTGGCATAGGTTAGAAGATTTTCTGTTTGGAGGTCTAAGATTTAATTTAGTTTGGCTCAGGTTCTAAGTAGCTTTCCTTCACATTTCTGGTCTAGAGTCTCTTTATGGGTCCTTTCTAACTGAAATATCTTTGTTTCTAGTTCTATGTGTTCTCTGATCATTACTTTCTTATGTTTCGATGCATAAGCGATTATTATTCCCCTTAAGTAGCATTTTAAGGCATCTCATCTGATTCCTGCCCCTGTATCCTCCCTCCTGTTTGTCTCTAAGTATTCCTTTATTGATCGTTGTAGTAATTGTTAAAATTCTGTGAAGTTTAGCAAACTGACATTCAACCTCCAGATAGATTCAGGTTTTTTTGGGGCCAGGGTCATCTCCAGTGAGACTGGCACATGGTCAGAGACTGAGATAGACCCTATCTGAGCTGGGAATATAAAATGTAGTGCATTTGCTGAGATCAACCAATGATCAATGTGGGAATACATCTTATATTTGGGGGAGTAAAATGTATAGTCCCTGTCCTTGGGGTGGGCGAATCTCCACGCATCTATTAGGGAGAGTTCTGTACATAATCTCGTGAGAGTCCTACTAGACCTTGCAGGACCTATTGAGTAAGAACCTACTTTATCAAGACCTAGATCTGTCACTGTATTAAAGTCCCCACCAATAAAAATTAACTTGTCTGGGTCCTGGACAATCTCTGTTAAAATCTTGGTTAAAAAGGTCACCCTTTTTTGTTCATCATTTGGAGCATATATGTTCAGGGAGGTACATTTTTGGCCCTTAAATTCCCCCTCTATCCTCACAAACCTACACTCTGGATCAGTGTTCACTTGAGAGATGGTACAAGGGGCATCCTTTCTGATTAAGATTGCAGTGCCTCTCTTGTTTGTTGTGTGCACCTCGCCCACCCAACCCCTCCGTAACTTTCTATGTTCAGTCTGACTCAGGTGAGTCTCTTGTAAAAAGGCTATGTCTACTCCCTGTCTCTGTAACTCTTTCAGTATTCTGGCCCTTTTGACCGGATTGCTTATGCCTCGGATGTTCCAAGAAATCAATTTAAGATCTGCCATTTTTTTAAAGAAAAAAAATTAATATATATAAAAAAGGAAACCATCTCTGATCCCAGTATCCAGGAGCCTGCAATAACCATATAAAAGAAGGAACACAAATCATTAACTTGTTAAACCGCTTTAACTTATTTACAAAACCTCTCATAAAGAATAAAAGAGGCATTTAAATGGCTTCAAGGTGTCTTTATTCCCAACTCTGCACCTCAGGATTTCTCTATGAGGTGTGGCAGGAGACCAAAATATTTCGATCTCCCTGTCAGGGAGTTACTTCACCGTATTAATCTGTGGGGTCCCCGACTGGGATGACTCCAGTTGCCTGAGTGACTGTCGGACTGTCTATCAGTAGTTCCCGACAACAACTTATTAAAAAACTATAGAACTATTATGGGGGGTAATATCTACCTAGGGAGGCTCCATTAGGGCTCTCTAATCTGACCTGGGTTGGGGGGGTGATCTCTCTCTAACCCACCTTCATGTTGAACCTCCACCCTCCTCCAGCAGCCAAAGTACACCCCGTAGCACCCTCGAGAGATGGGGGGGACGGGGGAAGCACCATCCACCCCAACCTTGGTTGCCACCATTTCAGCCATCTAATGGGTCATAACCACAGGTGTTCCCCCACAACCACAAGGGAGGATCTTAGCCTGTACCCATAACCAGAGGATCTATATCTGCTCCGTTCCCTTTGCTTCACCCCTTGCAACTTCACCTCTAAGAGGGGAAGAGAGCTGAATCATTTTGGGGCCCAAATCATGTCTTTTCCTTAGGCCAGAGGTGCCATCTGAAAGATTATCCAAAAAGGATGGTTTCGGTACATCTAACACCGCCCCCGCCCACCCCCGAAGAATATTGTGTCTTATTGTTTCTGACCCTGACAAGGTGGGTCTCCATAAGCCCTCCTAGTATTCGGTGTACAGGTCGCCTGACTTCAGGGCAATACTCCTGCTAAATGGGGGTGCCTAATACATTGGCCCCCATCTAGTGTGTCTCTCTGTGGCCACCAAGAAGTACATTAATTTCCCCCCCTAAGGGCACAGTGTTAGCCATCAAGATTAGCGAAACTGCCTTTATAGTCAATGTGTCCCCCCCCCCTCCGGCTCTGGGGGGCCTCCACAACCCCCTCCTCCCTCCATATGACCTATCAGAATAAACTCTGTTTTACATTTAGATTCGTGTTTAAATCAACATTTTATATATGCAAAACCCTTCCAAATTAAAAGCTCTTCAGCCTGCCGTTAAAGAAGGCCCAGGGTGGCGAACTGTCTACCGTTTGTCTTGACCATGTTAACTGCCCTCTGCTAATTGGATGACAGAGAGCAAGTGCGTGAACCCACATGCTGCCTCTGCTCCCTCTTATCCCTTGATCCAACTCGGATTAAAGTTTGTCCCACAGAAGGCAGGGAAAGAAAAAAAAAAAGGAAAATAAGAAGGGTGTGCGTATAATTCCACTCAGTTCAAAACCTAAGTTCTCTGACTACCACTTGGACTGTAGAGCCTTGAAACAATGGAGGCAAGTAAATGAAGGTAAATGAGACTAAATGATTATACAGTTTTACTCATCCGTTCACCGCTGAGGAGGAATCTTCTATCTGAACTTCCACGGTTTGAGGTCGAGGGGTAGGACCATGCTGGGGAAATGCTCTGCTGCAAACACTGTCCCACATTAAATTGATGTCCTCTGTGCGCTGGGATCAGGCTCCTTTCGTTCCCTTCCTCTGCCATGATTTTTTCGCCACAGCTGTGCGATGGTCAACTGCGCTCTGTGGTGGAATCACTATGCCTTGCTGCTTCGCCCATCCACAGGCCTCTGGTAGTTCCTGGAATCTTTGCCAGCCTTCAGGTGTAAGTACTTTTATCCTTGCTGGATATTCAAGTTGTGCCAAGAAGCCTGTTTGTCTCATTATTTTAACTACTTGAAATGCTTTTTGTCTGCGAGCAAGGGTTTGAGGCGCATAGTCTTGATCAAAATAGAGACGTGTGTCCCCAAAGAAGATTTGCTTTTTTGCCCAGGCTGTCCTGATGACTTCTTCTTTTGTTCTAAAATCAATAAAGGCCAGTATGATAGAGCGTGGGTGAGCCTTTGGGTCTTTCAGCTTTGGGACTAGTGAGCGGTGGGCAAAGTTTATGCCCAGGTCTTTGTTTTTATCAATGTCGAGCAGCTCCTTCAGCAGGCTATCAATGAATTGTGGCATTGGGCCTGATTCAGTTTCTTCTGGAAGGCCATGTATTCTTATATTGTTGCGCCTGTTCTGATTCTCTAAATCCTCCAGCTGTTGTTGTATGAGTAGGTCTTGATGATGTAAATCTCTCAAAGCTGCACTGTGGACATCTGTGACCTCCGTATATTCTGATACTGTCTCTTCTAGTTGTTCTGCTCAGCGGGTCAGCTCTGCAATGTTTTCTCTATCTTCTGTCGCTTTCTGTTCAATCCTGGTAAGGGTATAACAGATTTGTTGCAAAGTGCTGCATAGCTTCTTTGAAGTTATGGAAAAATCTTTGTCTGGATTCTTCGAAGTGGTAGGAGATTTCTCTATTAGCTCAGAAATTTCGGCCCTCAGCACGGCCCGTGCCTGTACGCTTTGTGCTGAGAATTGTAATTTAGGGTACGAATCTGAAGTAGAATCTTTATGTTTTAGTTTCAGCGACATACTAAACAGTCGGTAGTAGGTTCGAGTGCAATGAAAAGTTTGGGCTGAGAGTTAGATTCCTATGGATCTTGTTTAGTTTGTCGGGAGATCTCTGTCTAAGCGTCCATCCCTCAGGCAACTGGAACCAGAAGTCCTATAATAATAGGGTTCTGATGGAGGCTCTGGATTCCATTGCTCCTGTCTGTGTTCACCCCCTCACCCTTCACACTCGGTCCCCTTGGTTTGATGGGACTCTGAAGGAGGTGTGACAAGTTGGACGAAGGTTGGAGCATTGCTGGTTAAAATCAGGCCTTGATGCCAACAGACTTAGATTGATAGACCATTATCGGGAATATTAATCAGCTATCTCTCATAAGAAGGCAGAGTCCCTGTCCAGGGAGATAGCCACAGCACAGAATCAACCAGCCCAGCTCTTCCGAACGATGGACAGACTGTGCAATCCATCCTGTCTGCAGATTTGGAAAGAGTTTTCACATGATTAGTGTGATGAGTTTGCTTGATTCTTTGCTGATCTGATAAGATGGCCAACATCAGGTCCAAGTTTCAACTGGCTAGCTCCAATGGGGGTGGTGGTTGTCTGTGGGAGGTTATAGTTCCTCGGTTTGAACGGTCTGACTTCGACCGGTTGGAGATTGTTGATGTCATGCAGAATGTTCAGAGTACGCGGCTGCCCTGCTGAGGTTTGGACCCAGGCCCAACCTGTCTCCTTGTGGGGTGTGTTGAGGTCATCAGCCCAGTCCTAGCAGAGACTGTCCAGTGTTCATTTGAGACTGGTGAGTTTCCAAACTCCCTGAAGGAGGCAGTGGTACTCCCCCCAAAGAAATCTTCTCTTGACCTAGACTGTCCTGCCAACTACAGGCCGGTCTCTAGTCTCCCTTTCATGGGGAAGGTTATCAAGAAGGCAGTGGTGCTGCAGCTGGAGAATCATCTTACCATCCATGATATCTACGATCCTCTCCAGTCAGGATTTAGGAAGAGGCATAGCATGGAGACTGCCCTTATACAGGTGCTCAATGATCTCCTGATAGTGAGGGATCAGAAGAGCCATTCCATCTTGGTTCTTCTCGATCTCTCTGTAGCATTTGACACCGTGGACCATGTGGTGCTGTTGGAGCACCTGCGGATGATCTGTGGCCTGTTTGGTACAGTCCTCAGATGGTTCAATTCTTTTCTCATTGACAGATCTCAGAGGGTGGTGTCAGGGATTTATTCCTCTAACTCATTCTCTCTGCCGTGTGGGGTTCCACAGGGCTCTGTGCTGTTGCCTATGTTGTTCGCAGTGTACATGCTGTTGTTGGGAGACATTGTAAGGTGGTATGGGTTGGGTTTTCACTGCTATGCAGATGATACCCAATTCTGCCTGTCCTTTGTACCTGAGCAGGAGAGTGCGGCCTTAGTGTTTAACAGCTGCCTCACTGAGATCCAGGATTGGATGAATGCCAGCTGGTTGAGGTTGAATCCGGACAAGACCAAGGTTCTAGCGGAGGACCCGAGTCATCCAGTAGAGGGGCTGGTGGCTGGTTCTACCTCTGGGCTTTGGCTTGGTGGTAGCCAGCTGTTGACCTCTGAACAGGTGCAGAATCTGGGTATTATTCTTGACGATGGGCTGACACTTTGTTCTCAGGTGTCATCCGTCATCAAGTCCTCTTTTTACCACCTGAGGAATAGCGCCCGGATTAAGCACCTTGTTCCACCTGGTGACCTTCCTACTCTGGTCCACGCTTTTGTGACCTGCTTCCTTGAGTACTGTAACTCCCTGTACCTAGGGTTACCTGGGGTTGATATCCACCACTTGCAGCTGGTGCAGAAAGTGGAAGCCAGGCTGTTGACGGGGCTGTCTCGATAGAGTCATGTCACGCCTGTGCTTCGTGGCTTACACTGGCTGCCAGTTCAGTAGTAGATCACCTTTAAGGTCAGTTTGCTGACCTTTAAGGCCCTACATGGACAGGGATCGAGTTACTTGCAAGAGCTCTTGTGTCCCTACTGTCCCCCCCCAACCACTCTGCTCCACCAATGAGGTATTGCTAGAGGTTCACAGGGTTCGATTGAAGACATCTGGGGCCCGAGCTTTTTCATTTGTGGCCCTTACCCAGTGGAACTCTTTACCTTGTCAGATACATGAGTGCCAGACCATGGAGAGCTTTAAAATTGCTTTACCTGTTTGACCTGGCTTTTCCAGGTTATTGATTTCTGCTGTAAGATGGCTGGATTAACTGTTAGTTTTATCATATTTTAATATAACAGTAATTGTGTTTTATTGTTAAGTGCTATGATCAGAGTGACTAGCACTCTATAAATAAACTTGAATTGAACTGAAGTTATATTGCTTTGTTGAACCAGATTTAGGAGCTTGGTAGTGACTTTCCTCAAATCTTCAGGGCATTGCAATTACGTTGGATGTGCCTGTCTTCTCCACACCTATAGCAGAACACCTTATTTCTATGATCAATGAGATGGGTCAACTCTTCCTGCAGTTTGTAGTGATCCAGGGCTGGAGTCCTGCTGTCCTCTTTAGGTTTGAATTCAGGTTCCATTCTCCCATAGTCCCGCCTAGGGACGGGTGACTGGGCGGCATGAATAAGATCTCTCACCATGACTCATAATTCCCTCATTTCCTCTACCAGTTTAGATTCAGCTTGAGGTTCCATGACAAGGGCATGGGCCCTCACAGGTGGGGCCTCACTACCAGACTAAGTCTTAGGGGGAGCAAAGGCCAGAATTCTTGATCGCTTTAGCTGCAGCTTGCTGGCTAGCTCTCAGTTCTTTTATTTTTTTTTTAGTAGCTCACTGACTTGCTAGGACTCCGAAAGTACTTCCTTTTCAGCTGATCTGTCAGGGGTCAGGGCAGGGCAGTTCTGGCAACCCCTGCATATGGTTTCTAGCCATCTTCATTGTTTTCAGCCTTCCGGATCTCCTTCATTAACCAGGAATACTCAGGAGGGTTAGCTTTTCTGTCTTGAAACTTTAACTTTAACATAAGCACACTTGAATACCGAGCTGACTTAAGACTGTGTTACAGTGTGACATGGTTCAGTTCATTGGCTGAGATACTCCTTTTATGATGTGCTCTCTGCAGGGCCTGCTCAACCTGTGTTACAAAAGCAAATAGTTTTTCATTTTTCCACTGCCTAGCAGACTTAAATTTCCACATCATATCCTCCCCGGACTCAATGCTGCCAAATACTCCTTCTAAAGTGGTTAGGTACTTGGCTGCAGAAGCCTCTGAGTTAGTGGACTGCAGGAACTGAATAGCTTCCAGTGCAAGGCCCCTCAAACTCTCCATAAGTCTTTTCCATTTCTCCCCTTCAGAGCATTGCCACTCTTGGACCAGGGGAGTGGCATAGTCCATCCAAGTTTCCAAGTCATGCTCTCCCACTGGCACAGGAACAGCACCAGAAAACAACTTGAGCCTGCGATAAGAGTCCAGGTGTACTAAGGGTATCACAATTGGGGTCGCTACAACAGTGGGTGCTAATGGGGAAGCTTGGGAGACTAAAGGGGACTGAACTGGGGTACCCTCTTCAGCGTCCTCCAAAACCTTTCATAAATCCTCAACAGTTTGCCTTTCTGCAGCTAGAATTCTCAATAATTTGTCCTTAAACTCTTCTACCCTCTGGGTTCCCCGGAGGGAAGATGGGTTGCTGTGTAAATGAATGACTCTCCACCCCTTCTGGGATCTCTCTGGCATGATAACAGGAAGCATAATCTCAGGATCTATGGGGAGACTACAAAAAATGAGGGCCACCAAGGTCTGGGAAAATTCAACCTTCCCCAAGCACTTAATCTTTCCTACAGTCTTCTCTATAGTTTCATTAGTGGTCCCCACAGGGATATCAAGTAGTACGGCATGTTGGGGATCGACCCCTTCAGCTTTGCTCCACCCCATCATGTAGTGCACAACCAGCTTGTGGGGGGGGGATCTTCCACTTGGGGGTAGTGAGACCCTCCATCTCAAATTCTTCAGAAAACTCTCACTTGGTTGAAATTCTAACTTTTGCCACTAGGGGGCACTAATCCCAGCGGTGCCTCCAAGATGTAACTCCTGGGTGGCACTATTCTAAGGGCTACTACCCCTGCCTGTATGGAAGTACACAGGTTGAGGGGTCTGAGTTCTCTAATTAGGTGCCTCCACTCAGAGGAATGGTATTGTGGTTGCTTCACTGTTCTGGTATAGCCCTCTGTGAAGCTATAACCACCCACCAACCCTTCAAGTGGCCTAAGAAGTAACACAATGGTACATTCACAATCGATAGGCAGCAGTAATGATGTGCTCACACCCTTCTCACTTACCACCAGGGCTGGATCTGCAGCAATTGCCCTGGAGACCCCATGGAAAATAAGGTTAGCAATACAACAGTGCAATCTTAACACTGTAACCCAACTAATAATATGCACACTAGCTAGGCTAATGGTGAAAAAAGACAATCAGGTTTATTTAGGGGCAGTGAACAAGGGAGGGGAGTGAATCTAGCAGAATGATTGGCAATCCAATTTAAATCAGGATCGTCTAGCTTGCACTTGAAGTCCCAGTTAGACAGTTCAGCAACCCTGGGTACCCAGAATGTCATGCAGGCTAGCCTGAAGCGTTGCCTGTGGTGGCCGGTGTTGCAGCTGATGTTGGGGCCCTAAGGGAGAGAAAAGGCAGTTAAACAGGTACATAACACAGTTATTTGTAATCCAAGCCAGATGGCTCAGTCTGCTACAAGAACCCAATAACAGAAAACAATTAGATGGCACCACAATGATTTTAGCTTTCGTTGCAGGGAGCTACCCTGATTTGTACTCATGCTACCAGGACCTGGCTGCACAGCATGCGAGATGTATTTATTTATTTATAAGTACATCGGAATTGCAACCCTTTGAGTCATAGACTCGTTTCCAAGGGCTCCACGCCATGCTACAAGAAGAAAAATACACATAATAACAACACTTAAGGAGAGGTAATACATACGATGAAGAACATTGCATACAATTGGCAGGGTGACAGAGTCATCAAGCTGATGAACTACAGTCCTATACAAGTAGAAGCTAGGCTGTTGTTAACATGTCCATCAGCAAAAAGGAGCTGCAGCCTACACAATCAGTAGCTAGACAGTTGCTACCGTACAAGCACAGTAAGTTCATGTGAGGTACAAAGTGTGCTGCCTCAAAAGAGACATTGTCATGCTGGCTAGGGTCCGGCCCCTGAAAAGAGGCACCTACAGGCCTAGGGTGGTTTTGGAAGAGGACACTCACAGATGGCGGGAGGACAGAATGTAATTCTTGAGTGCGACCTTGAAGGGCCCTGTGTTGGTGAGAGAGGTGATGGCGGGGGGGGGTGGTGCATTGTACCTGAAAGGTGCTCTGAAGAGGAAGGATCTTTGTGCTAGCGTGCTCCTGACCCTAGGGATCCATAGTATAGTCTTGGAGGCACTACGAGTGGCAACGGTAGGGGTGGCAGGCAGAAAGGACATGGAAACCCGGGAGGGGGGACATGCCTAGTTGTATTTTTTTGGCAAGGAGGCAGGACTGATATTAAACTTTCTCCTCGAGCGTGAGTACGTTGGTTAAGGAGTAAAGGGTGCAGGTATGTGTCCATTTATCAGCTCCGGATAGGAACCGGCATGCCTTGTTTATGGAAATTTGTATTTTGTTTAGGGCAGTGGCATTGGCTGCTGCATATACTCTGAGTCCATAGTCCACTAATGACAGTACAGAGGAGGTGACTGCCAGGCGGAGGGCTTCAAGTGGCAGGCAGTCCATATGTCTGTATAACAGGCCAATGTGTGTGTTGGTGGCTGAGGTGAGCATATTGATGTGAGAGTGAAATGACAGGATAGGGTCAGAAGTGAAGCTCAGGTATTTGTAGATGAGGACTTGGTCCAGTGGATGAAGTGAGCTGGAGAGGATCGGTGGTGGTGGGGGGGGAGTTCTTGGCGATGGGCGAACAGCATAGATTTTTTTTTTTTTAATATTGACGATAAGTCATTGGTCCATGAACCAGTTCTCAGTTTGACTAAAAGAGTGCTGGAGAGAGGACTGGAGTGCAGAGGGGTGAGGGTGGGAGGTGAAGAGGACCGCATTATCCGCATAAAGGAGAACCCTGCCTCAGTAAAAGCTGGGCAGGGCGTTTGGGTAAAGACTAAAGAGCAGTGGGCCCAGGTTGGAGCCCTGAGGGACACCAGAGCATACAGACTGGGTACTGGAGAGGGGTGTGTGTTAATTTTTACACATTGAGACCTTGAGGAAAGGTAGCTGGAGAGCCAGGAGAGGGGTCAATGAAAGAGGCCGAGTTGTTGGAGTGTGTTCAGTAAGAGGAGGTGTGAGACCATCTCAAAGGCCATAGAGAGGTCAATAAAAATGGCACCAGTGAGGTGGCCTTTGTCTAGGACAGAGTGGAGGAAGTTAGAGAATTCTGTGAGTGCAGTGATCATGCTATGGGCAGAACGGAAGCCATACTGCTCCCTGCATAGCAGGCCATGGGTGTCAAGGTACTCTGTGAGTTGATTGGACAGTATTTTTTCAGGAGCTTTGAAGAGCGGAGGGAGGATGGAGATTGGTTGATAGTTGTTGGGGGAGGAGCTATCCCCACCTTTCAGTATGGGGGTGATGACTGCCATTTTCCAGGCAGTTGTGAACTGTCCAAGACACAGGGAGCTGTTGAGTAAGACTGTAAGCGGAGCCTGGACGGAGTCAAAGACCAGTCAAAGGAGCCTCATGTCAGGGGGTCATTGCAGGGGCTAGTGCCACTAAGTGCTTTGGCTAAGTAAGGTTTGGCTTAGAAACATAGAAACATAGACTTTGATGGCAGATAAGGACTGCTTGGCCCATTTAGTCTGCCCATTTCCCTACCTACAGGATGGGCCGCAGATCCTACTTAACCAACAGCTTATTTCTTCCTATTCCCCACAAGAATTGCCTTATATCTGTCCCATGTATTCTTGAATTCTCCCACAGTTTTAGACCCCACAACCTCCTCAGGAAGGCTGTTCCACGCATCCACTACCCTCTCTGTGAAAAAATACTTCCTCACGTTGCCCCTGAACCACCCCCCTCGCTTCTTGCAGACTAATGACCGGGAGGTGGAATAGTGGGCGGTGGAGATTAGGCACCAGAGGGGGTGACAACGGGTTGAAAAATTTGCCGGGGAGGACTGCACTGAGATCTGAAAAGGCAGTGTTGAGGCAGTCAGCGATGCTTTTGGGGTCAATGGAGGTGGTGCCATTAATGTCGAGTTGGGATGGGGGTGGAGAGCGGGATTTCCCATTAATTTCTTTTTTATTATCCCAGAACTTGCGGGAGCTCCCCCAGGAGGCAGCCAGAGAGGATCTGTAGTATTCTACCTTGGCCTTGCGTATGGCCCAGGTACATCTGTTGCGCTCGGTGTTATAGGCCTGTCTATCTGTCTGCTTGCCAGAGGTGATGGCTTTGTGTCAGAGGTTGTCCCTTAGTTGCAGTTGCTGAAGAAGCCTAGGAGTGACCCAATGCACATTACGCTTCTTGGTATGGGTTTTAACAAATGGGGCAAAAATATCACTGGCCTTGTTGAAGGAGCTAGTGAAGTAGTTGAGGGCCTCGTCTATATTCTGGGTGAGTTTTATAGGGGGTCAATCCCAGTGGGCTAGGTTGTGTTTGAGCTTATTGAGGCCTCCAGGATGTAGACAGTGATGGGAAACAATGCTGGGTGGTGGTTTGGTCAGTTGACAGGACCAGGTGAAGAGTATCAGAGAGTGGTCGCTCAGTGAGTTAGGGAGGACCACAACGTCCATGATTCTGTGGAGGCAATTGGTTAGGAGGATGTCCAGCAGGGTGTGGGAGCCACTGGAGGAGATAGACCTAGTGGGTTGGGTTACCAATTGAGTTAGGTCTAGGGCCACGAATATGTCCTTGGCATGGGCTACTGAGCTGGTGAGCCAGTTTATGTTTAGTTCGTCCACCAATATCTATCCTACTTTATGGGAGAGGCTGGAGAGGTAATCAGAGAGGGATAGGATTGCAGGGGTTTGATTCTGCGGTGGGATATAAGCCACAGTGATAATGAGTAGCCCTGGCGGGATCCGGAGTGAGTTTTAGAGAGAGGGCTTGAGCCCCATGGTTCAGCGCAGGGGTGGGGAGGGCTTGGCACAGCAAGGAGTCCTGGATCTAGAAAGCATAGCCACCACCACGCTTTCCCACTCTATCCTCCCTGAAGGGGGAGTAGCCGGGGAGACTGACAAAGGAGTCAGGGTTTGTTTTAGAGAGCCAGGTTTCCACCAATGCCAATATGTCCTGTTGGTGCTGCACTAGCCAGCAATGGAGGGGTGCAGTCTTTTTCGGGAGGCTGCAGATGTTCATGGAGGTGATTCATAGCCCTGGGGGGTTAACAGCTGGTTGGACATAGCAAGGCCTGGGTTGGGATGGATGCTACCAGACAGCAAGAGTAGCAGAGAAAATATCCTGAAGAGAGCTGAGAGATGTTTATTGATTACTGGGTGATGGTTGTAGGTGTACTTCATTGAGGAGTGCACAGGGGAAGGGCAGGGAGCAGAGGGCTGGGAAGGTGAGGTAGAGCAATGGGCAGGGGGTTGAGGGAGAGCAGCGACATGGGGAGGGAAGCAGGGGGTGGAGGGGGGCTGGGAGATGTCAGGGGTGGGGGAGAGGTGGGTGGAGGAAGGGAGGTCTGTGGGGTACATCTGACATGCTAGGCGTGGGAGGTGTCGGCAGGCATATGGGCGGGATAAGTAATAACACTGTCACAAGCAGGGCTGGACAAGCTGGGAGTAATGAGTAAACAAGGTTGTCAGTGGGTGTTGGGGTTGCAGCAGGTACAAGACTGTGGGGGTGCCTGCCAAAAGTGAGGCAGCCATGATGGTACAGCGGTAGGGCTGCAGACTTTGGGATCAAGGTTCGAATCCCAGGACAGGATGGTGAGGAACCTAGTCCGGGGCATTGGGTGGCAAAGAGGGGGCCTTAGAAAATCGGTGGGTGTGAAGGTGAAAAAGGGGGTCACAAAAGTAACTCCTAGTGGCCACAGAGGGAATAGACAGCGGTTGTGAGGAGATGCTGGGGATGAGGCAGTGCTGGGAGGTTTGGAGTAAAGGGGCATGGGCAAAAGGGCAGACAGGAGGAAGTGGGGGACAGTGAGTGAGGACGTAGTGTAGAGGGCTGATGGGGGAGTGGAGGGGAGGTGAGAGGGATAGAGAGCCAGAGGAAGGGAAGTAAGTAGAGGAAAGGGCTCCCTCTAGTGAGAGTTTAGTATAAGCTGCTAATGGAGAAGTGGGGATTTAGAAATTGAATGACAGGAAGTCATGTGACAGGGGGCAGTCCTTAAATTAAGGGATGCCCCTGGGTGGAGGGTGACTGGGGCAGGCAGGGCAGCTGACGTTAGCGTCGATGTAATATATGTGATGAAAACCATCTGAAATAATTAAAAACATTGAGTTTGGAACAGTAAAGAGCTATTTATAATTAATAAAGATTGAGCCGAGGAGCGGAGCCGAGGTAAACGTATCTCACTTGCTCAGACACATCACGTGACTCCCCTGAGAGGGAGCCTTCTATTTTAACTATCATTTCCCTTTTGGGAACAGTAATTTTAGAGTTTTTTTCTGACAAATTGGCATGTCAGAGAGACTCAAGAACTGGACCAACAGGTTTTAAAAATTGTTTAACATGCCATAAGATAGTGGCTGAGGCAGACAGCCATGATCTTTGTTTAAGTTGTTTTGGTCCAGACCATACCTATGAGATTTGCTCTAAATTTTGTTCAAAAACTGTGAAAAAGAGGGCAAAAGATTAGAAATAATGGCAGCTCATTCTGCCTCCTCCTCTAACAAAGGTGCTGAAGAGGGTCTTCCTGTCAACATAAGTCTAAAGATAGGTCCTCTAAGGATTCCCTTGAGAATAAGTCTGAAATAATAATGGTGTCCAAGCCAACAAAATAAGACAAAATGAGCAAGGCAAAGGGAGATGCCAGTGACACAAAAAAAAGACACCCTCTGCTGAAGAAATGACTAATGCATGGCAGCTATATCAAGCTTTGCAGCCTATGGGTGGCCAATTTAATGCACCGGATGACCTTAATGTTACTCATCTCTCTGATCCTGTTTTTTCCCACGGTTTTTATTATGGTGATAGTGATGATGATGAACCAGAGGATGAACCTATGGAACCAAAGGTATCCTCTGACCAACAGTTTGGCGATTCCTCTAATGGCCAGGAGGATTTATCTTCTCATTTAAGTTTTGTACAGCATATGGTAGACACCCTAGACATTTCTACCCAGGACACCACTGAACAAGAGGAGGATGCAGATTATCTGGACATGATGGGTCTCCCTCCTACTAGAAAGCTGCTTCTCCCCGTTCATAAATCTCTTTGCAGGGCAACCTTTAAACTACTCCAGAACTCTACTTCTGTGCCTGGAGTAGATAAAAAGCTTGAAACTGTTACTCCTTTGGGTGAACCTTTGTCAATTTATGATTTATTTGGTTAATCTTCTTCTTGCATTTTTGTAACTTACTAACATACTAACATACTATTTGCCAGCAGATTAGGCCTTATGGTCTATCAAGTCTGCTCGAACCTAGATCTTAGTTGGGTGCCGAGACCCTCCCATCCCTTGTGCTCCAGAAACCCCTATCATCCATCCCCACCCCCGGGACAGGCCATCATCTGATACATCCACTTTCTGTGTCTGTCCCACCCTCTCTAAAGCTCTCCACTGTGGATCTCTGAACCAGCTCACCAGGCAGAGCATTCCAAGGTCCACCACCCTCTCAGTGAAAAACCTCCTCCTCTTTTCCCCTCACCCTTCCACCTTCCAACTTCAAACCATGCCCTCTGGTGATGCCTCCCTGCTTTAGTCTAAGATCCTCCATGTTTACCCTATTTATTCCCTTGAGGTACTTGAAGACCTCAATCATGTCCCCCCTGTCTCTCCTCTCCTCCAATGAAAACAGGCAGAGCTCCTCAAGTCTGTCCTCGTAAGTCAAATCCCCTAGCCCTCGTATTATCTTTGTTGCCTCCTCTGTACCCTCTCCAGGAGCTGTATGTCCCTCTTCAAGTGTGGTCTCCAGTACTGTACACAGTACTCAAGGTGTGGTCTAACCAGTCCATTGTACAGCGGCAGAATCACTTCCTTGCTCCTAGAGGTGATCCCCTTGCGATGCATCCCAACATCCTGTTTGCCTTGCTAGCTGCTCTCCTGCACTGCTCAGTGTTATTCATACATGTATCCACCATGACCCCTAGGTCTTTTCCCCTGTTGAGGCTTCCAGCACCTCCCTCCCAGGGTGTACCTGTGTTTAGGGTTTCCCGACCAAGATGCAACACCTTGCACTTGGTGATATGAAATTAATTTCCATGTGAGCCCAGCTTTCCAGGGTGTCCAGGTCCCTTGCAGGCCAACCTCCCTCTTCTCCCTCAACTACTGCTCCCATCTTGGAGTCATCCGAAGAGACTCATTTCACACCTACCATCCCTGATGTCTGATATGTATGCATTAAACAGGATTGGACCCAGGACCGAGCCCTGTGGTACCCCACTACCAACCTCTGTAGGGTTCGAGAGCTCCCCACAGACCACTACTCTCTGAGTGCGTCCAGCTATCCAGTTTTCAATCCATCTGACCATCAAAGGGCCTACTCCAACCCCATCAGTTTCTCCACCAGACCATTGTGGGGACAGAGTCAAACGCCTTGCTGAAGTCCAAGAATAATACATCCACAGGCTTACCTCTGTCCAGTTCTGATGTTACCCATTCATAGAACTCCACCAGGTTGGTTTGACATGATCTACCTGGCACAAACCCATGCTGCCGACTATCCAGACCTCCCACCTCCTCCAAGTAAACCCCAATCGTTCCTTTAGTATACTCTCCATTAATTTTCCCACCACAGGGTTAAACTGATGGGTCTATAGTTTCCTGGTACTTCCTTGAGCCCCCTTTATGGATTGGTACCACATGTGCCTCTCGCCAATCTCAGGTACCCTCCCTGTCTCAAGTGACCTGTTGAAAAGCTCCGCAGGTGCAGCCAGTATGTCCGCCAATTCCCATAGTACTCTCGGATGAATGCCATCCAGTCCCAGGAGATTTGTCTTTCTTTGGGGCCTTGAGGGCAAACCACACCCTTTGGTGGGGATGGCATCATCCATCCCCTCCACCTTACTGGTCTTTTATCCTTATCCAGATGTGACACCCTGGGGTACCTTTCTCCCTTTGCGCCATTTCTGTTGCTCCCTGATCCCTCCCTGCCGCTTCTATCCCTTTGTGACTTGCTTTGTAGATATCCCATCCCCTCCCTAGTGAACACAGAGGCAAAGTACTGGTAAATACCTCTGCCTGGTCCTCGCCTCTTCCACCCACCTCCTTCTGATCTCAATCTGCTGAGATGGCCCTTAGTTTTCTCCGCTCCCCAATGTACCGGAAGAACCCTTTTCCCCTCCATGTATCCCTGTGCCAGCTGTTGCTCTTTACTGGACTTAGCTCCCTCACCATTGGGTGACTTTTCTAGATGCAAGCTGGTACATTTCCTTATCCCTATCCCTCTTGTTGTTTTATATTTTTTGTAAGCCGCCTTCTTTTCTCTGACTGCTACCTGGACCTCACTGGACCACCAGCATGGTTTATGTGACCTTGCTCCCTTCGTTTAACTTAGCGCAGATCCTGACTGCCTCATGAAGTCCCGTTTATGACCTCCCATCTCCTTTCCACACTTGTTGTTGAGGTAATCCCTTCAAGTGATCCGTGAGAATATTTCCCATGCCCATAAAGTCTGCCCCTGAGTCCACTGCCAGTGTCCTAGATCTCACCCCCACTCCCCAATGCTTATTTGAAACCAGACAGTATTGTGGTCACTCCCAGTCAGGGGTCCTGTACAACCATGTCCTTACCAGATCCCCATCTGCCAGAACCACATCCAGGACATGCCCTCCCTTGTGGGCTCCATCACATGCTGTGTTAAGAACACATCCTGGAAGCCATCCAGCAGCCTCTGCTCCTTGGCCACCTTAGAGGACATGGTTCCCCAGTTTGTACCTGGCATATTAAGGTCCCCCATCAACACCACTCCTTCCCCTTTTGGACCACACTGGGCAATGATGTTGTCCAGCAAACCATCCTCTAGAACATCACTCATCCCGGGGGGCCTATATGCTACTCCCAGCTTGACCTTATCTCCTGCTGGGATCGTAAGGTGACCCATAAGGCCTCCACGTTTCCCCTCTGCCTCTTCTACCATAGCAATTTCTATGTCATCTCTAATGAACATAGCCACTCCACCCCCTCTGCCCTCCTTTCTATCCTTCCTAAGCATAGTGTATCCCCGTACATTTAGGTCCCAGTCATGGTTTTTGTTGGCCCACGTTTCCGTGACTGCCGCCACATCCACCCCCTCGAACAGCATGGCCTGGAACTCTGGCAACTTTGTTTCCCAAGCTCCTGGCATTTACTAACACTAACCCCCACCCCTTATCCCTGATCCTTTTTGTCGAACCCCACCCAGATTCTATACTTCCATCCTCCCCTGCTCCTCCTGGAAACCTCCACCTCCAGTCTGTTTCCTCCCCTTGGGCTTGAGGCTACTCCCTCATCTGAGGGGAGGGCTTCTGGTCAGCCCCTCCCTTATCCCTTCCCCCCTTACACTTAACTTATTGTATTTTATACTACATTGCAATGTATTGTATTGTATTGTTATGATGTTGCATGTTTTTTGTACTGGATGCAGTTGAAAAAGAGAGTTTCACTCTCAATATTGCCTTCCAATAAAATGAATGAATGGATGAATGAATGAATGAATGAATGAATGAATGAATGAAAAAAGAAAAGAAATACCAGTGAGATAAATCTAACGCAGAATTCCTTTATGTGCACCCAGACTATAAAGGGGTGGTACAGGCTACAGCTTGTGACAAAGTTAAAGTGCCACTTTCTTCTTGACCCCCTGAAAAGGAGTCAAAAAAACTGGACTCAATGGGCAAGAAGTCTTACACCACAGCCTCTCTGCTGCTTCACCTCTCTATCTATATGGCCTATACAGCTCAATATCAAAAAGCTGTCTGGAACTCTGTACTTGCCATAAGTCAACAGACCCCAGACAGAATGGCCTGAGACATGGTAGAAACTGTAAAGACAGCTCTACAGGCTACCAAATACCAGTTCCAAATGGATGTGGACACTAATGACACTGTCTCCAGGGCTATAGCACAGGCCATCTCCCTTAAGTGTTATGCTTGGCTGAGAACCACTAATCTTTCACAGGGCACTCAGACCAAGGCTATGGATTCCCCCTACAAGAGCAATTCTTTCTCTGGGGACAAAAACAGAAGTATACATGAAAAAGGTGGAGGAATAGTAAGGATAGGGATGGGGCAAAAAGGGATAAGGCCATCAAAAAAATGGAGGGTAATGAGTGCCAATGCCCATAGTCAAGGTAACAAGCTCCCTGAGCTGGTGACCTTGATGGAAGAGAAATGCCTGGCTATCGTGGCAGTCACAGAAGCATGGTACACAGAGAACCATGACTGGGATGTCAACATACCAGGGTACACAATCTACAGGAAGGACAGTTAGGGTAGAAGAGGAGAAGGAATAGCTCTCTATGTAAGGGAAGGGATCAAAGCAATGGAACAAAAGGGTAAACAGGGAGGAGAGAAGGCACTGTTGGTCACCTTGGAGACTGGAAATGACACCACAATCCGCACAGGGGTTGCATTCAAACCCCCATCTCGGGGGGGGAGGAAATGGACAAGGAAATGATAGAAGGCATCCTTAGGATGGCAGAGAAAGGGTAGATATTGTTGATGGGGGAGCCGAATATGCTAGATGTTAACTGGAGCATCTTTGCTGCAGCCACATCCAAGAGCAGGGCCATTCTTGATGCCCTACAGAGGGCATGCCTCAGACAGCTAGTACTGGAACCCACTCGGGAGGGAGCAATCTTAGACCTGGTATTCTCAAATAAGGACAGAGAGAGGATCTCAGATCTAGAAGTGGGTTGCCATCTGGGAACAAGTGACCACCAAACAGTGTGGTTCACGATAAACTCAGCTGCAGAGTCGGGCCATACAAAAGTGAGGGTACTGGACTTCAGGAGGGCTGACTTTGTCAAAATGTGAGAGTGCCTCAGAAAAGCACTAGCAAACAGGCAAGAAGGAGGGGTGGAGCAACAATGGGGAAACATCAAATCTGCCATCACAGAGGCAACAGGCCTTTGTGTGAAGCAAATAAACAAATCAAAACGAAATAAAAAAAACACTATGGTTCTCAAAAAAGGTGGCAGGGAAGGTTAAGGAGAAAAAGATAGCATGCAGGAAGTATAAGGAAACACAGAAGAAGCAGGAAAGAGAACTGTACCTGTTAAAGTAGAAGGAAGTGGGAAAGGCAATCAGAATAGCAAAGACCCAAACCGAGGAAAAGATAGCCAACTCAGTCAAGAAGGGGGATAAAACATTTTATAGGTAAATATGGGAGTGAAGAAAGACAAAGGGAGGGATATTGAGGCTTAATAAAGGGGAGGCTGGGTGGGTAGAGAGGGACAGTAAAAAAGCTGGGATACTGAATGAATACTTCTGCTCAGTATTCACAAAAGAAGAGGAGGGAGAGGTACCTAATCCAATCAGTAGAAGCACTCTGCATAGAGAGGTCGATACCAGCCCTTTCACAGAAGAAAGGGTTCTGAAAGAACTCCTAAAACTGAAGGTGGACAAAGCAATGGGGCCTGATGGGATTCACCCCAGAATTCTAAAAGAACTAAGGGGAGAACTAGTGACACCACTGACTACCCATTTTAACAAATCATGGGAGAATGGTGTGGTACCTGAGGACTGGAGGAGGGCGGATGTGATTCCCCTTCACAAAAGTGGGAGCAAGACAGAGGCAGGAAACTACAGATCTGTCAGTTTGGCTTTGGTGGTGGGGAAAATGATGGAATCATTTCTGAAGGAAAGAACTGTTGAGTACCTAGAGGCCAGAGGGGCACAGGACCCAAGGCAGCATGGATTCACATCGGGAAGGTCATGTCAGACAAATATAATCAATTTCTTTGACTGGGTGACCAAAGTAGTAGACCACAGAGGGGCTGTGGACATGGTCTACCTAGACTTTAGCAAGGCATTTGACACAGTCACACACAAAAGATTAAAAAACAAATTAGCCAGCCTGGGAGTGGGTCCCAGGGTGGTAGCCTGGGTAAAACATTGGCTGGACAACAGGACACAGAAGGTAATAGTAAATGGAGTCCACTTTGAAGAAAGGGGGGTTACTAGTGGGGTACCGCAGGGTTCAGAACTGGGTCCGGTCCTTTTTAATGTCTTTATAAGTGACATTGCAGAGGGACTGGAAGGAAAAGTACACCTCTTTGCAGATGACACAAAGATCTGTAACAGGGTTGATACACAAGGTGGGGTGGAAAGGATGAGAAGGGACTTGACAAGGTTGGAGGAATGGTCAGAAGCATGGCAGCTTAGATTCAATGCAAAGAAGTGCAAAATAATGCACCTGGGAAACAAAAACCAGGGAAGAGCACACAATGTGGGGGAGGTACTAACAACAACAAAAAAGGAAAGGGACCTGGGGGTAATCATATCAGATTACCTTAAGGTTAGCAAGCAATGTGAGAAGGCAGTGGGGAGGGTTGGGGGATACTGGGATGTATAGGGAGAGGTATCACAAGCAGAAAACAGGAAGTTGTTATCCCTCTGTACAGACAGTTGGTGAGATCCCATCTGGAGTACTGCGTCCAGTTCTGGAGACCCCATCTCTGCAAGGGCATAGACGGGATGGAGGCAGTCCAGAGGAGGGAAACTAAAATGGTGCAGGGTCTGCAAGAGAAGCCATATGAGGAGAGACTAAAGGAGCTTAATATGTATACCCTTGAGAAAAGGAGGCAGAGGGTGGACAAGATTGAAACTTTTAAGTACCTCAGTGGAATCAATAAAGTCCAAGAGGGTAGCATCTTTCAGAAAAAGATGTGCAAGAACAAGGGGACACAATTTGAAGATAGAGGGGGGGATGGCTCAGGGGCAATGTGAATAAGTATTTTTTCATAGAGAGGGTGGTGGACGCATGGAACCACCTTCCTGAGGAGGTTGTGGGGGTCTAAAACCGTGGGAGAATTCAAGAATGCATGGGACAGACATAAGACAATTCTTGTAGGGGGTAGGAAGAAATAGGCTGTTAGTTAACTAGGATCTGCAGCTTATCCAATAGGTAGGGAAATGGGCAGACTAGGTGAGCCAAGTGGTCCTTATCGACCATCAGAGTCTATGTTTCTATTAATGAACAATTTAAGTTCAAGTCGGAGTCAGCTGCAGCTCACTGCCCATGCCTTAGTGGGCCAAAAACAAGGCAACAGAAATAAGCAGTCTGCAACCTTACAATTGAAAACTGCTCTTTGTAAAAATTCAATCAGCTGCTGTTCTTCTTTGTTGGAGACTAGACTGAGAAGCAAATCAGTATAGCCACAGAGAAAGCAAGTTCCCTCTGCAAACCCTGCTCAGTTCAATTCTACTGTCTGGCTTCTCTCTGCAACCAAACTGCACTTCCTGTCCACCAATGAATGTGTTGCTTTAATCATTCAGCTCATTAATATTATTAGAAGCTACCGTGGAGGAGGAGGAGTCAATGATTCTAACCATCTTTAAAGTGACAGCCTGAGGACAGCATATTTATGTTGAAGCACACTTGAAATGATTTACATCCAAGTAAGTCTGTAAATTGTTTTATTAAATCTTCAAATGGTAACAAGAAGCATAAAGTAAAGTGCTTTTCTAGTCTGCTGTTCCAAGGGCTGTTCACACTTCAGGCAGCAGATTTATACACTCTTTTTACAGGCTGCCTGCCACGTTAAATAACGAGGGGGCTAGGATTTTGAGGGGGAAGCTACAGGAATATATAAATAAAATTTTAGGGAGGGCTTTAAACTAGGAGCGGGGAAGGCAAAGCTAGGTGTAGCCCAGTAGGAATGGCAGGAGGAACTGGCCTAACTCACTCTCCCCCACAACTGAGAGCAAGAGAAGCCGACGGGGGGACAGAGAGAGGAGCAGGACTGGTTGAGGGGTTTGCTGACAAATGCCAGGAGTCTCAGTAATAAGATGGGAGAGCTACAGGCGGTAGTGGCGGAGGATGACCTGACCTAGTTGCAGTTATGGAGACCTGGTGGACTGAAAACCACAGTTGGGAGGTAGAAATACCTGGGTATGTTCTGTACAGGAGGGACAGGACAGGAAAGGGGGGGTAAGGATTGCCCTTTATGTAAAAGAGGGGATTAGAGCGATGGTGTGTGTGGGGGGGGGGGGATGGACCTGCAGAGACCCTATGGGTGACTTTAAGTAGAGCAGGGGGGAAGTCAGTGAAGGTAGGGGTGGTCTACAGAACACCAAATCAAGTGGGGGAAGTAGACAGACAGATGGGTAAAGAGATACAGGAAATGGCCAGCAAAGGGGAAATCTTGGCAGTGGGTGATCTAAATCTACCAGACATGGATTGGGACATCCCAGAAGCATCCACAGATAACAGAAGGGAGTTGCTGGAAGCCTTGCAGGAAGTATTCATTAACCAACTGGTAATGGAACCTACTAGGGGGAGGGCCATGGCTCAAATACTAACCGTGCACAGATCTCTGCCCTCAGCTGAGTACTTGATAATATAGTCCCCTGCTGCACTGTCATATCTTGTTGGTAGCGTACACAGACCCTGCCCTCAGTAGAGTACTTGTTATGGTCCTCTGTGGCTGGGCTCATCTAGCTGCTTACATCCTTCTGCAATTTATAATGCTCTCATTATGCACCTCCAAAATGTATTATATGGGCCTAATGTATGTAAGGCACTTAATTTCTTGTAAGAGTTGAAGTGCTAATCTCCTGCTTATCACTCTGATCTCCCATTTACTATGTAACCTTTTGGGATATTGGCTCTATAGCCTTTCCTATTGTAGTAGCCTCTGTTTATTGTTATTGTATTGTATTATTCCCTTCTTCCCCTTCCCCAGGGCGCATCTGGAATTGAGTGGCTCTCCGCTCAGTATACCTTCCTGGTAAAACTCTTAAATAAATAAATACTTGAACTAATTATGATGAACAGGGACAGTGTTGAGGGGGTGGAGGTTGGGGAAAATTTGGGCAACAGTGACCATAGGATGGTAAAATTTAGAATCAGAAAGGGTCAGGTTAAGGGCAGCTCCAACACTAGGCTACTAGACTTTAGAAAGGCAGATTTTAGGAGGTTGAGGGCATTGGTCCAGGAAGAACTGGAGGGGAATGAAGACGTGGAAGACGTGGAGAAGCTATGGGGGGAAATTAAAAGAGGAATATTGAAGGTGACAGAGATATGCGTTAGGACAGTGAGCAAGAAAAAGAGGGGAAGGAAATCACTTTAGTTCACACCAGAAGTGAGAAATGCAGTTAGGGAGAAGAGGAGGGCTTTCGAGATATATAGAGAATTGCAGAGGGAGGAAGACAGGGAGGCGTATAAGCAAAAACTGAGGAATATGGGGAAGGTGATCAGGCGGGCCAAGGCTGAAACAGAAGAGCGTATAGCAAGGGAGGCATAAAGGGTGGCCAAGAGATTTTTCAGATACGTGAGCGACAGAAAGAAAGGGAAGCGCGGGATTATAAAGCTCAAGGGGGAAGGGGGGGGCACTGGTGGAGGGTGACATAGAAAAAGCTGATGTCCTGAATTGATACTTTGCACCAGTCTTCATGGTGGAGGAGGGGGAAGGAACAAAATTGGAAAATAGGGGAAGGATGGATAGTGAGATGGACTTTAGTCCCTTCATGGAGGCTAGGGTACTAGAAGAATTAGAAATGCTGCGGACGGATAAGGTGGTGGGTCCAGACAGGATTCACCTGAGGGTACTCAAAGAACTAAAGCAGGAGTTGGCAACATCACGCACGAGGCTATTTAACCTGTCACTGCACAAGGGAAGGGTTCCTGGGGACTGGAAAAATGCTGTGGTAGTACCCTTACATAAAAGGGGAGGGAGGGAGGAGCCAGGAAATTATCGCCTGGTTAGCCTTACTACTGTGGTTGGTAAGCTAATGGAGTACAGCTACCAACTTTCCAAGGCCTTAAACTGGGACAGGGTTCATCCTGACCACGCCCCCTTCCCACAGCGTCATTCCCACGGGCACCGCTGCAGACAATGACGCACACAATCAATTACATTTTGCTGCTTGCTCTGGCCATGCTGCCCTACAGTAACACCGGTAGCAAACATCCAGATTAAAACAATACAACATTCTGCTGCAGCAAGTTCCCAATCATGATGTACAGAAAGTTCTTTAGAAGCAAACCTGCATTAAATTGCGTTCAGACATTCGAGTTGCATGTATTGCTCCTCTGCACAGTCCCATCCCAACCTACTTACACTCCCCTCATTTGCTGAGCAAACTTCACTTCAGTGTCTCCCACCGCCCCACCAGATTGTTTTCACACACTTCCCTGCAGCTGAGTAGGTTCGGGTACCTTAGTTCACTGCTGCCGGTCTCTTCTGCCTGGAGTCCCTCTCCGCTGCTGGCAGGCAGACGTCCACATGCACTTGTTTGCACTGCCACCCAGTCTAACCTAACAGGAAGGAACATGCTTTACCGTGCTCCTGCTGACATGCTTGCAGTGCAACACAGGTGCGGGGGTTGAAGTTGCAAACTGTTGTCCAACTCAAGCAGTGCCACAGTGGTGCTGAAATAGCTGTCACTCATGGATTAGCAGTCAGCAAAAAAAAAAGGGACAAAACTGGGACAAGTAAGCAAAAACCAGGACAAAAGTGACATTTTGCAAAACATGTGGGGACACCGGGACATGCTGCCTAAAATAGGGACTGTCCCGGGAAAGTAGGGACTGTTGGTAGCTTTATAATGGAGGCACTGATTTAGGAAAGCTGTTAAAATATCGTCAGAGGGAAGGCCTCCTAAATGACAGTCAACATGGATTCACAGGTGGTAGGTCATGGGAGACCAGCCTGATGGAATTCTTTGACAGAGTGATGAAGATATGGGACCGGAGCCGGGCGGTGGATGTGGCCTACCTGGACTTCAGGAAGGCATTTGAGACCATCCCCCACAGGAGACTGATAGACAAGGTGGGCAGCTTAGGAACGAGAAGCAAGCTCCTGAGCTGGGAGGGGCATCTGTTGGAGGGGAGGACACAGAGGGTTGTAGTTAATGCAGTGCACTCAAAGGAAGAGAAGGTGATGAGTGGGGTTCCCCAGGGGGTCTGTGTTGGGCCCCAAACTTTTCAGCATATACACTGGGGACATCACAGAGGGTCTACGGGGGAAGGTGTATCTGTTTGCGGACGACATGAAGATATGTAGTAATAGAGTTGATATGGCGGAAGGGGGGGGAGGTGGAGGGTATGAGGGAGGATTTGGCCAGGCTGGGGGAGTGGTCAGAAAAGTGGCAGCTACAGTTCAACACAAAAAAGAACAGAATTATCCATATAAGGTGTAATAATTTGAAGGCAAAATACTGGCTTGGGGGGGAAGAACTGGAAGAGACTGAACAGGAAAGAGACCTGGGGATAACCATTTCAGACAGTCTGGAGCCAATGCAACACATCAGCAGGAAAGGCACTAAGAATGCTGGCATACATAGGGAGGGGATTCACAGGCAGGAGGAGGGAGGTGATCCTGCCGCTATACAAAACCATGGACAGACCACACATGGAATATGGGGTCCAGTTCTGGAGGACATATATTCAAGGCGACAAAGTCAGGCTGGAAAGGGTCCAGAGAAGGGCAGCCAAAATGGTGTGGGGGATGCAGGGGAAGTCATATGAGGAGAGACTGGGAGAGCTGTGCCTGCATACACTGGAGGAGAGGAGAGGAGAGGAGAAGGGGATATGGTGGAGACATTCAGGTACTTGAAGGACATAAATAGGATGAGGGTCGACCGCATCTTCAAAATGAATAAGAACAATTCCACTGGGGGCATACCTACAAACTGGGGGGCAAATTCAGAGGGACATCAGGAGGTTCTTTACTGAGAGGGTGGTACGGCCATGGAACAGACTGCTGGAATGGGTGATGGGGTGAATACAGTAGACAACTTTAAAAGAGCCTGGAACAAGCACATGGGCCTAACAGGCAGAGGGCAGGCTGGTAAGGGAGGGAGGGGGTCTTCCTGGGGGGGGGGTTACGGGCAGACCGGATTGATCTAGGGTTCCTTTCTGCCATCAGATTTCTATGATTCTATGTTGTACTTATTCTCTGGCACCATCTACTGGATGAAGGGACTACAGCTGTCTTGCAGGTTTTAGCCTAGGGATTTCACCAATTTAGCAATTTTAGGTAACTATTTCAAAAGCTTTGTAACATGGGTTAGGGGAAGTAGTTGATCTGATTGGTAGAGAGCTGTCAGCTGTTCGTGGCTTAAATTCCATTGTTTACCATGGTTTGTGTGCCTGATCTTGTGCTGTCTGTGCAGTAAACATGATCACACTGTGGAGCGATCCACAGATTGAACCCTGCTTGTTTTTGTCAGCAGCCATTGTTGTGTACATACCTCTCAACCTCTTGCCTCATGAATCAGGGACAAGGCTTAAAAAAATCAGGGACAAAGACCCCAAATCAGGGACACATCTTAAAATCTGGGCATATATTTACTTTAGGGGACACACCTTGGAAGTGAGTGCGCCGAGTGAGAAATACGGCCGCATGCGCTTTGCAGTCACTGATATGTCACGCCCCCACAGAACAAATAACATATTCCTGGACCCGGGGGGCAGAGCGCCCCCACAGAACACACAAACATACATAAGGCTATTGCAAAGTAGTAAAGCCGAAACTACGAAATGTGTAATTATTAAAATATTTAAACAAAACAACATATTCCTGGACCTGGGGGGCGTGGGGGGTTGGGCGCCCCCACAGTACAAACAAACATACATACATAAGGCTATTGCAAAGTAGTAAAGCCGAAACTACGAAATGTGTAATTATTACAACATTTAAACAAATCAACATATTCCTGGACCGGGGGGCGTGGCAGGCGGAGCGCCCCCACAGAACAAACAAACATACACAAGGCTATCGCTAAGTACTAAAGCATCATTTGCCCCCGCAGATATAATATTCAGATGTTCACTAACATTTCTGTTTAAGGTTGAGGATGCCAGGGGTGTGGAGGGCCGGGCGCCACCACAGTACAAAGATTGATGTTATTACTTTGCATTTTATGACTGTTCTGACGTTGACTTATATTTCTGTTCACCTTCGAGGACACGGGTGGGGGGGGTGTTAGAGTTATATTCTGATTAGCACTCGATCACTGTCCCACTTTATATTTTAGAGGATAATCTTGTTAGCGCTGCTAATCTTGTCTGCGCGTCACGTTTTGTTCAGTTAAACCAGTATTTCCAGAGATTTGTCATGTTCAGAAGTCGAGTATAAGTGTAAGAATAAGTGAGTCTCATGCTTTGATGTTGTAATGATGTTACCTATTTGTTGAGGGGGGAGACCAGTGCAGTTCAGTAACATGGGCGTGGAGATATCCAATGTGGCTGCTTGCAAGAGGTGTGTTGGGGGGCGGGGAGAACTGACGTTAGAAAAGGGGGCGTGGCTAACTACCGCCGTGTGGAGGAACAAGTACCGTAATCCGCAGAATTCCAGATCCAGGGCACTATGTGTCCCCTAATATAAATAATCGCCAAAATCTGGTACTAGTCACTCAGAAAGCTGATAGAATAATGGGATTTGCGTTAAGATGTATTTTCTGAAGAATAACAAGTCTGTAACTTTAATGTTTGACATTATTTTGTGCTTTTAATCCCCACTGTTCTGTCACAAGAACACAAATTTTACCAGGGATAGAGGAAAAATATGAGGCAAAATCAGGGACTTCCCTGCAAATCAGGGACAGTTGAGAGGTATGGTTGTGTATCATCTCAGTGAGCAGAGTACACTGTAGCCTCCATGGTGTCACGGAGGTCAATTTGTTCATTGTTCGGCAACCTGTCAATGAATGGGTGCAGGAGAGGTTTCTCGATGGAGAAGCCGTGGTCCAACATGAAAAAAAAAAAAAAAAAGTCTCAGACACGCTCCCGTCACAAAGGTCACTCAACAGTCATCTCTGTTCGGCAATAACACAGAGAGCGCTAGCGATGTGATGGGGGATGAAAGCCTGTGGTGACTGGCAGGCAGCAGCAGCAGTCATTTCCCAAACAATAGAGCAGCAGCCAATGTAAGCGGCAAGACAAACTGACAGTTCAAAAGCTGCACAGTGTGTCCAGCAGTGTGGTAACAACTAAATTTATTTTGGCAACTTGCAGGCTTCAAATTAAATGAATCTAAAACAGAAGTCTTAACATTTTTCTATACTCCCTTTCCCACCCTGAAAACATCCTACCCTTTTCGATGGAACCGTGTAGTGATGCGTTATCTGGGAATTAAGTTACCATATAACTTGCTTCACTTGGATACAGTGAATTATGAACCAATTACCCAACAAATAACAGCAGATCTAGCTCATTGGACACAACAACCCCTTAGCCTCTTTAACCGTATAGAGCCAATCCAGCAAAACATCCTCCCTCGGCTACTCTTTTATTTGCAGACACTCCCTATTACCCCCTCTAAAATGTACTTTCTGTCTTGGAATAAATTAATATTGTGCTTTATCTGGGATGGCAAACCACCCAGAATAAGATTCATGATCCTGCAACGTATGAGGGATAAAGGAGGTTTAACCCTTCCTAGTTTGACTCTATATGCTCAGGGTACACAAATGTGAACACTGTTAAACCATTTAACCAATGGTTACAATGCACACTGGAAACCTTTGGAGCAGATTTTACTGGGAGAGACAGACATGTCCCCACATCTCCTAGTATACCCTCCTATTTGCCTTTCCCTAAACCAATACCCACAGTATATAGCTGAGCCCATATGACACTGGAAACAGGTATGGCATAACTCCGTCGCAAACAGGGAGAAGCTCTACTTAAGAGATATCGCTCATGATGCTGTCTTCTTTCCCCGCCAGCTACAGGAGATTACCTGGGGCTGGACTCATCATGGAATGAGATATGTATGGCAGTTTATAACTCCTACAGGAACCTCTTCTTTTGCTAGACTGCAAACTAACAATAAACTCCCACAAACAGCTTTCCCTCACTACCTTCACCTTAAGCAGCTTCTCCAGCCACACAAGCAAACTCTCACAGAAGTGGCAGAAGCCCCTTCAGGTTTGGCTACCCTTGTGGTATCCTGTCGAAAAGATGTTGAACAAGACCACCTCATTAGTAGCATATGCATAGCCTCAAAGGAATTCTCTTCAGATAATATAGATCACATAAGAAAGCGGTGGTCTAAGGAGCTTGAGGAGGAATTAGATAAAGAATTATGGAAGACAAGTGCCCTATCACTCCAATAAATCACTACTTCCATCTATTGGAAGGAATATGTATGGAAATCTAGAATCAGATTTTTTTGAACCCCTGTCATCACAGCCATGTTTATGGGCCCAGATCAGGGTGTTTGCTGGAGAGGATGCGGCCCAGTACATGCAGTTATAGTGCAGGTGATATGGTCATGTCCGCTATTACAGCGGTTCCGGCAGAAAGTATTGACTCAAATAAACAATACATTTGAAACCCCTGAGCTCCTTACCCCAGCTTATATCCTTACTGCTACACCACCAAAGGGGATCAAAACCTCCAAAACTCAGTTTAAACAAACTGCTCTACTTATTCTGGCAGCAAAAAAAAAAAACTATTATGAAACAATGGTACATGAAAAATATCCCAATGAAGGAAAGCTGTCAAAAGATGATCCATGAGATGTATAACCTGAAGCATTTGACAGCAAAATTGAATTCCCATGTGAAAAGTTTTGATAATACTTGGAGGCTCTGGGTAACATATTAATTGGAACACTACACAGACTTTTCACCTTGAGAGTTACCTAACACAGAGTACTCCTCCCCACCCTCCCAATTGTACCTCCTTTTCTTCATCCCTTCAAAGCTGAGGAAGGGGTGGCACTCTGAACCTTTTAAAACTATGACACCCTCAGAAAGCAATACATAGATTACATAAATGATAAGATGAATCTTTTTATGTTTCACTTTACTTGCCTCATTAATTAATATCTCCCACTGCAAACAGCAAGATATAATTTGAATATAACTTGATAACCTGAGGCAGTATAGCACAGTGGTATAAGGCTCTGAGCTGCAAAGGAGGCAGTATAGCACAGTGATCTAAGGTTCTGAGCTACAAATCTGGTAACATCCAGCAGACCAGACCTGGCGTTGAATCTCACAGCTTCCAATTGCATACTGTGTGACCCTGAGCAAGTCACTTAACTTCCTTGTGCTCCCAGGTTGCACCTGGAAACAAGCTCCTGCTTAGTGTGCTTTTCCTGGTTAAACAATTTCCCCTTTTCCTAACACATAAATACAATGCTTTTTTTTCTTTGGAATTGTTTAAGGATAATGTTCTATATGAACTGAAGCCACAATGAGTTTTATAAGTTGTACTTGGAAAAACCTAATAAATATTCCATAAAAAAAAAAAAAAAAAATCTGCATAGTGTATCGCAGAAAAGCCGTGTTCCTCGGCAGCCGATGCTAGCAACAGTGATCCCTGGTGTTAACCTGCACAGAGGCAGATCACAAATGCTAGCGGACACAGAGCAGTAGTCAGAGTGACATCCTCTGCAGGACGGAGCAGAGAGAAGCAAGATCGGGGAACATGTGGGAAGAGATTGCAGTATCCCAAGACTGCAATTTTAAAACTACAGCAGAGAGAACAAGGAAAAAGTCATATCTACGACTTAGTAGCGGAGTACCGACCTGACAAAAATGCTCGCATGGAATACCATAAGCAACACTTATGGCCAGAGGTTTATAAGAAGTCTGCCAAAGGGTTCAATATGGTAGTACATGGCAGCAACATCAGTCCTACATCATGTGACTTTGACAGCTCAAGCACCACAGAAGTGCTAGACAACACAGTACATGACAATCCAGCAGAAGATGTTATGCAATAGATGTGCGGACTGGACAAGTGATTTCTTCAAGTGAATTTCCACTGAGAGGCTGGAACAAAAGTGATAGTGCAGCATATAGTAACAGCAGTACAGAATGTGAGAGTGTCTCAATATGACCCCTACCCATTAGCAGTAAGGGAAATATCAATATGCAACATATGAGCGAGACAGTTGCAATCACAGTCAACAGTGGTGCACAGTGCAGAAACGCAGCATCTGGCAGCAGAACAGTGTCATTGGTTAAAGCCACAAGCCACTGTTGTTCAGACTGGTGCACTGCAAACCACATATATAATATAGATAACATACAGTCTGTAAATAACACAAACAATTTAAAACATGTAGTGAGTGTACAGCAGCACCAACCAGTACAGGTAAAGAACAATGCCGAAAGCCAGGTTCGCTATAATGAACAGCACACACGAGGCTAAATGGTGGTGTATTATTGTGCAGACTCAATAGAAGCTGGCATCCTTGCGCTGGAGCCCAGAATATACCAGACCCTTGTCTACCATATCCAGTACCGCAGCACGTAGGTTGAAGGCACAGAGGATGCAGGTTGACTTTTTGGCCTGGTACTCGCAGCATCACAAGCCACCTGCTGTACAGTGCAGTTTAAAACCTGCTGCCACCAGTTCCACTACTAGTGAATGATGTCCCATGCTATGTTCAAACACTGAGGCAGTATGCTCAACAGTGCAGCAGTCAGTGTGTCTGTAACCAGCAAGTCTCAGTCAAAACCAACAGTCCTGGAAAACAGTATATCACAAATACTGTCATGTTCTGCAGCTAAGACTGCTGTCTGCAACAAACCTACCACTCCATGGAGAGTTGAGGCAAGACACTTCCCGTGTTACAGCAAACCTATGGGAGACCATAGAACCCAACAAATTGCAAGCGGCCGCAGCTCTCTCTGATGCTATCAGTGCTCCTCAGAGAGAGGAACAGCAGCCTCCATTTCATTCAAGAGTGGCATGGAGCAGGAGTCAGGAGTGCATATATAACAGTTTTCGAACACTGGGGTGATTACATACCGTACGAGAGAGGCTTCGAGTACCATGCAGTGGACAACACTGGATAGTAGCAGTGCAAGTGACCACCTCACTCAGTCAGTCAGCCTGCAGAAGATGACTGAGAAGAACAGTACCAGTGAATGGATCTTGAAATGTCTGAAGCTGTGCACTGCACCAGATAGCACAGTCTGCCGTGATGGAGCAAAAGCAGGAAAGGCTGCAAGCCAGGCCTCTGACTCTATATGTACAGTGCCATCACTGAGAACTGTAGCACCTGATCATCAATGGAAGTACTGCAACACAGCACGCAGTGCAGCATGCAGCAGTAGAGAAAAACACAGGGCACACAATGCACCTGCATCAGATCTCGCCACACATTATGAAAAGACAATTAATGAGCCTAACAGCACTGTCAATGTAAGACAGCAGACACTTCCCGTTGACTTTCTCGGGGAGAGTCAATACAATTAAAATGGTGATTCTACCCAGAATTTTTTATCCATTGTCGAATTTGAACATTTATCTCCCTAAGTCTTTTTTCAAACCCCTTTACAAATATTGTTCTGATTTTCTGTGGAGAGGAAGACCCTCCAGAAGGTCTTATTACAAACTTTCCTGACAGCGCAAAATAGGAGGCCTTCAGTTACCGGACTTTTATATATATTATTTAGCGATCCATATAGCAAGATTAGCTGTGTGGGCCTGTGATGCTGAAGTCTCTCTTCCTGGACTTGTCCTAGACCGGGTATTTTCCAAAAGATTTAAACTCGATCTGGAATCCCTTCTATATATTTCATGGGCCAAGGTTCCTAAGATGGCAAGGAATACTCCGTTGGGTTGGGATATTAAAGCTTTAACAATTCTATGCAAGGTTGAGAATTTCGCAGTTATATGATTTATCTCAACCCCTATTAAGGAATCCTAACTTTTTAATTGGGAATCAACCTATCTTAAGTTTTACCACAGCTACTGCTTCTAAGATTAGAGTTAGGGATCTCTTTTCAGGTAAATCTATGCTGTCATTCCAGACCTTGGTTGTGAAATTTGGGGTGAAAACCCAGTCCTTCTTAAAAATGACTCAAATTTTAAGTAGTGTCAGATCTTTCCTGAATAAAGGTAAAGGTTCTGAGAGCTTAGGAGCTATGTTTAGTAAACTGAATGAACTTATACTGTCGGGTAAAGTCATTTCCAAGATCTATAGATATATTGTAGCGAGACTAGATTCAAATATATCCCCGATCCCTCCATATTGGGAAATAAACTTGTCTTTAGGGTGGTCAGAGAAGACGTGGGAGAAAGTTTGGGTCGACATCAACTTATATGTCAAACAAGATAGGTTGAGAGATATTCAGTTCAAGTTATTACATAATCTATATTTTTCTCCAGCAAAACTTTCTAGATTAAATAGCTGGTATACCTCTGTATGCATGGATTGTAGTGATCCCCTAGCAACTACTTTTCATAAGTTTTGGGTTTGCCCTAAAGTTTCTGGGTTATGGCACTTGGTTAAGCAAGGGATAAGTCAATATTATGATCTATCGGGCTATTTTAATCCGGAAGTTTGCATCTTTGGGATGTTTGCTAAAATACCATATAGTATACCAAAGTACCAAATGGCATTGGTTGCATCTGTTACCAAGTTATTAATTTTACGTCATTGGAGCGATGATTGGACCCCTTCACTTAGAGAATGGTGGGACGAATTTTTGAACACACTAAATGCAGAAAGGTCAGTTTTCTCACTTCTCAATGCCCCGACGAAATTCCAACAATGTTGGGGTAGTTTGACACAAAGTCTTAAAAATAAGTATGGTTACTAAAGATAGGAGTACTTCAAACTTGGTGTTGACCCTTTCTTTCTCTTCTTGTTTTGTCTTTTTCTCCTTTGAATTACAAGACATTAGCCAATCGTTTTTTTTTTCTGTATCTCTATATGCTGTTTCATGATATAATACCACTAGTTGTTATTTAATTACTGGATAGCTGAACGGGGGTTTCTTTGAGGGGTGGGGCTTTTTTCTTCTGTATTATTAATTTGTATGGTTATGGAATTTGAGTCTAATTTTTTGTATATTACTTAAATAATACTGTATGTTATTTGTGTTAGATATTGTTCAATAAAGTATTATTTGCAAAAAAAAAAAAGACAGCAGACACTGAAGGAGGCATGAGTAACACAGCATGACTTGTCTCTATAATGTAGTAGTGAAGACAACAGTGCAGGAAACACTCCTGTACAATCAGTCAGTATGCAACCATGTCATACCAGAGCAGCGACACCCCAGCACACAATTATGGCTCCTTCTCATGCACATCACGTCTCTGCACGTGCTGACCATCTCTTCGGTGGATGTACAGCACCTACTATCAGTGCACTGTGTCGAAAACTACCCATTGTGCCTACCAAGTGAAAAAAGAGAACTGCAGTGACTGTATCTAAAGACTGTGATACTGCTTTTAGTAGCACAGCAAGTAAACACAAGCAAAGCAGACACATGGCTCTGTCAAGCAAAGACCTAGACCTGCTGGAGACTGCTAAAGATAAACGCAACACACAGCAAAGCACTGTATGGGCTGTGATTGTTTTGCATGATTGGGAGGCAGTATAGTGCAGTGGTTTAAGGCTCTGAATTACAAATCTGGCGACATCCAACAGACTAGACCTGGGTTTGAATCCCACAGCTTCCACTTGCATACTGTGTAACACTGAGCAAATCACTTAATCTCCTGTAAAAAAGCTTTTAGCTTAGTGTGCTATACCTGGTTAAACAACTAAAAAAAAAAAAAAGGATCGGCTAAGAGCCAAAGAAATAAACACCAATTATAAAGACGTGACTGCGGAAGTCCTTGGTGCGTTGCGCAGAGAGTTTTATGCCTCTGTATGTGGTTTTTAAGGCAAAGCGTATACAGTTAGCAGTCTTCTGTGCTTGCGAGCAGGTAAAAAACACTTTCTAAATAATACTGAGAACAATCGCCGTATGAATATTTGTACAGGCCCTGCATTCAAAAGTTCAAATAATGTCTTTATTGCCGTCCTTAAATACTGAAAGAGGACAGGATCGTTCTATCCACCACCTTGCTATTACACGTCTGACTTAAAGAAGCTGCACACTTCTCCAGCCATGTCACCAGACACATCCGCAGGCCTAGTCAGGTGTGTATGGTTTGAGTTGCAGTTGGGGCTAGCAGGGCGTGGCCGAGAAGGTGTGCGGGAGTTGGAGCAGGACTCCTTCACAATAAAAAGAGATAGTTCAGGAAAGGAGTATTTAACTCTGACATATAATCCACCCACAAAGAATCATAGCAATGTGCATGAGACAAACAGAGCCAACATGGCTTTCTCTTTGCTCATCCAAGAAATCCCTCATGCCCTGTGCAGCTGTACAAGAATTATATCAGTAGATGCCCTCCAAATGTTCGAGCACTGTACCTACACCCAAAGCGAGTAGTAAGGCCTACAGATGAACACTGGTATACACAGCAGCCCATGGGTGTAAATTATCTAGCAGATTTAATGGCCAGAATTTCAGCTGAGGTGGGGCTCAGTCAATGATATACAAACCACTGTATTCAAAGCACGGTACAAATACTGTCAGAGGCTGGACTTGCTTCTCGTGAGATTATGGCAATCACTGGGCACAGATGTGAAAACAGTCTTAAAAATTACTGGTTCGCATTCACAAGTGATCGCGAGAAGTGGAGTAAATTACTGTCCTTCTATGGGCAGGAACCAAGTTCCATACATACCACTTCACCTGCCTCAGAGACTACTACTACAGAGACATCAGACAACACAGTTGTGAGTGGAAGAGGTCAACAGACTACCATGAGCCCACGCCATACTACAGCAATGGCATCCTCAGAGGCAAGCATAGCAAGCAACAGAGCTGTTCTCCCTGGACATCCTGGTGGACTGAGTGCAGGAAGCAGTACTACCGAGGCAAGTTTGCAAATTTCCACCACTGCAAAACAGGACATGCTGCCTGCATCTGACTTTAAAAACTTTACAAATTATGGCACTGTACAGTTTCACTACCACAACCAACAGGACCTTAGGTATATAGTGTATGGTGGAACATCATTCTCCACCGAAATCCATCGTTGTCGAAATCTTGTAGTCACACACTAGTGACATTCGTAGTGCAGCAGAACAATTTTTTCTACTGCACTGCGAACGTCACACACTCTGTGTCCTCGAGCAGCATTTGACAGGGCTCATTCCATAGACAGGACACATAGCGAAAGCAGCAATGTCGGCGGCAGTACTAATGTTTAGCATTAAAATGTTCAAAATGTAAAGTTCTTAAACAGTTAAAATGTCAAGCGTGAACACATTCAAAACGTAAAGTTCTTTTTTCCTTCTAGTAACCCAGTAAAAATGTTTTGAAGCAGAAACATGCTGTAGTGATTTTTTTCCCCCAAAATGATGTTCCACCATACACTATAAAGAAAAGTGCATGGGGAACAGTTGACAACAGGGCATCTTTCACCTTGTTGGCACTATGACGACCGATTACCTCTCGAGCTGCACTCTTGAGGTAATCCATTGTCATAGTGCCAACTCGGTGTAAGAATAGCCCTGTTGTCAACCGTTCCCCATGCACTATCCTATGTGTTATGTAAGACAGGAAATCGCTATATAATAAAGCAGTAATATACAAGGTACAGTCTTCTGGCACTGTGTGGAGCAATCCTTCTCAGTACATGCTGTTACACACCACATGTCCTATAAGTAGCTGACAACACTGCAGGTCAGTGTAGCAGTATGTCATGTGTGTTCTTATTATAGACATGTGTCTGCCAACCTCTGCACCGTAGATACTTTATTAAGACCTGAGCCAGCAATGTGTCACATTTGTTCCTTTGATACTCGGTGTCTACAAAAAACATCAGGTAAAAAAAGACTTTCTTCTGTAAACTACGGGGCCAAAACACAGCTCTAGTTTAAGGTAACTGGTAGCTGCTCTCCCTCTCAGCTTCTGCAGCAAACAGAGTCCACGGTCAACTTCTGTTTAAATCCACAGTTTCTCAAGCCTTCTTCAGCTCTTCCGTGGACCTCTTATCAGACACCTCTTTCACAGAGTTTCAGTAGCAGCTCTAGTCACAAATGACTGCAAATATTCTCCCAGCTAGATTACCTCCCTGGCAAATTAAAGTTACACTAAGTAAAGACAATTACAAAAACAGAGATCTATCATGGAATAACTGTTCCTGTTTTTATCAGCTGTTCATTAAATGGGATCCCCTGATCTCGCTTTGAGATAGAGCTCTTGCGGAAGGTCATAACACATAGGACTATGCCATCAGGCACTAGGACCCCATGGAAAACTTCTATCTAGCAGTCCAAGGTGGGGAACCGCCCCCAACATCGGCTCTGCCCATGCCGTCCACCCCTGTGTAAAGGGGGCGGTTCCCTGGTGCCCCCTCAGTTCTTTTTCCACTGTCGACCTACTATCTTGGCTCCACGGGTGCCTCTTGCTTCCCGTCGACTGCCATTTTTTTTTTGACACTTCACACAGTTCAACTCTTGAGTATTCATTTGCCTCTTTATATTTCTACCGAGTCTTCTACATCCACACCTTGGTGGAAGGCGAAGTGTGCATGCGGCAAGCATATTCCTGCTAAGGACAGCCATTCGGCCTGCCTCTTGTGCCGGGACTAGGGCAGAAGACTGATGACTGCTCACACTGCCAAAGCTTCAACCAGCACACTTGCATCCGCAGTCTGAAGACTCTCAAGGCCTACCTTCTAGAACAGCAAGTGGCTGCTATGCAGAAGTCACATTCTGGGTGCAGTTCCTCCTCGTCCTCTGCTCCCAACGCTTCCCCCAAGAGGAAAAAGCACTCAGGGAAACATCATAAGAAGCATAGGGAGAGGTCCAGGTTAGACTCCTCGTCATGATTTCCACACAAGGGTAAGGCCTCATCCTCCAGCTGGAAGTCGGATTCTGCCCCCCCCCCAGGTCATTAGCCCTTCCGTGGACTACGGGCGTCAGGCCTCCCATCTCTTCTCTGGTGTCAGGTGGGAGTTTGGGGCATGAGCCTTCTAAAGCCCCGTCATCTACTTCTTTGGCCATCAGACCCCACAAACAGTAGTTAGGGTCTAGGGCCCAGGACTTGGCAGCTTCTTCCCCTACAGCAGGAGTCCAGTTGGGCTCCTCTGTCATCTCATCCTCATCCTCTGGTGCATCAGCTCTGGCTGATAACTGTGGCAGGTGCCAGGGTGTGGTTCCTCCAAGCAAAGCACCCGTGCCACCTGACCTGTCATCCACAGATAAGTTAGACCAACGACAGGCTTCTTCTGCGTCTGACACCACAGCTGTGGTGACAGACCGGATTCCAGATTCCCAGTTGCTGTCAGTGCCCCAAGGACCTATGCCAGAGGGCCTGACAACACCGGACCCAAAGTCATAGCCTTCGAACCCCCTGACAATGGATTCCGATGACCATTCTCGGGCTGATCCCCTGGTGCCAGGGCCTAGGGAAGATGACCCGATACTGGTCAATGAGACATATAGAGGCTTGCTACCGGCACCTCCTCTGACACCAGTCCATCCAGTGACTCCTGCGGGGCCATTAGACAAGGAGCCAGTGAGTTTGTCATGCTTGATGGTTCCCCTGGCAGAGGTTGGCACATTGTTCACTAGTTGGTAGAACACTATCAAAGGGGACCACCTTCCTAAACCAGATCACAGGGAGACGCCAAGGGCTGTCCCCCCACCACTGCCACCAACTCCCTTTAGACCACTATCGCCACCCAGGACGCTGGCCCACCGGAACCTAGTGGCTTGTAGCATGGCTCAGACAAGCATCGGAGCTATGGATGTCACACCTCTTCCTGGTTCTCCTCACACAGGAGAAGCAGGTCTAGGGACTGTGGGTCACAGGGGTGGAGCCGGTCAAGGGGGCACCACTCCTGGCATCACAGCAGATCTTCTGACCATCAGTCAGAGCATTCAAGGGGCTACAGTGACTCATCCTTGGCCTACGCCTCTTCAGAGGATGAGCTTCCCCTGCCCTCACCAGATCACAGGAAGGACGCAACCAGGTCACCACCTGATGATCCTAATTTCTTAGAGGTAATGAGGCACATACAATTCCTCAATCAATGAGAAATGGAGGACTTGGACCCAGAGAGGAGACACCTGGCTAAGTTCCACATTTGGTTCCACATTTGGGGGACAAAAGGCAGTATGGCGCAGTGGTTTAAGGCTCTGAGCTGCAAATCTGGAGACCTGGGTTTGAATCTCACAGCCCCCACTTGCATACTGTGTGACCCTGAGCAAGTCACTTAACTTCCTCGTGCTCCCAGGTTGCACCTGCAAACACGCTTTAAACAACATGAAGTCTTGCTATATTATAGACATTAGCAGTTTGTTCCGGCTCTAGAACTGCCCCGGAGGTGAAATGGTTAAAACCATTCCAAAATAGAATTTTGGCACGAGAGCAGCTCTATCTGTGTTATTTCAAACTTGAACTGTCAGATTCTTTACTCCGCCTCAGTGAACAGTCGCTCCGGAGATTTCTCCTTCTGCTCGGTTCATTTCTCGGTTTAAAAAGTGTTTTCTCAGTTGGATTTAACTGAGAATAGTTTTATTTTAACCACAAAACCGTTCGGTTCAAGCTCTATCTGTGGTAACCGTAAGTAAATGAAGGTTTTGTCTGTGTGGAACTTGTAAGTTATCGGTTCGGTTTTGAACCGATCAGTTGGGTTTAAAACTCATTTAAAACTAAAAAATCGCTATTTTAGAGTGCGGTTCCCGGTTCTTATCGGTTCTAAAAAAAACGGATTTATTACGGTTTTTTCCAATACCCGTGACACGGTTAGGAACTGATAAGGGTGTCTTGCCTGGCACTGCCGTCAAAAGGGCAAGTTTTTGGTTAGGCTGGCATTATGTCTGAGAAACCCAAAGAAAAAAACCGGCCCACTGGTTTCAACACTGTGATGTTTAGGGGGAAGTCTTGCCAAGGCTGACCCACACACCACATGTGTTTATTGTCTGGGGTTTGACCACCTCCAGTCAGACTGCCAGGTATGTAAGAATTTCCTGCAGCCACCCTGAAAAAGATTGGGCAGGCTCAGGGAACGAGAGGCCAAAAAGTCCGCTGACCCGGATGGCCAGCCCGGTTCGGTGCCAACCAAACCAGAGGGAGTGCCCTCTGACCAGGGCGAGACTTCCTCGGGCAAAAGAAAAGCTGGTTCTGGGGAACCAGTTCCAGTAAAGAAAACAAGAAAATCAGCAGGTCTGGAGTCCAAAATTCTTTCTCCAACTGCTGCAGAGATAGCAAAAGCCATACAAATTGTCCAGTCACTGTCTCAGGGTCCGTCCGAACCACCACTATCTGGCAAAAGGTCGGCTCGTCCGGTCCCAGTGGTTCAGGATTATGATATTGAGGAATTTTATGAACCAGAGGAGGGGGAGGAGGATTATGAACAGTATGAATGTGGCTGGGAAGGTCTGGATGTGCCCATTGAACCGGACATCTCTCCAGACAGACCTTTAGAATCTCCCCCTATGCTCTGAGTCCCCATCTCATTTCATGTTTTATAAAAAAGTTGCTGAAACCCTCCAGCTTCCTTTTAGAAGAGGCTGTGGATGAGCAAGAGGAGCCTGATTTTGTAGAAATGATGGATATTCCAGAGTCTAGGAGATTGTCTATTCCTTTACATAAGTCTTTAGGAAACAAACAATAAAAATTTTAAAGCTCCTAATTCTGTGCCTCCTGTAGATAAAAAGATGGACAGAAGGTACACATTGTCAGGCCCTGATACAGAATTCCTTTCAGCAATGCAGTCATGTTGGGGTAGTTCAGGCTGCTGCCTGTGATAAAGCTAATATTCCCTGGCTTCACATCCTCCTGACAAGGATTCCAGGAAGATTGATGCCATGGCAAAAAAACAGTATAGCAGCCTCTCTGGGACTCAGGCAAGCAAATTATATGGCTTATGTAGCTAGGTATCAGAAATCTAGATGGGATACTGTTATGCAATTAGCCAAGCAGGCCCATGGCCAGCTGGCTAGTGAACTAGAACAGGTGGCTGCTGATGGCATTGAAGCCTCTAAGGTTCAGTTTCATGCTGCTGTGGATGTTAATGATGTTTCCTCTAGGGTCATGGCCACATCTGTAGCTTTTCATAGGTTGGCCTGGCTCAGGTGTACTAGTTTGTCACAGGATACCCAGACTAAGGCTATGGATTTTCCTGGTGGGAAATTCTCTGTTTGGAGAGCAGACAGAGAATTACGTGAAAAGATGGTTGAATATAGGACTACTTACAAGAGTGCCCAGGCTAGGGAGCCAAGCTACCTCAAAGGCATGACCCTCAGGGTAGGGGTAGGCCTTTTCACAGGCCTTTCTACCAGACTCAGGCCTCCTCTGCCTATGCTCAGAGGGGCTTTTTCAGAGGCTGGGGCAGACGAGGGTGGCAGACCTGCTCCCACCCCCCAGCCTAAAGCTCCTATAAACAGGCACCCTGATGGGGTGCCCATGGCGATTCTCCTGTACCAGTGGGGGCAGGCTGGCTTACTTCAGTCAGAATTGGGCTCTTTAACCTCAGACAAGTGGGTTCTGGAAGTAGTAAGCCAGGGTCTGGTTCTCAGCTTCAAAAGTTTCCCAAGTTGAGAGGCAGACTTTTCTACCTGCAAGTGCTTCAGAGACCTCACCTGGAAACAGAGGTCTCATCCCTGTTAGCTCTCAGAGCAGTAGAAGGGTTCCCTCCTGCATCAGGGCAGGGTCTGTATTCCAGATACTTCCTTACCCCAAAAGACAGGAGAATGGCGCCCATTTAGATCTCAGATATCTGAACAAGCATCTTTTGAAACCAAAGTTCAAAATGGTAACTCTGGCAATGATTTTACCTTCCCTAAGGCCAGGGGACTGGCTAGCCTCCCTGGACCTCAAGGATGCCTATTTCCATGTCCTAATCAGAAGCTCCCATCGAAAGTACCTCAGATTCGAACTGCCCTCAGGTCATTACCAGTTCAGAGCAATGCCCTTCGGCCTTACCTCTGCTCCAAGGGTATTCACAAAGTGTCTAGCAGTGGCAGTGGCCCACTTAAGGAGGCAGAGGATTGCTGTTTTTCCCTATCTAGACGACTGGCTCATTGTAGGCCAGTCCCCAGAACAGGTAAAATCTCACCTGCAGGTCACCCAGCAGCTTCTCACCTCTTTGGGTTTTCTAGCAATCTACTAAAGTCGGTTCTGGAACCAGTCCAGGTACTCACCTTTATAGGGGCAGAATTGACAAAGCTAGCCAGAGCCTTTCTTCCCCAGAAAGGGTAAGGAATTTAGTGGCTCTGGCCTCCTCCTTCACTCTGCAGGTCTCTCGACCAGCAAGACACTTTCTGCAGCTCCTGGGGCACATGGCTGCATCCACAGCTGTTGTGCAGGGAGCCATATTTCAGATGAGAGACATTCAGTTTCACTTGAGAATCTTTTGGTCTCAGAGAAGAGACCCCCTTTCCAAGTTGGTCCCAGTGACTCGAACCCTGATCCTAGCTCTCCAGTGGTGGCAGGATCAGAGCAATTTAAGAGCGGGGGTCCCCTTCATTTCCCCTTCTCATGACTTGACTATCACTACAGATGCTTCCCTTCTGGGTTGGGGAGCTCACATGGGCGACCTTTCCACTCAGGGAGTTTGGTCTCCCCAGGAATCTCTGCTCCACATCAATTTGCTGGAACTCAGAGCTGTCTTTTTAGCTCTTCAAGCATTTTCTGCATCTGTCCACGACAAGGTGAAACAAGTCAGAACAGACAACACCACAACAATGTGGTACATCAACAAACAGGGGGGCACTCGGTCTTCGGCCTTGTGCACCGAGGCAATGAAGTTGTGGTCTCTGGCCTATTCCCTGAACACTTCCCTCATAGCAGTTCACCTTCCAGGGAAGGACAATGTCCTAGCGGATGCCCTCAGCAGGATTTCCCAGGGCCATCACGAATGGTCCCTGGATCCTCAAGTGCTGGGATAGTTTTGCCAGGTGGGCACCCTCAGATAGATCTTTTGCAGCCCCAGACAATCACAAACTTCCTCTGTTCTGTTGCAGGCCTCCAGTGCTGGGCTCAGTTCCCCTGGATGCCCTTCTTCTAGATTGGGAGGAAGTTCCTCTATGCTTTCCCCCCCTTCCCTCTCCTATTCAAAGTACTAGTCAAAATCAGATCTCAGCCTTGCAGGGTGATTCTGATTGCCCCGGATTGGGCCAGGCAGCCCTGGTACCCACTCCTTCTGTCCCTGACAGTCCATCTTCCCCTGTGCCTCCCCAGGAATCACAACCTGTTGACTTGTACCCAGGGAAGGGTTTGGTATCCGGACCTCAAATCCCTCAACCTCAAGGCCTGGCTCTTGAGGAGCTAGAGTTTGCTGATTTACACCTCTCTCAGGGTGTTCTTGAGATCCTAAAGGCTTCTAGAAAGCCTTCCACTAGGGCTACTTATAATTCTAAATGGAAAAGGTTTTCCATTTCGTGTGCTGGGAAAAATATTTCCCCAGAATCTGCTGATTTGCCCATTTTGTTAGATTACATGGTACATCTTAATTCCTTGGGTCTCAGACCAGCTACCCTGAGAGTTCATTTGGCAGCTGTATCTGCTTTTGTGTCAGCAGGAAAGTCATCCCCTCTTTCCTCTCATCCTGTGTTTTCCAAGTTTTTAAAGGATTACTCCATACTAATCCACCTTTTCGGGAACCGCCTCTGCTTGGGACCTTAATGTTTGCATTGCCCAGTTAATGCAACCCTTTGAACCTCTGTCTTCTGCAGAGCTTAAGTACCTAACTTGGAAAACTGTTTTTCTAGTGGCTATCACTTCTGCCAGACGACAAGTGAGTTGCAAGCCCTGTCAGTGGAGACTGACTTTATTTCTTTCCACAGGGATAAGATAGTCCTTAGGACTAATAGGAAGTTTTTGCCTAAGGTGGTTTCAGATTTCCATCTTAATCAATCTATCTCCCTTCCAGTATTTTTCACTGATCACTCCTCTTCTGGTGAGAGGAGGTTGCACAGCCTGGCTGTTAAGAGAGCTCTTAGTTACTATATAGAGTGTACCAAAGGTCACAGGTTCGAATCCCTCCAACTTTTCCTTAGCTATGGTGAAGTTGGGAAAGGCAAACCTGCCACTAAGAGATCAATTGCCAGGTGGATTGTCTCTTGTATCCAATTTTGTTATCAGAAAGTGGGCAGAGCCCCCCAGTTTGAGGGCTCATTCTACCAGGGGTACAGCTGAGTCTCTAGCTGCTGCCAGAGACATCCCTTTATTAGAGATTTGCCAGGCTGCTACTTGGAAAACGGTACACACTTTTACCAAGCATTACTCCCTGGATGTCCAGGCCAGGAGAGATGCTCGGTTTGGCACAGCTGTTCTTCAGAGCCTATTCCCTAAGTAGGTTCTGCCCCTCCTCCATGGAGGTACTGCTGTGTATTCTGTTAATGTCTATAATATAGCAAGACTTCATGTTGTTTGAAGAAAAAATTACTCACCTTAGTAATGTTGTTTCTTCTAATGGAGTCTTGCTATATTATGACCTCCCCAACCTGCCCCTCTCAGGACCTCTACTTGGTGGGGTGCGGGCAACTTAGTGTGGGCACTACTTATGTCCTGTTAGCATTTTTGTCCCTTTGGGCTTTGGGGTGTGTGTATGTTATGCGTGTGTTTTATTATACTTATGTTCCATTTTCATATTATTAGAATGGTGTTAGTATTTCTGGTCCCCTGACTTGAGTCTTGGGTGTTGGGACCATCAATGGTTGTTATTATTTAGGTAGCCATTTGGCTAGTGTAGGTTACAGCTTCCACACAGACCTTAGTGAGTTTGGCTCAGAAGATCTGACAGTTCAAGTTTGAAATAACACAGATAGAGCTGCTCTCGTGCCAAAATTCTATTTTGGAATGGTTTTAACCATTTCACCTCCGGGGCAGTTCTAGAGCTGGAACAAACTGCTAATGTCTATAATATAGCAAGACTCCATTAGAAGAAACAACATTACTAAGGTGAGTAATTTTTTCTTTCAGCTTAGTGTGTCTCATCTGGTACAATAATTGGTAAAAAAAAGTTCCTGGGGGCTAACAACCCTAAGCCACTGGTCATTTCCTCTCCTGTTGAACCCTTTCAAGATGTCATGAAGCTGGCATTGAAGTACCCAGCTACTGCCTCAACAGTGCCTAAAAAGTCGTACCATCTTTACAAAATGCCCAGGAACAAACCACACCTTGGCGAGCAGCCTAAGACAGACTCCATGGTGCTGACGGCAGCCCATAGTAGTACACAGCAGCCTAGAAATACCATCTCCCAACCACCCAACAAAGAGTCTAAGAAGATAGACCAGTTGTGGTGGAGAGTGTGCACCTTGTCCACCTGTACTATCAGGTCTTTAAACTTTCTGGCTTATATGGTTATGTACCAAAAGTGCCTGTGTCAAAAGGCTATGGACCTTGCAAAGACCAAACCAGACTGGCAAAACAAGATGGAACTCTTGGCAGTTTTGCAGTCTGGCTCTGATGTCAGCAAGCTTGTTCTCCACAGCTCATATGAAGCAGCAGATATGGCAGCCCGGGCATCCGCCTATGGTGTCTGCCTCAGATGACACTCATAGCTGAGGGTGTCCAGATTCAGGCAGGGCCTCCAGGATACCATCCTAGATTTGCCCTTTCATGGCCTAGTTCTTTTCGGACAAGAAGGCGAAAAGATTATAACTAGTCTTCAAGATTCTGGCAAGGCAGTTTCGGAAGTACATAGGATGTACAAATCCAAACCCTACCCTTCTAGGCGTAGGCCCTTTTGGAGGAATCAAGGGCAACAATCTAAGAAACAGCCCCAACAGGGAGGGATTAAAAGAAAGGCACCCCCCCAAATAGCGCATGTCTAAGCAGCCCAGAGCCCCCCTCCCTACCCCTTCTGCCTCAGCCTGACTCCTTGCTGCATCCCCTCCTCCAGCACAGCTGTCAGGGGAGGCAGTGTGAGGGCGGTTCTCCCTTTACCTCACAGGATGGTCGAATATCACCACAGATCAATGGGTGCTACAGATCATAGAAAAGGGTTATATCCTGGAGTTCTCCCAGTTTGTTTATTTATTTAGTTATTTGAATTTTGATGCCCGGGTAGGCACACTGAGATAGACAATCCCTTTTTCAGGGTCAACCTGGGGAAATACAATTCCAGTAGGATTGAAAACACGCATACAATTGTAGGAGTAACCGGGATTATGTGGGGGAAGAGCTCCTCCCCCACAGCCTATTTAAATGAGGCATATGCCTCCAGCTCTGCTTAGAGCGAGTCGCATTCGCTAGTGGCGCCGCCGGTGTTCGGCTGCTCCTTTTCTCATTCTCTGCCTCCCTCATGCCTTCCTGCCTTTGCATACTGCCATTCCCCTTCCTTCCTTGTCCATTGTTGTTCTTGTTTGGTTCTCCTTCCTTATTTATCTCCTGCTGCAATGCCTGTTCCTACCTTCTCTTTCCTCCTTCGCTGCACTGTATCTTTCATGCTCTACTGCTACGCTTCTTTGGAGTAGCCGCCACCGTGCTGCCGCCTAGTCATGCATTCCAGCCATTTCAGGATTCACGCCTCCTTTTGTTGGTACTGCTGTGTTTCTCTCTGCGTCCACAGTTTACGGTCCTGGGATTGATGCGCACTTCATTGCAGGCAGGGTTACCTCTGTTGCCACAGCTTTGGACTTCTCCGCCTCGCCTACACCTCTGCCTTTGCACCTCCTTTGCTCGAACTACGTGCCATTGTGTAGTCCCTGAGGAACACTGACAATGTTAGACTGAAGCTACGTCCCTACCCGGAACGCCCTTCCGTACATTGGTTGTCTGTTCTAGCCTTTGCAGGTAGCGCTTCCGCCTGTGTACCTCTTACCATCAGCCATCGTGTTTACACCTGGGCCTCATTATGCATTTCTTTTAATTACGGCATCTGTTCCTGCGGTGCTACCTGTCTGTCCTAGTTCTACCACTATTCATCATTTATTTTGCCTAGACCGTACCTTTCTACCTGCATTTGTGCAGTTACCTGTGCTCTACCGGCACAATTGTTTCTGCTCCTATGTTATGGCATATGCTGGCAGTGGGATTTTCTGGACGTATGCCTTGGTCTGGTGCCTTTCTGGCCAGTGACTTCTACATCGGGCTCATATAAATGGACATAGGCTCTGTTGTTTGCTCCTAGTCCGTCCAGCGCTATTTTCAGCCAGCTCTAAGACAGGCTCCTGCTTACCTGTCTGATGTGCTTCAGCTCGTGGATCCCTTTTGCTCCACCAGGCAGCACTGCGCTTCCTCTGCCATTGGGTTTCTGCTACCGCCTTTTTCTAGTTACACTATGCCTCCTACTATGGCTGCATGTTTTGTTTTTCTTGTCACGCCCAGCTCTCTGGCCTTCTCCGCTCGACCATTTACTGCCAATTTGCTTCCTGCAGACTTCCGACGTTGGCTGCCCTTCAGCTGTTGGCTTATGACTTTCTTTGGAGGATGCTATTTCAAGTTCTACTCAGGATGGGTTTGTACGCTTCGATTCCTGTTGCACCTATTTCACTGCGCCCACTCTATTGGAGTCAATGCCAGAAGACATGTTTCCTTGTAGCCCTCATGTTTTCGAACCTCAGTCACTCAGGTGGCATTATGTGGCTACTCATAAGCTATCAGACTACTGTCTGCAATTATTCTCTGCTGTGCTGGCTCCTATGCTGCTTCTGGATATGTTGTGTATGGCACTTCGGTCAGTATTCCATGCTACAATTTTTTACTGTTCATGACTGAACCATTATCCTCTATATCAATTCACTTCAGTTTCAGGATGCGTCCTGCCTCTGTCAGCCTTGTGCTCTTTGAGCCTCTGAAGTCCTTCATAGCTATACGGCTTCGCCAAACTCACCTGCCTCCACGTCCTGCCTGTGCCATTGGACTGGGGAATTTGCCTACTAATCACCTGCTTCTTTGACCTGCTTTGCCGATTGAGCTGGGAGCGTTGCCTACTGCTTGCCTGCCTTTATCACCTGCCTTCGCCCTTTGGGCTGGGAGGTTTCCCTACTACTCGCCTGTTTCTACAACTTGCCTTCTCCTCATACTGGCAGATTTACCTCATAGTCATCTGCTTCTCTGACCTGCCTTTGCCCTTTGGGCTGGGGGGTTTCCTTACTTCTCGTCTGCTTCTACAACCTACCTTCGCCCATCGGGCTGGGAGGTTCCCCGCTTCTATTCTATGCCTGCCTTGTTTAGCTTGGGGCCTGAGATTTGTAGCCCACGACCTGCCTTCACCCATCGGACTAGGAGGTTCCTACCAATCGCCTGTTCCTACACCTTGCCTCCTCCTTCAAGCTGGGAGAAGTTCATCATACTACTGTGCTTCAAGGCCCTGCCTCGCCTGGCCGGCTAGGAGGATTGCTTCACTATTCATCTGCTTTTCTGACCTGCCTCCTCCTTCGGGCTGGAGGTTCATCTATTGTCTCCTCTCGGCTTCACCCAGCTCGGATCCTGGTGAATCCATTCTACTTGTGCAATACCTGCTTCTGCTGCCTCAGCCCTGAACTCCCTGATGCTTCATCTTTCAGGACATTGGTTACCACCTCACCTGTGCTCCTCACATGCCTGATGACTATTACTCTCCGACTCATTGGATGGTCCTCTCTCAACCGCCTTCAGATTACCTCAGTGCTCATTTAGCGGATTCCGGAGTTGCTGTCCTGATGTTTTGCCCTGTCGCCTCAGTCGTGGAATTCCAGCTGTTTCTTTCCAGGACTTGGTGGCGCCTCCTGTGGACTTCTCCTGCTTGTGCTCTACCAACTTCAGACATGTGGCACTACTACGCCATTGGTTTCCGCCTCTTCAGTTCTCTCACATCTGGGATTCTTCGGTCTCGCCTGGTTCTCCTACCTTGCACTTTGCTTGTATTCAGTTTTGATGTTTGACTTTCCCGTCCGTTGCCATATATATGCCTCAGTCTCTTCCATGTGATCCTTTCTTCCTTGATCTGGATACATCGGTCCTCTGCATCATTCCTTCTCTATGTCTGCCTATGGCTACAGTGCTACGATGCTCAAAGATGATTCAAGATACGTCTCCTGGAAGATTTGCTACATTCATTTATCTGCTGCCTCGTAGTGGCTGCATTCATGTTACCTGGAGCTACTTACCTTTCGTACCTCTGCTACTGCTGTTTGCTGTCCATCTCGCCAAAGACTACACTCGATTTCGGCCAACAGACATTCCAAACTATGGCTGCGCTTCGCATACTGGAATCAGCCGACTCTCTCCTACCTCATCAGCTATCGTTTCAGCTGCACTTTCTCAAGGGGCTGATTGCCACGTCCTCTTCCTTCTCATCTGGCCTCGTGGGTGCAATCCCTATGCCTGCTACCTCTCACTTAGGATTAGCAGTCCATCAGATTCGCTTTCTTTGGGCTCTACATATCCTACTACGCAGATGCTTCATACCTCGTACCAGTGTCTCCATTTATCCTATACAGCTTGCTACTTTTCCAGTTCAGCTCTACCGCCATTGCATTCATATCAGTTCCTAAGATTATTCTTTACTTATCAAGACTGGATGCATCAGTCAGTTACCTAGCCTCAAGATTTCTCCCATTCCTCTTCTCATACAAGCCATCTATTATTAGAATCATAGCAATTGTACTACTTATATTGTTTTGCCTCATTGTCATCAAAGCTTGGATGCAAATATCTTCTGTCTCCTGTATTGAGTTCGTCAGTCATCAACTTTATCCACCATCATTCAATTACATGGATTATGCCTCTATCAACTGAAGTATGGAAGTCGCTTCTTCAATATTTCTCTCCATCATTCCGAATTATACATGGATTCTTGGACTTAGACTTTATTCGAAGGAATTACTTTACTGGACACTTACAATTCAGTCTGTTCTTAAAGCTCCATTCATATGGATTGAGTTCTATATTAGAATTCAGAATTTAACTGATTAATTAGCTTAATTAGGATCTCTCTCCTTTAGTATGCCCAGAAGGACGGGCAGGTCAGTAGCCACAGGTCCTCAGAGGTTTCCCCCAAGGGGGTTTTTCCTCTCCTGAGTGCTACTGGTCATACTCTCCGGAGTTGGAGGAGGTGACCATCTATTCTTATCATTAAGTTATGCCGACTTATTTAGCATTTAGTTATAGAACAATCGTGGATATTTATTCTTTTTGGGCTCTACAATTCTAATCAAGCTCCTTCCTGCAGGTGGGATACAGAGAAAAGCCCAAACCCTCAAATATTATCAAACTCTCTCTCAAGCATCCAAGTACCTAAGCACAATACGTTACTCAGTAATCATTGTTCTCTATACTGGCCTCTGTATCCACCAATCATGTTCATCATTCAACTATATGTTACATAAGCACTGAGCTATGAACCACACATAATGGACAACAAGTTATAGAAAATAATCTAGAGAGTAGTGTTTGCAAACAGTCAATAATAAATACAGAGAAGTAGTTTTAGAGAGAAAGCTAGAGAAAACTGGTTGCAAATCAATCCATAAGTGCCATGCTCACAGTTACCACCAGACAACCCACCAGTTCTAGCAACCTGCTCCCTATCCCACACAGGTCTCATCCAGGTGGAAATCCAGGCCCTCATGTCTAAGACAGTCATCCAGCTAGTACCCAAGGCCCAAAAGGGCAAGGGATACTACTATCACTTCTTCCTCATCCCGAAGAGGACAGGGGACCTACGTCCCATCCTAGATCTCAGTCAATTGAACTTCTTCACAGAATACAAAAGGTACAGGATGGTGACACGCCAGGGGCTACTTCCCTTGCTGCACCACAGAAACTGGCTCTGCTCTCTGGACATGCAGGATGCATACATGCACATCAAAACCCTGCCGTCTCACAGGAGATATCTCAGGTTCATGTTCGAAGGTCAGCACTACCAGTTCAGGGTCCTGTCCTTAGGTCTATCCTTTCATTTTTTAATTTTTAATTTTAATTTTTTATACTTGTAAATCTGATGAACAAAAATTGCCCGTTTTCACCGATGACAAGTTACAATAATACAAAAAGACATAAACAGGACAGGTTAAATAACTAAATTACAAAAAACAACTAACATTGAGATATGGCAGTTAAATTATGATTTGAGGTGAACAAGTACATTCAAATTTATTAAATAGCCATTGTTTGAGGTGAGTCCTATAGCAGTGAACAGTCTTACAATCGGCAGAGTCAAGTGGAACACTATTACAGAAAAGTGGTGCTTGATAAAGAAGAGAACTATGGCCAACTGTTTTTTTTTTAAACGGGATTTTAAAAGAAAATCTACTCTGGGACCTAGTTCTACAGGGATGGGAAAATCTTGGGAAAAAATCAATAACTGATGAAGGCACCCACTTATAATTTTAAATAGAGAAACTCCCATTTTATGAGAAATTCTATCAGCCAGAGATAGGCAACCTGAAGATTTCAATAATTGACAGTGATGCAAACGATAAGGTGCATTAAGCATCCTTGGTACCTTGGGTGTTTACTAAGTGCCTGTCAGTGGTGGCAGCAGCTCTCAGGAGGCAGGGACATTACATATACCATACCTAGATGATTGGCTACTGTCGGCCTCATCCACAGGACAACTTTGCCACACACTGGAGTGCACCTTCACCATGTTTCAGAGCCTTGGAATCACAAGTCCTTGCCCTGGCCATCCCAGAGGCTCTAGTTTGTAGGAGCCATCTTGGACATGGTTCAAGGGAGAGCTTTTCTCCCACCTGACAGAATGGATTACCTCCAGGCACTGGCTCGGTGATTGCTCTCTGTAAATCAGACCCCTGCCAGAACAGTTCTGCAGGTCCTGGAGCATATGCCCACTGCCATAGTGACAGTGCCTCTTGCTCATCTGCACATGAGGACTCTCCAGTCTAGTCTCAGATTGCAGTGGGATCAGTGAAGTGACAACCTTGACCAGAGAGTCAGGCTGTCAAGGGTGGTGCATCTATCCATGGCCAGGTGGCTGATCCCCTCCAGACTGTCGATCAGGAGACCATTCGGCAAATCTTCTCCACAACACGTAGTTGCCACAGATGCATCAGGCATGGGATGGGGGTCCAGTTCAGGGATTGCCAGACCAAGGGGTCCTGGGCTCTGGAGGAAAGCTCTCTCCACATAAATGTACCAGAGATGAGAGAGGTGCTGTATTCCTTACAGGCATTTCAGAGTGAACTCCTTCCAGGTCCCACCTTAATCCCAATGGACAACATGTCAGTGAGATTCTATATCAACAAGCAAGGGGGTACTCATTCCTACCCCCTTTGCAGAGAGGCCATGAGGGTCTGGTACTGGGTGACAGACCATATTCTGGAACTTCTGGCAGTACACGTTCCAGGTCTCCAAAACAGGCTGGCAGACAGTCTCAGTAACTCGCAATTCAACAGTCTTTTTGACAGATGGGGCACTCCAGAGTTGGACCTTTCTGTGTCCCCGCTCAACACCAAACTGCCAAGTTTTTGCTCGCTAAAGCTAGGGCATGGTGTTTTTTGGTGAGACGCATTGTCCCTCTCCTGGACTGGGAAATTCCTCTATGCTTTCCAACCCTTTCCCCTTCTACAGAAAGTTCTGCTTAAACTACAGTTAGAGTCAGCAACCCTGATTCTGATGGCACTGTTCTGGCCAGACAGTTAGCGGTAGAACCACCAGTTCCTCTTCTGCTATCCTCTCACTTGCTATCCCAGGAGCAAGGCTTTCTACTGCACCCCAACCTCAAGTCTCTGCATCTCCACGCATGGCTCCTGCAGACCTAGTCAGGAACAGTTTGGGGTCTCAGAGGGCATAGCAGAGGTGCTGGTGACCATAAAGAAACTATCTACGAGGGCCACATATGCCGTGAAGTGGAAGCAGTTCAGCCTTTGGGCTGCTACCCACAACCTGGATCCATTCCTATGTGAACTGCGATGGGTTCTGGAATATTTGTTGTCTCTGTCGGAGACGAGTCTAAGTTACTCCTCCATAAAGGCTGTCCGATGTGGCGGACGTGGGTGTGCGGCATGTCATGGGAACACTGCGGGACAGGGAATGGCATACCATGGATACTGCCTCACAAGTAGTCATGGCAAGCGCATTGGGCATCCCTGCGGCCATGGCCGGTCGCCTGCCGGGAGTGTGTCTGCTTCGTTGGACAGTACAGCACGTGCGACACATGGCCCGTAGCTGGCTGGCCACCCCACAATCCGAGGAGAGCCTTACCATCCTGGAGGAGTACACCCTTGTGGCAGATGACATGCGCTTCCTCCTCTAAGACAGTAGGGGGGAGTGAGACTGCATCATCGTATACGCCACGGACCGTGGCCTGCAGCAGCTAGTCAGCAACATGGACTGGTTCATGGATGGCACATTCAGGGTGTGCCCAGCCCTGTTTGCTCAGCTCTGTATGATACATGCCATCCAGTCTGGCACAGTCCTGCCCATCGTCTATGCCCTGACATGCACCAGGCGGGCACAGACGTACATACGACTGCTAGGCCAACTCAAACTGCACAACTCAGCCATAACATCTGCCATGGTCTTGATGGATTTTGAGCATGCCAGCTGGTGTGGGGTCACCATTGTATTCCCCGAGGCACGGGTCGGTGTGCTTCTTCCACTTCACCCAGGCCCTGTGGCACAAGGTGCAGCAGCTGCCAGACATCCTGGCACAATACACCAATGACCCTGACTTTGCACTGCATGTATGGATGCTGCTGGTGTTGGCATTCCTGCCACCTGCCGACGTGACAGCAGCCTTCGAGGAGCTTCGGGAATGGGAGTACATATCCACCAATGAGGATGTCCTCCAGCCACTGCTGGACTATGTGGAGGACATGTGGATCGGCCAGCCCACCGGGCGTTTGGGGTGACGTCGTGCCCCATTCCCAGTCGAGCAGTGGAACTGCTATGAGTCCACCCTTCAGGGCTTGGCAAGAACAAACAGTGCACTGGAAGGGTGGCAAAGGACCTTTAACACCTGGGTCGGTGCCTGCCACCCCAGCATCTGGTGCCTCCTCGAGTGTCTGATGGAGGAGGAGCGTCTGACTGCTGTGTGATCTGAGATGCTGGTGTCTGAGGCAGAGGTACCACAACCCCGTAGACGGTATCGGGACCTGGATGCCAGGATCTGCGCCATCATGGATGACTATGCGACCAGAAGCCACTTTGACTACCGTCGCGGTCTGGTGCATAATTTCATCTTTCACATGCGACCTGCCGCAGAGTGGCCTCTGGCATGCATCAGCCCCTGCAGCCGATGTCCACCTCTGGGCTGCATGGCCCTGTGCAGTGCCACACGGCGCACAGTGTGTGCCCTCCAACACTACCCTGCATGGGTATGCCCTTCCAGGGTTGCCCATGCATCCACCACCTCCCCTGTAGTCGTCCTTTTGACCCAACATGCTTGCCAGGACCCTCTCGCATGTGACACATGCTGGTGGCTCCTGCAGCCCCCCTGCTGGCCGCTGGCCTCTGCATGGTGGGCTACTGCAGTACCCCTCAGCTGCGCCTTCTAGCATTCTGGCCATCCCCCTGTCCCACTGTGCATGCCTGTGTGCTGGGTTCACCCTGTCCCTGTGTGTCGGCCCCCTACTGCTGCCACTGCCATGCCTCCCATGTGGTCATGCTCAGCCCTTGGCCATCCCTGGCTGTGCTGGCCACTTGTGCACCAGGCCTCTATCTCTGTGGGGCATCCTTCCTGGCTGGGCCATGCTGTGGTGTAGTTTACCCCCTCTGCTTGCAGGACACGCCATGTGTTTGGTGCCCTTCCATCTGTCCCCTGCTGCAGTCACCCTTTCGGGTGGTCAGCGCTATTGTGCAGTTGCCCTTGTGGCGTTCGCTCTGTCTCCCTCACTGTTGCAGGTGGTGCGATTGTGGACATGCCCATATCACATAAAACCTTTTTTTCTTTGGTTATACAAAGCCTTCTCAGTTGGTCCAATCCACTAAGCTAACCGGGTCTCTGGCGGGCAAACTGAGGTGGCACCAGGGGACTGTCCCTTTTATATAGGGGCTGACATAGACAATCTATTGTTATGGTAAGTTCTTATGTAATTGTACTTTTCTGCAGTTCTGGTGTTTGCCTTGTTTGTTGGAGGAACTGTTTTGCTGCTAAAAGAAGTTTGCCTCCACAGTCAGTTCCAGTGTGTGTTCCAGGGTGTGATCCCAGAGAATCAGCACACCATCAAGGACGATGACGGGAGGCCAGCCTGGTGAAGATAGCCTACAAAGGCCTGTGGGCAAAGTTGGCAAGGCCAGGCAGGTGAAGGTTGGCATCATCCTGTCAGTGTTCCAGTTCATCACCAAGAAGGTCCGGGGGGGCCGACCTGGTGGGGCCGAGGGTTGAGGCACTGGACACCATACCTCACACTATGCCAGTGACCTGGGTTCAGGAATGGACTCGGGTTGCTGGGGGTCGGTGGGGTGAGGGAGGATTGAGCATCCCTACGGATGCTCTCCTCCTTCTGGGGTGGGATACAAGGGGTGCCTCTAGCACCTGATGCCCCTGAAGCTGGTGGAAGCATGGGCTTTTGGGGCACCAGTGGCTCTACTGGAGTTGGGGAGGGGGGACGCTGTTAAGCGCATGGCAGTTGGCGTGTGTCAGCACGCCATCAGCCTGGAAGTATGTCCTATGCACAGGCATCCCAGGGGGATGGGAGAAAAACAGGGAAAAATGTAACACCTGGCCCTACATGTATAAATGAAACTGGGGATGGGATGCCTTGGGAATTGCCCTGGTGGATGGAGTAGGAGGAGGAGGTATGATGACTCCTCTGCAGCCGTGGGAGCCGGGAAAATAACAAGAAAAAGTAGGTCCAAGGGCACTCCCCCAATGAAGCCAATCCATTATCCGCACCACCTGAGGGAATTCAGGTACTGTTTTCCTATTTTATTTCTGGACTGTGTTTTCCTGGTTGTACAGTGCCCCCCCCCCCACGAAGTTACCATTTGGATTCCCCTAGACATCAGGAGTGGATTGCTTAAAGAAAGAACATGGATAAGCTAGAAAAAGTACAGCATAGAGCTACAAATACATTGAAAAAATGGTAAGAAGAAATCTAGAAATCTCATAGGCCAAGAGACATCACCTGACTGTGTATTAAATCTCTAATGATGCACACCCTGTCTTGGCTTATTATTTACTTATGGGACTAGAACACATGGGGTATGAAGAAAAGCTGGTACACCTGGGGTTAATCTCACTTCAGGAAAGGAGACTGAGGGGAGATATGACTGAGGGAGCCACGACAATAAAAAGACATTCAAAAATAGCCCAGAGCAGCCTGTTCAGCAGAATTCAGGATACAGAACCGGGGTCAGGAGTTCAGGCTAAGGGAAGAGACAGTCAGAAGGATCTACAGAAACATTTTCACACTCAGAGAGCGACAGGGTTGTGGAATGGATTACAAGAAGTGGTTATAAGAGAAGATAGTGTTCAGAGTTTCAGGACAAGGCTGGGTAGATAGGGAAAAGGCATTTTAGGTTATTGCTGCTGGAATAACAAGGAAGTTAACTAGATATGCCTCATGGTCTTAATTCGTCTCACCAAACCTGTGTACCCCTGTACCCAGTGCTCCAGATAATGCGAGTACTCACTTAATTTACTCACCAAATCTTTTTTCTTACTCTGTTTATGCTCCTACACCTGGCCCCCTTCCGTCCATCCTCCCCCAGCTCCATCACCCCGGCGTTCATTGGACTCACCTCTCACACTAGTGAGATACCAGCTAGCCAGGTGCAGAGCCTGCGAGGGGCTGTCTTCATCCTGCCAGCAGGTGATTTTCTTCCTCCTTTTTCTGCCCATTCCCCGAGCGTGGTGTGGCAGCGTGCAATGACGCTAATGGCCGAGCCATGCACACTTCCATACATGGCATACTGGGAGCCTGCCCCACATCTGCCCCAATGTGTGGGCCCACTGTACCAGCCTACAGCCACCACTAGGGGTCAGACAGGCAGCAGAATTCATCCCCACCCCTCCCTGGAAGAAGAGAGCTGTCCTACGGACGCTTGATCCTCTCCATCCCCAGCCATCCCATGGTGGCCAGCTCGCACCTTGAACATGGGTTCCCGGTGTGGCAGGAGGAAAAGCATGATGCCTCAGCCCTTCATGCCACTGGGCCGGCCTGCTCACCAAATTTTAAGAAATACTCTTTGACATTTTTTTATGAGTACTTATTATATCAAGTAGTGTTGCCTTACTAAAAACTATACAACAATTATACCTAAAACAACACATAACAATGCTGACAAGAGTAGAAAATATATTAGATATAACTCTATGTACAGAGGAGATAAATATTATAAATTGTGAGGTCCAGGCACTTCTTGGAAATAGCGACCACAATATTGTAGCCTTCCTTCTAGAGGAATACACCCTAATAACTAAAGGATGAAGGGAAGATTTACAACTTAAACTCAGCAAACCAAAAAAAATCCAGGAAGATCTAGCCAACATAAAATGGGAACTAAACACTAAGTAATAAAACTGCTAGTGAAATGTGGGACACTATTAAAAAGCTATTTTTTTTCAAAATGTGATAGGCATATAAAGAAAATTAAAAAATATAACAACATGGCTCACAGAATCTAAAAAAATAATAAAAAAAGAGAAAACTCTGTAACACGTATTACAAGAATAAAACAGAACAAAATTGGGAAAAATACAAAAAAGCTTAAAAGCAATGTAAAAAAATAAACAGAATATGGAAAAAAGTCTAGCACGTAATGCAAACAAGGACAACATGAAGAAATTCTACAGATACAGTACATGAATTCTTATGAACCTCAAATAGTAGACTATGCTCGATAATTTCTAATAGCCAACAGACTGAAGACCCCAAGGAAATGGTTGATATTTTTAATACAAACTTTGGGACTGTTTTTTTTTTCAAAACATGCACCATACATAAGAGATATACATGTACACACTGGCACAATGGATGATATTACTTTAGATTGTATAAACACCAAAATTCAAGCCCTGAAATGTACACACTCATCAGCACCAGATAACATATCTTCCAAAATGCTGAAATTATTAGCACCACAAATAGCTACTCCACTAAGACTCCAGTACACGCGAGCACGATCTAAAAAATGAAATTCCCGCAGACCAGTTAACAGCCATAGTTATTCCAATTCATAAAAAAGGAAGCAGAACTAATTTTGTAAATTACAGACCTGTAAGTCTTACTTCTGTACCAGGAAAGATTATGGAATCTATACTAAAAGATATGATACATCAACACATAGAAACAAATGATTACAGAGATAGAAACATCGAAACATAGAAACATAGAAACATAGACTTTGATGGCAGATGAGGACCACTTGGCCCACCTAGTCTGCCCATTTCTCTACCTGCTGGGTAAGCTGCAGATCCTAGTTTTACCAACAGCCTACTTCCTCCTACAGCAAGCAACAACATGGTTTTACAGCAGGGAGGTCGTGCATAACTAACCTGCTGTGTTTTTATGAAAGAAAATAGCAGCCTTGCTGGATAGGGGTTCGTCGATGGATTGTATTTTCCTGGATTTTGCAAAGGCTTTTGATAAAGTACCTCACAGACCCATTATACAACAACTAATAGATAAGCAGGTAGATCATAAAATTATTGCCTGGATTCAAAACTGGCCGAGTGGAGGAAGTCAGAGAGTTAGTATAAAGGGATACCTGTCTGATTCAATAGGTGTGATGAGCGGTGTGCTGCTGGGCTCGGTTCTTGGACCCTTGTTATTTCAGATATTCATATCACACATAGGCAAGCACACAACAAGCTGGATAAGTAAATATGCAGACGACACAAAAATAGCTAGAGTTGCAAATACACAGGAGGATATCGATGCACTTCAAACTGAACTTGACAACATAACAAAATGGGAAAATACATGAGCAATGAGTTTAAATGATGAAAAGTGTTGTGCAGTGCGTTTAGGCCATCACAACAAAGAAAACACATATTTTCTGAACAGACTTCCCCTAAGAAAAACAGAAGAAAAAGACTTAGGCATAACAATAACAGAGAAATTAGCTTATGACATTGTTACAAACAAATTAATACAGCTGAAAGACTACTTTGGGAAAGCAAAATAAATTTTAGAAGTAGAGATGAAAGGGTGATAATGTCATTGTACAGGTCATACGTGAGACCACTTCTGGATTATGGTAGCCAGGCGCGGGACTCCATACCTCTCAACCTCCCAACTTGCCAATGTGTGACAGAGGGCTACAAAATGTGTGGCAAATGGCAAAAATGTGGTATGCCTGATTTTTCACAGCTCGCAGAGTCGCGGACTGTGCATGCTTTCAATGCTAAAATAAATAAAACTGATTTTACGACAGTAAAATTATTGTGTGTGTGCTTGGCATGTGGTTTGTGTTGCAAATTAAAGAGAAAATGAAAATGTGCTGTGTCTGTGAGTCCTTAATTAAAATAAAGGGTGATGCAAAACCTAAATGTGTGTTAACATTTTATTGATTTAATCTATAAATACACTGAGTCGATCAGTAGTCTGAGAGAGTTCTGTGTACATAAAAAAAAAAGAATTAGCAGTTTGATACACATTCTATCCCGAAGTGATTTACAAGCAATGAGAAACTGGTAGCTAAGTGACAGCAGTTGCACATCAGCACACACAGAGTCACAGTAACACACAGAGAACTGCATGCACCACCAGCGACTGTGCTGGGCTGGCAAGTAACTTAGGGCAAATCTGTGGGCAAGCCCATGGCTCTGAGTCGCTGTTCTGTGTTCAGGGCAGGCAAGTGGACGAGCACCACTCCTGTCCTGGCAAACTTAAGAGTCTTCAACAGCACTCTGGCATGGCTGGCACTGTGCAGGCAGCAAGGGGCCCTCTTTATTCACAAATCTCTGTAAACCCAGTAGTGCCCACCAGCTGTTCTTTTGTTGCTGCCAGTTCTGCGGTGCCAGTGCTGTTGTAAATAAGTTGTGCTAGTACTGCCATTGCTGCTTGCCCTGGCTCCTGTTTCAAAAATAGGCAGAAGCAAGTTAGCACACTACAGCACAGCTGCAGCAGCCAGAACTGCCTTGTGTGCACTGCAGACCCATCCCAGACCCAGACCCATCCCAAGGCACCAGCCAGGCAGCAGAGACTAGGCTGTCTCCCTCCTCCAGAGCTCAAACTCCTAGTCCCAGACTCACTCCCATCACTGCTGCTTGGCTGTACACAAGCTCACTCTCATACTAACATACTATTTGCCAGCAGTTAGGCCTTGCGGTCTATCGAGTCTGCTCGAACCTAAGATCCTTAGTTGGGTCTCTCACCAGAGATTTCAAAAGTTTTTTTTTTTTTTTAATATTAGTAAAATCCCCCCCCCCCAAAGAACTGAAAAGTTTGGCCTCTCACTGCACACATGCACATCTTGCTCTGTCACCAGAGAGTTAAAAATGGTACAAAAGGACACCATTACAGACTCTTCTGGAAGTTGGGTCAGTGAGCAGGAGTGAGCACTGGGCATCCAGCGGTGGCCCTGGGTGGGTCCAACTCAGACACATAATCTCTACTGGAGTGCTGGTTTAAACCAGGTGGTCTGTCTGCTGCTGCTTCAGTGTCTCCTTCCTTACCCTGGCCCCCTCCCTTCCCAGCTCAGGCAGGCTGTTCTGCTGCACCACTGAACCAGTGACTCCGTGACTCCGTCTCCCCAACTCGGGAGACAGGCAGACAGCCCAAACTCCTCCGAGGCTCACTGCACCATGCGCCGAGGGTCCGGCGACCAAAACCTCCCCAAACTGTGAGACAATTCATTTCTCAGTCTCGCCTTGTGTGGTACTGGAGACTGGCGGCACATTTCCTCAGGCTCTGGCTCCCTTCTAAGCTCCCATCTAAGCTCCCCCATGGTGTGGTGGCTGACAGGCTGCTCCGCTCTTCCTGGATGCACTGCTAATGCTCTCAGAGTGATGTGTTATGGTGACGCGCTGTTCCTCCTCTCTCCGACTGTCCTCGGGAAATTCTCACCGAAGGTATAGAAACATAGACTTTGACTGCAGATAAGGACCACTTGGCCTACCTAGTCTGCCCATTTCCCTACCTATTTGATAAGCTGCAGATCCTAGTTAACCAACAGCCTACTTCTTCCTACCACCCACCAGAACTGCCTTATGTCTGTTCCATGCAGTCTTGAATTCCCCCACTGTTTTTGACCCCATGACCTCCTCAGAAAGGCCATTCCATGCATCCACCACCCTCTCTGTGAATAATTCCTCACATTTCCTCTGAGCCGTCCCCCCTCATTCTTCAAATTGTGCCCCCTTGTTCTTGCACATCTCTTTTTCTGAAAGATGCTACCCTCTTGGACTTTGTTGATTCCCTTGAGGTACTTGAAAGTTTCTATCATGTCTCCCCTGTCCCCCCTTTTTCCTCAAGGGTACATAGTAAGCTCCTCTAGTCTCTCTTCGCATGCCTTTCCAATGTCAGAACCGTTAGCTCTTGCATGTTCCTGGTGTGTGTAACCAGACAAGGCAGATGCCCAAGAGTTTTTGTTAGAACATGCTGGATCTGCATAAAGGTAAAGACATCTTTAGGTTCTAAATTATAACTCCATTGCACCTGCTGGAAGGAGGACCAAGTGTTCAAATGGTGGAATTGTCCAACCCTCAGCACACCGTGATTATGTCAACTCATTTTAGCATATGTTTTCCTTGCATTTTAAAATGTAAGTTTTTCCACTGGGGCTGGGAATCTTGAAATTTCAGGGAGTATCTTAGGATCATGCACAATTGCCTGTCTGTGGTTATGGATGCTCCAATGGGGGAAACGGCTAGGTCTTTTGGTAGCTTGACTGTGATGGTGGACATCAAAGTCCCTATGTCCACCTTGTGCACATCGCACAACTGTCTTTCGATTTAAAGCCACTGAAGGATACAGTATACTTAGTACTCTATCTCATTTCTCCTCATGTGAAGTATTGTTACGCTTGCAATACATAACAGTAAGTAAGGAAATCCAGCAAATTTAAACCTCCCTTTTCCTTGGAGGCAGCCATTTCTAGGTTTTGCACCATTGCAGAGAAAGGTGGAGATGGCCAAGTGTAATTTGTGAAACAATTCCTTTGGAGGGTCACTGCAAGCATCCCTCCTGGATACAAACTCCTGGGCAGCACATTCATTTTTATTATATTAAAGGGACACTGTCAACGCTTTTTGCATCATACTCTTTCTAGCCGAAAAATCAGTATTTTGATTGCTTACCTTCTCCTAACTGCTTCCTTACTTAGCAGAACTAAATACCCAAATTTGTTTTGTTTCAAATCCTTGATCTACTCTTACTGAATACCTCTTGTACCTTTGTAATGCCCCCAGACAATGCAACCACTCATGATGCAATAGCCTCCTCTCCTCACAATGCATCCTGAGTGTCTGTCTGGACTGTATGGTTCCCCCCTCCGGCCATCTAGCTGCTTTATTGTATGGCAGTGGATCTGAGGGGGGACCAGCCAGGCAGTCAAAGAGTTAATCTGGAGGCAGGCAGAGGCTGATGGAGCAAGGGCGGGCTTCAGGTGGGGGGGGGGGCGAGCACTCCATTGGTCAGTAGGGCACGAAAGGAAACCAGGAAGTTTTTGAGTGTTTGGGGAACAATGACCAGCGCATGGTTTTCGGCATTCGGCACGGAAATAAACTGCACTATGCGGGATGGCGGAACAGGCTTATTGGGGCAGGCTGAAAACGGTTCATCACAGAAAATCCTGTGCAGTTGAGAGGTATGTGGGGCTCTGTTACTAAAGGGAGTGAGGATTGGTTAGAAAAATCCAAAGACAAGCAACCAAAATGATTTCTACTATGAAGACCTTGTCATATAGTGAGCGTCCCCAGAAGTTAAATCTTATGCCTTTGGATACAAGAAGAATCGAGGGGACTTGCTCTTATGTTATGATATTATGCAGGATAGTTATCTAATAAATGATCTAGATGTTAAATTCAAAAATGTTAACCTAGGTACCAGGGGTCATCTGTCGTAACTTAGACCCAAATGATTCTTCACAAATAAGAGAAAAGTCTTTTTCACACACAGAGTGATTAGTCCTTGGAACAAATTACCTCTAGCGATAATAATTAGCAAAGACAAAAACAGTTTTAAAAAAAAAACTAGACACCTATATACTTGCAGGAAATAGGTTGTACTATTATGGGTAAATGGTAGGAGCCCACATGGGCATATCGCCTCCTTGACTTCTTTACCCTTAGTATAGTCTGAACCTTATTATAGAACTGATACTCATCCTGACCCATGGAAATGCTTCATAGGCACTTCAAAAGGTACTGTTTTTTCAAGTTTAAAGCACTTTTACTCATCAAATTTATATTTTACGTACCTGGGGCCAGATATTGAAAAATTAGATAGGCATTAAGGGGTGTTTGCTCATGCTAACTAGGTTTTGCGCCTGGTTTTTGAGGTGAAATCTATATTCAGAGACCCCTGTAATGCAGCCAAACCAATTAGTAAGAGGAAGTGAATTGGTCTCCCTGGTCTAACAGTGTGTCTGGGTCAAAAGCAGCCAAACATAAAACAGGAAAAAAGGCCCTGCATCTGTTCTTAACACCAACAATAGGAGACTCACTCCATATTATAGGAGTAATTGCTCCACCCATGGAATGAACTTCAGGGCACTGCCTTTCTTCCCCAGGAAAAGGCTTCCACCCTCGTTAAGGGACACACCACTTAGAAAATCTATATTGACTCAGTCTCAGTTCTGCCCTTTTCTGAAGGTCTCGCCTGTTCAAGAAATCCTACAGCCCCTCGTAGGAAATCCCAACTTGCAAATAGCTGGGCAAATGCTTTCCAGACATTTCTGGCCTGACATAGGATTAGATAAAGTACAAGAGTTAACATCAAATGGTAAACTCTTGCCATTCCAGCAAGCAAGGGAAAAATATAATTGGCCAAACACATCCTGTTTTAAATACCTCCAGCCGTCACACATGCTCATACAGCATTTTGGCACCAGCCTGTGGCAAAGCCCTCTTGGCTCACTTGTTCTCCCGTTAATCTTCTCTGCTCCTTCCTCACATCTTGTCTCTTATTACTACTACTCTTTACAAACACTTCTGGCTGCCTTGGAGGGCACCAGGATTTACAGTTGGGACCAGACTCTTCCCTCCGATACACCCCCCAGAAACTGGCCACGCATCTGGAAGTGCCTCTACAGGTTTATAAAATGGAGCTGATACCACCTCAGGCAATTTCAAATTCTCCACAACCTTTACTATACACCAGTGAGGCTGTATTGGATGGGTCGGCTCCCTGCCAACCTTTGCTCCAGATGTGGTCAAGAATCTGGTTCCCTATACCATATTTACATGATAGGGGTCTTCAAATATGTGAAAGGGATAAACAGGGCAGAGCCAAAGAAATGTTCAGGCTAATGAAAGGGGGCACAACCAGGGGGCATGAGTGGAAGCTGGAGGGGGCAATTACAGAGGAGAACGTAGAAGGCATTATTTCACTGAGAGGGTGGATGGCCCATGGAATGCATTGCCTGGGAGGCTAGTGGAGGAGGCCACAGTGAAGGGCTTCAAGAGGGGGTGGAACAGGTGCATGGGTATACTGACGCTGAAGATGGCCCTCTCTGGGGCTGGGGGGGTTGGAGAGTGAGCGCCCAGTAGGGGCTGGCTACCGAGCAGACACGAAAGACTGTCAGGCCTAATCTGCTGTCTTTTAGTATGTTAGTATATTTTATGGACCTGCCAGAAGGTGGTGCCTTTCAGGAACTCAATTCGCTCCTGTCTGGACCCACTCCTGGGGCTCTCAGGGGCACTCCTCCCAGAAATATGCACATTGGGCGATTTTGAGGGCCCCCTCATTGGTAAGCAGAAGGCCCATATGACGCTGATATCAGCGTGTGCAAAAAAGGTCATCCTCAGGCATTGGCTGGATCGGAACATCTCTCAATTTATGGAATGGTATAGGGAAATCATATTTGCACTTCAAGCTGAACAGTTGGTGGCAAATATGTCTAGTAACGTAGCTAGTTATATGAAGATTTGCGAACCCTTGTAAACCTTGATAGTCATATCAAACCGGGGGGAGGGGACTAGGTCTGAACCACCCTTTTTTATTTGTCTTTTGCCCCACAAAAAACTTTTCCTAACAATTTTCCACCCTACAAGTCAAACACTTATGTGAGGTTTGGAATACAAGGTCCAAACTCTCTTATATGCTCTGGTGGTTTTTAGGGGAACGGGAGGTTGGTGGGAAGGGGGGTATGTTGTGTTTATGCATAAAATTGTACCCTTTACTCTTTTTCTTACAGTTCAGGGCAGAGCTCATGGGTTTAGATATGTATTTCCTGTTGCGTAAGAACTTGGTCATGTAGTACTGTACTTGCTGACCCTTGTTGTGTTTCTGCTTGTAACTCTGCCTCACTTCATAATCAATAAAATATATTACATTTGAAAAAATATTATAGGAGTAAAAACATTATACTGTACTTTATTAAGTACAAAGTTTGAAAAGCTTTAAATGTGTTCCATATATCAGTACAAAATATCCCACAGTGCAAAAAGCTTCCCCAATGGTGTTTCCATCCTTGCGGGTGCTTTTTCAAGGCAAAAAGCACCTGCAAGGGTGTGAAACACCATTTGGGACTTTTTTGCACTGTGGAGTATTTTTACTGATATATGAAACACATTTGTTGCTTTTTAAACTTTGTACTAAATAAAGTATAATGTTTTCACTCCTATAATATGGAGTCTCATATTGTTGGCACTAAGAAGGTCTTTGTTCCTGTTTCATGTTAAACCTATTAGTGCCTAAGCACTAACATATCACTGCACCCATACAAATGAGGTGGTCCCCTTCTACATATGGGTGTAGCAGCAAATTCAAATGTTTGTGTTGGCAGTAAAGTGGTGCTAATTACTGCCTCTGCAAACCTAGTCTTAACTGGGTGCAGAGCCCTGGTGGCGGAACGGCTGTACTGCACTCACCCTCCCCCAATCCCCCACCCTATGATAGGCAGAAGGCTCCCTGGCGACTAGTGACACCCTATCTGTTGATCACCCGTCCTGGTGTTTCCAACCATACCCTGGTGTTTAGTAGCACCCCCCCAAACACCTGTCCTGGTGATTGCAATATAGTCCCTGGTGTCCAGTTGCATCCTATCCCTTCTGATCACTTGTTGGGGTGAGTAGCACCATATCCCTGGTGTCCGGTGGCACCCCTCACCCCCTTGATCTCCCAGTCCATGTCCCCTTTACAATGCCTGGCATCCAGTGGTACCTCCACCCCCCACCCCCCTGAATACCAGGTGACAAATGCACTGGCGCACATTGTCAGTCCAGCATCCCCCACTCAGCCCGCCTACACCCAGCTCAGCACCCCCCCCCTTACTGGGCAAAACAGGTACATGCGGTGCATACTTCTATAGTGACCAGCACAGCCTTCTGTACACACACTCACTGTAGATTATACAGCGAGTGGCCGAGGAGGTGTGCGAAGGGCTGTGTCAGTTGCTGTAGAGGTTTACACCGCATGTTCCCATCTTGCCTGGTTGGGGGGGGTGGGGTGGCTGCTATGCTGGGTGCGGGCGGGGGGGCCATTGGAACAGCAATGTACTCCAGTGTGTTTGTCACATGGCATTGGGAGGTGTTCGGTCAGATAGCGCCAGCACAAAACATTGTGCTATGCTTTTGCACTTTTTGAATATCTAGCCCTAATATAAACAAGCATTTGTCAATGCCGAATGTTGTAGCACTGGCATTGGCATTTGGCAGTGGCGGAGCTAGAGGCGCATAATAGGAATGGCAGTGAAGTATTGAAGTGTCGCCAACCCCACCCCCACCGTGTAAAGAGCAACAGGCATTGGGGTGTGCCTTTGGGTCATCAGCTATAATGCTCATGCCATTGTACCTCTCCCTATCCTGTAGACACTGACAAGTGTCATGGTGTGCTTTGGGGTCTTTGGGCATTATACTTACCCCATTCCATAAGGAAATACGCTGACGTGAGTGCAGCATAGGAGTGTGGGGTGAAGTTTGTGGCCGAACAGTGCAAGACACCTGACCCGATGCCTGTCAGTGGCTGCAGGGTGTGGGGGCGGAATGGCTTGAGCATTACATCTGATGATCCCAAGTCACAGCCCTGACACCTGGTAGTCCGTACCGGGTTGGGTGCTACAGTCGGAAACCTTAACACCGTAGGTGTGTAGTGGTAGTTTCACTCTACATGTTCAACATGGGCTACTTATCAGGCCACCTTATGAAAAGCGGCACAACCACTTTGTTAGCTGAAAGGTGCTTTTGCACAGCGGCTGTGGCATTTGGTGACAGAGGGATGAAAACACAGTTTTGGGCAGGATGTGGAGAATGGCAACTGTATTGTTCATGAGGAGGCGTAAAAAATGGCAACACTGAAAATCTGGAGTGGCAATCAAACTGCCCCAAAAACTGATTTCGCACAGCGACTGTGCGATTCTGCGCCGGACGTGCGAAAACACATTTCAGGCAGGATATGTAAAATGACAGCTGTACTGTTCATAAGGGGAAGGGAAGGGAAGGGGAAAGGGAAATTGTTTAACCAGGAAAGGCACACTAAGCTGAAGCTTGTTTCCAGGTGCGACCTGGGAGCAGAAGGAAGTTAAGTGACTTGCTCAGGGTCACACAGTATACAAGTGGGAGCTGTGGGGAGATTGTTTCTCGAACATGGGCTTTCCACCACGACCGCGCTATTCTGCGCCGGAACTATGAAAGCAGATTTTGGTCAGGGTGTGAAAAATGACATCTGTACTGTTCATTAGGAGGTGCAGAACAATGGCACTGTTGAAAATCTGGAGTGAAACTATTATAAGTTTGTGAACTTACAAGCGTGCATGCAAACTGCGCAACGCATGCTCGTAACACAGTCATTTTATGGAGTATTGTCACTAAATTTTCAACACAGGCATTTTAGGAGCTCTGCTTATGACCAGTGTCACTGTCATTTTCATAATGTGTCCTGAACACTGATTTCGCACAGCGACCACATTATTCTGTGCCGGAAGTGCGGAAACACATTTTGGCCAGGATGTGAAAAAAGGACAGCTGCACGGTTCATAAGAAGGTGTGGTAAAATGCCAATGTTGAGAATCTGGCATGAAAATATTGCGACTTTGCTAACTTATGAGCGTGCCTAGCAAATGCGCAACTCACGCTCGTAAAATAGTCATTTTTGGACTTTTTCCACCAAATTTGCAACATAGGCTTTTTGAGAGCCCCCCTCATGAACAGTGGTACTGTCATTTCATTACTCGGCCCCAAAAGGTGATTCTGCGCAGGGACTGCAACATCACCTTTTGGAAGTGAACGACGCCATGACAGTGCAAAAATTCATGAGGAGGGGTCCCAAAAAACCCATGTTGAAAACTTGGGGCCAAAATTCCCAAAAATGCCTGAGATATGCAGCAAAGTTGAAAACACCCTATTTATTCCATTATACAGCTTACCGGCATTTCTTCAGTTCGCGGTCGGCTTTGAAGAGTGCATACGTTTTTCCTGGTCCACCGAAGATCGTCACGCCGAGCTCCGGATGTAAGTATGGGGTGAAGGGGGGGTGGCGAGGCAGGGTGTGCAGTCGGGTGGGTGTGGGTGGTGGGTTTGAAGACTGCTATGGACCGTTTCTGTGTTACAGGGTGTAAAAAACAACACAACATCACAGGACAGTTTTTTTTTTTACAGGGGATTTGGCATGCTGGGGTGGGCTCCCAGCATGCCACCTAACTGTTTTGGGGAGGTTGCTGCAGCCGACGGGGGATTGGCACCCTCGTCAGCACAGAAGAAAAGGGGAGAGGTCAATTTATGCCAATGGGGATTGGGCACCCCCGTCGGCACACAAGGAAAGCAGGGGGAGACAAGAGCCGAGGAGGATTTGGCACCCCCCTCGGCATATAAGAAATGGGGGGGATGCTTTATGCCGATGGGGAGTGGGCTCCCCCACTGGTACATACTTTGCGGCAACTGGAAGCCGGCAGGGGGATTGGCCACCCCTGCAGTTGACAGTTTGGCGGCCGGCCTGCCACCCGCCATGAATAGTGTGGCCGAGCATGTAGGAAGGGCCTGCTGCATCTGACGAGCTTTGCTCAGATTGCAGCGGACCTTTCCTCAGATCTGCTCACCACATTAGTATGCATGGTGTGGCGCTGGCATGCAGGCTGATTGGGGAATGAGGGGCGCACCTACTGATTCGTGCCCTGCATCAGCCCAACAGAGGCTGCACCTGCAAATCCCCACTGCCTCAAGATGTTGGCTGCGCAAGCATGCCAACATAAAAATGGTGAGTACATTACTCTTAAATGCCAATGTTATTCAGAGCACTGCCTGTACTGATATACCTTTCATATTTATTGAAAGAGCTCATCTTAACGTGCAATATTCCTTGAATAGCTTCTTTCTACAATTCATAAAGATGTCACAGTTTCTTTCCGGGGTTAGTGTCTCCAAATGTTTAGGGATTTCTAATACCGTGGCAAGAATGGACCCCATTCTTTAGCCAGGGCATATTCAAAACTCAAGAAATTAGTACTGTATTAATCTTTGATGTTTGCTGAGAGCGCTCTTCTCAGCACACGCAACGTCTCCAAAATAGCTTCCTTTTGAAGTTCATAAGGTGTCACAAGTATTGGTAGCATATTTAAATGTGCCTGAAAGTTCTTTTTGATTAATCCCATTGCTCCAAGCACTACTGGAACAATCTGTGTGTCTTTATTCCACATCAGTTTAGTTTCTGACTGCATATCTTGGTATTTCATGATTTTGTGTCTCTCTGTACGCAGCACACTGTAGTCACTAGGGGTGGCTATTTCAATCAGTAATGCTACCTTTGTTCTCTTTTCTTGTATTACAATATCAGGTTTCCTTGCTTCCACTTTCTTGGCTGTTGGTATTGGGTGATCCCATGTGATCATTACTTCTTCATTCTCTGTGATTCTTTGTGGTTCATATTTCCAGTCCTGTGTATATCATTTGATGATCTGAGAGTCCACTTTCCCCAGTAAAGCCCTTTCAACAATCATTATATCCAAAATGATCCTTTCCGATGTTTCCAAGAGGGGACATGACTGAGACCTACAAGTACCTCACAGAGGTGAACAAGGTGCAGGAGGGGTATCTCTTTCAGAGAAAAGAAAGAACTAGAACATGGGGGCATGCAATGAAGCTAAAGGGAAGGGTGGGTTAGGAGATATCTAAGGAAATACTTCTTCGTGGAAAGTGTGGTGGATGACCAGAACCGCCTGCCACATTAGGTGGGGGGGGACACTGTGGTGAGCTTCAAGCATGTGTGGGATAGCCACATTGGCAAACTGGGTAGAGGAAGGGGGGAAGGGAGGGAGGGAAGCCAGTGACCATATAAGGCCAGAGATGTCAGAATAGACTGGGAAAAAGGGCAGACAAGATTGGCTTACTGGTCTTTTTCTGTCAACAAACTCTATGGGGCTGACTCTTGGAAGGATATGCATGTCACAAAGTGACTTGCACCAACAGGAATGGCGCAAGTAGGGGGACTGTCTAGCAGCTGAGCTGGAAGCAGCACTCCATCACAGCTCCTCACCCAGACTCTCTATTTCATTATTTCTTAACAGTAACAATAAAGTAATCTGCTTTAACATTCTACTCTTAGCTCCAGTTAACGATACAGTTTCTGGGCATACCAAAATAACGCCCTCTACAAAAATGGGTCATACAAAAACAACTGCTGGAAGAGATAGAGGCAAACAAAAGGAAGCACGACAAGGCCCAGACAAAGACAAGGAGCCTGCAGACCCTACCTTCAATCATCCTTCAAATGCAGTGTTACTTAAAGCAATACAAAGTATTGATAAAAAGATGGATGACTTTATCTCAAGGCTCACGATGGTAGAAACTAAGTTTACCATGGTGGAAAAAGTGGCACAGGAGGCAAGTACATCTGCAGGGAAAACTGCAGTCAGTACATCGGGCCTGGTCAAAGAAAACTCCCTGCCCCACCAGCACCTGGAAAACCTAGAGTGGGAGTCCCATATTCAAATCATAGGACTTCCGGAGGTGGAGGAAAGAGAAGATTTATATGGTTTCTAGAGCAATGATTCCTGAACAGCTACCAGCAGTAATACCGATTTCAATTCAGAGGGCACGTAGGGTGAATGTAAGAGGGGCCCATTTACATCAGGACTCTGCCCACCTTCTGACATGTGCTGTGTTAGCTGTACTGGGCTCCATGAAGGAGCGCGACTGTATTTTCCAAGTGATCTGGAAACAGGGTCCCACACAATGGCAAGGAGTGAGTGTCCACATCTTCCTAGACCTAAGGTACACTACAAGACAGAGGCGTGAGGCATTTGATGAGGTCCGGTTAAAACTTCAACAACTGCGGGTCTGTCACGAACTGCTGATGCCGGCAAATCTGAAAGTGGTGTACGGCAACAAAACTTTCCATTTTGCTGATCTAAAGGATGCGGGTAAATTGCTGGAAAAAATTGAACTACATTATGCAGTCCAAAGCAGAGAGTCAGACTCCGAAGAAGAGGGAGATTCTTAAAGTGAAAAGACTATAATCTGTAAATTGGCACATGGCTGAGATGCTTAGCAAACTTGAGACTATAATATCATTGTCTCTTGGGACTTTTATGTAGACTAAGCCCTGTAAACGTTTAAAATATGTATACATCTACTTTGTTCAGTTGTTGAGGGTTTCTATTACATAGAAGCATAGAATTTGATGGCTGATAAGGACCGCTTGGCCCACCCAGTCTGCCCATTTCCCTACCTAATGGATAAGCTGCAGATCCTAGTTAATTAGTAGCCTACTTCTTCCTACCCCCACCCCCAAGAATTGCCTTATGACTGTCCCATGCATGCTTGAATTCCACCACTGTTTTTGACTCCACAACTTCCTCCGGAAGGCCGTTCCATGCATCCACAACCCTCTCTGTGAAAAAATACTTCCTTAAATTACCTCTGAGCGGCCCCCCCCATCCTCAAATTGTGCATACTTGTTCTTGCACACCTCTTTTTTTGAAAGATGCTACCCTCTTGGACTTTGTTGATTCCCCTGAGGTACTTTAAAGTTTCTATCATGTCCCCCCTCTCCCTCCTTTCCTTGAGGCTATACATATTAAGCTCCTTAAGTCTCTCTTCATTTGTCTTCCGGTGCAGACCCTGCACCATTTTAGTTGCCCTCCTCTGGACAGCTTCCATCCTGTCTATGTCTTTGCAGAGATTGGGTCTCCAGAACTGCACACAGTACTCCAGATGGGGTCTCACCAGCTGTCTGTACAGAGGGATAATAACTTCCTGTTTTCTACTGGTGATGCCTCTCCCTATGCATCCCAGTATCACCCCAGCCCTCCTTAATGCGTTCTCACATTGCTTGCCCACTTTTAGGTCATCTGATATGACTACCCCAGGTCCCTTTCCATTTTTGTTGTTGTCAGTATCTCACCCCCCATTGTGTACTCTTCCCCTGGGCTTTTGTTTCCCAGGTCATTACATTTAAAAGGGTTCTCTTGAAGCACATTTTATGTGTGTGAATCCACTCATGTTTAGTAAGAGCCAATTTATATGCAAAACGTTTTGCACAATCATTACATCTAAATGGCTTCTCTTCCATGTGAACTGATTGATGTCTAGTAAGATCTGAGTTATTTGTAAAACTCTTCTCACATTCAGTACATTTAAATGGTTTTCACCTTGTGTGTGTCTCTGCTGGTGTTTATTAGGAATTGTTTTCACTATAAAACTCTTCCCACATTCAGTACTCATAAAAGTTTGCTCTCCTGTGTTCACCCTCTGTCGGACTGAAAGTTCATCTTCCCAAATAAAACTCTTTCCACTGTCATTATATATAAAAAGTTGCTCTACTGTGCATTTCTTTTGATTTTCTGACATTTCATACTGCCATCTAAAATCCCTCTCACAATCATTACATTTTAAAGTTTGCTTTTGGGTAATGTTTTTGTGAATCCACTTATGCTCAGAAATACTTGATTTATGGTAGAATTCTTTCCACAATCCTGATATTTAAAATGCTTCTCTTTTATGCAAGCTACATGATGTCTTGTAAGCTCTGATTTAATGCATGTAACTCTTCTCACAATTAAGACATTTAAAAGGTTTCTGCCCTGATAATCTGCCTGTGTACTGACAGAGAGAGAGAGATCTGAACTACAACTGGTTATCAAATGCCTCCGCTCCCTTGAAATCCTTTCGTGACACCTTGGGGCTCACCCAAATAAAAAGAACCCTAGTAACAGCACCCTTTTAGATGTAATTTTGGTTAACAAACCACACCTGTTCTCCCATGTCAGAACATTTTTCTCTGACATCACTGATCACTGTTTCATCGCCAGCATCAGATCTGTGCATAATCCACAGTTTGTAGCAAAGTTCTCTATCAAGAGGTGTAAACGCAACTTCAACTTGTTTGCCTACCTCGACAAATTGAAACATTCCCTGCGATGGCAGGATTTCTACTTAGCCAAAACAGTTAATGAGGCATATACTTTCTTTCACAAAATACTAACTGCGGCCTTAAACAGGCATGCCTCATGGTAAAGGTACATGTAAGGAGCAACACTTGCCGCTGGTTTTCACCAGAACTCAAAGCTTCCATGCTAGATAGGGATACACTTTGGAAAAAAGCAAGCAGAAGCAAGAATGACTTGGATTGGTGTCAGTTTAGAAGGGCATGCAGTAAGTGCACCAAGTTGGTCAGAGCAGTCAAGGCCGCTTTCTATCGCACTGAGCTAGACTCTGCCTCAAGGAATCCTTCAAAATTTTGGAAAATAATAAAAGACATGTCTGGTCATTCACCTGGAAATTCTCTCCCATCAAAAATTATATTCGGTAGTAACACCATTTCAGACCAATCGGAGATACTGGAAACCCTCAATAATCATTTCACAACCACTGGGCTAGCATTTGACACATCCCCTGCTAATGCCATCCACACTCAACAGGGATTATTGTTTCACAAGTCTCCTGCTACCAAAGAGGCCTTCTCCTTCCTGCCTGCCTCTGTAAAAGAGGTTGAAGATCTATTGCTGCAGTTGGATATCAAGAAGGGTGCAGGTTCGGACTCTATAAAGCCTTACTTTCTGAAATGTGCATACCATGTGTTGACAGTGCCAATCACACACCTCTTCAACTTGTCACTATCCCAGGAGAGCCTCCCCTCACAATGGAAATTAGCCCATGTCATCCCTCTGCTCAAATCAGGTGACCCTTGCGACCTTAATAATTATAGACCGATCTCCCTCCTCCCCATTCTGTCTAAATTATTGGAAAAGATAATGAATGGTCAGCTAAAGGCGTACCTTGAATCCAAGAGTCTGTTAAACCCAGTGCAGTCTGGATTCAGAGCAAAGCACAGCACCATAACTGCCCTAGCAAAAGTGACTAATAGTTGTCTCCTTAACCTTGACAATAGGAATTTTGTCTGTGCCATTTCTTTGGATCTAAGTAAGGCCTTCGACACAGTCAACCATAGCCTGCTTCTTTCCTCCCTATGTAACCTAGGTCTGGACCCTAACTCTATGTGCTCGTTTGCTGACTACCTCACAGATCAGAAACAGCAGGTTAAAGCTGAAGGTGATCTTTCGACACTTTAACCCCTACATAGAGGTGTGCCTCAGGGGTCTATCCTTGATCCCCTGTTGTTTGCGGTTTACATTAACAGCATCGATGACAACATCAATAAGGCCAATATCCACTTGTTCGCTGATGACACAGTACTTTATTTGAGTCGTCCTATGCTGGAAGCAGCCTGTGAAGACCTCCAAGCCGAATTTAACCTATTGCAATACCAGCTCATAAGCAAAAACCCTGCTTGCATTGGGGCTATCCCTCAGTTTACCACAGTACTTGGAAAAAATCTAGAGTATGTGCCAAAATTCAAATATCTGGGTGTATGGCTCGATCACAAACTCTCCTTCTCTGAACATCTCAAAGAACTACAGAAGAAACTAAGACAAAGACTAGGACTATTCTACAGAATTAACTGCTTCCTTACTAGGGATGCCAAGCAGCAGTTGGTTCAAGCCACGTTCCTTTCATTAATAGATTACACGGACCTTCTCTATCGCCATTGTACTGCCTCTGTCCTGCCTAAGTTGGACACCCTATATCACAGAGCAATCAGGTTCACAACGGGCCTTCCACTTTCCACACACCATTGCTCCTTGTACACTGCGGTGGGCTGGACTTCCCTTCATTACAGGAGAAATAGAAATGCCGTTCTATGGGCTTTCAGAGCGGTTACCAACAAGCTCCCCCTATACTTCTCTGATTGTATTCCCCTGAGTGTGATAGGTGCCTATGCTCTAAGAAGCTATTCCCTAATTGCCTTGCAATTACCTACGGTCAAATCTTGTTTCGGCATAGCTGCCATAAGTTTCTCGTTGCCTTCCTTGTGGAACAATATGCAAAAAAACTTGAAGCTGAGCTGTCCTGTTAGCCTGAATATTTTCAAGTTGCTGTATGAGTGCTCCGTGAAGGAATCCTGCAAATGTTTCCCACATCGCTAGCTCACCTATTTTCCAGTTTCCCTCCTGCCCATCCTGCCTCCCGCTCTGCCTCTGCCCCTGCCTCTCTCTCTCACTACCAAAATACCAGCTTTTCTGCCTCTCTTTAGCCATGGCCAAGTTCCACCCCCTTTCCTGAAGTATGCCAGTTAACTATTTCAACCCCGTCATTTCTTCCCAAGCAGGTATCCCTCTTCTTGCCTTTCTCTCTCCTTTTAAGTGAACATTCCGGCTGTACCCAGTTATGAGCCTATCTGTTGTAAAGGCCCTCTCACTTAAATGTTGATGTACAAATGTATATTATTCTTTTTTGTATAATATTGCATTATGTGTTACCATGTTACTGTATTATGATTTTTGTATGACCAGGTCCATCTTGCAAATGAGCCCTGCTCAATGGTGCCCGCCTGGATCAATAAAGATTTTGATTGATTGATTGATTGAGGTTTTCCCACAGTATAAAACACTTCCAATGGTGGCAGACTGGAAATATTTCTGTGTTTTATGAAACTCCAGGTTTCCTTTCCGTTTGTGAACCCACTGAGGCCCTCTACACTTATGCTGATTAAGCATCAACTGATCTGGGAAACTTTTCTCAAACAAGGTACATTCCAAGCTCCTCTCACTTGTGGGGAACTGCTGGTGTGCAGGATGTTGTGACTGTTGATCCTTTTCATAATTAGTAGACTTGGGCACCGAAATTAAAGAGGGTTTCCGGAGGAAGAGCCATGAACACATTTTTCATTTGCTTCCTACCCTTTCTGTATGTGTTCCATTGTGAAAATTATGAAACATCAATGTTTTTTTTACCTGTATGTTGTTTTTCTGTGCTTTCCATGGTGTCCCCTGTTCCGACCTAAAAGCATTTTCTGTTAGTGCTGAAGCAGGTGTCAGCATGACAGAGTCTAGCAATGAAGAAAGCGCTGATTCTGTGTCGGAATATGGGGATCCAGTGTTTGATGATCCATACTGTCTGGATCCCCTGGAGAGTGATACGGACCACAGTTCTGATGGACAGCCTGACCCTGATGCTCCCGATCCATGCACGGGATCTAATGACTGGTGGGCATACTCTAACTATGTTAGTGTTATTTGCCTGCCATCAGTATTTTTTTCTTGCAATTAAGATGACATTTAATGGGTTTGTCAGCAACTGAACAGTGCACAGAACTATTTTGTTGACGATTCCATTACCATAATGAACATGATTCTCTTATGAACATGACATAATTCTGTGTATATGTCCCAGGGCTCATATCTAAATTATCAATATAGTGTATGGTGCAACATTTTTTTCACCCAGAATCCAGCCTTACAAAAATGCTGTTCATCCACACTCACTTAAATGAATGGAACGCTGTACTGACTGTACATGCAGAACAGCATTCCATTCATTTAGAGTTGAAAGCTCGAGCTGGCATCAACAGAAAAACCGCTGCAGGCCAATATCACTGAAACAGACAGAAAATGACCGCAGCAGTTTTTAGACACGCTAACAGTTAACGGAAAAGCTGATCAACTAGATTCTGATCCATAAAAAGTGTTAAATTTACATTTTTTGGCCTTGGGACAGGTATTTTACTTGCTAAGCGAGACGTCTGTCCACCATGTTTTTTTTTTCTAAATCCTGCCTACAGCAGAACGGCAACCAATGGGCATGTGCGCTGCTACGTTAGGGATGCCCAGTCCCTAACAACCACTCAACTCCATCTCCTAGCTAGAGGAGACAACAATTTCTTTATGTACAATTCAGATACAGTTTCAAAGCCTAAAAATGTTTTAAAAATGATTTGAGGGGAAACATGCACTATAAAAAATGACTTCATTTCCTCAAGAGTGCAAGGTGCATATCACTGTCATATCCTCTCTAGCACACTGCACTGACAATATAAGCATACACATTGTATAATATATATATATATTTCTCTATAACAAACCAATCACACACACACACACACAAAAAATGTGGGGAGTGGGCAATGTAATGGCTGTGGGGCAGCAGTCTTCTGGGAGTCTTTCTGAAGGCTGAGAGGCTGCCCTACTTGCAGACAACTCTCTGCCCTAAGGGAGGAAGTTGCCAGTCTTCAGGCCTCACTGGACAGTAGTAAGGGAACCTTCCTCCAGGCCACATTGGATGGTAGGAAGGGAACCTCCCCCATCCAGGGAGCACCAGAGCCACCACCACTACCTCAGAGGTTGCAAAGAAAGCACAGCAGTTGGACCACAGTGGGCTCAGGGAGGGTGAGGATGGTGGAACAGAGGCACACCCAGTCAGTTGTTCCACACCACAATCCATACACCATTCTGGAGGAGCATAGCTCCCCTATGGATGCATCTGCAGAGGAGACTAAGGAGGCTGAGGACAACTGTCACAAGGGAGGCCCACAGGAAGGAGGCTGAGGACACCACAAGGAAAGGAAGCAGCTCCTGGTGGGGGACTCAATTAGGGGATAGAACTGGGGAGCAGGAAAACTGAGTAGGTGCCTGCCTGGTGCCATGGCTTGAGAGACAGGAAGTGCATCCTCAGAATCACGAGAACAGCTGCACGGGAGTCTGAGCTGGACATCATTGTCCACCTAGGGACAAATGACTTGGCTAATCATGAGATTAGAGCAGTGCAGAAGGACTTTGTAGAATTGGGGAGGGGCCTAAGACAAGTAGCACACACAATATCCTTCTCAGAGGTGCTGCCTGTCAATGGCATTAGTGAGGCGAGGGTACTTTGCACCATGCAGTTTAATGAATGGTTAAAAAAATGGTGTGGAGCACAGGGGTTTGGCTTCACTGGGGACTGGGGTTCCACCTGGAGGGACACCAGCCTATACTGGCAGGATGGTCTGCAGCTGTCCAGGAAAGGAACAAGTCTTTTGAGCAATCGGTTTAAATGCTTCATTGGCAAGCTTTTAAACTAGTCAAGGTGGGAGGCACTGATAAGCAGCAGGAAAATCCCAGCCTCTCCCTACAAAACAGAGTACTAAATGAAAAAAAGACTGAGGTAGAAAGGTCAGTGGGGGATGCTGCAAAAGAAGTTAAAGCCATCAAAAAATGGAGAGCAATGAGTACCAATGCCCATAGTCTGAGTAACAAGCTTCCTGAATTAGTGGCCTTGATGGCGAAGGAACATCTGGATATCATGGCAGTCACAGAAATGTGGTACACACAAAACCATGACTGGGACATAAACATACCAGGATACACTATCTACAGGAGGGACAGGGAGGGTAAAAGAGGAGGAGGAGGAGGAGGAGCTCTTTACATAAGGGAAGGAATCAAAGCAACAGAATAAAAGGGAAAACAGGGAGGAGAAGAAGCACTGTGGGTAAATTTGGAGACCGGCAATGGCACCACAATCCGCACAGGGGTTGTATACAGACCCCCTTCTCAGGGGGAGGAAATGGACAAGGAAATGATAGAAAGAATACTTAGAATAGCAGAAAAAGGGATATATTGCTGATGGGTGATCTGAATATGCCAAATGTTAACTGAGTGCAGTTGCAGCAGCCACTTCAAAGAGGGGTTATTCTAGATGCCCTACAGGGGCATGGCTTAGACAACTAGTATTGGAGCCCACTCGAGAGGGAGCAATCTTAGACCTGGTTCTCTCAAATGGAGATGAAGAGAGGATCACAGATGTAGAAGTGGGTAGCCATCTGGGAACTAGTGACCATCGAACAGTATGGTTCACAATAAACACAGCAATAGAGTCAAGCCATACAAAGGCAAAAGTACTGGACTTAAGGAGGGCTGACTTTGCCAAAATGGGTGAGTGCCTAAGGAATGCACTAGCAAATGGGCAGGAAGGAGGGGTGGAAGAACAATGGGGAATAATAAAAACTGCAGGTAACAAGCCTTTGTGTGAAGCAAATAAACAAAACGAAATGATGTAAGAAACCACTGTGGTTCTCAAAGGCAGTGGCAGTGAAGGTTCAAGAGAAAAAGAAAGCATTCAGGAAGTACAAGGAATCACAAAAGGAGCAGGACAGAGAACTGTTTCAGTTAAAGCAAAAGGAAGCTGGGAAGGCAGTCAGAACAGCAAAGGCCCAAACCGAGGAAAAGATAGCCAACTCAGTTAAGAAGGGGGATAAAACCTTTTATAGGTACATCAGGGAGCAAAGGAAGACCAAGGGAGGGTTAGTAAGGCTTAATAAAGAGGAGGGAGGGTGGGCAGAGGGTGACTGTGAAAAGGCAGAGATACTAAACAAATATTGTTGCTCAGTATTTACAAAGGAAGTGGGGGAGGTACCTAAAACAAACAGTAGAAACACTCTGGATACAGAAGTTGATACCAGCTCATTTACAGAAGAAAGGGTTCTGAAAGAACTCTTAAAACTGAAGGTGGACAAAGCAATGGGGCCTGATGGGATTCATCCCAGAATTCTAAAAGAACTAAGGGTAGAACTAGTGACATCACCGACTACCCTCTTTAACGAATCATGGGAGGATGGGATGGTACCCGAGGACTGGAGAAGGGCAGATGTGATTCCCCTTCACAAAAGTGGGAGCAAGGCAGAAGCAGGAAACTACAGACCTGTTAGTTTAACCTCAGTGGTAGGGAAAATGATAGAATCACTTCTGAAGGAAAGAATTGTTGAGTATCTAGAGGCCAGAGGGACTCAGGACACAAGGCAGCATGGATTCACAGTGGGAAGGTCATGCCAGACAAATCTGATAGATTTCTTTGACTGGGTGACCAAAGTAGTAGATCAGGGAGGGGCTGTGGACATGGCCTACGTAGACTTTAGCAAGGCATTTGACACAGTCCCACACAAAAGATTAATATACAAGTTAGCCAGCCTGGGAGTAGGTCCCAAAATGACAGCCTGGGTAAAGAATTGGCTGGAGAATAGGACACAGAGAGTAATAGTAAATGGAGTCCACTCTGAAGAAAGGGGGGTTACTAGTGGGGTACCACAGGGTTCAGTATTAAGACCGGTCCTCTTCAATGTCTTTATAAGCGACATTGCAGATGGACTGGAAGGAAAAGTATGTCTCTTTGCAGATGACACAAAGATCTGCAACAGAGTTGATGCACAAGGTGGGGTGGAAAGGATGAGAAGGGACTTGGCAAGGTTAGAGGAATGGTGAAATGTATTGCAGCTTAGATTCAATGCTAAGAAGTGCAAGGTAATGCACCTGGGAAACAAAAACCCCGGGGAAGAGTACACAATGGGGGGTGAGATACTGACAACAACAAAAATGCAAAGGGACCTGGGGGTAGTCATATCAGATGACCTAAAGGTGGGCAAGCAATGTGAGAGGGCAGCAATGAGAGTTGGGGGTATACTGGGATGCATAGGGAGAGGCATCACCAGTAGAAAACAGGAAGGTATTATCCCTCTGTACAGACAGTTGGTGAGACCCTATCTGGAGTACTGTGTGCAGTTCTGGAGACCCAATCTCCGCAAGGACATAGGCAGGATGGAGGCTGTCCAGAGGAGGACAACTAAAATGGTGCAGGGTCTGCACCGAAAGACATATGAAGAGAGACTTAAGGAGCTGAATATGTATAGCCTCGAGGAAAGGAGGGAGAGGGGAGACATGATAGAAACTTTCAAGTACCTCAAGGGAATCAGCAAAGTCCAAGAGGGTAGCATCTTTCAAAAAAAGAGGTGTGCAAGAACAAGGGGCACAATCTGAAGCTAGAAGGGGTGGCTCAGAGGTAATTTAAGGAAGTATTTTTCACAGAGAGGGTTGTGGATGCATGGAATGGCCTTCCGGAGGAGCTTGTGGAGTCAAAAACAGTGGTGGAATTCAAGCATGCATGGGACAGTCATAAGGCAATTTTAGGGGGTTGGGGTAGGAAGAAGTAGGCTGCTGGTTAACTATGATCTGCAGCTTATCCATTAGGTAGGGTAATGGGCAGACTGGGTGGGCCAAGCGGTCCTTATCTGCCATCAAATTCTATGTTTCTATGTTGTCATCCACACGAACAACAGTGGCAGCAGTGGCTATCAATAGAGTGGCATCCATACAAATGTTACTTTCCGCACTTTAGTCAAGTGTTCTGAGACAGTAAAACATGTCAGTTATTATGAGAAAGTGAAGTAACAACACTGAACGCTCACGTCTTTGGTTATGTGCTTCATGGGTTGTAGCGCTGCACTGATAAATTTGTTAAAAACTTCTTGGGGCACCCAAAGTTTCACAACATGGTGTCAATGTCATATGTATTTCAGTACTTCTATTCCATGTGGTTCACTTAGCTCCCTTGCCCAAACCTTTGATTTAGCTTCCATCGTCTGATGACTTCCTCCTTCATGGGTTTTTCAGACACTGAGGTTAGGGGTGGTGGTTGCGGCAGTGTTTGGAAATCATCTTCAGTTCTCGACTCCTGAGCTCTGTTCTCCACTTTGTTTACAATTTGATGAAAAAATTCTGAAAGAACTATATGGAGTACTTTAATTAGATCGTGTGCACTGCATATGAACCACACCAGAATATTCCATTATGCCCCACGATACCTTCAAGTGCTGGTTGTTTGTGCACACATAACAATGATCCTACCAGTAACATTTCAGTGTAGACACTGAAGAGGAATGTGAATGATGATACAGTTAGAATATACATATCACCTGTCACCAAGCTTATTGGTATGACAAAGATATCATTTGTTTGAGTAATAACACGTATTGCTATTCCACCCAATCAGTATACGTCTTAGCAGAACTAATGCCAACTCTATAACTGATGTGTTACATGGTTACAGACAAATTACTCCACCTCGCTGCATGCACCCTATGGAAAAAACATGTTTGGTGGTGTGTGCTATCACATATCACAGTGCAATACTGATGCAGTTTAACTTTGAAGTCATTGTTTCAGTCGCCATCATCGTCTTTTACTATGCACCATAGAAGTCATGGTTACAAAGTGTGGTGATCATAGTATGCGTGTCGTTTCAAAAATTATAGACCTTTGTATTCTTTTTTTCAGGTGAAAGGTATGCGTATGCCATGCACAGCAAGACTACATAGAGAAGATGAGCACATGGAAATCCTTTATATGTGTTCCTGTCTGATGACTTTGTTTTAACTTTGTCATTTCAGTCTTCTCCCGTTGTGGTGCTATGCATGCCTGCTGACACTCGTGCAATTGCTTGTTTTCAATAAACTGTAGTTCACAATTCTACATTGCTTGTGGTTTGCATTTTTCAATCAAACTGTCACTGTTAAATATGGTACACTTTTTTACCATTTTTTCCACAAAGGGTGTATGTTGTTTTGTTGCACTCTGTTTTCCACTATCTTATTTTCTTAACATCATGGTTCACACAGCAGCCAGCAGGATGCTGCGTGGCATAGTGAGGGGGATCACTGCCTGACCGGTTCAATATCTCCATGGACACAGGATGCATGCCACAAGACTGGAGGATAGCCCATGTGGTTTACATTCACATAAATGTTCACAGTTGAACCAGGCAAATACAGACTAGTGAGTCCAACGTCAATTGTTGGAAATGTATTCATTTTTTTATTTTTATTTAAACTTTTGTTTTCCGGGTAAGTATATGAGCCGAGGACCTTTTTCATGTACAACCTGGGGCATAGCCTCACAAATGTCATGGAGATGATCGTAAAAGATCGGCTACTGACCACTTCTGATGACAGTGGTCTCCATGACGGTAATCAGCACTGGTTTGTCTTGGTTACATCCTGGCAGACCAACCCAGTGGACTGGTACCACTAGGTGATATGGGAACTGTACAAGGGACATGTCGTTGGTGTACTGTGTTTCAATTTTGTCAAGGCATTTGAGTCCGTGCCACATGTGATGCTGGTGGGGTAGGTAGAATATGTGGGGGCAGGAACAAAGATGGTGAAATGTATCGCAAACTGCCTAAAGGAAAGGTAGCAGAGGATGGTGGTGGGGGAGGACTATCATCACTGAGTCATGTGATGAAATGGGTACCACAGTGATCGGAACTGTGACCAGTCCTGCTTTGGATAGTCACAGCTGATACATCACACAGTATTATGAGTAACATTCGTCAGTGTTTTGAAAATGCCACAATGTGACATTTGGTGTATGACGTGACATGGTGGAGGGTGCTCAGTGAACACCTGAAGAATCTGCAGGACTGTTTGAAGAAAGAGCGGCCAGTGTTCAATGCCCAGAAGTGATAGGCAGTGCACTTTGTAGGCATGAAACGGGAGGAAGTATCAGTTGAGAGGGGTACACTTGAAAAGCAACAAGTAGGAGAAAGGCCGAGGGGTCATCATACCTGGGAGCATGAACAACTCCAGGTAGTGCCTGAAGGGGTCATGAAAAGGCAACAAGATGATGGGGGTATATATATATATATTTTTTTTTTTTATTCTTTTGGTAACCAGGTAAGGCCCACAAGGCACAAGTGCCTGTTTTCAGGGGGACCCGGTAGCACTGGTGTGTTTAAGTGAATTGCTCAGAGTCACACAGTATGTAAGTGGAGGTTATGGAAATCAAACCTAGGTCTGCTGAATGTAGCAAGCTCGTTCACAGCTCGTTACTCTAACCTCTATGCTATACTGCCACCCAGTGAGTGTACTCTTCTCTGTAAGTACTGAGGTATTCATTCTCCTATACCGTTGACATGGTAGGTTGAGTGTGGAATACTGTGTGCATTACTGGTGCCTGTTCTTGAAAGGGGAAAAACAACAGTAGTATAGAAGGGATTTATCATTGGGAACAGGGAGGGACACGAGAGGGCATGGTCTGACACTGGAGAGAGGCAGATTCATGAGTGAAATTAGGAGACATTTCGTAATGGAACGGGTTGTCAACAAATGGAACAGTCTGACACAGGATGTGGTATCCTGTGGGATGGAGGGCACTTTTAAGAGTGGAATTGACAAGGCGAGGGGAGTGGCAACTGTGAAGAGGGGAGGAGAGGGAGTGGCGACTGTGAGTTGAGGGGCCTAGCATCACAATCGAGCAGACTTGATAGACCATGAGGACTGTTTTTGCTGTCATTTTCATAACTTCTTATGGTAGTATTCACAGTAGCACATTTTGATCAATTTTCTGTTTTCAAGAAACACACTGCAGACATAATATGCACTTATACCAGGTTTGCCACACTGCATACAAGCTACAGACACAGGTGTTCCGTTGGCAGAGTGTTTCAGTCACACTGAACACTCTGTGGAATTGTCTGGTACTGTCAATGGTAATCATCATTACATCTTCCATCTGCAATTCTGTGATCGCAAATGATTAGGAGGCAGTATACTGCTGTGGTTTAAGGCTCTGAGCTGCAAACCTGGAGATCTGGGTTTGAATCCCACAACCCACAGGCCCAACTTGCATACTCTGTGACCCTGAGCAAGTCACTTAACTTCATTGTGTTCCCAGTTTTCACCTGTAATCAAGCTTGCAGCTTACTGCGTCTCTCCTGGTAAAAACAAAGGTGATTATGAACATATGAATCTTCCAGCATAAAAAGGACTATTTGTCAGTGAAGTCTGCTGGAGTGTGTAGCTAGCACACCTATGGTGCAGCTGCCACCACCTCCTGCACCCCTTTGTCCTTCCAGATGTTTCCAGCATTACCCACCCAGACCCACCCTCGTGCCCTGTCCCATGCCCTTTTAAAGATACCCACAGTTCTACATAAGATCCCCTACTCTGGTAGGGTTTTCACATAGACAGCCACTGATCACTTGTGTCCCTACCCTCTTTAGGTTTAAGTAACCCCTGTGCTATGGCTTTGTTCTACACATCAGATCAATAAGTACATTAAATCTATTATGAAAGTGTATTTCACAATGTTTACCATATGTTGTCCTTGTTTCTAACAGTCTCACCATCTCCTTTCCCTTCTTGTATTTTGGAAGGTCAATCCTGAAGTGTACAGCACCTCTCTGATCTACTGCTTGTGGTCTCGAGGAGTTTTCATTAAAGTGAAGCGCACTCAGCATGGTCCTTACAAAACAAAGGAAATGTGGGCTCATTAATTACTGGTAATCATTATGTGTCAACAATAACAAATATTGCAGCTGGCAGCAAGATCATGATGGAAATCACATGCAATGAGCATGTGCACACCATGACTGGTTACGTATTTGCTGTCAAGGATGCATGATCAACAAACATGCATGATTCCCACTGCTGAGTTGCTGTATAAACCAATGAGCATTCCAAACTCCCACCTTCAACTGATCAGTTTGTTAACTGTGTCATTTGCCATACAGTTAGCATGGAAGGGATAGGTAGGGAGAGGTGGGTGCAGAAAAACTTCTGTGATAGTCCATTCAAACTTAGTGGCATTTATTCCCATGTGCTCTGTCTCCAGAACCACCTATATGCACCAACAATGCACTGCTCCTTCCTGCTCCCCTCTTAAGGGAAACACAAGTCCATCCATCCAGCAAGCAGCAGTATAACATGTTCAACCTGTGTGGCTGGGAGGACTCCATTGGCCATGAGGCCATAAGCCATGGCTTCATTGGCGTATGGGTTAATCTGACCCTGAGTGCAAGTGATAGTGGGTTTGCACTGCATTTCTTTCCAACACATATGTGTGTGTGTGTGTGTGCGCGCGCGGATGTGTACTGAACGTTCCTACCACCAGGGACTGACAATACTAGGATTTGGCTCTTGTGTTCGAATGGCAATTTAAAAATGTAGTGAGGTGCCGGCATGGTGGCGCTGAGGGTTAAGGTGTTGGATGCCTTACCTCGAGCCATGCAGGTGACCTGGGTTCATGAATGGGCATGGACCGTTGGAGGTCGGCAGGGGGTGGAGGGTGCAGAGCTGGATGGAGCTGCTGAAAGGCAGCTCTCCTCTCTGTGGAGGGATTGTAGTATTTCTTGTCTGTTGAGTGCCCCTCCGGTGGAGGCCAGGGGGCAGTGCCGGCCAGATGGAGCACAAGGTGCAAGGCTGATGGGTGGTCAGAAGGGGCCATCACCCAGAGCTGTAGTATGCATGCATGCCTCCATGCACATATGTCTATACTCCTGGTGCCATGGGGTAATTGGGGAGGAGAAGACAGAGTGAATAGTGGATCTGGCCGCAGGATGACACCTGACCTTCCACAGGCTCTGCTCCTGGGACGGGCATAAGTGTAGGTCCTGGTCATTACAGGATGTCGGGCTGGGGGCTGATGGGCTGAAAGGTGCAGTCGGAAAGAGATAAATAATCTATTTAAAAAAAGGGGTGAGGTATCATTCCAAGTACTCATGTACCTGCTAAGTTCTGGATGTCAATAAAGTCAGTGTAACTCACCTACATAACATGCCCTTAAATCCAAAAGTGGCACTCTTAGAGGCATATTGAATGAGCAAGCTGTGAGAACTCTTATGCGCGGACGTCTGGTACACGGATGACAGCTTACGGACATCTCACATCACAGTTATTGTAAAGAGGATCTGCTCTGTCTTTATGTAAGCCCTTTCATCTGTGATAAGGACAGGAAAATAAAAAACAAACGGGGTAAAACATACCGTAATTTTGTCATGAAACTGTGCGCTGCAATGAAATGCAGATAGCACTGTCTCTTCATGTTATAACCCACTTCACCAAGGATTTGGGGTGCGCATGTTTATATGTCTGGTTATTGCACCACTTTCCTACCAGACAATCTCAGAAGACACAGAAGTCAGACTACGAAGAACCAACACCACCATACATCTCCACTATGTGGATGAGTGACAGAGGCGTAGTCTGGTGTCCTTGCATGCCTTGGGACTTTAGGTGCAGAAAGACCACAGCAGTGTTTATGTCCTCCAAACTGGTGTCCTGTAAAGACTGTTAACACACTTCCGCTGAGTAAAGTGAAACAAGCAATTATAAACACTATGTAATGTGTAGCACTAACCCCCAAGGGAAAGAAAGCTAGGACAAATAAAGAGAATATAAATTGTGATAGTTGTGACGTTTGGCCAGCTGATTTTGATTGTTGTGTGATATTTGTAATAAAAACATAGCAGGTGGTTGACTCACATAAGACAGCCTGTGCTTATGGGTAGGCCCCCCCCCCAGGTTTCAGTGAAGCAGGAACCATTTAATTAACTGACTTACTTCAGAATGGCATTTTATTACCTTTTTTATGACATGTCTAGGCTCTTTGAAGTGGAAACGAAATGTGACTTTATGAGTCTGCCAGAGGATGAGCCTAATAAACTTTATGATGTCTTAACAGGAAGAACATTTGATACCAACCTGGTGTTAAAAGTTGTAAAACCCTTTGATGTGCCTTGGGAACAGGAATCAGCCACCAGTTCAAAGGAAACACTTGATTAAAAACTGTCATAATTTAGGAAATGTATTTTTCCTTCTGAAGTCACATTATTTAAAATATCTCCTGACTGGAAATAATTTTTTTTGTAATTTTATATTCTAAAAATAGTCGCTAGATGACTCACCAAGGGGGTAGGAGATGAAGTTGAAATGTATCCTTGTAGCTGGGCAATATGACATATCATTTTGGGACTCAGAGAGGCAGAGCCCTCTGATCTAACTATAAGCACTACAGAGATAATACATTAGATAGAAAAGGTCTGAATGTATTGTGGTAGGAGTTTTTTGTTTTGTAATCTTCCCTTGTTCTTTTATGTGATTGTGAGCGCTTTGATATATTGTTCTGTGTTTACATTTCTTTTCATATGTTTATTATCTTTTAGTAAAGTACCCCTTTATTTTGAAAGACTGCCTGGGTGTCTGCCAGTTCTTTTTGCATCTGACGTACAGAGGGTTAAGTCTGACAATTGTTCAACAGCTTCATGGTGTTACTAAACTGGAAAAAGGTAAAAATATACCCAAGGTCTTTAATAGAGTTTTAAGGGTTCATTTTGGATGCCTGGCTTGGTGTCCCTGGTGAACGATTGTACAGCAATCCCCAAAGAGGGTATGTATCTAAGCCTGTACATTGGGTATGCTAGCATAAGGTTCACAGTTTGAATCCCCCCAGAACTTGAGACTAAAGGTGATTCTGACCCAAAAGCAGACAGGAGGGTTACCCTGTCTGTTACCTGTTCACATTACTGCACGTGGAGGCTGGCACTGTGGAAGCAGAGTGCCTGACCTGCTGAGTGCGTTTGTGACAGATTTGGTTAGCAGCAGTGCAAAACAATTGCTAACACAAGCTTTAACTGTGCAGTGTGTCAGCTTAACACTGTACAGCTCACCTGCAAAATAAGGCAGATATTTATTTTTAAAAAGGAAACAGAACTACAGTATATCATTTTGCTTACAGTCAAGTTCCTACCTGTTTTATTTTTTTTCTAAAGTGCAAGTTAGAGTAGCCGTAGTTAGGGAAGTAGATGGCTTCCAACTACAGTGGGTATACTGCAGACTACTTGAGGCAGTTGTGCCAGGACTGAGGAGTCCTGCACAAGGTGAGAGCCACCAAGCAAAACCTTGTGGATGCCCTGATGGCAGCAGATGCCCAGAGTGTCAAGTCACAGACTGTGACTGTAAAGGACCAAACCTTGGGTGTGGAGGGGCCAGCAGCCAATGCAGTGTCCAGATCTGGGGAGGAGGACAGCAGGGCCAGTGCAAGCGAAGGGCCACAGCAGCAGGGGAAGGTCACCAGTATTCTGGAGCCAGAAGAAATCAGGCTGCAGATTGAGTTGCTCACAATAGAGTTGGAGTTCCAGAGAGACGCAGCGTGAGAAAAGTGAGCAGCTGAATGTGAACAGCGAGAGGCGGACTGTGAGGAGCGTGAGCACCAGAGGCGACATGAACTGGAGAAGCTACAGCTCCAAACACCAGCACCAGAGCAGGTAACTGGCTTGGATTTAACTGGAACTACAGGACTGGGTTACAAATTAAATTTCAAATTGATAGCTGAATTTAAAGAGGGGGAGGATATGGATGCCTTTTTAAATTCCTTTGAAAAAGTTTGTATTCAGGCAAATATTCCTAGAGGGTCCTGGAGCTTCCAGCTATCCCCACTACTTACCGGGAAAGCTCGGGATGCATTGGGTCAAATGGACAATGAGGACAGTAATGATTACAGCAAACTTAAAGCTGCACTTTTAAAAAAGTTTGATTTAATTGTAGAAGCATACAGAACTAAATTCCGTAAGCTCAGGAGAAGCCCTGACATGAGCTACAAGGAGCTAGTCACGAAACAACGTCAGTGCTTAAAACATTGGTGGGAAGGAATTGAAGCAAACTCTGTATATAAAATTGAAAATGTTATATTGTTAGAACTGTTTTTTGGGCATGCCCAGCAGAGCTGAAAACCTGGCTGGAGGACCGAGATCCTAAAACAGTGCAAGAGGCTGCTGAACTTTCGGACCACTTTGCTAAGAGCAGACCTGCTCTGAGAGCGAATGGGGCTGGTGTGACAGCGCAGAACTGTGCGCCTTCAGGGCAGCTAAAACTCTCACTGCCTCCACGGAAACCAGTTAGCCTCAGGTTTCAAAGAAAAGCTTTCTCTGAGAAAAGAAATGAATGTTGGGTTTGCAAAGAAACTGGGCATATTGCCAGACAGTGTCCCAAAAGGACAGGCAATACGCAGAACGGGGCTAGGAAAGAAGTGGGTTGTTTTTGCATCCCTGGAAGCATGCCCGTGAACATGAGGGAACACATGCACCCAGTCACAGTGACTGGCGTACAGACACAAGGGTTAAGGGACACAGGGGCATCCCTGACATTGGTAAAGGGAGACCTGGTAGAGCCTGGTCAGGTTATACCCAATAAATTTGTAACTGTACAAGAGTTCACTGGTGAGGAGAGAACATTGCCACTCACTAGTGTTCTCCTAGACTGGGGTGAAACTGGGGGAACTGTGCAACAGGTGACTGTAGCCAAAATGTTAGCAGTTGATGTCATCCTTGGCAATGATCTCAAACAGGGGATGGTGTGTGCAGTTACCCAGAGCCAAGCGGGATGGGGAAATTGTAGTTCCCTGGACCCCATAGAAGCCATTGTGGAAACCACTGGGAGGCTGGTTCCCCAGCCTGTGTCTCCTGATATGGAGACTAATGAAAAGGGGGTAGAAATGTCCCCAGTAGAAGGTATCCACACAGCTATGGAGGGTTACTCTGAAGAAGGAGGGGTGACCCATTATCAGAGGGTTAGGGATGGCAGTGATCCTGAGTGCCCTGACGCTAGTGCTAGGGACCCTAGTTTAGAGACTGAAGGGGACCTGTCCCATGCCTTAGGAATGTGTAAGGAGTTTGCAGCTGCTCAGAAAAGAGACCCTAGTCTATAGAAACTGAGGCTTGGGCAGACTCTGATGGAGCACAGGGAGGTGATGGTAAACAAAGTTTATTGAGAAAATGGACTGATGTTTACTCAGGCTGTAAAGACAGAGGGAGGGGTTTTGTCAGGCAGCTTGTCGTTCCCCAGGGGTACCGTGAGCAGTTGCTCAAGACTGCACACGATATTCCCTTGTCTGGTCATCTGGGAATTGCACACACTACACAGCAGTTGGCCCAGAATTTTTATTGGCCCAACTTCACCCAGCAGGTGAAGGAGTATTGCAGGTCTTGTCACCGGTGTCAAGAAATAGGGAAGGCAGGTAAGAAAACCCAAGCCACCCTAATTCCATTGCCCATAGTGGAGGAGCCATTCCAGAGGGTGGGAATGGATATTGTGGGGCCTTTAAATACCCCCAGCTCCTCCGGGAAGAGGTTCATCCTGACTGTGGTGGATTATGTCACCCGGTATCCAGAGGCAGTCGCCCTATCCTCACTGAGGATAAAGTGGCAGATGTCTTACTTGGGATTTTCTCCCATGTTGGGTTTCTGCAGGAGGTTATCACTGATTGAGGGGGTTCCTTCATGTCAGACCTGATGAAATGTTTGTGGGAGAAATGTGGGGTAGTGCAGAGGTGCACAACACCTTATCACCCGCAAGCCAATGGGCTTGTGGCAAGATTTAACGGTACCCTGAAGTCAATGCTCCAAGCGTTTGCTGAACAGCATGGGAGGGACTGAGAGAAATACCTTCCACACCTGTTGTTTGCATATAGGGAGGTGCCCCAAGAGTCAACAGGGTTTTCTCCCCTTCAAGCTCTTATATGGACCCCAGGTACGTGGGCCCCTAGACTTGATCCGGGAGGACTGGGAAGGCAAGCACACCACCGAGGGAACTCCCATAGTGGATTACATCCTTAGGTTTAGTGAAAGGCCGAAGGAGCTTATGGGGACAGCCCTGAGCAACCTGGCAGCTGCCCAACAGAAACAAAAAGTGTGGTACAACCGCAGAGCCAGAGCTCGCCTGGACACGGTGGGTCAGGAAGTCATGGTCCTTATTCCATTCTGGAAAGACAAGCTGCAGGCTGAGTGGGCAGGACCGTACTAAGTAGTTAGAAGGGTAAATGATGTGAACTATATCATAGAGTTACCTTACAGAAGACATACAGAACGAATGTACCATGTCAACATGATGAAGCCATATGCTAATAGGGCTGACATGGTGTTTGCAGTATGTAGTCCTGGGGAGGGGATGGATGAAGGAGACCCCCTTCTGGACTTGCTGGAAGAAAGCAAGTGGGAGTCCTCTGTGGAGGCAGTTAAACTGTCACCCCAGCTGGCTCTGGACAAGATCCAGGAAGTAAGGGAGGTTCTAGCAGACTTTGCCCCACTGTTTAGCACCAAGCCTGGACTCAGGTCCTTAGCAATGCATGATGTGGAGACAGGGACACAGAAGCCCATACGGCGGACAGCATATTGGGTGTCAGAGGCTGTCCAAAAGGACATTATCAGGGAGGTGGAGGAAATGCTGGACTTAGGGGTAATCCAGAGATTCCACAGCACCTGGGCCTTACCCGTAGTCCTTGTGCCCAAGCCAGATGGCTCTACTCATTTCTGTGTGGACTATTGTGGACTGAATGCAGTCACGAAGTCAGACGCCCACCCGATGCCCCAGACGGATGAACTCCTGGACAAGTTGGGAGGGGTGACATACCTTACAACTATTGACCTGACAAAGGGGTATTGACAGGTAACGTTAACTGACAGAGCTAGGGAGAGGTCAGCCTTCATCACTCCGATAGGCTTATTTGAATTTAAAGTAAAGCCTTTTGAAATGAAAAATGCCCTGGCCACTTTCCAAAGCTTGGTGAACCAGGTATTATATGGTGCTGAGGAGTACGCCGTGGCATACCTGGATGACATTGTCATCTTTAGTGCCAGCTGGGAGGAACACCTGTCCCACCATTGGGAAGTGCTGGGCAGGGTACAGAGGGCCGGGCTCACTGTCAAAACTGAGAAGTGCCAGATGGCCATGGCTGAAGTGGCATACCTCGGGCATGTTGTAGGCTGTGGACAGCTCTGTCCTAACCAAGTAAAAATAGAGGTGATCAAGGCATGGCCCAGATCAGAAATGCAGAAACAGGTCAGGATTTTCTAGGGACAGCAGTGTACTATAAGAAATTTGTACCCAACTACAGTGCCCAGCTGCTCCCCTATCTGACCTGGTAAAGAAAAAGATACCTAAGAAAATTACCTGGGAACCAGCCTGTGAAAAAGCCTTTACCAAACTGAAGGAGGCACTGTGCAGTGCTCCTGTATTGACAAGTTCTGATTATAGCAGACCCTTCATAGTCCAGACTGATGCCTCAGACGTGGGTATTGGGACAGTACTGAGTCAGACATCCAACCAAGGGAAAGATCACCCCGTAGTGTATCTGAGTAAAAAGATACTTCCCAGGGAGCAGGCTTACTCTACTGTGGAAAAAAGAGTGTCTTGCCATAGCGTGGGCCCTAAAGAAGTTAGAGCCATACTTATATGGGCAGCATTTTGAGGTACAAACTGCCCACAACCCCCCTGGTTTGGTTAACACAAATGGGAAAAACTAATGGTAGACTATTAAGATGGAATCTTGCCTTGCAATGGTATGACATGATGATCTTACATAGGGCTGGAGCGATCAATCAGAACACAGATGGCTTGTCGCGTCTATATGAGGAGTGAACTAACTTAGGGAGCTCATCCCTTGCAGGGGATAGAGCCCCCAAATTCAGTCTAGGTGGGGAGGATTGTGATGCTTGGCCAGCTGGTTATGATTGTTGTATGATATTTGTAATAAAAACATAGCAGGTGGTTGTCTCACAGAAGACAGCCTGTGCTTATGGGTACCTCCCCCCACAGGTTTCAGTGAAGCAGGAACTATTTAATTAACTGACTTACTCCAGAATGGCATTTTATTACCTTTTTATGACATTCCTAGGCTCTTTGAAGTGGAAATGAAATGTGACTTTATGAGTCTGCCAGAGGAAGAGTCTAATAAACTTTATAATATTTAAGAGGAAGAACATTTGACACCAACCTGGTGTTAAAATGTTGTAAAACCCTTTGATATGCCTTAGGAACAGGAATCAGCCACCAGTTCAAAGGAAATGCTTGATTAAAGACTGTCATAATTTAGGAAATGTCTTTATCCTTCTGAAGACACATTATTAAAAATATCTCCTGACAAGAAATTATTTTTTTTGTAATTTTATATTCTAAAAGGAGGAGCTAGATAACTCACCAAGGGGGTGTGGAGATGGAGTTGAAATGTATCCTTGTAACTGTGGAATATGACATATCATTTTGGGATCTAGTCAAAATAAATTCTCACTCAACCCTCAAAAAGTAAACTGAAACCACTTGAATCACTGTAGCTGAATTCCTTTTATTCTCCAAACGGAGATACTTTTCACAATTGCTTTTTAAATTATTTTGTTGTAACGTTTCAGAACTTCAGACGTTCCTTCCTCAGACCATGAGCTTACTTAATATTCATAGGGGTCTCCATTCTCAAAAATGGAAAAACAAAATTCAGTCAAGTTTTACTTCCCATAGTGAAAATGTGTTTATATTTAATGAAGAACTCCTGAGTTAATTTAAATTTATAAGGTGGAACTAACCTCATAATTATAAACATTTTCTTATGCCAAGAAAAATGAGGATGGGGTACACGTGCCGCCGACGAACGCCTCAAAGGAACTCTGGAAAAATAATGAAATTTCTTTTAAATATATATAGGTATCCCATAGAGAAGGTACTCAAATCTATTATATAGAAAAGCCACTTTGGTTATAAACATCATATACCTCATAGAGTCCCAAAAAAATCATATCTCATTCACGGGCCCTTCAATTTCAATGTCAATCAGTCTGCAGCAGACCAAAACTGAAATAAGTTCAAGAGCTCTCCCAGAGGTAGCTAAACAGAATGCTGAGGTATCCACTATAAAAATATAATTGTGTACTTAAACTGAAATATTTTAAGTTCTTTTACCTTCAATTAACACACGCTATGGTTGTGAGCCAGTCACGGTGAAAATATCTGCTCAAAAGGCTTCAAAAAACTCCAGAATATCAAACAGCAGCACACTTCCCTTTGAATACACCACCATTGCACAGAACACCACTTTAACTCTCACTGACTGTCTCTAAAGATAAAGAAGGGGCCGGGCCGAAGGGTGAACGTGCAAAGGCTTGTATCCGTCACAAATTACGTCATTCCGGGTGGCCCGGTTAAACGAAACCTTCAATTGTGCCAGAAGCAGGTTGAAGGTCCCCCTTCAATTACATAAACTCTGTTTACTACAAATATTATTAAAATAAGATCATGCCAACTCTTAATACATATGGATGTGCATAGTCAAACAATTGGAAACAATGTTGCAATAAATCCTCATTATCAGGATAGTGGACAATACAAGTAAAACAATATATCTGGGAGAATTAAAGTTGGTATAGCTATATAAGTATACAAGTATGCAGGGAGACATGGAGAAACCTAATCCCAAAGCAGCTGGAAAGATAAACAAAGGAAAAGGGAAGATCAGGGAAGACAAAAAGGAGGGAAGGGTGGAGGGGGGGAAGGGAAAAGGGAGAGAAAAGAAGAGAAAAAGGAAAGAGAAGGGGGAAAGGAAGGCAGGAAAGAGAGACAGGGAAGGGGAAGGGGAAAAGAGAATAGGGGAATTGATGGTATATAAAGGGGGGAGGAATGGGCTGAGTATACACCCAGAAGCATAGGAACAGCTGGAGGTCAGCCTGAAAGCACAGAGTCATACAATAAATGTGAAAGAAAGTGCTGCTGAAAAATATGCAACAATATAAACAAAAAACCTTTTTTTCTTAATTAAAATGCCATCCATACAAGATTCTCATTTAAACCATATCTGCTATGATATGTTTTTAGAGTGACGATCCACCAAGCTTCTCTTCGCAATAACAAGCTTTCTCTATCCATACCACAACTGGATTGTTTAACCCTCTTTAATCCAAAAAACTTTAGAGATGAGACCTGATGTCTGAATTCCATAAAATGTCTAGCTAATAGGGATCTAATATCCTCCCTCCTAATATTGCTTTTATGTTCAGTGGTTCTTTGTTTTAATGGTCTAGTGGTTTGTCCAATATAATACAATGAACATGGGCACATTATACAATAAATGACAAAATCTGAATTACAAGTTATAAAATCATTGATGTCACAAATGTTGTCGTTCCAAGTGCTTTTAATAAATTTCTTTTTGATACCACTATTACAGTGTGTGCAATTGCCACATGTATAAAAAAACTTTTCTATCTTTATTTAACCATGTGGTTGGAGGTGGTTCTGGACTCTAATGTTGAGTTTTAACTATTTTGTTCCTTATCAAAGTAGTTTTTTTTTTGCTGTCACCCAAGGTTTTTTATTAAATATGTGGTTCCCTATTTCATTGGTCTGTAAAATATCCCTGTTATTAAGAATCACATGTTTAATTTTCCCAAAGAATTCTGAATATTGTGTGGACATGGCAATTTTGTTACTAGTTTCAGATTCTACTTTCTCTTTATCAAGCAGCAATGTTTCTCTTTTTATGCCATCAACTTTGTTTCTGGTTGTTTGTAAAACATTATTTCTGTAACCACGTGCTACAAATCTTTCTGTTAATTCCCCAAAATTAGCCTCACATCTTTCTTCTTTCCTGTGTTTCTCTTAGTCCTAAGCATTTGACTAAATGGAATACTATTTTTCAAATTCTCAGGATGAAAACTCTTAGCATGTAAAGGTGTATTTTTAGCTAAGTCTTTCCTGTATAAATCTGTGATAACCTTCCCATTTTCTTTTATGTTTCAAATACAGAAAAGAAATACTGTTCTTACTATATTCCATTGTGAATGATAGATTTACAATAGCCTTTTCCAAATAGTCATAAAATTTCATGAGTTCAAATTCTGTGCCCCTCCAGATAATTAATATGTCATCAATGAACCGTTTATATAATAAAAGATTGGTTCGGTATTGGTTCACGTCAGACTGTATATACATATTTTCAAAATGTGCCATATACAGATTGGCATAGGTGGGTGCCAGGGTGGCACCCATTGCTGTGCCAGTTTTCTGTACATAATGTTGTCCTTCAAAATCAAAATAATTGTTATTGAGAACAATTTCTGTCAGCTTCAGAATGAAATCTTTGTCTGGTGTGTTGTCTGGTCTGAGGGACAAGAAATATCCCAATGCTTTTAACCCCTCCTCGTGAGGTATGTTGGTGTACAGACTTTTTACATCTAGTGTCAATAAAATACAATCATCAAGATTTAAATCCCTCTCATTCAATTGTTCAAGGATCTGAATACAATGTTTACTGTCCCTAAGATAAGACCATATATCAGGTACCAATATATAGAGAATAAATGATGGGGAAGTGTGTGTGTAACAAGAATTTAATGCACACCTGAGGTGTGGGATGCTACATAAATCCCGAGGGCGAAGCCCGAGGGGTTTATTAAAGCATCCAACACCAAGGGTGTGCATTAAATTCAAGTACGCCACACACTTCACCATCTTTTATTTTTTATAATATACTGAGCAACAATTTTTCTCCTGCCTGTCTTTAGTGTTCACACACACACACACACACACACACACACACACACACACACACTGTCTCTGACTCCCTCTCTCTGCTGCCTTCTCCCTCACTCTTTTTTTGTTCTTTTCTTTTCTTTTTTACTGTTGGTGCCTGATGTTTGATTTTTTTGTAAATTTTAGTTATTGTTTTTTTTTCATCATTGAGATCTCGTCTAGGATGCTCCCTGGGCACACTCCAGTACTGAAATGGTCAGATGGCAGGATGAACCAGATATTTAGTGGGGTAAAAGGCTGGATCAGCCAGATACATTTTAAAAATGAAAGAAAAGATGATCATGTCTTCTTTTTGTGGTAGTTCCTCAGAACAGTAGAGACGGAGTGGTTTCTCGGGAAGCAAGTGACGGAGCCGCCATTTTTGAAAGACTGTTCAGCTCGCCCACATCCATTCCATAAGCCAGTGCAGGAGCAGCACTATCTGAGTGGCATGGTGCATGAATGTTATAACAACCAACCGGTTGTTATGGGAAATATCAACTGGTCCAGCCCATAGGAAAAATTGCTGACCAGTTGTTATTTTACAGTAGTGGTCCACAAAAATAGATAATGGTTCTGTAATTGAACCAATTCCTGATATTATTGGTCTTCCTGGTGGATTTATAGGGTTCTTGTGAATCTTAGGTAAACAATAAAAAAGGGGAATGTTAGGTTTAGATTTAATTAATTCTTGTCCCACCCATTCTTCAATAAGACCTCTATCTACTGAATTAAGAACCAACTCAGAGATCATCTCCTTAAGATGTTGTAATGAAATATTCTGTACTCTCTCATATGTGGATGTATCGTTCAACTGACTCAAACATTCTTTTTGGTAGTCACTACGGTTCATGATGACAATTCCTCACTCATTTTGGGACTCAGAAGGACAGAGCCCTCTGATCTAACTATAAGCACTACAGAGGTAATACATTAGATAGAAAAGTTCTGAATGTATGGTGGTAGGAGTTTTTGTTTTGTAATCTTCCCTTGTTCTTTTATGTGATTGTGAGCTCTTTGATATATTGTTCTGTGTTTACATTTTTTTCATGTTTATCATCTTTTAGTAAAGTACCCCTTTATTTTGACAGACAGCCTGGATGTCTGCCAGTTCTTTTTGCATCTGACTTATAGAGGGTTAAGTCTGACAATTGTTCAACAGCTTCATGGTGTTACTAAACTGGAAAAAGGTAAGAATATACCTAAGGTCTTTTATAGAGTTTTAAGGGTTCATTTTGGAAGCCTGACTTGGTGCCCCTGGTGAAAGATTGTACCACAATCCCCGTAGAGGGTACGATCTGAGCCTGTACTTTGGTATGCTAGCATAAGGTTCACAGTTTGAACTCCCAGAACTTAAGACTAAGGTGATTTGGACCTAAAAGCAGACAGGAGGGTTACCCTGCCTGTTACCTGTTCACATTACTGCGCTCAGAGGTTATTTATTTTATTTATTTATTTAGTTTTTGTTAACCGGGTAAGTGCACTAGCCATAAATGACTATTTTCAGGCACAACCCGGGAGAGTACAGACATGCAGAAACTTAACAGGATAACAAATTATAAGTGCTTTACATACAATGAGTTAGAGAGGATACAATATATCTGAACATACAAAGTAAAGCGCTTTACATACAATGAGTTAAAGTGGATACAATATATCAGAGACATACAGAGTAGACCATTCATAAGTTCATAGGTGCCTATCTATGCAATGAATAGAGAGGACCTTGGACAATACATTTTCATGTGGCACATCATATGAACAGAAACAAGGTACACAAAAACAAAAACAGGTAATACAAAAGGAAGAAATAACCACTGAGAGCAGGGGGTGTCATTAAGGAAAAGGTTGGTAAGTGAGGAAGAGGGGAGCAAGCCATGAAATTAGATTATATGAGTGTATGTAAGTGTAAGGGAGATGCCTGCAGTGCAAAATTGTATATGGGCAGGGAAAGGGAGCCGGGACAGGCTGAGGCAGTAAGAGGGTTATATAGAGGTGAGGAAATACTATTGTATGGCCAGAGACATCAGTCAAAAACTTGTAAGACCTCAGTGAGGTTGGCACTGTGGGAGCAGAGGGCCTGACCTGCTGAGTGCGTTTGTGATGCTAGTTACGTGGTAGTAACCATTTCCTTTTATTTATTTTTATTTATTTATTTATTGATGTATTGGAATTGAAACCCTTTGTGTCAAAGACTCATTTACAAAGGCTCCTCATCGTACACAGTACTGGATGGGGCAAGAGAGACATACAGTGAGTGGAAAACAGACAAGTGTGCAAGAATAACAAAGAACAAAGCAATAAATATATACATTAAATACAGATGGTGTAGGCCATAGCAGTGAGAGGGGGCCCCCTCTTGCTGGAGACTGGCCTGTACATAATGGTAGCTAAGCAAGAAGGAGCTTTTATGTTTCTGCTGATCCAATGGCCCATGGGCGCACTGTGGAAATATTTCTGAGTCATGCTCATGAATGTTCTGAATGTGATTTTTTATCGATTGCAATTTCACTACCATGACTTCTGCATTTCCATCAGGTGTTGACCTTGGAATCCAGTAAATCATATTTCTTATGCTTGAGATGCAAGGTGTGAGTGCCATGCATCCAGACTGCTTTGAAGCTGCATCCAGCTTTTTAGTTATGGCTGATTGAACAAGAAAAAAGGAATTACACATAGAAATGAGTCCTCTTCAATAACTGTAACAGCAGTGTTCTGATGTGTCAGTGATGGGTTACCAAAACCAAGTTGTTTATCAAACATCTGAACAGTGCAACATGTACCCACAGGCACTTTGTGGAGTAATGTAACCACAGATGAAGGCTGATGTTAATCAGTGCAACCGTCACCAAAGCAACATGGAAGATCATGTTGTTTTTCTACTTGCTACTGGTGGCATTCCATTCACAACTACTGTCTGACCATCGTTGGTTGTATCAATGTTACACTGGTTACTGAGAAACGTGGATGCATAGAGGATGTGGGAATTTTGAAGTGGGTAGATATCCATGAACAAGAGAACAGAAAACCATCAAGTATTGTATGATTGTGAGGTGTGGTTATGATTGACACAGTACACATTGGAGACAGGACAGGAGATGTGGGACCTGAGAGACACTTTTAAGTATGGTACCATGATCTATACTGTTATGGGTACCTGGCTTTTGTAAAAAGAAAGTTTTTTTTGCAAAATACAGGGCATTGTGTGACATTGCCATGAGTAACCTTTAGGCACAGTGTGATGTGATGTTACTTCCTGGAGACTGTGAGCAAGTGTGGTGGATTGTATGTCCTGTGACACAGACAGTTAGTGAAGTGTTGAAGGTGGAAACGCGATCGGACAGTGGGTATTTTTATGTAACCGTAATGGTACTGTATTATGCTATGACTTCTCATTGTGGCATGTGCCTAGCTATAAAAACTGGAAGTTACTCTGCTCCTGTTATTGTCTGGGAAATTACAGGCCCTGTGGCATACTGTAAAGCATGCTCACTCACCTTTAACAAAGTGCCAGACATCGTAAAAGTGTTAAAATTCGGGATGCTCGTTGGCAGAATTTCTGTATCTGGGGATGGTGGTCAGTGACAAGTGATTGAATCTTAATGCCCTCCTTCTGTAGTTTGGCTAGTCCCCTCTTCAGACCCTCCAGTTCCATATGGCAAGAGGATGTAACCTCATTACTCTATAGGTGTTCATAGTGATAACACATCATGTAGTATAACAACAAATAACATAGGAAAAGGTAGCATCTGACATTTTTTTCAAGAACTATGCCCGAGTTACTGCTCCAGTGAATGTGCCCTCAACTGTAAACCGGTGGCGTGTTCACATTGTTTTTCATTTGTAATATGTACAGTACCACAAGCTATCATGCATGGCAGTCTCACACCACTAAATGACTGTATTAAACCACAGTGGAGTACTCCATGCATTTGTGTAAAATGTACACTAAGCACTTGATGAACACAAGAAAATAATATGAGATACACTGTGAAGCACTCAGTATAAACAAAGTATCTTGCTAACACCAGATACCACAATACTTGGCTATTAGAATGAAGTGAACACAAACCGCCAAATGGAAGGCATCACCACACTGAAGTAGCGTGTCCAAATTGTTGGCAGGGGTCTTTCCTTGCTACTTGACTGAAGAAAAATGCACATCACACTGGTAATTACTGTCTACTGTACTCACAGTATTATAGTCTGTGCTGAATGACTCCCTGTTTGAGGACAACAGCAGAAAAAATACAAGCTGCCCTGAAGCTACATTCCAAAGTGTCTCAAGATGGGGTGAACATCCAAGATGACATAATGAATTACCTCCAAACTGCAGCTGTTAATTCACTGATGTTGTTACTGTACATGCTTACAATAAGCTCTAAGGAAGCTAAACAATACCATCTTACCATTAACAGCAACGGGATTCTGTCGACAGCAGTGGACACGATTGTCACACCAGTACTTGTAATTAACCGTCATGCACATCACTAACATGCACATAACAGTAAATAAAGAACTCATCCGGTATAGGGTCATACAGACCAGGTCCAGGTCCATCAGCGTGTAAGTCTCAAACTTGGTGCTGTGCCCAGGCGTATCACATCAGCCAGCTCCTCCAAGGTTAACAGTGTTGTCCTCTGCCTTTATTTTATCCAATAATTGTTCCTTTTGTTGTGTCCAAATTGCATAGATGGAGGGATGCAGGAATTTATGACAGTGTTCATAGTAACTGCTAAGTGACACTGTCTGTATGTTTATTGTTTTCATCATCCTAATTACCTTGCTTGCAGAGTTACCACTGCAACCAATAGCGGCTGACAGTAGCAGGTTACCAGTGGGAAAAACAGATAGATATATATATATATATATATGGCTAAGACCTCCATGTGTTCTGGAAGTCATACGTGGAGCAACTCTAGTCAATTATTATAAAGGAACCCTTGATGGTGTTTATCATGGCACAACATTTTTCCTTGCAGTTTGGACAAAGAGAAAACAAAGGCAGTAGACAAGACTCAAACACAATGAACTTTCTCGCTTCTTCCCCATTAGTTGCAGGATGAGAATTAATGTTGAGTTCTGACCTAAATGAGAAAGCAGGAGACCAAGGACAATTACAACAACTGTATGACATTGGAATAAGTACCATCACTAGAACTGCCTAAAGGGCTCTCATGGAAACAGGATGTGATGTCCTGTCACACGGCCTGACAAACACCATGAAAAATAGCTTGAAAACTGGACAAAAAGCATAATTGATACAGTACAGATCATCGAGCGACACATCCATTTTGTTAAGACTGATGGTGACCATCCTAAATGAGATGATGATGGCACTTACACACAGTTATGGGATGCAGTAAGGGTATGTGCTAAAGGTGGTACGGGGACTGAGGGTGGACAATGAACTGTGAATGGATGTCATGCACACCAGGGTAGTGAAAGAGCTAGTGGAGATCTGGGCAGGACCCTTGGCAGGCCTACTTAATGCCTACCTGGACTCATAGTGTGTGCCTCCGGATTTGAAGAAGGCTCATGTGGTTTGACTACATAAGAGCTGCCACAAGGACAAACAGTGAAGAAAGTATAGAACAATGAGCATCACGTCCATGGTGGGGAACCTCATTGAGATAAACCTTAAAGAGCACCAGGTGATCCTGCCAGAGGTTGATGGGGTGCAGGACAGCATGCAACGCTGCTTTGTCAGTGGTAGATCCTGCAAGACAACCCCAGTATAATACTATGACTTGGTGACTAGGCAAATGGACAAAGGCCAAGCATTGTTGCCCTGTACCTGGACTTCAGTAACGCATTATGTTTGTTGCTGCATGGGAGACTTGGCAGTAAGCTAAAGGGCACTTGGCAGGGAGACCAATTGGTGGGATAGGTGGATAACTGGCGGCATGGAAGGCAGCAGAGGGTGGTCATAGGAGGGGACTTCTCATCCCCCAGGATAGTGACAAGAGGGGTTCTACAGTGGTTGTGTAACTTGGGATATTAATTGCAGAAATCTTGGTGGGCATCAAAAGCAAGGTGCATTTGCCAATGATACCAAAATGGGCACAGTGGTGCATGGCCAATGGTGGTGGTCATGTTTGCAGGAAGATGTGGCAAGGCCGGAGACATGGTCTGACACCTGAAAACTTTGATTCAACACAAAGAAACTAGGTGGGGGGGTGGCAGGAGGTCAGCTAGTAAGCAGGGATCCAAGAGGGGGGAGCCAAGTGTGCCTACCCCCCAAGCTATCAGAGAGGTATTTGAGGTGGGGGACACAAGGATGGATTAGGATGGGGGGAAACCAGGGTGCAGTGGAGAAAGACACAGGTTGGAGGGTAGTATAGCTGAATGTGAGAAGCTTAGATAACAAATCAGCTGAACTACAGGCTCTCTTGGCTGTGTGGAGGGTGGACATTGCGGCCATCACGGAGACATGGGCCACCTAGAACCATTACTGGGATATAATAATTACAGGGTACAGGATATTTACAAAGGACAGGACTAGGGGGAAAAGGGGGGGTGGCAATCTATGTGAGGGAGGTGATAAGGTGTAGGAGGGAGGAGGGGGTGGAGGGTAGGAGAGAGGCCCTATTAGACACTGAGGGTGGTGGTTGTGTACAGTCCACCTGCTCAAGGGTATGACCTGAATAGGGAGTTGGCAGAGCAGATTAGAAGATTCTGTAGGAAGGGGGACACCATATCAGTGGGGGAATTCAATGTCTCTGGCTCTGGGGTGGATTGGAACCCCCAACCACCACATGTGCAAAGGAGCAGAGATTACTAGATGCATTTCAGGACTGCTTCCTGGTGTAATTGGTCCGCGAGCTGACTAGGGTGGGTAGGACTCCAGACCTGGTATTAACAAATGGGGAGGCTGTAGGGGATGTGGGAGTGGAAGACCCCCTGGCTGGCAGAGACCATCATACGGTGTGGTTCACACTCAATATGGGAAGGGTAACAGGAGGAACACGTACCAGGGTGATTGCTTTTAAGGGACCGTACTTTAAAAGGATGGGGGAAATTTTGGTGGAGCATCTTGTGGGAATTCAGACACGCATGAGTGCCAGCCAAAAATGGAATCTCATTAAGAAAGGGGTGGCAGAGGCTACTGAGACCTGTACCATGACACAGAGCAAGAAGGGGAGAGCAAAGAAGCTGAGCTGGCTGACTCTGGATGGAATGGAAGGGGTGAGGGCCAAGAGAAAAGCATTCTGGAGGCTTAGGAAATCAGGATGGCTAGGTGACAAAGACGAGTACAGGAAGAAGTCCAGGGAGGTTACCAGGCTAGTTAGAGCAGAAAAGGCTTCCAGAGAGCTGAGAGTGGCACAGGGAATCAAGGACAAGGAAAAGGACTTTTTCAGATACATTGGTGAGAGAAGAAGAAACAAAGACCAGATTGTGAGGATTAAGAAAGATGGTGGGTGGGTGGAGAAGGGGGAGGACAAGGCAGAGGCACTGAATGAGTACTTTTGCTCTGTGTTCATGATGGAAAGAGGGGGTCAGACACCCCATGGGAAAGGTAGAGTGGGCAGAGGGGTGGTGGGGCGACAGATATCAGAATTACAGAGGACAGTGTGCTGGAGGGAATAAGGGCACTGAGGGTGGACAAGGTGCCGGGGATGGATGGCATTTACCCTATGGTACTTAGGGAGCTAGTGGACATCCTGGTGGGACCGCTGGCAGACCTGTTCAGTACATCACTGGACACAGGATGTGTGCCACTAGACTGGAGGATGGCCCATGTGGTGCCCATTCATAAAAGTGGATCGAAGGATGATCCAACTACAGACACTGGTCTCTCACTTCTATCGTGGGGAAACTCATAGAGTCAATCCTAAAATGGAGACTGGTGACCTTTCTGAAAGGCAATGGGCTCCAAACCGACATCAGCATCATTTTGTATCGGGCAGATCCTGCCAGACAAACATAGTTGAGTAATACGAATGGTTTACCGGGGAACTGGACAGGGGCCATGCAGTGGATGTCTTATATTTGGACTTCATCAAGGTCTTAGACTCGGTGCCACGTGGGAGGCTGGGAGGAAAACTGGAATACATTTGGCTGTGGACAAACATGGTCGACTGGATCACCAACTGGATGAGGGGTAGGCAGCAAAGTGTGGTGGTGGTGGGGAAACTCTCATCATCATGGGACACCCCAGGATTCAGCACTGGGACCGGTGCTGTTTAGGATATTCATAGCCAATATCTCAAACAGGATTCAGAGGACAATCAGTCTGTCCACAGATGATAGTAAGATCGGTGCAGTGGTGGGTGACATTGAGGGGTGGGGGGTGCAAGAAGACCTGGCCAAACTACAGAAATAGTTGGAGACATGGCATTTGGGGTTCAATGCCAAAAACTGCAAGGAACCAGGGGAGCAAATATCAGTTGACAAGCACAGTGGAGGAAAAGGATCTAGGAGTACTAATAACGTGGAGTATGAACCACTCAGCTCAGTGCAGCAAGGTGGCTGTAAAGGCAAACAAGATGCTGGGGTGTATAGTGAGGGGAATCTTCTCCAGACACAGGAACGTGATTGTACTCCTGTACAGGTCACTTGTCAGGCTACAACTGGAATACTGTGTGCAGTACTGGTGTCCATTCCTGAAGAGTGACATCAGATTGCTGGAGGGTGTGCAGCATGTACAAATTATATAACCCAGCCACTGTGCACTGTTTGGACATAAGTGGTACTGTAATTGTGGATTGCTCTTCCATTGGAGTAGTTCACATATATGGCTGTGTAGTTACAGCAGGGATGAGAAAGAGTCACGGGGAAGCTAGCCATCACACGTTGATATGAGGGATATGAAATGGCAATGTAACGGTGGTGTGTTACACCCGCACACTGCTTCATCCCTGACTGTACTTGAAGCGTATAAATTCAGGCGATGTATAATGTTACTCTGTACGTAACTTGCTATAAATACCCCAGAAATGTGTTACCAGCCTGTATTTCACCATTAACGCACTGACTATATGTCAGTAACAGTGACACTGACTAGGCTGAACATAAAGTGACACGTCAACCCCTCAGGAGTGTAAATTCTGACAGTCACATGCAGATGTCGAGTCATGGAAGATGCACAGGCATGCCAATAACATTAACTGTGAATGCAGTACTGCTACCATTGCAGAAAGGGGAAAATAAGCACACATTACCTATGGACTGATGATGAGGTTTTCTGTCAGTACACTGTGTGGACTTGTCAGCATGTCGCTTAGCTTCCATCTTCAAAGACACAGGCATGTTATCTGAAGGGCCAGGCATGAAGTCATTCGAGCGGTCTGCATCCACCTCAGGAGACAGTTTTTGTGGTTGTGGTGTGACATCTGGTGATGTGGTGACATCCTCTGCAATGCTCATGGAGTACTACTGCATAACTAGTGAAAGTTATTATTGAAAGTAGTCAGCTTTCTAATGTAAGACACAGAATAATGACTGTGGTGACATAAATAGTAACAGCAATAGCAGTTTAAGATGTGGACAAGTCTTGGTAATACCACATGCAACATGCACCTCAGTGTGGTAACACTGAAACATTGAATGAAAACAGTCTGTACGATCATGCAACATGTATGTGTGACATGCATGTCATAAATCACACTGTGGAAAAGTACCGTACAGTACAAAACAAAAACATGGTTACATATTTTCAAGTATTATTGGTGACAATTCAAATGACTTTCTCCAAGCTGCAACTCATGTTTTACAGCACAAAGCTGAAAGGTCATCAACACATTTGGAAATACGTGACCTTCTCTCTGGCTGTTACACAATGTGTAGAATGATAGTGATGTACTTAGGACTAAGACCATGCAACGTGTGATAATTACCTTACTGAATACTCCTAATGTGAATTTACACTCATGAAAAGAGACATGTTTCGCCCTTATTTGGGCTTGTCAGCATGGTGCAGTGGTGAATGAGATCATATTCACTGACAAAATTCAACACCAGCCATGGACACATCTAAAATGGCAAAAGTCAATCATTTTTGGTAAAAACCAAAATTTGGTAAAGACAAAAAAAAAATGGATTCCTGACATACACTCATCACCGATACTTCAAAAGAAATGAACATTTGATATGTTTTATACAAGGACAACACAAAACAGTTCTTTGCATTTCAAAAATAATGAGTGCTGTTACAGTAATGACACAGTCCAAGTGCACGGCGCACTGCCAATCTGGACATCAGTCACCCAACCTGAACCATCATGCACCCAACACTTGAGGAGGACAAACTACATAACTGATCGAAGTTTAGAAGGCATGCATCCATATACCATAAATAAAAATATGCAGCTATCAGGGAACTAAAGGCACACCAAGAAGTGGCATAGGTTGGGATATGTAGATGCTATATAGACAGTATCTAGACAGTATTACAACCATAAAAAAGTAGTGTGACATTGAACCACACCACAACCCACTTTCGCACAGGTGGCAATGGCACCCCACACTAAACAGGCTGAGATCAGCCACATGTTCAATCATGACAGTGCCACCCAGCCACACTGCAGGTAACACAGTTAATGGTGTGCGCTAAGAAACACAGATCGCTGGTCTGTGAAGCAATATAGGCACCGATATGACAAAATGACGTATACCACAACACCTTTTGGACCACAGTATGCAGAAAAACCATCAAGTACACGATCCAGTACATATGTGTTGATGGAAAAAGAAAGTAGAACAACCAGACCAACACTAGCGAGGACACGTGCCTGATATGCATTTTAAGATGTTGTGTGTTTCTTTTCCGGCACTCTGTTTGTCACATTACTCTGGATAGCCAACAGCTACTTTCTGTACTTCCCAAGGTGTGTCATCCAGATCTTCACATAGTACCACAGGTGAGTGGTTACCAATATTTTACACAATGGCATCATGGCCTCCCTCCGTGTGCTGGTGATAACCCTGGGGAGGAACAAGAGCAGTCCATTATCCCTAACAGTATCATTCAAGCACTGCCTTCATACACTGATACCATCGTATATGATAACCCACAGGTTCCTTTCCTGTTCACTGTGTCAGTCAGCTCCACACTCCCAACCAGTAGATTCAACCCTAATTCCATTCTGGTTGCATTCATAGGTTTGTGGTTTGCGTGTTTGTGGTTTGTGATGTGTGTTGAACACACACCACCACAGTGCATATCACAACAGCTGTTAAATGGACAAAACGCAATGAGGTAAATGGTCAGATGGTAAGATTATCCAAGAGTACTGTGAGTGGGTACTAAACTACTAATACATGGTGCAGATGATTTCTTCATTGCTGTAAGCAGCACTGTATGTACACAACACTCTTGTGTTACACGGCAATTGTCTGAAGCACAATGACGTGATTTCATGTGCATGCAAAAAATGAAGTCATCACACCACGGTACACAAGAGAAATGTCACATCACAGCATATAATACTTTCAACTGACCTTGCCTCTTCAAACTGTCTTTTCTTGAAAGCACCTCCAGACTTTTGCTTCTTCACTGGAACGTTGAAAAAAAAATCATCTTCTGCTGTGGTAACACTTGTCTCTGTTGACTTAGGACTGGGGGCCTGAATGGTTGGTACTGCAACTGGTGCCAGACGCAGACCACGGACAAGATTCATTTGATATCTGGCCATAAAAGACTTGTCAAAGCACTCATTACTAAAGTGAGCAGAGCACAACACACTTCTGTCAGTGGCACCATACCAGTCAGCCCGTCTAGTCTTTCCAAACCTGTTCCACGATGTTCTAAGGTGTTGGGTTTTAGGGAATTTGAACAGCGAAAATCTTGGTTGTAGCACTGCAGTCTGCAGCAACACACCGGGCAGGCATAATGATTTTTTAAGTTACAGGCCCTAAGACTTCACAGTAAAACATTGTCACACTATATATGACTACCAAAAAAAACCTTGGCACAATCAGTAACACATATGGTGGGTAACTATAGGCAAAACACACAGACAGTGTCACTGTGTCACACAGAGTTACTAAGACACACCACAAGATCTTTAGTTGGCTTGTCTAACACATCGGAGTAAGTCTGTCCTACATGCAGCGCAGTCTACAATGTATGACAGACAGACAATGGAAACCTCAGCAATGGGCACATCTGAGACACAATCACAGCAAGGTCCAGGGCCACTGAAAGGACCACTGAAAATATTGTACAATAACTACACCGACTGTACCAACGACAACTGTTTGTGCACTGACACACACAGGACAGCAAAATGCTAAAAGGCTGTGTTCAAAAGATGCAAAAAAAGTAGAACAATGCACCACCGTGTATGTTTTCAATAAGTAATATGTATACATTCACTGTATCAATAGCAACAGCATGCGTACAGCTAGTGATTAGACAGTGTATCAGTTTCAAGATTAAAAGTCAAAATATGTGACAGCCAACATTACTCCCAAGGATAATGTCAATGTAAAAATGATGCCCTTTGACATACTACAGCAATGACCCACTGCACCTATCAAAGGAACAGCACAAACTGTCGCAGCACACACAGAAAAGCATGCAGCACACCTTCCAGTTGCAATTATGGACAAAAGATTGACAACTTATTGTCCACCTGCAGCTAATAACAGAAAAGCTCCTTGACGTAATCAGAAACACAAACAAGGCATACCAGTCAATGCAAGCCGTCTGATGTGAAACAAAGAACAAAAAGCCTAACCGGCGGACCATCAGAACACATTACAGGGCTGGGGACAGTGACACAGACGATTGTGATGGCCACATAACTATGCTGTGCTAACAGAAAGACAACTGAAAATCAACATCAAAATGCACAGCAAATCATGATAGACACAGAAGTTGAAGGTAACAATTTGGAGCAAACCAGTTGCTGGGCGGTGGACACTGACTCAGCCACTCATGATCACCGCATGAATTTAAGGTTCACAGACACAAACAGATGCTAATCGGGTCAGAGCACAGAGACCACAGAATGGGGGCAGATAAAACAGAGGCACACTACAGAGTAAAAAACAGCTGAGAAATAAACTTGGAACTTGACAGGGTGACTTGCACATTTGACGGTTTCAGCTGCATTGACATTCCCAAGCACTACAGAGCACACTGTGATAGGTGTTCTGCAAGTGACATCACTTCCGTTGCAGCGAGCTCAGCAGGCTGATAAAAAGCAGGAAGTGAGACCTCAGGGATTAAAACTTAATTTTCTCATCAGGGGAAGCAAAAAGTTGGGATTTTTACTTGTGAATCAACACAGATCCACACACAGGAAAGGACAGCAAGTGAAATCGCTTATTAAATGATGGCCGGAATCCCTCTTTAAAAGAAAAAGAGATCCTGCATTAGTTGGTTTTCAGTGACAGCAGACAAGGAAAAAATACAAATGTACAAGAGGCAATCCTTTTAATTAAACCTAATGCTGGTGGTTGAACTGCCTTTTCACTGTACTCAGCTGAGCAAGCAGTCATTCACAGTTAAGGCCGCTGGCTGTTTAAATGAGCTGCCTAATACCTTGCTTAATCTACCTAAGTTTGACCAGTTTAAGAGAGGACTAGAGGCACCTCTATCAGTCCAATGCAACTGTAACTGCTAATCATCCTAAGTCCCTCCCAATATACTCTTTGAACTGTGTCAGACTCTGGCTCTGTGGCCATGTGCCATTACTATGCTTGTTTTACACCATTTCTGTTTACCTACCTTATTGTAAAATTGTATGTGTAACCCCTAGGTGGTGCTACCCTAAGGGCTACTACCCCTGCCTACATGACTGGGCGCAGGTTGATGGGCCTGAGCTAGTTGAATGGGTGCCTCCACCCGGAGGAATGGTTCTGGGGTAGCGTAACTGCTGTTGGTATAGCCCTCCGGGATGCTATAACCCATCACCAACCCATCTAGTGGCCTAAACAGTATAGCAGCAAAACATTCACATGTATCATATGGCAGTAATGACTTGCTCACACCCCTTGCACTTACCACTAGGGCTGGAGCCTCTGCAGCTGCCCTGAAGACCCCCTGTAAAGTAAGACCTGAAATGCATCAGTTCAATGGCAGTACAATACCCCCACCAAACAGGTACGCACTAGCCAGGTTAACTGCAAAAAGAACAAAATCTGATTTATTCAGGGGGAAGTGAACAGGGGTGGGGCATGAATCTAGTGGATGATTGACAGATCTGATTAATTCAGGCTGAACATGCATGCACAGTGAGTCCCTTGTATACAGTCACACAACCCTGGGTACCCAGTTGTTAAGCAGGCTAGCCTGAAGCGATGCCCGAGGTAGGCCGGCATTGCAGCTGTTGTTGGGGCCCTTAGGAAAGAAAACAATTAGCATGCACATCAACCCAGAATTTGTAATCTGGAGCTGGATGGCTCAATTTGTTGAAATAAACCCAAACACATAAATCAGATGACAGACAATGACTGCAGCTGTGTTGCAGGGAGCTACCCTGTTTGGTACTCACACTACCCAGATCAGGAGGCAGGACTGACGAGTTGAAGACCTCTGGATGGTGTTCTGGTTTGCCAGGGAAACAGGGCCCACACGACTCACCGAGGTGGTCACTACCTGTTCGATGGTGTTCAGCAGGGAGCTGAATCCTGGAGCGGGTCTTTCGTCAGAAATGTCTCTGCGATGGGAGTGGTAGTCCAGGCCGAGATGGCAGGGCCCAGACCAGAGCAGGCAGTTCGGATTTAGTCCATGAGAGTACTGGAGCAACTTACAGCTAACATAACACACTTGAAGGTGGGGAACCAAATCATGACCCACACAGCAGATTCAGCACACTTATAAGCAGCACAACTCTTAGTCACAGTATGGGTAAAGTTCGGTTGCAATTTAGTAGAAGTTCTGCGCAAACCTCTCAATCTCTGACTCACTTTGGTACCTGGCAGACCAATCGCTTCTGGAGCAAATCTTTGGTCCCAAATTCAGGCAATGATCACTCTCTTTCTCTTCAGGCTTCAGATCTCAAACAAAGGAATTAGATTTAAGTCCAACTTTCACATTCACAGGATTTCTCACTGGAAGATGTGACAGGCAGGCCAGCGCAGCCTTTCCGACGATTCTCCTGTGCTCCTATGCAGGAGCAGCTGCTCGACGGCTCAAGCTGTTCACTCTCCAAACTCCAGCTCACAACTGACTGTGCTGCAGGCAGTTCTGGGGATTTCCTCTGAGATCCAAAAGGTTTGGTTGGCTGAGGGAACTGTCTGTCACAGCAAGGGCTCCCCCTCCATGTCCTTTTAGGCACCAAACCTTAAAAACTACAATTGCTACAGATTTCAATCCCACAAGACCTCTGGGGGAAGCCTCCATTTTAGGCCCCCTGAGGTTCAATTGGTCCAGCTCTGGCAGTCCAGAACCAAAATGGTGGCTCTTATGCAAAAAGTCCATGCTACAAGAGAAGGTAGGTTAAACAAACTTCTATACTATTATTAATAAGGCAGATAAACAGTAAATGAACACAGTTCCTAACGGAGCTCCCTCTGCGCATATAGCGACTGCAGAATGGGGCAGAAATACCACTCGCCTGGCCGGTCATGAGCTCTAAACTACTCAGACCCAGCCCAGACTAATTTCTAACACAGCATAATGACTTTCTTAAAGAGACAGGCACAGAGGCTTTCTATAGCACTCTCATGCAGACACATACAGCTACTGCAGATGCAGGACACCATCCTGACAGTGAGCATTAGGCAGCCCAGGAAGACATCTTAGTAAACCACAATTTGTAGGGGGGTTACACACTTCCCTGCCTGGAAAAACTTGGTGTCCACATCAAGTCTATTCTTACTATAACATTTCATGTGAACACATGATCAGAAAAGATACATACATTTTTCATCTGGTATATCTCAGTAGTTTAGAATTCATATTTTTCACATCAAACAGAATCATAATTTCAGTAATGTTACCATATTTTATGACAGCATTTCACCTTATTCCCACCTCTTTAACATTATACTCCTTGTTACACTGAATGGGCACCTTAACTTGGGTGGAGGCTTTGGTTTGGGTAGAGGCAGTGAACACAGGTTTGGGCAAAGAACTGGGCATGACATAGACTCCTTTGTGCACAACATTCATGAGCAAGTTAACAGGCTGTCCTGTAGTGTCATACGTGAGCTTTAAGATTGGTTTTACAGATCTTTCTGAGCGACGTGGCAACACTGGCACTGGCACTTCTTATTGAAGTGCACGGTCACTTGTCAGAGGTATTTCCACAAAATCAGAATCATCCAAGACACATCTTTCTGGTTGTGGATCCCACTGAGGATGATAAGGGGTTGTTCTGGATTTTCTTACACTCCATAGGGACAACACTTTTTGATAAGTTTACTTTCAAAATCCCGCCTTGATCCGAATGAATATGCTGGGGGCACTGTAATGTACAATGAACTTTTCAACAAGGACTTTGGCTACAGTTGAGGCCTTTTGGTCTTTGGTGGGGTAGGCCTGTGCATATCTCATGAAGTGATCTGTGACTACCAGTACATTTGCAATGCCTTTGGAATCTGACTCCAGACTAAGAAAATTGATACAGACAAGCTCCATTGGTGCACTTGTGATAATACTGACCAGAGGGGCTGCTCTCTGTGGTGAAGTCTTGTGCTGAAGACACCTACTGCAGGTTTTAATGTGTTGTTCTATGTCTAGTCCCATTTTAGGCCAGTAGAAACAAGATCGGGCCAGATCAAGGGTTCTCTCACTACCCAGATGTCCCATTTGGTCGTGCAAAGCTTTTAGGACAATATTTTTGAATTTAGCTGGTAGTACCAGCTGTTTTCTCACAATTTCACATTGGCTGTCAGTAAGCTCTTGGTACAATAACTGTTGTTGAAGCTTGAGCTTGCCTCCCTCTCAAAGAAGTAAGGCAGTCTTGGGGTAACTGGACTGCATTTTTTGAAATATCTTCCCCTTTCCATACTGCATTAACCACTGGCCTGATCATCGTATCATAGTACTGTTCCTTGCTGGTATCAGCTGGAGTTAGCAGTAGTAAAAGACTCAAGTCTAAAGCTGCGAAGTTACAGTAGACAACTGGTATGCATGTTTCTGGAGGTCCCAAACAATCTGCCAGACAGTTCACAGTTTCAGAGGACAAGGTGTCTTCCGGGTCAAACTTGTGGCATAATGCTTTTACAGATTGTTCAGGGATATGAACCCACTGTTTATCAGAAGGGGGGTCTCTGTGAAAGAGCATCGGAATCTATGTGGTTTAGGCCTGGTCGGTACTCCGCCACATAATCATAGGTTGATAGAGCAGAAAGCCATCTGTGTCCAGTGGCATCTAGTTTAGCGGTGGTTTGGACATATGTTAATGGATTATTATCGGTTCTGACCAAGATTTTAGCACCATACAAGTATTCGTGAAATTGGTCGACTATGGCCCAATTGAGAGCGAGAAACTAATTTACGCACTGGATAGTTTTTCTCTGAAGATGTCAGACTTCTGCTAGCAAACATGACAGGACGCAGTCCTTCCAGATGTTCTTGATAGAGTACTGCTCCGAGAGCACTCAAACTGGCATCTATATGAAACACATAAGGTTGGATGGATCAGTATAAGCAAGTAAGGGAGCGTGAGTCAGTCTGTAAATTATTTCTTCAAAAGCAATGTCGCAATCGGGCATCCATCTCTCCACAAACAGCTCATCTGGTCTGAAATAGGTCTTTTCAGCATCATTGTCAGTGCCCTTCTTAAACTTCTTGTGAGTAGGTGGATACTCTTGAGTTAAGTTTAGTAGGGGGCAGATCACCTTGGTATAGTCTTTGACAAAATCGGTGATTATAGCTGCAGAATCCAAGAAACCTTTGGAGCTCTTTCAAGTTGTTGGGCTTTGGCCAGCTGGTTAAGACTTCCACCTTACTGGAGTCAGTTTGGATTCCTTCTGATGACACAATGTGACCCACGAACTTGACAGAACTCTGGAAAAAATGGCATTTGTCAATGGATAGCTTAAGACCAAACTCTTCAAGTCTGTCCAATGCTTTGAATAAGCGAGCCTCATGCTCCTTGAGAGTTTTTCCAAAAATGATGACATCATCAAGGTAGACGAGACATTCCAAGAGATTCATATCTCCCACTGCATGCTCCATTAGTCACTGGAATGTTACTGGTGCACCCGATATGCCCTGGGGCATGCAGAGGAACTCATTGCAGCCCAAGGGACAAATGAATGCAGTTTTTTTCCCTGTCCTTAGAAGCCATTGGGATCTGATAGTATCCGCTTCTGAGGTCGAGAACGGAAAACCATTTACTCCCATTTAGACAGTCCAGGGCATCCTGTATACGTGGCATTGTATACTGGTCCAGCACAATTCTGTTGTTGAGGGTCCTGTAATCAACACACATGTGAACAGATCCATTTTTTTTCCACACTACAATGATTGGGGAGGCATATGGGCTGCGTGACTCTTGTATGATGCCAGCCACTAACATCTCTTGTAAGTGATGTCAGACATCATCTATGTTGACAGGAACTAGGTGTCTGGATCTCTCTCTCTGAAGGGTCTCTCATCATGCAAGCGAATGTGGTGTTCAGCACCCGAGACACAACCAACATCCCATTCCTTGAGGGAGAATACTTTAGTTCTCTGGGACAGCTTGTTACTTATCCTGGTTCTCCAACTGTTGGAAAGAGGTGACTCCCCAAAATCAAACACATCAGGCGATACCTCACATCCTTTTTCAGCTCTGCACTGGGATGGGAGCACAGCAGTGTCGGCACAATAGACTTTAGCCAGGATGCATCCTCTGTGTACCATGATGTCTCGGTCTGTAACATTTTGTATTCGTATCCCCACTCGTCGAGTGTAAGCATGAGCCTGGGCCGGAAGCATAGTGGGTTTAATCAGCAGTCCTTCAGGTAATTTTCCCTTGTTTGTGGCATCCAGCATCAAAAGTTTGTTAGTGACATCTTTTCACAGCTGTACTTCACCACTAACACTGCATTCTGCATTGGGAGGTAATGTAATAGTGGCAAGATCTTCCTTCCAAACCATCCCCACAGGCTCATCTTGATCACTTTGCTTGGGACACAGGTGCTTCTCGTAGGGCTTTTGGAGCAGGGCGTGAACTCGCAGGGCTTGTCCTGTCTTTCTCTTCTGTCTTTCTTCACTGGGCTAGGCACCCAAACATGTGTGCGCTGGTGCCAATCGGTACAGGGATACCGACATAAAGTCCGGTGGAAGGGCAGACCAGGGCTAGCATCTCCACTGCATCTCCCACACCAGCCACAGAAGATGGAAAAGAAATACACACCTTTAAATAGCCAAGATAAGTGTACGACATTTCACTTAGCCCCCACACATGCAGTCCATCAAGGGGTTGTAATAGGTGGTCAGATAAATGTTGCTCGTACCAGTCTTGCAAAATTATTGTGACTTGAGACCCACTGTCTAAAACTGCTTGGGCCAGAATCTCGTCTATGTGTACAGCAGTGTCCATGGAAGGGCCCACCAATCTAGACCAGTCTAGAGGGACTTTGGGAGGAACCTGGATGGATGATCAAGCCACAAAGAAATTGGAATTTGGATTTCCTCAACCCCTCTGTAATTGGTTTGCTTTTTGCAGCTCCCGACCCCTTAGAGTCTGTTTACCACCTTTTCTAAATCCTTTTGAGATCGGTATTCTTTCTTCATATGCCCATCTTTTCCACAATTGTGACAAATTACAGGTTCTTGAATCCATCTTGGCTGAAACACTTTATCAGTAGCTGGTGTCCATTCACAGTTAGAAGGTAGGGCAGAGTACACATTTCGGGCTGAAGGTGAAGCACTAACAACAGAAAATTGTGGTTCGATCGCTGTCTACGGCGTTGAAGGTGATGCAATATGTCTCAATAGATCCTTTATTGCAGCGGTCAATTCACTTGTTTCAGTTTTTGAGTTGCCCTCAGCAGGAGACGCCTGAGTGTGCACCCCCATCCCCATAGCAGACACATTCTGAAAGGGACCAGGGTCTTTGCCTGTGGGAGGAGCTTTCCTAGAGGCACCCACTTTCATTTCTCTGTCTTTTCTCAGCAGCTCATCTCTCAACAGCTCGGCTCAGGGTGCAACATTCTTAGCAGTCTCTGATTCAGAAGGGCTTTCCTGCTCTGGGGCTACTCAGGATGCACCCACACAAGAATTCCAATCTCCTTCCTCACCTTCTGTCTCCCTGAGTTCTTTTATCAGGTCGCAATAATCAGGTGGATTATCCCTCCTATCCTGGAGCTTCAGCTGCATAATTTGCAATTTAGAATATTTGGCATATTGTAGTATGTGAACCAATTTCACACGGTTCAGTTCACTGGCCGATACCTCACCATTCCGGTAATCTCTCTGGAGGGCCCTCTCCAAGCGAGTAACAAACGCAGACAGACATTCCCTTATCCACTGTTTGGTGCCCTTGAATTGCCACATCAAAGTTTCTCCCGATTCAATGCTACCAAAAACACCTTCTAGTGCCGACAGGTACTTTTGCGCTGAAGCATCAGGATTCGTGGACCTCAGAAACCTAATTGCTTCCAAAGCAGGACCCCTCAAACTTTCTATGATCCTTTTTTGTTTCTCTGCCTCTGCACACTGCCACTCGGGTACCAAGGGGGCAACATAGTCTATCCAGGTCTCCCAATCATCCTCCCCCTTGGGGGTGGGAAGTGTGCCCGAGAATATCCTCAGCCTGCAGTAAGAGTCGTGACTAACTGCAGGCACAGGAGTGGATGCCGGTACTGGTGTGGGCATGGGAGCTGGTGAAGGGACAGGTGCTGGGGCTGGCATGGGCAGTGGGGAAGGAACACCCCAGGTGGCATGAATAACTTTTTAAAGTCCTCTATGGTTTTACCCTCCTCCAATAACAACTTGGCAAACTTTTCCTCAAAGGTCTCAGATAATGGTGGGGGCTCGTTCTCTAAGGGGTCCTTACTATCTTTAGTCACCACCCTCCAGGTGGCTGGGGACCCCTCAACAGCAATAGTCTGGGGCACCTTAGTGCTGTCCATGGGATTGCTACACTCCACTAAGGCCATTAAGATCTGGGCAGCCAAGTCAGCATGTCGGCTTATCACCACAGCTTTTCCCAAGCATTCCATTTTTAAAAGTGCCCCTTCCACAGTGTCTTTACAAGTGCCCAGGGGTATATCCAGTATTAACAAGGCATTGTGGGGGTCAATCTCATGCCCCATACATCATCCCACCAATTGATGGACAGCCATTTCTACAGTGGTACCCATTAAAGTTTTTGCAGTAATTCTTAATTTTGACCATTTGGGGGCACTAATCCCAAGCTGTGCCTCCAAGATGTAACCCCTAAGTGGCGCTTTCCTAAGGGCTACTACCCCTGCCTGCGTGAGTAGGCGCAAGTTGAGGGTCCTGAGCCTGTTGAATGGGTGCATCCACCCGGAGGAATTGTTCTGGGGTAGGGGACCCCTTAGCAGCAATAGGTTGGGGCACCTTAGTGCTGTCCATGGGATTGCTACACTCTACTAAGACCATTAAGGTCTGGGCAGTCAAGTCAGCATGTCGGCTTATCACCATAGCTTTTCCCAAGCATTCAGTTTTTGAAAGTGCCCCTTCCACAGTGTCTTTACAAGTGCCCAGGGGTATATCCAGTATTAACAAGGCATTGTGGGGGTCAATCTCATGCCCCATACACCATCCCACCCTTTGGGATATCGGCTCTGTAACAAAATGTACTGTAGCTGCCTTGTGTATCTTTTTCATTTATTCATTTCGTCATCACAAATCGGGTTTACAACCTTTGAGTCAGAGACTCATTAACAAAGGCACCTTGTCACGGGGGGGGGCAGACATCAAGACAGTTATTACAGTGCAGATTAAAACAGAGGATAACATTACAAGTGCAGTAAAAGGAACATTTAACATAGATACACTTAGGTTACATAATGTAGTAGTTTGTATGTTACTTAGGTTACATAATGTTACAAAATTGTGAGTTACACTCATGGATATAGTAGGTCCTCAGAGAAGACAGTGGGTTACATCCCTGTTTGGACCTAGTAGGAAGGGTAGGTCTGGGGAGGGAGAGGCTCCAGTGGATGTTGTCGAGCCAGGGGCAAGGCGGGAGGAACCACAGGTTACAACAGGGAGTTAGTTGCACCTACAACAGCGGGTATTAAAGATATGGTTCCGAAGGGCTGTTTTGAAGGAGCCAATTTTTGGCAAGTTGCAGATGCGGCTAGAGAGGGAGTTGAACCAGGTGGGGGCTCGGTAGAAGAAGGATCTCTGGCAAGAGAGGTCTTGGTTCTGGGCACCTTGAAAGTGGCCTTAACAGAGCTATGGGTGGTGATGGATGAAGATGGCTGCTGTAGGGAGGCGGAGACACCCAGAGGGGGAGAGTCCTAGCAGAGATTTCTTAGCGAGAAGGCAGTCGCACCTCAAAGTTGAGAAGATTGGTGGTAGTACAGAGAAGGCAGGTGTGAGTCCGGCTGGGGGCACCGGTCAGGCCTTATTGATGGAGAGTTGGATTTTGGAGAGGGCAGTGTTGTTAGCTGCAGCGTAGATGAGCAAGCCATAGTCCACAAGGGACAAGAAGGAGGAGGTGATGGCCAGCCTGAGGGCAACCTGAGGCAGGCATTCCCTGTGCCGGTATAGCAGGCCAATCCGAGAGTTAATGGTGGCTGACAGGGCATTAATGTGGGTGTGGAAGGAGAGGGCAGTATTGAACGTGATGCCTAGGTACTTGTATGTAGTCACTTGTTCTAGCGGGTGCAGAGTGCTGGGGATAATCAAGAGGGGGGGTTTTTTTAGCTTTATTTTGTTGGTGGGAGAAGAGCATTGATTTGGTTTTCTTTAGGTTAATGACCAGTCTGCGGTCTCTGAACCACCTTTCAGCTTGGTTGTAAGCTTGCTGGAGGGATAATTGGAGGGAGGTGGGATTGGGATGTGAGGCAACGAGGACTGCATCATCGGCGTAGAGGAGCATTTTACCGGTACATGAGCTGGGGAGGGTGTTGAGGTAGAGACTAAAAAGTATTGGACCCAGGAAGGAGCCCTGAGGGACCCTGGAGTGAACGGGAAGAGTGCTGGAGAGGGAGCCGCTGATCTTGACACGCTAGGATCTAGCAGACAGGTAGCTAGAGAACCAGGAAATGGGACCATCAGAGAAGCCAAGTTGATGGAGAGAGTCGAGTAGAAGGGGATGACAGACAGTGTCAAAGGCCTTGGAGAGGACAATGAACACTGCTCCTGCAAGGCTGCCAGAGTCGAGAGCAGCATGCAGGTGTTGGGAGAATTCCAGGAGAGCCGTGGTTGTACTATGTCCTGGGCAGAAACCATGCTGCTCTGGGCACATAATGTCATACTTGGTTAGATATTCAGAGAGCTGGATCAACACCACTTTTTCATCTGTTACTGTACTGTATTTCCTGCGTGTTTATTGTATTGTATATATTCCTGCTTCCCCTCCACCAGGACGCATCTGGAATCGAGTGTTTTCCACTCAGCATGCCTTCCTGGTAAAACTCTTAAATAAATAAATAAAAAAAAACTGATGCACACCCATTTTTACAGTGGTACCCATTAAAGGAAAACTGCACCCTCATATCTTCTAAATGTCATTTGCTTCCATGTCAACAGACAACTCTTTTCATGTAGCTGTTAAAGATGTATGCAACTGCTTCAATTAGTTTTCACACTTCATATTAGGCCCTGTCATTCTCCTGGGAGGATCCATTTTGTGGTTGTTGAAATCTCATTGTCCCTGAGAACTGCATTAGCATATGATAATGTGATGCGTAATCAACCTTTAAACTCCCCAGTATGCCTGTCTGCTTAGGTAGTTTTAAAAGAACCAAGCTGCAAGAATGTGTGAAATACCACATTTACCTTCAGTGAGTTTTACAAGCTATCTGGAGTTGTATTGCAGTTTTTTTCCCCTTTAAACTCCATTCGGTTTATTAATTTCCAGAGAGTTTTTGCAGGGTATTTGTTATTTTAGCATAGAGATACATGATATAAATGGTTGATCTTACATCATGTTCTCATATGCTAATGCAGCTCTCAGGGACAATGAGATTTCAACAACCACGAAATGGACCTTCCCAGGAGAATGACAGGGTCTAGTATGAAGTGTGAAAACTAATTGATTGCAGTTTTCCTTTAACGTTTTTGCAGTAATTCTTGATTTTGACCACTAGGAGGCACTAATCCCAAGCGGTGCCTCCAAGATGCTATCCTAAGGGCTACTACCCCTGCCTGCGTGACTAGGCGCAGGTTGAGGGCCCTGAGCTTGTTTAATGGGTGCCTCTACCCGAAGGAATGGTTCTGGGGTAGCGTAACTGTTGTTGGTATAGCCCTCTGGGATGCTATAACCCACCACCAACCCCTCTAGTGGCCTAAACAGTATAGCATCAAAACAGTCACATGTACCATATGGCAGTAATGACTTGCTCACACCCTCTTGCATTTACCACCAGGGCTGAATATGATTTTTCAGGGGGAAGTGAACAGGGGAGGGGCATGAATCTAGTGGATGATTGACAGATCCGATTAATTCAGGCTGAACATGCATGCACAGTGAGTCCCTTGTATACAGTCACATAACCCTGGGTACCCAGTTCTTAAGCAGGCTAGCCTGAAGCGATGCCTGGGGTAGGCCGGCATTGCAGCTGTTGTTGGGGCCCTTAGGAAAGAAAACAATTAGCATGCACATCAACCCAGAATTTGTAATCCGGAGCCGGATGACTCAGTTTGTTGTAATAAACCCAAACAAATAAACCAGATGACACACAATAATTGCAGCTTTCTTGCAGGGAGCTACCCTGTTTGGTACTCACGCTACCCAGACCAGGAGGCAGGACTGACAAGATGAAGACCTCTGGATGGTGTTCTGGTTTGCCAGAGGAAGCAGGGCCCACATGACTCACCAAGGTGGTCACGACCTGTAACCCCTAGGTGGTGCTATCCCAAGGGATACTACCCCTGACTGCTTGGCTAGTAGCAGGTTAAGGGGCCTGAGTTCTGAAAAGGGTGCCTCCATCTGGAGGTCAGAGTTGGTAGTGGTCAAGCTAACCTGGGCACAGCCCTCCGGGACACTGTAACCCCCCTCTTTCCTTACTAGTGGCCGGAACCATTCACAATAACCACTTTCACAATACCCGATACACCACACAAGTACCCACACTGTTTGCACTTACCACCAGGACTTTCCTCTGGCTTGGCCCTGGGGACCCCCTGTAAAACAAGGTTATACACAGCAAATAACAGCAGTACAGTACTCTTGCACAGACTGGAATCACAATCAGGGTAAATGCAAAAAGGAGTTAGATCTGATTTATTTAAGGGACTTGAACAATGGAGGGGTGTAATCAAGTTAATTTGATTAAAGATTCTATCATTCAAACAGTTATGCATGCACTTCAGGGTCTATAAACAGTCACACACTCTGGGTACCCAGATGGAGAAAGGTGGGCTAGCCAGGAACATTGCAGCTGGTTGGGGCCCTGTGATGGAAGAAAACAACATGCACCACACACGCTAATTGTAATCCGGAGCTGGAGGGCTCAGTTCCTGAAAAGAAAACAACAAGACAATCAGATGACACACTTTTAGATTAGGCTGTTGTTGCAGGGAGCTACCCTGATGATTACTCACGATACCCAAGACTGGACACAGGCTGGACGAAAATTGAGACTGCAGGTGGTTGATCTAGAGTGCCAGGAGAAGCAGGGCCCATACGATTCACCGAGGTGTCATTCCTGTTCAAGAGTGGAGCAGGGGGCTGATCCGTAGGCAGGTCTCTCGTCGATGGCTATCTCTGTGCAGCGGGTAGTCTGGCTGGGCCAGTGTGGCAAGGCCCCGGCCAAATGGAGACAAATTCGGATACAGCCCATTTTGGGCTGGATACAGCTTCCAGCAAGCAGAACACAGTTCACACAGTGGGGAACCAAATCATGACACACTAACAACTCACAGCACATTTACATGTAAGGAAATTCTACTGTACCAGGTAAATAGCTCTCCGGTCACGATTGAAGAGTCTCTGCACAAACCAGGGATTCAAAAGCAGCTGGAAATCCTGACAGGCTGATCACAGTCAGCAAAATCTTCTGTCTTCTTCAGGTATGAGCCTGGTAAAAACTCAGTGGCATACTTCGTTCTCACAAACTTGGATTTAGTCCTAAATAATTCTCTTCTCTCCCTCTCAGGGGCAGCAGGCAGGCATGCAGGCCACAACTCAGGCCTTTCCATAGTTCTCCCATGTGAATCCACTCAGGACTGCTGCTCAAAATCACTTGAACTGTGTGCTTCTTCAGCTCAAACTTAGATCTGACTCAACTGCCAGCAAGCTTGGGGATTTCCCTCAGAATCCAAAAGGTTCGGTTGGCTGATCTATCAGTCACAATAAAGGCTTCCACTTCAGGTGCAAAAAAGCGCCAAAAGCCCAAAACTACAATTCCTACAGATTTTGACTCCAGACAGCTGCTGTAGCCCGGCTCCATTTTAGGTCCCACCAGAACTGATTGGTCCAATTCACAGTCCAGGACCAAGATAGTGGAGATAAACAAAACAGTTCTTGCAGCAAAGAAGGCAGATTAGACAAACTACATTATCATTATCACTCTAAATGATTTTCAGCAAATAGTTACATCTTTCAACAGAGATCCCTCTCAGATTACTTATGACTGCAAGCCGGGCAGCTGTTAAAGAGACAGTACACAGAGGTTATACAGGCACTCTCTGGCAATCACATTTAAACTGTTAAAACGCAGGACACCAGCCTGGCAGTGAGCATTTAGGCAAGCTCAAGGAAGACTTTTCAGAAATTCCCATTTGCAGGGGGGTTACACCCTTTCCTGTCTGGAGAAAACTTGGCGTCCGCGTCAAGTCTGTACCATCAAGAATCAGTTAACATAAACTTATTACTTTACTATACATATTCACTACACCATGATACTATATCCATTCTGACAACACATTGTGCATATTTCACACAGGTAAATTGAACATTACTATACTAAATCAGGTAATAACTTCTTGTACATTAAACAGAGTAAGAGGAGGCCCTTCCCTATCAACTAACCTGAGGCTGGATGGGGCAGGGGCACAATGGTGAGAGGGCAGAACAATTAACCTGGAATAGGCCGTCAAGCTCAGTTTGGGCATGAAACATAAACACCTTTATGAACCACATGGAGAGGCAAGTCCACAGGCCTCCCCAGAGAATCATAGCTGAAATACAATACTGGCTTGACAGCTCGGCAAGTCTTTCTGGGGGGAACAACCACAGTCTCTCTATTTTCAGCAACAACCTTGGGGATTTCATCGCTTGTGAGGGGTGCCTCTGTCTGGGAAGAAACGTCCAAACTTGGAGCACTGTCAGCTCCTTGCTCTGTAGGCTCTGTTTCTACAGGACTTTGCTCATTTTGAAGAGGCCCTGGTATGGAAGGAGGGTTATCAGCACTCTCATAGTGTTCTTCAAGTTGTGGCATGTCACCAGAAAGACTTATTCCATCAGCTCCTCCCTCAGGCAAATCATACAGTTTCACAATACACAGAGACTCAGCATCCTCAGACGTGATACTTTGCACTTCACTTTCAGGGAGCATTGGCTCCAAGGATGAAGCTGGGGGGTTAGGCAGTCCAGAAGGCCCAGCTTCATCCCCATGATTAGTCATGGGATTACCCTGAAACAGCTGGTGAAGTTCATAAGAGGGGTAATAGGCATAGTCACACTCACTTTCGTCAGAAGTGGACTGACAATCACTATCATTCTGGGCCTGCTGCATAGGAAACCTTAAATCTGTGACCACTGGGGTACGTTGACTCTGTCTCTTTCTTGCAGCAGCACAAGTCACCAGCCCAGGGGGCTCAATTTCTGGGGGTTCAGCCTCAATCATGACTTGGCCAATAGGTAGCAAGTAGTTACAGTGCATGGTCTTGACAGCTTTGGAGTTGTTCTCTGGGCACACCTTGTGCACAAGTAAATCATTCAACTTTCCAACTACTACATAGGGAAGATGGTGCCATCGATCAGCAATTTTGTGTTTACCATGCAGTCCCAAATTGTGTAACAACACGCGGTCTCCAGGTTGAAGGTCTTGTGCCTTTTCTTTTTTATCATGTCTCTCTTTGTTGGCTAGATTTCTCTTGGCAGACATTGTCTGGGCCAACTGATAGGCATGGTTCAACTGAGCTTTCAGTTTTTGTACATATTGCAAGTAGTTTTCGGCTCAGACCCCATCTGGAGAGACCCCAAAACAGACATCAACTGGTAGCTGGGCCTCTCTCCCGAACATGAGACAGTAGGGGGAGAACGCAGTAGCATAATATTTCGTGCAATTGTATGCGTGTACCAAGGTGCTAATCTGTTGGCTCAATTTATGCTTGTCTTTTGGGTGAGGGTGCCCAGCATGTCTAGAAGTGCGTGTTAAAACGCTCTGGGTTGAGGGTCTCCTGTAAGTGAGTAGAGGTGATTCTGACTCTCGCACCCCCATAGAGAAAGCATTTCTTTTGATTAGTTGATCTCAAAGTCTGGTGCCCTGGTCAGGAGTGGATCCGCTGAGGGGCACCATAGTGGACCGAAGAAATTTTCCACTAGCACCTTGGCCACGGTAGATGCCTTTTGATCTTTGTGGGAAGAGCTGTGCATACCATGTAAATGATCCGTAACACTAACACATTGCCAGTGTTCCGGCTGATCAGGTTCTAAACATAAGAAGTCTCCGTAGACTAGTTCCATGGGGTGCTGGTAATAATAATATTAACAAGGAGCAGCCCTCTGAGGTAGGGCTTTTCTTTAGGCGTGACTACAAGTCTTTACATGGTGCTCAACATCAGCCCCCATTTTGGGCCAGTAGAAGTGAGATCATACCAGGTCAAGGGTTCTGTCAATACCGAGGTGCCCCATGTGATTGTGGAGGGACCTCAGTACCAAATTTTTAAAGGCCATGGGCAGGACCAATTGTTGCTTGTCTACTTTGCCACTACGATCTACTGTCTCTCTATACAACAACTGATTGAGCAACTTCAGTCTGGGGCCTTCTTTAAACAATAAAGCAGTTCACAATTCAGTGGAACGCAACTTAGACACATCTTTCGCTGCACGCAGGGCATCAAGTGCTGGCTGAATCATAGGATCTTGGGATTGAGCCCACTGAATGCTGTCATTGGCAGATTGAGGTAGTGCACTAACATTCAGAGCAGTGATGGCAATAAAGCAGGCTGGTATGCAGGTGTCAGAAGGGCCAGAGCAATCTACTAAACAGTCCACTGTGTCCGCAGACATCTGTTCATCTCTATCAAACTTTTACACAATGCCGAATGTCAGGTTCAGACAGCCTGACCCTATCACTCTTGGAAGTGGGCCTTCATGAGGCTACGCTCAGCATCAGTATGGTTCAGGCCCGTCTGTATTCGGCAGCATAATCATAGGTTGATAATGCAGAAAGCCACCCAGTGCCCAGTGGCATCTAACTTAGCTAAGTCTGTACACAGGTCAACGTGTTATTGTCAGTCTTCACCAATATATTTGCTCCATTGAGGTATTCACGAAACTGGTCTGATGGCATTTTTAGAGCAGGGGAACTCCAACTTATACTGGGGTAGTTTCATTCGGATGGGGTCAAGCTCCTACTGGCAAAGCTACTGGTCTCAGGCCATCCCTCATAGGTCTTGATACAGCACTGCCTTCTGAGACCTTGCAGACTAAACCGTATGCAGCACATAGGGTTTGGTGGGGTCAGCATAGGCAAGTGATGGGGGTAGAGCTGGTATATGATCTCATGGAAGGCTGCTTCAGTGTCGGGCATCCAGTGAGGCCTGAAGAGTTCACCTGCGCGGAAGTATACTTTCTCTGGTTCTTTAACGGCCCCTTTTTTATATTTACGATTGGTAGGAAGGTAACCCTGGGTAAGGTTCAAGAGTGGGCGAATCACCTTGAAATAGTCTTTTATGAACCTGCAGTAGTAGCAACAGAACCGCAGGAAACGTAGTTCTTTCAGATTATGGGTCTGGGGCCAAGTAGTCAGTGCTTCAACCTTACTGGGATCAGTTTCTATCCATTTTGTAGATACTATGTGCCCCACATACTTCACGGAGGTTTGGAAAAACTGGCACTTGTCAATGGACAGCTTGAGGCCGAAGTCTTCCAGTCAGTCTAGGACTTTAAACAGTCAGTTCTCATGCTCCTCTAAGGTGCTCCCAAACATAATGACATCGTCCAAGTACACCAGGCATTCCAGAAAGTTCATATCTCCCAATGCAGGTTCCATGAGTCACTGAAAGGTGGCCGGGGTGCCCGATATCCCCTGTGGCATCCTCAGAAACTCGTAGAACCCCAATAGGCTGATAAAAGCTGTTTTCTCATGGTCTTCCGGGACCATCGGGATCTGGTAGTATCCGCTGCAAAGATCCAGCACCGAGAACCATTTGTTCCCATTCAAGCAGTTCAGGGCATCTTGTATACAAGGCATAGTGTATTGGTCTGTGATGGTCTGCCAGTTCAGGGTTCGATAATCAACACTCAACCTCACAGACCCATTCTTCTAATGCACAACCACAATAGGAGAGGCATATGGGATCCTGGATTCTTGTATCACGCCAGCAGTGAACATTTGCTGCAGGTGTCTTCTCACATCATCTATGTCTGCTGGGGCTAGGTGTTGGGACCGCTCTCAAAATGGCCGTTCATTGTGCAGGCATATGTGATGCTCCGCACCCTGGACACATCCCACATCCCATCCCTTCAACGAAAACACTTGGTCTCTCTGGGAAAGTCTCTTGCTAATTCTAGCCTTCCATTCAGCTGGCAATGGGGAGTCACCAAAGTCAAACAAGTCTGGGGTCACTCTCTCCTTCTCACCAGGGTGCTTGTTGCTGGGCAATACTGCAGTGTCTGCACAGTGTACTGAAGCTAGGGTGCACCCTCTGTTCACCCGGATCTCCCAAGCTGACACATTGTGAATCTGGACCATCACTCATCGTGCATAGGCATGGGCACAAGCAGGCAAGATGCTGGGCTTGACCAATAATCCTTCTGGCAATTTTCCATCTCCTGGCGCATCCAACATTAATATTTTGTTCTTAACATCTTTCCAGAGGTGAACCTCCACTTGAATGGTAAACTGGGCGTTAGGGGCCAGTACCACTGAATCGGGATTCTTCTTTCACACGATCCCCACGGATTCACCTTGGTCTACTTCCTCGGATTTCTGTTGCAGATCATAAGCCCTCTTGATTAGAGCCGGAATTCTCAGGGCCTTCTCAGTCCATACGCCCTTGTTTTATAAGTAACAGAGTTGTGCCAGTCTCCCAAACAGCATAGGTTTGTCGATTAACAGGACCCCATCATACAGTCCGGGGGGGACACACTAGGCCAATGTCTCACTGCTCCTCTACACCAGTTACAGTTGCAGGAAAAGACAACCAGAGGCAGACATACCTAGGTAGGGATAAGACTTGTCGCCCAGGCCCCACACATGTAGGCCTTCCAGGGATTGCAAAGGCACATCAGATAATTGTTTGTCATACCAGCCCTGTAATACAATGATCACTTGCAACCCACTGTCAAGCACAGCCCGAGTATGAATACCATTCACAGTCACCATAGTCTCCATTGAAGGGCCCACTATTTTGGACCAGTCTGGAGAGGCAATAGCAGAGGTCTGGACAGACTATTTAGCCACAAAGAAATTTGAGTTAGGGTTTCTCGAACCCTCACTGCGGTCATTTCGGGCACCCCTTGGCCATTGATTTACTTTTCAGAGTTCCCCTTGGAGTCTGTTTAATACTCTTTCTAAGTCCTTCTGAGACCAGCGTTCTCTTTTCATATGGCCATCCTTTCCACAGTGGTGACAAATGATAGACTCCTGGGTCATCCTGGCAGAGAACATCGTATGAGGAACTGAAGCAGTAGTAAGAGATTGGGGTTTAGTATCTGCTTGCAGCGGTGAGAGTGGTGCAACATGTCTTAACAGTTCCTTTAGAGTGGTAGTCAATCCGGTGATCTCAGCCTTGGAGCCACCCTCGGTAGCGGATGCCTGAGGGTGCACCCCCAACCCCATGGCAGTCACATTCTGAAAGGGACTAGAATCTTGTTCCATCGGGGAAACCCTGACAGAGGCACCTGTTTTCAACTGTCGGACTTCCATTAGTAGCTCGTCTTTCCAATGCTGGACCCAGGGCGGGAAGTCCTTTGCATTCTCAGAGTGCTTGTTAAGTGCTGACTTTTGCCTCTGAACCTCACTTGGCTGATCACTCTTGGTCACTTGAGCAGCAGCAGATATGGGTGCAAGTCCCCCACGGGGTTGCCTTTGCTCAACCCCCCCCCGGATTTCTTTCATTAGCTCGTCACAGGAGGGGGGGGGGATTCCAGTCAGGTGGCAAGGCGCAACTGAAGCAGTAACAATTCTAAAAACAGAGCAGACTTAAGGATTTGGTCCAGCCTAGTTCGATCTAATTCAGTTGATGGCAAACTACCCTTTCTGAGGCACTCTTGTAGCAGCTTTTCAAGCCGAGATACATACACAGACAATGGCTCCCCTGGGTACTGCTGAACATTTCTTACTCTCCACCACAGACCCTTATCTGAATCCGGGCTCCCATATACATTCTCCAATGCATCAAATTAGTCCTGTGCAGTTGCTTCATGGGTTATTGGCCCACTTGGCACGGATGGTAGCCAGGGCAGGACCTCAGAGGCTCTCACTCAACCTCTTTTGTTTCTCTGCTTTTGAATATTGCCATTCAAGTACTAGAGGGGCAACATGGTTGATCCAGGTCTCCCAGTCATCCTCCCCCTTGGGGGTGGGGATGGTGCCTGTGAAGATTCTCAGCCTTGTTGGAGTCATGACCTAATAAGGTACAGATACAGGGCCAGCATTGGCATGGGCACAGAAGGCAGGGCAGTAACAGGTGCTGGAGTGGGAGGGGGTGTTGGGGAAGGAACACCCCCAGGTGGCAGGAATAGTTTCTTAAAGTCCTCTACGGTTTTCCCTTCCTCCAGCAACAGCTTAGCAAATTTCTCCTCAAAAGTCTCAGATAATGGTGGGAGCTCATCCTCCCCAGGATCTTTACTGTCTTTTGTTATCACTCTCCAGGTATCTGGAACCCGTTCTGAGGCAATAGTCTGTGGCACTTTATTGCAGTCCACAAGGTCACTACACTCTACCAAGGCTATGAAAGTTTGGGCAATCAAATCAGCCTGTCGACCCACCACCACAGGGTTTTGTAAACGTTCAACTCTGGAGAATGCTCCCTCTACAGTGTCCTTACTGGTACCCAGGGGAATATCCAGTATAAGCAGAGCATTTTGGGGGTCGATCTCCTGCCCAGTACACCACCCCACCAACTTGTGTACAGGCATTTCTACTGGGGTAGCCATTAATCTTTAACAATAATTCATAATTTTTGGCCACTAGAAGGCACAAAATCCCAGCGGTGAGCCTCCAAAATGTAACCCCTAGGTGGTGCTATCCCAAGGGCTACTACCCCTGCCTGCTTGGCTAGTAGCAGGTTAAGGGGCCTGAGTTCTGAAATGGGTGCCTCCACCCAGAGGTCAGGGTTGGTAGTGGTCAAGCTAACCTGGGCACAGCCCTCCGGGACACTGTAACCCCCCTCTTTCCTTACTAGTGGCCGGAACCATACACAATAATCACTTTCACAATACCCCTGATACACCACACAAGTACCCATACCATACTGTTTGCACTTACCACCAGGGCTTTCCTCTGGCTCGGCCCTGGGGACCCCCTGTAAAACAAGGTTATACTCAGCAAATAACAGCAGTACAGTACTCTTGCACAAACTGGAACCACAGTCAGGGTAAATGCAAAAAGGAGTTAGATCTGATTTATTTAAGGGACTTGAACAATGGAGGGGCGTAATCAGGTTAATTTGCTTAAAGACTCTATCATTCAAACAATTATGCATACACTTCAGGGTCTATAAACAGTCACACACTCTGGGTAACCAGATGGAGAAAGGTGGGCTAGCCAGGAACGTAGCAGCTGGTTGGGGCCCTGTGATGGAAGAAAACAACATGCACCACACACACTAATTGTAATCCGGAGCCAGAGGGCTCAGTTCGTGAAAAGAAAACAACAAGACAATCAGATGACACACTTTTAGATTAGGCTGTTGTTGCAGGGAGCTACCCTGATGATTACTCACGATACCCAAGACTGGACACAGGCTGGACGAAAATTGAGACTGCAGGTGGTTGTTCTGGAGTTCCAGGAGAAGCAGGGCCCACACGATTCGCCGAGGCATTGTTCCTGCTCAAGCGTGGAGCAGGGGGCTGATCCCCAGGCAGGTCTCTCATTGATGGCTTTCTCTGCGCAGCTGGTAGTCTGGCTGAGCCAGTGTGGCAAGGCCCCGGCCAAAGGGAGACAGATTCTGATACAGTCCGTTTTGGGCTGGATACAGTTTCCTGCAAGCAGAACACAGTTCACACAGTGGGGAACCAAATCACGACCTACTAACAACTCACAGCACATTTACATGTCAGGAAATTTTACTGTACCAGGTAAACCGCTCTCCAGTCATGATCGCAGAGTCTCTGCACAAACCAGGGATTCAAAAGCAGCTGGAAATCCTCACAGGCCGATCGTATTCAGCAAAATCTTCAGTCTTCTTCAGGTATGAGCCTGGTAAAAACTCAGTGGCATACTTCGTTCTCACAAACCTGGATTTAGTCCTAAATAATTCTCTTCTCTCCCTCTCAGGGGCAGCAGGCAGACTTGCAGGCCACAACTCAGGCCTTTCCATAGTTCTCCCATGCGAATCCACGCAGGATTGCTGCTCAAAATCACTTGAGCTGTGTGCTTCTTCAGCTCAAACTTAGATCTGACTCAACTGCCAGCAAGCTTGGGGATTTCTCTCAGAATCCAAAAGGTTTGGTTGGCTGATCTGTCTATCAGTCACAACAAAGACTCCCACTTCAGGTGCAAAAAGGCCCCAAAAGCCCCAAACTACAGTTCCTACAGATTTTGACTCCAGACAGCTCCTGTAGTCCGGCTCCATTTTATGTCCCACCAGAACTGATTGGTCCAATTCGCAGTCCAGGACCAAGATAGTGGAGATAAACAAAATAGTCCTTGCTGCAAAGAAGGTAGGTTAGACAAACTACATTATCATTGTCACTCTAAATGATTTTCAGCAAATAGTTACATCTTTCAACAAAGCTCCCTCTCAGATTACTTATGACTGCAATCCTGGCAGCTCTTAAAGAGACAGTACACAGAGGCTATACAGGCACTCTCTGGCAATCACATTTAAACTGCTAAAACGCAGGACACCAGCCTGGCAGTGAGCATTTAGGCAAGCTCAAGGAAGACTTTTCAGGAACCCCCATTTGTAAGTGGGTTACATACCTGTTTGATGGTGTTGAGCAGGGAGCCGAATCCCTGAGCTGGTCTTTCATTGGAAATGTCTCTGCGATGGGGGCGGAAGTCTAGGCCAAGATGGCAGGGCCCAGACCAGAGCAGGCAGTTTGGATTGGTCCTTGAGGGTACTGGAGCAACTTACAGCTAGCATAACACACTTGAAGGTGGGGAACCAAATCGCGACCCACACAGCACATTCAGCACACTATAAGCAGCACAACTCTTAGTCACAGTTCGTGTAAAGTTCGGTTGCAATTTAGCAGAAGTTCTGTGCAAACCTCTCAGTCCCTGACTCACTTCGGTACCTGGCAGGCCGATTGCTTCTGGAGCAAGTCTTCGGTCCCAAATTCAGGCAATGATCACTCTCTTTCTCTTCAGGCTTCAGATCTCAAACAAAGGAATTAGATTTAAGTCCAACTTTCACAATCACAGGATTTCTCACTGGAAGATGTGACAGGCAGGCCAACTCAGCCTTCCTGCTGATTCTCCTGTGCTCCTATGCAGGAGCAGCTGCCTGATGGCTCAAGCTGTTCACTCTCCAAACTCCAGCTCACAACTGACTCTGCTGCAGGCAGTTCTGGGGATTTACGTTGAGATCCGAAAGGTTTGGTTGGCTGAGGGAACTGTCTGTCACAGCAAGGGCTCCCCATTCAGGTCCTTTTAGGCACCAAACCTTAAAAACCACAATTCCTACTGATTTCAATCCCACAAGACCTCTGGGGACAGTCTCCATTTTAGGTCCCCTGAGGTTCGATTGGTGCAGCTCTGGCAGTCCAGAACCAAAATGGTGGCTCTTATGCAAAAAGTCCAAGCTGCAAGAGAAGGCAGGTTAAACAAACTTCTACACTATTATTAATAACGCAGATAAACAGTAAATGAACACAGTTCCTAACAGAGCTCCCTCTGCGCATATAGCGACTGCAGAATGGAGCAGAAATACCACTCGCCTGGCGGGTCATGAGCCCTAAACTACTCGGACCCAGCCCAGACTAATTTCTAACACAGCATAATGACTCTCTTAAAGAGAAAGGCACTGTGACTTTCTATAGCACTCTCATGCAGACACATACAGCTACTGCAGACACAGGACACCATCCTGATAGTGGGCATTAGGCAGCCCAGGAAGAAATCTTAGTAAACCCCAATTTGTAGGGGGGGTTACATATGAACAACATGGGTGATTTGATACCTTTTTTTGGACCAGCAAGGGATTTATAGAATTTTAGGCATTTGAGCTACACAGAGCCCTTCATCAGGAAAATGACAGACCATGCAAAGAAACCACTTTAAGTACATTGAGTAGAATGGTAAAAAAGCTTTTCAACCTGGATGTGACAGTTTTGTTCATACAGAGGAAAATAAGTGGATATTATGCAGAGGCAAAAAAACAGTCTTTAAAATCCTAGTTGGGTATAAATGAGATCCTCTCCATGGATGGAATGTGACAGCAGGAGGCCTATAAATTGTCAAATGCTTATGTGCCTCCCTAGAAGCAGACTGTGTGTGTGTTTGTGTGCGTGCGTGCGTGTGTGTGCGCGTGTCCAGAAGTACTTACGTGTGCATATATCTAAACTGCATAAAAACACATACATATTCACAAGAACACAGCACACACAAAGTATGATCAAACATCTCAATAGAACTGTACAAATGCGACTGGGCCACCATGGATGTTACGATTACTAACCTTGTCTTGTGGGCTCCAACAAGGTTCAGGGGCCTGGGTTCTGAATTTCCTGATCGGGGGGGGGGGGTCATTTCCAGATTATTTACAATGAGTGTGGTGCCTCCACCCACAGTAAAATTTAAGTGGGTCTGGTTTCACAGTGGTACAACTTCATAAGATGCAGTACCTGCCCACCTCCCCACAGGGTCCCCACACACATGTGCAAAAGTCACAGTACTACACCTTAAAGTCTACTAAAACAGGCAATTAATAACTTTCACTAATAATATGCTCATAAGGCAAAATGTAAAATATCAACAAAACATTTATTGGGGAACATTCACGAGGGATGGGGGAATGCAATGCAAAAAGAATTTTGGCTAAACCTCAAAGGTTATAGTAACGAGACTTAGAGGCAACGCTTGACTAAACTCAGGCTATGTAACCTCTATAACAATATCAACAATTAACAATGCACATGCCCACCAGGCAAAACAAGTCAACCTTGGCTGTGGCTGTAAACCTGTTAAGGCAAATAACCCACCTGTACGAAGGGTGCTGCCTACTGGTACCAGTTTTAACCTTTAAACTCTAAAGGGAGCTCCCTGTGGTTCACCAGGTACCCAGCTGTTGGAACACAGCAGGCCCGCTGGTGTTACAGCTGACCATCCAGCAGTGGTGCACTTTGAAACAAACAGGATAAACACTTTCCAACCCAAAACCCCACAGACCATACAACTGCTTAAATGGCAGAACCTCCAAGTGAGGTATTTGTAATTCCTGCCCCATTGGCCAAATATGTCAATTTGGTGGCAACTTTGTACAAATGTCCCCAGTTGGAGGGCAAGTCCTGAGAGTCACAATTCTGTTGTACCTCCTCCTCCTGCTCTGCAGATGCAGTTCCTCTCAGATTGATGGTTTGGTTGATGCAATGGGGGGACAGATTAAGGATGCATTCTGGTCTCAGGTACCTCTGGCAGTAGCTCAGGCTCTGCTGCTGCAGTCCTCTGTACCTCTTGGGCTGTTCCCTCTTCCTCCTTTTTTTTTTCTATTCAGATTTTTACCCCTGAGCCCTGGCAGGGGCTTCGGCCCTTCAGAGGAGGACTCTCTCTTGGGTCCCGACACTCCTGCACTTGCCAACCCCGATGATTCCCCCACGGCTTACTTCCCATGGTGGGGCCAGGGAGGTGGTGCCCCCTTCCCGGAGACCCAATCCAGAAGTCGGAGTCGGCCTTTGGGTGTGGTGGACCATCATGGAGCCCTGCCAGGCTCCTTTTTCTGCTTTTTCTCCAGTCTCCCCTCCCTACTGACGTGGTTACGTTGGAGCGTGCCTCCCAAAAGTATTGCCCTCCAGCCACCACCAGAGGGCAATCAGCAGGCAGAATGACATGGCACCCTCCCCCCGAGAGAGGAGAGCAGTCCTCCAGATGCTCAATCCTCTCTCTCCCTGCCGACCCCGTTCCCGAACCTGGGTTGCCAGCATGGCGCGAGGTGTAGCGACCAGTTTCTCAACCTCCAGTGTCATTGGGCCAGCCGCCCCTTCTTCTTCTGAAGCACAGACTATCCTAAGGAGCAAGGGCCACACACTTCACACCCACATCCAGGCTTCAGAACTCTAGTGTGCGATGATAGCTAGTACCTGACATTAGTACTAGCTGGCCCGCTCCCAGACTGTCTGCTGGATGGTACAGGTTTCTACTCTCAGTGCAGGCTTTCTCACATAGTTTCTCTCCGATGCACACAGGGCTGGCAGCCATGGCACAGAGTTACCTCCCTTTTCCTAAAAGCAGGCCACAGTATCTCAGGAAAATGTCATCCTGACCCTTCAGTGAACAAATACATAGTTCAGTCTCTGGACACACAGGTTGCAAAAACCTTTTAAAGTCACTCACTGGTAATGGTTGTGGAAGCCCAGGCAGGCTTCACTGGATGGCTCTCCAACATCCCACTAGCAATCTTCTCTCTTCAAGAGCTAACTCAGGACTCTCTCTCTCTCTCTCTTTGAGGGCTAACTAGAGACTGGACTTCTCTGTCACTGCCCTTAGCACTTTTCTGGGGGGTAAAGGCAATTTCTGATCAGTGGAGGGGGATGTCAATCCAACACATCAGTATTCAGAATGTCCACTTGACACTTTATTGGCTACCAGAAAGGCGCCAAGTACATAGTATAGTCATTCTCCCAAAAGTCTTTTTGTGTTACCTGCCAAGTTCTCTGACCTCTGATTGGGTGGCAGTGAGGTCAGGGAGCAACAAGATGGTCTTTACAGTGAAACACAGTACATTGAGTTGGCAGCTTGTTTATAAAGGGAAACTGCCATGCTTTTTCTTCAAGTGTCCCCTTGTTTTCATTATTCTGGTGGCAGTGTCAAGGTAAGTGGTACTTTGTGTCCTTAGTCAGAAGCTTCGTTATCTGCTCCACCCTCCTCATGCAGGCAGATCTCCATGTGATTGCAGTCATTCTGAACTTAAAGGTGCAGGCATGCTGAAATCTTGACATCTGGTCTTCCCTCTTTCTCTCCCCCTCCTAGTGTCTCCGAGCCCCCCTATGTCTGCTAATGTCTCTTGGGGCTGAAGCACACTTAAGGAGGCACAGTGACTGATCACCATGGTGGCACTGCAGTCTGTGGTGACAGGGCACTCCCAGCGATGAAAAAAACATTTGAGCTGGAGTTAGCTTGCACGTTCAAGTAGGCGGCTGCTCGAATGTGCACACATTACTGTGTGGTGATGATTGTTCAGAAGCAACACTACAGTTCCCACAGTGCTCCTCTGCTCCTCTTTCAGACTTTGGTCCTAGCACCAGACTGACCATTCAGGATAGCAGCAGGCAGAGTTCTGGAGTGGAAGAGGAGTCCAGGTGAGCTGCTATCGGGGGGAAGGGAGATTACATTAATGTATAAAGGCACACTAAAAATATATATCAAATGTCAAATGTAAGATATTTTATATATACACGCACACACACACACACACACACACACACACACACACACACACTATGTAGAGGAAAGGCCCATGTACTGTACCTGAGGCAAAAGAAAGGCAGTTGTCAGTTTAAATTCTGCAAAGGGTCATGAAACTAAGGTCCACATTCACTCCATTATTTATTGTATTAAGAAGAAAAATAAGTCTGACCTCATCCTCCTAAGCTCACCTTTCTTGTGCATTTCTGAAGTATCCTTTGAAAACCAGGATAAGCAGGTCAGAGATGGAGTGACCAGACTGAGAGAACTCGTCCCACTCTTCTTTCAGTATTTTTCACTTTTATGCCATATCTGTATGAGTTCATTCAGGTTCGAAGGGGTTGTCTGGTTCCCCACCTTAGCTTATATGTGAACACATCTTGCACTGGATGTAATACACAACATGAGCAAAAACAAAAAAAATGGTGCATCACACACGCAATGTTCTTGATGTTGTGGCGAGGGTGACACAAGCTAGTCAGTAACAGTACTGCGGTAAGTGGGTTTATGATATAAATATGTATAAACTCCTCGTTTTGTATTCTTAACAATACAAATGTCCAAGAACGAAATGCTTTGCCTGCTGTGTGTTACTGAACATTTCAAGTAGTTGTTCGTGCCCTCAAGATAAATAACAGTCTGATAAACTTCTTCAATTGACCCCTGCCACACCATCAATATGTCATCTATGGACCTGCACCACAAAACAATGAAATCAAGGAACATACTAGTGTGCTGGTTATACACATACCGCTTCTCCCATAAGCCCAAGTATAGATTAACGAAGTTAGGGGCAAACATAGCCCCTATGACTGTACCACTAATCTGTAGGAAATATTCACCCAGAAAAAGAAACACATTATACTTGAGGACAAATTGAGCAAGGCAGATCAAAATGTCCATGGGGGGGTCTAAACAGGAATTTAACTTGAATTAATTCTAGTTAATTGCCACAATTGCATTGTCAGTTAGTTTACATAGAAACATAAACGTTGACGGCAGATAAGGACCACAAGGCCCATCCAGTCTGCCCACTTTTTCTACCTTATGAATGTACCATAGGCCTGTACTCTGTCAATGGCCTATCTATTCATACTCATCTGTATTGCTCCCTTATTCCTACCCCAAGCCTGTTTAAAGCGCTGCACTGTATTCATATCCACCACCTCCTGAGGTAGGTCGTTTCATGCATCCACCCCCCTTTCTGTGAAAAAGCCAGCTACTGTGTGTTTTTGACTGTTTTTAATTATTTAATTTGCACTTTATTTGTGGTTTCATTAACTTATTAAGGTCTAGCATAAATGGGCAGAACTGATTTGAAACATTGCCCTCTCGAAAAAGTGCATGCATGCAAAATGTTGCACTCCATTGTGTTTTTCATTTTGCTGTGTGTATCTTTTGAATAAAACAATTTTTTGCACTTTGCCTCGAGTAGCCTCTTGGGTATAATTGCCATGTGTGCTGTACCAGTTTTATTGGTTTTGCTTAGTATTGTGTCACTGGTTGCACTGCAATCACTCTACGTGGCTCTCCTTTTGCACCCTCATAGTAATACACAACATTCTGGGATCCACATGTATAGTTCCTCTATATCTAGAATTGCTTGTTTTGGGGGGTGTTGATAAAGTCTGAAGTAGAAATGTGCTCTTGTGTCTTACATTTAGGAATACTGCAGGGTTTAGCGCCTCCCAGTGTTCTGTTGTTCTAGTCAGGTACAAGTTTGCTCCTGACAATTAGGTTGGATAAGTTAGGTGGCTGTTTGAAAGACAGCAAAGGTAGTTATTGGAAGATACATTTCAAAGTGTCATCCTTACTGAATATTGATTGTAGGTCCTTAATAATTTTTTGTAGGGGCTCCAGATCAGGGTTGTATGTAAAAACCAAGAGTATCCAGTTGGTGGCGATCTTTTTATATTGCAGTAGTTGTTCTCTTAGCATAAGCACAACACATTTCACAGCTCTGTCAATTTCTGTAGAGGAGTGTCCCTGTTCAGTAAATGTGTTTTCAGTGTGGCAAGGGGTTTATCTCCATCCTCCTCACTCAAACACATTCAGTGGTTTCAAAGCGCTTAGCTGTACATTACAGATTTTTTTAGTGTACATAGCGTGATTGCTGTTTTTGTGTAGATATCTTTGTCTGTCTGTTAGTTTCCTGTAGATACAGGTCTGTAAGGTTCCATCTTTGATGGTTGCTGTGGTGTTCAGGAAATTGACGTTGATGTCAGAGTACTACAGGACAAGTTCAAGGCATAGGTGGAGGGTGTTAAGTTCCTGATGAAATTCTTTCAGTGTGTGAGTGCCTTCTGTCCAAGTTATATATATATAATCAATTTTAAATAAGTACAGTATGATTGCAATAATAATTGAAGTCATTCAAGATTAGAGCCTTACAATTTATGTAATATCCAATGAACCAGTTGATTTAGAAATTTGCTCTCGGTCATAATGATCAATATAATAATATTTCTTTTTTGCAGCTTCACAGTCAAAATCATAAACATTTACTGATTTTCTTTAACCAGAAAGAGAATGCTTCAGTTAACGAGTAACCTCATTTCTAAGAGTGTGCTAGCATGATGCAGGCATACTGTTACAGGCACACTCCGTGCAGTTCACCCCTTTCTCCGGGTGTCCATGGCCATCTCTGCTCCAACACTGATCTTTGTCCATGATAATTCTATCCATGGTTTGGCTATAGTTCTGTTGATGAACATGCACAAATGCCTGGAAAACCACAAAATCCAGGGAAAACCACATAATCCAGAGGAAGCATACTGGGGAACAAAATCCAGTTTGAATTTGATACATAACAGAAAACAAAGATACTGATCAAATAACATCTTAAATTCTTTCAGGTAGTGGCCATGATTGTCCATGAGCTATGGTTTTCAGTGTCCTTGACTAATAATGTTTTTCGTGGTTTGGTTTTAATTACTGTAAGATATTAATCAACTGTTTTCTACTATTCTGTATTATATATAATAATACTTATATAATAATATTCTAATATTGTAATCAGATGTATTCTAATATGAATCTGATGTATACTCCTGGTGCAGTGGTATAGCTACCACTTATGACTCTGACAAACTGAGTTTGAGAGTGAGCTCAGGATATTGGAGGGTCAATTGGGGGGGGGAGAGGATTGGGCATCCAAGGGACTGCTCTCCTCCTCTGGGGAGGGGGTGGTGCTGTGCCCCCAAAAGGTTGACTGGCCCTTAGCGGTGACTGGGGATAGAGTGCTGGGATTGCATTGTGGGGGTGAAGGAATGGCAGATGTCCAGCGTGCTGAGTACAGGAGCATGCACTGCATAACCAGTGATGTCACTGCATGCGGGAAAAGCAGGGAAATCATCTTCGCTGGCAGGGTGAACACTGATCCCTCTGAGGCCCTACACCAGTGACCCAGGCTCAGCCCAACTGGATCCTTGACTGGTGGGTCGAAAGAGCTCCCCACCAAAGAGGGGGGAGTCATGGAGGAATGGGCAGGGCAAGTTCATGAAGAAGCCAGGTAATGGGGCTTGGGGTGGCTGTTGTGAGTGGGGCCAGCTAGGAAGAGGAGCATAAGTAGAGAAACAAAAAAAAAGGAATTTTATTTTCTATCTTATTTTAGATTATACCATAAATAGTATCCTGGTTAAAATATAAAAAAATAGTATTGTTTTTTATTATATTTAACATGTTGGTAGTTCCATCTTTCAGATGCACATATGTGGGGAGGTATGAGGAAAAGAACTGCTGTAGTGGAGGCAGACTATGTATACTATAAATTGCAAAACTGCTTAATATTTTTTTTTGAAATTGCAATTTATTCCCCCTTATCCTGCCAGCCCTGACCCTTCGGGGCTACTAAGGTGTCATCCTCCTGCCTCCCGCTCTACCCACGTTCACCTCTGTGTCCCCCATGGAACCTCGGATTACCCCCCCCCCGGGTGGGGACGATTGAAAGGCCCCAACACCCGAGCTACTCACTGTTTCATCGGTCCGGAGGTGGCAGGGCGAGTGGGGGCACATTTTAAGACATGCTCCGGGTAGCCCATCTTCCCAGTTCTGGCAGGAGTTATCCTTCATTTCCTCCCCTACGCTGTGTAGACCATGACGTCAAGGTGCACCGCCGACGTCCACAGTGTGATCTTGTCCGTCCTTCCCCTGCAGGGCTTGTAATACCCTGAGCCTCCACTCGGGGTCAGACAAATTGTGAGCATTGGCTCCTCCTTTCCCCCAAGAGGCGAGTTGTCGGGACGCCTGCCAGTCTCCCGCCGGCCCCTCCAGCACCCTGAGTCCGATCCCGAACCCGGGTCGCTGGCGTCGCAAGCAGAAATCCAACCGTTGTGCCGACGGGCCAGCTAAAACTGCTTAATATATTCCCCAATTGTCAGTCATTTCAAGAAGGGTCCACTTAAGCCCTTTACAGGGGTCTTGATAACTTGAAGAGATGTGTCAACCACAAATGTGAAGATCAGATTGAAAGATATAACTCTCTTGATTAATTTTATTTCTATTTAGCCTCTTTCTTTAGTTTATGTCATTTCTTGTTCCAGGGATTTACTGTAAATAACAAACACCAAGCTTTTGTTTTTAAAGTAAAAACGAATTCCTCAAAATGTAGTATGCAAAAAGTGTAGCCGTATCCCTAAACGCTATGGTTTATCAATAGATTTGATTTATTAAACTGGTGAAATAGTGTTGCTGGTGTCTCTCCCTCCCTCTCACCTCCCCTCGCTCAAGGCGCTTGACCATCAGTTTTGTTATTTTTAAAAAAATGGCAATCGGGAGCACATCCCTGCCACTGATAGTGTTGCTACTACAGTTTTCTCCCTCCCATCCCCCCAGGGTGTTCAGTCACCATTTTTTTATTTAAAATTATCACTGGTAAGAAGCCCATCTCCACCACCGGTACTGTTGCCTTCACCACAGCAGTTCTTTTCCTCATACCTCCCCTCATGTACTCATCTGCCAATTTCCTTTTTTTAAATTGCCAGTGGTCAGCAGTCCATCCTTGCTGCTAGTACTGTCATTGTAGTCATGTCTCTCTACCTCCTCTACCCAAAGTCTGACTTTAATCAGGAACATCCACCCGGCTCACCCTACCTCATCTAGTAAAGTAACTGACCTCTGGCCCACTCTTCTCTGCCATCAACCAACCTACCCCCTATTCACCCTTCCAAAAAGGACACATTATGTGTCTTGGTGTGTGACCAACACAGCCCTCCTTCCACCTCAGCCAGCCACCATCTAATGAATGAAAATGCATCTGTTTTCATTCATTAGACAGTGGCCAGCCAAGTTGGAGAGAGTGCTTTATCTGTCAGACACCAAGGGACAGACTTTTAAAATTCATGCAGTTGTTCTTCCTCTCTGGGGAAATACACTGGGAACCCTTGGCCCCAGACATGAAGCACTACCTCACAAGCCATAGTACAATACTTATAAGAGTAGTGACTGTGGAAAGTGTTTCTCAAGTAAACAGTATCTTTCTAGATATCAGTGAGTGTACCCTGGAGGGAATAATGTCAAATATACTGAATGTGGGAGGAGTTTAAGATGGCAGTTCCAACCCACAAGCTATCAGAGAGTACATACAGGGGAGAAACCTTTTAAATGTATTGAGTGTGGGAAGAGCTTTAGATGGAAGGATGCACTTGGTATCCTGTGACTTCGGCTATCCGCAAGTGGGCATAGGGAAGGCGACCAGATGGGGAGGTGCATGGGGGGAGCGAGCACACTGAGCGAGGGGTGGGAGGGTTTGTGAGCGGTGGTGCTGCAGATTGCTGCTAAACTGGCACCGTGGTGTGGTGGGGTGGGTGCTGACATGGGGTGGCGGGGATGCAGGGTTCGGGACTGGGCGCCGGCATATTTTGTTATGCCCGGCCCGAGACAAAGATTTTTTCTTCCCCACAGATGCACCCACCCTCGACATGCATCCCCCTGGAGTTGAGAATCTATAGTAGTGGGTGTGGGGGACGTAAAAGAAAAATACAGAGTTTTTGTGCCGCTTTCACTGGTGCTGGAGTTGCACATTACCCAAATTGAATTTCGACGATGTACACTCACCATAAGGACGATTGCCATTCGGCAATCGCCCTTATGACATAGCACCAATGCACTTGTGTGACATCAAAAGTTACACAGAAGAGAGAAACCTGGTGGTTAGATGTGACCTTATGTGAGAAAACCTGTACACAGCAACAAAGCAGTGTTGCTAGACTAGTTCACTGGAGTTTATCGCCTTAACCCTGTATCACAAAAGCACTGGGGTCACAACCCTGCCAGGATTACAGAGACTAACAAAGTGGTACTTCATGGAGCACCCCACTGGGAACAATAACAGTGCTTTTGTCCACACAGCCTCTTCCCATAACATGCAACATGGAAACATAATGACCATCAAACAAGGAAACAAAGTTCCAACAAATATTTATTAAAAGGGTAGGGCAGAGAGAGAACAAAGGAGCAGCAGGGAAAGTGAAAGTAATGGGGAGGCAATGCAGATGTTATATAGAGAATACTGGATGGGCAACCATGCAGAATCAGTGTTAAGCTAAAGAGGGGTCTGATTCCCTCTGACCTTAAGAGCAAAGCTCGAGGGGTCCAAGGGAATCAGACCCTGAGGTGGCAGAACACACTGATTCTGAATTGGGTTACCCATACAGCATTTTTTATAGTGTATGGTGCCCAAAAATATATTTTGAAATGCTTGTATTTTTGAATATAAAATCCAGTTTTGCTGCCTTGTATTAGTCTGTGTTACTGGCTGGTTGCTAGGTTCCCTGGTCATTGCTAGGGCTGTAATATAATCACGGTAAAATTTGCCAATTTTTTTACGGCTCATATTTTCAAAAAACAGCTGATTTCATGGAAAAGCACAAATCCGTATGTTTAGTATCACAAAATGTTTTAATGCAACAAAAAGTTATAAATATTAGTCAGACATGTATTGAAGTAAGTTAAAAACAGTTGCTAAACATCTATGTCTCAGTTTAAGTTATTTTGTTGTAACATTGAGTACATGTTGAGATTCTCTGGTTTAATACTCCTGTTGTTCGTCAAAAGGGCCCCATACCTTGAGAATGAGCACTCAACACTAGCGCTATGAACCGGCACACTTAAGCAGCTTAAGGCAGTGCTGCTTAAATTAGGGACTGAGGGCTGGATATTCAAAAGGGTTGCACCATGCGCAATAGGGTTGCGCCTGCGCAAGTCCGAAATTGCGCCATTCTGCCATATTCAGCAGGAGGCAGTTGCACCCCCCAAGTCAAGCTGAGCAACAGCGCAATGCTAATGAAGGCATGCTGAACCAGAGGGGGAGGAACCATGCATAAACTGCACATCCCGATATTCAGCGGGCTGTGCAGAGTTGTGCAGGCGCAATCCCCAACCTGCGCCTGCACAACTTTGAGCCAAAAAAAGGAGTAAGTCGAGGGCCACCCACAGGTGAGCTGCCACATTGCAGGGCGCAACACAGCAGCTGCCACCTGTGGGTGGCCCTCAATCTCTCCCTGTGCCCCCTGCAGCTCAATCGCGGGCATATAGTAACCCCCACCGACTGGGCCTGATTGCGGGCAGAAGCATCCCCACCCTGACTGGCCCGACTGCGGGCATAAGTTAAAAATCCCCCACCCACTGACTGGCCCAATCCGGGCATAAGTGAAAATAAACCCCACCCCCACTAGCCCGATCGCGGGCAGCAAGAGTTCAACCTCCAAGAACATATCCCTGGTGGTCCAGTGGACCTTGAAGCCCGATGCGGGCAGCAAAGAGTTCAACCCCCAAGGACCACCTACCTTGGTGATCTAGTGGCCCCCACCCACCCACCCAGAAGCCCCACCAACCCGCTCCCCGTCAGCGGGCGGGCGGCAGCATCCCACCCCTGCCGCCCGCCACTACCAAATGATCGCCCAGTAATGCACGCCCATTGGTTCAGAGTAAGAGCCAATGGGCGTGCAGCCCATACCGTACAAGGCAGTCCAGATATGTGAATATCGCCCCGGCCACACCCCTACACAACTATTTTGTGCAGTGCAAGGGCTTGCGCCACAGAATAGTACAGTTTGACTATCCAGTCCTCTGTCTCTATAATTGCTCCAGAACTCCGTAATATTCCGGTCATGCAAGGCTAGTTTTTTAGACTGAACTTCAGCGATGTAAATTCATAGTTCAGAATGGGCACGTAAGTTGTAATCAAATGCTGGTATGCCGCTGCATATTTCTGCTTCATCAACAGCTAGAGTTGCGAGCCAGACAGGATTAAAAACATGAACAGCTTGAAAAAATTTAGAGGCAGACTGGTTGAAGTGTCCTTTTCCTGACATGTAGTTGAACATCTTTTGTGTGCAGGCAGACATCATGGCTTTTGTTGGTGGGTTGTCTGTTGCTTCTTCTTTGACCTGCAAGAATATCGCGAAATCTGTTAATTCATCATACACTAGGTGCGATTTCACTTCGTCACCTTCATATCGTTCTAACGTCTTGACGAGTGGAGGGGAATTAACAGCGACTTCATTTACACTGCTCACTACTGCTCGATTTGATGACAAACAAATAACATCTTCACAAGCGGTGCTTTCATCTGTAAATAATTCAATATACTCTTGCAAATGTTCAGCATGATAAAATACTGCATAGAACCAAGTGTTCCACCGTGTTATCACAGGGGTTGAGGGCGGTGCTGTAGACAGTTCCTTACTATTTAAAAATTGTTTAAATCTAGCTTTTCTTGCAGGGCATGCTGTAAATGCTTTTTTAACAGATACCACCAGATCATTCACTTCGGGGTGATTTTTACGCCAAATGTCACCATGGAGATTAAGCAGGTGTGCAGGACATGTTACATACATACAGTACTAACATACCAACATACTAAAATGGCAGCAGAATAGGCTTAACTGTCTTTCGCGTCTGCTCATTTGGTCAGCCCCCACCCTGGGAGCTGACCTAGCTGCCCGCCTTGCCTTCTCTGGCTTCTCCCTTCCCAGTTCCAGATATTCTCGCTGCATTTGATTTTGCTTCAAGAACCCTTCCCCTGTACCTGTCCCACCCCCTCTTGAACCCCTCCACTGTCTCTGCCTCCACCAGCCCCCTAGGCAGCGTATTCCATGGCGTTACATGTACATCATTTAGTAAAACATGCTTTAAACTTTGTACCCAGCATTTATTCATATACATCGCACTGTCTGTGACAAATGCGAAAACTTTTGTGTACTCGATATCAAATGCCTGCAAGCATTTCAAAACTGCTTGTGAAACTACTTTAAAGTTTGTTATCTCAAGAACAATGCAGTCCAGCAAAATAGGTTCCACATTAGGTTTTAGTTCTTTCCCTGAAATGCAGTTTAGAGACAGAACAGCTACGATGTTCAGAACATATCTGTCTTGGACGTCTGTTGTTTTATCGCAGATGATTGAGAGTGAAACAGCATCAGCTACTCTTTTTTAATTTCAGAGAGGTGGTATGTAAATACTTTAGGTAGATATTCCCCTCTTAGCCACTGAGATGCGAGGATAATACCAACACTTTTTAGGTTAGATTCAAGGAAGCTATGAAGAGAAAGATTGTCCAGTGCATGAAGTGGTATGTTGGCAGCCACGAATGCTTCTACATGATTAAATAGGGCAATTTTTCTACATTCTTGCTGTACTGATTTGGCAGAGAACAGCTCAGTAACAGTTATCTGCTTTTCACTGTATGAAGCTGTGTTTATCTCGATCTTCCTCTTTTTGGGCGTATGGGAAAATGCATCGAGATGCCAATCACAGCTGGCTTTTCGTTTGTGATCTATGGGTATGTTACAAGCCGTACAGAAAAGCACTTCACCTGAAACATGGAAGGTCCCTCGTTTGTATTGAGAACACCATTGTTGTGCGTTCACATTGCCGGTCTTGGAAGCAGGAGACTGTTTTAGTTTCACCGACATTAGTAAGTTCAACAAAACAGAGATAAGGCAAGATGCAGTAGCACAGTAATAGGACGTTTTGCAGCACATCTACCTACTGGTTATCTGAAACCCTGATATATCGAGATGTTAATTAAGATTAATCTAAGGAAACTCAAAGGATAACTAAATTACACAAGCCACAACACAGGTGATTGCAGTTTTTAATCGATTAAGCTGTAGTGTTCCTGTAATTGTAGCTGATTTAATCTACTAGCAAAGCAAGAGTTAGGAGAAATGATCAATTAAGTACTTGGTCGTGAAAGGGAAAAGTAACCAAAAGTAACCATTTTCAGATATTTCATGGAGACTGCACTGCTGCTTATAAAGTAAATCATTTTCACGGTATCCGTGAAGGATGTGCACGCCGTGAAAAACTTACAGCCCTAGTCATTGCTAGGGAACCAAACCAGTGTATGTCACTAGCAGTCTTTCAATCGGCTGGTAATTTAATTAGGGCAGGTCATAACAAAAAAAAAACATGGCGGCCACATTCTCACTAAGTGAGAGACTATCTGTTCATAAAGTAAATATAATATCTGGTTGATCCTGTCGACTTAGCCGGTTGATCCTGCCGGTATGGAGTTTGTAGCAGCTGTGCCACCAACACCGGGATGGATTATCTTGGTGATCCTTGCCATTTTCGGTGAGTGCTTCATGTGCACCTACCTTAAGCCTTATGAATCAATAGAATGCTGTTCTGCATATATGGGCTGAACAGCATTCTAAGAACTGATTTTAGCTGTGCTGAACAGCTTTTCAGCACAGATAAAAAACAAACAAGTACAACATTCCACCATACACTATATACTCAATAACAATAACCCCACACTGTCTGGCCACCCTCCTGCAAGTCCACAGGTTCCTCAAGTGGGTGCACCCAGCTTAGATTCCCCGACAGGCCATGGGTGAGAGTGCTTTCAGTTGCAGTGAGTACCTTACTGGGAACGCAGTGGCTGCTAGCAGGGTGGATGAAATGGCATGCTTTACATGGTAACCAAACAGTTGCAACAGATTCTTAAGAATCTGTTCTGTTTGCAAAAACTGGAGTTTCGGAAATCCCGATTCTGATTCTGATTCTGTTCAGCATCCAATTCAGGCATTAGAAACATAGAAGATGTCGGCAGATAAGGACATCTTGGCCCACCTAGTCTGCCCAGTTTTCCCTGCCTACTGTGCCACTGCAGACCCTATTCGATCTCCGGTCATCTCCTCCCCTTGCGTTACTACCAAGGTCCCCCTTGTATCTGTCCCAGGCATGCTTGAATCCTGTCACTGTTTTGGCACCCACCACCTCCACTGGAAGACTGTTCCAGGCATCCACCACCCGCTCTGTGAAGAAGTATTTCTTTACATCTCCTCTGAACCTCACCCTGTCCAACTTCATAGTGTGACCCCTTGTCCTTGAGCTTCTTTTTCCATGGAAAATGGAATCAGAAGTTCTTATTGCACATCCTATTCTGCTTCTGCGTTGACTGCTAACTCCCATCCAGTAAACATTTCCCTACCAGAACAAAAAAAAAACCAACAACTCCCATTTCCCTTACCTGATAGCGAAGCTGGCTAGGGTCCCTGAAGGCTCAGCTGCTGTGAGAGGTAGCTGCGGTGCAGTGTGGTCCGGTGAGTTTGGTGCCATAAGACTGTCCAATTGTCCAGATCTAATCCATTAATGTCCACACTAGTAATAAGTCCCCCTCACTAGCCTCTGCTACTGAGTCCTGCAGTGCATACATGTAATGCATTGACTGCAGTAGGACCAATCTGCTAACCCCTCCCACCCCAACCTTGACCTTGACCTGGAGAAGTGAGTGGCTTGTGCTGGTCGACTCACTTGGACACACAGGAAATTAAAGTTAAATAAAATTGCTTTTTTTTTTATTGCCTGCCACCCCAGTCAAACTCTCCATCTGGTGCTGCTTTTGGTTCAGTATAGCTAAAATCTCTCAGAAACCCTAGTGACCTGAGGGTGGCCAACTATAAGAGATGCCTGGGGATAGCCATCACCAGATGTCTTAAGTATGGCATGTGGTGGCGGCTAGCCCCAGGGACTGCTTAAGGTTGGCCACCTCTGTGTCACTAGGGGATTCTGGAAGGTTTTAGCTACAGAAACAAAGCAGCACCAGATGGAAAGTTAGACCATGGTGCCAGGCAATAAAAAGTTATTTTATTTACCTTTCGTGATCGTGTCCTGTGTGTTTGAGTGAGTCAACCTGCACAAGCCACTCACTTTTGGGGTTGGATTGGGGGGGTAGCTGATTGGGCCTACTACAGACAGTGCACTGCATGTTTGCCAGACTCAGTCGGAGGGAGCTCACTAATAGGGAGGCTTGTGGCTGGGGGGGATTTATTACTGGAAGGGACATTAATGGACTAAATGTGGTCAACTGGACAACTCTATGGCACCAAACTCACTGCACCGCACTGCAGCCACCTCTCACAGCAGCTGAGCCTTCAGGGACCCCAGCCAGAAGCATAATCATCAGGAAAGGGGAAGGGAGGGAGATTCTTTTTCTTGCTGTTTTACTAGCAGGAGGTATTAGGATGCAGAATTGGAAATAGATTTCAATTCCGATTCTGCATCCAACAAGGGGTTTCGGAAGTTGGATTATTGGCATTGAATTCTGAGATTCTGAATTCTGAAAAACAGCTCAGAATCTGGGGACTCCAATTATGTGGGTATAGATGCCAAGCAACCCAAACTAAACAAACTTCTAAACCAACCAAACACAACTTGTTAAAAAGGGGCCCCTATTCTTAATCCAGGGAAAAGTTGCCGGTTGGCCTCCTCAGGTCTTCTGCCTGGGCCTAGTAAGTTTTATGCAGTCCACCCAGGGTTTTCTCCCTTTGTCCAGATTTCACTGGCAAACACCCCCGGTGGCAGGGCCGAAACCCTGGTGGTTACTCATGATTGTGCAAACTTCTAGGATCACTTTGCTGGGTTGGATAGCTGACCAGGCAAGACATTGAATGGCTTCCAGATGGACAGCTGACCTCTCCAGAAGCAGTCTAGTCTCTCTCTCTCTCTCTCTGCTGTCTACTTGGGTGGTTGTTCAGATGCAGATGCAGAAGGCTTAGCTCTACGAAGCCGGTTCGACGACAAAGTTGTTGACCACCGTCACAGAGATGGATTTATGTCAACCGCAAATTGCGGTTGACATAAATGCGATCGGAGACCCTGGCTGTTTTTTCATCAGGGGGCTTCTTCCCAGAACCCAGAGCCCCCTGCACCCCCCGGTCTCTAGGATTCCAACTCCATGTCGGAGTTGGATCGGGGAAGGGGTGCAGGACCGGGAGACAGTGTGCCAGGGTCTCAGGTGGACCACTACAGCAAAAATGTCGATGTTGTTGGCATCGACATTTTTGTTGTATTGGTGTCACCATGCAGGGGGCATACCAGAAGGTTCAGTGACCTTGCTGTAGGCTGTGACATCTTCGGTCAGCAGTTTCTTAGTGGAGGTTGCTCCCTTGAATAAAAATTCATGACATGGTGGGACAAGCCCAGCTCCACTCTTTGCCTTTACTCAGTCAGCAAATTGCTTTCTGTACTTTTACTCAGGTGTGCAAACACTTCAGGGGCCTGCCAGAGCTGCAGCTCCTTGCAGGCACTAGATTACAGGCTCACGGCGTTTCCTATCACACAGATTTCATGGACTGAGCCCAGCTTATTTACTGCAGGTCTTATTTAGTAAACTGAACTCGACCTCTGATTGGTCTAACAGCTCCCAGACTTGCTGGGCTCTGGAATGCCAGTCCAGACCAAGCAGTTTCTGGAGCTTTGTAAGCAGGGGATTGGCCCAGATTCCTGGGGTGAATATCTGTGACCCCAGACCCTTTCCAGAAACCTTTGTGGGGCCAGAGGGATTGGTGGTTGCATGACCCTCGCAATGTTTATTGACATTGTCTTCCCCAGTCTTTTACAGCATCTGCTGCTTTTATTTGGAGCCCCTGAGGTCTCGTTGCTTCTGTCCTGGCCCTTCTGTCTGCCCTGAGGCCAGAACTATGTTTGGTTTGTTGACTGAATGCCTGGTTTCATGAGTTGGGGAGCTGGTTGTGGGATGCAGCACTTGAAGCCACTCTCCTGGTGTCTCTGGGCATACATATGTGCTGACAACATTACTCGTGACCCCACTGCTTGCTCTGTGGGCTGGTAACAATTTTGTTAAGCACCCAGTGACACTTTTGTCTTTGGTCCCAACTCTGCTGCCTGACATGGAGTCTGGGACCATTGTCAGGTGTGGAGCCCCTTTTTCAAAATTGAGCTCCTGCTTTTTTAGGAGTGAGGCTGTGCGTACTTGGCTGTCATGGTGGCTTCCGTCCTGGGAGGGGAACCTAAGTCTTCAGTAGATGTTTTAAATATTACTTTGATGAACATTTAAACTAGCCAAGGGGGGTAGCAGAAAAAATTAGGGCAGCAGTAACTACCTCCAGGCTAAAACAGAAAGTAGGGAAAACCCAAGGGGAATGGAATCCCCCAGACTGGAAATGAATAAAGGAAACAGGGCAAGAGAAATGAAGGGGGATATGCATGGAAGCATTAAAAACAGATGGGGGAGGAGAGAGGGTAAAAAGGAAGGAAGGGGGATAACATGCTGAGTGGTAACAAAATCTGGAAGGTCATGTGTGCGTATGCTAGAAGTCTAGGAAATAAGATTCCGGATCTAAAATCCATAATGGCAGAGGCTGACCTGGATACTGTGGCCATTACTGAGTCATGGTGCACAGAAAACCATGACTGGGACATGTCGATACCAGGCTATGCTCTGTTCAGGAGGGACAGGGTGGGAAGGAAGGGAGGGGGTGTGGTGCTTTATGTGAGGAAGGGCATGAAAGTAACAGAGATACAGGGAATACATGGGGGAGCAGAAGTGCTGTGGGTCACCCTGGAGACAGGGAATGGAGCCTGTATTTGCACTGGCATGATCTAGAGACTTCCAACACGGGGGGGGGGGAGTTAGATAAGATACTGGTGCAAACTATTGGCAAGATGGCAGAAAAAGGGGGAGGTGCTGCTGGTGGGGGACTTCAGTCTGCCGGAGGTAGACTGGAACCTCCCAGCTGCGGCTTTAGCTCGAAGCAGGGACATCCTGGAATCCCTGCAGGGGGCATTCCTCAGGCAACTAGTCAGTGAACCCAGCCATGGTGGGGCAATTCTGGTGTAATGCCCCAAAGTTGGGGCACCACAGTAAAAAAATTAGAAGCAATTAAGCTTAGGGGTAACAGGAGCCCAGGGTGCCTGCTGTGGGTGTGGGCAGCAGGGTGCAGTACATAGGTGCCCCTGTGAGTAAAGTCCACCCCCCTTAAATAGAAATGCTGTAAATAATAGAAAAAATGCCCTGTGCACTTAAAATATTGTCAAAAAGCAGAGTTTTGTATGCAGCTGCAGCAACAATGGCTTGGATGGAATGCTGTGCTGAGCTGCTCATGCACAGCATTCTACTCCAACCATTCCAGAACCAGAAGCTTGGTTTTTAAAAAATGTAACAGTTTTCTGGGTAGTTCCTGCCAGGCTGTGGAGAGGAGAGGACACCACAAACTAAGGGGAACCTCTTGAGGGCTTACTTGGTGGGTTGAAGCTGTTTCCCCGAGGGTTTGTTGGTGTGCCTGCTCTGGCTCCAGCTGGTGAAGACTTCTGTACAGCTCCGGTTTGGTGCGCGGTGCCATCGGGGCACCAGAAAAGTAAATAAAGTCCCGCTGTGCAGCTGTTGGGCTTGTGAGCCCTACTCATTTATTTATTTTAAAGTTTTCCCTGTCCCTCGTCTGTGGCTGTTCCTAGAGCCGCATCGCTGTCCTGTCTGTCGGCCGTCTGAGGCCCCCTGTCGCCCGCCACATTACCTGCGCCAGCTCCCTCCCTCTGCCAAACAGCTTCCAGCCTCTCGACTGCAGCTCTCTTCAACCCGTCCGGAGTGGTGAGTCAGATGCAGTAGTGTAGCAAATTCCCAAAGGGCCTGGGTTCAAGGTGATGTTACAGAGCCCCTCCCCAATTTTGAATAAACATCAAAATTATGATTTGGGCCCTTCAAACCTCATGGGCCTGGGTGCCACTGCACCCCCTGCACCCTTGTAGCTACGCCCCTGGTCAGACGGCAGCACATAAAAGTGTGCTGGCTGTCCAACGGTAGAGGAAAGAGTGTGTTTTTTTTTAATTAAATTGTTAGCGCTGTAGGCACTTGGGGAAGCGGCCGAGCACCGTAGGGCAGTCGGGTCATAAGCACCCAAATTAATATTCATTAGAAGTGCAGGCTAGTGACACCCATGAGGAGGGGCTAGGGAAGCAAGGCCAGTCAAAGGCCTAATGAATATTTAGGAGGGGGCTGAGTTAAGGAGGGACCAAGACTCAGAGTGACAGCAGGCTCTCTGTGAGCCAGATAATTAAAGGGGCCCACCAGTTTAAAAGGGGCAAGTCAGGCCCAAGATTTTTAAGAGGACTACCAGGCCTGTGGTATTGAGAGGGCTACCAGGCCCACGATATGAATTAGGGCTACCAGGCCCAAAGTGAAGTGGGCACTAGGCCCAGGGTAATATAGGGGCTTCTAGGCCTGAAGTGAAGAGGGCACCAGGCCCACAGTTAAAGCCGGGCACCAGGCCCAGTTTAAGGAAGGGCATCAGGCCCCAAAGTAATAAAGAGGGCATCCAGACCCAGGTTAAAGGAAGGACACCAGGCCCAGTAAAGGGAGGGCACCAGGCCCATGGTAGTAAAGGGCACCAGGCCCAGTAAAGTGAGGGCAGCCAGGCCCCTGGTAGTACAGGGCAGCCAGGCCCAGTAAAGGAAGAGCACCAGGCCCGTGGTAGTAAAGGGCACCAGGCCCAGTAAAGTGAGGGCAGCCAGGCCCCTGGTAGTAAAGGGCACCAGGCCCAGAAAAGTGAGGGCAGCCAGGCCCATAGTAGTAAAGGGGCACCAGGCCCAGTAAAGGTAGAGCATCCCAGCCCATTAGGAAGAGGGCAGCAGGTATACGGGCAATTAGTATAACCAGGCTAAATAGCCAGGGCAATTACCTTAAAGTGCTTGGGGTAGCCAGATCCTAACGAAGACAGACCCCAAGAGGAAAAGGGTCTGACTAAGGGGTATTTAAGCACACAACCTGTTATATAAAGTGATTATCAGCTGTTGTACTGTTTGTATGAACTGGTTCTTCTTCTGGCATGTCAACTGTTGTGTTTATTGCATGAAGCACCAAGACTGTATTGTATAATATTAGGATTGTGGTCATTTGCCCCTGACAGTGAACAACTGCCCCGGATTGTTGCAATCTGCCCCTGCTCCAGGCAAGTTGCCCCTGCCAGTGAACAACTGCCCTGGATTGTTGCAATTTGCCCCTGCTCCAGGCAAGTTGCCCCGACAGTGAACAATTGCCCTGGATTGTTTCAATTTGCCCCTGCTCCAGGCAAGTTGCCCCTGACAGTGAACATTCCAGTGTATTATGCTATAAGAAGTACCATTGTGCAGCATCAGGTCCTGATTCAATCTTCAGCCTCCAGCAACTCTTCACCATAGCAATCTTCACCCAGCAGAAGCCTTCAGCAACTTCTTGCTCTTTCATCCGCTGTAGTCGAAATCGATGTCTTTTGAGTAGTCACGGCCATTGGTTCCTGATCAGCTTGGAAGAAAGACGTCTGAAAAGTGTCTGATCCGTCCCTCCCAGACGCCCGCCGGTAGATGAGTCTATCGTAGCCAAGTGTGGTCATGGTCGTGGCCGCCGTTTCTTATTTTGTTCTTCATCTTTGTGGAATCCTGATCTTCACCTTCTACTCCTTCTTGCTTGTTTCATCCTGCATCACCAGTGCAATCCTTAGGGTAGCAGCTCAAGTTTGGTGGTCTTTCAAGTGGATCTGTCGCCAAAAGCAGCTCAGCAGTTCATCTTCTTCATCCTTGGTAGTCCTCCTAGTGGATTCTTCACCAAGTCCTGTGTTCGTTTGGCAGCTCTGGTCGAGGGTAGGTGCTAGGAAATCCTGCAGCAGTTCTTCTTCGTCTTTGGCAACCCTAGTCGAGGGTTGGTGCTGAAGAGAAAGCAGCAGATTCCTTCTCCTGTGGCAATCCTGCAGGTGGATTCCTTGCCACATTTTGGTTCTTCATCCTTGGCAGCCCAGTTCGAGGGTTTTTGTGCCAAGAAAGAGCATTCCCCAAGTTCGTCAGTTCACGCTCTTGTATTCCAGCAACCCTGGAGAGTGGGTTGGCCGATGTCTATGGTCTGTTTACCAATCTCTCCATTCCCTGTTTGCAACCTCTCATAGGTTTCCTGGTGAGCTTGGTGCCAAGCAAGAGGTCCCCTTTCTCTTGACCCCTATTCTTCAGTTGTGCACGAAGACGACAGACATCTACATCTAATGGACTTTTGAGACTGTGAGACCATTTGCTGATTGTATATTGAATGCTTGTAACATGGTATGATACAGTAATAAGGTACTCTTGACACATAAATCTGTGGGTAAGAAATTGTAAGAGTGATAGATAAGAACATTATAGAGTGGCCTTAGGTGGATGTACATATGGAGTGATTAGAGTGGTAATCGTTAGTTATTGTCTATAAGTAAGAGTTATTCTCTGACTTTCCCTTGTGACCGTGTCTACCTTTCCTTGGTATAAATAAAAGCCTGCTGGGCATCAAACTTCAGATTGTCTCCTGCCTCTCCTTAAAGGGTGTTTCCTGGCACCCAAATTGATTCGGACCACAGGATTGTCTCACCAGTCCACCCGCTTGAGGCGACGCTGGGTGTGCAGCTGGGACAGGCGATCTTCTAGGATAGCACCCCAGTTGATATGATCACCACACTGGACCTGGTACTCACTAGCAGGGACAGTGTTTCAGACATCAAGGCACAAGGCCACCTGGGTAGCAATGATCACCGTGCCATATGGTGGAATATAACGATGACTGCAGAACTGAACCCCAGAACAGCAGGGTCCTGGACTTCAGCAAGGCAGATTTTAATGTGTGAATGTCTCAGGGATGACCTGGGGGAGGTGGAGGAACAGTGGGTGAAGCTAAAAAGGGCCATAGTGACGGTAACAAACCTCTGCAGCAATCAAGTGAGCAAATGCAAGAGGAAAATGAGATCACTATGGTTCTTGAAAGAGGTGGCTGAAACGGTAAAGGCTAAAAGGGTAGCATTCAGAGGTGTAAGGAGATGCAGAGGGAGGAGGACAGGGAGGAGTATCAGAGGGGAGCAGGGAGTGCAGTAAGGAGCATAAAGGCACAAACTGAAGAAAGAATAGCCAGGGCAGTGATGAAGGGGGACAAGATAATTTTTAGGTAAGTAAGCGAAAGGAGGAGTATCAGGGGTGGGATTGTAAGGTTAAACAGGAAGGGGGAACTGTGCAGAGGGGAACCAGGAAAAGGCAGACATCCTGAACAAATACTTTTGTTCAATATTCACAGGAAGGAGAAAGAGAAGGGCCACAAAAAAGTAACAGGAGCGCTGGAGGGAAGGAGGTGGATACTAATCAGTTTCCAGATGAGTGTCCTGAAGGGTCTCACTAATCTGAGAGTGGACAAAGCAGTTCGGCCAGATGGGATGCATTCAACTGTACTGAGGGAGCTCAGGGAGGTACTGGCTGCACTTCTGACAATCTTGTTTAACAGCTCATTGGAAACAGGAATGGTTACAAAAGACTGGAGGAGGGCAGATGTAGTCCCACTTCACAAAAGTGGCAGCAGGTATAAGGCGGGCTCTCCCCAGTGTCTAGGGGCAGTCCAAATGGTAACTTTGGTGACAGGGGCCACTGTACAGCCAGGCACACAGTCCTAGAAAATTTAAACTCATTTCCTGGGTTCCTAGAAGATATCTTCAGGGGATGCCAGCCTTACTTAGCAGCGAGGGGCGTGCAGCAGCTGTGGGGGCAAACTTGATTAGTGCAATCACACAATGCTATAAATAAAGTCCACTGTCCACTCTGGGTTCAAAGAATAAGGAAAATGTGATTTAACTGAGTAAATTTGATCAAGTCACTCCATGGAGCGTGGGATAAAAATTACGAGGTGGATAACCATGAAGGTGAGCTGCCCAATATAGTCTGTAGCAAACATTTTTTCAGAAGCTCTTAACTGCAGCGCTCCCTCTGGGCCAAACATACTCCATCATCCTGGCAGCAGCAAACAAGAGTGAGCCAAAAGCAGGCCACATACTGAATCTTTTCTACCCGAACTCACTCCTGCACAAAACTCACTTTCTTTTCCACATTTTCTGGGACTTGACTCACAGGCCACACACCGCACTAACAGCTACAGGCTGTAGAGTAGCTGAACGTAGTAAGCAGTACTCCCATCATTGTGGTTCAGATCTGGAGCCCCCAATGAGGTGGTCTCTTCTCACAACAAATGAAGTTCCTCAGAAAATGCCAAGTTCCCTCTATCCTAAGCCTTGTGCAGCTCCGAGTGATCCAGGGCATTTCTGTATTATCCCTGGCAACCCCAAAGACCCATGCACGCTCTGATCTTAGGCTGAATAGGATTCCCAGCACCCCCCTGGCCAGGCTGAAGTGCCACCAGAAAGGGAGACAGGCTAACACCACAATGCTTCCTGCAAAACATACTGCCTGCACTGTGCTACCCCAATGACCTGGCACAGGACTTTCTTCATGCTCACTTACAGACGAGGAAATGGGGGACCCAACTGTGCCTCCCCACCAATGTGCCAGAGAATCACGAGGTGGGCCACTTATCTTCTTCCCAGGCTCCTACCCTCCACCATGGTGCAGGTAGTCCCCATACAGATAAGAAAATAGGAATTTGTGATTATCTTTGGAATGGGCTATGTGGAACTCGAGGCTGTGTTTTTCCCTTCCTGATAGTCCTTTTTAGTTCTTTAATGGCAGTTCTGTATTGTCCCAGTATGAGTTCTTTTGTGTCTGTTGTGCATTTTTTTAAATGAGTAAATAGTTTTTTTCTTCTGTTTGATTTTCCTACAAATATCATTATTTAACCACAAAGGAATTTTACCTTTATTGTTATATTTTATCCGGGCTTGAATATAAGCTTTTTCTAGGTCTATTATCTTGTTTTTAACAAATACCCAAGAGTCTTCCAGGGTTAAAGGTGATAAAATTGTTTCCCATGGGGTATTTTTTAGGCTGTTGTTTATTGCCTCAAAGTTGGCTTTGCGGTAAGAGCACCTGAGCATTATTAACTATTATGCTAGATTCATACTGTAGATCAAATAAAATGGTATGGTGGTCACTATTCCCTAGTGGGTCTGATATTGAAAGATTTAAGACTTTGTCCTTAATATTGGTAATCACAAGGTCTAATATATTGCACCCTCTAGTGGGTTCTTGAACAATTTGCTCAAGCCCTAATTAATTGATTGTTGAAATAAAAGTTTTTTCGACAGCTGTTGTGCCGTTAGTAGTAAACCAATTTATGGACGGCATGTTAAAGTCTCCCAGGATCAGGATATCACCTTTATTCGTCATGTGGCTGATGTCCTGTATTAATATGTTTGTATAATCTGAATCAGAAGATGGTGGGTGATAACATGTACCCAAAATTAGTCGTGGGTGTCCCTGAAACTGAATGGCTACCCATATGCTTTCCGTTAGTGAAGTACAGTATGTGGGTATTCATGTGAATGAATTGTGTCTTTAATATAAATACATACACCACCTCCTTTTTTGTGAAATCTATCTTTTTGGTATAATTTAAAGCTTGGTATGTCTTTCATCCAGGTTGAATCTGGGTCCCACCATGTCTCTGTTACTGAAATTATGTCAATATCCAGTAAGTGAATTTTGGTTTCAAGCTCGGAGATTTTTAACAAGTTTAAGGACCTTGCATTAAGAGATAATATTTTGCAAACCTTAGAAGCTGGAGGCTTATTTGATAGAGTCTTGGGTGTCACACCAAACTCACCCCTTGATGTCAGTTTAAACAGCTGCTAATGTGTGAGAGAATTCTCCTGCCTAAGATGGAACTACCTCTCCTGCTCAAGTGGAGCCCATCCCAACAGAAGAGAGAAGGTCTGTCTACAAAATTTTCCCAATGCGTAAGGCATTTTATTTCCTGTGACAAACACCATTTCCTCAGCCACTCATTGTAGGATTTAATTTTGTTAGTAACATACTCAGTAGCTCTTGGTACTGGCAAAACCTCCGAAAAACGTATTTCACAACCCATTTCGGTCAGGTTGTTGTTAGGCAGATGGTATTTAACTTCATTTGGTTTAGGTGGCATCTATTGATATCATTTGTACCAGCGTGTATTATTACCAGGGGGTTTGCACCAGAATGTTTCAGTATGTTTGGAGCCATCATGGTTATATTGGACATACCTGCTCCCCTGAAGCTGGAGCAGGTATGTTTACTTTTATCTGGATTACACACTGTCCTGTCAATGTGCTTAAGAATGGAGTCCCCTAATACAAATGCCTGCCTGGGAGAATTCACCTTGCTAGTTGTTGCTTCAGGGTTAGGTGTAGTCGATTCTAGGGGGACTGGGCTTTTGTTGTTGGATTTCACCTCCATCTGAGTGAGTGTAGGTACAGAGGTAGAGATCTTTTTTTGCTGGTGGTCATAAGAAGTGGGGGTACCTAATGAGTCTGGGTCCAGAGTATCATTGTCTGGTGTTAGGACTTCAAACTTGTTATGTGTCTACACCATGGGGGCACTGTTGAACACTTGACCACCCCTGCACTTTGTTTTACCTTTGGGGACCTGTGACCATGTTTCACCCTCTGGGTTGGGTACAGGTGCTAATACTGAAGTGGCTACTGAATTTGTTGGTTCTAGTACTGTATTAGTGCCACTACAGGGATAGTAAAGAGATACCATTTCATCAGTGTATGACTCTAATGAGTGTAAGTCTGGATCAGAGGGGCTTTTAGTGTGCAGAATGTTTAATTCGTCCTGTAATACCCTGAGCAACAGACATCTATCACGTACAAAATTCTCAGTTTGTGGCCCAATGGCGTACATTTGTCAACTACCACACAGATTTTCATGGGTCCCCATATTATGTTATGTTTGGCCACACACTTTCACTTAATATACTCGTGGTCTATCTCAGGCCCTTCCTAGCGTCTATAGTATTTGCTATTGTTGTGAAAGATTTATAGACAGTTGTAATTTGTCTGACCTACCTCCCTGCTGACCCAGCTGACACAGCAGACATGCGCTGAGACGCGCGTGTCTCTGCACGCGAATACGCATGCTTGCTCCATTCATGCTCACTCTGCTCGCTGGAGCTGTGCCTGATAAGGAGTGGGGGCAACAGGAAGTAGTGTGTCACTTCCTGTCGACCTCTCACCCCAACACAGAATGTTTTAAAGTTCAAAACAGTTTGTTTTAAATTCAACACTGTTGCCACCTCATGTGGTGGTCTTAATGTGCTGTTTCTGCACTTCCCCCACAAAAAAGCCAACTAGCAATGAAGGTGCTGTAACTAGGATGTGGCTAGATCCTCCACCTTCCCTCACTGCCTTTGGGCAAGCAGCTAAGCACCTTTTGAGACAGACTGTCTCACTTGTTTCCAAGGCAACCTGAGCCCAAACACAAACCTCTCTCCAGAGGCACGTACTGTTCTAATTAAAGTTTAAAATGCTGCAAAGTTAAAAGAACAAGCCAGAGTCAGACAGTATGTAGGAAACAGTGCAGACTCCTGTGCATTCTGTTTATGTCGTATAAGGTCCCCTCACTCTGTCCACATCTCACACACATAAACGATGGGGCCCTACCCATTTTGAGCAATTTCACCGGAGTACAGTAAAAATTGTTCAAAATTTGAAAGTGCATAAGCTGCAAATGATCCTGCGTAACATAAGTGTAGGTGTTCTGCCATACCTTGTGCCAGGCAAAAGTGGATTGTGGAAACTGTGAGTTCCAGTACAATGATACCCCATCCACCTGTGGGAAAGCCTTGGTGTATAGGCAGGCATATAATTTAAAGACTGAGTGAGGCAAGTGAGCCATTTCTGTGAGCGATTGCAGAAACTCACTGGCATCCATGTCAACCATTCCCTCCGTGACTTTCTTAACCACCGCATGATGGAGCTGATATATCTTAAATACAAAGGGTAACTATCCAGCCTGTAAGCCTGCATTATCTCCACTGAGGAAAGGCAGACATCGTCCTTGATCAGGTCATGGAACTGAGTCTCTGCAAGCTGAGGGAGCCGGGGGTGGTTTGCCCCAATCTTAAGATTGGGGTTCTTAAAGATGGGCTGCGAGATATCCTTTTGTGCTTATATTTTAGGAAAGAACACAGCTGAGTGTGGTCTTTAACTGAAACAGCAATCACAGAGGACCCCAGAACACTTGGCAGTTCCTTCAGGCCCACATGAAACAAGGCACGGGGTGATCCTAGAGGAGGCAATCAAATCCCACTCCAATGAGAGCCACAATGGGGTATATGAAACATTGTCCTCAGAAGGTGACTGAAGCCACTGGAAATATGTACTGGCATGGCTGACCCAAAAATATAGTCTAAAATGGGGCAACTGGAGTCCTCCCAGCACTTTAGGTGCCGCCATTTTGAAGTACGCCCTTCTTGGGGGCTTACCAAGCCAAATGAAGTCTGAAATTATAGCATGAAGCTGAATGAACCAAGAAAGGGGTAACCAGAGGCTTAATAAATAAAGTGGATAAAAGAGCCTGGGTAAGATATTCACTTTCACTAATGCAGCTCCACAGTGACAAGGGTAAGAATTTCCACCGGGAAAGGTCTTGATGTATCACTCGGACCAAGTCGTCACAGTTAAGCTTCTTCATCTCTGCCCCACTTCTGGAAAGCTTGATCCCCAGATATTTAAGGTGCCTAGGTGCCCAAGACAAGCCCAACGCAAGTATCTCTGCCTGCAGGACCTGGGCTTTCAAGGGCATTACCTCCATTTTCTCTAAATTCAACTTGTAATTTGAAAGGGAACTATACTCTTTGACAGACTCCAATATAGCGAGAATAGAGGTATTGGGATGGGAACGGTGAAGTAAGACATCATCAGCATATGCCGAGAGCTTCAATTCCCAATCCATAAGATGAACACCCTAAACCTTGGGATTCTCCCATAGCTTAATGAGCAAAGGTTCCAAATAAAGGTTAAAAAGTAGCAGGGAGAGAGGACAGTACTGCCTCATGCCATATTACAAAGAGAAGGAAGAGGAGAACACTCCATTACAGTAAATACATGCACAAGGGAAGGAGTATAGGGACTTAATCCAGGTGACAAATGTAGCTGGAAAGCCAAAACGATGCAGGACACAAAAAAGGAACTGCCAGTCCACCCTATCAAAGGCTTTCTCCATGACCAGAGACACCAGAGCAACAGGCTGCACTGAATCGCAGGACATGGAGAATATGTGGGCCAGTTTTCGAAGGTGATCCGAAGAGGAGCGGATAGCGATGAACCCCACCTGTTCAGGGCCAATAAGCATAGGTAGGACTTTTAACATTTGATCAGCCAAAATTTTAGCCAGTATTTTAACATCGTAATTTATGAGGGCAATCAGCCTACAGTTAGAAACCTTTTCTGGAGCTTTCCTCAGTTTATGTAGTACCACGACAAGAGCCTGTAGTAGCGATTTATCAGATATATCCCCTGAGAGGAAACCACTGTATAACCTGGACAGCCAAGGCACCAGTTTATCCCCAAATATTTTGTACAATTTCAGTGAAAACCCATCTGGGCCTGGCTCTCTGTCTGTTGGGAGAGCCTTAATGGCTGCTAAGATTTCAGCATCTGACAGGGGAGCTGACAGAAACTCCCGTTGGACAGCTGTCAGGATCGGGAAGGGTATATCATTAAGGTAATCCTTCACCCTCTGCATGGTGGGAACATCTGCCATTTTACTATAGAGCTCATGGTAGTATCCCTCAAACTCCGCCACAATCTTGCGCGGGGTAGTTTTAAGGGACCCATCCACAGAAGATTGGATAACATTAATAAGCCTGGAAGCCTCCTGCTTGTGGACCCTCAAAGCTAGCATTCAGACGTTTTTTCTCCCTGATCAATATATTTAGCACTAGTCTTAAGAATGGCAAATCCGGCCTTTTCATGGAGTAGTTCTGCATATTGGTCATGTAGCACCAAGAGTTCCTGCCGAACAGAGGTGGAGGTAGCAGGAGACAGACGCTTCTCCAGCTCCCTGATACGGCCAATTAAATCAGTAGCCAGCTTGTCCCACTGTCGCTTCCCAGTAGCAGCCAGGCAGATGATCTCCCCATGGAGAAAACACTTCAGGACTCCCCACTCCAAATCTGCCTTACCAATGCATGTTGACTGAAGAAAATGCATCAATTTGTTCTTTAATGTGTACCACTACCTTGCCTTCCTTAAGAAGCTTATTTTTCAGTTTCCAGATGGTTCCTTTCTCCTGCAGAGGGGCAAGAGTTATTTTGTGTGGGGGCAAACTTGATTAATGCAATCACAATATGCTATAAGTAAAGTCCACTGCCCACTCTGGGTTAAAAGAAGAAGAAGAAAAAATATGATTTAATTGAGTAAATTTAATCAAGCCACTTCATGGAGCATGGAGTGAAAATTACAAGGTGGGTAACCATTAGGGCGAGCTGCCCAATACAGTCTGCAGCAAACATTTGGATTTTAGAAGCTTTTAACTGTAGCATTCCCTCAGGGCAGAACAGGCTCCACCATCGTGGCAGCAGCAACAAGAGCGGACCGAAAGCAGGCTACAAACCAGATCTGTTCTCACCAAACTCACTCCTGCACAAAACTTACTTTTCCACATTTTCTGGGACTTGATTCACAGGCCACGCACCATGCTAGCAGCTACAGGGTGTAGAGTAGCTGAACGCAGCAAGTGGTACTCCCATCGCCAGTTGTTCGAATCTGGAGCTCCCAGTTAGGTCGTCTCTTCTCACAACAAGCTAAGTCCCTCAGAAAATGCCAAGTCTCCTCTATCCTAAGCCTTGTGCAGCTCTGAGCATCCCAGGGTTTCTGTATTAGCCCTGGTTACCCTGGAGACCCTTTGTATCGGGTCATAATGTTGTACGCTTAATAGCGTATGGTATTATGCGCGAACCCTGGACCTGTGCACTCTCCGTGTTGCATCCCCCCGGAGTTAGAATCCTAAGTGGGAGGGTCCAGGGGGGCACAGCCCCTCGTAACGGGGGGGTAGGGGGCAGAGCCCCCCACAGATCAAGAGATATAAATAAATCACACAATGCAATTAAGTCACATGGCATTCTGCTGTGCGATATTTTGACCCCGTGACAAGACCTGTGCACTCTCCACTCTTAGGCTGTATAGGATTCCTAGCACTCCCTGGCCAGGCTGAAGTGATACCGAAAAGGGAGAGAGATTGCCACCACTGTGATCCCTGCAACATGAACTGCCAACACCATGCTGTCCCAATGATCTGGCACAGGACTTTCTTCATGTTCGCCCACAGATGAGGAAATGGGGTACCCACCTGTGCCTCCCCACCAAGGTGCCAGAGAATCACGAGGTGGGCCACTTATTTTCTTCCCAGGCTCTGTCCCCCCATGGTACAGGTAGTCCCATACAGCTCCAGGCTCCTCCCAAACCCTGACCACTACATTCTTCCACCAGTCTTCGAGGGCAGCAGGCTGGGGTGGCAAGCGGTCCACCTCAGCCCTGAACGTTGGCTCTCATGGCCAAAACAGACTATGGGACACCTCTTCTCTGTTCTCTCTCCCAGGGATCTCCTTTATCTCTCTTCTACATGCCAAAACCTCCAAATTTATGCCCCTGGGCTGAACCCCCCCCTTGCTGGCAGGCAGGGCCCAGTTTTGTGGCTACAAATAAATTAACTAGTAAGCTCCCAAAGGGGGGCTTACACTGGGAAGAGGCTGGCAATTATAGGCCAGTCAGTCTGACATCAGTGGTGGGAAAGTGAGTAGAATCACTGCTGAAGGAAAGGATTGTGTAATATCTTGAATCCAATGGGTTACAAGAACCAAGACAGCATGGATTCAAGGGGGGAGGTAATGTCAAACAAAATTATAGATTTCTTTGACTGGGAGACCAAAGAATTAGATTATGGTGGAGTGGTGGACATAGCCTAACTAGATTTCAGTAAGGCTTTTGACACCATTCTACGTAGGAGGCTAGTAAGCAAGTTGGGTAGCTTAGGAGAAGGTCCAAAGGTGGTAAACGGGGTAAGAAATTGGTTAGAGGATAGGCAGCAGAGGGTAGTGGTAAATGGAGTTCATGCAAAGGAAGGGAAGGTGACGAGCGGGGTGCCTCAGGGATCAGTGCTGGGACCGGTCCTCTTTTGTGTGTTTATAAGTGACATTGCAGAGTAGCTGGAAGGGAAGGTCTGCCTCTTTGTAGATTACACAAATATCTGCAATAGGATGGACACTCAAGGAGGGGTCTGGAAAGGATGAGCAGAGAGCTGAGAAAACTTGAGGAGTGGTCATGGGTATGGCAGCTGGGTTTCAATGCAAAAAGTGCAAAGTAGTTAATTCAGGGCACAGAAACACAGGGGCAGAGTAAAAAATGGGTGAAGTGGTATTGACAACCACCAAGCAGGAAACAGACCTGGGAGTAATTATATCGGATGACCTAAGGGTTGCCAGGCAGTAGGATAGGGTAGTTGGGAGGGTATTGGGATACTGGGGGGGCATAGGGAGGGTATCACCAGCAGAAAGAGGGAGATGCTATTGCTTCAATATAGACCACTAGTAAGATCCCACCTAGAATACTGTGTCCAGTTCTGGAGACCACATCTCTGGAAGGACATAGACAAAGTGGAGGCAGTCCAGAGGAGGGTAACTAAAATGGTGTAGGGTCTGCATCAGAAGCCCTATGAGGAGAGAGTTAAGGACCTACTATGTACACCCTGGAACATAGGAGGGAGAGGGGTGACATGATAGAGAACTTTAAATAACTCATGGTGGTAAATAAAGTAGAGTAGGGAAGTATTTCTCAGACAAAAAAAGGTGCTTAAGGACAAGGGGGCAAGATAAAAAGCTGGGGGGGGGGGGGGGATTCATGAGAGATGTGAGGAAATACTTCTTCACAGAAAGAGTGATGGATTCCAGGAACACTCTTCCAGTGGAGATAGTGGAAGCAAAAATAGTGGTGGAGTAAATGAATGCATTGAATAGTCATCATGGAATCTTAGCGGAAGGGGTGATCAAGAGATCAAGCAGGATAATAGCAGTAATACTACAGGCAGGGAAAAATGGGTAGGCTACGTGGACCAAGCGGCCCTTATCTTCTGGCAGAGTCTGTGTTCCTATGTTTCGTTCCCTGACCCCGTTGTCAGTCCCATGGGGCAGGGACACTTGATATGGCTGCGCTCAGATGTGCTTGTGGGTTGGTCCTGGACCCGACTCTGATGCCAGTCCTGAGGCTGGGATCGCAGGATGGGTTAGGTGGCTCCAGATGTAAAAAAAATGGACCTTGCACTCCATTCCCACGAGATGCTCCCAATGGCTACAGTGTTGCCCTGCCGATTCTCCTTGCAGCAATCCAATACATGGGGGACTGGAGGGTGAAAACATCCATGAGATGCAGCTGGGAGAAAAAAAGGAGGCAGCAGAGGGATCCAACCCCCCCCCCCGGCAGGTAAATCTCATTTTGGGGGAGACTTACAATATGATTAATTAGTGCTGACATGCAATAAACAATATGTAATCCTCTTCAGGGGGCTTACCTGAAAATCCTCCCATTCTCCTGCCACCTTGGGCATCCTCCCGATACTTCCCTAGGCAGCCCTGTGTTGTTGAACCCTGCGAGGCTCATGGAGCACCTTTATGAGTGGCTGGCATGTTAAAAATGCCGCCGGCACTCGCACATTCGAGAGGGACATGCACCCTAGTCCTGACCACCAGTTGCAGTCCAAATCAGAACTTCCCAGTCCCGGGTTAGGTTTAAATGGCACCAGGGACACAGTAAAAGCCAGAGAAATGGTTTTGTAATAAATAATTAGCCAGACGCCATAGGTGCTGCCTGCGGGCACCAGAGTTAAAGGGCAAAGATCAGGGCCAGAAAAGCCCTCATGGATATTAATGAGCTACTGCTGTGTATGTGGGGGCAGTGTGTTTCAGGAGCCATGACTCAGCTCTGGGGCACAATTAATTTAAATAAACAAATGTGTGCAGGAGGGAAATGTTGTGGCTATAAAACAAAGGGGAAAATGTGTAAACATAATGCTTATTCTGGCTGCACCAGACCTCTAATCTTGGGACTGCAGTAAATTGTATGTGTGGGACTATGCTTTAGCCATCATTGTGCAGGTGTGCAGCCAAATGGGGACCTGGACTTTTAACCAGAGACTTGTGGGGGATCATTAAAGATTTTTGGGGAAAATAGGAGGAACTTTACTAGGCGCCAGAAAGTAAACCAATTAAAGTATTGGAACTGTTCAGGACAGTTTTGGCAGCTAATAAGATTTCTGGACCTAAGCCCAATATAAATGGGGGAACTGCTGAAAAAGGTCAGATTTGCCTGGGAGTTCAGTGTGTGTGCCTCTGGGGATCCGGCCAGCTCGCAGAGGTTAGTCCACAGGTCCAAATCATCCAGCCTGTGCAGTTGTGGCTCGCAGCAGCAGGGGATCTGGTCTACAAGCAAGTAAAAGTGGACATTTATTTATTTAGCTTTTGTTGACCAGGTAGGTGCACTGGACAAACTGTATGCCTATTTTCAGGTACGACCCAGGAGAGTACAATAAAAATACAGGTTCAAACAGGGTACATAACAACAAGAGGGGCAATGTACAGAGTATCAAGAGAGCAAGATGAACATAGATCATCCACAGTGAGCAGTAATAGGTAAAATATACATATACATACAGAATAAATAGAATAATACATTCAATGGTAATTACATTGTATGAGTCACCCTTTTTACCAGGGCCACATAATTCATAAGCAGATGGCAATCAATCACATGCTTCCCAGAGTTGAAGGACAGTAGGCAGTGGGTCAGATGGGACCATTTTGGAGACATGGTTAGGGTGGCTTGGGACATCCACACACGAGGACAGTTTCAAATGCTCCCATAGGGAATTCCGGAGACACAGTTGGGAGGAAGAGGAACGTACATGGACAGGAAGGGAGTTCCATAGCCTCAGAGCACATGTAGCAAAGCCTCTATCCCCCATTAGGGTTCGAGTATATGGAACTTTGAGCACCGCCAGACCCTGAGACCTTAGGGAGTAGGAGGAGGATTCAGCAGGCTTGAGAAGCTGTGCAAGCCCCGGCTGGGTGCCAGTTCTGAGCACCTTTCCTACGAAGCAGCCCAACCCATATTTCAAGTGATTGGCTGGGGAAAGCCAGCTCAGTTTGTCGTATAATATACAGTGGTGGATGAGACGTGGGGCTGCCAGGGCAAAGCGACAGATGTTGTTATAGGTTGTGTTCCACCTGGCAAGGTGGACCTTGGAGGTGCCAGCGAACAGGAGAAGGCCATAGCTAAGTGAAGGGAGCAGCACACCTCTGGCCAGCGCCAAGCGAGCTGCAGACGTCAAATTTTTCTTTGCCCTATAGGCAAGACCCAGTTTACAGTTCTGCAAACATTTAGGATGTGACTCCCCAGGTCAAGTTGGGGGTCAAGTGTTACCCCAAGGTATTTTATTGAAACCGTGGTTAGGAGGGAAGAGCCATCCACACCACCGACACATAGAGGGACAGGAGAGGCCTTGATCTTGGCTGCTGACCCAAACAGCATGGCCTGAGTTTTTTTCAGATTAAGGACCAGCTTGAGGGATGTTACCCAGGCTTGAATATTCTTAAAGGCCTCACTCAGCTGAAGGTTAAGAACTCCAATGTCCTGGGAATGTGCAAGGATGACAAGATCATCTGCATAAAGGGTGGCACTACAGTTGGAAGCAGCAGCAGAGAGGTTGTTAAATGCAGAAAAGAGAAGGGGCCCCAAAACTGATCCCTGTGGAACACCAGAGGTCACCGGAGTGGGGTCAGAGAAGACCTCGTTGAATTTGGTCTGCTGTATTCTGCCCTGGAGGTAGTTTCTCAACCAACTCAAGGCAGGGGGTGACAGGCCTAGGGACTGCATCTGTGAGCAAAGTTATGCATGGTCCACAAGGTCAGAGGCCTTGGATAAGTCTATGAATATGGCCCCAGAGAGTTCGCCCTGGTCCATGGCTGCCCTGATGCTGGTAGAGACAGAGGCAAGGGAAGTGGTTGTGCCATACCCTTTTCGATAGCCACGCCATGCAGGGGACAGCAGCTTATGAGGATAAATGTACTCTGTGAGCTGTTCGGCCACAGCTTTCTCTAAGAGTTTACTAATGGCTGATAGGATGGCAATTGGATGATAGTTGTCCAGGACTTTGGGGTTACCTTGCTTCAGAATGGGGACAATCCTTGCTACTTTCCAAATACCAGGGATAACACCAGTGGCAAGGGACAGATTGAAGATATGTGCCACTGGGATAGCAATGTGGGGAGCACCCAGGTTCAGAAGCTTGGGCTCCATGTTGTCATGGCCAGCTCTGGAGTGTGGGGGGAGACCAGAGAGAAATCTTTGTGTCTCCTTGACAGACACAGCCGCGAGATAAAATAATGGGTGAGAGGTAAGTGCAGACAAGTCAGTGAAGTGGGAATTTAAAGCATTAGCAATCATAAGTGGATTATTACAACTTGACCCTCCAATGATCATATCAGAAACCCCTGAGTTGGAGGAGCTGCTGACTAAGTTTTTTATGTTCCCCCAGAACCTTCGTGGGTCCTTAGCAGAGCTAAGCAGGGCAGGTTTACAATATTCACTTTTTGCCACCCTGATGGCATTTCTGCCTCATTTCTGAGCTTCATATACTGTTGGAAGAAGGACTGATCCAACTTGCTTTTGAAGTGAGCCCAACAATTGTCCCTTTCACGCATAAGGGCTAGGAGGCTTCCATGCAGCCATTTTGTGGCACACCCCCTCACTCTCCACCTAATAAGGGGGGGGACATGTTTGTCCTGCAGGGCACCAAAAACAGTGAGAAACTGGGAGACAGCTGTGGACGGGTCATGGGCACTAAGCACCCCTGACCAGTCAGTGATCCTCAGATCTTTGTAAAATGACCCCAGAACAAACTTAGAGAAATCCCTAACATGAATGATTTTGTGGGGAATTTTGGGGGAAGGGACCTTCCACACACAAAACACGGGGGTGTGATCTGAGATGGAGTCAGGTAGGGTTCCAGCTGAGCTGATCCTATCTGGATGGTTAGATAGGACCCAGTCCAGTAGGGAGCTAGTACCACCTTTAGCAGACCATCTAGTGGGCTCCTGGATAAGCTTAGTCAGGGCAAGACTCGCCAACAGAGGTTCAAACTGCTTGGAGTTACTTCCTGTCCAGTTTAAGTTCACATCTCCTAGGATCAAAAGTTCATTATCCCCAACAGAAGGACCAATGGTATCCAGGAGGTGGGTAAGTCTGGGTAGACCACCCTTGGGGGGATTATATGTGCATACAACATGCAGCTTCTTTGTATTTCCAAGCAGCAGCACAGTGTGCAGCAGCTCGCAGGTAGACAGAGAGGACTGCTGAGGATTACTGCAGATACACTAAAGTGACTCTTATAGTAAATTAGGATACCACTCCCTTGCTTTTTTCCTGGCCGATCTTGTCTAATAAACTCATAGCCAGGAAGTACACAGGCCGAGTCTGGTATTGAGGGTTTCAGCCAGGACTCTGTAATGCCTAGTATGTCAGGCTTACAGTGGACGACCCAGGCAGATAGTTCATCATGGTTGGGTAGTAGACTGCGAATGTTAAAGTGAGCAATTTTTAACCCCTTTCCTAATTTCCAACATTCAGGGATTGAGGGGGCCTGATCTGTAGGACCAGGGTTTAGCTCAATGTCACCCACAAGGGCCAGTACCAAAAGGAAGAGCCAGGGGAGAAACCTTATGGGGGAGGGGTACCACTGGCTGAGGGCCTTCGGGATGGTTGTCTTCTCACCAAGGTAGTGCCCAGAAGGCATCTGAGGTCAAGATAGCAGGTAGGCCAGGGAGGCAGTCTGTCTTGAGCTAGAAGGTTAGAGAAGGTGAAATCAAACACCTCATGTGGGACAGTCATTCCCCAGTGGTCATCATACGACCAAGAAGAGTCTGTGACCATTACAGAGAAAAAAAGGCTGACAAGGAGACCAATGGAGAGGACAGCACAAGGCAAGAAGGGCAGGACACCATTTCTGGTAGGCCTTGGAGTCTCCATTTCCCCTTTTTCTCAGCAGTGACTAATGACACCCAACTCAAAGAGCCAGCTGTGACTGGTGGGTCAGCTTGACAGGAGTGAGACCAGAGCTCTAAGTGCGCTGGTACAGCTAGTGCAGACAGGGTCTCCCTGAGAGTGTAAAGGCATACAGCGTAGACAGGCGAACAATGACCTGGACGTAATTGCAAAAGCACTCACCCCGATGATACTGATAGTTAGGTGACGGCAAGTATGAAACTGAGAACCCTAACTTTTTTAACTAGATAGTCCAGCAAACATCCAAAGCAACATCCTGTGGAGATACAGAGCAGTTAGGGTATTTGCTAGCATGAAACCTAGGGAACACTAACTTTTGCCATTATTAGCCAGGCAAACACCCGGAGTAACAGTTCAGGGTAATTTTAAAGAGTAGGCAGGAACATTCAATAATCATATGGTACAGGAAAGTGTAAGTAGTACGAAGGAACGAAGCCCCATACAATGTGAGATATCATAAGCTAGTGAAAAAATACAAATGATAAGAAACTGTTTTTTTTTTTGTTTGTTTTTTAGTCACACCCAATCTGCCAATAGGGTCCCTGAAACATTAAGGGAGGGGCTTACAAGCATTTAAGAGGAGAAGGGAACAGGGTGGGGGGGAAGAAATTTCCATCTCTCGCTTTCTCCGCCTGCAACCTGGCTGGAAGGATCAGAGAAGGACAAGCCTTACATATAAATGTGCTTAGTTTGCCAAAGTGTTTGCGCAGCCGGTCAGTCCAAGATGTTCGGCCGTTTGTTTCTGCATCACCTGACCAACTTCTTGATGAGGACCATGAGGGAAATCATCCTTCAGCTTCCCAAAACATCTGCACCAGGTCTCATTTCGTCGTGTAACCCCCTACAAATGGGGTTCCCGAAAAGTCTTCCTTGAGCTTGCCTAAATGCTCACTGCCAGGCTGGTGACCTGTGTTTTAGCAGTTTAAATGTATTGCCAGAGAGCGCCTATATAGCTTTTTTGTACTGTCTCTTTAAGAGCTGCCTGGATTGCAGTCATAATTAATCTGAGAGGGAGCTCTGTTAGAAGATGTAGTTGTTTGCTGATCATTTGTTAGAGTAGTAATAATATTGCAGTTTGTTTTAACCTGCCTTCTTTGCAGCATGGACAGTTCTATTTGTTTCCATCATCTTGGTCCTGGACTGCAGAATGGGCCAATCAGTACATTTGGGACTCTGAAATGGAGCCTGCCTACAGGTGCTTGGTGGGGCCAAAACTTGTAGGAATTGCAGTTTTGGGCTTTTGGCACCTAAAATATCCTGGAGGGAGAGCCCTTGTTGTGACTGACAGACAGATCAGCCAACCGAACCTTTTGGATCTTGGGGAAAGTCTCACACTGCTTGCAGTTTCAGTTAGATCTGAGTTGGAAATGAAGAAGTAACAGCTTGAGATAGTTTGAACAGCAATCCATAGTGGATTCGTGTGGAAGAACTGTGGAAAGGCCTAAGTTTGGCCTGCATGCCTGCCTGCTGGTCCTGAGAGGGAATGTGTGCTTTTTTTTGGACTGAATCCAAATTTGGAGAGTGAATTAAGCCACTGAATTGTGACTAGGCTTTAACCTGAAGAAGACCGAAGATTTGCTGATTGCGATTGGCCTGTCAGGACTTCCAGCTACCTCTGATCTCCAGAATTGTGCAGAGACTCTGTGATTGCGACCAGAGAGCCATTTGCCTGATACAGTGGAATTTCCTTAGATATGAATATGCTGTGTGCTTATAGTGGGTCGTGATTTTGTTCCCCACTGTGTGTCTGAACTGTGGTTTGCTTGCTGGAGGCTGTATCCAGCTCCATGGACTGAATCGGTATCCATTTCTGTTTGCCTGCGCCCTGCTACACTGGCCCAGCCAGAATACCTGCTACACAGAGAAAGTCATCGACGAGAGACTGACCTGGGGATCAGCCCCCTGCTCAATGCCTTGAACAGGAACGACACCTCAGTGATTCATGTGGGCCATGCTTCTCTGAGCACTCCAGCTCAACAGCCTGCAGTCTTGATTTCGTCCTGCCTGTGTCCAGTATTGGATATCGTGAGTAAACATCAGGGTAGCTCCCTGCAACAACAGCTAAATCTAAAAGTGTTGTCATCTGATTGTCTTACAAAATCACACATGCCCCTAAAATGCAAAGCATCATGGGCTGCATATGCAAATCACAACAGAATACTATGCTGGTTCAACTTTAAGCAGAAATGCATGGTGCCGAAAGGCCTCTCACACAGTTTGCAAAGGGTGCCAACAAAAGACATAGACACTTGTTTCATCCTACCAGGACTCATCAGTATGCCTCGTCTGTTTGACACCCCAGTGGAATGAACCAGCTACCCTAATATGGTCTATCTGGGTTATATTATGGTGAACCCAATCTGGTTGTCTTGTTGCCTTTTCTTTCACGAACTGAGCCCTCTGGCTCCAGATTACAAATAGTGTGTGTTGTGCATGTTGCTTTCTTCCATCACAGGGCCCCAACCAGCTGCAACATTTTTGGCTAGCCCACCATTTTCTTACCTGGGTACCCAGAGTGTGTGACTGTGTAGGGACTCTGAACTGCATGCATAACTGTCTGACTAATATAGCTTTTAAGCAAATCAACCTGATTACACCCCTCCCTTGTTCAAGTCCCCTGAATAAATCAGATTTATCTTTGTTTGCATTTAACCTGACTGTGGTTCCAGTTTGTGCCAAAAGTATTTTACTGTTGCTATTTGCTGTGCTTAACCTTGTCTTACAGGGGGTCCCCAGGGTCAAGCTAGAGGAACCAGCCCTGGTGGTAAGCACAAACAGTGTGGGTAATTGCCTGGTGAATAAGGGTCATTGCGAAAGTAATTATTGTATATTGTTCAGGCCACTAGAAGGGAAAGGGGGGGGTTACAGTGTTCCGGAGGGCTGTGCCCAGGTAAGCTTGACCACTAACAACCCTGACTTCTGAGTGGAGGCACCCGTTTCATTACCCAGGCCTCTTAATCTGCTACTAGCCAAGCAGGCAGGGGTAGTAGCCCTTGGGATAGTGCCACCTAGGGGTTATAGCTGCATCATCTGTCAGTCTGGATACAGTGAGTAGCAATCAGAGTAGTGTCCTGCAACATATTTAAATTATCATTGTGGTACCTGTTGTGTTTGGTGGCCTACAATAAGTACCTTAAAAACACAAGAGTCTTGGTAGTAAGGAAAACATGCCACACTGAAATCCATACCTCTCAACCTTTTGTCCCCCAAATGTGGAACATTGCCTGTCAAAATGTGGAACAAATGGGCAAAATGTGGAACACTTAAACAAATCTTTACCTAAGAAGCTCAAAACACTGTTAACATGTTGCATTTATGTTAAGAAAGTCTGTTATTAATTGAATAATATATTTTTTGCATCATTTACTATGGAGTTTTGCTTTAAAATGTTGACTTTGAATGTGGAACAAGTCCTCACAATGTGGAACAGGGAGCTTTTCTGAAGTAAAATGAGGAACGTTCCTCATAATGTGGTACAGTTGAGAGGTATGCTGAAATCTAGGCCTTCTCTTTTTACTTCCATTCAGCAGCACATGAAAGAGGAGACTGGCTTCAAAACACAGGCTCACTTACAGGAAGTAAATTCTCTTAAAGCTGTACTGTCTCTAACATTTCTTAAAGCTATACTACACATAATAATCCCTCCTGACTTAGCTAGGAAATACTTAAATCAATAATTCAGAAGTAATATGAAACTATTAAAGTTATTACTGTAATGTCCCCTTTAGTCTATGTCATTAGGCTATATCTTTACAAGTCCATTCTCTTTGGTGGACGTCTTATACGTCCTGACTGACATAGTAGGACCCGAGGCTGTTGCACTGGAATCTGATTAGCATCAGCCACATCTTGTCTCAAATGCTATGGTTCCACTATCTCTTCCTGTTCTTGTTCTGGAACAAATAATTCTGGATAACTACTCCACCTCTGGGTATCTCTTTTTTTTTTGTCTCAGTTCCAGTATGTAATTGGTCCACAAGTTTTTTCACTCTCCTCTGGTTAGTCAGTTGAACACTATACACAACATTTCCAAACTTTTTTTCCACCATGCCTTCTATCCATCTCTTCAGGCCTTCATACATCCTGACCCATACAAGATCATCGGGTTTGAAGGATCTGGTCTTAGGAAGTATTTTGGTTACTGACTTATAGCCTAGAAGGTGAAGAAAATCCAATTGAGTTAGAATCTGACGTCCAAACAACAATTCTTCAGGGGATATTCCTGTGACACAATGTGGTGTTGTTCGATACATCACAAGAAAGTCCAAAGGGGCTATTTGCATTGCTGTCGGTGTAGTAGAATTAGTTTGTCCATACTCTTTTTAAAAGTCTGAACCAGGCGTTCTGCTTCGCCATTTGAACTTGGATGGTATGGAGGTGAGAAAATATGGTGGATACCATGTTGCAAGTGTAACCCCCTTGCAAATGGGGGTTCCTAAAAGCTTCCCCGGAGCTTGGGTAAATACTCCGTGCCTGGTTGGAGTTTGGCATTAAAGCTGTTTAAATGGGGAGCCAGTGAGCGCTTTAAAAGGCCTCCGTATACTGTCTCATTAAGGGTTGCTTTGGGTTGCAGTCGTGATTGATCAGGGAGGGGGTTTGAGTGTTGCTATGCTCGAATACCGCCCGGGCTGCAGAGTAAACACTCCCTTTCTGCCATCGCTAGTGGTGCTAAGGGAGCTCTGAAAGAGGATGTGAATGTTTGCTTAACATATCGTAAAATCATGATGGCAGTGTAGTTGTTCTAACCTGTTTTCTCTTGCAGTAAAACTGTTTCAATTGCCTCCTCCATTTGGTCCAGAACTATTGAATTGGACCAATCAGTACTATAGGACCCCCAGAGTCGGTTGACCAATAGGGGAACTGTCTGTATTTGAGAGAGGTATTATGGACTATGGCGCTTTTTCGCACCACTGAGAGCTGAAGGAAGTGACTGGCAGGTTCAGCCAGCCAATCGAATCGGGTAGTGCCCAAACTGAGAGGAGTGCCCCAGGCTGTCAGGGTCAGATGCGTTGTGGCTGAGGTGAGGAGAGGAGCTGTGTGCTTCTGCGCTGTGGAAGTGTTCGCGCAGGAAGCACGTGAAGGCCCTGAGCGGACGTTTTTGCCCGTGAGAGGAGTCGGATTAAACCCGCCGGGGTGCGGTCAGAGGAGGCTGTGTCCTGCACAGCTACCCACCAGGCTCGACCTGTTTGGAGGACTGGAGAATCTGCTAAGTCACGCTCAGCCCGCGGGAGGAGTGAACAAAGCTGCCATTTGCAGTGCTTCAGTGACTGTGAAATCTGGAGAGCCTAGCAGCAGCTGCCTGGTGTGGTACCCCTCTGCTATTGCTGTGGAGCTTGCCATATAAATGTGTGAGGAGGCTCGCGGAGTTCAGGCTCAGCTCTGCTGGTGTTGAAGGACTCTGTCTGGTCTGGAGGTTGTGAGTACTGAATCAGGGTAGCTCCCTGTTAAATGTGCAACAGAGGTTCCAAATGGCATTGCTATACTGCTGACTGCTTAGTTAAACTTTTCTTTCTTCTCTGTGTGAAGGGCCCCTACCAGCCACGTTGTGGACTAGCCGTTAGGGCTTGGGAATTAGGACAGTAAATCGTAGGGTTAGGCCTGTGCACAGAGCCCTAGGAATATAGAAATAGTGTCAGCCAATCAACCTGATTTTCCCCCTTTCCCTTGTTATCTGCCCTTTTAATAAATCAGATTGCTGTGTTATAAATACACCCTGGCTGGTTTGTACTCTTCTGATGAGTTGCTGTATGGTGGCTGTAATATAACTGTACCTTACTTTACAGGGGGTCCCCGGTGTGAGTTGGAATATATTATCCGTGGGGTAAGTATACAGGTGGAAAGAGTTGTTGGCACCCAGTGTGAGTCACTAGTGGGACGGAAGGGGGGTTGCAGTTGTCCAGAGGGCTGTAACCGAGGTAGTCTTAATTGTACTAACCCCGACCTCTGGGTGGAGGCACCCGACAACGGATCTGGGCCCCTCACCCTGCCTTCGGGGGGGCAGACAGGGGTAGTAGCCCTAAGGGTAGTGCCCCCTGGGGGTTACACAAGCAAAATGCCTGCAATTCAACAGACGTGAACTGTGGTCCATTATCCGAGACAATCACTTGCGGAAAACCATAGGTAGTAAAGATAGATTTCAACACTTTGATGGTACTCTCAGTAGTTGTCAAAGACATTTGATGAATTTCTGGCCATTTACTATAAGCATCAGTTAAAAGTAACCACATGGAATTTAAAGGAGGTCCTGCGAAATCAATATGCAACCTTTGCCAGGGTTTTTCAGGTCGCTCCCAATGGTGAACTGGAGCTCTTGCTGGATTTCCCAGTGATACAGCACAACTTTCGCATCTTTGCACACCCTGGTATATGTTTCTGTCAATGGAAGGCCACCATACGTGAAGTCTGGCCAAGGATTTCTTTTTAGCAATGCCTGGGGTACTATGACGCACAATCCCCATAGAAGACACCCCTCAGTAATGGACAACTGCTGTCTCTTTGTATAGTAGGATTGTAGTACAGCTGAACAAGTAGTGCATTGAGGCCGACCCTCAAGCGTATATTGATACACTTGTTTCAAAATTACATCTTGACTAGTCACTTCTGCAATGTCCTTGGCTAGTACTGGAAGCTGATCTAACTGTTGTAGCTCCATTGCACACACAACAGTAGAGTTCTCCATATCTTTGAATTGCACTGGAAAACTATCTGGCCCTACCTTGCATACTAATGGCTCCTCTTTAAGTTCCACATCGAACTCCATTTCTCTGGATATTGGTAACCTCGACAAGGCATTCGCATTTCCATACTGGTCCATTGGTTGGTATGTAACCTCGAAATTATAGACTGACAAAATTAAAGTCTGCTAGTGGCTGTCTCTGGAATTCTTTTTCCTGGACTGAAAATTGTGACTAGTGGCTTGTGATCTGTCTTCAGGTGAAACTTGTGATCTAGCAAGTATTGATGAGATTTCTGGACTCCGAACACAATTGCTAATGCCTCTCTCTGAATCTGAGCATAATTCATTTCAGCAGCAGTGAAGCATGGGCTATCGGCTTCTCCACTCCTTCTGGATCTGTATGGAAAAGGACAGCTCCTATACCAACAGGACTAGCATCACAGGCCAATGTGATAGGTAAGTTAGGGTCATAATGAATTAAATTATTCACCTCAGTTAGAGAGAGCTTGATGGCTTGAACTGCCTTACTGTGGCCCTTGGTCCACTTCCACGGAGTACTGTTATGTAACAGTTCATTTAAGATAGCACATTTAGTGGCTAAGCCAGGTATGAAATGGTCAAAGTAGTGCACCATACTCAAGAATGAGCGCAACTCTGAAACATTCTGCGGTTCAGGCATGTGCACAATGGCTTCCACCTTTTCATCATTTGGATGAATTCTGTATTTGTCAATCATGTGACCTAAGTACGTAATACTTGGTTGATGAAATATTTCTCTCCTAAGTCTGAATCCACTCTGTTGCAATCTCTCTAAAGTCTTTTGTAAGTTAAGTAAATGTTCTGCTTCTGTCTTGCCCGTGACAATGATGTCATCCAAATAACAAGCAACACCTGGTATATCACCCACCGTTCGCTCAATCACTTTCTGAAAAATAGCAGGTGCGGAACTAAGGCCAAAACATAATCATTTGTACTTGTACAGTCCTTGGTGTGTATTAATCACTACCAGTTTCTGAGTCTGTATCCAACTCCACTTTAAGGTATGCATCAGAGAGGTCCAGTTTAGAGAACCCCACACCACCATTTAGTCTATGAAAAAGTTCCTCTGGTAAGGGTAAAGGGAATACATCTGTGCTAAGTACTGGATTAAGTGTCACCTTAAAATCTCCATATATCCAAACCTTATCACCTGGTTTAGATACCACCACAATTGGAGTGGCCTAATCTGAACTTGTAACCTTTTCCAGCACACCCACTTTTTTCAGTCTGTCCAATTCTGCCCCAGTGACTGGTTGAGAGGCAAAAGGGAGTTTCCATGGTTTACAAAACTTAGGGACTACATTAGGCTTTGTAACTAGCTTGGCTTTAGCTGTTGCGCAACATCCCAGGCCTTTCCACAACTCTGGATACATGTGTAAAATCTCCCCCAGTTTGGGCAGATTACTGCTTTGTGGTACCTGGACGGCAGCTAGTAGGCCAAAATCTGCTGGATCAACATGAATGTTTAGAAGAACCTTGGCGTCTCTGCCCAAAATGTTGACACTTTTTTTTGAAACCAGAAAAGTTAAAGGTGTACCAGTCTTGGGAAAATCAGTCATGCGTATCAACGTGGTAAACGAGTCCAGTGGCTGAATTGGTTGCCCTTCAAATGCATGCAGCAACTTATTACAAGGAGACAATGGTGGCTTATCCAGATCAGACTATGTTTGATGGTTAATAAAAGTAACTGGAGACGCAGACTCTACCATTAAACGCAACTGATGCCTCACTTGTGGCAATTGAAGTAACATATAGAAAGGAGGAACATCTTTAGTCTGCATTTGTGGTGCAATAGAAACCATTGCACTGTCTGGGCTCTACTGTGGTTCTCCTGCTTCTGCAAACCTTAGCAATATGCCCCTGATGTTTACATGCATGACACTGAACTTCTCTGAATTTGCACTGGTCCCTGCTATGCTGAAACGACCCACATGATGAACATTTGTACTGGCCATGCAGTTTGGGTAGAGTGGTTGAATTTTTCTTTGAAAACAGTGGCTTCGACTTAGGCTTGAGCTGTTTTGAGTTGGGGTGTACTGCAGCTACTTGTACCTCATTGTTAGTGACCATCTTAGCATGCGCTTCATTTTCTGCAGCCTCATACATTTGTGCCAAATGTCAAAGTTCCTCAGTAGATGTCTTGACACTTACAGAAAGTTATTGCTGAATATGATGTTCATTATTCAACCCCATAACAAACTTATCAGCTAAATTAGATTCAAGATGCTCCCAGTTCCACTCACATGTGAGAGCTAAGCCTTTGATCTCAGCCAAATACGATTTCAATGACTGACCTGGTTGCTGGTGGTAACTGTAGAATTTATAATGTTTAGCCCTTGGGAAAGTTGTTAAACTGTATTGAGCATTCAATTTAGCCTTTAGCTCTTGATAAAGTATGACAAATCCTCCGGCCGGTCTGGTGCACACAGACTGCAAAAAAGTTTGAAGGTTTCACTCTCCAAGAAAGTACAAAAAGCAGCTCAAATAAGCTTATCCTGTTGGTCATCATTAGCAGCTTGTATGGCAGGATTAAGTAATAACTACTGATCAAACCGTTGGGGCCATGTATCCCAGTCCGTTCCTTTAAAAATTTCAAAGCTGAATGAAGTTGCCATGATATTGTGCAGTTCCAAATTGCTTACTTGCCTCCAATGCAGAAAGTCACAAAATGGTGTAATTCAGTAAGCTGGAGCTATAAAAATGTCCACCATCCGTTGTCGCCAGTTTGTTGTTTTTGGTGGCCGAAAATAAGTACCTTAACACACAGGTGTCTTGGTAGTAAGAAAAACACGCCACACTGAAATCTAGACCTTCTCTTTTTACTTCCATTCAGCAGCACATAAAAGAGGAGACTGGCTTTAAAACACAGGCACACTTACAGGAAGTACATTCTCTTAAAGCTATACTACACATAACAGTATCATTTGAGATCACTTTCACCATTGGTTTATGGGTCAAGAGACTGGACCTTCCGGCCCTGGAATAAAAATAATTAAATTGTGCATGGCAAGTTATCATTTCATTTTTCCATCAAGGGCCCCAACGACAGCTGCAACCCCAGGCACCGCTAGGCTAGCCTGTTCTCCATCTGGGAACCCAGCATGTTTATGGGACTACAAAGTGGGACTCAATGCTTGCCAGTATTTTGGCTCAAACCAGTACTAAGTAATAATTTCACCAGATTTGCCCCCTTCCTTGTTATGCTCCCCCTAAATAAATCTGATCATTGTTTCAATGTTATACTGCCTCACACATGTTTTGCTGGTGGTCTAATTGTTACAGCGCTTGGAATATTTCTGGGTGTGCATGCCCATTACTGTTGTTTTGCAGGGGGTTCCTGGAGGTCTTAATGAAGCTCACACCTCGGTAAGTGGTAAGCCTGTGAGCATATTGTTTATGTGGGGAGAAAACTGTATGATGAATACTACAAGTGATGACTGTTTATGCCAAGGCACTGGGCCACTAGGTGGGGTGGTGGGTGGTTATAGCATCCCGTAGGGCTATACCAGAGCAGTTAAGCTACCCCAATACCACTCCTCTGGGTGGAGACACCTGTTCACAGAACACAGGCCCCTCAACCTGTGCATAGACACACAGGCAGGGGTAGTAGCCCTTAGAATAGCACCACCTAGGGGTTACATATGTTTTGTATCTTATTTGCTTTTACATTGAATTTCCACCTTATATTTGTATATAGTGCATAACTGATATTCTACTGTGCTAAGTTATTCTGCTGTCTGCTGTTTCCCTACCCGGGGCCCCCATGAAAATGAAATGCTGCTTCTCATGGGGTTATCCTGGATGGAAAAATTTCAAATAACTAAATGAATTAATTATTGCCTGGGTAAATGACTAGCACTGTAAGGAAAGCATTAAAATAATGTGCTTGTGGTGATGAAATGAATGGCCCATTTGTCTGTTTCATCACACCAGTCAACATTTCCTATCCTCGAGAGTAATATTTTTGCATAAACAAAGATACCACGAGGACATTTGGAATGTTTTTTGGTCAACCATTTGGGCTGCTGCATCTGCTGCAATGGTTGGAATTGGGAAGTCTCACAACTGGGAACAGGTGCATTGCAAAATTAGTGGTGCAGCCCCCCCCCCCCCGGAATAAAAATAGCAATGGCTAATATAATATTTAATATCATTTTTATTTTTGAAATTGTTCCTGCAGTGGGTTGGGAAAGTCATGAATTGTGCCTGACTTTAAAAAAAATCTAGCCAGCTATGTGCTGTTAAATGCCATGGACATGATTTTGTAACTATGGTTAAATGCATTGCCTTTTGTTTCTCTTATTTTGGTATTCAGTCATATTTTCAGGGAAACCATGCCTGTCAACCTCTCAGCATTAAAACACAGAGCAATGTCTTGCAAAATTCAGAGCAAATGGACAGACTGTGTAGCGCTTTCTTGAAGAATATTATCCTAAGAATAGTTTGCCCAATATGTTTAGTGTTTAGGAATGTTTCTATCAAGCTTGTTCACTGTTTTAACTGTTTGTGTGTGCAGAAATAGCTTGAACACTATGAGAACCATCTAAAGCTTTGCAGAGCAAGGTACGTCTGAGGGTAAAAATCACAGCATATGTGAAATTCCCAGCAGTAGAGAGATATGAAGGAAACTCCTAGCTTGTATCGTTCCTTAATTTTAATACTTTGGGCTGGCTTTGCCTGAGAGAGAAGCCAAATCTTGGCGTGCATAGCTGCCTGTAAGGGATTGCCATGTTTAGGAACACCCTCCCCTGTTTCTCCCCAGTTGCACTGCTTTTTGAATATTAATTAGTTGATTACACTGTCTTAGGGACACATTTTAGTGTCGGACAGGAAGTGTACTTTAGTCTCTAACAGCAGCCAAGTACAAAGAGCTGAGCACAAAGAGAGCTGTAGAGAGAACTTGCATACTGTGTATATTGAACATTCTTCTGTTTTCAAATTTGAAGAAATCAGCTCCTTGAATGCAGTTTTGAACTGTAAGGAGGAGGTGTGGAGATACGATCATGAACTTGGAGGTAAGGAAGGCTGAGCTGGTAAACAAAGTAAAGACAAAGCTGAAACGGGACAAACAGGGCCAGTTTGACATTTTGCTTCTAAAAAATATTATTTATAAACAGTTGTATAAAAACAGATGATTTTATGAGAGTCGAGTGCAAGGCTTTGGGTGTTCAGGCTGAGGTTGACCCTCTGGTGGGAGACACTGTGAGGGATTAGGGACAGGTAATTTGGAGAGCTGTACCCAGTGGTGCAAGTGGTAGAAAAGAAGTACAGGAGTTCAGACACTGGCAAATATGAAATGCAGAATGAAGATCCTCAATCTGAAGGATAGCTGGGTCAAGACACATCTGAATGTTTAGACAAGAGTAGATTCAGTTAGAGATATTGAAGTATTTTTAGGAATATAGAATTGTTGTACAAGTCAAATGTTGTTTTGGAAACCCTGATTTCAGATCACAAGCCCAGAAACTGTCATTATAGAAACATAGAATTTGACGGCAGATAAGGACCACTTGGCCCACCTAGTCTGCCCATTTTCCTACCTAACAGACAAGCTGCAGATCCTAGTTAACCAACAGCTTAATTATGTTGCTGGTTTAAGAAATCCAGTTCTAGTGGCAGTGGGAAGAAGTACAGGAACTCCGTTCCTGCTGCAAAACAGGTACAGGAACTGAGTTCTTGTGCATTCCTGTTCACTTTCATCACTGGCTGTACCCCACCATCGTTTGGTAGTAAAAGGTAGTTAAAAGGGCCAGAGTGATGGGCTGGGGGACATGCTTTCTCTTGCCCCTTGGGGGATCTTGATTTATACCTCAAGCCCCAGAATAGGGTTGCTCAGATATCTGTTTTTAAAAATGTCTGGTTATGATAATAGGCATTTTTTAGGATATTAGGAGTTTAGAATATTGGTCTCCAAAATCCAATATCTTAAAAACCTGGAATATTAACTCTGATTTTAGGATATCCTAAAATCCTAAATCTGGACATCCTAAAAATCCTTTGGGATTTTAGGATAATCTGATGCTATCTGATGGTCAGACCAGAAATGAGTTTGGATACAGATACTCCTAAACATCCAACTGTCCTAAGTCAGATCGGTTTTTGAGATATCCAAGCACCTTTCTCTTGGAGTCTTACAAATTATTACATGTTTGAAACATCGAAACATAGAATTTGCTGGCCGATAAGGACAGTGTGGCCCACCTAGTCTGCCCAGTTTGTCCCTGCCTATAGTATTACTACAGATCCTTCTTATGAAGCAGGGAGGGGCAGACATGATGGATCTACAGTCCCTTTAGACCATGACTCCTGTTCAGGCTGGCAGGAGAGTCAATCCAGTTTACCTGAATGCTCAAGCTCTTTGGTGAGTCTGCCCTGTCTGTTAGTACATGGCTGCCCCTTGGCGTCACTCTCGGGGGTGAGGGAAGGAGTCATGCAGAGGGCATGCATGCTTCCAGTGATGACGCCACACATGCCTGCATGCCAGCAGCCCTCTCCCCCTGACTACCCCTTGACTAACATCTTGGGCCTGGGATATCTGCCACCCAGAAGGAGCCTGCAAAAATCAGGGTTAACTGCAAGGCAGGGAGCAGTGAGGGTCCCTGGAGGTCAGATCTAGAATTTTTCTGGGGAATAGCAATCTTTTAAGGGGCTAGCATGTTCATACATAGAAACATAGAAACATAGAAGTTGACTGCAGATAAGGACCGCAAGGCCCATCCAGTCTGCCCATTTCTTTTTCTACCTTATAAATGTGCCATCGGCCTTTGCTCTGTCAGTGACCTATCTATTCATAGTCATTTGTATTGCTCCCTTATGCCTATCCCATGCCTGTTTGAAGCCCTGCACTGTATTCATAGCCACCACTTCTTGTGGTAAGCCATTCCATGCATCTACCACCCTTTCTGTGAAAAGAATTTCCACATTCCCCTTAATCGGCCTCCCTCTAATCTCATGCTGTGTCCTCTTGTCCTGCTATTTTTCTTATATTTAAACATGTTAGACTCTTTCACCTTGTTTATGCCCTTAAGGTGTTTAAATGTCTCGATCATATCACCTCTCTCCCTCCTTTGCTCAAGGGTATACATATTGAGCTCCGTTAATCTGTCCTCATATGTCTTCTGATGCAGTCCCTGCACCATTTTGGTTGCCCTTCTCTGGACTGCCTCAATTTGGTTAATGTCCTTGTGAAGGTGTGGCCTCCAATACTGCACGAGTACTCCAGATGGGGCCTAACTAATGTCTTGTACAGAGGGATTATTACCTCCCTCTTACGACTTGCAGATACCTCTACTAATACATCCTAACACCCCCTAGCCTTACCTACTGCTTTGGAGGTCTGCTTGATGATTTTAGGTCATCAGTGATGATGATGCCCAAGTCTCTTTCTTCCTTTGTGACTGCTAGCAACTCCTCCCAGCCTATAAGTGGCTTCAGGGTTTCTCTTCCCTATGTGCATGATTTTGCACTTCTTTGCATTAAATCCCAGTTGCCACTCTTCTGACCATTCTGCTAGTTTATCCAGATCTCTTCTCATTCTGCCCACCCCATCTGGATCATCTACTCTGTTGCAGATCTTGGTGTCATCTGCAAACAGACAAGCCTTACCCTCTAGTCCATCTCATGAGGTCACTAGTAAGAGATGTTGAATAGGACTGACTCCCAGGACTGATCCTGAGGTACCCCACTTGTGACTTGCATCTCTTCTGACTGTATACCATTTACCACCACTCTCTGTTTTCTGCTAGTCAACCAGTTTGCCCCCAGTTGACCAACTTCTGACCCACCCGAGCCTACCTAGCTTATTTATCAATCTTCTATGTGGAACAGTGTCAAAAGCTTTGCTGAAGTCAAGGTAGGCGACATCAACTGCTCCCTTGGTCCACCACTCTGGTTACCCAGTCAAAGAAATCTATGAGATTAGTTTGACAGGACCTTCCTTTGTAAACCCATGCTGTCTTGGATCCTGTGCCCTTATGGATTCCAGGTGTTGCACTATCCTTTCCTTAAGGAGTGCCTCCATAATCTTGCCCACTACTGAGGTAAGACTGCCGGTCTGTAGTTCCCGCCTCCTCCCTGCTACCACTCTTGTGGAGTGGGATCACATGAAACCCTTCTCCAGTCTTCTGGGACCTCTCCTGTGCTCAGAGACTCACTAAACAATTCTGCTAAAGGCTCTACTAGTTCCTCCTTTAGCTCCTTAAGTACCCTGGGATGTATGCCATCAGGTCCCATTGCCTTATCCACCCTGAGCTTAGCAAGCTCTTGTAAGACCCTTTCTTTTGTGAAGGGAGTAGTGCTCACCTCCCTCCCCGTTCCTTAAAAATGTAAAAGATTATGTTTTAAAGTATAGATTAAGCAGAAACAGCTACTGTTTTTGGGCCTAAAGAGTTGAGTGCTACTTTGCTACAGAGCTAGATCCACAACTGCCAGAAGAGTGGCCCTGGCTGGAGCGGAAGTGAGGCTGAGAGTTGTATGACGTAGCCACAGGAGAATGAAGGACATAAAGAGAGGAAGAAAAAAATACAAGCAGATGGTGTGATTCAGGAGGATAAATTATTGCATTCATGAACAAACATTAATGGAGCATTTCAGTGTAAATGGAGTTTGAGGGGAGTTTTGTTATTACTGTGGGTTGCTTATTGAAAGTACACAGTGATGCCCACAGATGGCTGAAGATTTCTTAAAGAGTCCTAGTTCCTTCTCTGTATTTTTAGCATTTTTGTCACCTAGGGTAGCCCAGCTGAGATACATCTTAATTGCATTTGGGCCCTGCTTTTGCCTTTTTCCACAGCTGGGTGGACTGGAGTACTGAGAGATTACGTGATGTGCCTAAGGTCACACAGTGAGTATTTTGCTCTGGTGGGATTTGAACCTGTGATCTCCTGGTTCCCAAGCCAGTGCTCTAGCCACTAGGCCACACTGACTTAGAATATTTTCTTAGGCTGCTGTGTTTTCTTTCTTGTTCAATATGAAGTAGGTGTTAAACCCCATGTCCTAATGAGTGTGTATTGATATGTACTGTTTTACATATCTCAGGCTATATGTTTGTTTAATGTTATGTCATGCACACTTAAAGTATTAGTTACAAACGATAATACAATTCATGCACAAAATTAAACATAAAATATAGTTGAAAAATTAGACCGAAAAATACAGCAAGGCATTGGGAACGGATACACAATTAGTGTTGGAAAGGGGCAGAAGTATTAGGAAATGATGGCCACTAGGACATACGAGTGTGTGGAAGCTAGACAGAGTGAGACAGGCATGTAGGATAATATATGGACTACTATGAACAACAAGCAATCTGTAGCCATCAAGAGGTCGCCTCTGAATCTGTTAAACCTCAGAGCAAGGCCTAGAGGTTTAATTGGTGTATGTACACAAGATAGCAACTCAGGCCTGTGTATAGTAGGCTGTACATTGTCTTTTTATAGTGTATGGGCTACCATGCAACAAACCTGAGTCTAAATGAGTTTAAACTATTTAATTTTATGTACAAACTAGTGGTTAAACACAGAACTGATACAACTAATTTCATTCATAGTTGCACATCAAAAAGTTCAGTATCGTAATCAGTCAGTTTTCCTGGTCTAGTATAAATATCTTCCTATCGCTCAGTTACTTGAACAGTACTGTGGTTTCCATTGTGAGATCCGCTAGTGGTGTGTGATCTGTCAGACTGGCACTTTCACTCACACAGCACAGGTGACTGCCACTGCGGCTTGAGCTGGTTTTGCATGTGAATGCACCCCATGTTGTTTGTCTTGCAGTAGCTACGTATCTAGTGCAGCACAACAGCAACATGATGTGGCTACTGCAGCACAATAGCATTGTTGTAGGGATGGGTTTCTATTTACCATAATAGCCCACTACATTATATGGCAATAATAAGTGGGAAAGAGGTAGAAGCAGTAGACTGGATTCCACTATTCACAGTATTTATCGTACCCATTTTAATAATGAATATTATGAAATCGGCGACAGAAATCTAGAAATCTGATTGCTGAGAATCTCAGAACCTCGTGCTGATATCCCCGCATAACAACACAGGAAGAAGTTGTGAGTCCTCTGGAGTCCTCCTTACCCCTGATCAGCCTCTACGATATCACTCCCCGCCACCGACTGCCCGCTTGCTCATCCTCAAAGACATGTCGGTGTGATATGAGACTGGCCCATCAGTGCAGTGTAGCGCTACTGCTCACGGTGCTGAAAACCAGGGTTTGGAAATGCGCTTAGTTCACCAGGGGCCAGCTGATGAGAGGATAATCGAGCATGCCAGAGAATACCATCATCCTCTGAGGAGGTAGGGCAGTGAGCTGCACCGCAGTATCGCTATCTAGGTGACCATGGGTGGCAAGGCAGATGCAGCCTGGTGGAAGGCGTCAGCATGCATGCATTCAGACAGCATGTCGTCATCTCTGCAGAGCGTCAGGGGGAGAGAAAAACTGAAACAAAAACCTGGCAGCTGCAGCAGGATGACACTGTCTGCTTGCAGCAGATGTCACAGCACCAGCTGGGCATTGGGTCTACTGGACCAAGCCAGGCATCTGAAGGGGATTTAAGGTATCCCCAACAGCCCTACCACTGACTGGAGGCAATCTATGGGGTCTGTGGCCCAGATAAGTCCCAGGGGTGGTGGGTGATGGGTTGGAGGAGCCATCATTGAAAAAGGGGTCAGCCGATGAAAAGGAGAGAAAAAAATAGAAAGTTAAAAAAAAAAGAAGAATTACCCCTCAATATGTTAAACATCTTTATACCCATTGAATGGTGTAATAATTTAAATTCTGAATTTATTAAATTTATTTGGTGTGATAAAACTCCAAGGATAGCATATAGGAAACTTATCTTACAAAAAGGCGGAATCAAGTTACCAAACTGCCTTCTATATTATATGGCTTCATACGTCAATAAATATATCAAATGGCTATATCCATGGAACCATTTTGGAAATTATTTTCCAATATGGCTCAACCTTGAATTAAATGTAATGAAAGAGTACAAAATTTGCCCTGAAGCCATATTACATACCAAATATAGTTTGCTTCCTGCTAAATTGAAATATGCAGTGATTGGAATCTCTTTAAAAATTCACCATCAAATCATGTCTTTTTTAGGACACAACAGTGCACATCAACCTATTTTTGGAAATCTAAATTTTAGAATAGATGGAACATCCATCCCAGGAGAATGGTTCCCCAATACTTCCAATCTCACGTCAGTTCTTTCATTAGAAATAATACGTACATTTCACTTCAGTCAGTTTTAGATAATGAGAATGTTCATAAAACATGTCTTCCTAAGCTAACATTAATTAAAACAGCTTAAGGGCTCATTTTGGGCCTGCTCCACTGCCTACCACCTCACATAATCCATTGGAAGATATGGTACAAAGGAGTCAAAAACCTCATCCTATTTCCAATCTATACCACTTTTTATTATCCTACAAATTTAGCTCAGACCCCATTATTCCTTCTTACTGGAGTAAAGAGAGTGGAGATAGTTCTCAAAATTGGTCCATTTTATGGAAAAATATATACCAGCATATACCTTTGGACAATTTAAGACTAAGTTAATATAAATTCCTCCACAATGCTTATATGACTCTCCAAATACTGTTCAAATTTGGATTTTTGGAGTCTGATAGGTGTATCACGTGTGATCTGGGGAAAGAAACTATCCAGCACATTTTATGGGATTGTTCAAAATCCCAACATATTTGGAATACGGTTAAGTTGGAGTTCGGTAGAAGACTTTTTTTAGTTTACACATTCAATTTTGAGGTTTGTGTTTTAGGAGACCTTAACTCAGTTAAGGGTTTAAGTAACAAAGCCAGTATTTCCATGATAACTATTTCTACAAAACAAATGATGGTTAGACACTGGTTGGATAAAGAAGCAGAAAGTTTAAGAGAATGGATTTCCAACATTCTTCTTAACCTACAGATCACCAGTTTGATTTACTTATTTAATAATAATATTACCCAATTTTATAATAAATAGGGAAATATTTATTGTCTAGTACTTAACTCAGCCTGATAATGCTTCTCTTGGCTTTTGTAATCTAGTATCCAGACTCTGTGGCTAATATCATTGACTAGTTAGTAGACTTCCTTTTGACCAGGGGCTTGGCAGTTCGCATTTCTTCAGATGCTTAATTAGACTGCTACTTATGAGATCAGTGTTGGGGAGGAATGTGGGGAATTTGAAGCAAACTGTTCATTTTACCAGCCTATGTAAATCTTTTGGGACACCTTTTTACCTGTTTATAGAATAATTTACTGCTTTGTTTTGCACTAAAAATGTTCAAAATAAAGGAAAGTTAAAAAAAAAAAAGTCACCGTGACATGTTGAGACACCTTGAACAATATGGAAAATAGTAATAAAGGGCAAGTACATTTTACATGGATCATAGAGATGTCATTTTTTCAGCTATACAGCCTGATATTGTTAAGCTTTTGTTCACTGGGGTGATCTTGGCGGATGTTATCTCTGCTGTTCACTATCTCTCTGACTTTACCCCCTCATTCTGCTGCTCTCCCTTTACTTGCCCCGCTGTGCCCCTACCTCTGCTACTAACTCCTTCTGCTTCCATAACTGGGTCTCCATTTCACACCACTGTTTGCTTCTTCTTCCTTGCCTCATTCTTCCCCTAGCCAAGTTGCCTCCTCCCTTTCCTGCCCTGTAACCTGATTTTCCCTGAAGCCTGTTCCCACCCTAGATATCTCCCACAGCTTTTGTTACCTGCCTTCACCTCCCTATTTATCTCTCAGCAGCTTACCTAATTAACTCTGGGCATTCTGCCCATGGAGCTGTAAGGGGACCGCCCGCCGCAATCAAGGTATGGAACAAAGGACCGTCGGAAGACACCCAGCATCTAGCCTAAATTCAAACTTGGTGCCTTTTCTGAATGCCGTTTTGTCTGGTCTCCCACTGTGCTCTGTGCTAGCTTTGTTTGACTGACTACTGCCATTTAAATGTTAGCATTGTGCACCAGAGCAGTGTAATTCTGCTTAGGGATCCTTTGGGGCTGATATAATTTAAGTTTCCAGTTAAAGTTCTGGGCACATTTCTTTGCGCTTGTGTTTTAATTAATTACTAAGCGCAGTTTAGCAGCCTCTATGGGAACTGTGTAATGCACCAGAACAGTGTAATTTTGCTTAGAGATCCTTTGGGCTGATTTAATTTAAGTTCCTTCAAAAATCCAGGGCACATTTCTTTGCGCTTCTGCTTTAATTAATGTTTAAGTGCAGTCTAATAGCCTCCAAGGGAGCTGTGTGCCGGACTCGTTAGTAGGGGAGTTTTAATTTGGTTAGTGCACATTTCTCTTGCGCTTTGTTGCATAATTAATTTCTCAGCGCAAGCAGTCTTTACTTAAAATATGAACCAGCAAGTGCATATTTCTTTGGTGGCATCTCTTTTGGCTGGTCTATTCAGGGGGACTGTGGAGTGAGATTTATCTCTGCCTGCTACTGCTGTAATTGCCACTAGACATTTCACTGCAAGCGGCTGTTCCCTGACCACCCCCAATACCCTCCCACCCTTAGCTGGCCTTATTTATATAGCTAAGGATTGTCATGTGTTGGTAGGTGGTGCTCCGACAGTTTTTTTTTCTATCAGCTCTGTTTCCTACTGGCAGGTTATTTTGATCCTTCACTGGATGTCGTTGTTTCATTACTCTGCTTACTACACATTCTGTCAGTCAGCAGCTTCAATTCCCTGCGGTGTTTCTTTTTATATCCATAGAAACATAGAAGTTGATGGCAGATAAGGACCGCAAGGCCCATCCAGTCTGCCCATTTCATTTTCTGCCTTATAAATGTGCCATCGGCCTTTGCTCTGTCAATGGTCTATCTATTCATACTCATCTGTATTGCTCCCTCATGCCTATCCCATGCCTGTTCGTAGCCCTGCACTGTATTCATATCCACCACTTCCCGAGGTAGGCCGCTCCATGCATCCATCCACTCTTCTGTAGAAAAGAACTTCCCACATTGCCCCTTAATCGGCCTCCTCTAATCTCCTGCTGTGTCCTCTGTCCTGCTATTTTTTATATTGAAACATGTTAGACTCTTTTCAACTTGTTAATGCCTTTAAGGTGTTTGAATGTTTCGATCATATCACCTCTCTCCCTCCTTTGCTCTAGGGTATACATATTGAGCTCCGTTAATCTGTCCTAATATGTTTTCTGATGCAGTCCCTGCACCACTTTGGTTGCCCTTCTCTGGACTGCCTCAATTTGGTTAATGTCCTTGTGAAGGTGTGGTCTTCAGTACTGCACTATCCAAGTATTTTCTGCCATTTTACACACTTTGGTTGCCCATCCTAACCTTCCTAGGGAACTTTTACTTACTCCTGTGTTAAGTCTCTGCCCCAATCTATCCATTCTCCTCTGACTCTTTTACCTTAAGCCAGTTTGGTCATTTTCCCCTTCACTGGTTCCCATTAGTCCCTCCTTTGCTAGGATGTCAAGACTAGCTATGTGTTACTTTCCTTGTGCACTCCTTGCTCTACTTGTTATGGACTCGCTATCCCTCTTCGCAGGGACATCCACACTCCAGTCTGAGGCTCCCTCCGGGAACTTTATCTAGTCTAACATGCTGGCTGAGGACTCCTCCATGCCAATTCCCCCTGTGCTCCTTAGCTACAAATATACTGGGCTACTCCTAAGATACATTTTATGCTGGAAACTTACCTCCTCTGAGAATGTCTCGTGCCATTGTGCTTGCTACGATTTGGGTCATAATGTTATCCCTTTCCCTCGCTGGTGACATTGAACCTAACCCTGACCTTATAGCTAATCCTCTACAACCTTATTCTTGCTCTACCCATCTCCTGCCATAGGCCCAGGGCTTGACCTTGGCCCACCCAAACATCTGTAGTCTCATAGCCAATCTCCCTGAGTTGGAGGCATGGGTGCAGGTCAATAACCCTGACATTCTAGCCCTATCTGAAACATGATTGAAACCCTCTGTAACTGATCTAAACTGTTCTCTTCCAGGCTATAACTTGCTTCGGGTCGACCACCCCTCCTCCAAAAAGGGTGGCAGGCTGGCACTATACTGTAGGTCTCACCTTAACATCTCTTTAATACCCACCTACCCTCTGAATAACTGTGAGGTACTTCACTCACTCCTACTCCTTGATGGGACCAAGAAATTGCAAATTTTCTGCATATATATTCCACCTAAGAACAGCAAGCATGGTTTAGAGGCGATTACTGAGCTGATTCCTGCGGTGTCTTAAGAAAAATGAGGAGATCTGCTTGGGGGATTTTAACCTCGACTGGCAGGGTCCTAACTCCTCTCTCCTTACTTCTACTATCAGCAAGGCCAACCTTTTTCAACTTATCACGTCCCCAACTAGGATCTCTCAGAACAGCTTGAGTTGTACTGTTATATACTGGATCCTCGCAAATCGGAAGGACTGTTACTCCTCTGCAGGTGTTTTACCGGACTCTGTTAATGATCACTGCCCAGTCTGCTGCATGGGGGGTACCCACCCTCCTTCCTGTCCACATAAAGTTCTATCCTTTGCTGACTTCTCAATATTCAACCTGGCTAAGTTCCTCTGTGATCTGCATTACATAGACTGGTCTCCCTTTTTACCTACATGAGACATCCAATTTCAGTGCAGTCTACCTGTACTTGCAGGCTGGCATCCACCAGTTCAATACATAGAGTTACAGGGAAGGTGACCAAGTTGTAGAAGTGGCCTCTCCTGAAATTGATCAAGTACCATAACAAACTTTGGTCAAAATGGAAATCCTTCTCTCTGTAGGCTGACTTTGATGTGTATCGATCATTGCGCAACACCTTCAAGAAGGAGGTTTGCTCGGCCAAGAGTAACTATTACCGCAAACTCGTTAAATCCTCCGCCTCTGACTCAGAGATATTGGACCCAAATTAATGAGATCCTGGGTAACACCAAGATGCAGATTCCTAATGACATGCTAATTAAGGACACTCACTGCAATAATCCCCATACCATTACCAATGCCTTCAACTCCCTCTTTACCAGGGTTCCTAATGTTTCTCCTCATGCTCCTCTTGAAGCATCTCCTGCTTTGATGCTCTCTCCTGTCATGCATTTTGAGGTCCTAGAGCTGCTGAAATCCATTCCAACTCATAGTAGCGCTGGGCCAGATGTGTTACAACCCAGGATACTGCGACTTGCTGCCACTCTCCTAGCTACTCCGGTAACTTGGCTTTTTAATCTATTCATTAGTACCTCCACGGTGCCTTTGGCGTGGAAATCCGATAGGACTATTCCGGTGTTCAAGAAAGGAGATCCCAAGATCCTGTCTTACTGTCGACCAATTGCACTTCTGCCTACATAGAAACATAGACTTTGACGGCAGATAAGGACCGCTTGGCCCACCTAGTCTGCCTATTTCCCTACCTACAGGATAAGCTGCAGATCCTAGTTAACCAGCAGCCTATTTCTTCCTACCCCCCCCCAAGAATTGCCTTATGTCTGTCCCATGCATTCTTGAATCCTCCCACAGTTTTAGACCCCACGACCTCCTCAGGAAGGCTGTGCCTACGCTCAGCAAGATCTTTGAGAAACTAATCCACAGCCAGATATCTGCTCACTTGTTCCTATTTAGTCTCCAGTCCTCCGTTCAACATGGTTTCAGGGCTGGACATAGCACCACTACTGCTTTCACCCTTTTGACCAGCGAGGTAAAATCCATCATGGATAAAGGCTTTCTTACAGGTGCTGTGTTCATTTACCTCACCAAAGCCTTTGATTTGGAGAATAACCCCCTGCTATTGAATAATCTGCACACCCTTGGTGCCTCTGGATCCACTATGCCCTGGATCCACAGCTACCTTGACAACAAGTTACAATCTGTCTCCTTCGGCAAGATTCTTTCATCTCCTGCCCCTATTTCCTGCAGAGTCCCTCAAGGCTCCATTCTTGGGCCCTTGCTGTTCTCAATACTTGTTAACAATATTCCCACCTCCATCACCCACTGTTACTCCATTATGTATGCAGATGACTTGGTACTCTGTGCTGCCTTTAGTTCCATCGATGACCACAATGCTCATCTGTCATCGGCATTCTTACAACTCCAATCCTGGTTCTCCTCCAACTCCCTAATACTTAATTTACCCAAGATCCAGGCCATGCTCTTTGGATCCTCTAGGAAGGTCCATGCCATGTCCCCCAAGCTTAGCGTGCTTTGTCATGATGGGTCAGCAGTCTCAACCACTGACTCCTTTAAATACCTGGGGGTGATGCTTGATCCGATACTTGACTTCTCCTCTCACATAAACGAGGTATGCAGATCTGTTAACTACAAGATCAGTATCGCCTATCGTGTGCGTCACTCCTTAACCCCTGCTGCCAGGATTTCTGTAGCCAGGGGCGTCCTGCTCCCAAGGCTACTATATACTGTCCCCCTCCTCTCTCATGCCAGTGTTGGTGTTACGAAAGTGGGACACCGCTTACAACAACATTTGCAGATTTGCCCTATCGGCCCCTTGCCTTACACACCACTGTTTGCTCTACTCCGCCTTGCACTGGCTGTCACCCAGTTCCCAGTGCTCCTACTCTCTGGGTTGTTTCATTGACTTCTTGACTAGATATCCCCATCCTGACTCTCTAGGGTCGATGCTTTCCCCCGTGCATCACTCCCACCCTCTGAGGTCCTCTGACGCTCAGCTACTTTCTGTCCCATACTGCTCAACTAAAATGGGGGCGCAAGCTTTCTCTCATTTCGCTTCCAAATACTGGAATTCCCTGCCTCCCCACTTAAAGTGCTCCTTATCTCACTCCTCCTTTAAAAATGCAATTTTTTATCACCTCTATGCACTTGATACTTGTGACTGTAACTAACCTTGCTTGACCTTCTGCTCTTGCTCTTCCTTGCCTCGGCTACTGCCTCTCAGTACTCCATGTGTATTACCGGGCCTGCCCACATTTGACTTTCTCATCCTGTGGATAGTTATTTGCTTGCATGTTTAATTTTCAACTATCCCTGTGTGGATACCTGTTGGAAGCTGTCATGTTCTGATTGTATACTACCTGTGACTGATTGGAAGATTGTATTTTGTACTCTCCTGGGTCGTGCCTGAAAATAGGCAGGGTTATTGCCTAATGTACTTACCTGGGCATCAAAAGCTAATAAATAAATAAGTCATCCTTTAATATTTCTCCTGGAGTCATGACCACGCTGAGAACTATGAACATGCTGATGACTCCTCGCTTTAACTCCCACTTCGGTCAAGGAAGGCAGTGCCCTGATTGGAGAAGGAACAGGTGTAATGTGGCATGTCTATTTGTGGTAGGCAAGGGCACCTTGAAATAGCAGTCAGTGAGTGACATACCTGTCCTGTAGAATACAGCGGGTTGTCCCAGGATCATTCTTATCACATCACAATCTGCTGCTATCAGCTGCAGGCCTGGGCTGCATGGTTTCTCAGGGATTGATTGTGTTCCCCCATGCTTTTTGCGGTATACATGTTGACTCTGGGGTGGGTCATTAGATGTTACAGTGTGAGTTTTCACCGCTGTGCAGATGATACTCAAGCTGTGCCTGTTTCACACCTGTCAGGCAATGTGCATCCTCTGTACCTAGGCGATGCTGACAAGACATTGCTGACCGGCTGGCCTCCAGCTGGCTCAGACTGAAGCCTGCCAAAATGGAGCTGCTACTGGCAGAACCAGTCTCTCGCGGGTCAGCAGATCAGAGCTATGCCAAAGAATTACCATCTTTAAGCGGCATACAACTATCTGCTGTGGATAGGGTACAAAAATCTTGGAGTCACTGTGGACTCTCAGACTGACACGTGAACACCATGTGTTGACCGGGGTCCACAGTGGATTTTTCTGTCTTCGGAATATCTACTGCGTTAAGTCCTTTCTGATGCAGGAGGATCTGGCAACTGTGGTGGATGCCTTTGTGACATCAAGACTCAGTCACTGTAATGCCTTTGCAGAGGGTTATCAGTTATCTGGAGGTTTGTCGCCTACAGCTGGTGCAACATGTTGCAGCCAGGCTGATTAGCAGAGCACCTTTTGCAGAGCATAGAAAACCTGTGCGGCAGCATTTGCACTCGCTAGCGGTTAGGTAGTGCACAACCTTTAATATTTCATTGTTAAAGAGCTGCTGACGCCTCAAAGAAAACTTTGAAAAACCTAATATTTGGGTACAATTCAGCTTGAATTCCATAGATTTCTTCTTCCTGTTACTTATTACTGAGAAATTTGCATGGAAATATGCTCTATATCCCTTAGGGTTCAACTGTCTGATTAGCTTACTACCTACTTCACGTCATATCCACCAAAAGCAGCTCAGAACTCCAAGTGCAGTAAGAACCGAGTAACTCAGTGTTTCATTCAGAAGAATTTATTCCTTCACAAATGGTTCAGTTCATACACCGTGCTTGCTTCTTATTTAAACAGGTGTGCCCACCAACAACCTCACTCCTCAGTGCTTCTACCAGGGGTGTGATCTTCCTCAGGGGGTGGAAGTCATTTGTTTAACTCCCCTCCCCTTAAGTATCCAAAAATGGCTTAGTATGGGAGCCCCCAATGTTCAAAAGGCAAAGTTAAAATACATTTCAGTGGCTCTGGGGGGTTTTGAACATTGGTCCAAGTTTTTCACATTATGCGATTTAAATTATCAAGAATCAATAATGACCATTTTCTACATGGTAATCAAGTGAAATAATTATAAAGTTAGTGACAAAACATGAAAAATTGCATAGAAAGAAGATTATTTAGCCATTTTGAAACTCAAAGGTTAAGCATAGCAACTGTACTTACTTTCAAGCTGCTACTCCTTCTGTTGTGCTTTTAAGCTGATCTAAAGTAGATGCTGATGATGGTGCTACACACTAGTTCCAAGAATTTAACTGAAATGAGTGTGCGGCTTAATGCTGATTTTGGTAGAGTTCAGACCTGGCTTGTTCACAGTAGGCTTGTCCTAAATTCCAGTAATCTCATGCCATGCTGTGTGGGTCTGCACCCAGGCTAAGGGCATGCACCACCATCTTAGCCATCCACTGCTTAGATGGCTCCCTCTCACCACGGTTGACGCCTTTAAATACCTAGGCCTTACCCTGGATCCATCTCTTGATTTGACCCTGCACATCTCGAATATCTGCAGGTCTGTAAATGCTAAACTTAGACTCGCATGCAGAGTCAGATATGCCATAAATTCTCACTGCAAGGATGCCATTGCTCAGGGAGTCCTGTTCCCAAGCCTTGCATACGGGCTCATCTCGTTCTGTCAGGCCAGTATATGCAACCTATCCAAATGGAATCTCACCTACAATAAAGTTTGTTGTTTTGCCTTGTCTGCTACCTGACTCGCCCATCACTGCACCCTATACTCCAGCATAGGTTGGCCATCTTGCTCCTCGTGTTGCCTCTATAACCTAGGTTGTGCTAGTGACGGGATCGTTAGGCCATCCAGCCTGCAGCCCTAGCGGTTCTGTTCACACTTTCTGAGCAGGCCCTACCTTCTGTGATCCAGTGATCTGTCACTCCTGACTGTTCACAAGTGCTCCTCTAAAATGGGTGAGCATGCCTTATGCCATCTTTGCACCGAAGATATGGAACTCTGTTCCACCTAACCTTTGGGTGTCTCAGTCGCACCCTAGTGTTATAAGCTGTTGTTTGCTCTCGTCACCTTTGTAGTTTCTGATCTTCAACATTTTGTAAAACTGTGTGTGAAATATATTTCACCGTGTGCTCATGTTTGCTTTACCTGTTCTGTTATGCACTTTACCTGCGCTGTAAGATGTTGCTACTCTTCTCACAATTGTATTTTACTGTTATTTTCAGCAATATGTAACACTGACTGATGTTTGTAACCTCCTGGGTCATGCCTGAAAACATGCATTACTTGTCAAGTGCACCTACCTGGGTAACGAAAACAAAATAAATAAATAACTAAACGTAAATAAAATGTGTCTTGGTACGATACATTCATGGTCGCTCGCTGCACTCCACTGAGACTTTGCTGTTGGCTGCTCTGAGATCTTGGTTATAGCATTCTAGAGATAGGGATAGCTTGGTGGCAGCCCCAGTTATTTGGAACTCTTTGCCCTTAAATCTTAGGAACCCCCCCCTCAGTCAAGACATTTACGAAGAGGTTGAAATGTCATCTTTTTGCGCATACATTCGGCACTGATTAGTTTTTAGTTATTTATTTATGATTTCTATTTTCTTTACTTTCTTTACACTCTGTTTTAAGATAAGTGGCCCGCGTATGCCCCAGTACCTGTTTCAGCCCAGGCCCCTATTCGGGGGGGGTGGGGTCTGTTTTTATATTATTGCTGGAATTTATTTATTGTTATATGTATTTTACTGTGTTTGTTTACTTAATGTGTTTGTTATGTTTTAATTGTACAGCACCCAGAGCCTCCAGGATTGGGCGCCATAAAAATAAAATTTGCCTTGCCTTTAATTTTATTTAGTGTGATTTATTTCACTAGTCTGTTCCATTTTTGTGTTTACCGGGCCTTGAGCCCCTTAGATAGGGTGCTGTAAAATAAAATCGCCTTGCTTTGTTTAGGGAGAGCTGCAGGGGACAGAATGAAGGTGTATGGTAGAGCAAGAGGTAACAGAAGATGGTGGTGTATAGAACTGCTCCACAGTCACTCACTGTCTCCTCCTGGGTCCTCTAAAGGAGGGGTTTGGTTCCTGCTGCCATTAACCCCCAATGGTGTTCTTCTCTTCTATCAGGAGTCAGTGGAAATGGTCATGGTGACAGTGCCAGGGCGTACCGGCAGCAGGACACGGCAGCACCAGCACCCAGTGGAATCAGCTGCTGCCGTTGGAGGATCAGGAATAGGAGATGAGTCTTCCGACAGTGAAGCAGAGTGTGACGGGCCCCAGAAACTCACTCAGAAAACATCCACTTCTGGACAGATCAGAAGGAAGGTAAGGGGCACTGGAGAGACACTACCCGTCATGTGTCTTGTGGTGGGACGTCCAGCACTGCAAACTTCTTGCTCACCCACAGATAATGCGGGCTACTTGGTGGGACAAGGACACGCTCTCTCATGTGCAGACAGACTTGGGGAATCGTGATTCTTTCACAACTCCCTGGGGGATGCAGCGTGTCCATGTTTTTTCCTTTTGTTTTTAATAAAGGTGTTGAGCTGTCATCCGCTTCCTTCCAGCCATCATACTTCTACATGGGCACAAACCCTATAGTGACTGGTGACTGAGGGCAGAGAACCAGCAAGGCAGCAGTAACAGCTCACACCATGCTGAGTGGATATGGCAGTACTGGAGGCATATCATGGTGTGTAAGGCACTGGGGTTTGTACTGGGTGTATCAGTACCTCAGAACTTGTGCAGAAAATTTCATGTGTTACTATAAGCCACCTAAGCAGCTGCACATCTTTCTTCCTGGCTGCCTGTTGCTGCAGTAGTTACTATAAAATATGTTTTTTTTATCAAGTTGCAGCATTTTTTCCCCATGCTCAACAACTGCAAGCACAGCAGAAAAAGTTTGTACTGCCCCCAGGAACTGCTTTGTGTGTCCACTTCTGATGCTACTCCTTGGCCTGCCCTTCCATGCCAGATGTTGCATTCAAGGCTCTGTTCACCTTGAGGCATTTGAAATGGTTCTCAGTGCTTGCACCATTTCAAATGCGTGCTGCCCCAGATCGCTTTCGCACCTAACCTGCATGTAGCCCAGATTTTCGGAAGCGTGCTCAAACCCTGATGAGACCTGAGCTTGAGCACGCTTCCAGAAATCTCTTCACAAAGTGAAATGGATCACTTACAGTGCGAATGCGTCAGCCCTGGTGTTCTGTTCTGAATCCATGCTTGTTTATCTACCAGCTTCCCATAAGCCCCGGCACTTCTGGAAACTGGCTCACTGGACAAATGGATCAATGCAGTAGTGTGAACGCACTAACCTGCATTGACTGAAGTGGATCACACAAGCAGGCTACAGTGTGAATGCTACAGCACAGTTAGTGCTAATCCATTTTTAAAAACTGACCACAGAACGGTGCTGTAGTGTGAACAGAGCCCAAATCCAGTGGCACTGCAGGGAGCGTCATCAATCTAATGAAAAGGCAAAAAAAATCTTGCACTTCAACTGTAAGCAGGCGGGGTGTAGAGCAGGAGTTGCGCCCATATGAGAATCCAGAAAACAAAAGGTTGCACTCCAACTGAAAGACATCACAGAGTCCAAGTACTGCAAATAAAATTATTTTTAAAATTATCAGTACAGCTTGCTGACGGCAGGTAACTCCAACCAGATGCCCCTGCACTTTGACTGTTTGGTTTTCCTTAGGGGGCCCTCTAAGGAAGACCTAGCAGTCAAGCGCGAAACATCTGGACTTTCCTGCAGTCAAGCTGTATTGATTTTAAAAATAATTTTATTTGCATATTTGAATTCTGTGGTGTCTTTCAATTGGAGTGCAGCATTTTGGTTTCTAGAGTCATCAGTCTGCCTGCCAGAGAGTGAGAAGGGCTCTGTAAAAGTTCCCCCACATGTTTTACTCAGTCCTGTAGTAATTTCAGTTCAGTCCAAGTAAAAGATTTGTATGTTTTTATTTAAAGAATGTACCTTTTACATTGCTCTCCTTTCGTATTGTTGGTGGGGGGGGGGGCTTCCATTTTGCTCATCCTGTTACCACTTGCGGAGGCATCCTGAAGCGGCTCTGACTGAGACCGAATGACTCCTTCAATGAAACCGAGCCATTGGCTTTATCCTGGCTGGCATTGGTAGTTGGGGGGGAGGTAGAAGGCTCCTGCCTTGCACTACTCTCTCCCTACTCATGGCGGTGTCTTGAAGCACCTTGACTAAGCCCAGCTGGCTAACTGGAATGGCTGACTCTGTCCTGACATTGGTGATGGAGATTGCGGAGTGGGTAGAAGGCTTCTATCTTGCTCGGAACTGTCCCACTTATGTCTCTCAGCACATAAGATGTAGTTCAGTCTTCAGTTTTATTTAAAAGGACCTAGTAAGGGGTCAGTCCGCTGGCGCAGTGGTAGCACTGCCACTTGCGGTGCTGATGACTCTGGTTTGGGAGCGAAAACGGGTGCTGGAGGGTCAGCCAGGGAGAGAAGGATTGAACGTCCAGAGGACTGCTCTCTTCCTCCGACGAGGGAGTGTTGCAGTGCCCGGCATCAGCCGGGCCCTTAGCAGAAGCTAGGGGCAAGGCAGCCACAGACCGCATGTTGGGAAGTGGAGGAGCGGCAGCTGGTAGCATCCAGTGCATAGGAGCATGCATGAGGTCATGTGGATGGCAGTACACGTCCACTACTTCCCAGGGTGAAAGTAGAGGACAAAATACGATTGGGTGGCAGTGCAGTATGGCAGATCAACCCCTCCCAGGTTCTGCGCAGGCTACAGGCGCCTCTCCCATGGGATCAGATCCGTTTTTGGTGAAGTGGGAGCCGCTGACCCTGCCACAGGGCTGGGGGGGGTGGGAGTAAGGTTGGAGGAAGCACTGGGATTGGAAGGTAAGTCACTGGGATGCCAGGTGATGAGGCTGGGGAGGTTGAGTCAGATGTGTAGCCTGCACCAATTAGGAGGAGAAAGAACCCCCCCCACAAAAAAATTAAATAAAAATAAAAAGACCTGGTAAGACCATGAACAAATCGTCCCAATTTTCATGGTCAAGCAAGACTGAAAAGGTAACAGTAAAAATGGTTACACATATAGTACAGACAATCACACTACATAGATCTTACAAAGTACCATTTCAAAAGCAAGAACAAACATTACTATCAAGTTAAGTATCTCTTTAAGTTAACTTTAAAACCACTAATTGATCTACACAGTTTAATTTCTCAATTGGCAATGTGTATGAAAAGGCTAGAACTTAATAAACCATAGATCACTGTCCTAAAGATGTACACATAAACGGTACTTCAAAATGTAGTTTATAAGTTTGTGTGGTTGACTTGAGAAAATGTCTGGGGCAAAGGGACCAAGGAGAAATGAGGGGAAGAAGCAGATTGCTTGCTTAGGAATAGGGGGGCTAGTTGTTCGATGGCGCTAATTAATAAACTGAAAAAATTGAAATTACTGCCCCGGGATAGAAACATCAAGGTTGTTTGTCCATATAAACTGCCGCAGATCTTTGAAGTTTCCAGCACCAGACAGTTAAATATATTATGTGGAAGGCTGCTGGTGCTGCTGCTGTATCTAAAGTTTCAGCTGTCCAATATACTTAAAAGAAAACTACATCCTCATATCTTCGTGTAAATGTTATTTGTTTCCATGTCAATAGGCAGCTCTTTTCCTGAAGCTTTTGGAAATATACATGATTGCTTTAGTTTTTTTTCGCTGTTCATGCTAGTCCCCTGTAACTATCCTGGGGGGAAGGGGGTCTCCATTTTCTGGTTGTTGACATCTCATTGTCCATTAGAGCCGTGTTAGCATATGAGAACAGGATGTCACAGTACCCATTTATACCATGACTCTCTGTACTGAAAGAATGAATATCCTGAAAAAAAAGGTCTCTGAAACCACATAAACTGAATACAGTTTAAAATGGAAAAACCCTGCATTACAACTCAGTTTGTAATGCTAACAGATGGTAAATATGGTATTTCACACCTCGCTGCCACTTGTTTTGATGAAATCTAATTAAACAGATGGGCATTCCTTGGAGTTTAAAGGGTGCTGATACATCATTTTCTCTAATGCTAATGCAGCTGTCAGAGACAATGAGATTTCAGCAACCAGGCCGGCCCACTGGCACAGCGTTAGAGCTACTGCTTGCGACGCTGGTGACCCGAGTTTGGGAACAGACCAGAGTTGGTAGAGGGACGGTCGAGGGAGGTGGATTGAGCAGCCTTTTCACTCTCTCTACCTCTTGGGGGGGAGAGGGGGTTGCGTCCCTGGTGCGGGGCTCCTGGGTGACCACAGGACATCCTTCCACTAGTGACCCAGCTAGAGCTGGCACCAGAGAGGCATGCTGGGCACCTGGCATGTTGACACCACAACCCCATTGCATGCCATGTCACACCTCCCGCAGTTCCAGAGAAAATTCTTCATCAGACAAGCTTAATGCCGCCTACCTCGCGCCACCACCACTGCTTAGTTGACCCGGGACTGCCCATCTGGACACCAGGCGCCATCCTGGCAGTAAAAAGCATAGTCAGTTTAAAAAAAAAAAAGATTTTAACAACCAGAAAATGGACAACCCCAGGATAGTTACAGGGACTAGTATGAACAGTGAAAATAAACGAAAGCAGTTGCGTACATTCCCAAGACCTACATGAAAAGAGTTTCTGTTAACATGGGACAAATCAAATTTACAAGATATGAGGGTGTAGTTTTCCTTTAATGACAGCTTTCCTTAGTTTTGACAGGGAAGGCTAACAAGAAGTTGATTTTGAAATCAGAATGATGCTACCTTGAGATGATGTTTTCCAGAAATGATGTCCAGTAGACTTTTACAGAGGGCATGTGTAAAAATGGTGTAGGTTCTCCAGGCGGAAAAACTAATCTACAGACACAAACATAACCACCCAGCCACCCACCCACATGTGCTAAGCCTGAAGAGCGTTGGGATTGTGCTGCCTTGAAAACAGCTTTGTTCCATGTCCCCCTCGACTTCGGCTGGTCAAGGTGCCTTCAGCTAACGATACCCCAAACTCTGGAATACCCTACTCCCCTCCATTCATGCTACCCCCTTCCCTCGAGCCCTGTCTTCACTACTCCATGACCTCACCACCCCCACCTGTAACTGCCCTTAAAGTTACCCCATCTTTATCCTCACACCTCTTCATGTTCCCCCACTCCTTAGTCTACTCTTCCGTATCTTAATGTGGTACCCTCTGCAATCTTGTAACACTCAAAATGCACTTGCAACCATGCCATGTGCTACATAGATATATGAAATTTGACCATGTAATTTTTTTAAATGTTTTTGTAAATCAACCTTGTTATGCTACTCTGTTGCTATGCTTTGCTATGTTATGCGTCTGATATCATTGTTACTGTAATCCACTACCCCCTTCCCCCAGGATGCATCTGGAAATGAGCAGTAGCTCAGTATGCCTTCCCTGGTGAAACTTTTTAATAAATAACTAACTAAAATAAATGCGAACAGGCTGGATTGTCTATAGAGATGCTCAGATATTGGTAAATCTGATCCAGTTGATTTTTTTTTAATAATCAGATTATTTCAGATTCAATCTAAATCCAACCATCCTAAAAATCATATTATATCTTGGATAGGTAGACTTTAAATCTTCAATATCCAACCAAAGGTGAAGTCACATGACATGCAAGAAACTCATTACAGTGTGGTTCCCCAGCTTCCTTATATCGTTGTTTCTTTGAATAGTCCCCTAAATAAATGGTACATATCGAAACATAGAAAATGAGGGCAGAAGTGGACCTATGGTCCATCGAGTCTGCCCAGCATGATTTCCGGGGACCTGCTGTCACACCAGTTCCTGTCCCCCCTAGATGTCCCACCTAACCTTCTCTAGTGCTGTGTACTTCTGCCCGAGTCTTGTCCCAGGTTCCACGAACTGCACTATGTGCCGTGCCTCCTCGTCCGATTGCCTACCTACCCGCATGCAACCTCAAACAGTCCCTCTTGCTTCCCTGCTGACAATAAATGCAGTTTTTCATTCTCATGTTATAATTGTCTGTCACTATCCCTGCTTCCAGCATTTCTTCTTTGTGGATATGACCTTCTTGCACAGTGGCTCTTTGCCTGATTGCTACAACCCTCACACTGCACTAAAGCCGAATGAACTAACTTACTGTGCCGTGCGACTGCTTGCTCGCCTGCACGTCCTCGTCAGCTCAATTGCCTGCCCACTTACAACCTCGCTCACGCCCGCCCGCAACCTTGCTCATTCTCGCTTGCTTCCCTGCTGACAATCAATGTCTTTCTCAGCCCCGAAACATAGAAACATAGGCCTTGATGGTAAGAATAACACCCAGGTACTTGAACAAAGAAACTTGTTCAAGAGGGGGTATCATCAGAGGCATCATCGGAGGCAAACAAAAATTGGTATCAGAGGCATTCATTTCACCAAGCCTGGTCTTCAATCCAGAAAATGTAGATTTGGCCTTATTAGCGTTTACCAGTAGTCAGTTTTAAGAAACCACCTTTGAGCAGAGATAAATTCTGTGGTATGTGTACTAGAGATGTTAGCTGGGGACTTGGCACAATTTTGTGCAATAATTCCTAGACTAGTATCCTCTAGGTGCAGATCTAGTTGTAGTTTTGTTGTTGTTGTTGTAAGTACCCCCCTCCATTGTGTACTCTTCTCCTGGGTTTTTGTTTCCCAGTGCATTACTTTGCACTTCTTTGCACTGAATCAATGCTGCCATACTTCGACCATTCCTCCAACCTTGCCAAGTCCCTTCTCATCCTTTCAAACAACATGAAGTCTTGCTATATTTTGACATATGCGGTGAGTCCCAACCTTCGAACTGCCCCGGAGGTGAAAGAGTTAACTTTCCATGCCAGGCATGAAATGCTGAGCTCGAGCTCGGTTGAAACTCTGTCTGTTGTTCTTCAAACTCAAACCGTCAGATTCTTTACTCCGCCTCACTGAACAGTCGCTGCGGAGATTTCTCCTTCTGCTCGGTTCATTTTCTCGGTTAAAGTTTTGTTTTTCTCGGTTTTCAACCGAATTTAAACCGCAACCTGTTGGTTCAAGCTCTGTCTGTGGTATTGTGAGTACTAGATAGGTTTTACATTATTTCTTCTGTGTGGAACTTGTAAACGGCTTATCGGTTCGGTTTGAACCGATCAGTTTATTTAAAAATATTTTATTCTATCATTTAGAGTGTAGTTACAGTTCTTATCGGTTCTAAAAGCGAATTTCTTATGTTTTTTCCACGACCCATGACACGGTTGGGAACCAATAAGAGGGTCTTGCTTGGCAGATTGCCATAAGCGGGCAAGTGTGGTTAGGACTGGCACTATGTCTCAGAAACCCAAAAGAAAAACCAGGCCCACTGGGTTTTAACACTGCAGTGTGTGTGGGGAAGCCTTTGCAAGGCTGACCCCACACCACCTGTGTTTATTGTCTGGGGTTTGACCACCTCAATGCAGACTGCCAGATTTGTAAACTTTCCCTGCAGCTACCCTGGAAAGAGAGTTGGTAGGCTCAGGAAAGGGAGGCCAAGAAGTCCGTTGACCGGATGGCCAGCCGGTTCGGTTCAACGAACCAGAGGATGCCCTCTGACCAGGGCGAGACTTCCTCAGGCAAAGGAGAGCCGACTCTTGAGGGGTCGGTTCCAGCAAAAGGACTAGAAAATCAGCTGGTGTGGAGCCAAACTTCCTCTCCAACCGCTGAAGAGATAGCATTCGATTCAGATTGTCCAGTTGTTTCAGTTCCACCGAACCGGTGCCATCAGGCAAGCGCCCGGTTCGGCCAGTTCCACCGGTTCAAGACTACGATTTAGAGGATTATTATGAACCGGAGGAGGGGGAAGAGGAGTATGAGGAGAGTGAATGTGGATTTGAAAGTCTGGATGTGCCCATCGACCCGGACATCTCCCCAGACAGACCTTCAGGAGTGTCCCCTCCTAGGCTTTCTGAGTCCCCTTCTCATTTTATTTTCTATAAAAAAGTGGCTGAAACCCTCCAGCTCCCTATGGAGGAAGCTGTGGATGATCAAGAGGAGCCTGACTATGTGGAAATGATGGATATCCCAGAGTCTAGGAGACTGTCTATTCCCTTGCATAAATCTTTTAGGAAACAGACATTTAAAATCTTAAAAACTCCTCACACTATACCTCCTGTGGATAAGAGAATGGACAAGAGGTACACATTGTCAGGCTCTGATATGGAATTCCTTTCACAACAATGCAGCCATGTTGGGGTAGTGCAGGCTGCAGCCTGTGACAAGGCAAACATTCCCTTGGCTTCACACCCCCCCCGGACAAGGACTCCAGGAGGATTGATGCCATGGCAAAGAAACAGTACATGGCAGCATCCTTGGGACTCAGACAGGCAAATTATATGACTTATGCTGCTAGATATCAGAAATCCAGATGGGACACAGTTATGGCTCTAGCAAAACAGGTCCCTGGCCAGCTTGCCAAGGAGCCGGAGTAGGTGGCTGTTGATGGTATTGAGGCATCCAAGGTGCAGTTCCATGCTGCAGTGGACTCTAATGATGTGTCATCAAGAGTCATGGCTACATCTGTGGCACTTCGCAGAATGGCTTGGCTCAGATGTACTAGCCTGTCACAGGATACCCAGTCTAAAGCCATGGATTTTCCTGTTGTGGGTAATTCTCTGTTTGGGGAGCAGACAGAGAATTACATGAAGAAAATGGATGAGTATAGGGCTACCTATAAGGAGTGCACAGGCCAAGGAAAGGCAGGCCACTCCCCAAAGGCAGCTTTCCAGGGGCAGGGGCAGGCCTTTTCATAGGCCTTTTTACCAAGCCCAGGCCTCCTCTTCTGCCTATGCCCAGAGGGGGTTCTTTAGAGGGAGAGGCAGACGGGGTACAAGCAGGCCTGCTTCCACCCCTCAGCCCAAAGCCCCTGCCAAGCAGGCACCCTGATGGGGTTGCCAGGGCCGATTCTCACCTACCTGTAGGGGGCAGGCTGGCTTACTTTGTCCAGGACTGGCAGTCTCTGACATCAGACAAGTGGGTCCTGGAAGTAGTAAGCCAGGGACTGATTCTCAGCTTCAAAAAGTTTCCAAAGATGAGAACCAGATCCTTTCTACCTGCAAATCCTCCAGAGGCACTTGCCCTAGAGGCAGAGGTCTCTTCCCTCCTGGCTCTCAGAGCTGTGGAAAGGGTTCCATCCCTACACCAGGGCAAAGGATTGTACTCCAGGTACTTCCTTACCCCAAAAAAGACAGGAGAATGGCGGCCCATCCTAGATCTCAGATACCTAAACAAGCACCTTTTAAAACCAAAATTCAAAATGGTGACTCTGGGAATTATTCTACCCTCTGTAAGGCCAGGGGACTGGCTAGCATCCCTGGACCTCAAGGATGCCTACTTCCATATTCTCATCAGAAGCTCCCATCGAAAGTACCTCAGGTTGAGCTGCCCTCAGGCCATTACCAGTTCAGAGCAATGCCCTTTGGCCTCACCTCTGCTCCAAGGGTATTCACAAAATGCCTGGCAGTAGCAGTTGCTTCTCTAAGAAGGCAAAAATTGCCATCTTCCTTACCTGGACGATTGGCTCATAGTAGGCCAGTCCCAGACCAGGTCAGGTTACATCTGCAGATAACTCAGCAACTGCTCACCTCTCTGGGTTTCCTTCTGAATCTTTCAAAGTCAGTTCTAGAGCCTGTACAGCTCCTCACCTTCATAGGTGCAGAGCTGAATGCAAAGAAAGCCAGAGCCTTCCTTCCTCTGGACAGGGCAAGGACCCTGGTCTCTCTGGCCTTCTCATTCACCCTGCAGGTCTCTCGACCAGCAAGGCATTTTCTACAGCTCCTGGGGCACATGGCTGCCTTTACAGCAGTAGTACAGGGAGCAAGATTTCAGATGAGGGACATCCCGTTCCATTTGAGAGCCTTTTGGTCTCAAAGGAAAGACCCCCTAACCAAATTGATCCCAGTTACCGAACCCTGATCCAGGCCCTACAGTGGTGGCAGGATCAGAGCAATCTGAGGCAAGGGGTTCCTTTTGTCACTCAGTCTCATTCCTTAATCCTTACTACAGATGCATCCCTCTTGGGGTGGGGAGCTCACGTGGGCGGCCTCACTACCCAGGGATTGTGGTCCCCTCAGGAATCTCTGCTACAATCAATCTGTTGGAACTCAGAGCAGTTTTCTAGCATTTCAAGTTTTTCCAAATCTGTTCAGAACAAAGTTGTACAAGTCAGAACAGACAACACCACCACAATGTGGTACATCAACAAGAGGGGGCACTTCGGTCTAGCAGCTTGTGCACAAGCAATGAAGTTGTGGTCTCTGGCTTACTCCTGAACACCCTCCCTTACAGCAGTTCACCTCCCAGGCAAGGACAATGTCGCAGATGCTCTCAGCAGGATTTCCACTGCCATCACGGATGGTCACTGGACCCCTGGTTTGGAGTGATCTTTGCCAGATGGGGCACCCGCAGATAGATCTTTTGCAGCCCCAGACAGTCACCAACTTCCCTTTTTTGCTGCAGGCCCCCAGTGTTGGGCTCAGTCCCTCTGGATGCCTTAGTCCTCAATTGGGAAGGGAAGTTTCTATATGCTTTTCCTCCCTTCCCTCTCCTGTTCAAAGTGCTAGTCAAAATCAGGTCTCAACCCTGCAAAGTGATCCTGATTGCTCCAGATTGGGCCAGTCAGCCCTGGTATTCACTCCTACTGTCCTTAGCAGTCCATCTTCCCCTGTGTCTTCCCAGGAAGCACAACCTGTTAACCTGTGCTCAGGGGAGGATTTGGTACCCGAACCTCAAATCTCTAAATCTCAAGGCCTGGCTCTTGAAGAGTTAAAGTTTGCTGATCTACACCTCTCCCAAGGTGTAATGGATATCCTGAAGGCTTCTAGGAAACCTTCTACCAGAGCTACTTATAATTCCAAATGGAAAAGGTTTTCCATATGGTGTTCTGGAAAGCATATTTCCCCAGAATCTGCTGACTTACCCACAGTCCTGGATTATATGGTCCACTTAAGTACCTTGGGCTAAGACCAACTACCTAAAAGTGCATTTGGCAGCTGTGTCTGCTTTTATTTCAACAGGTAAGCCCTCTCTCTTTCAGCTCATCCTGTATTCTCCAAGTTTTTTAAGGATTGCTTCATTCAACCCTCCATTCAGGGACCCTGCCCCTGCCTGGGATCTTAATGTTTGCATTGCTCAGCTTATGCAACCCCCTTTGAGCCTTTGTCTTCAGCAGAACTTAAGTACTTGACTTGGAAGACTGTGTTTCTGGTAGCCATCACTTCTGCCAGGCGATGAGTGGTGCAAGCTTTGTCAGTGGAGCCTGATTTTATCTCCTTTCATAGAGATAAGGTGGTCCTCAGGATTAATAGGAAGTTTTTGCCTAAGGTGGTTTCAGATTTCCACCTTAATCAATCCATATCCCTTCCAGTGTACTTCAACTGACCATTCCTCCTCTGGCGAGAGGAGGCTGCTGTAACAGATGTGAAGAGAGCCCTTAGTTACTACATAGCGTACCAAGGGTCACAGGTTTGACTCCCTCAACTGTTCCTCACTTATGGTTAGGTTGGTAAAGGAAACCTGCCACTAAAAGATCCATTGCCAGGTGGATTGTCTCTTGTATCCAATTTGCTGTGAAAAACTGGGTAAGGTTCCCCCTCAGGCCTGAGGGCTCCTCTACCAGAGGTACAGCTGCTTCCTGGCTGCTGCCAGGGATATCCCTATTTTAGAGATATGTCAAGCAGCTACCTGGAAAACAGTTCACACTTTTATTAAGCATTACTCCCTGGACATCCAGGCTAGGAGTGATGCTCGGTTTAACACAGCTGTGCTTCAGAGCCTATTTCTAAGTAGGTTCTGTCCCTCCTCCATGGAGGTACTGCTTTGTAGTCTGCATATGTCATAATATAGCAAGACTTCATGTTGTTTGAAGAACAAATTACTCACCTTAGTAATGTTGTTTCTTCTAATGGAGTCTTGCTATATTATGACCTCCCCCCGCCTACCCCTCTCAGAACCTCTGTTTTGGGATGTGGGTGGGCAGTGCAGTGTTGGCACTCAGTAGGTGCACACCTTGTTGTTTTCACCTCTCCTTTCTTGGGGTGCTTGGTGTTGTGTTTTTTCATTTTTGGGTCTCCTGACTTGAGTCTTTGTTTTGGGACCAAAAAATGTGTTCTTATGTTTTGGTTGCCAGTTGGCTAGTGTAGGTTTACAGTTTCCACACAGGACCTCAGTGAGTTTAGCTTGTAAAGATCTGATGGTTTGAGTTTGAAGAACAACCGACAGAGTTTCAACCGAGCTCGAGCTCAGCGTTCCATGCCTGTCATGGAAAGTTAACTCTTTCACCTCCGGGGCAGTTCGAAGGTTGGGACTCACTGCATATGTCATAATATAGCATTATGAAGAAACAACATTACTAAGGTGAGTAATTTTTTCTTTCATCCCCCCTTGTGTAGATCATTTTGTCATCTGCAAAGAGGTATACTTTTCCTTCTAGCCCCTCCGTAATGACTTCCATAAAGACATTAAAGAGGACCGGTCCCAGTAATGAACCCTGCGGTACCCCGCTAGTAACCCTCCTTTCTTCAGAGTGGACTCCGTTTACCATTAACCTCTGCATCCTGTTGTCCAGCCAGTTTTTTACCCAGGTTACCACCCTGGGACCCACTCCCAGTCTGACTATCTTGTTTATTAATCTTTTTGTGTGGGACTGTGTCAAATGCCTTGCTAAAGTCTAGGTAGGTTATGTCCACAGCCCCTCCTTGGTCTACTACTTTGGTCACCCAATCAAAGAAATCGATTAGATTCAACTGTGAATAAACTAGCCTGCTTGTTTAAATTTAAATGTGGCACTCTTTTTGCCCAGCTCAGCTAGATTTACTCTGTAAAATCTGCCAATTATGCAGGCTAGGGAATTGCATATTTAGACTTATTCTGTTATATCTGCTAATCTATGCAGACATGGGATTTGCTTATTGTTTAAAATTCTCATTTGCCTCATGTTTAGCTCACTCATATGTTACTGCTGAGTTTAAAATAGCAACATCTGAACTGAATGCTGATTAATTGTAGACTGATTTTGCAGAACTGAATTATTACTGTCCTGCTCTGACTCCTTTACCCCCTTCAGTTACTCCAAAGGCAGGTTATGAATTTAAAGTTGTTGTTGTAAACTGCCTGCTGAATAATTTTCCTCACAGACTGTTGCATAATTTATTTACTTCTAATTGCCCTGCCCTAATTTCTTAGCCCTGATCAGACACTTCCATTTAGAAGAGGAGAAGAATCAGCATTTATATAGCGCTTTTCATACATCCAAAGCGCTTTACAAGCAATGCTAGACTGGTAGTGAAGTGACTGAATGTGAGGTGGCGGCCAGATCGCACATCATCACCCATGCACAGCCTGGATAATTGCATGAACCGGTTTTATGGGAAGGGGAATGTTGGCCAGGACACTGGGAATGCTCCCTACTCTTTGCGAAGAGTGCCCTGGGTTCTTTTACTTCCACCTGGACTCCCACCAGGACAACACCAGGATGGGTAGAAGGGACCTCGGTTTAATGTCTCATCTGAAGGACAGCACATCCCAGCAGTACAGCACCCCCCAATACTGCACTCGGATACCAGCGATTTTTAGCTGCAAGTCCAATCCTGGTGTGGGACGAGAACCCACGACCTTCTGGTCCAGAGGCGGATGTGCTACCAACTGAGCCACGCTGGCAGCCTAAACCCCTCTTTGTCTACAAATCCTTTTGTGTAACTCTGCTCCCACTAGCCACCTGTCTTCCCTACTGTTTCAACTCACCCCCTGATTTAGTGGTATTACAGCTCCTTTGTGAGCTTGGGCTGAAATACTAACCTCTGTCCCCTCTTTCCTCCCAGGCTGCTTCAGCCCTTGATCGGGCACTCTGCTGCGTGCCGGATCCTCGGCGGCCCTGACTACCCTGCCGCCCAACCAGAACCAGACTCCTGCTGCAAGGTACAGTCCGAACGGTCCTATCGGTTCAGCTCCTCAGCTGCTCACTGCCAGCAGACGACCCCGCCGGCGCTCTGCGCCAGCCCCCCACTTGCCCTATCTGGACTCTGTAATATAGAGGCTTCAAGAGTCATGTGACATCCTCCTACTGAAATTACAAACTGCCTAATCCCCCACCTGCAGCTTATATTTGCTGCCCACTAGAGGTGCTTGCTTCTATTCTACTCAGAAGCTTCTGAAACCACTGCCTTGAGCAGACTACCCTTACCAAATCTTTCCTCAGCTGTCAGGCTATAATGTGCTCCTTTATGGCTTCCCCCACCCCTCCATCGCCTATTCGAAACCTCACTCTCTTCCTCTTCCTACTTGCTTATATCCCCATCCCTCAAATGTCTTACCCAGAATACCCAACAGAAAATTCCCCTGTAACTTTCACAGTACAAAATTTGTACATAGCCCTGCCGAGCACAAGTACCTCAGCTCCATACCACTTTAATGCAACTCTCTCATCAGCTACACCTTGTATCTCTCTTACTTTTGCTCCCTCCTTTTTCGGATTATATCATTATTACCCTCCTCCTCTTAACAGCCGGGGACATAAACCCTAACCCTGGCCCCCCTCCTACCACCGCTATGCTCTCAACCCCACCATGCTCTGTCACCCCCTTCCCCTTGCAAGAGTACCCTCCTATATGGCCTCAAGACACTCCACCTCAGCATAAGGAGCCTACTACCAAAACTTGTCTTGCTGCAACCCCTCGTTCCAACACTTGCCCCAGACATCCTCATCCTATCTGAAACCTGGCTCAGCAACAAGATCCAAGATCCTTCTTTATCCATACCAGGATATAATATCACCAGGCAAGACTGGACTGGCAGGGGTGGAGGAGTAGCAATATACGGCCTCCAATATTCAGTTTACCACCTTCCTAAATACCTCGGTCTCTACAGCTTATCAAGCTCTTGCCCTGCGACCTGCACTTCCACACTCAATCCATATATATCACAGATATTTACTGCCGTCCAGGACTACCGTCCTCTACTGCTACAAATCTCCTCACAGAACTCTCTACGCTCTCCTCTAAAGGGAAGTTGTATATCCTAGGTGATTTTAACTTAAACTGGCCTGATGCTTCCCTAAGTAAATAATGAAATATCATTGCTGCCCTCAACCTAACATAATTAATTATGGAACCAACTCGTTTCAACCCCAAAACTGGTAATCATTCATCATTGATTGGGCCCTCACCACTTGCAAACACAGAGTCATTGATTCCAGCCTTCTCCCTGACTCAATAAGTGATCATCACATAATCTACCAGGTCTACAAAATACATCAACCTAAAGTGCCCCATAAACTGATCGTAACCCGCACATATAAGTCACTCAAACTCTCACACCTGCACCAAGATATGAACCAAACAGACTGGTCCCCCCACTACACTTCTCGCTCGGTAAATGATGCCTTGGACTTCTTCCAAGCTTGTTTTCTTGGTACCTGGAATAAACATGCTCCTTTTAAACACACCAGGATATGCGGTAAACATCTCCCCTGGATCACACCTGAGCTGCTGGCATGCATGCGTGCACATGACCATGCATTGAAGATGTACAAGTCCACTCAATCCGAAGCCGACTATGCCCGGTACCGGGCCTTAAGAAACTCCTGCTCTAAAGAAACCTGCCTCACTAAATCAGAATACTTTCATGCTACTTTCCAAGCCAACCTAAACACTCCCTCCAAATTTTGGAAAGTGGTGCCACCCCCTCTTCTCCCCCCAATGAAACCACAAACCCCTCTAATTAATGTACATGGTTTACTAACGTCCGATCACACTCTCGTGGCAACAGCATTCAACCAATACTTTACCTCGTGTGCCTCTGCCCTTCTTACTTCCCTCTCCTCTATCCCTGACATTAATAATTCCTCCTCAAACCCCAAATGCTCAAATGACTTCTCTTTCGCCCCAGTTACTTACACTGACACTGTAAATGCACTGCTAGCACTCAGCCCATCTAAGGGCTCCTCCCCTGATGGCCTTGACCCAGAGCTCCTATTCTTATCTGCTTATGCTATTGCTTCCCCTCTCTCTGCTCTACTAAATCTCTCCTTCTCAACTGACACAGTCCCGAGCTCATGGAAATATGCAGTAGTTCTCCCCCTACCTAAAGGAGGTGTGACCCACCTCCCCGGGAAACTACAGGCCCATATCTCTCCTCCCAATACTGGCCAAGCTTCAGGAACACCTGGTCCTTTCTTAACTTTCCACCTTCCTCTCTGACTCTGCCTTTTTCACCCCTTACCAATCTGGTTTCAGAAGAAATCACTCCACCACCACCACCTCCCTACTCAGGCTCACTGATTCTATACTCACAGGTATGGATAATGGACAAATAACCTCAGCTATCTTTGTTGACCTCGTGAAAGGCCTTCGACACTGTCTCCCAACCCCTCCTGCTAAGCATCCTGGCCTCGGCTGGCTTGTCTGTCTCAGCCTGTAGATGGTTCAGCTCCTATCTACTAGGTAGATTCCAGTAAGTCAAAATTAGTGATTCCACTCCTCCCCCCGCCGATTGATACAGGTGTGCCTCAAGGTTTGGTCCTTGGCCCCTTGCTTTTCTCCATTTTCCTAAACTACCTCCCGTTAGTTTGTACCTCCTCCTCTATTCACATGTACGCTGATGATACAGTCCTCTTCTCATCTGGCACCTCTACCTCTGATGTCGCTTCCACACTACAGAAAGACTTCGAGAAAGTTAAGCTGTGGCTAAGCTCCCATCAGCTTTTCCTAAATGCCAAGAAAACAGTCTCCATGACCTTTGGCACTAGGCAGAGACTCTCCAGGCTACCTAAACTGCCCTCTTTCCACACCTTAGACGGTACTACCCTAGAGGACACTACCTCTTTTAGCTATCTTGGGGTCTGGCTTGACCAGCACCTCAGCTTTTCTGGGCACATAGACTCCATTCTGAAAAAACTGTGCCCCAAACTAGGTGCCCTGTACAGAAACCGAAGCTGCCTGCCACTACAGGCTAGGCGTGAGCTAGTTCAGAAAATGATACTACCCATATTCGACTACTGTGACGTAGTCCATAGTGCTGCACCACAGTCTTCTCTAACCAGATTGGACACCCTGTTTAATGCCTTCTGTCATTTCGCCCTTGAAGCCCCTCCACTCACTCACCACTGCTCCCTCTGTCACTTACTTGGCCTTCCTTATCTGGCTAACAGGCGTCTGGCTAACTGTATGAAATTCACTTTGAAATTCTGGTTTACTTCCTACCCTCTTACCTATCTGCTAATATGGCTCTCCACCCACAAGCACCCCTTTCCCTCTGGTCTAGCGACTCACATACATTGGCTATTCCATGCCGATCCACTTCTATAGGCCAATCCGCCTTTTCTCATAGATTGCCAAAATTATGGAACTTTCTGCCATCTCAAATCAGGCACTGCTTCTCCCCTTGGTCTATCTCAACCTCCCTCAATAATTTCTTCTATCCTGCCTGCAACTGCGCCTAGCCCCCTCGCACTCTCCTCTGCTAGAGACATTTTAGCACTTGGCTTTAAATGAAGCATAGCCCCAAGTTAGTTTACTATAAGTTGCCTTTCTAGGGACATGGATATGTTGTTCATCCACACTTATTGGCAGGTATCCTTGCCGCTTTAAATCTTGCCGGAAGGTCTTCAAGCTGGCTCCTCCCACCCACCCGGGTGGTATAACTCTCGGCTCCGCCCCATGACGCCAGATCTTCCTTACCGCTTGAGCTCAGGTTCCTCCTTGCGCTCTGCGTTTCTTTGACTAGTTCCTATTTATTCCGTTTGCGGTGAAAGTTTTTTTGCTAAAAGACTTGGTCTTGATCCACGCGGCTGCGATGGACAAATCGACTCCGGTTTTCGGAGATGCCCTGCGAATCAGAAGATGTCTCGGACGGATCCACACTCCGCGTGTGTCTACTGTTTAGGCATTGAGCACGACCGCGGGACTGCGACCTGTGCTCTTCCTTCTCAAACCTAGATCGCCGAAGCCGATGCTGCCCGATTGCAGCTGGGCCGTCCGAAGCGTTTCCCTCGGTGAAGTCTAAGGAGGCCCGGTCGGCGGTAAACCGCGCGGCGGGCTCGGGCGGATCAGCTCGAGCAGATGATCGCCTCGAAGAGGAGGCGGCGCGGTCAGATCTTCCTCGGCAGCGGCATTTATCCCGCTCTCTCTGGGTTCTTCCTACACAGCTTCATTTAGAGCTTTGTCTGTCCCTCTCCACTAAGGGAAAGACCGCGTCTGCTGGACCTTTTTCGGTCCAAAAGAGGGACAAGGTAAATCCTCCGTCGGCGCTCTTGGGGCCGGAAAGATCCCTCTCCCGAGTGGCCGACCTCGCTTCAGTCGATCGCTCGACCGGCCACTGGCCTCACGGTTGCCCCGTCAGGTCAGTTGACTGAGACTCCTGCCGGCCAGTCGGATTTTTTCTCGACCGTTGGATGGGCTGTCGCCTATAAAGCCGAATTCCTCTCTCCCGGTTCCCCGGGGTGAGATCCGTGGGCTTGCCTGTGCCTCGGTTCCGAGCCCTCGGATGAACCCTCCGAGCGAAGGAGTGCGGTTCCTGCCGACACTTCCCCACATCGAGCCGAAGAGCCGAGGCTCGGTCTCGGACTTCTTGGCGGTCCAGCTGATCCGCCGTCATAAGCGGTCTCGGTCGGCACCGCAGTGGCGTCTCGTTCGTCCCTCATCATATCCTCCTCCTCCGGACGAGGCTTCGGCGTAAATTCGTCGGCGATGCGAGAGACTCATGGCAACAGCTCCTCTGACCGGGAAGCGGCCATGCGCGTTCCCAGCCATCAAATAGCTGTCACGGGCGCCCGACACAACCCCTCGACTTACCGAGAGCCTGTACCCAGGCGGTTGTTCGGCCAAAACCAGCTGCTCCACTGATTCGGTGGAACCTCGCCTCCACAGCCATGTTGGGGCTCCGACCAGGGATTCTCGGTCGGTGAGGTCTACCCATCGGCTGTCGGTTACCCTCACTCGACCGACCTCGGCAGGTAGAGGGTGGCTCAGGCCATAGGCAGCTCTTAGAGGACTCGTCTGAGTCGAGGATAATCCTCCCTTTTTCTCCAAGCGACTGGACTTGGAGTCCTCAGGAGGTAATCAGTCAATGGGCGATAGCCCGTCGTCACTTCCTAGGACTGCTTGACTCCTCTCGGAGTCCACGGGATGGGCTGGATCCCGTTCCAAGCAGACGAGATATCCTCACGGAATCTGGACGAGGGATTCTCCAGGAGGCCTTTCCGGTAGCGAGGCCATAGTGGGTCCGGCCCTGGAGCTTTGGCAGCGCCTGCTTCCTGTCCTGCGCCCTGGCCAGGATGGCTAGAAGTATATCGGTCCCTACAGTTCCCTGTCCGGTTTGGAGCACCCTCTGCTGAGGGTTGGTTACCGAACAGCGTTTTCGGTAGCGCCCGCAACGCCAGGGATATGGACAAACCTCCGACAAAGAATCAAGGATTGGACTATGTCGGGTGAAAAGTCTATCTGCGTCCTCTCGCGCCTACGTCAGGCCAGTTCGGCCGTCCTCATAGCACATTTTTCTCATGCCCTGTTGGGCTCCCTGGATGAGGTCATTCCTCATCTCCCCGCGGATCTGCAGACTACGGTTAAACAGGTGCGGGACCAGGGCAGGGCAGTGGCCAAACAGCAGCTCCAGACTGCTTTGGATATTGGGGACTCATGTGCCAGGTCGGTGGTGGCCGCAGTGGCTATGCGTCGGCGGGCTTGGCTGAGGATATCCACCTTTACCTGGATACCCAGCACAAGTTGGCGGATGTTCCCTTTTGGGACGGACCTCTTGACCCTGGGGTGGAAGGTCACCTGCAGAGGATCGAGAAGTCCAATGCTACCTTGGACTCGGTCTCTTCCGCTCAGAAGGACAAAGGCCACAAACCACAGCCTAAGCCCTTTGCGTCCTTCTAAGCCCCAGGCGCGCCCAGTCAACAGCGTCAGGGCCCAGGCTCGGCCTTGGCATCCCAAGCCAAGCCACAGCTTCCTCTAACAGGAGGCAGGGAGGAAAAGGCCCAGGAGGTCCCTCGGCCGGTCCCTCCTCCAAGCCTGCCCAGTGACGGGCTGAGGGGTGTCGCCCCCATCCCCGTCACCTTACCCCTGGGTCCCCCCGTGGGGGGACGGCTCCGGCACTTCCGTTCCGCCTGGTCCGCTGTTACCACGGACAGGTGGGTTTTGGAGGTGATGGGAAGAGGCCTGCCTCTAGAATTCGAGCAGGCACCGCCCTTCAGAGCCGTCGCCCCTCGGGGGGCTTCGGGGTCCCCAGCCTCGCTGGCGGCTCGTCGAGCCGACATCGCTCTCCTCCTCCAGAAGGAGGTGATAAGAAGGTGGAGGCCCTCCTTCAGACCAGGGTTTGTGTCCAGGTACTTCCTGGTTCCAAATGGACCGGGGCTGGCGCCCCATTCTCGACCTACTGACCTAAACAAGTTCCTAAGGTCTCGAACCTTCAGGATGGTCACTCTGGCTCAGATAATACCATCCTTGGGCAGGCGTGTGGTTCTGCTCTCTGGATTTGCAGGGACAGCGTTTTCCGTCCCTATCCGTCCGTCTCACCAGAATTCCTTTGCTTCGAGCGGAAGGATCCCTTTCGAGTTCAAGCCATGCCCTTTGGCTTGTCTCCCGCTCCCAGGGTCTTCACCAAATGCATGGCAGTGGTGACAGCATTCCTCGGCGCCGAGGGTCGGGTGTACCCTTACCTGGACGACTGGCTGATAGCAGCTCCCTCCAGGCAGGAGGTGGAGTGGTCAGAGATCTGGCCCTCAGGTCTGCTCTCAACTAGGCCTCCTTATCGCGAGGCCAAGTGAGACTCGAGCGACAGGTGATTCTGTTCATCGAGCAGCTCGACTCTCTTGAGCCAGGCGGCTCCGGCGGACAGGGCCGAGGTTCTTTCCTCCTTTGCCCAATCATTTCTGGTTGGGCAATTCGCCTGCCTGGGACTTCCTCGCCTCCTGGGTCTCATGGCGGCCTGCACCAGCGTGGTCCGTTGGGCCGCTGGAACATCGTCCCTTCAGTGGGGACTGGCCAGCCAGTGGTCTGGCGCTGCGATCCTTTGGACCAGCTTGTGTCAGTGACACAGGGGATGTGGGCAGCTCTCCAGTGGTGGATCGTTCCAGGTCATTTGCAGGAGGGCATCCCGTTCGTCTGCCCGAGCCAGCGGTCTCTCTGTCGACCGATGCTTCTCTGATGGGTTGGGTGCCCATCTGGGGAACACCGGACCCGCCTCTGGTCCCGTGGGAGTCGATGCCATATCAACCTGCTGGAGCTCCGGAGCGGTCCGCCTAGCTCTCACCGCCTTTGCTCCGTTCCTCCGGGGTCAAGTGGTCCGGGTCAGGACGGACAACACCACGATCATGTACTATCTAACCGCCCAGGGCAGGGGCCCGCTCCATGCTTCTATGCAAGGAAGCTCTCCGCATTTGGTACTTGCGCGCAGCCTGGAGGCGGATCTCCTAGCCATTCATGTGGCAGGGGCCTCCAACACCCTGGCCGATGCCCTCAGCCGGATAGGGGCTGCATCCCACAAGTGGTCTCTCCCTGCCGGAGGTAGTACAGCATCTGTTCTCCCATTGGGGCACACCTCAGGTGGACCTGTTTGCCTCCAGGAGAGCGAAGCTGAGACTGTTCCATGCCGCCCCCTCAGCAGGGCTCGCTGCAGGGGGATGCCTTCTCGAGGCAGTGGACCCCGGGCCTCTTCTACGCCTTTCCCCCATTTCCCTTGGTCCACAAGGTGCTTCTCAAGGCGAGGAGGGACAAGGCGCAGGTGATTCTGATAGCCCCAGACTGGCCTCGCCAGTTCTGGTACCCAGATCTCCTCAGTCTCAGCTCCAGGACTCGCGGCAGCTTCCAGCTCACCGGACCTGCTCTCAGTCAATCAGGGAAGATGTTCCATCCGGACCTTCAATCCCTGCACCTGGCCTGGTTCCTGGCGGCTAGGTTCCAGGCCTTGGGTCTTTCCGGCCGAGGTCCTCAATGTAGTTGGGCGTCCGCTGAGAGTCGACCAAGAAAATGCTGCTGCCTTCAAATGGAAAAGGTTTCCATTTGGTGTCGAACAGGGCTTGGACCCTTCCTCCTGTTCCTTAGCAAGCATCTTGGACTATTTATGGTCCCTTTCTAATCAAGGGCTTAGGTCGGCGACCTAAGGGTGCACCTGGCAGCCATCTCTGCCGCTCACGAGGCGGGCGAGGAAAGCAGTCGGTGCACAGGAGAAGGTGGTCTGGCGCTTTTTCGGAAGGCCTTGATCACATTTCCCTCGGTGTGAGAACCACCTCCGTGGCTTGATCTACTGCTGGTACTGGCAAGCTCATGGGCAAGCCATTCGAACCTATGCACAGGTGTGCTCTCTCTCTCACCTGTCGTGGAGACCGCCTTCTTGGTGGCTATCCGTCAGCCAGAAGGATGGGAGAGCTCCAGGCGCTTTCCATCGAGTCTCCTTATCTGGTCTTCCACAGGGACAAGGTTGTCCTCGCCCCCACCGAAATTCCTTCCGAAGGTGGTGTGGAGTTTCACCTTAACCAGGTGTTGACTCTGCGGTGTTCTACCCCAATCACACCTCGGAGGCCGAATATAGGCTCCATACTTTGGACCCTAGAAGGCGCTCGCCTACTAAAAAGAGTGCAGGCTGAAATCGGGAGAGGTTCGCCAGCTGTTTGTCACCCTACGCTGAAGCCGCACCTGGCAGACCTGCAGCCAAGCGGACGATAAGCAGGTGGGTCACCTCCTGCATAGATCTCTGCTATAAGTTGACGGGCATGGAGCCTCCCAGAGGATAAGAGCTCATTCTACCGCCATACTGCTGCATCGGTGGCTGCTTCCAGGGACGCCCTATCCAGGAAATCTGCAGGGCTGCACTGGAAGTCAGCAAACACCTTCATTACCCATTACCACATCGACCTTGAGTCACGCCAGGATGCTGGTTTTGGGGCCTCGGTTCTCCAGTCTCTCTTTCCCAAGTAAGTATTGGGGTGTGCGTCTTGCCTCCTTCCTCCCGGAGAACTGCTAGGAGTCTGCCAATAAGTGTGGATGAACAACATATCCATGTCCCTAGAAATACAGGTTACTCACCTGTAACAGGAGTTCTAGGAATGGTATATGTTGTTCATCCACCGACTCCTGAAACCTCCCGACCCCGGCCTTTCAACCTGAGCTTCCAGTGGGCCAGATCTAGGCGTCATGGGGCCGAGCCGAGAGTTATACCACCCGGGTGGGTGGGAGGAGCCAGCTTGAAGACCTTCCGGGAAGATTTAAAGCGGCAAGGATACCTGCCAATAAGTGTGGATGAACAACATATACCATTCCTAGAACTCCTGTTACAGGTGAGTAACCTGTATTTCTGTACACCAAGGCTATAAGTTTCATTCAGTTATGTACACAGTATATAAGTTGTCGTCAGTATTTAGCACCGTCTAGATAAGTGCTTCCTAATACTTTCTCCATGTCAAGCCACCCTATCGTTAAAATTTCAATTGTACTGCAGGAACTTGTTTCATTTTAACAATTAAGCATTTACCTGTTCGTAAATTTATGTTGTTGAATCTTATTCTGGCGTGTGGAGCATATCACCTATGTCTCCTGTATTTTCATTAATGTTGTTTTTTGTGATATGTCTATGTACTCCTATTTCCCTTTCCCCCAGGATGCTCTGTGAGATAAGCAGTTTTATATTGTTCAGTGTGCCTTTCCTGGTGAAACTTTTCAATAAATAAATAAAATGTTTTTCTCCCTAACCTCCCTTGCCACCTCTTTTGAGAACCATAGTGTTTTTTTCCTTCGTTTTGTTTTAGTTGCTTCACACAAAGGTTTGTTGCCTCTGTGATGGCAGTTTTGATTTTCCCCCATTGTTCCTCCACCTCTCCTTCTTGCCTGTTTGCTAGTGCTTTTCTGAGGCACTCTCCTATTTTGCCAAAGTCCGCCCTCCTAAAGTCCAATACCCTTGCTTTTGTATAGCTTGACTCTATGGCTGTGTTTATCACGAACCACACAGTTTGGTGGTTGCTTGTTCACAGATGGCTACCCACTTCTAAATCTGAGATCCTCTCTCCATCCCCATTTGAGAGTACCAGGTCTCCAGGTAGTTCATGAGATCTTCTTTGACCAGTGACTCCATCAGCTTTACTACAGAGTCATGACTGACAGGTAGGTGGTTCCTTGCTTGTTCCTTGTCTTCTCCCTCCTCCCCTTTAAGGAGCAGAACTATGTCTGCCACCCTCTAGTCCTTCAGTATAACCCCACATTTGTAATGAGCTGTTGAATAGTCCTTCCAAGGGATTCAGCCAGTTCCGCTGCCAGTTCCGTGAGTACCCTTCGATGCATCTCATCTGGTCCTGAGGCTTTATCTATCTTCAAGGCTGCAGCCCTTTCCTGACCCTTTTGCATGTAAATACTGGCTGCCTCATCTGCAGGACCCCATTTGTGGCCACTTTGATGCCACAGTCTGGCAAGGGCCCCTTGTCCTCCCTTGTGAAGTCAGAGCAGAAGTAATCATTAAGGGTGACAGCCTTTTACATGTCGTCCTCTGTCACCCTATCCTCTTCAGATAGTCTGACAATTCCCCCTCCTTTCTACCTTTTTTCCCCAATATCCCAGAAGAATTTTCTCTGTTCTTCACCCCTCGGCAACTTGCAGCTCTGTGTCTGCTTTTGCCTCCTTAACCGCCTTCTTTGCCTCCTTATTCCTCAATATGCATTTTCCCCCCTTCTTCCTCCCCATGCTTTTCTTCGTACCTGGCGAAGGCTTTTTTTGGCCCTTGCCACTTACCTGACCCTTACCGAGAATCATAATGGTCTCTTGTACTTGTCACTTTTAGTTAGCATTCTCACGTACAACTTAGATGCCTCAAGAATGGCCCTCCTTTATTGCTCCTGTCTCTCTTCCAGACCTTCTGTGCTGTCTACCACGACCAACTGGTCCTGGACCAGCTCCCTCAACCTGTTGAAGTTCACCCTTCTGAAATCAAGGACCTCCGTTCTCAGTTCGGGTTTTCCAGTCCCAAGGGCCAGTTTGAACCAAATGGAGTTGTGGTTGCTGTTCCCTAGTGGCTGTCCTACTTTCACTGCTCCTACCACTTCTGAGTTGGTGAGTACCACACGAAGAATGGCAGCCTGCCTGGTGCGTTCCTTAACTAACTGTACCAGTAGGTAGTACTAGAATATATCCAGCAAGGCTTTACTTCTGGTGCTCCTGGCTGCTGGAGCATCCCAGTCAATATTCGTCAGCTTCAGATCACCCACTGCTACTGCTTCCCCCTTTGCCCTCCCCTTTGTACTTCTTCTCTGAGTTCCCTGTTCCTGTCCTCCCCTTGCCCTTGTGGTCTGTAGATCACCCACAACCATAGTTTCTTGTCTGAGGCCGCTGTGAGCTGTACCCACAGCAACTCACCCATTACTACCCCGATGCACCCATCTGCCACAACCTCAATGCCACCCCTGACATCAAGGGTTATGCCTCCACCTCAACCTTTTCTGCTATCCCTCCTGAACATTGAGTTCCCAGGGACTGTCCGGTCCCAGTCATTATTTTATGAGGACCATGTTTCTGTGATAGCCACATGTCCATCTCCGTGTCTGCCATTGTTGCATGCAGCATGCTGATTTTATCACCCAGGCCTCTGGTGTTCAAGCAAGCCCCCCTTTCATCTGACTTCATAACCCTTTTTATGTTCATCGTGCGCGCAACCACAGATGAACATGTTGATATGAGAGCTTCTAGAGAGAGGTGTGCCAGCCCAGTGGCCAGCGGTGCTGCAGGGGCTGGTCTGTAACTGGCAAATCAGCAGGCAGTGTCTTGATGACACTGGTTTGCTGAGGGGGCTCGTCTCAGCAAACGTCTCAAAGGATAGAGCTGACACTGTGTGCGGCTCTGTCTTTGAAAACAAACAACTTGCAGCTGAGTATGTCTTTCCTTGTTAAACAATGTCTCCTTTCTGCTGCCGCATGTGGTTAAACAATTTTTCCTTTCCAACACGGGATGCCCACTCCAGTGTCGGATGTGCCCCCACCTGTCTATAGCCTACCTGACATCGGGTGCCCAACCCCATGTCGGCACCCCTCACTACTATTGTGGCGCACTGGGAGCCCTCCCAGTGTGCCTAAATTATATTTATTTTTTACCTGTAAATGAAAACCTTCCCTCAAGTCTTTTTTTTCCACCTGTAAAAATGAAAATTTTCCCTCGTTGTCTCCCCATCCCCCTCCCCCATTCTGACCCTCACTCTGCGCCCACCTCCCCGAACCTCCCCTTAGCCTATGTTTACCCTCCGAGGTCAGCAGACGTGATCTTCTGCGGGGTGGGACACGTCTGCACTCTTCAAAGCTGACCAGCAAACTGAAAGAATGAAAGGTAAGCCGTAGAATGTGAGTCACCGATGGTTTCAACTTATGTTGCTATCTCAGAAATTTTTAGGAGTTTTGTTCCCAGATTTTCAACATGAGGTTCTTGGGACCCCACCTCATGAACATGTCGCTGTCATTTTGTTCCTCGATCCCAAAAGGTGATTTCGCGGTGGCTGTCGGAATCACCTTTTGGGACTCATGTAATAAACAGTGCCACTGTTCATGAGGTGGAGTCCCAAAAAGCCATGTTGCAGATTTGGTGAAAAAAATTCAAAAATGACTGCATTACAGAGTGTGCATTATGCAATTTCTACACACACCATAATCTCGCCAATTTTTAATATTTTAGTCCAGATTTTCAACATTGCCATTTTTTCATCTCCTTATGAACAGTATAGCGTGTCATTTTCATCCCGCCTGGAAATGTGCTTTCACACCAGTTGCGCAGAATGGTGTGGTTGCTGTGCGAAATCAACTTTTGGGATGGAGTAACAAAATCACAGTGCCACTGTTCATGAGGGGAGGCCTTAAAAAGCCCATGTTGAAATTTTGTGAAAAAATTCCAAAAAAAGACCACGTTACAGGTGTGTGTTGCACAGTTTCTATGCACGCCCATAACTTTGCCAGTTTTTCATATTTTCATTCCAGATTTTCAATTTTGCCATTTTTTCACACTTCCTCATGAACAGTGTAACTGACATTTTTCACATCCTGCCCAAAATGTGTTTTAGCACCTGTGGTGCTGAATGGCGCAGTCGCCGCACAAAATCACCTTTTGGGATTGAGTAATGACTGATAGTGCCACTGTTCATGAGGTGGTGTCCCAAAAAGCCCAATGGCGAAAATTTGGAGCGAAAATACCAACAAACATGCATTAGGGTTTCCAACTGTAACACGCCCCCCCAATCCCTGTAGAGACTGACAGGCATCGGACATCTGCCTTGGGGATGTCGGCCGTAATGCTCACACCATTCCACCCCCAACCCCACTCTGCAGCCAGTGACCGACATCGGGGTGTGCCTTGGAGTCTTTGGACCAAATGTTCACCCCATTCTCCTATACTGCAGCCATCTCAGCTTAGGTGAGCGTTAGGGTCGAAGACCTCAAGGCACACCGCAATGCCTGTCAGTGTCTGCAGGGTGGGAGTGGAATGGCATGAGCGTTATGGCCGATGACCCAAAGGGACCCCCCCAATGCCTGTCGGTTTCTGCAGGGTGGGGGTGGGGCGTTAGGTTTGGAAACCCTAATGCCTCATTAAGGAAGTAAATCAGGGATGGACGTTTGTCACCTACCTTGATTTCAGCAAAGCCTTTGATAATGTCCAACATAGAAATCTGATTAACAAGATGAGTAGTCTGGCAGTGGGGCACAAGCTGATAAACCGGGTTAGAAACTGGATTGGAAACTGGCTGACGGACAGGAGGCAGAGGGTGGTGGTAATGGGATCCAATCCAGGTAGAGGGAGTGACCAGAAGGGTACCTCATGGATAAGTCCTGGGACCAGTACTGCTCAATGTCTTTATTTTTCTTTATTTATTAAAAATGTTGGTAACCGGGTAGGCCCACTGAGACCATAATGGTCCCTTTTTCAGGGGCGACCTGGGGTTAATTACAGTCAACAGTACAATAAGAAGTAGGAACAATTCAAGGGAAAGTGTGCAAATACAGACATTACAATCAGGACATATTGTACAATCACAGGCAGGTTAGGTACTGTTGAGAATAACAGGAGGGGTAAAAATAGTTTCACAAAAATGACAGTTACATAAAGTTCATTTATCAGGTCAGTTTTACAAGTTACAATTTCAAGTGTTTCAAAAGTGATAAAGTTCCACTGAATAGGATAATAGCATGTTAGGTGGCAGGCTTTAGTATCAGAGGTGGTGAACTATAATGGTCCTCAGCGGTGGCATGCACAGAGGCTTAGCTCTAGTAGGTGCGTCTTTAGGCCTTTTTTAAAGCCCCCAAGGGAGCTGCAGTCTTGAAGATTGCTAGGCAGGCCATTCCATAGGGACGGGATGTAAATTGAGAATGACCGAAGACCTTGGCATGTTCGGACTTTTGAGACATGGAGGAGTCGACGACATGAGGATCTTAATGTTCTTTTAGGCTGCTTGAGTAATAGGGTGTGACTCAGACTGGGGGGAACATTCGTTTGTAGAAGCTTGAAGGCCAAGCATAGGGAAGTGTAAGCCAGTCTGCCCTCCAGGGAGGGCCAATTTAGTGAGTGGAGTATTTTACAATGGTGTTCTAAGGGCTGGGCACCCAGGGCAAAGCGTCCGACTCTGTGGTACAATTTTCCTAGCTTTCGCATCTCCGTATTTTGTAGTGAATGTAGCACTGGGGCACCATAGAATATAGTGGGCAGGAGCATGCCCATGGCTATCTTTAGCTTGGATGCCTGAGTGAGAAAAGGGGTTAGACAGTACAGGAGACCAAGCTTTTGGTTTAGCGTCTTGGTTAATTGATCAACATGAACCTTGAAAGAGCAGTCTTGATTGATATAGACTCCCAGGTATTTGATGCAGTCCACCACCTCAATAGGATGGCCACCGGACAGATAAGGGGATAGTAAGCATGCTCTATCAGGGCCCAGTTTACTGGGTCCAAATAGGATGGCTTTGTTTTTTTTTCTCATTGAGGACTAGCCTATTAGTCAGGAACCAGATTTCCAGTATGGAGAGGTCATGGTTCAGGAGCTGATTTAGCTGCTCAGCATTTGAAGCAGATCTGTATAGTATGGCATCATCAGCATAGAGAGTCACTTTGGCTCCATCGCAGTGCTTCGGTAGGTTATTGATAAACAGGGAGAATAGGAGGGGCCCCAGTATTGAACCTTGGGGGACGCCTTCAGCAACAGAGCTCTTGCCTGACTTCACCCCCTGCCATTTGATTATCTGAGATCTGTCTTGCAGGTAATCTTTGAACCACTGTGCTGAGTGGTTGTCCAGTCCGAGTGAGCTAAGCTGCAAGATGAGTAATTTATAGTCTACCAGATCAAAGGCCTTGGTAAGGTCTATGAAGACCGCACCGGTAAGTTGGCCTTTGTCTTGGGCTGCAAGGATGTCGGATGTTAGACTCACCAAGGCAGTATCAGTATCATGTTGTTTTCTAAATCCATGTTGTCGTGGAGTGAGGAGGCTGTGTTGTTCAACATGTTGTTGGTACACAGTTCTCTCAAACATTTTATTTAGTGTGCAGAGAATAGAAATCGATCTATAGTTTTCTACTAGCTCACTGGGTCCTCCCTTGGGGATAGGAGTAACCAAGGCTGTTTTCCAGGCTGAGGGGACTTTGCCTTCCATCTGCGACCTATTGAATAACCACATGACTGGCACGGCTGGCATGACTGGGGTCTTCATTACAGACATTGCAAAAGGGCTAGAAGTAAAGGTCTGTCTGCCTGTTTGTAGATGACACCACCATCTGTAACAGTGAATGCTCCAGAAAGGGTTGAGAAAATGAACAGGGACATGGGGAGGCTTGAAAAATGGTCTGAGGAGTGGCAATAGAGGTTCAGTGCAAAGAAGCCCAAACAATGCACCCGAGAAGAGGGAAACCTGGGGAGAGTTACAGGATGGGGTGGAGGTGCTGATGATCACCAAGGAAGAAAGGAACCTAGAAGTTATTGGTTCTGATGACCAAAAGATGTCGAAGCAGAGCACAAATGTTGCAAGGATGGCAGTGGCATGCTGTGGTGCTTAGGCAGAGGTACCGCCCTTTGAGGGGTTTGACCCCAGATGGCCTAAAGGCGGCACTGGACCTATCAGGCCTATCGAGTGAATGCTTGGATCCGGGGGACCTTATGCTTGCCTATAATAGGGTGGTTATGGGTGCCCCGGATTCCATTGCTTCTGCTCGTGTTCAACCACTCACCCTTCACCCAAGGTTCCCATGGTTTGATGGGGCCTTAAAGAAGTTAAGGAGAGTGGGTCGAAGGCTAGAGAGGGCTTGGCAGAAGATGAGCCTGGAGGTTGACAATCTTAGATTGATGGATCATTATGTTGTCTATCAATTGACAATCACCCGTAAGAAGGCAGAATTCCTGTCCAGGGAGATTGCCGCTGTGCTGAATCGACCAGCTCAGCTGTTCCGGACTGTGGACAGATTGTGCAATCCAATCTGTCTCCGGTCTGGTGGAGCATTGTCACAAGAGAGATGTGATGAGTTTACTCGATTCTTCGCAAATAAGGTTGTCACCATCAGGTCTGGCATCCATCTCGCCCCCTCTAATGGGTGCGGTGGAGGTCAGTGGGAGGTTACGAGCACCCGGCCTGTCTGGACCATTTAGACTTTGCGGCCAGCCAGCTTTAGTTTGGATTCAGACCCAACGTGCTTCCTTGTGGGGTGTGTGGAGAAGATCAGCCCAGTCCTGGCTGAGATGGTCTGGCATTCATTGAAGAGGGTGATCTTTTCAGATCCCCTCAAGGAAGCGGTCATTCGACCGCTCCTGAAGAAACCCTCTCTTGACTCAGATAATCTTGCTAACTACAGACCAGTTTCTAACCTGCTTTTCGTGGTGGGTAAGGTTATTGAGAAGGTGGTTGCGCAGCAGCTGGATGATCACTTGTCTATCCATAACATCTATGATTCTCTCCAGTTGGGATTTAGGAAGAGGCATAGCACCAAGACCGCCCTTGTTCAGGTGCTTAATGATCTCCTAATAGTGAGAGATCAGAAGACCCGCTCCATCTTGGTCCTCCTTGATGTCTCTGTGGCATTTGACACTGTGGACCATGATGTGCTATTGGAGCACCTGTGGATTATCTGGTGCTGTCCTCGGGTGGTTTTGTCCTTCCAGGGATTGATGTCCGCTGCTTGCAGCTGGTGCAGAACACTGCGGCACAGTTACTGACGGGGGCTTCTTGCACCAGTCATATTACTTCCATGCTGCGCGATCTGCACTGGCTGCCTATACAGTGGTGGTCCACCTTCAAGGTCGGCCTCCTGACCTATAAAGTCCTCCACATATTGGGACTGAATTACCTGCAAGAGATCTTGGTTACTTACAATCCGGGCAGACCCCTCCGCTCAACTGACGAGGGGTTGTTAGTGGTTCCCAGGGTGCGGCTAAAGACATCTGGTGCCAGGGCTTTTATGTTCATGGCACCATTCTTGTGGAACTCTCTACCTCATCAGATTAGAGAGTGAGGGGCTTTGGAGGGCTTCAAGACCGGTTTGAAGACTTATTTATTTAAAGAGGCATTCAATAGCTCAACTTTTAGGTTATTTTGTGATTTTGCTTGAATTTGTAATTTTATGTGATTTTATAAATGGTTTTTTGATGTTCATATGTGAAGCACTTTGACATTGGAATTGCACTATACAAATAAAAATATTACTATTATTACCTTGAGGGTAGGACACAGAGATTGGTTTCTGGAATTTATTCCTCTGATCCTCTTCCCCTATCCTGTGGGGTACCACAGGTCTCCATTTTGGCGCCAATGTTGTTTGCGGTGTATATGCTGCCATTGGGGGACATTATTAAGTGGTACGGACTGAGTTTTCAGTGCTATGTGGATGATACTCAGCTGTACATGTCCTTTGCGCCCAAGCAAGGGGATGTTCTTCCAGTGTTTAACAACTGCCTATCCGAGATCCATGACTGGATGAGTTCTAGTTGGCTGAGTTTGAACCCAGATAAGACCGAGGTGTTGGTGGTGAACTCCGATTGTCTGAGGGCAGGTGTGTTGGCAGGACAGTCCTCTGGTCTTTGGCTCGGGGGTGTCCAGCTAACTACCTCAGACTAAGTGTGGAACCTGGGTGTAATTTTTGATGATGGTCTAACCTTGAAATCACAGGTGTCAGCCATTGTCAAGACCTCTTTTTACCATCTGAGGAATATTGCCCGGGTGAAGCACTTGGTTCCTTCTGATGATCTTCCTTCGTTGGTCCACGCCTTCGTGACCACTTGCCTTGACTACTGCAATGCCCGGTACCTAGGGCTTCCATGGGTTGATGTGTGTCGCCTGCAGCTAATGCAGAATGCGGCTGCCAGGTTATTGACTGGTATGTCTAGGACCAGTCATATGACACCTGTGCTCTGTGGACTGCATTGGCTGCCAGTGCGATGGCATGTCACCTTCAAGGTCGGTTTGCTGACTTATAAAACCCTCCACGACCAGGGACCTCGCTACCTGCAAGATCTCCTTTCTCCCTACTGGCCCTCCTGACCACTTCGATCCACCAACGAGGGATTGCTAGAGATTCCCAGGGTGCGATTGCAAACATCTGGGGCCCATTCTTTCACTTATATGGCCCGACCCTGTGGAATTCTCTACCTTGTCGGATAAGGGACTGCCTGACCATCCAAAGTTTTAAAAAAGAACTAAAAATGTACCTTTTTAACCTGGCATTTATGGATGAACATTAATATAGTGTCGCCAAAAGCTATGAATTAGATTAAGTTGATTACTGTTTTATATTTATGGTTTTTAATGTTTTAATGGAGATCGATCACTTATGTACAGGTGCCTTGGTTTAAGAAAGGTGCCTTTTAAAGAAATAAAGTTTGATTTTATTTGATGATGATCACTAGCAGAAGGCACGAGGTGGTGATGCCATTGTATAATGCATTAGTGAGGCCTCACCTACATTACTGTGTGCAATTCTGGAGGCTACAAATGCACAAGGACATTGACAGGGTGGAAGCAGTCCACAGAAAGGCAACCAAGATGGTACATGGCTTGCAACACAGAGCATATCAGGAGAGATTAAAAGGACCTTAATATGTACTTATTGGAGGAAAGGAGGGAGTAGGGGGAACATGATGGGTATGTTCAAGTACTTCAAGGGCATAAACAAGGTGCAGAGGTGGACATCTTTCAATACATCAAACGTTCAGAATTGACAAGTGCTTGTTTTTTATCCTAAAAAATAAAGAAAACCGTTCATCACTGTCCACTGTGTAACCCCCTTCCCTAAATAGTATGCAGACATTGGGGGTGCCCAATCCCCCAGTGTCCTCATCTGTCCTTCCACTCTTGTGCACTGTGTAACCCCCTCAAACTGTATACAGACACTGTGGGAGCTCAGTTCTCCAGTGTCCTCATCTGTTCAGCAAACTCCTTGAAAAAAGAAAACTGTCTCTCATTGTTTTTTTCCCCCGGTGAAAAAGAAAACCGTCCATTGTCCGTTCTTCCATTACTCAACCCCCCCTACTCTCCCACTCAGGACCCACTACCTCCCCCCCCACCGTACCCCATACTTACCCATCAGAGATCCGTGACCATAATCTACCTTGCGCTACAGGCATCTTTTCACTCTTCAAAGCCCAACCGCAAACTGAGGTAAGTGCTTCAGTGTATTTCAATGGGGTTTTTGGCGTCAATGTATTTCAGTAGAGGTTTCAACTTGTGGCATAACTTGGCCACTTTTACATATTTTTGCCCCAAATTTTCAACATATGTTTTTTGGGACCCCACCTCACAAACAACTTCACTGAAGCAATTTTCAACCCCCCCCCCCATGACACCAGTGCACACAATGAACCTTCGGCATTGACAAATGCTTGTTTCTGTTTACCTGTTTTTCTCCTTTATTCTTCCTTGGTCTTCTTAATTTCTTGTTTTTGTTTGCAGTGATTTCATCTTGTTTTCCCCTGTCTCTTGTCTCTTCCCCTAGCCCAGTTTGGATCTATTCCCTATTGTTACCCGTTGTGGTGCTACAAGCCCCCAGATGTAAGGGAGTACTAGCTAGTTTCCTGTTCCTCTCCCCTATCACCATGGTTCCCTTAGTCTGTTTCCCTCACAGTCACTTTAACTGTCTGATATAGAGGTCAAACTTCTGCCCCAGCACACTGGCCCCTTCTTGTCAGGTGGAGTTCATCACCCTTGAAAAGCCTCCTGTTACAGAAGTCCCATCAGTCCTCCACAAAGTGGGACCCTTTCTTCTGACACCATCCCTTAAAAACTCAGCCCCACAGTGTAAATATGAGTCGAAAGGTTCTATGCTTAACCTTATTCATAATGGCCACCTGAGGTTGAGTGATTGTGGATAAGCCACCTATTAAACTCCTTTATTGCGTACCTCCTTATCCTTCTTCCCTTTCCTGCTTCACACCAGGAGGACCTTGGAAAGGACAAGGTAGGCTGAGTGTCAAGAGATCATTGTGCCCCAAATGCATGATTTTGCACTTTTTTGCATTGAATCTCAGCTGCCACACTCTGGACCATTCTCCAGTTTATCTAGGTCACTCCTCATGTTTGCCACCCCTTTTGGAGTGCCCAGCCTACTGCAGATCTTAGTGCCATCTGCACATAGGCACACCTTCTCCTCCAGCCCCTCTGCAATGTCTATTATGAAGACATTAAACAGGACTGGGCCCAGGACTGATCCCTGTGGCACCCTGCTGGACACCCTACTTTCCTCAGATTGAGCACCATTTACCATGACCTTCTGTATTCTATCATTCAGCCAGTTCCTAACCCAGTTTACCACCATGTGACCCACTCTCAGGCTGCCCAGCTTGTTCACAAGTCTTCTATGTGGAACAGTATCGAAGGCCTTACTGAAATCCAGGTAGGTGACATCCACCGCTCCCCCCCCCCGCTTCATGACCGTAGTCACCCAGTCAAAGAAATCAATTAGATTTGTTTGACATGACCTTCCTGCTGTAAATCCATGCTGTGTCGGATCCTGTGCTCCATTGGCTTTAAGATATTCCATGATCCTTTAAGTAGTGATTCCATAATCTTCCCCACTATTGAGGTGAGCCTGACTGGTCTATCATTTCCAGCCTTCTCTCTACTGCCACTTTTGTGAAGAGGGACTACATCTGCCCTCCTCCAGTCCTCCGGAACCACTCCTGTATTGAGTGGCTCATTGAACACTGCTGCCAGTGGAGGTGCCAGCACCTCCCGTAGTTCATCGTTTGTCCATCTTCAGTTTTGTGAGTTCCTTTAGGACTCTCTCTTCTGTAAATGGACTGGTGTCCATCTCCCTCCCATATTTGTTCCCGTTGCTTAACTGTGGTCCCTCACCTTCTTCTTCAGTGAATACAGAACAAAAATATTTGTTTGTAACCACCGTTTCCCCGATGTCTAGGGGGAAACGCTGATGTTTATGGGGGGAAGGGGCCCACAGCAAAGAACCTCACCAGCACTCCACAATATCTCCAGCAAATCAAAATGGAAATAATTCTGGGCCTACCTGGAGATGTCTTCTTACTTTGGCTGGCTCCCAGGCTACTGCCATTTCTGAAACATAAAATCTGCACCCCAAGGCCCCGAAATGTAAAGCAGGAACACTGGTAACTTCAGGATTCACTCCCACTGCTCCGGTCCCCAGACGATGCATGAGACTTAGGATCTTCAAGGCCTCCCTGAAATTGAACTCATTGGAGCAGACCTCACACCAGGATAGGATTGGATCCTACCGAGGGTCCGTTGGTCACGAGGGCCAAAGTCCAGATGCCCTCCCCAACCCCCGAACTCGAGGAGACCTCACACCAGGATAGGATCAGATCCTACCGAAGGTCCATCGGTCGCGAGGGCCAGAGTCCAGATGCCCTTCCCACCTCCCGAACTTGAGCAGGTATGGAAATGCGGGTGCAGCAAGCAAATACAGGACTGTGGTGCAGTTCCATCTAGTGCTTTGGTGCCTTTTTCACTTGAACATTAATGTCGGCGTAGCGGTGGAGATAGTTTTTACTTCAGTAAGCTCTCCACCACCACTGTCTTTACCTGATCTGCACTGTGCCTTAAGGAGTCTCTATGGGGCTGGTTTTAAGCAGAAAGTAGTGACTTAAAGAATTGATTCCACTGTAAAGTGCCATACTTTGGTTAAAAGGGAAAAAAATATATTCCCTTAAGGAGCCAAAGCAGATGTTTTTTTTACCTTGCTTTAAAATAAGAAAATTCTGTGCATGGTTAGCCTGTATCCCTTAAGGAGCCAAAGTAGCTGTTTTTACTTTGCTTTTAAATAAGAAAAAATATATCCCCTTAAGGAGCCAAAACAGCTGTTTTTAACTTGCTTTAAAATAAGAAAATTCTATGCATGGTTGGCCTGTATCCCTTAAGGAGCTAAAGCAGCTGTTTTTTACTTTGCTTTTAAATAAGAAAAACTTCCTGCATAAAGAAAAAAAGGTTGTGCATGTCCCGATAGCCTGTATCTGCAGTACCTGCCTTTGCTTACTAATCAGTCTCCTCCCCCTGTAGCATGGCTTAAATAAGTTGTACCTGCTTTTCCACAGACCTCACACCAGTATAGGATCGGATCCTACCGAGGGTCCGTTGGTCACGAGGGCCACAGTCCAGACGCCCTCCCCACCCCCCGAACTCGAGCAGGTATGGAAACGTGGGCGCAGCAAGCAAATACAGGACTGTGGCGCAGTTCCATCTAGTGCTGTTACCCCGCCGCCTCCACCACCACCCTTGGTCAACACCCCCTTATATAGGGCTGTGAAGGAACCAATACAACTAATAGTAGTGAGGCTGTGTTTAAACCAATCAGCCCACTTTACTATTTGCAGCTTATATCGCCTCACCACCAGAGGCAGCATTGTCCCCATCTACTTTCACTGATCTATTTTACCTTCTCCTGTATATGTCATGAGTGTCTAAACCTCCAATCTCTCCCCACTCTCCTCCAATAACCTGCTCCTGTCGTCCTATCTCCCCTCCCCACTCTCCTCTGACAGCCTCCATCCTGTACCCTCAGCTAGTGCCCTGCTGCCTAGCAGTCTCTGGGCATCTCCCCTTGCGGCAGCTCGCCAGTATTACAATGCTTATCTCACTACTAACATCTGTCCTCCTCATCCTGGGATCCCCCAGTCACTCGCCCGTAGCTTACTGTGCTGGCACTCATGCATCACAACACAGGCTCCCACCTACTCTTTCTCTGGTATGGAAGCTCCGCTGCACCCCCCCACCTATTGCCCACCCATCTCCTTTCAACACCACCTCCCATGCCCCATTGCATTCCTCTCCTACCCTACCCTCATATCCATGGCCACCCCCTGCTCAGGCAGTACCCAAGAATTAAAGCAGCATGCCCACATCACCAAACAGAGAACACTAGCCATCCTCAGAATATTCGCCCTGCTGCTTCTAATGTCAGGTAATGTACACCCTAATCCAGGCCCCACCTCAGTCAGCCCGGGCATCTCCAGCCAGGGGCTAAGAATTGCTGCTATGAATATCTGCAGCCTACCCAAAAAATTAGCACAGCTTCAATGCTGGGTGCAGCTGCATGAACCGGGTGTGCTAGTCCTCACTGAGACCTGGCTATCAAAGAAGGTCCTGGACCCCTCCATAGCACTTCCTGGCCTCACCACTTATCGAGCAGACAGACTTGGCAAACGGGGAGGGGGTTGTGCCTTTTACGTGCGAGACTCCCTGCCTTGCCAAAGCCTAACGGCACCCTCCCTGTGCCATGGAGCGCAGGCTCTAACTATAAAAATCACACCAGACACTACCAGAGCTTCTGTTACCATCACTGTGGTGTACATCCCACCGCGTAACCAAACCTTAGCATTTCAATCTCTGGCAGACTATATCACCTGCTTCCCACCCAAAACTGAACACCTTATAATGGGTGATTTTAATGTGAACTGGCTGTCAAGCTCGGCCTCCCCTTAGCACTAGACCTGACCCAATTAGTCACCCAGCCAACCAGGATTGACCCCCAAAATGGTACTAGCACCCTCATCGACCTCTTACTCACCAATCGCCCTAATAGAATCACAAATCTAACGGTAATGGCAGACTCATTAAGCAACCATTCCCCCATCCAGGCAAGTCATGCTTGCTGAAACTTCCCCGACCAAGCAGTTTTCTTCAACGCCGTCTCCTACCTGGAGGCCTCACTAAATTAAAGAGATACCTTAACCAGTGTGACTGGTCCCCTGTCAGACGTGCCCCCTCCATAGATGCTGCCCTTGAATACTTCATCCATACATTCAGCAAGGCCTGTGATGCATTTGCCCCACTCCTGAAGGTGCAAACCAAAAAACGAAATGCCCCCTGGATTACACCTGCACTGCTCAATCAACTGAAGAGACGTGATGATCTCTGGTACAAAGCAACCGCCTCCAAGGTATGCATGGACAGGCTGGCCTATAAAATGGCTCGCAACAAGTGCACCTGGGCTATTAGAGGAAGAAGAATCAGCATTTATATAGCGCTTTTCATACACAGTATCCCAAAGCGCTTTACAAGCAATGCTAGACTGGTAGTGAAGTGACTGAATGTGTGGTGGTGGCGGCCATATCGCACATCATCACCCACACACAGCCTGGATAATTGCATGAACCGGTTTATGGGAAGGGGAATGTTGGCCAGGACACTGGGAATGTTCCCTGCTCTTTGCAAAGAGTGCCCTGGGTTCTTTTACTTCCACCTGGACACCCACCAGGACGGGCAAAAGGGACCTCGGTTTAACGTCTCATCCAAAGGACAGCACACCCCAATACTGCACTCGGATGCCAGCAATTTTTAGGTGCAAGTCCCATCCTGGTGTGGGACGAGAACCCACAACCTTCTGGTCCAGAGGCAGATGTGCTACCAACTGAGCCACGCTGACACATATTATTTATTTATTTTATTTTATTTTGACTGGATAAGTGCACTAGACAAATCCTGCCTATTCAGGCACGACCGAGGGGGATACAGATGAATGCCAACTGACCTTGAACCAGATTAAGCTGTTGGTGGTATTTTTTAGTGAATGAGGGAAATTTGGCAAGGACATGGGGAAATTCCCCTACTCTTTTCGATAAATGCCATGGGATCTTTAACATCCACCTGAACTACCACCAATCCAGGCAGATGGGACCTCGGTTTAACGTTTCGTCCGAAAGGCGGCACCTCAGAAGTGCAGCACCCCTCTCATGCTGCACTACAGTGTCAGTACTGGGATATTAAGCCAAATGCCAGATGTGGGAACTGAACCCACAGCCCTCTGATCTCCGGGCCTCAGAGGCGAGTGTGCTACCTACTGAGCCACTGACACTGATAAATTAGAAATATTAGAATGACCAGATCCTGCTATTACAAGTCCACCCTGGCCTTTTCCTGGGGAAATGCTAGGTCGTTCTGGGACAACCTAAAGGAACTTAACGGGAAGTCCAGCACGCCTCCCCCTGCCCAGCTATCTGTCAACAATAATATTACTATGGACCCACTCGCTATTGCCAGCGGTCTAAATGCACCATTCTCTGATCTGAGCGCAGTCCTGCCAAGCAACTTTTTCAACCCTACCACTATCCCCCCTGAACCCAACAACACCTACCCCCCTTTCTACCTCAAGGTCATTACTGTTAATGAAGCAAGTTTTTACCTTAAAAAAGTGCTAGGGGGCTCAAACTACTGCACAGACTCCTTTGACATGAAAATCCTTAATTTGGTTCTTGACTCGGTACTAGCCCCACTGACTGATCTCCTCAACCTCTCCCTGTGTCTTGGGCAGTTCCCAAGTGACTGGAAGTTGGCCACCATCACTCCAATACTGAAGAGTGGGGACCCCACATTGCCCAACAACTACAGACCCATCTCAATACTCACACCCCTCTCAAATGCCCTGGAAAAATTTTTTGCAAACCAACTCACAGACTACCTACATGCACATGACCTCCTATGCAGGGAACAACATGGGTTTAGAGCCAGACACAGCGCAACCAGTGCCCTCGTAGAGTTCTCCAACTCTCTGCACAGTGCACTAGATAAAAAACTGCTAACAGGAGCTGTATTCATAGACCTGTCGAAAGCGTTCGACACAGTCTCCCACACCCCCCCTCATAAATACTCTTCGTAGCACAGGCCTGTCCCCCGGACTCATCACGTGGTTCACAAGTTACCTTACAGACTGGTCCCAACGTATGAAGGTAAATGGCACCCTCTCACCCGCACTACCAGTCCACTCTGTGTTGCCCCAGGGCTCCATCCTTGGCCCACTGCTATTCAGCATTTTCCTGAATACGCTTCCCAAATCCTGTCCCTGTAACCTTCTACTCTACGCAGATGACATGGTAATGTATGCCTCTCATTCAGATCCCGCAATGCTTCAGTCCTCCCTACAACTTGCCTTCAACCAAGTTGAACACTGGTTCACTGACCACAGACTCGTGGTCAATGTCAATAGGACTAAATCAATGCTCTTCTCCCACCGACAGAGTAAGGACCACAATGCCCAGCTAGCAATCTTCTCCAAAGTCCTCCTCCCACTGGAACAGGTCTACATCTATAAATACCTGGGCATAACCTTTGATCCTAATCTCTCATTCCACCCACATATAAGTAATCTTTCCTTTGCCATAAATATACGCACTGGGCTGCTGTATCGGCACAAAGCCAGCCTACCCCAGGAGGCACTAAACATTGCTGTTACCTCCTCTGTTTTCTCCCTTGTAGACTATGGGCTAACTGTCTACTCAGCTGCTGACCTCACAACGCTAAACAAATTCCACCTATCCATTAACAAAGCCCGTAGACTCATTGCTGGAGTGGATAAGCGTACCCACAGCTGTTCCCTATATACACTAACAAAGATCCTCACCCTAGACGAAAGAATACATTGTCAGACATGTCTCCTTACTAAGAAAATCCAACTAGGCCTTACCCCCGCTGAAGTTTCAACCTCCCTCCATGCTTCACATACTACAACAAAAACCCACACGGCAGACAAATTAATATGGGCTGTTCCCAGAGTCTCAACCTCACTGGCACAACGGTCCTTCTCCTACAGAGCACCTTCCTGGTACAGTTAACTCCCCCTGGCCATCACCTCCAATCCCCAGACTAGGCCCCTTCAAAACAGCCCTCAAGAACCACATAATCTCCACCCGGCCCTGCCTCTGCCCCCACTAATGTATAGATATCTGCCACAGACGGTAAGACCCTGGACTAAAGATATCCCTGACCCACTTCTGCCGCTGCGTATTTTGACAACGTTGGTTTTCCAACTGCTCTAACCACCTACCAGCATTTAGGCCTTGCATAGAATTGCTGACTGTACTACTCGCTGAAGTACTTAAGCTCCCTACAAGAGTGTATAGCTACCAGATCTGTATAGGTCTAGCAGCAATACCCGCCTGCCCCACTTATAGTACTCTGCCTATATGCAACATGTAATGTATATACCCTGTTGTCTCTGTCTGCCTCCATCCATATGTAACTATGTACAATGTCTGCTTCTTGTTATGTTTTGTATTCTGACGTGGTGCCTTTGGAAATGAGTCTCTGACTCAAAGGTTGTAATCCGATCATTTCAATAAATAAAAAATAAATAAAACCAAGGATTAACAGTTTAATTACATCCTTATTTACAAACAAAATTAGGACACTTTATGTCCTTCAAAATCAATCACTTTAATACTCCTGGGCCCAAAGTGATTTAAATGGGCAGCAGGGGCTCACTTGTGACCTAACTTGAAACAGCAGCTCCATGGGGCCAAACCTCCACACAGTCAAAATGGCAGCAAACCATTGGCAAAGGTTGGGAGTCAGTATAGTGCAGTGGTTTAAGGCTCTGAGCTGCAGATCTGGAGACCTGGGTTTGAATCCCTCAGCCCCCACTTGCATATACTGTGTGACCTTGAGCAAGTCACTTAACTTCCCTGTGCTTCCCAGGTTGCACCTGTAAAAAAGCTTTCAGTTTAGTGTGTCTCACCTGGTTAAATAATTGGGAAAAAAAAAAAGGCAAGGTCTTCAACAGCTCTCAAACAGCAGACCTAACAAACATTTTCCTCAGGCGTAGCAACCATCCACCTGGGCCATGAAGCTCTCGGATTCCACTGGCACTGGGTAAGTACCTACCAGAGCTTCCATCTGATTTCCTGGGGGTTCCTCATTTCTTCCTCTAACCGGGGAAGCTTTCAGTTTCTCCCCACCATTCCCTGACTCTCAATTCTGGCCTTCCAGGGACATGGGTGGTGCAGTACCAGCCAAAACCCACTGTACCATACCCCCACATTCTCCTGTCCAGTCACTTTCCTGGTCTGCCTGGTCTCCCCGAACACCATAACCTCACCAAACAACATGGTGGCACCTTCCTTTCCAAGTTACCCCACCGGAACAGAACCACGGCCTAATGGGCCTAAAGGCCTACTAACTCAGTATAGTCCCCGAGGCCTGCCCCAGACACGGGCATGGCAGACCCACAGTGTACCCTGGCCATGCTCCACTCCCCTGGGTGCCAACTATTTGAGCTGCCCTGCCCGGGGTAAAGGGGCTCTGCCACAACCTCGGAACCACCGACAGCTCATACACACCTCTCCATTCAGCATGCTGCTCTTTTAAAGGGCCGACCCATGATGGACTGCTGCCCAACTGTCCCCTCTTCACCAACCTCCTGCTGCCCGATAAGTGTAAATTGGCTCTGGGGGATATCTCCAGGACACTCAGCGGCCCACTCGGCTAAAGACTGGCAGCCCCCAGACCTGTCCCTTCAAACAGGCCCTAACACGGTTAGAGGCTCCCCTTGGCTCCCTCTCCAGTGGGGTGAGACTCTAGGCCACCTTACCACACTGGGATGCAGAGGCCTTGCCACCACCTACTGCAAGCCTGATGACCCAGGCCCACTACCAGCCTACCAGGGCCACCCAAACCCTGGGGCCTACCTATCCTGCATTTCCCTTTTCCACCTACCACTCCCAGAACCCAGGACTCCACTGATGACGGTCGCAGCTACCTGTTTCCATGCTGTCCCTTGGATGCTCGCTCAGGGACCTGACACATCGCCACTGTAGAAACCGGCCTGCCTAAAGTGGGGTGGGATCGGGTGGGGGTCCTCCACCCCGCACTGCCCTGCAGTGCCCATCGGTCTCTTTCTCTCCTTGCTTTCACCTCCAAAAGCCCTAGAAGCATCCTGTTCTTGCCTATTTATACTCTTACTAGACTGCTTTCTGTTGCCACCAAATGGCGACTTACAGAAATTGTGCCCCCAGGACACTGATTTTCCTAACTCTGGGGGCACCGGTAAACAGGAAGGGTGCCCTAAAGGTGGTATAAGCCCCTCTCAAAATGAGAGGGGCTTACATGTTCAGTATTGATGCTTTTTCCAGTCCCCCTTCCACACATTCTCCTTTTCCTCTTTAAGCCTTACTAGCCCACCCCGTGTTTTTCTCCTTTCACTAATGTACCTATAAAGTCATCTCCTTTCTTTACCTCCTGTGCTAGTTTCTCCTCCATTTGCGCCTTTGTGCTTCTGACTGCTTTCCCTGCCTCCCTCTGTTTATCCAGATACACTACCCTGTCCTCCTCCTGCTGTGTTTCCTTGTATTTCCTGAAAGCCATCCTTTTCGCCCCTTACCTTCCCGGCCACTGCCTTTGAGAACCATAGTGTCTTTCTCTTTCTTGTGTCCTTGTTTACTTGCCGAATGCAAAGGTTTGTCACTTCCACTATGGCTCCTTTCAGACGGGCCCACTGCTCCTCCACTCCCCGTCCCCTTATGTCCCTACCTGCCAGGGCACGCTTGAGACATATCCCCATGTTAGTAAAGTCTGCCTTCCTGAAATCCAGGACCCTCACCTTTGTGTGGCTTGACTCTGCCACTGTCCTCATGCTGAACCACACTGTGCAGTGATCACTGGATACCAGGTGTTCGCCCACCCTGACTTCCTCAGTTTTGTCCCCATTAGTGAGTGGAGAGATATAGTCATTTTTTTCCATGTGATATATGATCCTGAGATCGCCACTTAGCCACAGAGGGAACACCAGGGGTAAACCAGTGTCTGTTGATACATTTTTTGGTTGCGATTACAGAAAATAATCCCCATTACCAACCAGACCCTTATACTGATATCCATGCTTAGTGAGTGAGTGAGCGAGGGGGTGCATAATCACGGTGGGGGGGGGCAGAGCAGCAGCATCATAAAGTGGTGCTAAGCAGCCTGTTGTGCTGCGGGGTGTAACGAACCTGCCTGATCATCCTACTAGCTAGGTCAGGGATAGTGCTTCTCTCACCTGCCAGAAGAATTCTGGTCTTTCATACTGTTCAGCCCTGCAGGCACGTAGGGAACAAATCTAGTCGGTGTAAGTGTATAATTTGAAATGTCTGTTCTGTGTAATATGTGTTAGCCCTACAGATTGCAGTACTGAGTATTGACTTGCAGGGGCTTGATATGTTCTATGGAATCCCCATCATGGATCAAGCATTGGGGCGAAAGTGGAATTCATGCATAGTTAGATCAGTGTAACAGGCTATGTTTTAAACTCATTGAATAATACTAAATGTCCCTATCAAGTTTTTATTTTTTTAATTTTCTGGATTCTGTGGATAGCCTGTCAGGACTTCCTTCTACTGTACCTCATCTACGCTTGTTGCCTGCTTTGGAAATAAGAGTCCACCAGTTCCTTTATCTCATTTATGATATCCCTTCTGCCTTGTCCGTACACACATAAGCAAAGCCTGCACTGATTAAACATGTTTAAGTACCAGTTTGAGGGAGGTGAAGCCATAAGGCACGTTCACACTGCCACCTTTGCAGTGCAACAGCCTGTGCGCACGGGTTGATGCACTGCAAAGTCAGCAGTGTGGACACTTACCCGACCATGATAGGTGTGTGTCAAATCCCTTTTCTGCACCGACGCGGGAGTGGGTACGTTTATCAGAGCAAGCGTATTATGTGACAGTGTAAATGTGGTGTGATGCTCGCTCCGATAAAAGCAGACGCTTGCAGTCTTCTCCACTGCTCCCAATCTGGCCCCCATCCCCTCTCCTGCGCAAGCTGCATCGGCACAAGGGAGGGCTGAGTAAAGAGTCAATTGTCCTCACTGATGAGATCGGAGCAGAAGCAGAATGGTGCCAATGTCTGAGCACTGCAGCCGTGTAAACATGGCTATAGAGAAAGAAACCCAATGGCTGGCCCAGTGAGGTGTGGGAAGAGAGCAGGCTTCATCTGCCTGCCTAGGACCACATTCCGTTTGTTACCTGATTTTTCAAACCTACTGTGGCAGTGAGTTGTCACATAATCCAGACAGGTGAATCTCAATGGCATTCTGTCCCCTAGAAACCATGTCTCATATGCCTTTATACCTTGCTGCCAGCAGGGGGCATGCATCCAGTGGACTCAGTCAAGAGTTCTCCCTGATTTTTCATCTGATCAGATGCTCAATCCTCCCTGCCAGCATCTGCTCCTGGTATAATGGGCTTGGGGTGTGATCCTGGGTCACCAGCATGCCGGAGTGGCCCCCTTACCACTTGACGCCATGCAGCCAGTTGCCTATCTGCTTTGATGAAAAATGGGTAAGTGGTTCTCAAGACAAAGGCAAAAATACAATATCCAGTCATGAGCCAGAACTCGCTCATAATTAATTCAGTATGATTGACAGCACAGTATTTTGAAGAACAAATGACAACGGGATGTCAAATACCAAGTTTAGAGACAGTAGGGTAAGTTAGTTAAATCTAAGTATGACGTGCACATGTACCTTGTGTAGCAAAAGCCAGTGAGAAACCAAAACATGTACATAGGTGACTATTGTTAACACTGTAGTAGCATCATTCATTCATTTGTTTATTTAGTTTTTGATTACTGGTTGAGTGTACTGGACAATAATATGCCTATTTTCAGACACATCCCAGGAGAGTACAGTTACAAGCACAGTGCAGTACAGATGCAATAAGAAAGGTACAGGACATGCATAAAATCTTGATACAATAAAATATTGTGAAACAAGCATAAAGCATGCAGATTGCAAGAAGGGGTGAAAAGAATAAAGTGCAATACAGTAAGCAGACAAATTGCATTCTAGTAGAATAAACTGTGCACTTGTAGGGAACGTACACAGGAGGAAGTTCAAAGACAGGGAATTGCACAATACAACAAGTAAGGCAATTCTTAAAAACAATAAGAAAGAGCATATTTACTTATTATACAATGGCAAGAAAAAATCCTGGTCTCTGATTGGCCAGTCTTGGGCTGGACCCGTGATGTTATCCCAGCACAACATCTCGGGTCTAGTCTCAGCACTGTGAACCTCTTGACTGATTTGTTGGATTTGTTAGATCCTTCCCTTAAGAATGAAAAATATTTTCCCACACTAACAAAACATTCTGTAAAATTATTTTTTTTATTCTGTATAACAAAGAGCCATTGTATAATAGCAATAATGCCCTCCAGGGTGTGTGACATTTGGGATAACGTCACGTCTCAGGTATTGGACACACTCGGCCTGTGGCCTCGTGCCCAACCACCTGAGGCGTAACGTTATCCCAGCACGACACACACCCTGTCGGGCATTATTGCTTAATTTGCTTATTCATTTATTCAGAAAGTACCTTTTGAGCACAAGTGCTCGTTTACAAAGTTTTCACACCAATGTCAATAAAAATAGAATGATAGATAGGTTAGTGTACATTACAAGGCAGTAATTCCATCAAGAGGTTCTGGGGACATGCTCGAGAGGTTCCCATGTTCTCTGAACCTCAAGATGGAATTACTGCCTTGTGATGTACACTAACCTATTTGTTATTTTTTTTTTAATGTATGGATCCTAGTTTTCTTTTTCTTTTTTGGTGTTTTGTAACGGGCAGTCAGCCGCAGCAGCGTAGGACTCAGTCAGTCCTGGCCAACCGCCCCACTGTGTCACTCCTCCTCCCCGTAAGCGGGATATACCTTGAAAGCTTGTGTTACGTTTGGTAGACAACCCTACCTGTTCTTTCTTTGGGATACACAGGATCAACCAGATAATTCCATTTTTGGAACAACTGAAAGAAAAAAAAACAGGAAAATGTGAAGGTTGCTATACAGTCTTGCTAAGTGAGAGACAGCCGCCATGTTTTTGAAACTGTTCTGCCCGCCCAGAGAAACAAAGCGGCCAGTTATTAGTCGCGTAGAGAATGCTGTCTGGTTGATGCTGATAGCGTACCGTGGTGTACGACACTCCTGCACTCTTCAGTTTTACTGATAATAGTATCGTTCAGAGCTCCGAACGATAGTATTACGGGCTCTGAACGATACTATTATCAGTCTGCATTGTTGGTATTATCACATTTGCACCAGTGACATTACAAGAATTTTTTTGTATGCTTTAGTGTACTATTATTTTTAAAATCCATATATTAAAAGGCAGTTAGGGTACAATAACAGCAACATCAAACAACTTTTGGTGAAATACAATCCAGTGACTAACAAAAACAGCGCAGCGTATCACAGATCGGGGCAGAAGCCACCAAGCAGGCAAGATTGCAGTAGGATTGTGTGCAGTTACAACAGCACTGGGGTCAGCCTGTTGGCGCAGCAATAGTGCTGCCACTCATGACACCGATGGCCCGGGTTCAAGAATGAGCCCGAGTCATCGGAGGGATGGCTGGAGGAGGTGAGATGAACATCCCACACAGAGCTTTATGGCTTGGAGAGGGTAAGTGCTCGTCTCTGATGCTTTACCACAACCAGGATGACCACAGGTGGTGGTGGTGCATTAGATCCGAAGAGCTGGGGGGGGGGATGCCGCCATGCTCTGATGTGAGTGCATGCATGCAGAGTGAAACTTTCTAGGCATCCCAGGGGAAGCAGAGAAAAAGGAAAATCACTGACTGCAGCAGGAGGACATCTGCCTCCCCCACCACCATAGACCCCACACCACCGACCATGGCACTGCTTCTCGGATCACTGACCGTGTTTCTGCATAGGGGTAACCACCCCTCTGATGGCTCTGCCTTGGGGTTCCAGCCCGGGTGCACTCAGGGAATAGAGGTTAGTCCCAGAAAAGGCAGATGATGGGGCTGGGTAATAGGGTGGAAACGGTGGGGGCCATCCAGCAGTAGGAGATAAAAGTACAGTAAATAAAACAAAAAAATTGTATAGATAGAGATGACCACAGAATTGTGCAAGATTGGAAAGATTTACCAGTGAGTCCAGTAGTTGGTTCAGCTGGCCAGCAGCACTTATCGCAAAAGACAAAGGATCACTGACCCAGCTTTGTTTTCCAAAAAGACAGCTCTAGGGCATTCCTTGTCATACTTCTGGTGTTGTATTGGTTAGCAGTGTAGTGGAAGCAGTTCCGTAATGCAGGTGGGGGTGAGACCATTGCAGTGCCATTTTTGCTAGCAGGCAGGTTTGCTACTTTATTCTGCTCGCTAGCGGTAGCCAATTTGTTTGTGTGCATCGGGAGCAGCTGTGGGTACATTTGTTGGCCCCGAGCACAAATCAACAGGCCTTGTTACAAATTACATAAATTCTGTTTAACACGGTGTCACTTGCAGCTGTGCAGATGGCGAGGCCATAGTCAGTGAGTAACACTGTTTATTTGAAATGTATTTATCTGAAAATCGTTAACTGGGAAAGGCACACTGAGCTGGGGCTCATTTCCAGGTGTGACCCGGGGGAAAAGATTACAGAAAGAAAAAGCAAGACATATGCAGTGTATTTCGAGGTCCATACATAAAGGGTGGACACAGTACAGTATTAATACTTTACAGGCACAAGCATACGCTCATAATAAAGTGCAAGGTTACATAAAGTAAGATATTGAATAGGTACAAATGAAAAGTGAAAAAAAAATTTCTAAATGGAACACAGGCAAGCTAAGAAATGCAATTGATAAAAGATTATTCGTGGAAAGAATAGGCCCCAACCAATAAGGATCACTGGGGGCCTCCTGTGAGGAACAGGTGCAGGTAGGACGTGGGAGTAGTTTCTTTCTTCTTTTTTTCTTGCTGCCGGCTGTCTCTGTGGTGGACCATCTCTTCCTGCTGCCTCACCCCATCCCCCAGGACTTACCTACTACCTCCCGGAGTGCAGCCTGGATTACCCCTCAGGATGGGGTCTTCAAGGAGAACCTCCTAACTACCCGAAAGCTGCCTTGTGGTGATCTGGGCACAGAGTGGCTCGACCAGCTGCATGGGGCTTGCAGGGGGAGGGCGGACATCCTACTGCTTCAGCCTGGCAATTTTTATCCCCTTGGTTGTTGGAAGGTATGGCATGCAGTGATGTAGAGATGCGTAGGCACTGACATCTGGCATGCCTCCCCTAGAACCTGTGAGCTTTGGTTGCGATCCCCCCTGGCCCCTGCTAGGGGCCAGACACATACCGAATGCTCCCCCTCCGCCTGTTGGCCCTCCGACTCCCTTGGCTCCCATCTGAACCCTGGTTGTCAGTGTCACAGATGGGAATCCAGCCACCCTGCTGATGGGCTGACCTAGGTTCCAGGGGAGGTGGAATGGTAGAGAGGAAAGGGAAGCTTGTTCCAGAGTGTTGGAAGGCGATAGTCGAAGGCAGATTGTCCAGCAGAAGATTGGAGGTGTGGAAAGGAGAAAGTTCTCTGTTCCCTGGACTGTAGAGAGCATAGAGCAGAGGGAGACTGGAGAGAGGAGAGGTAGGAAAGAAGGGAACCAAATCAGAATTTGAAAATGAAGGAGGAACAATGGAACTGATGATATGACGGTAGAGGGAGGAACAGAGGTGCATGATGGGAATGGAATACTATAGAACTAGACCCATTCTGTACCACTCAATGTTGTCAATGGCAAGTTAATACACATGGCTCTGATCGCACTATCTCTGTCCTGCAGTTGGTATTGTGGCAAAAGAACATCAACAAAGGGACTCTCCTGAAGTCTCACAGGAAAACACTGATTTTCATGGTCAGTGCCAGTCTGTTGGGCTGAGGAGTGGCCCTGGACCAAGTCCTGGGGATCTGGAACTCCTGGGAACAACAGCCCAGCCCAGCGCCACCTGAAACAGCACCTTTAGCCTCCTCAGGGCATTCAACATATTCCTGAGCTCTCCCCCTTCCCTGTGCACAGCACTGGTTGTCCCTTCCCACCCAGGGGTGGTTGTGTTTCTATAGCTGCTAGAACCTATCAGCCCACTTCTGCCCACCTACCCTCACTCGGTTCAGCCCACCCAGCCCCTGCAGTGACATTGTTGTCACACCCCTCCCCCTCACCTCAACAACTACCAGCCTCAGTCTTCCCCTCCCTAACTTTTCACCTTGCACCTCTTTCTAACTTGTTAATCCCACCCTGCTTTTTTAATCTGAGGAAATCATCCCTTTCTGCGGGGCTGTGGGAATCGAACCAGCTCTGTCTCCCTCTATTTGCGCAGTGTGTAACCCTACCCACTAGGCCCACACTGCCATAATGTAATTCTTGTCACTTACTATTATAGCAGCCACAAATGGAGCTGTTACTGCTCCCCCTTCTGGTTACCGCTATGGCTGTCCTGTTACTGGTATCAAATATTTGTGTCTTGGTGCTTGCCATAGATCAGCAATGTTTATCTTACTTTACTCCTCTCTGCAGCCCCTCTGAACCTCCCCCTACTGTGATTAGACATGAATCAAATCCCCTGGGCCCAGCTGTCCTTGCCCTCCTTTCCAACCCCGAACAGCAACTGCTCATTTTTTTCCTGTACTCCCTCACCTTGTCCCCCTCCCTCTGGCTCCCTTCCATCTGCCCTTTCCTCTCCCTCCTACTCCTTGCTGGTGGCGTCGAAAGTAACCATGGCCCTATAAATACCCACATCGACCATACTAATATCACCTGGGCAAGGCCAACCGATCTAAGAGTTTCCCATTTAAATACTTGCAGCCTCCCATTCAAGTTTCCTGAACTTTGAAATCTAGATGTTCCTTTATAAGCCCCATGTGCTAGGGCTTTCTGAGACCTGGCTGAAACCCTACAACCCCAACCCCTCTTTCTAGCTCCCAGGCTACTCCCTCCTTCATCTCGATACACCAGGGAAAAAGAAGGGTGGGGGGTAGCACTGCATGTACAGGAACATATCTCTGCCACCATTGTCAGCTGCTCCAGTCCCCTCTCTCCCAGTGAATGGCTCCTTGCCGAATTGACCCTGGGTTCCTCAAAAAAATTCTACCTGGGTTGCTGCTACAACGCCCCCCCGAGGTATCCTGGGCCTAGCAAATCTCCTTGACGGTCTTGGCTACTCTCTCCAACCAGGGGCACCATATCACTCAGGGAATTTAACCTTAATTGGTTAGGAGCCCAAGAGCCCAACTATGCAAACCTCCTGAAAACACACAGCTTTGAACAAGTCATCTCCTGCCCCACCAGACACAACCCCTTTATCCTGAACCACTCCCTACTCGACTGGGTAGCCACAAATCAGGTAGACATGGTCCTGCAGGCGGGTACAATGTTGGATTCCATAAGTGACCACTCCCCTTCATACCTTATACTGGCCACCAAAACTAACCCCCCTCCCCAAAGTATCTGACATTCAGAAATTTCAACTGTTTGGATCCCACTGACATCCTTGAGGATGTTAGGGTGGTGAAGTTATCTGTCCTCTACCTCTGCAACAGTGTAACCTCTGCAGTTAGTTTCTTCACAAATGCCCTCCTTCAGTTAAAGAACCTTCATTTATCTGTCACTACTCGTAGGGTGAGAGGGGGCTGCACCCACTGGCTATCTAAGCGCTACTGTCCCTGATGAAAGATAGGGATAGTAAGTGGAAAGCCTATAAAGCATCCCTCCCCCAGCTCTGGAACGCTTACGCTTGCGCAACACATGCAAACAAACTGCCAATCTCTTAAGCGTAATTTCCACCTAAACCAACAAAGGAACAACCTTGGCGATCCCCGTTACTTCTGGGCCTCTATCAGGTCCCTGCTAAACCCTAAGATTCACAGCTGAATCACTCAACTCGCCTCCCCGTCAGGCCCCCTGTCTGATCTTGCTGAGATTGCGTAGATTTTTAACGAAATATTCTCTGACCTCTCCATCTATCTTAACAAACTCCCCTCCCAGTCACCCCCTGGCCCTGGTAGTCAGGCAAACTACTCCTCCTCTGCACTCACCCCCTCTCTGCCCCCCCCTTCTACTTTAGAGCCATCGGCCAAAGTGTTACTGCCAAGCTCCTGAAGTCCCTCCCTGGCGGGGGTATTCCTGGCACTAATGGGCTCTTCCCTCGTTCCTTAGGCTCATTTCCCCAGCAATCATTGAAGCCCTCACATTCTTATTTAACCTTGCCCTCACCATGTCCACAATGCCAGACTCCTGGAAACATGCTAATGTTGTGTCTCTTTTCAAAACAGGTGATCCCCTCTCACCTGATAACTATAGGCCTAACTTTCTCCTCCCTCACCTAAGCAAGCTGCTGGAAAAAATTGTGCACTTCCAGTTCTTGGAACATCTTGGAAAGTATAACCTACTGTGCCCCCAACAACATGGCTTCCGTAAACACCACATCAGCCTTGGCCCACTTCTCCAACCATGTCCTTAGAAACATGGATGTGGGTAAGGCCACTGGTGCTGTATTCGTGAATCTGACTAAGGCCTTTGAGCTTGTCGACCACCCCCTTCTCCTCTCCACCCTTCCACACCTTGGCTGCTCCTCTGAGACAACAACCTGGTTTAGAAGCTACTTTTCCGGCAGGTAACAGTCTGTCACAATTGACACAGCCTCCTCCACTGCCCAACCAGTATCCACTGGGGTCCCCCCAAGGCTCCATCCATGGCCCCCTACTATGTCCCATTTTTATTAATGCACTCCCTGCCGAGAGTCTGTTCTGGGAGGCTCTCCTCTATGTGGATGGCCTTGTCCTTTACCACAGCGACAAGTCACTTGCAACCATCTCCTCCACTTTTACACACTCAACTATGGTGCTGCCTATAATTAGTTTCTCTCCAGAAAGCTCCTGGCAAATGAAAAAAAAAAGACAAAGTCAATGCTACTGGGATCCAAACCATTCTTCACTAAGGTCTCCAAGGCTAACTCTTCCCTCCTTGTACTCACACCTGCAGCCCCCGAAAATGTCTCTAGTTTGAAATACTTGGGTGTTAGCTTGTACCCCTCCCTTACGTTCTCTGAACTTGTCAATAATTCTGTGTGGAGGGTTGATCGGAAGCTAGGTGCTGCCTTCCATCTCAAACATTTCCTGCCTAAAGAAGTGCACCTTGTAGTTGCACAAGGAAACCTGCTACCCTTTCTTGAATACTTCTCTCCCATCTATTCCCTCATGTCATCGGCCCTGCGCTCAAGACTGAACATAGTCTACAACAGTATATGTCACTTTGTCCTCCACGCTCCCTATTCTACCCATCATTGTGTGTTATACCAGTCTCTTGGGTGGCTCTCACTACAAGGGCATTTCGATTATGCCCTTGGCTGCCTAGTGGACAATATGTTTAGAGGCTGCCACCTGTCTCCATACTCATCCCTCTTCATGGGCAGAGTGGCATTTAGGAACCTCTGTGAATCCTCCATTCCCCCCTTGGTCATTTCATGTATCTCCACTACCATGGGCAGTAAAGCCTTTTCCGTCTCTGACCCCGCCCTATAAAACAGATGCCCCTCATTGCACCACTCATCCTCCTCCCACCTCTCTTTAAAGAACAATTTAAAAGACTGGCTGCTATCTGAAGCCATATGCCACTGCTCCCCGGGTAATCTGGGGCATCCCTTCTTGTTGACACCCCATCCACCCACATAGCAGGGTCATACCTTTGCTGCTGTCGCCCCTTCTCCTCTGCTTCTGTCAACCCCACAAGGGCTGCTGCTGTCACCTCCCTACTCCAGTGTATCAGCACCCTAATTTTGGGTAAGTGTCACACCTGAATTTTTAGATCCATTTCTGATTGTGACCTGTTTTATTAATAGTGTACCTAAATGCACTCTGCATGTTATGTATCATATCAGTCAATTACACTTGGTCTCTGTGTTATTGCAATTTGTATTTATGTCCAGTACACTAGCCTGGGCTACGTTTTTGACCTGTAAACTGACCACCTACGGCACCTTATAATTTATGTAATTTTCACTTTATGCATTCCTCCTTGTAGTGTAATTACTACACCTCATGTTGAGGCCTGATTACTGTTCTGTGCTACCTGTATATGTATTGCTTATTTGTGCCATGCTGTGGGCAGAGAAAAAAACCTTCAGGCTCTCTCTGCAGTTCATCTAGCAGGGGAACTGAATGTGCAAGATGATTTAAGTCGAGAGAGTCCACCCAGGGTAATGGGCCTTGAACCTGGAGGTGTGTGAGCTTCTGTGCAGAAGATACAGTCGGCCTCAGATCAGTCTCTTTGTGTCATGCTCAGAGGCAGATGAGCTTTAGACTGACACCTCTCCTCCATAATATGCCCTGTCTCCAGCTGGCTCAAACGTTGGATTCTGGTTCTCACCTGCACACTCCAGTCTGCCAGGCTATGATAGTTAAGCAGTAACGACAAGCAGCCAGTCACTTCCAGCAGATTAACAACCAGATGGAATGATGAGCAGCCCTTGACGCTATCTCCAACCAGTCAGTTTTTAATCCTATGAAAAGACCAGCTGTGAAGGTTGTTATTGCAATTAAAGGTTTAATCATAATAACAACCTTGCTTTTGGAGGCTTTTTTTTAGTGTTTGTTTTCTTGGCCAACTACTGTGGAGCAAAACTGTGCAGCCTGGGGATGTCTCAAATTTTACATGAGTGGTTGGCAGCTGAAGCAGTCATTTCTTAAATTAAAGATTAATGGCTGATCCAGTAGCCAATCAGAGGCTTGATAATGCTTATGAATATCAGACTTTAATGCATCATACCACACCTTGGAACTGGCCCCCCCGTTACTGTTCATTGCCAGCTGTTGATCTGAACCCAGTATGTCACTTCATGTTAAAAAGTTACACATTTCTCAGTGTGTGCAGTAAAACATACAAAAGGCTATCAAAAGACCTGAAAGTCTATAAAGTCTGCTCGATGCAGAGTTCATTCGCTCCCGCTGTCCTCCTCTGTCACCCTAACCTTCCCCTTGAATCTGTTCCACCCTCTTTTAAACCGTCTATCTGTACTGTGATTTACTACCTCTTCTGGCAGTGCATTCCATCCTGCCACCAGCCTTTCAGTGAAGAAGTACCTTCTGTACCTTCTCCTTGCTAATTTGTAGCTGTGCCTTCTGGTGTTTCTGTTCTCATTTTTGCAACCAAGATGTCGATCTTGTTAATACCTTTAAAGTATTTGAACATTTTGATCATCATTCCCTCCCTCTTCTTTCCTTAAGTGAGTACATGTTGAGGTTAACTAGCCTCTGTTCATACAGGATAGCCTGCTGCTCCTGAACCATCTTGGTAGTCCTCCTCTGTGCCACTTCTTCTGAATCAATGATTAAACAAATGCCATGTTCTTTTAGGTGCCAAAGACCTTTGAAGATGTTGCTGTTGCAGTTTCAGAAGAGGAGCAGAAGAAGGAGCTGCACAAGGAAGTGATGGGGCGGAATGAGGACACCATGACATTTTTAGGTAAGGATGGAAACAGTTACAGAGGTGGCCATCTCTGTTCTTTTGGGTGGGGGCTGCTTTTAAGCAGAAGGGATAAGTTTTCCATGAGGGTTGTCTGCAAGGCAGCACATGAAACTCTGCCCAATCTCTTCATGCAGTCACCCTCTGCCGTCACTCTGTCTGCATGACATTATGGGCATAACTGGAAGCATGTAAACCAGCAGCCAAAGTGCATGGCATGGTTTAGTTGTAAGAGCACTGGACTGTCAATGAGCAGGCTTGAGTTTAAATTATAATAGAATGAATCCTGAAACCTTCAAAGTGATGGTGGAGCTAGTTTTGTTTGTTTAGTTAGTTTTTGTTGACCAGGAAAGGAGGGCTATATGGTACTGCCTATTTTCAGCCTTTTCCTAGGTGGGGCAATCCTCGTAGACCACACGACTAGTCCTACAGTCTGCATATGTTTTTAAGATCATATTTGGTTTGTGTTTTAGGATGTTTAAAGCTTGGCTTAGTTTCAGCGTGCTTACACTTCTTGCATGTTCTGCGTTTAAAGAATTCTGATCCAAAGGGTCTTCTGATATCTGGTTTCTTTTAGTGGCTTGCTATGAAAAGATTGGATAAACCTTTGCCCTTTCTGTAAGTCAGCCATGGGGCAGGGCTTATTACAGTTCTCAGTTCGGGATCCATAAGTAAAATGTTCCAACGATTTCTAATGATACCCCGATAGCATTAGCTCTTTCATTAAAATTAGTGATAAACGTTACAACCTTGGCATTCTCCTCCTTGCCGGGTCTGGGTGTGAGGAGAGACTATATTCATTTATTTAGGACTTTGATAATCGGGTAGGTGCACTGGTAAAGGGGACCATTTACAGGCATGACCCAGGCACAAGGAGGTACAAGTAGAAACAATGGCAAAAATCAAAACGAACTGGGTTACATTTAAGAAAAGAAATGAAATACAACAACAATTGTGCAAATAGGTAACAGGCAAAATAAGTTAATATGTATGGTATTTATAAGAGGTATAACAGGAAGTTTAGTAGAAGAAAGCCAAAATTCAAAGTCCAGGAGAGCAGGTAGGGTATTAGCAAGCAAAGCAGCTGCATCAACACTTGTTCAGAAGCCAGGATTATAGGTTTATTTTGAAAATATGATAAGTGCTGGAGATACGTGGTGGTGGGAGGTAGCCCATTCCACAGGGCAGGGGCAGCCATGAAGAGAGCTTTCCCTCCCATATTGGTGGTGGTCCTAGGCACCTCCAGGGTTTGGGCAGTGGTGGAGTGAAGGTGTCTGGTTGGGGTTCTAGTGTTAAAAATGGTTGATTGTGGAGGAGAACCGTCTAAAGTCATTTGCACAGATGCAGGAAGAATTTAAATTACATAAAATGGATGCCTTTAGATACCACCAGTGCACACACTACATCACCACTAATATTAGTTTGGCAGAATTGACTCTGGGACCAGCAACCCCCCATTCTATTAACCCACCAAAGAAATGTTATGGGAGATGCCAGATCTTACATATCACAAATATACAAACATTAATGGAGAACAGAGGAGTGGTGGCAGTACAGAGAGTGGAACTCAAATGGGAATCTGAGGCACAGTTAAACATTTCAGATAAAAACTGGCAATACATTTGGATAGGTATACATAAGACCACTAACGTCCCCCTCTTGGAGAGAATTTAGGTGGAAAATTAACATTTGTTTTTTTAGAACCCCCACTGTCTCAGCCCACTATACCACTCATGTTTCCAACAAATGTTGGAGAAAATGTGGGCACACAGGATCGCATTACCATATTTTCTGGGGGTCTCCCAAAATTACCCTCTTTTGGCACACAACAGCCCAAGAGATCTTGCAGATCCTCTCTCTCTCAACTCCATTAGAATTTGAAAAATTCCCTGCCCCCCCCCCCAAGGGAGGTTAGAACCTCAACAAGGAAATACCTCTTCTATATTCTAATCGCAGCCATGCTCAAGGCCCTTACCCAAAACTGGCTGACAGACACATCCTCGCCAATTGGCACCTGGTGTGGGAACATTAAATAAATTAGGGAGATGGAAGCAGTTACTGCTCGCCTGATACTGTCTATGGATAAATTCAATACCAGGTGGCTGCCTTTGTTTAATCATATAGAAAGAGGAGAGGGTACTCCAGTCCTGGAGCAGCTGCTCCAAACTTGAACCCCAGCAGAGGGCACACAGAAGTAGCCATACCCAGCGCCTGAGATCCTGATCTCACTTCTTAACCCATGGAAAGCTTCACCTTTTTTAGGTTTTTTATTGCTTGTACATGGTGCTGGCTGTATATGTCTTTCTGGTTCCACTGGTTTGGCTGTTACCACTTGGGTCAAAGTTTTTTCTTCTAGAATAATAACAGTTTTAAGAAATAAGACAAAGACTCAGAAAAATGGTTTATATTGAAGAGGTTTATTAAATATGTATACTGTATTGAAAGCCTTTAATTAACCAATTTGGGAATTTTCTGAAGACCATCAACCTACGGAGTTACGGACCTACAAGTTGAAATGAATCTCAGATCCTTGATCTTTTTCTCATGTCATCTCAGATGTGTGCAAATCAGCTGAATTCATGGTGTCGATTGGAACTGTGGATCCGTTAAAAAAAAAAATGGAATCAATTGAACACATAAAGGGATTTTATACTGGAGTTAACTTCTTATGGAAATTGATTACTTGAAGTTGTAAAGGCTTTCCCAGTTGAACATGTGCTGTTAAAACTGTTACATTGGTTTTAATAAAATGTTTTTTTTAAGTTCAAAAAAAAAGAAAATGGTTGAGAGGGGGGACATGTTGCCACACCTAAGAGTGGCATCTAAGAAACAGCCAAGTGTATAGTCGAAGTGACCTTGTAAGGAGAGCCAACCAAGGGAATGATAGAGGTCTCAGTGGTGCATGGAGTAAGGGGCAGACAAGGCGAAGCGGCAAATGCTATTATAGGCTACCGAGAGTCTAGTAATTAGGGAGGTTGACACTCTAGAGTAGACTGGGGAGCAGTAATCAAAGATAGGGAGGAGATTATCCATGACGATGGCCAGGCACGGAGCTTCATATTGACCCTGCGGACTAAGTGGTTTACGTGGTCTAAGAATGAGAGAGAAGGGTCTAGCATAACCCCTAGATACTTAATGGAAGAGACGATTTCAAGGGTAGAGCCAGTTGAGGGCAGATGAGGAGAGGAGCTAGAGTAGAGGGTTTTATTTAGGAATGGTTTCAACCCGAACAGCATAGCCTTGGTTTTCTTGGAATTTACCAACAACAGGTTGGAGGACAACCAGTTGTAGACAGCATGGTGGTCATTGATGAGGATGGAGGAGATACACGAGAGGGACTTGTCACTATAAAAGATGACACGGTCATCTGCGTATAGAAGGGAGTTACAAGTATAGCTGTCAGCAGGAAGGGAGTTGTCAAGAAGAGCAGGGGGCCCAGAATGGAGCCCTGGGGATTACCCGTGGAAACCAGCAAAGGCAGAGAAGTGGCACTACTAATGCACACGGATTGAGAGCGACCAGAGAGATAACTCTGGAACCAGTCAGTGCTCTCGGCAGAGCAGCTGAGCGAGGATAATTTAGATAGTAGTAGGGAGTGGCTGACCATATCGAACGCTTTAGATAGGTCGACAAAGACGGCGCCTGTGGGATATTCGTAGTCCATATTGGAGAGGATGTTGTCAGTGAATAGAGCAAGAGCAGTAAAAGTACTGTGCTGCTTGTGCCATGCTGTTGACTATATAAGAGGCTGTATTTAGCAGTGTAATCAGATAGCTGTTGGTGGACAGTCCTCTCAAGGAGTTTACTTAGTTGGAGGAGGATGGATATAGGCCGGTAGTTGTCAGGAGAGTGGGGGTCACCAGATTTGAAAATAGAGACTACTCTAGCAGACTTCCAGGAGTCTGGCATAATGGCGGTAGATGGTGCAAGATTAGGTAGGTAGGTGGTAGGTAAGACTTTATTTTTATACAGGAATTTAATGTGTCATTTGTACGAATAGTCCAGTTTACAAAACAGTCCTATGCGTAACATTCCTAAAAATTTTGAAAGTAACAATCAAGGAAAAAAGAGGGGGAAGGGAGAAATATGAAAATCCCTAGTACATTATGGAATAGTTAAGAGGTAGTAAAGAAATAAGTTACACTTCACAACAAGTACCATGAACAGTTTAGTAATACATACGTGATAATTTAGAAACACTGACAAGTATATAGCAGAGTCTCATTTATAAAAAAGCGTTATGCTCAGTTATTGCATGGGTATTTGGAGGAAGAGTATTCCAGTAAGAAGCTTCTAAGGAAATTAAAGTTCTATCACTATATCTATTTCTCTTTTTTTACTTTGATTTTTATTTTGGTGGACTGATCTAAGATCTCTGGAATTAGTTTATGTTTCGTCAGGGAATAAAAAATAAGAGACTGGGTGGTCCAAAAGCAATATCTTCATCTGATGGAGCAGTAACACCCAGCTTCTCCTGTGCCCCATATCCAGAGGCTGTCATCCTAGTTTGTTTAACAACTGGCAATGGTGAGTGTGGTAATGACACCACAATATGAATCTTGCCATTCTATAATGTATTTTATCCAGACGGTGCAGTTGTGGCTTGTTAGCGCTATAAACTAACTCACCGTATCTCAAGGTGGGTAATACCAGTTGTTCAGTAAGTTTCTTCCTGTCTTTCAGTTTTAAAAATGTGGTAGCTCTTCTGAGAGCCCCCAGTCTTTTATTTACATTTTTTATTGTAAGGGTTTAAAGTTAAATGTGAGTCAAAAGTAACACCAAGATAGGTGCAACTATTTACTAATTCAAGTTTAGTTTTGTTAAAAGTATGGATTTTCATGTGTCCCGGTGTACTATTACTTTTTAACCTAAAGCGCCTCCCTTTTTTTTTTGTATTCATTATTAGCCTTGACTTGGTGAACCACCCCTCTATCTTCTGAAAGTCTGACTGTAGTTTATTTTGCAATTCCATTACACTGTTGCCAACAGTGACCATAGCAGTGTCACCTGAATATAATCTGATTGCTGTGTGCTGGACCACCTGGGGTAATTCATTATCGAATATTGGAAACAAAAGGGTTCCCAGAATTGATCCCTTTGTTACCAAACGTTTCTCAGACAGGCAGCCCTAAACATCCACTCTCTGGGAACAATCTGTCAAATATGATGTTCTCCACTTTAGGGGGCCTTTCAGTATGCCCAGATTTTTTAACCTTTTGATCAAGAGGGGGTGGTCCACCAGGTCAAAGGCTTTTGACAGATCAACAGACATCACTGCCATCTCTGAGCCACAGCCCAGGGCTTCTGTCACTAGGTCACTGAACTCGAGCAAGGCCATGGTGGTAGAATAACCTTTATGAAAACCAGATTGGCAGTTTGTCAGTAGTTTGTTTAAATAATCAGCAGTCTGTCCATGAACACGTTTCTCTAAATATTTGGATAGAATAGGAAGAAGGGCTATTGGCCTGTAGTTATTTATTTCAGCCAAGTCACCACCCTTATGGATTGGTTGTATCTTACTTTCTCTCTAGGAGATAGGAAAATAACTAGTACTCAAGCTCCAGTTAAAAATGTGAATTTTTATAGGTGCAATGTGGTAGGCTGCTAGTTTCAGAAGCCTACCTTCCATATCGTCCAAACCTGAAGATTTATGCATGTTGATTTTTTTCAGTTCTTTACAAACCTCATACACAGTAAGTGATTTAAATCTGAATGTAGGGTGATTTAGATTAGGTGGTTGTGTAGTTTCTAATAAATTATCTTCGTTCTGAGTTGGTAGGACACTATAGCCGGAGAGATCTGTGAAAAAATCATTTAATAAATTTGAGGTTGCCTCTGGTTCGTGAATCAGTTTATCTCCTATTGTCAAACCTAGATTGGACTTGGACGAAGTCCCTCTTGGATTTGTTAAGTATTTTATTGTATTACAAAACTTTTTTAGATCTATATTATTACCCATTTTTTTGCGATCGTAATTAATTCTCGCACGTTTTATCAGTTTTTTGCAATTATTACGTTTATTTTTAAAAGAAATCCAGTCCTTCTGCGTTTTAGTTTTTTTAGCTGTCTTCCAGGCCCTATTTTTAATACGTAATTGTTTCAGAAGTTTTTCATTTGTCCATGGTAATCTGGTTGTTTTTTTACAGTTTTAATCTTGGGGGCATGAAGGTCACAGATCCCAGAGAAGGTTTCTGTGAAATATTCAACAGCAGTATCAAGGTTAGATATTAACCGGCACCGGTCCCAGTTCTCTGAACTAACTGTTGTTAAAAATGTGTTTTCTGAGAAATACTGTATCTCAGATCTCTTAATGTGTTATTATTGTAGTAAACTGGGGGTGAAGAAAACTGTGACATAGGCAGGATGATCCAAATGGGATTATGATCACCAAGATAGAGAGGCAAAACACCTGTAGCTTGAACTTAAAGTAGTTGTAAATATCAAATTAAGAACAGTTCCTTGGGTAGTAGATTTGGTACACCGCGTTGGAATTTTTATGTGTTGTTTAAGACCAAGTGGAACAGTTATGTCTTTTAACTTTCTTCCTCTAAGATTGGGCCAGTCACTGTTAAAATCTCCTATGAAAACCATTGCTTTTTCACCTGTTGTATTTACAGTCTTATTTAGAACTATTTCAAGATCATTTAAATTGGTTTTAGGGGGGGAATACACTACTTTCACCACTAGTCCTAGATGTTGTAGATGTAGAATTAAGTATTCTATATTATTGTCGCTTCCTGACAATAAAAGTTCATCATGTCCAAGAGAGCTTTTTATATCAAACATAACTCCCCCCGATCCCATTTTCCCTGTCCATTCTAAAATTTTGGTATCCAGGGATAGAGAGTTCTTCATTCCCTATTTTATCCTTCAACCAGGCCTCTGTTAGGCCTAATATTGCTGGGGTTTGTTCTTTCAACATGGTTGCCAGCACATCAGTTTTAGTTACTATGCCCAAGTTGTGGGATGCTATGGGGGCTTATGAAGACACCCCACGCTGAGGGTGTGTGTAATATGCAGGTTTTACACACACACCCACCCATGTTTTATTTTATTTAACTACTGGTCATCATTTTTTATAACATTGGGTTGACAGAGTTGCGGTATTGAGTACAGTTTGGTTAGCTCGCGCTAACTGTAGCATGAGCTAAATTAACAGCCACGGATTACAACCGCCTGGCTATAATGCAAAATATCAACCAGGCAGTTGTAATGTGGGTTAAAACCACAGTTATTCGTATATAAAAAATGATGTCCTGTAATTAAAATATGATATAATGTTACTGCCCTCCCCCCTGGCTGTGCAGCAGGGGGCAGTCTGTGGGAGACCCCCCCCGCCTTCCTGGCAAGGAGAGGGGTAAGTGATGGTCAATGGCACGTGGGGATGAGGCTAAACAGCCACCTGGTCAGCCCTGGAGAGAGAAAAAAAAAAAACAATATAAAAGAAAAAAAAAATTCACCAAAATGTGCACCAACATGATGCATTTTATAGCCATACTGACGCACATTTACTGTCATTGTAGATCGAGAGAGTGCTCCTGACCTTGTTCGGTGAAAAGTGTTTCACCCACAACTGCCCTGGAAATGGGCACATTCTGGTAAGGTTTTAGGGAAAAAAATTAATATATTATTGATTGAGCTCGAGCAATAATATATTAATATCACTCCCGAGATCACTCTTACCATTGTAAGAGTGGTCTCATGTACATTCATACAAACATACAACTAAACTAGCAGAATAAGGCCATTAGGTATGTCGAGTCTGCTCATATTGCAAGGTCCTCAGCATCAGCTACTGCCCCGCCCCTTCCCCTCCCTCCGTCCCTGTCTTGACTCACCTTCGGTTCATAGTTCTCATACCCTAAGAATGCATGTGAGACCTCTCTTACAACAGTATGAGTGGTCTTGGAGGCAGTATTAACTTAGAATAAAAAGGATTCTCTAGGTTCATTCAGCACCTTTGTGAGTAAACAAATGTCCTTTAATCAATCTTTCATAAGACATAAGAGCATAAGAATTTGCTGACAGAAGGAGACTATGTGGTCCATCTAGTCTGCCTGGGTTTTGTACCCTCCACTATCAGTTTGTCTTGCTAAGGTGACTATATTGTCTATCCCATGCCTGTTTAAATTCACGGACAGTCTTGGCTGCCACTACCGACGGTGGCAGGCTGTTCCAAGGGTTCATCGCCCTCTCCGTGAAAAAGTACTTCCTAACTTTTGTTTTGAATTTACCTCCCACCAGGCGCATGTTGTGTCCTCTAGTATGTACAGCCCTGTTTCCCAGAAGAGGTTCCTGGTTTGTACTGTGTTGATCCCTTTAACAAATTTAAATGTCTCAATCATGTCTCCTCTGTTACTCCTCTGCTTGAGGGAGAATAAATTTAGCTGGCTGAGTCTATTTGTGTACGTTTCATTGTGCAGACCCTGCACCATTTTGGTGGCATGTCTCTGCATGGTTTCCAGACAGTCTACTGTATGTCTTTTTCTAGGTGAGGTCTCCAGAACTGCACACAGCACTCCAAGTGAGGTCTCACCAGGGACCAGTACAGTGGGAGGATTACATCGTGCTTCCTACTGATAATACCCCTACAAATACATCTGAGGATGCTGCTTACCTTTAGTGCTGCTGTTTTGCATTGCTTCCCTACCTTGAAATCGTTTGAGATCATGACATCAAGATCCCATTCCAGCTTTGTTTCTACTAGTAGCTGCCCCTCCAGTACATACTATCATGCATGGGTTTCTTCTACCCAAGTGCATGACTTTACATTTTTTGGCGGTGAATCTCAACTGCCAGTTCCTGGACCACTCCTCTACCATCTTGAGATCTGCCTCCATTTTTGCGATCCCCTTCCTGTGTGTCTACCCTGTTGCAGAGCTTTGTATTGTCTGCAAAGAGGCCTACACCTATGATGCTGTTTGAACCCAGGCAGTCCCCATTAATACATTGCTTTACTTCAATATTTAGAGTACCAAAATTACAGCTAACCGTGTACCCTAACATAATTTCTAGCACTGACATTCTGTATAACATTTTGTCCATTTGGTTATAAAATGTTAACTTACACAGACTATGTGAATCCAAATGAAACGGCAGTCCTCTTAAATACTATAAGGGGGGAAAGCCCCCAATTTTTTTTTAACAAAGGCCTCCCAGCAGCCTCCCATTGGTGGGCTCATGCTGGGTGACTCATGCCACTCATGCAGCATGGACTTTTGTTTGCTGAAGCCCCACCCCCTAGGTGACATCACAGCTGCCGGTTCATCACCAAACCCCCTTCCAGCCTTGTCACCTAAACTCTTGAGTCCAGAGAAGGATTTTACCTACTGCAAAACTGTTTGGCTATGTAAAAGTGGTGGCCTCTGTGAAAACATAATGGGTCTTGCAGCCACTGGAGTTGGTCCCCCTTAAAGTATGCTATGCCTTCTAGGTAGCATGTGAGTGTAAACCTCCCCCTGGGCTTACTTTTAACAACTATAAGTTCTTCCTGTTACAAAATGGAGACCGATTTGTTGCTTAATAATGTGTCACAGGAAATTAACTGGATGGACTGTTAATAGGACCCTGCAGTAAGGGGGCTTCATTTAAGACATTTTCTGTACATTTCTAAAAACTGAACAAGCAGTATGTAAAGCAGGTTGACCTTAACCATTCACCTCCATTTTGTGATTCTCCTTACAAGTTATGGAGGAATGGTATTCCCAGGACTTGATGTTGATAAAAGTAAGCACATTTATGTTTTTAAACTGAGCAAACATGGCAGTTAGGTTGGTGATGTTCACGGTTACTGTTTAACCGCTATTTTTATTTATTTATTTAAAATTTGGTAACCGTGGCGGGCACTCTGAGCTGGAGCTCATTTCAGGTGTAACCGGGGGTTACAGCAAGAAAACATTGGTGATTGTATAACGTAGGTAAAATGTTTCCGTTACATTGTTTGGGTTGGACAGAGTGGATGGACCAAGAGACCTTCTTCTGCTGTCAGTCTCTGTGTTTCTATGTGTCACGGTTTCCCCAAAGAGTAAGGAGCCCATCAGGTTTTCTATCGTAAGGGTGTGGGGCACTTTGTACCATTAAATGTCTCCCCTCTGGGAGGGCACTCAATTTTCCTACTGTAAGTGCAAAACAAACCGATTCCCACACCACTGATCAGGTTTCAACAACCTCCTTTTGATTTTGCCAAAAGGCTAGCAGTGAACTGTCACAACCCAAGGAATGGGGGAAATCTTTGACCGTAACAGGCACAGTTTATTTTAGGAGAACCACACAAGGATCTGGCATATTTCGCCTCGTATCACATTTTTAGGTCCATTTTCAGGCTGGACCCGGGCCAATATAGATGAATCAGTCCACTGTTTACCAGGCTGCATAACAAAGATAATTGAAACACAGAAATGAAGGAAAAGACCCGTGGCCCATCTTGTCTGCCTGCTGTCCTACCTTGCTTATAATTGTGCCCCCAGGTTGGTGAGCCCTTGCATCACTTGTACAGGTCCTGGCAATCTACTCTGTTTATTTCCTTTAGGAATTTGAAACTTTCTGTCATGTCACCCCTCTCCCTAATGGCCTCAGTGTACGTTCAGACTGACATCCCGTTGGCTGTCCCAAATATCCTGGTGCACTGGACCTCTCTGACTTGAGACTATCCCAAATATTCTGGTGCACTTGACCATTGACTGTCCCAAATGTCCTGGTGCACTGGATCTTTGACTTGAGACTGTCCCAACTATCTTGGTGCACTGGATCATTGACTTGAGACTATCCCAAATATCCTGGTGCACTGGACCTCTGACTTGAGACTGTCCTAAATATCCTGATGCACTGTACCATTGACTTGAGACTGTCCCAACTATCCTGGTGCACTGGTCCATTGATTTGAGACTGTCCCAAATATTCTGGTGCACTGGACCATTGACTTGAGACTGTCCCAATTATCCTGGTGCACTGGACCTCTGACTTGAGACTGTCCTAAATATCCTGATGCACTGTACCACTGACGTGAGACTGTCCCAACTATCCTGGTGCACTGGTCCATTGATTTGAGACTGTCCCAAATATTCTGGTGCACTGGACCTCTGACTTGAGCATATCGCTAATGATGCTTCTAAGGATCTTTTCCTCTGTGATCTAATTTGATTATTTCACTCACCATCCAACAGTCTGCTTTCAGGACCCTTTGTCTGTGTATGACCTTGCACTTCTTGGCATGACCTGAAGCTGCAATGCCTTAGACTACCTCTCCAGTCTTTCTAGATCTCTCCTCATGTCCCCCGTCCCCATTTCAGTGTCTACCGTACCTCTAATTTTGGTGTCCTCTGCAAAAAGGAAAATGTTTCCCTTTATCCCTTCCCCAGTGTTGCACATCATATTGAAAAGTACTGGCCCCAGCATTGACTTTTACAACACCCCACTTAGGCTCCCTGAGCAGTGAGTGCTCTCTGTTTAATACCACCCTCTGGGTCCTCCTCTGCTCTCCACCTAGTTTGCTTCTCATCCACTCCTAGGTCCACTGCCTTCTTTATCGACCATTTATGCAGCATTGAATCAAAGGCCTTGATGAAGTCCAGATTCTGGATATTCACCTTTTGGCCATTGTCCACCAGCAGGGTAACTGTATCGAGGAACTTGGTTGTGTTAAGTTTGCATAATCATCCTTTCATGAGGCTGTGATACTTCTTAACTTGGAGTCCATTTGCCTCAAGAAAATCTACCAAATATTTTCCAGTGATGGTCTTGATTAGCTTCCTTACTGTAGGGCAAACCAACTGGCCTGTAGTTCTGTGGGTCATCCTTGCTCTCGCTTATATTTAGGGGGGCCATATATGCTATCCTCCTATCAGCCGGGACCACTCCAGTCACTAGGGAGCAGGTGGCACCTCTGCTAGAGGAACTGCGAGTTCCTGCACCATTGCTTTCATCAGTCTAGGGTGAAACCCATGTGGTAGTGAGTTCTCCACCCTCAGTGCCCTTAGCCCTTTAAGCACCCTTTCCACTAGTACCAGTCAGCATTCCAGTTTCTGAAAATTCCCTCTATTTATCCAGTGTTTGCTAACTTTTGAAATACTGTGATGTATTCCTGTTATGTGTGCCTGTAACCACCCCATTTTTATTGTACTGTAATTAGTTGTATTTTGTAATTAACTGTATTTTGTCTAGCTCTGTACCATGCACTCTTTTGTTACCCCTACCCCAAGGTTGCACCTGGAAACAAGCCTTGGCTCAGTGGGCCTTTCCTGGCAAACACATTTTAAATAAATAAATAAAAATTTGTCTGCACTCCACAGTCTGGGAGTAAGGCCCCTCCCCCCACCTGCTTCCAATGTGAAGACTACGCAGAAGTACTAATTGTGAATGACTGCCTTTTTCCCATCTTCTTCAGTGGCAGTCCAGAGGAGGGCAACTAAAATGGTGCAGGGTGTGCAACAGAAGCCATATGAAGAGAGAGACTAAAGGAGCTTAATATGCATAACCTTGAGGAAAGGAGGGAGAGGGGGAAATGATAGAAACTTTTAAGTACCTCATGGGAATCAGCAAAGTCTAAGAGGGTAGTATCTTTCGGAAAAAGAGATTTGCAAGAACAAGGGGACACAATTTGAAGATAGCGGCAGGACGGCTCAGGGGCAATGTGAGGAAGTATTTTTTCACAGAGGGGATGGTGGTGGCATGAAACAACCTTCCTGAGTAAGTCGTGGGGTCAAAAACAATGGGAGAATTCAAGAATGCATGGGACAGACATAAGGCAATTATTGTGGGGGTAGGAAGAAATAGGCTGTTGGTTAATTAGGATCTGCAGCTTATCCAGTAGGTAGGGAAATGGGCAGACTAGGTGGACCAAGTGGTCCTTATCTGCTGTCAAAGTCTATGTTTCTGTACTCAGACCCTCTCTGATCTAACATAGTAACATACTATGAAGCCAGCAGAATAGCCCTATGGTCTATCGAGTCTGCTCGATGGTAAGTGCCTACTCAGGGCACCATTTGTAGCCCCCCTCCCTCCCTGCAAGGTCCCCCATTTCCCAGCAGAGCTGCTGGTTGCATCCTCTCCATACACTTATCCTAGCACTTCTTGAACTCCTCCACAGTAGTAGCAGCCGCCAGCTTCCTGGGCAGCGCATTGCAGGTCTCCACCACTCTCTCTCAGTGAAGTAGCGCCTCTTTGTTTCCCCCCTCAGCTTCTCCCCATCCAGCTTCATTGAGTGTCCCCTGGTGGCCCCCAGCTCCCCCAGCTGAATGACCCCCTCAAGGCTTACCTTGTTCATTCACTTGAGATACTTGAAGACCTCTATCATATCCCCCTGTTTCTTCTCTCCTCCAATGAGTACAGGTTGAGCGCCCCCAGCCGCTCCTCATAAGGTCGTTCCCCTAGCCCCAGTACCATCCTTGTTGCTCTCGTCTGCACCCTCTCCAGTAACGCAATGTCCTTCTTTAAGTAAGGACGCCAAAACTGCACGCAGTATTCAAGGTGTGGTCTAACCAGGCAGTTGTACAGTGGAAGGAGCACCTCATGACTCCTTGAGGTTATCCCCCTGGCTATGCACCCAGCATTTTATTTGCTTGGGCCGCCACCCTTCTACACTGCTCTGAGTTATTCATTTCGGCATCCACCACCACCCCAAGGTCTTTCTCCCCCCTAGAAACTTGCAGTGCCCCCCCCCCAAGGTACATACCTGAGTCGGGCTTTTGGCCCTCAGGTGCAGAACCCTGCATTTTGCAGCGTTAAACTTCAGTTACCAGACTCATGACCATCTCCCTAGAGTCTCCAGGTCTTCCTGGAGATCCATCTTTCCCTCCTCCCTATTCCCCACCACCCACAGCTTTGAGTTATCTGCAAAGAGGCTCATCTCGCTCCTGATACCACTTCTGATGTCAGCAATATAGGCGTTAAACAAGAGTGGGCTCAGTACTGACCCCTGTGGGACCCCGCTTGAGACTAGCCTGGAGGATGAGGTCCCCCCCACCCTCACCCTCTGTACACACCCCGCCAAACAGTTTCCTAACCACCTGACCATCTTCCCCCCAACCCCATATTCTCCAGCTTCCTCAGTAGTCTATGATGTGGCATGGAGTCAAATACCCTGTTGAAGTCCAGAAAGAGGACATCCACTAACCTGCTCTGATCCTGCACCCTCGTCACTCCTTCTAAGAACTCCACCAGACTGGTCTGACATGATCTGCCCTTAACAAAGCCGTGCTGGTGATCTTCTAGGTGACCCTGCGCCCTCAGAACCCCCTCCATCCTCTCCTTCAAGATGACCTCACTTTGCCCACTACCGACGTCAGGCTAATCGGCCTATAGTTACCCGACTCCTCTCGCGAGCCACCCTTGTGGATAGGCACAATATGGGCCATCCTCCAGTCCTGAAGTGCCCACCCCGACTGCAGGGAGGAGTTAAAAAGGTTTGCTAGAGGTGCGGCCAGGGTATCTGCCAGCTCCTTGAGCACCCTGGTATTTCAATCTCACTATACCCTCTTTGGTTTTCCTTTTCTCTTGATTATTATACTTGATTATTATATCTTCTCACATGCCAGGCAAAAAAGACACTGGTCCAAGCAATCTTCCTAACTCTTCTTGACTATGCGGACATCCTCTATCGCCACTGCCCTGTATCAGTTCTAAGTAAATTAGACACCCTATACCACCATGCCCTGAGATTCATACCTAGCGCTCCTTTAAACACGCACCACTGTCAGCTCTACTAGATGCTTGGCTGGTCCTCTCTTACTATCAGAAGGAAGAGGAATGCAGCCCTTTGGTTTCACAGGGCAATTACAAATGAACTTCCTTCATATATCTCCAATTTGTGTAATCAAAATCAGGGACCTACTGTTTCAAACGCTACACATTTGTTACATTCAATGTCCCCAAGATCCAAACACGATCTGACGCTGCCGCTATTCGCTTTGCTCTTCCTTCTCTTTGGAACTCCCTGCAGAAGGCACTTAAGATTGTTACAGTACCGGGGGTATCCATCTTCAAGGCTCTTCTCACAGCTGCCTTGAAAGAAACTTGTTCATGTCATAGATAGTTGCTCAAGACTTTGCTTTCCCAATCCCACTTTGTGTGTCAGGTCATTCTAGCAATTCTCTCCCCCTTACCCCTACCCATTCTCCTCAACCGCCCTGTTCCTCCCCCTTCTCATCTCCCCACTCCCTGTTTCCTTTTTAGCACATACTTAATATCTTCTGTTGTGTTATATTATTACAGGTTACTATAGTTTTGTAGCAGTATTCCCACGTTATCCTTTGTGCCTGTAATCTGTATATATTGTAAAATGCACAAAATGTATCATTGACTGTATTCAGATGTATAGGTTGTGTACTGGTATATCTATACCATTGTATTGTTGTCCATTGTAATTGTTGTCCAGGACCACCTTGCAGACGAGCTCACTCAAAGGTGAAGAGCCTGGTTAAATAAAGTTTGATTGATTGATTTCTAAAGAATACCTTGTTATTCTCTTTTATGCCCTCAGCCATCTTTATTATGTCAATTTATTATAAGGTGGTTACTGGCTATTTACACCGATCTCCCCATCATTAGTGGAGAATGACCTAGTTTAACTCTGTGCACGCAGCATTTTACCCAAAGAACCCCCATCATAAGGAATAGGGTAATACAGAAAATAATCTTATGTACATTTGAAGAGAAGAATCTGTCACTGACTCCCTCAGGGAAACTCTAGGCAGTCCTACCCGCTGACTTTAGGAACTGTCTTTTCCCCATACTGGGTGTTAGGGACCATTTACATCTTCCACACTACCCATCAGCTTGGAGTGATGGTATGCCTTGAATAGGACATCACATCCTAGAACATATTACCTCATAGTAGTACTTCTACCAGTTCTAGTCCATTCAGAAAAGGAGCAGTGCCCCAACCCCACATATGGAGTTTCCATACTTCCTAGTGGATATTTCCCTGCTGATCTGTATGAATGCATTCATAGAACAGGACTCCATGATGGGGGCAGCAGTTACCTTTGGCCTTCACCACTTCCACATTAGAAGTTGATTATTGGGCACAGTAACGATCAGTAGACCCAGAAGCTCTGGGGACCTAACTCCACAGGCCTTTGACTGCTGTAGTGCCTGCTTACTCAGTTTGACTCCCTTCCTTACTTCTGGCACCTTCCTTTCTCTTACATCAATGGAGCATGTCTCATTAAAAAAGGAACAGAGGGGGTGCCAAACCATATTATAACCCCTAACTGGGGTGTGGGGGCTACATATGGAATAAAACCTGACAGATAGGGACTTATTTCAAATTAATATCCTGAATGGGGGTTTATATCCTAAGGCCATAGGCGGAGATACATAAACACCATGAGGGATGCAAGAATTAAGTGCAAGTCCCTCTCTGGAATGTGTTATTTCACTTGTAAAATAGTTTAGAACAGTAGATGAGTCAGAATGTTGCACTGGCAAGGAGTACACATGTTTTGTATGGTATTGTGGCTTTCAGAGTCCGAGGTCTGTGGGAACTTATATGTGAGGTGGGATGGCAGCATTTTCTGTTGCTTTATGCAATGGGTTTGCATGGTTCTTCTCAGACAGAGTGTCCACCATCAGGCAGGGGATCCCACCAGTGAGCCACAGTGTGGCCGACAGTGGTCGCCTGGATTGTCCACGGTGTAGTCCACCTGGTTGGGGGGAGTTTAAACCAGTGGAGGTGGCTGAGGTCATTGACGTTATCTCGAGGCTGAAGCACATATATTGTGAACTGGACCTAGTGCCAACGTGTTTCTTAATGGGATGTGTTGATGCTGTTGGCCTGGTGTTTGCCTTGATTGTCCAGTGCTATTTGTCAGAGGGGATCTTCCCAGATGCCTTGAAGGTGGCACTGGTGAGACCCCTTCTGAAGAAGCCATCTTTAGACCCTGACGTCAAGGCGAATTATTGTCCTGTCTCCAACCTGCCATTTTTGGGAAAGGTTGTGGAGAAGATTGTGTCACAGCAGCTTGGAGAGCACCTCAAGGCCTTTGACATCTACGAGCCACTCCAGTCTTGGGTTTTGTGCCGGGCACTGTACGAAACTGCATTAGTTCGGGTGCATAATGATCTTCCTCAGGGCTACAGATCGAGGAGAGAATACAATTCTTGTTCTCCTTGATCTGTCCTCAGCTTTCGACACGGTAGACCATTGTGTGTTATGCGACTGCCTGAGGGAATTTTTTGGACTTGTCGGCATGGTCATCCACTGGTTTGAGTCCCACCTCAAAAACAGGAGACAAAGGATTGTGATGAGGAATTTCTCCTCCTCCCCTAGCCTTCTGTCTTGTGGAGTACCTCAGGGTTCAGTCTTGTCACCGAGGCTGTTTGCCGTGTAGATGCTGCCCCTTGGGGAATCATTAGGAAGTATAGTCTGGAGTTTCATTGCTATGCCAATGATACCCAGCTTATCTATCCTTTGCCCTTGGGCATCCAATGCTGTGGACATACTTAACAACTGCCTTGCCGAGATTAATGATTGGATGGCCTCCAGCTCATTGCAACTGAACCCCAGTAAGATGGAGGTACTGGCGGTGGAGTCAAACAGGCGTGATAGGATGGCCTCTAGTGCAGGGACTGGATTGTTTCTGGGATCTTTGCCATTGAAGGCCTCCTCTGGGGTGCGTGATCATGGTGTTCTCCTCGACAGCGGATTGACATTTGAATCTGAGGTGTCGTCCGTTGTTCGATCCAGCTTTTTTCATCTGAGGAATATCACGAGGATCAAACACCTGGTTCTGGCCCTGGTCCTCCCCACCTTAGTGCATGGATCCGTGACATCTAGGCTCGACTACTGTAATGCACTCTACCTAGGAGTCACTGGAGGTACTCTCCGTTGACTGCAGCTAGTGCCGAATGCGGATGCCAGGTTGCTGACGGGACAGTTTAAATACTGTCACATCATCCCAGTGCTGCGTGATCTGCACTGGCTACCTGTTCAATGGAGGGTTCTCTTTAAGGTGGGCTTGCTCACCTTTAAGGCTGTACACGGACTGGGCCCTGGCTACCTGTTGAACCTTCTAACACCTGCTGCCCTGGTCTGTGCCATCTGATCCTCGTCTAGGAGCCTCCTTGCGATTCCCAGGATGAGGTTAAGAACTGCTGGCGACAGAGCTTTTAGTGTCGCCGGCCCCGTTCTGTGGAATTCACTTCCTCCATCAATCAGGGAGGCCCCTACAGTTGAGGCATTCAAAGCTCGCCTTAAGGCCATTTTGTTTAGCCAGGCATTCCCAGACACTGTTCTGTAAATAATGTTTTTGAGATTTATTTATTTAAGAGATTTACCAGGAAGGCATACTGAGCAGAGTACCACTCGATTCCAGATGCGCCCTGGGGGGAAGGGATTACAAAGGGAACGTAGTGCAGAAAGAAAACATACATCGATACATTTGGTACAAAACAAAACAAGGAAGATACTGTCGTAGTGCAATATTGCAGATACATTTACATTACAGATCAAAAACAGTTCAACATTAGGAGCTGACAGCAACACAACTATCGAAAATGGAGAACCAGACTGGTGTTAGCAGCTGGTAGTTAGGAATTGTGAGGGTTCAATGGGGGGGGGGATACAGGAACAGTTGGTAGAGAAGTATGTTTTGAGAAGAGCATTCTGGTGTGGGTAGTTGTGTGTGTCAATATCGGGTGATAGGGAGTTCCATAATTTGGGCAACCTGAAGCTGAAAGCAGCCTGGCCTATCCGGTGGATCTGTGGAATGTGCAGGAGCCTGGAGTCAATGTTCCTGAGTCGTGAGGCGGTGGGGGAGGGCAGTTAGAGAGGACGACAGGTAGGAGGGGAGTGTCTGCAACCAGAACTTAGCAGTAGTTCTGGCGCAGTGTAGCAATCGCCGGTTATGTAGAGAAGGGAGGTCCAAGGCCTGGTAGAGGTCACAGTGATGAGTATTAGGAGGGCGGTCCAAAGTGAACCGAAAAAAGGAGTGGAAGAGGGGATCCAGCCTAGCTAAGGAAGTTTGGGGGGCAGCACAGCAGACAACATCGCCATAATCCATGATCGGGAGGATCATTTTTGGGACTATTGCTAGCCTGGTTGGTAGAGGTATGCAGTTTTTGTTCCGGAAGAGAGCTCCCAGCATGGGATTCAGTTTTTTGTGTAGAGCATCTATATGCGCCGAGAAGTCGAGGTACTGATCTAACCAGACACCGAGATACTTATATGAAGTGCAGGCCTCTAGTGGGGAGCTATCCAGAGTGTAGAACGTGGAGGGAGGGGGCAGTAAGGCGGGTTAGTTTGGCCCGAGAGCCGAATGTGAGGGAGACGGTTTTCTTTGGGTTCAAGAATAGCTGATTAGAGAGGAACCAATGTTGGATGGAGTCGAAGTCCTTCAGAAGACAGGCTGTCACTGCATTAGTGGATGGGCCAGAGGCAAACAGCACCGTATCGTCTGCGTACATATGGATAGCAGAAAGTGGGCAGGCAGCAGGCAGGTCATTGAAAAAGATAGAGAATAGCAGAGGGCCGAGTACAGACCCTTGGGGACTCCACTGGTGACAGGGAGTGAGGAGGAAATAAGCTGAGCTAATACGGACCGATTGAACCTACCTATCAGATATGAATGGAACCAGTTAATTGCGTTCATAGAGAGATCAGCTTGGGCGAGTTTAGCCAGCAGCAGGGGATGAGAAACTGTGTCGAAGGCTTTAGCCAGGTCGATAAATATGTCTGCTGTTATATCCCCTTTGTCCATGCCCGTAAGGATGGAGCTGGTGAGGCGAAGAAGAGAGGTGGTGGTGGAGTGGTTTTTTCGGAAGCTGGCATGGTAGGGGGTGAAAAAGGATATGGTATCTAGATAGTGTTGAAGCTGGGATAGAACGAGGTGCTCTTGAATTTTGGCTAGGATGGGGAGCAGTGATATGGGACAGTAGTTTGATGGGGAGGAAAGGTCCCCTCCTTCAGCAAGGGGAATGACTGTGGCTTGCTTCCATATTGTGGGGACTGCCCCGAGTCTAAAAGACAGGTTGTAGAGCAGGGATAGAGGGTGGGCAATGGCAGGTGCTGAGAGCAGGAGCATTTTCGAGTCAAGATATTTAATTACAATTGTTTGAATTCTGCTGATTAATTAGACCCATTTAAATGTTGTGGTACGTAGTTTTAATTGGAATGCTGATTATTTATAATGTTTTAACTTTTTGATGTATTTAGTGTATGGCGCCCAGAGCCTCTGGGATTGGGCACGTGAAAAATAAAATTTGCCTTGCCTTGCCTTTGCTACTGTTTAAACAACACATAGAGGAGTTAAGATGGCTGAAGAATGCAGTTGGGGAGTTTGCAGCTATTTAAAACTTTAATTTCTGTAGTATTCAGTGCATCGTTGTGGTTTCTGTGCATTGTTTGTGTGTAGCTCGGACACCATCTTAGATAAATACGTGGCAGTAGGAGGTAATGTAGGGAGAAAGCAGTTCTAGTGATTTGTTAGTACTTAGCTTTTTTTGTTTGTTTGCAAAACGTAGTGCTTGGATTTATGTTCTTAGTGATTTTTGTTGTAGTCCTTGGCATGTGGTTTTGTGATGTGTTTTGGCTGCTTTTTGTTTGTTGATGGGAGAGTCTTTTCAGTAAGTTTTCAATTTTAGGCTGTCAGGTTTTGATTTTGAAGGCTGAAGATATTGGAATGGGTACATTAAATGGGTAAGTCTGAAAAAAATCTGCTAGGACTGATTTGTGATTTTTAGTTGCTTGCTGTCTTTCGTGGGGCATTTTAGTTAATTTTTTTTTCATTTCAGGCTGTTCTAGGTTTGATTCCTAAAGCTGTATTTTATTGGGATGATGTCTTTATTTAAGCAGTATACCATGACAGGGTGTAGGTTATGACAGGATTTACCATGGCTGAGTGAGTAAACCACGCCAGTAAATCCTGCCATGACCCAAACCCTGGAGTGATATATTGCGATTATACAATGTCACCCTGTATTTTTTATCAGAAAACATAAAGGAAAATACAGTTTGTCGTGTATTTACATTTTTTTAAGTTATTCTTATACCTGAAAATATAGTTTCTTGTTGCTAGGGAGAAATTTTGAGCCCCGCCTCCCACTGAGACAGAATGGTTACTTTAATCAGGTGGTTTTTTTTTGCTTTTTTTTTACATTTACATGTGTGGTAGAGAGAAGCATTGGAAGACCGACATGTGAAGAAGGAGGATGAGAGAGGCAGTACACATTTAGTAGTATGCTTTGAATGGTAAATGGGGGGATTGTGCTGCATTTTTTTTTTAATGAAATTGGGAGTGTGGGGAGGCGGGAGTGCAGATCTGAGTGTTTAGGAAGATCCAAAAAAGTGCTAAACAGAAATGTCTTTTCATTTGTGTCTGAAAGTGTGGGGGGGCATCAGCGAGAGGTGGAACTTCAATACAGAACTGAAGAGTGGATTTTAAAAAGCCAGCGGGGAAGAAGAGTGTGGCTACTATTGTTGTGACGTGGACTGACAATATCAGTCGGTGTTGTCTTTTTTTTTTGACTGGTGTGATTGTATTCATTCAGGAGTTAATTGCATGCGCTGGAGTTAGGCAGAGTGCATGAGAGAGACTGGTAAGGAGCAGAGAGTGAAAGCTGCAGTGCAGTGGAGACGGCCATCAAAACTGTAGATGCTCTAAAAAGATTGAGTGAAGGTAAGGTGTGAGGTAGCGGGAAGGAGTAAACACTGTTGGTTATATCTTTGGTGGTGAAATGGTTTGTGTCTTTTGTGCAGAACCCGATATTTGAGGGTTCAGGGTGGGAATGGTGGCACTGTCAAGTGTGGAGTTCTGCATCTCCTCGCCACCAGTTGCTGTTTTTGGTGTTCCTGGCTTTCTGGTCGAGCAGTGATCTGGGTGGGGGGGGGGTCTCATGAGGCTGACTGTTGGCTGGCACCTTTTCCTGTTGGTATATCATAGGATTTACCACGGGTAAAAGTAGGGAGGCAGTATAGCGCAGTGGTTTAAGGCTCTGAACTGCAAATCTGGTGATATCCAGCAGCCCAGACCTAGGTTTGAATCCCACAGCTTCCACTTGCATACTGTGTGACCCTGAGCAAGTCACTTAACTTCCCTGTGCTCCCAGGTTGCACCTGTAAAAAAGCTTTCAGCTTAGTGTGCTATTCCTGGTTAAACAACTAAAAAAAAAAGTGCCAGCCAATCAGAATGCAGGATTTCTTCTATCCATTGTGTGTGTGTGTGTGTATATATATATATATATTTTTTTTTTTTTTTTGCAGTTTTTGAATTTTCTGTGCAGGTAATATTTTTCTTTGTCTGTTATGGAGTGGGGGAAGCTGGTCAGTAAACTTTTCAATCTAGAATTTTTATAATGTAACTTTAAATGATTATACCGTGACCTGAAGTGGTTATACTGTGAATGTTTTGACCTTAAATGGTTATTCTGACTCAAACAGAAAGTGATCTGTAGAATAAAGCAAATTAATGTGATGCCCTTTCAGCCAGTGAGGGGGCAGCAGTAGCCAGTCACCGTTTAGAAACCGTATTCTAGGATCGTGGATATGTTGTTCATCCACACTCTTTGGCATGTCCCTTTCCACTTTAAACCTTGCTGGAAGTCTTCAAGCTGGCTCCTCCCACCCACCTGGGTGGTATAACCCTCGGCTCTGCCCCATGACGCCAGATCTTCCTTTCCGCTGGAAGATTCAGGTTGCCTCCTTCGTGCTGTCACATATTGTAGGCCCTGGCTCAAAAACCTTCGGTTATTCCGAAAATCCGTCTAGTTCGCATTAGTCATCGCGACTCTATACCTACGATTATGGAAGACAAGTCTTCCCCCGGATTTTGTCGGTGCCCTTGAGGCCAGAAGATGCCGTGCACCGATTCCCACACCACGTGCGTTACTGTCTCGGTGTCGACCATGACACCTTGAAATGTGATATGTGTCTCGCTTTCCATCCTAATGTCCTTGACGACCATCTCACATGCCTGAAGTTGGGGAGGTCAGAGAAACAGAACCCTCTGGTGAAATCCGAGGAGGCTCGGTGGGCAGTTTCTGCAGCTGCGGGATCTGCTGAGCAATTGGAACGCATGCAGGCATTCAAAGAGGAAGTGGCTCGGGCTGCAGAAACTACTCAGAGCTTCTTTGTTCTACTCAACCTGGGCTCCACCTTCTCGGTTTCCTTCCGAGAGTTGTGCCAGTCTCTCCCGACCAAGGGAGAGGGTCCTCCGGGCATGCATTCCTCTCGATCCCGTAAGAGGGAGAAGGATCCAGGATCGTCTTTGTCCCGATGGAGACGCTCTTGGGAGCAGGAGAGATCTTGGTCCCAGGAACATGCAGTCTCAACTTTGGTCGAGATTGCTTCTTCGGCCGCTGGCTTCTCGGCTTTGCCGTCTGGCCAGTTGACCAAACTGTCGATCAGTGATGTAGAAATCGTCATCAACCCGATCGATCCTTTATCGCCGACTACGGTCGACGATTCTCTTGATCGAACTCCAATTCTGACTTCCCCGATGAGGAGACCCAGCTTGCTGGGGCTCCCATTGAGGAAGTGGTCCCCGATCCTGGGAAATCACAGGTCCCGCCGGTGTCTCCTGAGTGACTGAATCAGCCTGTCCGATCTTAATCGAGGTCTTGGACCTCCTCGACCGAAAGGCTGGGGAAGAGCCATAAATGCTCTAAAAAGAGGCAATGCCATTGGTTGTCTTTGTCCTCCTCTGATGAGGAGAGGCTCCGGTGGAAACTCCATTGGCGCTATGAGGACCTCATGTGGCAGCAGCTGATTTTGACTGGGCACAAGCCGACCCTGGCTTCCACCCTGGCCATTACTTGGCTTTCACCTCCTAGACCGAAGTCGACTCCTTCAGAGCTGATCCAGTTGGTTTTACCGCCTGTGGAGCCAGCAAAACCTCCGGTTTGGCCTAAACCGGTCTTTCCACTGGTCATGGTGGAACCACTGTCCAAGCAGCCTGTGGGAAGGGCTTCTTCCAAAGAAGATAGGCCGGACACCGGGCTTCCCTGGCATCTGTCGATCACTGTCACCCCGGACCGGCCTCGGGGGTTGAAGGTGACCTGGGCGGTCGACCGTTATATCGGGATTCCTCAGATTCGGATGTGACTGGCCTGCATTCTCATCCCTGGGAGGATGAATCAGCTGGTGGGTTAGAGACGGAGGAAGGTCACTTGTCTTTTCAGGGCATTCTTCACTTCATCTCTGAGTCCACAGGGATGCCCCTGGAGCCAATCCAGAAAAAGGTGGAGTATCCTCTCACGGACATCCTCAAGAGAGGGGATACCCCGATGGAGGTTTTTCCTGTGGCCGAGGCCATTGCTGGCCAGGCCTTAGAACTCTGGCAGTGCCCTGCATCTTGTCCAGCTGTATCTGCCCTCATGGCCTGCAAGTATGCGGTGCCCATGGGGTCCCTTTGCGGGGTTCACAGAGCACCCTTCGGCTGAGAGCCTGGTGTTCAGATGTATTGGCAGTTCTGCTGATACTGACCGACCTCCTGAGAAAGAGTTCAAGCTTTTGGACCATTCAGCCAGGAAGGTTTATGCAGCTTCTTTTTATTTTTTTTATTTTAATCTTTGGTAACCGGGTAAGGCCCACTAGGCACAAGGGCCTGTTTTCAGGGGTGACCTGGGAGTACTGGGCGTTTAAGTGACTTGCTCAGAGTCACACAGTATGCAGGTGGAGGTTGTGAGAATCAAACTCCGGTCTGGTCTGCTGGATGTATCAAGTTTGTTCTCACCTCGTTCCTCTAACCTCTAGGCTATACTTCCTTGGGCCTTCATAAGGCAAGTTCTGCTGTCATTATAGCACACTTCTCCCACGCCCTCCTAGGGTCTTTGGATGAAGTCCTCCCACATCTCCCTGCAGACATGCAGACCATGGTCAAGCAGGTACTGGATCAGGGCTGAGCTGTTTCCAAACAGCAGCTTCAGACAGCCCTGGACATTGGGGATTCTTGTGCCCATTCGATGGCAGCTGCAGTTGCCTCTTGTCGCAGGGCTTGGCTGAGGCTCTCCTCCTTCCCGGCGGATACTCAGCACAAACTAGCTGACGTGCCTTTCCTAGGGAATGATCTTTTTGGCCCTAGAGTGTCTGATCACCTTCAGTGCATTGAGTAGTCCAATGCCACCTTGGATGCTACTTCTGCCAAGTGTTCTTCGGGCATGAACCAGCACAAGAAAAAGAAGAAGCCTTTTTGGTATTCTTCCCCTGTGACTCAGCAGTCCTCCTTTCAAGGAGGTTGGCAGCATCAGCAACAGCAGCAGGCTCAAGCTTGGTGCCCCCGGCCCAAGCCCAGACCCTGCCAGGCCCGAAAAGGAGGCCGAGGTTTGGGTCCTGGATCCTCCTCCTCCAAGCCTGCTCAGTGATGGGGCCGGGGCTGCCAACCCCTCTCCCCTCATGCCAGCTCTGAGTCCTCCCGTGGGGGGCCGGCTCTGCCACTTCCTTTCTGCCTGGTCCGCTGTCACTTCGGACAGGTGGGTTCTCAAAGTGGTCGGTCAGGGACTGCCTCTGGAATTTGAGCAGTACTCTCCAAGCTGAGCCTGCGCCCCTTGGCAGGAAAGAGTATCTGCTCAGAATGAGTCTGCTGTCCAAGACGATATTGCTCAGCTCCTCCTCAAGGAGGCTGTAGCTCCAGTGGTGGATCCTACAGCAGACCCAGGCTTTGTCTCCAGGTACTTCATGGTGCCCAAGTGGATGGGGGGCTGGCTCCCCATTCTAGATCTGCACGACCTGAATCAATATCTCAGGTCACGCACCTTTCAGATGGTCACTCTGTCCCAGATCATACCATCCTTGGAACGAAACATATGGTTCTGTTCATTGGATCTGCAGGACATGTTCTTTCATGTCCCAATCCATCTGTCCCATCAGCGGTTCCTCTGCTTTGGGGTTGAAGGGACCCTGTATGAGTTCTGACCCATGCCATTTGGCCTGTCATCGGCACCATGGGTCTTCACCAAATGCATTGCAGTGGTGGCAGCCCATCTCAGGTGTCGGGGGTCAGGATTTATCTTTACCTCGATGATTGGCTCCTAGCAGATTCCACCCAACAGGAGGTGGAGAGGTCCAGGGACCTGGCCCTCCAGACCTGCTCCCCACTTTGCCTCCTGATCAACGAGGCCACGTTGGAACTTGTGCCTTCTCAGGTGATGGGCTTCATCAAGGTAGAGCTCGACTCTTGTCAAGCCAGAGCTCAGCTCCTGTCAGACAGGGCGAAGGTTCTCTCCTCCTTTGCCCAATCATTTCTGGTTGGGCAATTGCGCCCTGCCCCGGACTTTCTATGCCTTTAGAGTTACATGGCGGCATGCAGCTCAGTGGTCCATTGGGCCCAGTTACACATGCATCCCCTCCAATGGGAGTTGGCCACCCAGTGGACTAGGTGCCACAGTCATTTTGACCGACTGATCACTGTAACCCAGAAGATGTGGGACGCTCTCCACTGGTGGACCACCTCAGACCAGTTGCAGGAAGGGATCCCATTTGTTCACCCAAGCCGACGGATGTCCTTACGACCGATGCCTTTCTCATGGGCTGGGGAGCCCACATGGGGGACAAAAGGACCCACGGGCTCTGGACCCCCGAGGAGTCCCGTTGCCACATCAACCTGTTGGAGCTCAGAGCAGTCAGACTGGCACTGTCAGCTTTCACTCCTCAGCTCCAGGGTCAAGTGGTTCAAGTGCAGACGTACAATACCACGACCGTGTACTACCTCAACAAACAGGGTGGCACCCACTCCCATCTGCTGTGCAGGAAGGTGCTCCACATCTGGACCCTCATGAGCCATCTGGTGGCAGATCTCCTAGCCATCCATGTGGCAGGAGCCTCAAACCATCTGGCGGATGCTCTCAGCTGCTTAGGCGAGACATCCCACAAATGGTCTCTCCATCCTGAGGTAGCTTACAGCCTGTTCTCCCACTGGAGCAAATCAATGATGGACCTGTTTGCCTCCAGGGACAACACCATCTGAGGGTGTTCCATGCCCACCCCCCTCAGCAGGGCTCGCTGCAGGGGAATGCCTTCTCGAGGCCATGGACCCCAGGCCTCCTCTACACCTTCCTTCCATTTCCCTTGATCCACAGAGTGCTTCTCAAGGTGAGGAGGGATGAGACAAAGGTGATCCAGGTAGCCCCAGACTGGCCTTGCCAATTCTGGTATCCAGATCTCCTCAGCCTCAGCTGCAGGCCCCCGGAGCGACTTCCAGCATGCCCGGACCTGATATCACTCAATCAGGGGAAGGTAGTCCATCTGGACCTTCAGTCCCTGCACCTCATAGCCTGGTACCTGAGCGGCTAGAGTTCCAGACTTTGGGTCTCTCCAAGGATGTCTTCACAGTGGTGGAGGCATCCAGAAAGGAATCGACCAGGAAATGTTACGCCTTCAAATGGAAACGGTTTTCCATTTGGTGTCAGGGCAAGGGCCTGGACCCTTTGTCCTGTCCAGTTGCTAACATTGTTGACTACCTTTGGTCTCTCTCCAAAAGGGGTCTGCGGTCATCGACCCTTAGGGTGCACCTGGCAGCCATCTCTGCTTACCGGACACAGGCCGGTCAGCCGACGTTGGTGCAGGAGACAGTGGTTGGGCTCTTTTTCAAAGGCCTGGATCACATATCCCCTCCGGTGCCTGAACCTCCACCTCCGTGGGATCTTCTGCTGGTACAGGCAAAGCTCATGGGCAAGCCATTCGAACCAATGGACAAGTGTGCCTTGTCACACTTGTCATGGAAGATGGCCGTCCTGGTGGCTATCACGTCTGCCAGATGGACAGGGGAACTCCAGGCACTTCCGGTGGACTCCCCTTATCTGGTCTTCCACAGGGACATGGTTGTCCTATGTCCATATCTGAAATTCCTTCTGAAGGCGGTGTCAGAGTTTCACCTTAACCAAGTGTTAACTCTGCCGGTTTACTAACTCAACTACACCTCAGAGGCAGAGTACAGGCTCCATACTTTGGACCTGAGACGAGCTCTCTCCTGTTATAAGGAGAGGATGGCGGAGATTCGGGGAGAGGTTCGCCAGCTGTTTGTCACCTATGCTGAAGCCGCTTCTGGCAGACCTGCAGCAAAGCTGATGATTGCTGGATGGATTACATCTTGCATTAGTCTGTGCTATGAGTTGGCAGGCAAGGAGCCCCCCAGAGGGATAAGAGCTCTTCCTACCTGCCATACCGCTGTATCCGTGGCTGCTTCCAGGGACATCCGTATCCAGGAAATCTGCCAGGCTGCTACCTGAAAGTCAGCAAACACCTTCATCACCCACTATCACATTGACCTTGAGTCATGCGGGATGCTGGTTTTGGGGCCTCAGTTCTCCAATCTCTGTTCCCTAAGTTGGGGGTGTGCACCTTGCCTCCCTCCTCCCAGAGAACTGCTAGGAGTCTGCCAAAGAGTGTGGATGAACAATATAGCTTCGATCCTAGAAAAATAGGTTACTCACCTGTAACAGTAGATCTTCCATGGAATGGTCTCTTACAGTAAGTCATTACTTCTGGGAGTTCCCAGCAGGTGGCGCTCTCACACGGCAGCTTCTTCCAGCAGTCTCCACACCAGGAACTACCCACATGACCTCACTTCCTGGGCTGTGCCTATAAAAGTGGGTGGTTCCTGGCACTCATCATTCATTTTCCTGCCAGCTTCAGCCTGCACGGCAGCTAGAACAATCTTCTGCATGCAAGTCTCCGAAGAAAATTGAACCTTCATCTTTACAGCTTGTGGTGCCTGGGCTTTATACACTGTACCATTTTTTCCTCCATCTCATCAGAGATTCGACCTGATAAACATTTTGGAGGTAAAGAGGCTAACATCATGTTCTTTTGTAGATGGGACGTTCAATTCCCCGTTGACAGAAGCCTCCAACATACTTCTAATAGATACTACAGAGGCTTACACTATCTCCCGTCGATGGGATGTCTATTCTTCATCGACAGAGTCCTCCTACATACTTCTCATAGACGGGAAGTCCATTCCCTGTGAACGGAGGCTTCATATGTGTTTGTTGTCAACGGGATGCTCATTCCCCGTCGACGGAAGATTCCTACATGTTTCTTGTCATTGACGGAGGTCTCCTAAATATTCTCATCAATGGGAAGTCCATTTCCCATCAGCTGATACCTTCCACATATTTCTTTTGACGACAAGCCTCTCCCATCAACGGGGCACACTCACCGTCAACGGAGCACATTATCTTCACTTCATCATCGACGGTACTGCCTCCACCGTCGATGGAGCATGCCCTGCATAACTCATCATCGACGAGACACATTCCACCATCGACGGGGCATGCTCTCCTTCCTCCACTGTTAACGAGAGACGTTCCAGTGTAGACGGAGAATGCCCTCTATTTCTCATCGTCGATGACACACATTCCACCATCGATGGGAGAAGTTCCACCTTCGATAGAGCATGCTCCTATTCATCCATCGTCGATGGGGCATGCTTTTCATTGTACATTGTCAATGGGAGACATTCTACCATTGATGGAACGTCAAGATTTCACATAATATCACCAACGGGGCATACCCCCCTGTTGACGGAAGCCCTTGAGCTGCCTCCTCCATCGACAAGGCGCAGGGCCTTTCACACTCATAAGCAGGGCTAAAACCCCCTCCCATCGATGGAGCCCGTGTACTCTACCATGGGACTACTTTTTTCATCAACCGAACCTGCATCATACCTCTACTATTACTAGGGGGGCTTTACATCGTCGACAACAACTCCACATTTATGCTTTTATAGTCGACAACACAGGTTTCTGTCATGAATTCAACAATTATTCCTCCATCAACGGAAATTATTTCATTGGAGTCCACCACTCAGGGACCCAGAACTGGCTGACACCAACGCCTCATCTTAAATCATATACCATGAGGACAACCTCACTACATATTATAGAGGCACACCTCAAAAAAAAAATGTTATATATGTGTTATATACACCTCCTTACCATCAGAGTGTAGGATCATATTACTACCAACCATACATCGGAGCCACATAAGACAACAAGACTTACTTTTCCAGTAATATCTAATACCCCTGTCAGTTCTAGATTTATAGAAATATAAATATATATATATATATTTTACTCATATTCTCTGAATACTTGGTTACTGACTCATGTGGAACATATGCTACATACAGAATAATCTGGACATTTCACACCTAATTCTTAATGAACTTATACCATGGAGGTGTATATCCCTAATAATGGACAATTTTAAGCAGCGACCAAGCACGTGTCATTGAGACCATCATATCTGGATCCCGCATGCATTTATTTATTTATTTGCTTTTGTTTACCGGGTAAGTCACACTAGACATCCAAGTACCTATTTTCAGGTGCGACCCGGGAGAGTTACAAACTTGTGTTTTACAGGTACAGTGACTAATACAGCTTTTACATACAGTGAGGTGACTAATACAACTATTGCATACAGTGAAATATCAGAATACATAGTGGAGACATACAGTAAAAACACATGAGCCCAGGGATGGATTACAGATGAACCGGGAGAGATAAGAGCTAGGGCCAACATAGGCAGTGGGTGAGTCAAGTTTGCCTGCAATGGGAGAGCAGACGATACCAATAAGAGTGATCCAGTTTGTCAAGGTTTGCCCAGGTTATCAGGAGGGTAAGTGCGGTGGGCCCAGAGGGCACAGAGACCCCGCGTGTCAGCATAGAGTGGGGCAAGGCTACGAGGTGCAGGAGCAAGTGGAGGGCCCCTTCAGGAAGTGCCAAAGGGAGGTTTTAAATCCAGTATGAGAGGAAGTAGTCCATGTTAGGGATGGGAATTAGTTCCACAGTTTCGGGGCATAGTGGGTGAAGGCCCGATCTCCCGCAAGGGTGCGTGTCCTAGGGACTGGGTGGTTGAGTGCAGCCCTGGACCTAAGATGGTAGGTAGAGTGTCAAGGTTGAGGGGAAGGGCAAGGGCAGCAGGGGTGGCTGATCTGACGATGTTGTCGATGAAGTTACCTACTACGAAGATGTGGTGCTTCACAGGGGGGAGCCACTCGAGACGAGTGTAGAGGTCACAGCGGTGGGTAAGGGGAGGGGCAGAAAGCGCAAAGCGGCAGATGCTGTTGTAGGCCGTATCCCATTTTAAGAGGATGGATTTAGGTACAGGGGCAAAGGTCATGAGCCCGTAGCAGAGGGAGGGGAGGAGAACTCCCCTGGCTATAGCCACTCGGGCCGCTGGGGTGAGGCAGGTTTTGGCTCTGTAGGCTAGACCGAGTTTAGCATTTGTGGCCTTGCAGATGTTTTGGACGTGTAGGGAGAGGTCCAGCTGGGGGTCCAGAGTGACGCCGAGATACTTGACTACAGGAACTGTCTGCAGGGGTGAGCCATCGGCCCCCTGGATTAGAAGGGGGGTGTGGCAGGATTTTGTTCTGCTCAGGGAGCCAAAGAGCATGGCCTGGGTTTTCTTAAGGTTGGTGGTGAGCTTGTGTTCAGCCAGCCAGGATTGGATCCGCTTGAAGTCGGAGTTTAGTAGGGAATTGATGGAGCCAATGTCACGATCACTATGTAGGATGACAAGGTCATCAGCGTATAAGGTGGCTAGCCCATGGGTGGGGACAGACGGCAATTCGTTGATGAAGAGGGAGAAGAGCGTTGGACTGAGAACGGACCCTTGGGGGACCCTGCATTGGACCGTGGTGAGATGGGAATGGGTCTGGTTAAAGTTGGTGTATTGCTTTCTACCAGTAAGGTAATTGAGGAATCAGGCATGGGCAGGGTTAGAGAGTCCGAGGGAGAGGAGGGTGGACTGAGGAGGGAGTGATCGACCCTGTCAGAGGCCTTGGAGAGATCCACGAAGATCGCGCCCGTGAAGTTGCCCTGGTTGGTAGCAACTCTGATCTGTGAGGTGACTACAGTGAGGGCGGTGGCCGTACTGTGCCCCTTCCAAAAACCCATGCTGGGCCAGGGAGAGGAGGTTGTGTACCTGCAAGTACTTGGTTAACTGAGAGGCCACAACTTTCTCTAGGAGTTTGGAGGCGGCCAACAGAATGGCAATAGGCCGGTAGTTAGAGGGGTCTTTGGGGTTACCTTATTTGAGAACAGGGGTAACCTTGGCTACTTTCCAGATGTATGGGATGACACCAGTTGTTAAGGAGGAGTTGAAGATATGAGTTATAGGCAGGGCAAGGAGGTGGGCACCCAACCTGAGCAGTTTTGGCTCCAGGTTATCGTGCCCTGCGCCAGTGTGAGGGGAGAGGCTGGCAAGCAGCCTCTGAGTCTCAGCGGTGGATACTTGTTGAAGGAAAAAGGAGGGTCGGGTCTCAGGTCTGGGGGTGCTGGTGGAGTGGGGAACAGGCGGTTGAGCATTTGGTCATATAAGACCTTCTCATGGTGGACTTTGTTTCCAACCTCAGCCGAGGCTGATGCCAACAATTACTTACAAAGAGTGCATGGCATAAACCCCACTGCTTAATCTCATGGTAAATATTTTGCCTTGGATCAGGCCGTATGGCTTATACCTACCAGCTATCTGGGCCATTGTTTGGATATCTGTTCGACCAACAGAATAAATAAAGAACTCACCGTACTAACCTTTCATGTCAAAACCTGGGAAAGCAGCATTCCCTAGCATACTGCTTGGGACTCCCTGGTAAATTAAATTAATACTACAGGATGAAATAACGTAAAACTCCCTTATTTGATTTTCACAGATTTTACCCCAAACTGGGTACACTGTTTGACTACACTGCCTTTGTTGACTACTAAGCGCCACTAAGTTACACTGCAAAATGGATACATTGTCTCATTTGTGAAATTATAACAAACATCCTGATTGCTGCTTATGTAGCCTATTCATTCCAAAAATGGATACATTTTCTATTATGACTTGGCAGACATTGATAAAAAAAAATGAAATAACATGGTACACTGTTGCACTCCTAAATAGAAACATTTGTATCATTTTGGGTTCCTGCTCAACTCACAGAGCCCCATTCAACTACCCTGTGGCTGCATATTTCACTGATTTGTTCAATTATAGCAGATACTGGATAACAAGAATATACTCCAGTGATATATTGCAAGTATAACCTCTTATTAAGACCTTACTTACCATAGGTTCTGTCTTTTTCAACTGCAAGCCACTAGGACATACCGGTCACTTCATTATACGGCTGACTATCACATGACTTATTACTATACTAGATACAACATACGCTGATCGGGTTTGCATCTGCCTCGATTCTGAGGCGAAAACTGCTACCAGCCAATTTGGCTTGTTTATGCAATAACTTTATCACCAATTTTATAATGGAGTTACCTACACACAGAATACAACTGTTTACCAGGCAGTATAGTGGTATACTGCCTTTAGCATGTACCGGTCATCCAACCGCACCTCTCTATAAGGCACAATGCCATAGCTGGCCACCCCACTGGCATATAATTGCTTGGGAATCTCCCAGAAGTAATGACTTACTGCAAGAGATCATTCTATGGAAGATAGTTCATTACGCAAAGAATTTTGTCGTAACAGTAGATCTTCTAGGAATGTCTCTTGCAGTAAGTAGCTTCCCTTCCTCCATTCCCCTGCCTTCTGTAACAGGGAAAACACTAATAGGGTTGGGATGCTCTGGTACCTCAGTTCCCCTCGGTCCCTCGCCAGTACGGGCTGAAACTGGCGGGGAACGATGAGTGCCAGGAACCACTCACTTTTATAGGCACAGCCCAGAAAGTGAGGTCATGTGGGTGGTTCCTGGTGTGGAGACTGCTGTAAGAAGCTGCTGTGTGAGAGTGCCACCTGCTGGGAACTCCCAGAAGTAATGACTTACTGCAAGAGACATTCCTAGAAGATCTATTGTTACGACAACATTTTTTGCATAACAAACTTTCTAGGAGTGGTATATGTTGTTCATCCACATGGACCCACCTGACCTCCCTGGTTGCGGATGCACAAACCTGGCTTCCGGCGGACTAAGATCTGGCATCATGGGGCGGAGTCGAGAGTTAGAGTTATACCACCCGGGTGGGAGGAGCCAGCTTGAAGACTTCCGGCAAGACTTAAAGTGGAAGGGGACATGCCAAAGAATGTGGATGAACAACATACACCACTCCTAGAACTACTGTTTTAAGTTAGTAACCTGTTTTTACAGGGTATTAAATAAGCCAAAAAATTGATTAGCAGTTTACACGTGGAAGTGCTATTCACTTTGGAAAATGTATAGCACTTGGCACAGAATGGTTAGCAAATTTTAAAGAAAATATATATTGTTTCATTAATTTTGTCCACTGTTGCATGTACCCCTTTACAAACGGATAGCAGTCTACAGCTACGCATTTGTGGAAATGGTTAGCATTACGCCCTGTTTTGCGTAGCGTTTTGCTACCATACCAGCTGTTTAATACCCTGTTTTAGCAATGTAGGGCCACTTATTCAGAGCCAATCTCAGCCTTTAGTGCTGCGCTAAAAATAGCTCTTGGCTGGTTCTGAGCTTTATTCAGCCAGTTAACCTGCACTAACGGAGCACGCAGACTATCGGGCCACATGGGTGCAGCACTAAGTGGATGTGGGCTGCGCTGACACAGCCCAAGGCTGAATATGACCCACACTGCCCAAAATGGGATAGTGCCAGGGGTCCTGTGAGCCATATTCAGCCCAAGCATGCAAATCAGCCCATTGGGAATGCAAGGTGCTAAGGGGCCACCTGCATGCCCATTATGGGTTCATTTGCATGGGCGCAGCAGACCCCTACTGCTGATGCAGGGTGCAAGTGGTACAACATCCCTGGTAGTCCGGTGGCCCCCTTCTCCCTGTCATCACTGTTATTCCATATCCCTGGTAGGCTGGTGGACCCCCTCCCCTGATCGACCTAGGTATATCTGCATCCCAAGTGGGCAAGTGCTCCCCCCCACCAAGCAGGACCATCCCCCCTTCCTCGGTGAGACTGACATCCAACTGATGACCCCACATCCTGCCCTCAGCCCCCCTGTTAACACTCACCATAACTGTTGTGGTCAGATTGGTGGCTGGCAGAACCCTTTGCTCACCTCCTCGACCAGCTGCTGTCTAACAGTCACAGAATGCGATCACGAGTACATATTTGAGCACCCTCTGACTATCAGATGGTGGCTAGTCAAGGACATGAGCAGAGGGCTGTGTTGGCCACCAATCTGACCACAGTAGTTGTGGTAAGTGTTAACTGTGTTGAGGGGGTGGGGGTCCTTAGTGGGTAGAGGGGGGTCAGTCACACTGTGAGATGATCACTTGTACCTGGTAGGAGTGCACTAGCCCACCAGGAATTTTGACATACTTGGGACCCAGGGTGATTGGGGAAAGGGGGTCCACTAGATTACCAGGGATATGGAATGACAGTGAGGACAGGGGCAATCGAGGGGAGGAAGGTCCACAAGACTACCAGGAATATGGAATAACAGTAAGGACAGGGACAACCAGGAAGAGAGGGTCCACTAGACTCAGGGGTGGGTGGCTGTAGTACAGCCACTCTGCCTTAGGAGGTGGAGGTGGGGACTTGGCACTGTGTTTATTTTTTTTGGCAGTGGTAAACAGCACTGATCTGGGGCCGTTTAGTGCCACCAGAACCATATGAATATATGGCTGCAGCGTTCTGCATGAATCCCTCATTTGTATCGGCACAATGGTATAGTTAGCATGATCACACTGCCTGGTTTGGGCAGTATTCCAGAAGTCTCTGAATGTGGACCCGCCTGGAGCACTGGCGCTAATCCAGGTTACCACAGATGCTAACCTGGCTAGTCTGGCGCTGACCGTTTGAATATGGAACCCATGACAGTTTATATTCCTGCTCAGTTGAGAAACAGTATATGGAAGGTTGTAATTTGACTTTGGAGTTGAGAGATTTTTAGCCATAATTTTGTATTGGGATGACACTGTGGTTAAGGCCCTTCCCTACCAGTCTGATTGCTGGAATTATTTTTCTGTTATGCACAACAACATATAGGGGAATTAACTACCTTTATCTAATATGTTTTTGTGAAAAAAATTTCCATTTTCAATACAATAACAGACTATACAGTACCATCAGGACACTTATCACAGATAGAGAGCGATGAGGAATTCCCGCTCGGTGATGTAAAGGAGGAAAAGCCCAAAAAGGACACGGGTCATCATGAAGATACCTTTAGCAGTAAGTACTCTGTAAATTTATTTGTTTATTCAATTATTTATTTCAAAAGTTTTAGCAGGAAAGTCACACTTAGCTAGTAGCAGCTCTTTTCCAGATGCATCCTGGAGGGGAGAGGAAAGAGGGAACAGATCAGATCCAAGGTGCAATGTACAAAAAATAATATAGTAGTATGGAAATATAGTAAATAAAACAATAGATACAAATGACAAGAAGACACTTCAGAATAAAATTGCTATTTAATGAGGCACTTTATCCTAATTTCTACAGCAGGGCTTCTAGGATTCTGCAGCAGCATTTTCTGATTTCTGAGGCATGATTTGTTCATTTCTGTGGCAGAATGTAGTCCTGATGTTGGCTAAAATATACTGTGATGTCACTGATGACATCAAATGCCTAGCATAGAGGAGGGGCTTCAGGATAAACGAGATGGGAAAGATAGGCGCTTTGGCAAAACTGAATGAAAATTCACGAAAAACAGTGAATTCTGCGGCAGTATGCATATTCTGCAGCTTGATGCAAATTCTGCGGAAAATTCTGCAACTGCAGAATTTCAGTGGCCTTGCATATAATAAATTTAATCTACAGTAAATTTCAAACTAGGCAAAAGAACATTAAACTGTGAACAAGAAAACACCATTATCTAAGGAGTAAAGTAGTGACTGATTTACTGGGAGAAAGGGATAACCTAGTCTCAGTGTAGGGAGGAAGGCTGTTGACAGAAGTCCAGGCCTGCATCAGAAATCACTACAGGAGTGAGTGGAGAAATTGTGGAGGAGAAATTTCAGAGCAAGAAGGGAGGGAGCAGAGCGAAAGGAGGGTGGAGAGAGACCCAGATTTTAGAGAAGTGGAACGAGAAGGTATCTCAGCCAGTGGAAGATCTCATTTGAGGGAGAGGAAGAATGCAAATGCAAGTGTTGGGAATGGAGTAACATTAAGGAGAGAAGAAGGAGGAGGAGAAGGAATGGGATAGTTGAGATGAAAAGTGTGGTGGATGGATAGAAAAAAGTGATGAGCAAGCCGAGGCACTAAATGAGTACTTCTGCTCTGTCTTCATCAGGGAGGCTAGTGGGCCTATGCCACAGGGGAGGACTGGGGAGGCCCTTAAGGGGGGAAGGAGTATGAGGGGGAGATTGACATAGATAGAGTATTAAGAGGACTAAGGGAACTTCCGGTGGACAAAGCACCTGGCCCAGATATGATACACCTGAGAGTCCTGAGGGATCTGGTGGGGATATTGGCGGCACCACTGACAGACCTGTTTAACACCTCACTGGAGAAAGGGTGTGTAACTCAGGACTGGGGGACAGCTCATGTGGTACCTCTCCATAAGAGTGGTCCCAGAGATGAGCCAGGTAATTACAGGCCAGTTAGCTTAACCTCCATAGTGGGTAAGTTAATGGAAACCATTCTAAAGGAAAGGCTGGTGCTCTTCCTTGAGGAAAATGGTCTCCAAGATGAAAGGCATGGGTTTGTTGAGGGGGTCATGTCAAACCAACACAATAAACTTCTTCAACTGGGTTACAAAGACCTTGGACAAGGGGCAGGTGGTGGACGTACTATACCTGCACTTCAGCAAGGTGTTTAATTAAGTGCCACATGGCAGGCTGATCAGCAAGCTGGGAGACCTGAGATTAGGGGAAAAACTGCTGGGGTGGGTCAAGAGCTGGCTACAGGACAGGAACCAGAGGGTGGTGGTGAGAGGGGAGCTATACAAACCAAGGCCTTTAACTAGTGGTGTCCCACAGGGCTCACTACTGGGACCAGTGCTGTTCAGCGTGTTCATTGCTGACATTGCAGATGGGGTCAGGAGTAAATTCTGCCTGTTTGCAGATGATACTAAGCTGTGTGGGAGGGTGGACTTGGAGGAGGGGAGACAGGATTTAAGGGAGGACCTAGACAAGCTGAAGAAATGGTTGGGCACATGGGAGTTGGGTTTTAATGCTAAGAAGGGCAAGGTGAAGCACATGGGAACCAGAAACCCAAAGATCACTTACTGGCAAGGGGGAATGCAGGTGGCAGGACAAGAGGAAGAAAAGGACCTGTGTAATAATGGTCAGGGGGAACATGAAACACACTGCACAGTGCCGAAATGCAACAGCCAAAGCAAATAAAATGCTGGGCTGCATTGCCAGAGGCATCACCTCTAGAAGGGAGGAAGTTATTCTCCCACTGTACAGGTCACTGGTGAGCCCACACCTGGAGTATTGTGTTCAGTTCTGGTGCCCTTACCTGAAGAAGGATATCAAACTGCTGGAGGGGTCCAATGGAGGGCTACCAAAATGATCCACGGTGTGGGGGACAGAACTTTATGAGGAGAGGCTGAGGGCACTACACATGTACTCTCTGGAGGACAGGAGGGAGAGGGGGGATATGATCGAGACCTACAAGTACCTGAAGGCCATAAACAGGGTAAGCACAGAGGACATCTTTAACTTAAGGATGGAAAGTACAACAAAGGGTCATTGCCCGAAATTGGTGGGGTGCAGATTCAAGAGGGAAATTAAGAGACACTTTTTCACAGAAAGAGTGGTAATGGGGTGGAATGAGTTGCCGGAAGAGGTGGTGGCAGTAAGGACAGTGATCAGGTTCAAGAGGTGGTGGGACAGGGTAAAGAAGGTTAGAATGGAAGGGGGCTCTGAAGGGTGGGGGTTGCAGGATGGGACTGAGATGGGGGAAGTACAACTCCAGGAGGAGTAATGGGGTGGGGCAGCTTCATAGAAACATAGAATCTGATGGCAGATAAGGACCGCTTGGCCCACCCAGTCTGCCCATTTCCTCTACCTAATGGATAAGCTACAGATCCTAGTTAACCAACAGCCTACTTCCTCCTACCCCCACCCCCTAGAATTGCCTTATGACTGTCCCATGCATTCTTGAATTCCACCAGTTTTTGACTCCACAACCTCCTCAGGAAGGCTGTTCCATGCATCCACAACCCTCTCTGTGAAAAAAATACTTCATCACATTACCTCTGAGCCGTCCCCCCTCTATCTTAAAATTGTGCCCCCTTGTTCTTGCACACCTCTTTTTCTGAAAGATGCTACCCTCTTGGACTTTGTTGATTCCCTTGATGTACTTGAAAGTTTCTATCATGTCCCCCCTCTCCCTCCTTTCCTTGAGGCTATACATATTAAGCTCCTTAAGTCTCTCTTCATATGTCTTCTGGTGCAGACCCTGCCCCATTTTAGTTGCCCTCCTCTGGACCACCTCCATCCTATGTCTTTGCAGAGATTGGGTCTCCAGAACTGCACGCAGTACTCCAGATGGGGTCTGACCAGCTGTCTGTACAGAGGGATAACAACTTCCTGTTTTCTACTGGTGATGCTTTTCCCTATGTATCCCAGTATCGCTGCAGCTCTCCTTACTGCCCTCTCACATTGCTTGCCCCCCTTTAGGTCATCTGATATGACCTCCCCCAGGTCCCTTTCCATTTTTGTTGTTGTAAGTATCTCACCCCCCATTGTGTACTCTTTCCCTGGGTTTTTGTTTCCCAGGTGCATTACTTTGAACTTCTTTGCATTGAATCTAAGGTGCCATACATTTGACCATTCCTCCAACTTTGCCAAGTTCCTTCTCATCCTTTCCACCCCACCTTGTGACTCTGTCGCAGATCTTTGCGTCATCTGCAAAAAGACATACTTTTCCTTCCAGTCCCTCTGCAATGTTACTTATAAAGACATTGAAGAGAACCAGTCCTAGTACTGAACCCTGCGGTACCCCACTAGTAACCCCTCTTTCTTCAGAGTGGACTCCAATTACCATTACCCTCTGTGTCCTGTTCTCCAGCCAATTCTTTACCCAGGCTACCATCTTGGGACCCACTCCAAGGCTGGCTACCTTGTATATTAATCTTTTGTTTGGGACTGTGTCAAATGCCTTGCTAAAGTCTAGGTAGGCCATGTCCACAGCTCCTCCCTGATCTACTACTTTGGTCATCCAATCAAAGAAATCTATTAGATTCGTCTGACATGACCTTCCCACTGTGAATCCATGCTGCTTTGGGTCCTGTGCCCCTCTGGCCTCTAGGTACTCAACAATTCTTTCCTTCAGAAGTGATTCCATCATTTTCCCTATCACTGAGGTTAAACTAACAAGTCTGTAGTTTCCTGTTTCTGCTGTGCTCCCACTTTTGTGAAGTGGAATAACATCTGCCCTCCTCCAGTCCTCGGGTACTACCCCATCCTCCCATGATTTGTTAAAGAGGGTAGTCAGTGGTGTTACTAGTTCTACCCTTAGTTCTTTTAGAATTCTGGGATGAATCCCATCAGCCCCATTGCTTTGTCCACCTTCAGTTTTAAGAGTTCTTTCAGAACTCTTTCTTCTGTGGATGGGCTGGTATCGACCCCCATATCCAGAGTGTTTCTGCTGTTTGGTTTAGGTACCTCCTCCTCTTCATTTGTGAATACTGAGCAAAAATATTTGTTTAGTATCTCTGCCTTTTCACAGTCACCCTCTGACCAACCTCCTCCTCTTTATTAAGCCTCACTATCCCTCCCTTGGTTTTCTTTCGCTCCTTGATGTACCTGTAAAAGGATTTATCCCCCTTCTTAACTGAGTTGGCTATCTTTTCCTCGGTTTGGGCCTTTGCTGTTCTGACTGCTTTCCCTGCTACAGTTCTCCGTGCTGCTTCTTCTGTGATTACTTATACTTCCTGAATGGTTTCTTTTTCTCCCTAACCTTCCCTGCCACCTCCTTTGAGAACCACAGTGGTTTCTTACATCATTTTATTTTGTCTATTAGTAAGTAAGTAAGTAAGTTTTTATTTTTAGCCGCTTTTCCAAACCAAAGCGCTGTACAATTAAGCAAACATTAGAATTTACAAACTATGACAAAAGTAACAATAATAACAATAAAATCACAATAAAATTCACAGTAAAATCACAATAAGATCACTCTCCATACGCTTTTTGGAATAAATAAGTTTTTAACTCTGACTTAAAACTCTCAACGGTCAGGCAGCTACGTATCCGACGAGGTAGAGAATTCCACAGGGTGGGGGCAGCGTAAGAAAATGCACGTGCCCCAGATGTTTTTAAGCGTACCCTGGGAATCTCTAGCAATCCCTCATCGGTGGATCAGAGTGAGCGAGAAGGACAGTAGGGAATAAGGAGATCTTGCAGGTACCGCGGTCCCTGTTCATGTAGGGCTTTATAGGCCAGTAAACTGACTTTGAAGGTGATCCACCACTGAACTCGTGCAAGCTAGTAGCAGTCCATGCAGCACAGGCGAATATGACTGCTTCTGGATGTCCCGGTCAAAGCCTGGCTGCTGCCTGCACCAGCTGCAAGCGGCGGATATCAACCCTCGGTAGCCCTAGGTACAGGGCATTGCAGTAATCAAGTCGAGAGGTCACAAAGGCATGGACCAGTATGGGAAGGTCAGCCAGAGGAACCAGGTGTTTCCCCAGGGCGATATTCCTAAGATGGTAAAAGGAGGATTTGACAACGGATGACACCTGCTATTTTAGGGTCAAACCGTCGTCAATAATAACGCCCAGATTACGCACCTGGTCTGAGGTTGGGAGCTGGGCACCATCAATCCATATGCTTGAAGGAAGCCTAGCCCTGCAACCCGCCTCAAGGCGACCTGGGTCCACCGCCAACACCTCAGTCTTATCCGGGTTTAACCTCAGCCAGCTAGCACTCATCCAATCCTTGATCTCGGCTAGACAGCTGTTAAGTATAGAGACTGCATCTTCCTGTCCGGGACTAAAGGACAGATACAGCTGAGTATCATCTGCATAGCAGTGAAAACCCAGACTGTATCACCTAATAATGTCTCCCAATGGCAGCATATAAACAGCGAACAACATGGGTGCCAAAATGGAACCCTGCGGTACCCCACAGAACAGGAAGATGGCATCAGAAGAATAAATTCCAGTGATAACCCTCTGTCTCCGACCCGTGAGGAAAGATCGAAACCAATGCAGAACTGTACCAGACAGTCCGCAATAAAGCCGCTGGCGTTCCAAAAGCACACCATGGTCCACAGTATCAAATGCTGCAGAGAGATCAAGAAGGACTAGAAAAGTATGAGCCTTTCGATCTCTCGCGATCAGGAGATCATTTAGAACCCGGGCAAGAGCAGTCTCAGTACTATGTCTTTTCCTAAATCCGGATTGAAGAGTATCATAGATATTGTGATTTGTAAGATGGTCATCCAGTTGTAGCACAACCACCTTTTCAATAACCTTACCCACAAAGGGCAGGTTAGAGACAGGTCTGTAGTTAGCTGGACAGTCCGGATTCAGTGAAGGCTTTTTCAGGAGTGGTCGAATGACCGCCTCCTTTAGGGGATCAGGAAAGGCCCCCTGCTCCAAAGATTTCCAGACAATTTCAGCAAGGATCGGGCAGATAGTATCTACGCAACCTAATAATAGTGACGTGGGGCCGGATCAAACTACAGCTGATTGGACGACAATCTGGACAGTCCTCACAATATCCATGAATTCTGGCCTACCAAAGTCACACCAGGTGACACAGGTGTTTGTTTCCCTCCGATCACCGCCAAACCGCCAAAGAGTGAGCCTGGCCGATATCCGACCTAATGCCGGCAATCTTATCTGTGAAAAACCAAGCAAGCTCATCACACTTTATTTGTGAAAAATCTCTTCCAGACTGTAGACAGAGTGGATTGCACAGTCTATCGACAGTCCGAAAGAGTTGAGCTGGTCGGTTTCGCGCAGCAGCAATCTCCCTGGACAGGAATTCTGCCTTCTTACGGGTGATTGCTGATTGATAGGTACCATAATGGTCCATCAACCTAAGTCTGTCAGCATCCAGGCCGGATTTCCGCCAGGCCCTCTCTAGCCTTCGCCCCACTCTCCTCAGTTCCCTCAAAGACTCATCAAACCATAGAGTCTTAGGGCGTTGAGTGAGTGGGCGAACACGGACAGGAGCAACTAGGTCCAGGGCCTCGCTCACCACTTTGTTATATGCAAGAACAAGGTCTCTTGGACCCATGCTCTCGCCAGAAATGCCCGATAGGTCCAGTACCGCTAATAGACCCTCTGGGGTAACTCCCCTTAAATGGCGATACTGAACCATCTCCGTAGAGGCAGGCCTATTAGGGGGTGCCCCAAAGCTGAATCTTATGGTGTGATGGTCTGTCCACACACTCGGTTCCACCCCCAAATGCGTGACATCCAAATCCAGTAGGAACACTAGATCCAACGAGTGACCTCCTATATAGGTAGCAGAGGTAACTACCTGTGACAGGCCCAACATAGTCATAAGTTGGAGGAAATTCTTTCCAAAATGCGAGAGTTCATCGTCGACCCAGGCATTGAAATCACCCAGTATTAACCAGCTGGGCAATTCCAATGCCATGTCGACAATGAAGTCTGCGAACTCCTTCAGGAATTCTCCACCATCACCGGGTGGATGGTAGATGAGGAGAATCCTGAACCCTGCACCTGCTGCCTGGATGCACTCAAAGGATCTAGTGTTACCCACTGGCACATCCACAAGATTCAGGTCTGTTCTAAAAAAGATGGCTACTCCACCTATCCTACTATCCAGTCTCGGGCGATGCATCACTGAAAACCCAGCCGGAGCAGCAGAGTCTAATATAGGACCTGCATTCTCATCCAGCCAGGTCTCGGTGATACATGCCAGGTCAGATGATGCAACAAGATCTGCAATAATTGCAGTCTTGTTCCTAATGGACCTGGCATTACATAACACCACTCGGGTTGGATGGGTTTTCGGAGAGGAGCGCGTACCTACCCACAATCTCTGAGCCTGTGTATGGGGAATCAGGCAGGGAGGACCCTCTCCTGATCCCATTTCGCCCCAGGGCATCTCCTCATCCCAACTACCCCTATTTGCCCACTCCTTTCCAATCTCCCACCCTGTCCAGTCCAACCATCCTTAAAATGTCTTCTCACTATCCCTGCTGCACGACATTTATTAAAAACATCAGCAGACAAATGGGGACAGTGAAAAGGACGGAGGCTCTGGAGCAGAGCGGGAGAATAGCGCCTGACCGTCGTAAGAGCCATCCAACACATCTTAAATAACCAATAACTAACAAAACTAACTTAACTTAAGACAAACCTATCTTAAATAAACAAATAATGTTATAATAAAACAAACAAAACCTGTGATAAAGATAAAATAATAAATTATAATTAAAATTTAAACTATTAAACTGGCATCAAGGTTTTTACTCAAATAACTTCATAAAGGTCTACATAACCATAAAAAAGGTGGGTAATAAGACTACAAAACCAGAAAAAATAGATTTTTAAACTCAGCAGAATTCTCACTACGGTGTGAGAAAAGATGCAAGCAGTCACGGTCTTTTAAACCCCATAACTCTCTCTACTAAGAGAAATAGGGCATATTCAGAGTCAGAGCATAAAAACTAGAAGCATCCAGTATTCCAATTTTAGGAACTCCAGTCTATTTAAAACCCAGGCGATCAAAGTCAGGCTGAGTTGTAAGCAGGATAAAACTTTAGGCAGTTCTAGTCCAGGAGCATCAGTATCGCAGCAATCATGTGAGGGAGAATAGCTACCCCAAAGTGGACCACTGACCCAGGCTGGACCCAAGCGATGACCCCGGGAACAGTATCCACCCACCGGTAGACCCCCTCCGGTAAGTCCAGGGGACCCGGCAACTCACACCCGCCCTTCAGCAGGTCAAAGCCGGCGTCACCCACCCCGAGCCCAGCCAGCATCAACCACCCCAGGCAACTATCCCACAACACACCTCCAAACTCAGATCACCATGAAATCCATAGGCACAAAATCCTCATTAAGTCTCCTCACAGTCAGGCAGCAGAACCGAGCGGCCAAACCGATCACACTCTCCTCCCCAAACTCAACAGCCTCAAATGCCGCAATATATCACACGGTTCAATGCTGTAAAAATTCACCCTAGTGATCCACTAGTTCCACTTAATTATCCGTTGGAGGCTCAAATAGCAGTCCAGCCCAACTCCTAAAAGCCCGGTACAACTCACAGTTTAAAACAGCTTCACAGGTTGACACTGGGTTATTACTCCATCGAAAGTGTTCCGCTTGTTATCCTGCTCGTGGCACGAAAAGCAGCCCAATCCAATTCCACCAACAGCAGACAAATCCTCATCTAACAGCAGCCGTATCACTCGTCCAATTCAAAACGGCTTTCTTGCGAGCAAATGCAGGATCATAATAGCACCTCAATCCACCTCGAATATCGGAACAAAACGCGAAAAAGAAACACAATACTCCATTGGCTAAAAATGCCCAAAAGCGCACAGGAGAGCGTTAAAAACTAGAACAGACAGCTCCAAAACGAACAGGCAAACAAACGAACATACAGTGCAGTGTGGTGCAGTGGCTAGCCCAGCGTGGCCGCCATCTTCCTTCCTTCGGTGGTCATGGGATCCCAATGGTTCTGTTACCTCTACTTCTCTAATTTGCTTCACACAAAGGCTTGTTGCCTCTGTGATGGCAGTTTTGATTATTCCCCATTGTTCTTCCACCCCTCCTTCCTGTCCATTTGCTAGTGCATTCCTAAGGCACTCACCCATTTTGGTAAAGTCAGCCCTCCTAAAGTCCAGTACCTTTGCTTTTGTATGGTTTGACTCTACTGCTGTGTTTATCATGAACCATACTGTTCGATGGTCGCTAGTTCCCAGAGGGCTACCCACTTCTAAATCTGTGATCCTCTCTCCTTCTCCATTTGAAAGTACCAGGTCTAAGATTGCTCCCTCTTGAGTGGGTTCCAATACTAGTTGTCTAAGGCATGCCTCCTGTAGGGCATCTAGAATGACCCCACTCTTGGAAGTGGCTGCTGTAAATGCACTCCAGTTAACATCTGGCATATTCAGATCCCCCCATCAACAATATCTCCCCTTTTTCTGCCATTCTAAGGATGCCTTCTATCATTTCCTTGATCATTTCCTCCCCCTGAGATGGGGGTCTGTATACAACCCCTGTGCGGATTGTGGTGCCATTGCCTGTCTCCAAATTGACCCACAGTGCTTCCTCTCCTCCCCGTTTACCCTTTTGTTCTGTTGCTTTGATTTCTTCCCTGATGTAGAGAGCTACTCCTCCTCCTCTTTTACCCTCCCTGTCCCTCCTGTAGATAATGTATCCTGGTATGTTTGCATCCCAGTCATGGTTCTGTGTGTACCATGTTTCTGTGACTGCCGCAATATCCAGATGTTCCTCTTCCATCAAGGCCTCTAGTTCAGGAAGCTTGTTATCCAGACTACGGGCATTGGTACTCATTACTCTCCATTTTTTGATAGCTTTACCTCTTGTAGCACCATCCCTGTCCTCACTGACTTTGCTTTCTCCATTTAGACCAGTCCTACTCCCTACTGACCTTTCTACCTTGGTCTTTACCTCATTTAGTACCCTGTTTTGTAGGGGGAGGCTGGGAATTCCTTGCTGCTTATCGGTGCCTCCCCCCTTGACTAGTTTAAAAGCTTGTCAATGAAGCATTTAAAACAATCGCCCAGAAGAGTTGTTACCTTCCTGGACAGATGCAGACCATCCTGCCAGTATAGGCTGGTATCCCTCCAGGTGGACAGCGATCCCCAATGAAGCTAAACCCCTGTGCTCCGCACCATTTTTTCAACCATTCATTGAATCGCGTGGTGCGGAGTGCCCTCGCCTCACCCATGCCATAGACAGGCAACACCTCTGGGAAGGATACTGTGTGTGCTGCTTGCCTTTGCCCCTCCCCAACTCCACAAACTCCTCCTGCACTGCTCTAATCTCATGTTGAGCCAAGTCATTTGTTCCTAGGTGGACAATGATGTCCAGCTCTGTCTCCCGTGCAGCTGTTCTCGTGATCCTAAGGATGCGCTTCCTGTCCCTCCAAGCCATGGCACCAGGCAGGCACCTTACTTCACTTTTCCCTGCTCCCCCCAGTTCTATCCCCCAATAATTGAGTCCCCCACTAGGAGCTGCTTCCTCTCCCTGTGGTGTCTTCTGCCTCTTTCCTGTGGACCTCCCTTGCGACAGTTGTCTGCAACCTCCTTAGTCTCCTCTGTGGGTGCATCCATAGGGGAACTATGCTCCACCAGAATGGTGTATGGATTGTGGAGTGGTACAATTGACTGGGTGTGCCTCTGTTCCACCACCCCCACCCTTCCTGAGCCCACTGGTCCAACTGCTGCACTTTCTTGGCAATCTCTGAGGCAGTGGTGGTGGCCCTGGTGCTCACTGGTTGGGGGGGGGGTTCCCCTACTACTGTCCAGTGTGGCCTGAAGATGGGCATCCTCCTTCCTCAGAGCGGAGAGCTGCCTGCAAATAGGGCAGCATCTCAGCCTCCAGAAAGACTCCCGGAAGACTGCTGCCCCGCAGCCAGTGCATTGCACTACTCCCCACATGTCTGTCTACCTTCCTCTTTCTGCTGTGTAAGATTTTTTTCTGTTATTGTTTTGTTAAATACTATATATATATACACACATATATATATATATATATATATATATATATATATATATTTATACGCTTATATTGTCAGTGCAGTGTGCTGGAAAGGATATGACAGTGGTATGCTTCTTGCCCTCTTGAGGAAATGATGTCAGAACCCCTGGTATAAAGGAAATGGTACCAGGGAGGGTGGGGTGAGGGGAAGTGGGGGATGTGGGCCCAAACTGTGCCCTCTTGAAACAATCAGCTAAAAGCTCTGACCCACCACTACGATGAGTGTTGACTTTCCTGTCAGCAAGACAACCTGCACAGCAGTTTAACAGAGAAAATACCCTGCTAAACAAACAGAGAAAAATCAAGCAGCTGAGTCAAACACAGGTAAACCTCCCCAGCCCTAATGGAGTCTGGTGATTTGCGCTCTGAAAGCAATCAGCCCCAAAACAAGTCAGCTGTGCGCAAGGAAAGGAACAGTAAACAGTATTTCAATCCTTCTGGGTTTTTGTGAATAAAATATTTTTAATACATTTACAGAATATACAATGCCATCAGGACACTTGTCACAGATGGAGAGTGATGAGAAGTTCATCCTTGGTGATATAAAGGTGGAAGAGCCTGAACAGGACATGGATCACTATGAAGATACCCCCAGCAGTAAGTACTCTGTAAATGGTTAGATATGGGTCATGCATGGGATTATTCAAGCTTTAAGGTGAAATTGTGAATTAAATTGAAGAGCATTGTATTCATCAAGAGTAGATGGTTGTAATATCACTCCACACTCTCAGGAGAGGTTTGGAGCCCTTGTGGCCCTAAGTTGGTTAGTTTCTGTAAGTTTAAATAGTTTTCTGCATGTAGCACATTTACATTTGAGAACAACATCTGTATGTCTCTGCTAACCATGAGATATTGTAGATATACATCTTAGAAACACAGAATCTTACGGCAGATAAGGGCCGCTTGGTCCATGCAATTTGCCCATATTATTAATTTTTTTCCTACCTTCATTTTTGCTGTAGACCCACTTGATCTACGGTTTAGTCTCCCCCCTCCTTACCCCTATGGTTTCCTTGTGCCTATCCCATGTGTTTTTGAACCCCACCACTGTTTTCCCTCTACCACCTCAGCTGGAAGGCTGTTTCATGAATCCACCACTCCTTCTGTGAAGAAGTATTTATTCACGTCTTCTTTTTTTTTTCTCCCTAATAAACTTCTATGGGTTTCAACAAAAAAGCAGTATGATGATACCTCACATGTCTTCTGAACCTTCCCCCCTCCAGATTGTCCTAGATTACCTTTTTTCTGAAAAACGCTCCCCTCCCATACCCTGTCAACCCCTGTGAGGTATTTAAGGTCTCTGGCATATGCCTTATCTCCGTCCTTTCCACCAGGGTATACACATTGAGCTCCTTTAGCCTCTAGGCATACAATGCAGACCCTGCGCCATTTTAGCAGCTCAACTCTGGACTGCCTCCACTCTGTGTATGTCCTTCTTGAGATGCGGTCTCCAGAACTGGACACAGTACTCAAGGTGGGTTCGTACTAGTGATCTATAAAGGGGCAACATCATCTCCCTTTTTCTGGTGGTGATACCCTTTCCTATGCACCCTGGCATCCCATTAGCCCCCCCCAACTTGCCTTGTCACATTGCCTGGCCAACTTTCTGATATGATTATCCCCCAGGTCTCTTTTCTGCTTGGTCGTTGTATCACTGCATACATTTTGTATTCTGCCCCTGGATTTCTATGGCCAAAGTGCATTATTTTTGCACTTTTTTGCATTAAAACCCAGTTGCCATACCCTTGACCACTCCTCCAGTTATTTCAGATCCCCCCCTCCCTTTCCAACTCCCCCCCCCCAATTGTCCACCCTGTTGCAGCCCTTGATGTCATCCACAAGAGACAGACTTTCCTTTCCAGACCCTCTGCTATGTCACTAATAAAGACATTAAAGAGGATCGGTTTCAGCACTGAACCCTGAGGTACCCTGCTGGTCACCCTCCCTTCCTCAGTGTGTACTCTGTTTACCAACACCCTCTGTCTCCTATCTCCTAACCAGTTTCTTACCCAGGTTACTACCTTGTTGTCCACCCTAAACTATTCAGCTTGCTTACCAGTCTCCTATTTGGAATGGTGTCGAAAGCCTTGCTGAAATCCTGGCAGACCATGTCCACCAGTCCACCCTGATCTAACCCCATCGTCACCCAGTCAAAGAAATCCTATCTGATTTGTTTGGCATGACCTTCCCCTTGTAAATCCATGCTGTCTTGGGTCCTGGAATCCACTGGATACCAGAAATTTCACTATCATTTCCTTAAGTAGTGTCTCCATTAAGTTACTCACCACCAATGTCAGGCTGACAGGCCTATAATTGCCCACCTGTTCTTTGCTACCACTTTCTGCCCTTCTCCAGTCCTCTGGGACCACTCTGGTCTCCAGAGATCTGTTAAATAGTCTGTTGAATATGCAGTCAGTGCCTCCCTATGTTCCTGCAGCACTCTTGGATGCACCCTGTCTGGTCCCATAGTCTTATCCACCTTCAGGCTAGCGAGTGCTTTCTGAAATCTCTCCTCAAAGAAAGGACTAATGTCCACTTCAAACAACATGAAGTCTTGCTATATTCTGACATATGCAGTGAGTCCCAACCTTCAAACTGCCCTGGAGATGAAAGAATTAACTTTCTATGCCAGGCATGGAACGCTGAGCTCGAGCTCGGTTGAGACTCTGTTGTTCTTCAAACTCAAACCGTCAGATTCTTTACTTCGCCTCACTGAACAGTCGCTCCGGAGATTTCTCCTTCTGCTCGGTTCATTTTGTCGGTTAAAGTGCCGTTTTCTTGGTTTTCGACCGAAATTAAACCGTAACCTGTCGGTTCAGTCTCTGTCTGTGGTATTTGTGAGTACTAGATAGGTTATTTTATCTTTCTGCATGGAACTTGTAAATGGTTCATCAGTTCGTTTTGAACCGATCAAGTTGTTTAAAAAATCTTAAATTGTACTTTTAGAGTGTGGTTACCGGTTCTTATCGGTTCTAAAAAAAAAAGATTTTATTACGGTTTTTTCCACGACCCATGACACAGTTGGGAACCGATAAGAGGGTCTTACCTGGCGGATTGCCATAAACGGGTAAGTTTGGATAGGACTGGCACTTTGTCTGAGAAACCCAAAAGAAAAACCAGGCCCACTGGGTTTCAACACTGTAGTGTGTGTGGGGAAGTCTTTGCCAAGGCTGATCCCCACACCACCTGTGTTTACTGTCTGGGGTTTGACCACCTCAATGCAGACTGCCAGATTTGTAAAATTTTCCTGCAGCTACCCTGGAGAAGAGAGTTGGTAGGCTCAGGGAAAGGGAGGCCAAAAAGTACGCTGAACCAGATGGCCAGCCCGGTTCGGTTCAAACCGAACCAGAAGGAGTGCCCTCTGACCAGGGCGAAACTTCTTTGGGCAAAAGGAGATCCGACTCTGAGGAGTCAGTTCCAGCAAAAAGGACTAGAAAAGCAGCTGATGTGGAGCCAAAACTTTCCTCTCCAACCGCTGAAGAAATAGCCAAAGCGATCAAAATTGTCCAGTCGCTTTCCCCGGTTCCGACCGAACCGGCATCGTCAGGTAGGCGCTCGGTTTGGCCGGTTCCGCCGGTTCAAGAGTATGATTTAGAGGAATATTATGAACTGGAGGAGGGGGAAGAGGAGTATGAGGAGAGTGAATGTGGATTTGAAAGTCTGGATGTGCCCATAGACCCGGACATCTCCCCAGACAGACCTTCAGGAGTGTCTCCTCCTAGGCTTTCTGAGTCCCCTTCTCATTTTATGTTTTATAAAAAAGTGGCTGAAACCCTCCAGCTCCCTATGGAGGAAGCTGTGGGTGATCAAGAGGAGCCTTACTATGTGGAAATAATGGATATCCCAGAGTCTAGGAGACTGTCTATTCCTTGCATAAATCTTTTGGGAAACAGACATTTAAAATTCTAAAACTCCTCACACTATACCTCCTGTGGATAAGAATGGACAAGAGGTACACATTGTCAGGCTCTGATACGGAGTTCCTTACACAACAATGCAGCCATGTTGGGGTAGTACAGGCTGCAGCCTGTGACAAGGCAAATATTCCCTTGGCTACACACCCAGACAAGGACTCCAGGAGGATTGATGCCATGGCAAAGAAACAGTACATGGCAGCATCCTTGGGACTCAGACAGGCAAATTATATGGCTTATGTTGCTAGATATCAGAAATCCAGATAGGATACTGTCATGGCTCTAGCAAAACAGGTCCCTGGCCAGCTTGCCAAGGAGCTGGAGCAGGTGGCTGCTGATGGTATTGAGGCATCCAAGGTGCAATTCCATGCAGCAGTGGACTCAAATGATGTGTCATCAAGAGTCATGGCTACATCTGTGGCACTTCCAAGAATGGCTTGGCTCAGATGTACTAGCCTGTCGCAGGATACCCAGACTAAGGCCATGGATTTTCCTGTTGTGGGTAATTCTCTGTTTGGGGAGCAGACAGAGAATTACATGAAGAAAATGGATGAGTATAGGACCACCTACAGGAGTGCACAGGCCCAGGAAAGGCAGGCCACTCCTCAAAGGCAGCTTCCCAGTGGCAGGGGCAGGCCTTTTCATAGGCCCTTTTATCAAGCCCAGGCCTCCTCTTCTGCTTATGCCCAGAGGGGGTTCTTTAGAGGGAGAGGCAGACCGGGTACAAGCAGGCCTGCTTCCACCCCTCAGCCCAAAGCCCCTGCCAAGCAGGCACCCTGATGGGGTTGCCAGGGCCGATTCTCAGCTACCTGTAGGGGGCAGGCTGGCTTACTTTGTCCAGGACTGGGAGTCTTTGACATCAGACAAATGGGTCCTGGAAGTAGTAAGCCAGGGACTGGTTCTCAGCTTCAAAAAGTTTCCAAAGATGAGAACCAGATCCTTTCCACCTGCAAATCCATCAGAGGCACTTGCCTTAGAGGCAGAGATCTCATCCCTCCTAGCTCTCAGAGCTGTGGAAAGGGTTCCACCCCTACACCAGGGCAAAGGATTGTATTCCAGGTACTTCCTTACCCCAAAAAAGACAGGAGAATGAATTCAAAATGGTGACTCTGGGAATTATTCTACCCTCTCTAAGGCCAGGGGACTGGCTAGTGTCCCTGGACCTCAAGGATGCCTACTTCCATATTCTCATCAGAAGCTCCCATCGAAAGTACCTTAGGTTCGAGCTGCCCTCAGGCCATTACCAGTTCAGTGCAATGCCCTTTGACTTCACCTCTGCGCCAAGGGTATTCACAAAATGCCTGGCAGTAGTAGTTGCTTCTCTAAGAAGGCAGAAAATTGCCATCTTCCCTTACCTGGACGACTGGCTCATAGTAGGCCAGTCCCCAGACCAAGTCAGGTTACACTTACAGATAACTCAGCAACTGCTCACTTCTTTGGGTTTCCTCCTAAATCTTTCAAAGTCAGTTCTAGAGCCTGTACAGCTCCTCACCTTCATAGGCGCAGAGCTGGACACAGAGAAGGCCAGAGCCTTCCTTCCCCTGGACAGGGCAAGGACCCTGGTCTCTCTGGCCTCCTCATTCACCCTGCAGGTGTCTCGACCAGCAAGGCATTTTCTACAGCTCCTGGGGCACATGGCTGCTTCTACAGCAGTAGTGCAGGAGCAAGATTTCAGATGAGGGACATTCAGTTCCATTTGAGAGTTTTGGTCTCAAAGGAAGGACCCTCTGACCAAACTGATCCCAGTAACTCGAACCCTGATCCAGGCCCTACAGTGGTGGCAGGATCAGAACAATTTGAGACAAGGGGTTCCCTTTGTCACCCATTCTCACTCTTTAATCCTTACTAAAGATGCCTCCCTCTTGGGGTGGGGGTCTCACATGGGTGACCTCACCACCCAGGGGTTGTGGTCACCTCAGGAATCTCTGCTCCATATCAATCTGTTGGAACTCAGAGCAATATTTTTAGCACTTCAGGCCTTTTCCAAATTGTTCAGAACAAAGTTTTACAGGTCAGAACAGACAACACCGCCACAATGTGGTACATCAACAAGCAAGGAGACACTCAGTCTACGGCCTTGTACACCGAAGCAATGAAGTTGTGGTCTCTGGCTTACTCCCTGAACACCTCCCTCACGGCAGTTCACCTGCCAGGAAAGGACAATGTCCTGGCAGATGCTCTCAGCAAGATTTCTCAGGGCCATCACGAATGGTCACTGGATCCCCTGGTCTTGGAAGTGATATTTTCCAGATGGGGCACCCCGCAGATAGATCTTTTTGCAGCCCCAGAGAATCACCAACTTCCCCTTTTCTGCTGCAGACCCCCAGTGTTGGGCTCAGTCCCCCTGGATGCCTTAGTTCTCAATTGGGAAGGGAAGTTTCTCTATGCTTCCCCCCTTCCCTCTCCTGTTCAAAGTGCTAGTCAAAATCAGATCTCAACCCTGCAAGATGATCCTGATTGCTCCAGACTGAGCCAGACAGCCCTGGTATCCACTCCTACTGTCCTTAGCAGTCCATCTTCCCGTGTCTTCCCAGGAATTACAACCTGTTAACCTGTGCTCAGGGAGGGCTTGGTACCGAACCTCAAATCTCTCAATCTCAAGGCCTGGCTCTTGAAGAGTTAGAGTTTGCTGATTTACACCTCTCCCAAGGTGTAATGGATATCCTGAAGGCTTCTAGAAAACCTTCCACCAGGGCTACTTATAATTCTAAATGGAAAAGATTTTCCATATGGTGCTCTGGGAAGCATATTTCCAGAATCTGCTGATCTGCCCACAGTCCTTGATTATATGGTTCACTTAAATAGCTTGGCTGAGACCAGCTACACTGAAAGTGCATCTGGCAGCTGTGTCTGCTTTTATTTCAGCAGGTAAGCCCTGTTCTCTCAGCTCACCCTATTTTCTCCAAGTTTTCAAGGGATTGCTTCACACCAACCCTCCATTCAGGGACCCTGCCCTGCCTGGGACCTCAATGTTTGCATTGCTCAGCTTATGTAACCCCTTTGAGCCTTTATCTTCAGCAGAGCTTAAGTACTTGACTTGGAAGACTGTGTTTCTGGTAGCCATCACTTCTGCCAGACGCATAAGTGAATTACAAGCTTTGTCAGTGGAGCCTGATTTTATCTCCTTTCATAGAGATAAGGTGGTCCTCGACTAACAGGAAGTTCTTGCCTGAGGTGGTTTCAGATTTCCACCTTAATCAATCTATGTCTCTTCCTGTGTACTTCACTGACCATTCCTCCTCTGGCGAGAGGAGACTGCACAGTTTAGATGTCAAAAGAGCCCTTAGTTACTACATAGAGCATACCAAGGGTCACAGGTTTGACTCCCTCCAACTGTTCCTCAATTATGGTGAGGTTGGTAAAGGGAAACCTGCCACTAAAAGATCCATTGCCAGGTGGATTGTTTCCTTTATCCAATTTTGCTATGAAAAACTGGGTAAGGTTCCTCCCTCAGGCCTGAGGGCTCACTCTACCAGAGGTACAGCTGCTTCCCTGGCTGCTGCCAGGGACATCCCTATTCTAGAGATATTTCAAGCAGCTACCTGGAAGACAGTTCACACTTTTACCAAGCATTACTCCCTGGACATCCAGGCTAGGAGTGATGCTCGGTTTGGCACAGCTGTGCTCAGAGCCTATTTCCTAAGTAGGTTCTGTCCCTCCTCCATGGAGGTACTGCTTTAGTTGTATATGTCAGAATATAGCAAGACTTCATGTTGTTTGAAGAAAAATTACTCACCTTAGTAATGTTGTTTCTTCTAATGGAGTCTTGCATATTCTGACCTCCCTGCCTGCCCCTCTCAGAACCTCTGTTTTGGGATGTGGGTGGGCAGTGCGTTGGCACTTAGTAGGTGCCCACCTCTTTGTTTCACCCCTTCTTTTTTGGAGTGAGTGGTGTTGTGTTTTCATTTTTGGGTCTCCTGACTTGAGTCTTTGTGTTGGGACCAAAAATGTGTTTTATGTTTGGTAGCCAGTTGGCTGAGTGTAGGTTTACAGCTTCCACAGGGACCTTAGTGAGTTTAGCTCAGAAGATCTGACGGTTTGAGTTTAAAGAACAACAGACAGAGTCTCAACCGAGCTCGAGCTCAGCATTCCATGCCTGGCATGGAAAGTTACCTCTTTCATCTCGGGGGGCAGTTCGAAGGTTGGGACTCACTGCATATGTCAGAATATAGCAAGACTCCATTAGAAGAAACAACATTACTAAGCTGAGTAATTTTTTCTTCCCTCTCATCATAGCTTCTGATGCTTTTTCATGGTCCCTCCTCTTCCCCTTTGATTGTAAATACTGAGCAGAAATATCTGTTCAAGCTGTATGCCTTTTCTTGGTCATCCTTTGTACAATCCCCCTTCTCCCTCCTTAGCCTTACAATCCCTTCCTCTCTTTAGTCTTCCTGTTTTCACTAACCTACCTAAAAATGTCTTGTCCCCTTTTGATACCACCAGATCTGTTCCTTATTCAGTTTGTGCCTTAGCCCTCCTTACTGCTTTCCCTGCCTCCCTGTGTTTTTCCTGATACACTTCCATGTCCTCCTTTCTTGGTCTCCTTATAGTGTTTGAATGATACACTTTTTTAGCGTTTACCTTTCTTGCTGGCTCCTTCGAGAACCACAGTGGTCTCCTCTTTCTTTTGCTTTTGCTTTTGCTTACTTGCTTAATGAAAAGGTTTGTTGCCTTTACTGTGCCTTCTTTAAGTTTTGCCCACTGTTCGTCCACCCTTTAGGTCATCACCTCTCCCCCTCCAGGTCATTCATGAGGCATTCACCATCTTTGTAAAATCAGCCCTTCTGAAGTCCAGAACTCTCACCATAGTGTGATTGGATTCTTGCAGCTGTTCTTATGTTGAATCACACTGTATGATGATCACTGGTCCCCAGATGGGATCCCACCTTGATGTCTGCAGTACTGTCCCTGTTAGTAAGCACCAGGTCCAGTATTGCCCCATCTTGTGTGGGTTCACTAGTTGCCTGAGGAATGCATGCTGCTGGGAGTCCAGGATGTCCCTGCTTCTATCTGAAGTGGCAGCTGGGAGGCTCCAATCTACATCTGGCAGATTGAAGTCCCTCATCAGGAACACCTACCCCTGTTCAACCATTTTGCGACCAGCAGTTCCTTATCTAACTCTTCCTCTGTGCCGGATGCCTGTAGATCACACCTGTTTTAATGGTAGCTCTTGACACGAGGACGACCCCCAGCACCTCTGCCCCCAACCCGAATTCTTTGTATTTCTGTTGCTTTTATGCCTTCTTCAAGGACATCTCCCTCCATACAGCAACACCTTTGGAACTGTAAGCCATCAATGACAGGACCACTTTTTAACTTTTGCCTAGCAGGGGACACCTATGTTGACCTACGTTGAGATACATTGGCACTGTCTATGTAACATGGGCAGCCCCAAACCACTTCAGTCGTTTCTTCCACCATCAACCGTTCATCAGATCATTGAAAGCGCCTACGTTGTTTTCCAAAAATATTACTTGTTTTTCTCTGTTTTTTATTTGCTTGTTAAGTGTTACTGCATGCCATCCCCACTTCCCCAGAAGAAGTCTCCACTTTTTCACTTCTATTGCTGTGGTGTGAATATATTTGTGACAGTGCTTAAACACTTTGTGTTTGATGCCTGGGCATCTCACATGATGTAAAGAACTAAGCCACTTGTGGCTTTAAGTAGGCTACAAGGAGATTTCACCAGCAGGCTTTAGAAAATGTTCTTCAGAAACACAGAAACATAAACATTGACGGCAGAAAAAGACCAAAGGTCCATCTTATCTGCCTGGAGTTCTCAATCTGACCCAGAAAGTATTGTCCATATGAGGTTTTATCCCTTCCAGTCCCCACCCCCCGCTGCCAACCTGAGCAACCACCGGACCCTTCACTCTGTCCCAGCATTGTTTGAAACCATTTACAGTCGTGATGCCCACCACTTCCACTGGCAAACTGTTCCATGGCTCCACTGCCTTTTTATATAAAAAAGAACTTCCTCACATCCATCTTGAATCTCACCCCACAAGTTTCTACTCGTGACCCCAGGTTCTTGACTGTGTACTCTAGTTTCCCACAGTTCACCTTCTTTATTCCCTTCAGGAACTTGAAGGACTTTAACAGTCCTCCTCCCTCACCTGGTCTTCAGTGAGTAAATGTTCAGTGCCTTGAGACGATCTTCATAAGATCTGTCCTGCTGGCCCTGAATCATTGTGGTCACCCTGCATAGCACTGTCTCCAGCCCGTCCCTGTCCTTCCTTAGCTGAGGACTCCAGAACTTAACACAGTATTCCAGGTGCGGTCTCACCAGTGACCTATAGAGGTAGTAGTACTTCCTTTTTTCCTGCTGTCAGGGCCCCTTCCGACATCCCCCGAGTCCTATTAGTCTTACTATAGGTCTTGTTACAGTGGTTGATTGTTTGAGGGAGTCACTAATGATGGTTTCCAGGCCCCTGCCTTTGCTGTAGTACTCAGTTTGACCCTTCCCATCTAGTACTATGTCCTGTTTTTCCCCCTAGATGCATAACCTTGCATTTTTGGGCATTTGAGTTTCAATTGCAAAACCTTAGACCACTTCTCTAGCCTCTGTAGATCCATCTGCATCTCCCTGATCCCTTCATTACTATCTAACCTATGACAAAGCTTTGTGTCATCTGTGAAGAGACATACCTTGCCCCAGATGGCTGCTTCACTGTCAGTGATGAACATATTGAAGAGGACAGGACCCAAGAGAAATCCCTGCAGCACCCCATTAATGACATACCTCTCTTCTGATTTGACCCTGTTTACCACTACCCTCTGTTGTCTATTCTTCAACCAGTTTCCTTCACATCTGACTATTTGCCGCAGCCAGGTCCTCCAGCTTCTTCTGCAGTCTGTGTGACACTGAGTCAAAAACCTTGCTGAAGTAGGGTAAATCCAAAGTGTGTCCCTTATCTACAGCCTTTGTTACCCAGTCAAAGAAAACTGTCACTCTGGTCTGACAAAACCTCCCTGCCACAACCCCATGTGGTTTACTCTCTTTTAGACCATTGCTTTCTAGGTTGTCCACTAGGTTCTCTTTGATCAGTGACTCCATCAGTTTACCCACTGCAGAGGTAATTCCCCAGTTACTCCTTGTCCTCCCACCTGTGTTTCGGAACTACGTCTGCTACCCTCCAGTCTTTGGGAACTACCCCTGCCTGAATTGAGCAATTGAATAGCCCCACTAGGGGTACAGCCAGATCTTCTTCGAGGATATCTCTTTTTATCAGGTCACACCTACGGACCTATGGCCGCCAGGCACTTGGACCGCACGGAAACTTTTTTGCTAGCAGTCTTCTAGGAACCGCCCATGATGACGTCCTATGTCAATATCCTCACCATAGAAACGTGGGCAGCCCCGCACCCTCCTCAGTTCTTTTCCCGCTGTCGACCATTACACGTTGGACTCCACAGAGGCACCGCCTCATCAGTCAACCCCCAAATCTCTTAATTTCTTTGAATTTCTCAATTTATTATTTTTCTCACCTTAGTTAGTTATCACTTTATTTTCTTAAGTGATTCACATCATTGTTTGTCGACCGACTCCGTAAGACTTTTCTAATATTGTGAGTGTGGTGGAAAAATCTACAACATCGACACCTTTGTCTGCTGTCTCAGCAAGGCTCATGACGTTAAGGCCTGTGAGATCTTTCATGGCTTCAGCCAGGCTACATGGTGTCACTGTCAGAAAGCTCTGCAGTCATTGCTTCTTGGCCAGAATGGAGAGGGAGCTCCAGGCAAGAAGCTCCTCCACGTCACTGGCACTGTCCATGGGTTCCCATGTCTCCAAGATCCTGGACCATAGGCGTAGATTGTGGGGGGGCAGAGGGGCAAGCTGCCCCGAGAAATTAGACCAGGACTTTTTTAGGAGCCCAGCCACCGTTCTCCGTTATCATTTTTTTTTTTTTAATATTGAATGGGCTCAGGGCTATGCCCGACTGCCTGCACCTCTCCGGGAGGAGGGGGTGGCAGTGTGGCGCCATGTCTCTTAAACAAAACTGTCCCTTTCTCCGATTGGCTGCAAGCCTGCAACCATAGTAGCCTGCACGTTACAGCCAATCAGAGAGTGTTGCAAGCTGGCACCATCGCGTGAGCAGTACTCCGTTAGTGGCGCCATTTAGATGTCTGTGTGCCTTCCATGAAGGAGCAGCAGCAACATCCATATAGCGTAGGGCTGAGGAGAGATAGCTATTCGAGGATGTCAAGCAGCAGTCGTTGGTTGTCTGTCAGGTGTCACCAGTGTCTCAGTTAGTCTAGTGTTCCCACCTCCTCCTGTCCTGAACAGCCCAGTTTAAATATACCTAACCCGAGTCCTCTGACTACCTACTCTCTGTTTCTCACTGCAGCCAGCTGTGCTCTGGGCTCTCCCGCTGCCACCTGAGCCTCCCATCAGTGAGAGCCTAGGAGGCCTGCGGCTACAAAGCCTCTAAAACCGGACAGACCAGGCGGAGGAGCGAGTAGTACAATTACAATGAGTCTGAGGCACGGCCAGGCTTGCCTGCACACCCAGCTCCTGGGTCCAGCAGGCCAGAAAAAGATTTACCGTGTTGTCAGTGAGTTCCACACATGCCCGCGGCTCACCAGTTCCACGGTCCACCGAGAGGGATTATTCAGGTCAGTGAACAACCAGGCCCAGAACAGTGAAGAAGCCGGTGGTCATGCAGGCTGTAGCAGACCCATAATGTGACACGCTCATCTGGTGTCAGAAAAAATGAGTTACTGTCTCGTCGGGGGATTAACCGGGGGAGGAACGGGACTGTTGGGAGAGACTCGGCTACCTGACCTGCCTTCTTGGCCTTGCTGTGCCCTGCTGCATGCTGCCCTGTCTGTGCCCTTACTGATTTGGTGAGTAACTGTGCTGCAAGCTGGTTGTTGGAAATTAATACCATTCACATCCCAGAAATGTGTCTTTTGGGAGGAGGGGCTTGTCTTGGCCATGGCCATGTGTCTGGGGGTGGTGGGTGAAAGGTTTGCTGTCAGCTTGTGTTTCTTTGGGTGGGGGGGAGATTTGCTGGCTGTTGGTGGGGGGGCCTACTTGTTTGGTATGATGGGGACACTGGTCATGTTGGTGGGGTGGGGATACTCAGTTACTGTGCTACTGGTGTGGTGGGGTTTGTTGGGGAAACTCACTGGATGGTCTGTGTTTGGTGGGGCTGGGGGGCTGGTCTGTTTTGTGGGGTTGGGGTCAGGGGAGACAGTCTGTGTGTTTTGGGGCTGACTCACTGAGAGGATGGTCAGTGTTTGGTTCTGGGGAGGGCCTGCGTTTGGTGGGGCTGGGGGGTACGATCAGTGTTTGGGGCTGGGGTGGTTAGTATTTGGGACTGGGAGGGCGGTCAGTGTTTGGTGGGGCTGGGGGGACAGTCTGTTTTCTATTCTGGGGTCTGGTAGGGTGGAGACACAGGCCATGGTGATGTGGGGACACTGGCTGTGATGGTGGGGTGGTGACACTAGCCATTGTTTGGACTTTGCTGGCCATTTGTCTGGGAGGACTGTCCATGATGGTGGAAAAGGGGGACTGTCCATGTTTGCCTGCCAGGTGTCTTGTGGGGAAGGGGGGGACTATTTGCTGGTCGGGTGTCTGGGGGATCTTTCCATGTTGGCTTATGGGGGAGGTGAATGTCGGTGATTGCTGATCAGGTGTCTAGGACGGACTATCAGTGTTGTTGGGGAGGGGAACCTCCGTGTTTGCTAGCCAGGTGTTGGGGGGTTGTTCATGTTGGGCGGGGGAAATTCTGTGTTTGCTAGCTGTGTGTCGGGGTGGGGACTGTCCTTGGTGGGATATGGGGACCGTCCATGTTTGCTGGCTGCCTGGGTGTCTGGTGGGACTGTCCTTGGTGGGATATGGGGGACTGTCCATGTTTGCTGGCTGCCTGGGTGTCTGGTGGGACTGTCTATGGTGGGATATGGGGGACTGTCCATGTTTGCTGGCTGCCTGGGTGTCTGGGGGCTGTCCTTGGTGGGATATGGGGGACTGTCCATGTTGCTGGCTGCCTGGGTGTCTGGGGGGGCTGTCCTTGTAGGTGGGGTGAGGGGGGGGGACTGTCCATGCTTGCTGACTGGGTTTCTGGTGAACTGTCCGTGTTGGTTAGGAGGGGGGACATTCTGTGCTTGCTGACTGGGTGTTAGCATATAAACATAAGTAAATGTTAAAATGTAACTTCCACCTCATCCTTTACCTGTCAAGGGATGTATCTCACTGACCTGTGCCCGCAGCTAGCATATGAACATTAGTAAATGTTGAAACATTATTTCCCCCTCATCCTTTACCTGACTGTAAAAGTAATCTTTCACTTTTTTGATTTCTTCGATCGTCCACTGTGGAGGGGTGAAACAGACAGATTCCTTGGCCTTGCTGTCTCTGTTTTCATTGCCTGGCAAACACAACCAAAGGAGTAGCTTTTTGTGTTCTCCCCCGTACAGTGTTACAAGACTAGCAAAAAAAATCTTGCTCTAAAACATCCACCCTAAAGAAATGATTATACTACTACCTGGATATTGTTATAGCGACTACTGACTGGCCATGACTTTTTTGGGGGGGTTGGAACACTGGTCGTGTGTGTGGGTGTGGTTGCGGACACTGCTGGTTGTGTGTGTATGTGGTTGGGGACACTGCTGATTGTGTGTGTGGGGTTGGGGACACTGCTGGTCGTGTGTGTGTGTTGGGGGTTGGGGACACTGCTGGTTGGTGTGTGTGTGTGTGTGTGTGTGTGTGTGGTGTTGCGGACACTGGTCATTTGTGTGGGTGGGGTTGGGGATACAGGCATTGTGGGGGTGTGGTGGGGGCACTGGCATTGTGTCGGTGGGGCGGGGTTGTAATTGTATACCAGGCAAACTGTACTGACCGGCAGCTCAACATCTCTCTTTCCAGAAAAGAAAGAAACATAAACAAAATGCAGTATAAAATGTGGTTTTATTTATTTTGTGTGCCTGTGATGGGGAGGCACGGACCTGGATGCCTGGAGAGGATACCAGATAAATGGAGCTGGAAATGGTGTTGGTTGGGTGGGTGGGGAGTGGCTGTGCTTGTGTGTGGGAGAGTGGCTGTGCTGGTGGGTGGCCACAGAGTGTGAGAGGCTGTGCAAGTCCATCAGGGTGCAGAGTAGCTGAGCTGGCCAGTCTTGGTGGAGATAGTGGCCTTGCAGGTCTGGGGTGGGAGAGGGCTGTAGCTTTTTGCATGGACATTTAATTCACTGTTGCTTGCTGTACCTTCTGCTGCCCTGCCAGCTTTGTGCTGCTGTGCTGACCAGGGCGGACTGGTACACATGCTGAAAAAAGTGGTTCTGGCCACTGGTGATGGAGGAGGGATGGTTGGACGGGCATACTGGCACAGAAATATTTTTTTTCAACATGTATGCCAGTCTGCTGGGTCCATGCCATGCTTACCTCCCTTGTACAAGGGGCTTCTGAGCACTAAAGATAAGTTTCTGTGTCAAAATTAGGAACTGTTGGAAAGTATGAAATCCTACAGTATAAAAATTGTGCATGTTTATGTAGTTTCACCTTACTGTGTGGTTCGACAAGATGTTCTGTGGTCTCTCCTCCTCATTTAGTACCCTGACCAGTGACCTAGCCATCCCAGGGCAGGGGGGAGGTCCGTTGTTTTGTGGTTTTTTGGTGGTTTGTTGGGCATTGTAAAATGCATTGTTTCATTTACTGTGTTGTACTGCCTGGACCTGCTTTACCCTGTCTCTATCCTGAATGCAAACGTGGTATAAAAAAAGTTCATTTTTTATTGGTGTGTGTCTGTCTGTGTCTGTGTGTAGAAGAATAGAGACACGTGCTCAGACAAAAAAAAACTGTATTAAACCACATCAAACTGAAGCAACCATGTTTCATTTGTGCCCTTCAAAACTGTCAGATGAGACGATTTTGAAGTAGTCTGTGGGGGGGGGGAAGCATCCACGGCAACCTGGGCGCCTACAACCGCCCACCCCACACTGTCATAGGTGATGCTAATAAAAACCACCAACCAAGCACTTACCTTCAGGGTGGGTCCTGCAAGCTGTGCACAGGTATCTGGAGTCGTTGTTCCAGCAAACTTCCTGTGGTGCCTGTTCTCTTAGGTTATGTGATGCACCACTTTTATGCCAGGGCAGTCCGTGGTTTGCTTGGATGGGTTGTGTAACCCTGGGCATGGACAGAGATGCATATTCCTTAGGAGCCCATGGGGAGGAGAGTGAGAGGTTGTGGTGTGACCACACCATGCCCATGATCATCTTGAACAATTCGGGGATTTACATTGTTCTGTTGCACTGTCCCAGGTACATCAGCATGCTTGTTAAGAGCACCGAGTGAGGGATATCAGCAAGTCCCATGCTTATGTATGCAATGCTTGCTTGCTTGAGGAGAGCATTATCCTCTTCGCTTACCTTACCTAACCAGATTCAGGCATGTGACATTGAATAATACGGGATGGGATGGGATGGGAGACTAATGAATTAACTTGTTATAACAAAGAAAAAGTGTTAACACTGGCAAATAAGCAATAATGTCTTTACAGGGCGCAGGTCATGTTGATACTGTCACACCAGGTGGTTGGGCACGAGTCAATCAATCAATCAATCAAATCTTTATTTATCCAGGCGAACATCATTGAGCACAGCTCATTTGCAAGATGGACCTGGTAAGGTCAAAGTTCAATTTACATAGTTACAACAGTTATACAAACGCATACAAAATGGTCTATTATATACAGAGTTCAAAAACCACACTGTCTAAACATACATCCTAAGCATAGTATTCAGTACTTCATTGTTTAACATAGAATAATAGAGGACAAGAGGAGTGGATTGCCTAGTTGGTGGGGAACGTAGAAGGTGATATTAGTTTATAAAGTGGATGGGTAAGTGATGCCTGAGAAAGGGCTGGGGCCTGTACTGGGGGTTGAATGACAGGGGTATAGGGCTATGATGTATGTAAGGAAGTGATGGGAGCTGGATGAAGGGTGGGGTGTAATGCATCTGAGGGGTGGAGGCACTTGATAAGGGTGGATTCATTCCATGGAATGACTGTCTGAGGAGGGGGAAGGATAAGATTAGCATTACTATTATAATACTCTAGTACTTGTGGAAACAGTTACCGAGTGCATCCAATACATAAGGCATGATGTTATCCTACCATGACACACACCCTGGAGGGCATTATTGCTATTATACAATGGTGTGTTGTTATACAGAGTTAAAAAAAAATAATTTTAAAGATGGTTTATTTGGTGTGGAAAATTATTTTTAAGAGAAGATACAAAAAAACACACTAATGCTAACAATCATCAAGAGGTTCACGGAGAGGCTGAGACTAGACCTGTGATGAATCAGATGTACTGGGATAACATCATGGGTCTAGCCCAAGACTGACCAATCAGAGGCCAGCATTCATTCTTGTCATTGTATAATCGCATTTTTTATGTAATCTTTGTAAATAAGGGCTCATGCTGTGAGGATGCACATGCTGGGATGTTTCCCATACCATCCATGTTTATAGGTATACTGAGGTGGCACAGCCATTTGCTGCACTTCCTTGAAACATGCTTTTGCACTCCTCAAGGGTGGGAGGCTAGCTCAAGCAGACATTTCAAGAAGTTCAGGATCCACTATAAGGGCTGGACTTGGAAGGTTATGTAAGCAGCAAAGGGGGTGAGAGACAGTGAGCTATCCACCTGGAGGTTCAGGTGGAGGCAAAATTAGGTCAAGACTGATCTGAATTGAAGCTGAGGGAGGTCCTGTCCACTTGAGAAGGAAGTTAAGTTCCTTACATATTTTCAACTTTACAAGTAAGTCCTCACTCCCAAGGCAGAAGAATGAAGAACTGAATACAAAACAGATCTCGTCAGTTTTTCAACTCTGGTCTCAGGAGGAGTTGGACGAGAGCAGGCTGCAGTAAACTGGTGGGGTGGGGAAGTGCTCTGACTTGGCCTGGGCTGGTCCCTCCCAGGAGTTATTCAGCTGTAGTCTTAAATGTTTTTTGGGCATTATCTGATGCTGGTTGATTTGTTTGCATTACGCAAGCCACCCGCCCTCTTCACTGTCATGATACGTGAAAATCAGGACTTTTTTGTTACTCCCCCCCTTCCGTAAAAATAACAAACTATGCCCCTGCCCTGGACAAATCTTCTGGGGAACACAAGCAATGGGAGAGGAGCCGGGATAATTAATGTTTGTTGCAAAGCAACTTGGGAGTAAAATTCTCTTCTACAATTGCATCCAAAACATAGAAACGATTATGACATGACATAACATATAATGCAAAATTTCAAAATAAATGCTCTGAAATTATTAAGAAAGCAAAGTTTACCCTAACAATTGTACTGACTGCACAACAGTCCATTAATCCTGGTTTTAAAGTGTGAAATTGGTAAAATAAAAAAATTCAATATTTAACTTTTTCCATATTACATCCCAAGTGCATGGCACAGATACTGCAAAGGTATATTCCCCAAATTTTGTTCGATATCTAGGCATAGAATAATTTGATAATTTTGTTGATCTAAGCTTGTAATTATTATTAAGGCCCATCCTGGACTTGAGAAGTCTAAACTTCTACATTCAGTACAAGAAGTTCAGGATGGTTACCCTGCAGGGCCTCCTGCCTCTGCTGCAAAAGGGAGGCTGGATATGCTTCCTAAACATGTGGGATGCATACCTGTGCATCAAGGTTTGAACTCCTCACAGAAATTACCTCAGGTTCCTGTATCTGGGGCAGCACTACCAGTTCACGGTAGTGCCCATTGGCTTGTCTTCTGCGCCATGGGTCTTTACCAAATGCTAAGTGGTGGCAGCAGCAGCCCTCAGGAGCGAGGGACTGTATACCTTCCCCCATCTGGACATCTGGTTGCTCAAAGCTCAGTCCAAGGAGCAGCTATCTCACACCCTAGCACGTACCAGATGGCTTTCAGCACTCTAGGGATCATGGTCAGTCTGCCCAAGTCAGTCTTGACCCCTTGCCAGCATCTCCAGTACATCGAAGCTATACTGGACACAGCCCAGGGAGCAGTCTTTTTGTCCCAGGACAGGGCAGAGCACTTGACTGTGCAGGCCCAGCTACTTTACAGCAGCCAGTATGTCACAGCCAGGACATTCCTTCGGTTGCTAGACCTTATGGCAGCAACCACTGTCATGGTTCCCCTGGAAAGACTGCATATGTAGATCCCTCAGTGGACATTAAGGGTTAAACGGGATCAGCACACCGACCATCTATAACAGAGGGTTCTAGTAACTTTGCCAGCAAAGAAGGTGCTTCATTGGTGGATAGAATCCAGCAACTTGCTCAAAGGGGTTCCCTTCCTTATCCCTTTCCCTCATCAGATCCTCGCCACAGATGCTTCCGGGATGGGCTAGAGGGTGCATCTGGAGCCTCACCAGACCCAAATTACATGTACTAAAGTGGAGAGCTCCCTCCACATAAACATTTTAAAGATAGACATATAGACTTTGATGACAGATAAGGACCACTTGGCCCACTTACTTTTCGGATAAGCTGCAGATCCTAGTTAACCAACAGCCTACTTCCTCCTACCCTCAACTAGAATTGCCTTATGTCTGTCCCATGCATTCTTGAATTCCTCCACTGTTTTTGACCCCACTACCTCCTCTGGAAGGCTGTTCCATGCGTCCATCACCCTCTTTGTGAAAAAATATCATTGCCCCTGAGCCTTCCCCTCCTTATCTTCAAATTGTGCCCCCTTGTTCTTGCACGTCTCTTTTTCTGAAAGATGATACCCTCTTGGACTTTGTTGATTCCCTTGAGGTACTTGAATGTTTCTGTCATGTCCCCCCTCCCTCCTTTCCTCTAGGGTATATATATATTAAGCTCCTTTAGTCTCTCTTCATATGGCTTCTGGTGCAGACCCTTCAACATTTTAGTTGCCCTCCTCTGGATTGGTTCCATTGTGTCTATGTCCTTGCAGAGATGGGGTCTCCAGAACTGCACGTAGTACTCCAGATGGGGACTCACCAACTGTCTGTACAGAGGGATGACAACTTCATTTTCTACTGGTGATGCCTGTCCCTGTGCATCCCAGTATCCCTCCAGCCCTCCTTACTGCATTTTCACATTGCTTGCCTACCTTTAGGTCATCTAATATGACTGTCCCCAGGTTCCGTTCCATTTTTGTTGTTGTTAGTACCTCTCCCCCATTGTATACACTTCCCCTGGGTTTTTGTTTCCCAGGTGCATTACTTTGCACTTTTTTGCATTGAATCTAAGCTGCCATACTTTTGACCATTCCTGCAACCTTGCCAAGTCCCTTCTCATCCTTTCCACCCCCTTGTGTATCAACTCTGCTGAAAATCTCTCATCTGCAAAGAGATATACTTTTTCTTCCAGCCCCTCCATAATGTCACCTATAAAGACATTAATAAAGAGGATCGGTCCCGGTACTGAACCCTGTGATATCCCGCTAGTAATCTCCCTTTCCTCGGAGTGGACTCAGTTTACTATTACTCTCTACGTCCTGTTCTCCAGCCAATTTTTTACCCAGGCTACCACACTGGGACCCACTCCCAGGCTAGCTAATTAAGTCCAGTACCCTCACTTTTGTATGGCTTGACTCTGTGGCCATGTTTATTGTGAACCACACTGTTTGGTGATCACTTGTTCCCGGATGGCTACCCACTTCTAAATCTGAGTTCCTCTCTTCATCCCTATTTGAGAGTACCAGGTCTAGGATTGCTCCCTCCTAAGTGGGTTCCAACACTAGCTGTCTGAGGCATGCCCCCCATAGGGCATTGAGAAGGACCCTGTTCCTGGATGTGGTTGCAGTAAATGGGCTCAAGTTAACATCTGGCATATTCAGGTCCCCCATCAATAATATGTCCCATTTTTCTGCCATTCTAAGGATGCCTTCTATCATTTTCTTGCCCCTTTCGTTCCCCTGAGATGGGGTCTGTAATCGACACCGTGCGGATTGTGGTGCCATTTCCTGTCTCTGAGGTGACCCACAGTGCTTCCTGTCCTCCCTGTTTACCCTTTAGGTCCATTGCTTTGATCCCTTCCCTTACGTAGAGAGCTATTTCTCCTCCTTTTTTACCCTAGCTGTCCCTCCTGTAGTTTGTGTACCCTGGTATGTTGACATCCCAGTCATCGTTCTCTATGTACCATGTTTCTGTGACTGCCATGATATCCAGTTGTCCCTCTTCAATTAAGGCCACTAGTTCAGGGAGTTTATTACCCAGACTATGGGCACTGTTACTCATCACCCTCCATTTTGTGATGGCCTTACCCCTTTTAGCCCCATCCCTGCCAGTACTGCCTTTGCCTTTTTCTCCATTGACCTCTGTCCTGGTTCCTATCAACTTCTCTACCTTGATGGAACATGGACTGTCAATGAGGGCCATTCTGTATGGCCTGCAAGCCTTTCAGGATTACCTGTCCCCGGGCCTCTTCTGGCACAGACTGACAACATCAGTGTGGTTCATTACTTAAACAAGCATGGGGGGACTCATTCATACTCCCTGTACAGAGAAGGGATGAGGGTTTGGTACTGGGCTCTAGAAAATGGCTATGAACTGTTGGCAGTCCATGCCTCAGGTGCCCAAAACATCTTGACAGATAGACTAAGCAGGTCACACCCCAGAATGCATGAGTGGGAGCTGCTGACCTCAGTAGTGGATGACCTGTTTGACAGGTGGGGTCATCCAAAGTTGGATTTTTTTGCGTCCCCACTCAACGCAAAACTGCCGCTTTTCTGCTCGCTTGCTCCAGGGCCTGGAGTCTTCTGACAAGACTGTGACAGGAGATCCTGCCATTCTTGAGGACCGACCTTTTCTTAAATCTGTTGCTATAGTTCTTCTATTTCTTAGCCTAATCTATACTTTACAATTTGTAGTGCTTAAGGTTGGCCACCTATGGGCACCTCCTCCCCTTTCTTGGCTATGCTATAGTGTCCTCTTTAATTTTCCTTTTCCCTTTCAGGTCCTTGTTTAGTTATTGTTGTGACCTCCAAGCTGATGTAAAACAACAGACTGTGTTCCTCGTTGTTGGATTTAGTATGCAGTGGCACTATGTCATAAAATACATTGGTGTATATACTTTATGTTTATGAAACCTGTAAATGTTAAAAATGCCATGGCACTAGGTGTTTTTGATAAAGGTAAAAACTACTAGGTGACTGTATTATAGAAATTAAGTTACCAGGGTAGATATCAGAAACCCCCCCGTGTTGTGTTGTTAAATGCATGTAAATTGCTACCATGCATTCCTGCTATAAACTGAGCCAGACTGGAATTTAATGGTGATGTGCATATACATCCCTTGATTATTTGTATTTTGGGAGTATGTGTGATGCGTTTCTTTGAAACTTAGCTTTATTGCCAATGCCTTTTGGGGTAGCCCTTCCTTCAGTGCTTCTGCACTGAGGTTCTTTGTCTTTAGCTTGTTTTGTTTGTTTGTTTTTTTTGTGAGCCCCCACCACGGAAACAAACAAGGTCCACATAGGGGATGCTGAATCTCAATGGAAAAGTTAGATCAGTGGATCAGTGGATGAGTAGGAGCTGACCAAGTGTAGAGGAGAGACTTGCATAGTCTGTTGCTACAAACTGATGTATTGACAAAGGGATATGACATTGCTGAAGGTTATTTCCTGTACAGTATTTTGAATAAACATCACACAGAGATTGTGTGTTGAACCTGAAGTTTGGTGTCTGGTCCATCTGTTATCCTACAACCCCTCCAAAGTGGGATAACTTGCTGGAAGCATCTGGATTGGCTGAAGAAGGATGTTTTTACAGTGGATATTGCCCAGATATCCCAGGTGGACCGATGCACCAGGAGTTGCCAGAGGAGAACCCGGAGAAGAAAGTCTGTGGAGTTCTGACCAGAATCATGGCTGACAGACAGAGAGAAGCTGCTGCCTGGACTGGACCTGGGAGTTCGGAGGAACATCAAGCCTGAAGATAATGAAGAGTTGCAAAGGGATGAGGAACTACCGTGAGGTCAAGGAAGACCGGAGGTGTGAGAGACAACACCCAGGAGGTGGAGACCCTGATGAGGATGATCCACTGGATGAGTGGGCAATGGCTGGAGGCACACCAACTATGCAGAGAGGTGGAACACCAGTGCCAGGTGCTCAAGAGATCCCTGCTGGAGAGTTTGGATAAAGAATCAGAGGAGAAGTTTTCATGGGCTCAGCTGGAGGAGGACCCCCTGACTGATCAGGGTATTCCTTTGTTACCTGTATTTCCAGGCTGCTACCAGTTGGAGGTCAGAGATGCTAGTATGGAACTTGAATGTGAGACCCCAGGTAAGACTGTGCCTAGTGATATTGTGCTGGGGTTGAAGACTCTAAGCGAGCTAGAAGAAGCCTATGAGGCTGAAGGGACTTTTTCTTGTATTGATGCAGCTAAATCTATTAACAGTATTGACTGGGGGTATACTGCAGGCTAAAGATGCTAATGTTGCCAAACTGTTACAGTATGTTAAGGTCAAGGAGGGTATGCAGATTAATGGTGGTGTGGGGGCAAAACAATGTTGGTGGTACGAACTAAAGGGTGTTCTGTACTACATGAGGCCCAACCCCTGTACAAAAAGTGTGGATGCTCATGCAGTGGTACCTGAGGTGTACAGGCAACAAGTGATGGAGGCCGCTCACTTTAGTCCCTGTGGGCACCTGCGCCATGGTGGGGTATTAGCTTGAGTAACCCCATATTATTACTGGCCAGGAAAATACAGACAGGTGACAGCCATCTTAAGACCTGTCTTATGTGCAACTAGATAGAGGTACCCGCTGGGGACAGCAGAGGAACTAGTACCCTGGGTGTGGAAAGCATGTCCCAAAGGGTAGAGGGTCATTAAAGAAAAAATGGCACCGTTAGAAAAAGGGAAACCTCCCACACAGGTCACAAGGTACCAGATGGTAACAGCTGAATTAAGCACAAATATTTAAAAAGGATTGGAACCTATGTTGGGGTAACACCAAGAGCGTCTACCCTCAGGTGTCTGTATCAGTAGCAAGTGAAATGAATGGATCAAGAGACATGGTGGGTTTATATAGGGGGTTGTATCTAGGACTGGGACCCTGCTTAAAACCGATGTGTCTGGTAGGGTGGGAGCAGGTACTCACTCACTCCAGAGAAAGTCTTTCTATGGTACTGGACTTTACAGCTGTCCAGATTTTTGGTCAGTAAAATATGATGGACTTCCCTAAAAGGAGATGGTGCAGGAACGATACAATTAGAAAAAAATCTGAACAGAGCTTTACCACGACTCCAGCGTAGGGCTGTTGCTGCACCACACACGAGGTGGCCAACCCCCACATGAAAGCAGTCCAAAGGGGAGAAAGTGGTGCGCAATAAAGAACCAGGCAGCACTCTAGTAAAATGTTCAAAATAAATTAATTTACTGTTTTACTGAGTGCTCACAAAGTTGCATATGTAGGAAATCCGAGTAGCTAACCCATAGTGCCTCGACTCAATAGCACCTCGACTCAGAGTCTTCAAGGGGTGGAGCTACTAGGGCAAGCTACTCCTTAAGTACAAACATTAGATAATGGCATCACATTTCTACAGTTTCTTAAAGTGACAGTTTTATTTTTTTTCTTCATGGCAATTACATCTTAATCCTTTCATCTCAGTCACTATTTCATTTGTACTTAAAGATTGATTCCTGCTTCAAAAAAGGCATTAAATAACCTCACTAATACAAACAGTATAAAAAAAAATCACTGGTTCAGAGAATAGCAAATAATGTTCAAAAACACTATCAAATCCTATAAGTTATTGGGATCCTGGGTCTGATAAGCATCAAGGCTGCATAAATCAGTACTCCAACAGGCAGGTGCCAACCGGGTAGGTAGGAGCCCAGATAGGAATGGTGTGTTATGCCTGTAAGTGGAAAATGATAAGGAGAAAGTGAATAATGAAAACAACACTGGGTATAATCTTCTAGTGTGTCAATATATAAATTCATAAATATAGCTAACACCAGTGTCTCAAATAATCTATGAAAAGGTCCAAATATTCTGCTAACCCTGAGATAATAATCAGCATGTTATACAGTAATGCTAAATATGAGTAATTGCTCATTTAAAAAAATAAAAAAATTACTAAACATAATTTTATCTCTTATTTTGGTCAGGTTATTAGCCCATCTCACTTGTAAATCACTACTGTGGATTTGTGGACTCTGTTGTACCTGTTCTGCACCTGCAGCCCCAGTGGGTAAAGTCTGTCAGTCCGTCGTGCCAGAATAAAATCTACTCTTGGCTCTGGTTCTGTTTGTGAAAATTCTTCTGTGATTGGACTGTGTGTTTCAGTGGTGCTCCACCCCCCCCCCCCCGTGCCATGGCCCATCCCAGTTAAAATACAAATGCTTTTTGTGTCCCTTTTTCCCTCTGAGAGTCAAGCCAGGTAAACACCCTAGCGTGGGGAGAGTGAGGACAGTTTGTTGCCAAAGTGAAGCAACACTTACACTACCTTCATCTAATGTGTTTTTGTGAATACAATTTCCATGGAGGCAGTATAGCGTAATGGTTAAGGGCACTGACCTGCAAACCTAGGGACCTGGGTTTGAATTCATCAGCCCCCACTTGCACACTGTGTGACCCTGAGCAAGTCACTTAACTTTATTGTGCTCCCAGGTCATACCTGGAAACAAGGTCTGGCTCAGTTTAGGCCCTATGAAGAGTACTGTGTGCAGTTCTGGACACCACACAATACAGCATTTGTATTGAGACTTGAGGGCTTGCAGAGGAGGGCAACCAGAATGGTGCGTTGTGCCAGAGGTATGATCTATGGGGAGAGGTTGAAAGAGCTGAATATGTTCTTACTGCAGTATAGGAGACTTAGGGGAGACCTTTTGTCTGGTATATAAAGCATTTAACAACCCAGAATTGTGGGAATGCTTAGAATTGATAAAACGAGCATTAGATAGAAGAGTTAGATAACACAGTCTGAAGCTTAGAGAAGGTTTTAGGGATAATATTAGGAAGTAATGGTTCAACCAAAGGGTCATCTCTGTATGGAATGACCTTCCGATGAAAAGTGTGGACAGTACTTCTATGGACCAGTTTTAAAAAACTGCTAGATGTAAATAGGAAGGCAAAAGGCAGAATGGGATTTGTGGGGTTTTCAATATAAACAGTCAAGTCACAATGCCTAATAACTTATGACTTGTAAACTCCTATGAGTCCTATGATAGTGTGCCTTTACTGGTTAAACAATTTCTTTTCCCCTTTCCCCATGGTTAATATATGTAATACATTTACAGAATATACAATGCCATCAGGACACTTATCACAGGTGGAGAGTGATGAGGAATTCCCTCTTGGTGATGTAAAGGTGGAAGAGTCTGAACAGGACATGGATCATTATGAAGACACCCCCAGTAGTAAGTACTTTGTAAATGGTTAGATACGGGTCATACATGGTAATATTCACGCTTTAAGGGGAAATATTTAATTAAATTGAAGAATATTGTTGTATTATTCAAGAGTAGGATGGTTATAACATTGCCCTACACTCACGGGAGAGGTTTGGAGTCCTTGTGACTCTAAGCTGGTTAGTTTCTGTAAAACAAAATAGTTTTGTGAATGTAGCACATTTACATTTGCTTCATTGGCAAGCATTTAAACTAGCCAAGGGGGGGGGCACTGAAAAGGAAAAGGGAAATCCTAGCCCCCCCCAAAAAAAAATCAGGGTAGTTAGTGAGGTAAACACCAAGATAGAGCGGTCGATAGGGAGAAGGGCAGGGGTAAACAGAGAAAAAAACAAAGACAGTAAGGACAGGGGTGGGGCATAAAGGAATAAGGCCATAAAAAAATGGAGGGTAATAAGTACCAGTACCTGTAGTCTAGGTAACAAGCTCCCTGAACTGGTGGCCATGATGGAAGAGGGATGCCTGGATATTGTGGCAGGCACAGAAACATGGTACACAGAGAACCATGACTGGGATGTCAACATACCAGAGTACACAATCTACAGGATGGACAGGGAAGGTTGAAGAAGAGGAGTAGCTCTCTATGTAAGGAAAGGGATCAAAGCAACAGAACTAAAGGGTAAACAGGGAGGAGTGGAGGCACTGTGGGTCACCCTGGAGACTGGAAATGGCACCACAGTCCACACAGGGGTTGTATACAGACCCCCATCTCAGGGGGAGGAAATGGACAAGGAAATGATAGAAGGCATCCTTAGGATGGCAGAGAAAAGGGAAATATTGCTGATGGGGGACCTGAATATGCCAGATGTTAACTAGAGCACCTTTGATGCAGCCACATCCAGGAGCAGGGCCATTCTCGATGCCCTACAGGAGGCATGCCTCACACAGCTAGTTTTGGAACCCACTGGGGAGGGAGCAGTCTTAGACCTGGTACTCTCAAATAGAGACAGAGAGAGGATCTCAGCTCTAGAAGTGGGTAGCCATCTGGGAACAAGTGACCACTAAACAGTGTAGTTCACGATAAACTTAGCTGTAGAGTCAAGCCATACAAAAGTGTAGGTACTGAACTTCAGGAGGGCTGATTTTGTCAAAATGGGAGAGTGCCTCAGAAAAGCACTTGTAAACAGGCAAGAAGGTGGGGTGGAGCAACAATGGGGAAACATCAAAACTGCCATCACAGAGGCAACAAGCCTTTGTGTGAAGCAAATAAATCAAAATGAAAAAAAACACTACGGTTTTCAAAAGAAGTGGCAGGGAAAGTTAGGGAGAAAAAGATAGTATTCAGGAAGTATAAGGAAACACAGAAGGAGCAGGACACCAGTTAAAGCAGAAGGAAGTGGGGAAGGCAGTCAGAATAGCAAAGGCCCAAACCAAGGAAAAGATAGCCAACTCAGTTAAGAAGGGGGATAAAACCTTTTATAGGTACATTAGGGAGCAAAGAAAAACTAAGGCAGGGATACTGAGGCTGAATAAAGAGGAGGGTGGTTGGGCAGAGAGGGACAGTGAAAAAGCGGGGATACTGAACGCATACTTCTGCTCAGTATTCACAAAGGAAGAGGAGAGGGAGGTACCTAATCTAGTCAATAGAAGCATTAGGGGTAGGGGAGTTGATATCAGTCCTTTCACAGAAAAAAAGGGTTCTGAAAGAACTCCTAAAACTGAAGGTGGATAAAGCAATGGGGCCTGATGGGATTCACCCCAGAATTCTAAAAGAACTAAGGAGAGAACTAGTAACACCACTGACTACCCTTTTTAACAAATTATGGGATGATGGTGTGGTACCTGAGGACTGGAGGAGAGCAGGTGTGATTCCCCTTCATAAACGTGGGAGCAAGACAGAGGCAGGAAACTACAGACCTGTCAGTTTGACCTCAGTGGGTAGGGAAAATGATGGAATCACTTCTGAAGGAAATAATTGTTGACTACCTAGAGGCCAGTGGGGCACAGGACCCAAAGCAGCATGGATTCACAGCAGGAAGGTCATGTCAGACGAATCTAATCTACTTCTTTGACTGGGTGATCAAAGTAGTAGACCAGGGAGGGGCTGTGGATATGGCCTACCTAGACTTTAGCAAAGCATTTGACACAGTCCTGCACAAAAGATTAATAAACAAATTAGCCAGCCTGGGAGTGGGTCCCAGTGTGGTAGCCTGGGTAAAACATTGGCTGGACAACAGGACACAGAGGGTAATAGTAAACGGAGTCCACAGTGAAGAAAGGGGGATTACTAGTGGGGCACAGCAGTGTTCAGTAATGGGGCTGGTCCTCTTTAATGTCTTTATAAGTGACATTGCAGAGGGACTGGAAGGAAAAGTATGTCTCTTTGCAGATGACACAAAGATCTGCAACAGGGTTGATATACAAGGTGGGGTGGAAAGGATGAGAAGGGACATGGCAAGGCTGGAGGAATGGTCAAATGTATGGCAGCTTAGATTCAATGCAAAGAAGTGCAAAGTAATGCACCTGGGAAACAAAAACTCAGGGGAAGAGTACACGGTGGGGGGTGAGATACTGACAACAACAGAATGGAAAGGGACCTGGGGGTAGTTATATCAGATGACCTAAAGGTGGGCAAGCAATGTGAGAAGGCAGTAAGGAGGGTTGGGGGGATACTGGGATGCATAGGGAGAGGTATCACCAGTGGCAAACAGGAAGTTGTCATCCCTTTGTACAGACAGTAGGTGAGACCACATCTGCAGTACTTCTGGAGACCCCATCTCCGCAAAGACATAGTCAGGGTGGAGGCTGTCCAGAGGAGAGCAACCAAAATGGTGCAGGGTCTGCACCAGAAGACATATGAAGAAAGACTAAAGGAGTTTAATATGTATAGCCTTGAGGAAAGGAGGGAGAGGGGGGACATGATAGAAACTTTCAAGTACCTCAAGGGAATCAACAAAGTCCAAGAGGGTAGCATCTTTCAGAAAAAGAGATGTGCAAGAACAAGGTGGCACAATTTGAAGATGGGGGAGGCTCAGAGGTAATGTGAGAAAGTATTTCTATGGAGAGGGTTGTAGATGCATGGAACAGCCTTCCTGAGGAAGTCATGGAGTCAAAAACGATGAATTCAAGAATGCATGGGACAAACATAAGGCAATTCTAGTGGGGGGTAGGAGGACATAGGCTGTTGGTTAACTAGGATCTGCAGCTTATCCATTAGGTAGGAAAATGGGCAGACTAGGTGGGACAAGTGGTCCTTATCTGCTATCAAATTCTATGTTCCTTTGCTCAGCACCAGTCCTTTGTGCTGGATGCTGCCCTTGTCACTAAGTTTAAACAGTAAAAAAGGACTAAAGGGGCACTTCAGCCTATAAAATTAACAACTTTAAGAAAATAAAAAAAAAAAGTGAGAGAAACCTTTCCCTTCAGCAGCCGCTTTCCGACCACATGAATGCGCCGAAACCTAATGGGACCGCACAGAGAGGATGTCTATTTATTTTATATAGTTGCTGTGGGAAAAAACAATCCCCAGCAATTATGTAAAATAAAACATGGGGTGGTGTGTTTAACTCGAGATTTTGCACACACCCTTCATTGTTGGATGCTTAAACAATCCCTTGAGCTTCGCTCTTGGGGTTCATGTAGCATTCAACACCTCGGGGTGTGTGTAAAATCTTGTTAAACACACCACCCCAGGCATTATTCTGTATATCGTTACTGGTGACCCTATTTATTGACTGGATTGTAAGACCTCCGAAACACTGTAATAACCCGAAAACGAGTCATTGTGGTGTTCACTGCACTTTTTTTTCACCTCCAGTGTCACTCAACTCTACTGCACCACTTCATTGGCTTGTGTTCTATGTGTGTGTGGGCAGGCAGAACAGTACTACAAAAATGGCGCTCGGTTCTCCACTTTCCGGCAAACCACTGTTCTTTATAACCCACTCCCAATATTTATTAGATTTTTTTTAATTCTTTATCTGGTTGATCCTGTCTTTAAAATGGGAAAAAATATCTGGTTGATCCAGCTGTGCCTCTGGATTGGGAGATGCCGACTCCGAGGGCGATCCTACCACAGTTACAGCTGAGAGCTTCAAAAAGGTACCAAAAAAGTCAGTTTGAAAGAGCAAGGGAGAAAGTGTGTGTGTGTGTGTGTGTCTGTAAGTAGGGAAAGAGACTGTCAAGCACGACCAAGCCAGGAGACTAACTCCCTGTACCAGCAATAATAAAAAATAACAGTTCTAGCGACATGGATATGTTGTTCATCCACACTTATTGGCAGGTTCCTTGCCGCTTTAAATCTTGCCGGAAGGTCTTCAAGCTGGCTCCTCCCACCCACCCGGGTGGTAAAACTCTCGGATCCGCCCCATGACGCCAGATCTTCATTACCGCTTGGAAACTCAGGTTCCCTCCTTAACGCTCTGCGTATAAGACCGGTTCCTAATTCTTCAAATTTTTTGAAATTAAAAAGTTTTTGCTAAAAAGACTTCTCGTCTTCTCCTCAGGCCATGGCGGACAAATCGACTCGGTTCTCGGAGATGCCCTTGCGGGCAGAAGATGTCTCGGACGGATCCGCACTCCACGTGCGTTTACTGCTTGGGCCTTGAGCACGACCCGCAGGCCTGCGACCTGTGCTCTTCCTTTTCGGCCTACGTCCTTGAAGACCGTGCTGCCCGTTTACAACTGGGGCGTCCCGAGAAGAGATTTCCTCTGGTTAAGTCAAAAGAGGCCCGGTCAGCGGTGTCCGCAGCGGCGGGCTCGGCGGATCAGCTCGAGCAAATGATCGCCCTCGAAGAGGAGGCGGCTCGGGCCGCTTCTACCTTGGCTGTGGCATTTGTCCCGCTATCTCTCGGTGCCTCTTATTCGGCTTCTTTTAAGGAGCTTTGTCTGACCCTCTCGACAAAAGGTGAGGGTCCAACTTCTTCTGGACCGCTTCGGTCCAAAGAGAGACAAGAGTAAGTCTCACTCGTCGACGCCTTGGGAGCGGGAAAGATCCCTCCCCTAGTTGTCGTCAACACTTCGGTCGACCCCTCGGTTTCGTCACTGGTTCCACGGTGTCCCCTGGCCAGGCCAGTTGACCGAGACTCCGCTGACGCTGGTCGAGATTTTCTCGACCCATTGGATGGGTTGTCGGCTGAGAAGCTGAGAATCCTCTCCCGGTTCCCCGGTGGGAGTTGAGGATCCCGCTGGCTCGCTCTGTGCCTCCGGGTTCCGGAGCCTCGTGGAATCGTCCGAATCAAGGGAGTGCCGATTCCTACACCTCCTCGCACCGCCCCTGCCTAGCCGAGGTTCTCGGTCTTGACGCCTTATGTCCAGCCGATCCCGCCATTATAGGCGATCTCGGTCTCGGCACCGCGGCAAGCGGCGCCGCCGCTCTTCCTCCTCCTCAGACGAGGGGAGGCTTCGGCGCAAGTTGCTTCGGAGGTATGAGGAACTCATGTGGCAACAGCTCCTTCTGACCGGGAATAAGCCAACGCCATGGTCTTCCCCGGCCATTAAGTGGCTGTCACCGGAGCGGCCGAGACAACCCCTCGTTTTAGCCGAGGAGCCTGTTCCCAGGCCAGTTGTTCGGCCAATTCCAGCTGCCCCACCGATTCCGGTGGAACCTCCGCCCACAACTCGTTAGTTGGGGCTCCGACCAAAATTCTTAGTCGGCTCAGGGACTGCCCCATAGGCTGTCTGTCACCCTCACTCCCGATAGACCTCGGCAGGTGGAGGGTGGCTCAGGCCCCAGGCAGTTTTTGAGGACTCTTCCGAGTCCAAGGATGATTCCTCCTTTCTAAGCGAATGGACTTGGAGTCCTCAGGAGGACAGTCGGTGGATGATAGCCCTTCGTCCTTCCTAGGATTACTCGCTCATCTCGGAGTCCACCGATGAAGCTTGAACCTGCTTAAACGGGCCGGGTATCCCTCATGGAGATTCTGGACCGAGGGATTCCCCTACGGAGGCTCTTCCGTGGCTGAGGCCATAGTAGGTCCGCCTTGAGCTCTGGCAGTGCCTTGCTTCCTGCGCCCGCCAGGATGGCCAGGAAGTATCGCGGTCCCTACCAGTTCCCTGTCCGGTTTTGGAACACCCCTCGGCTGAGGTTGGTTACCGACAGCGTTTTCTTGTGGCGTGCCAGGAGCGCTAGGGATGTGGACAAACCTCCGACAAGGAGTCCAAGAAATTGGACTATGCCGGGAAAAGTCTATGCTACGTCCTCTCTCGGCCTTCGCCAGGCCAGTTCGGCCGTCCTCATGGCACATTTTCTCATGCCCTGTTGGGCTCCCTGGATGAGGTTGTCCCTCATCTTCCCGCGGATCTGCAGACTATGGTCAGGCAGGTGCGGGACCAGGGCAGGGCAGTGGCCAAACAGCAGCTCCAGACTGCTTTAGACATTGGGGACTCATGTGCCAGGTCTGTGGCGGCCGCAGTGGCTATGCGTCGGGCTTGGCTGAGGATATCCACCTTTATGTCGGATACCCAGCACAAGTTGGTGGATGTTCCCTTTTTGGGGACTGACCTCTTCGGCCCTGGGGTGGAAGGTCACCTGCAGAGGATCGAGAAGTCCAATGCTACCTTGGACTCGGTCTCTTCCGCTCAGAAGGACAAAGGCCGCAAACCACAGCCTAAGCCCTTTCGGTCTTCTGCGCCTGCTCATCCGCCCAGCAGCGTCAGGGCTAGACAGGCTCGGGCTTGGCATCCCAAACCCAAGCTCCGGTCCTCCAACAGGAAGCAGGGAGGTAAGGCCCAGGAGGTCCCTCGCCGGTCCTCCTCCAAGCCTGCCCAGTGACGGGCTGAGGGGTGTCGCCCCAACCCCGCCCACCACTCCCAGGTTCCCCGTGGGGGATGGCTCCGCATCTTCCTTTCCACCTGGTCCGTTATTACCACGGACAGGTGGGTACTGGAGGTGTGGGAAAAGGCCTGCCTCTAGAATTCGAGCAGGCCCCGCCTCTTCAGAGCCGCCGCACTGGGGCCTTGGGTCCGAGGCCTCACTGTCGGCTCATCGGGCCGACATCGCTCTCCTCCTCCAAAAGGAGGTGATCAGGGAGGTGGCGGACCCTCCCTCAGACCCGGGGTTTGTGTCCAGGTACTTCCTGGTTCCGAAACGGATGGGGCTGGCGCCCCATTCTCGACCTACACGACCTGAACAAGTTCCTAAGGTCTCGAACCTTCAGGATGGTCACTCTGGCTCAGATAATACCATCCCTGGAACACGGCGTGTGGTTTTGCTCTCTGGACCTGCAGGACGCGTGCTTTCAAGTCCCTATCCGTCTCAAACATTGGAGATTCCTTTGCTTTTGAGCGGAGGGATCTCTCTTGATTCGAGCCATGCCCTTCGGCCTGTCTCCAGCTCCCAGGGTCTTCACCAAACGCATTGCAGTGGTGACAGCTTTCTTGTGCGCCGAGGGTCCGGTGTACCTTACCTGGACGATGGTGATAGCAGCCCCTCCAGACAGGAGGTGGAGCGGTCCAGAGATCTGGCCCTCCAGGTTTGCTCTCAAGTCGGCCTTCTTATTAACGAGGCCAAGTCGGAACTCGAGCCGAAGCAGGCGATTCTGTTTATCGGGGCAGAGCTCGACTCTCTTCGAGCTAGAGCACGGCTCCCGGCGGACAGGGCCGAGGTTCTTACCTCCTTTGCCCAATCATTTCTGGTTGGGCAATTGCACCCTGCCCGGGACTTCCTGCGCCTCCTGAGTCTCATGGCGGCCTGTACCAGCGTGGTCCGTTGGGCACGCTGGCACATGCGCGCCTTCAGTGGGACTGGCCAGCCAGTGGTCACAACGCTGCATCCATTGGACCAGCTAGTGATGGTGACCCAGGAGATGTGGAACGCCTCCGTGGTGGACCATTCCATCTCTCTGCAGGAGGGCATCCCGCTTGTCCGCCCGAGCCGGCGGTCTCCTCTATCGACCGATGCCTATCTGATGGGTTGGGGTGCTCATCTGGGGAACACCGGGCGCCGCGCCTCTGGTCCCAGCGAAGTCCGATGCCACATCAACCTGCTGGAGCTCCAAGCGGTCCACCTAGCTCTCACCGCCTTTGCTCCGTTTTTTCTGGGGTCAAGTGGTCCGAGTCAGGCGGACAATACCACGACCATGTACTACCTAACCGCCAGGGCGGGACGCTGCCCATGCTTCTATGCAAGGAAGCTCTCCAGATTTTGTCACTGTGGCGAGCCTGGAGGCGGATCTCCCAGCCATTCATGTGGCAGGAGCCTCCAACACCCTGGCCAATGCCCTGAGCTGGATAGGGGCTGCATCTCACAGTGGTCTCTTGCCGGAGGTAGTATAAGATCTGTTCTCCCACTGGGGCACACCTCAGGTGGACCTGTTTGCCTCCAGGGAGAACTAAGCTGAGGCTGTTTCATGCCCGCCCCTTTAGCAGGGGCTCGCTGTAGGGATGCCTTCCCGAGGCTGTGGACCCCGGGCCTCTTCTACGCCTTCCCCCATTTCCCTTGATTTACAAGGTGCTTCTCAAAGCAAGGAGGGACAAGGCGCAGGTGATTCTGATAGCCCCAGACTGGCCCCGCCAGTTCTGATACCCAGATCTCCTCAGCCTCAGCTCCAGGCTCCCGAGGCAGCTTCCAGCTCGCCCGGACCTGCTCTCAGTCAATCAGGGGAAGGTGTTCCATCCGGACCTTCAATCCCTGCACCTGATGGCCTGGTTCCTGAGTGGCTAGAGTTCCAGGCCTTGGGTCTTTCCGACGAGGTCCTCAATGTTGTTGAGGCGTCCCGTAAGGAGTCGACCAGAAAATGCTATGCCTTCAAATGGAAGAGATTTTCCATTTGGTGTCAGGGCAAGGGCTTGGACCCTTCCTCCTGTCCTTTGGCAAGCATCTTGGACTATTTATGGTCCCTTTCTAGTCAAGGGCTTAGGTCGACGACCCTGAGGGTGCACCTGGCAGCCATCTCTGCTTACCGGGCGCGGACTGGGGAGCAGTCGGTGGCGCAGGAGAAGGTGGTCTGGTGCTTTTTCAAAGGCCTTGATCACATTTCCCCTCCGGTGCAAGAACCTCCACCTCCATGGGATCTACTGCTGGTACTGGCAAAGCTCATGGGCAAGCCATTCGAACCAATGCACAGGTGTGATCTCTCTCACCTGTCGTGGAAGACCGCCTTCTTGGTGGCTATCATGTCAGCCAGAAGGATGGGAGAACTCCAGGCGCTCTGCATCGAGTCTCCTTACCTGGTCTTCCACAGGGACAAGGTTGTCCTGCACCCCCACCCGAAATTCCTTCCGAGGTGGTGTTCGGAGTTTCACCTTAACCAGGTGTTGACTCTGCCAGTGTTCTACCCCAATCACACCTCGGAGGCCGAATATAGGCTCCATACTTGGACCCTAGAAGGCGCTCGCTATTATAAGGAGCCGCACGGCTGAAATTGGGAGAGGTTCGCCAGCTGTTTGTCACCCACGCTGAAGCCGCACCTGGCAGACCTGCAGCCAAGCGGACGATAAGCAGGTGGGTCACCTCCTGCATAGATCTCTGCTACAAGTTGGCGGGCATGGAGCCTCCAGAGGATAAGAGCTCATTCTACCCATCATACTGCTGCATCGGTGGCTGCTTCCAGGGACATCCCTATCCAGGAAATCTGCAGGGCTGCTACCTGGAAGTCAGCACACACCTTTATTACCCATTACCACATCGACCTTGAGTCACGCCGGGATGCTGGTTTTGGGGCCTCGGTTCTCCAGTCTTTATTCCCTAAGTAGAGGGTGTGCTTGCCTCCCTCCACCCGGAGAACTGCTAGGAGTCTGCCAATAAGTGTGGATGAACAACATATCCATGTCCCTAGAAATACAGGTTACTCACCTGTAACAGGAGTTCTAGGAATGGTATATTTGTTCATCCACACACTCCACCCGGCTCTCCTGCTTCGACGCAAGACAACCTGAGCTTCCAGCGGGCCAGATCTGGCCATGGGGCGGAACTGAATTTTAACACCCGGTGGGTGGGAGGAGCCAGCTTGAAGACCTTCCAGCAAGATTTAAAGCGGCAAGGAACCTGCCAATAAGTGTGGATGAACAACATATACCATTCCTAGAACTCCTGTTACAGGTGAGTAACCTGTATATATGCAAGTGTGTACTTATGGATTTTTTTTACACACCTTCAGTGTGTGATGACCTCATAAACCTCTCGAGCTTTGAGTCATCACACACCTCGGGTGTGTAAAAAAAAAAAAAAATCCATAACACACACTTGCCTATCCATTACAGTTATTTCTTCCACCATCAACAGCTTGTCAAATCATTGAAAATGCTATGTTGATTTCTGTCAATGTTATTTCTTTTTCATTGTTTTAGTTGTGCCATCCTGACTTCTCCAGAAGAAGCCTCCACTTTTTTGCTTCTGTTGGTGTGGCATTAATATATTTTGTGACAGTGCTTACACACTTTGTGTTTGCTCCCTGGGTTTCTCGTATGATGTGAAGAACTATGCCACTTGTTATGGCTTTAACTAGGACATGAGGAGTCTTCACCAGAAGGCTTTAGAAAATTTTCTGCAGAAAATGAAGAATACCAAGTGGATGGCCTTGGCTTCTACCCCCAGGTTCCCTGGATCCCTCAACTTGGTCTGCCTCTGGGGAGCCTGATAGGTCTCCTCACTGGGCAGCAGTGCTGTCATCTTCTTGGAAACAATGTAGTTCATCAAAGGATAAGTGCAAAAACTCATCTTTGCCAGAGCATAACCACAGGAAATCCATGTCTCCCTTCTGATTCAAGTCAAACCTGAATTCCCATGAGGGTAAGTCTCAGGCGGCATCATCAGCTTCCATCACTGGCTTGACTACTGAGAAAATACCAAAGTTGTATGTAGGCTCTGGCTCTCATTGACAGCAGTGTGCATCCAATTCTTGACATGTCGACTACTGGCACTGTCTTTTCATCGACTCCACCAGCTAGCAGCGTTGACGCTAGTGCTATGGTTTTGGCGACTGTCTCTGAATTATTTCAGCATATGTTGCCATCCCAACCATTGGTGATTACTATGTCAACAGCTCAGCTATTGCTGTTGCTTCCATCAACGTCAGCTGTTGGTTCCCCTGGGACTTCTGTCCCTGCGCTATGCCATCATCCTGCTTTAGCAGTATGGAGTCTCTCTGGCTCATCCTCCTTCTCCAGCTCAGATGGATTAGGATGCAGGACAAGCTGTGTTTTGCTTCTGAGGAAGAAGACTCCCGTAAACAGAATCTGTATGAAATATTTGATGTCCCCATTTCCCATTCTGTGATGACCCCTCCCAATTACCCTGCTTTGGAGGATGCTATGGCTTTCTAACACAGGCCCAGTACATTGCGTGCTACCCTTCACAAGGCAGATAAACAATCTCACAACCCTTCTGCTAATTCTGCAGTGCCGTTTACTAGGATGCAATACAATTTCTCAGGCTACTGCATGACAAAAGGGATTAACAGCCATTGTAATTGCCTTGTTTCCTGCAGTAACTCTTGCAGTATTCTCCAGTATTGTGTTGTATCCTGGCATGCTCCACTGTATACCACCCATCCTGAACCTGACACTGTGGTAACTATGACCGCTCATTATTGTTCTCATGCTGCTCATCATTTAAGCTTTTTGCCCCCTGACAAAGAATCCAGAAAGCTGGACGTTATGGGCAAACAGACTTGCCTCAGCCTCACTTGGCCTCTGTATTGTTTATTACTAGGCCTCCATCATTAAATATCAGAACAGCCTTTGGATGTCTTTATCTACTGTGATAGTATAGTTGCCTGATGACTGCTAAGGTTGAAGTCTAGCAGTGTTTTACCTAATAGTTTGGAGGCCAGTAAGCATTTACTGGGTTTTTTCGTATAACACCTCTGATGCTTCCATTTGAGCAGCTGCTTGTGGCATCTGCCTCTGCCTCTGCCAGTATTTCTGTCTGAGGGTGGCTGGTTATTCTTCCATATTTCAACAGTCGGTTGCTAAGTCACTTTTTCATGGCCAGCAATTATTTGGCAATGACAGTGAGCTCACGCTTATGGACTTGCAATCTTCAGAAATGACTGTTAGCTCCTTGAAGTACCTTGCTCTCAAGCCTTCATGTGGGTGTGGTGATGGTCCGTTTTGCAGGGGCTCCTTCTTTTCCCATGGGAAGGGTCCAGGTTGGTCTGTCACTGGGGCCACCTCCCCAAGACTCTACCCTCTGTTTCCCCTTTTTTGACCCTTAAAGGTCCAGTGGCCGGTTGTGCCTCACTTCCCCGTCCACCCCCTGCCTCTTTCCCAGGGATTCAGGCAGTGGGGAGATCTCACTGTTTCTGACAAAATGACAGGACATCACATTAGACAGGTGGGTATCGATATTATTCAGGAGGGTCACATGCTGGACTTGTTTGCAACTCCTCTGAAGCGTCCTCTGAGCCCTTGTCACTATGCTCCAAGGCACTTGTTGGTCCTGTTGTCTGAAATTCATACTTCTTAAACAAATGGACTATTCAGTTTATACCTTCGTCCGAACTGAATTGGGGTTTATATTTAATATATTTCCTGATCTCAAAGAAAATGAGCAATCTGCACCCCATACTATATATCAGTGACATGAACGAATACTCTATATAAAAAGTTTTGCATGTTCTCCTTCTTCAGTATCTCTTCCGTCTGCTAATACAGGGTCTGGCTCTGGGCTGTGGACGTGGCAGGATGCATATGTGCAAATCAAAATCCAGTGCCATCATTGACAATGCCTGCACTTTGGAGGGCTATCACTAATAGTGTCCTGTCTTGCCCTTTGGCATGTCTTCGGCACCACAGGTCTTCACCAAGTGCTTAGCTGTAGAGGCCAGCCTTATGATGAGAAGCCCTGTATATCTTCTCTTACCTGTAGGTTTGACTTCTCAAAGCTCCATCTATGCAGCAGTTCTACAGACATTGTACTGAACTCCCAGCTGTTTGAACAACTGGATCTGCTGGTTAATGAACCCAAATCTGTTCTAGCCCCTTTCCAGTGCCTTCAGTTTATAGGTGCTGTCTTTGACATGACTAAGGCTCAGCTTTTTCTTGGAATCCCATGCCAACACTTTGATTGCTCAGGCAATGCTTATCACATCCTGCATTAGGGTCCCAGCAAGGTCTGTGCTTCTGTTCTTGACTGTCAAGGTGTCTGCCACTGTGACTGTTCCGTGTGGCCCACTTCCACCAGTGGGTGCTTTGTGCTGAGTGGGCCCAGCCGATCCAAAATCTGGTTCACCCTGTTCTGGCCACAAACCCCTTATGCAGGATATTTGCTTGCGGCAAAACCACTCCCAGCATTTCTCCATCCATCCCTACAAAAGATCCTCCCCACAGATGTCTCTGGGATGGGTTGCAATCTGTGTGTGCTCAGGATCCGGGGTGTGTGGTCTCTCTCAGAACCTTCTCTCCACATCAGTGTTCAAGAGATGAGGGCTGTTCTTGGCCTGTGGACCGTTGCCCATCTCATTCAAGGCTATCTTCTCTCTTGGTATTAAAGGACAGTGTTTGTGTCATGCATTACCTCAACAAATTGGGAGGTACATACTCCTACGCTGTCTGCCAAGAAACCATGCTGGTATGGGAGTGGGCCTTGGCACACAGTGTTTACCTCATTTTCATGTTTTTGCCTGATTCTCTAGACATCCTGGTGAATTTTGTGAACTGGTCAGTTGCAATGTCCCATGTGTGGGAACTCCTAGATGATGTAGTTAAACACCTTGTTGCCTATTGAAGTTGCTTGGAGTTGTGCCTTTTTGCGTTCACACAAAATGTAAAACTGCCAACATTTAGCTTGCTTGTTCAGGGGCCTGAAGTTTTTTGATGAGATATATTGTCCCTCATCTGGAAAGGGGGGTTCCTGTACCCTTTTCCCTATGAAGAAGTGGGTTTTGGTCAAGCTTCATGTGGATGGGGCTACACTGATACTGGTGTCCCCTTCTGGCCAAGACTAACTTTGTTCTGGTTGATCTGGCAGATTGTGTTGGAACCCCCTGTCCTACTCCCTCTATGAGTGGGCCTGCAGTCACAAAACTAGGGTAGTCTCTTGCACTCTGGTCTTCAGTCCCTGCAACGTCAAGCCTGGCTCCTGAGTACATAGAATTATCCTGCTCTGGGGTCTCTTGAGTGAGCTGGCAGGAAGCATCAACACTCCAGGTGCCCTTGCTGGGTAAGCACACTGTGGTGCAGGCAAGGGGTTAGATGGGACACCAGAAGAAACGGCTGCTCTCTGAGATAAGCAATGAGACATTGCCAGTGAGGTGCATGGCTACCAAAGGTGCTCCTGTATGTTCAGCAGGGATGGGCACACACAGTGCTCACAAAATGGGTGGCTACAGAACTTTGGCCATGGGTACAGGATGCCTCCAAGTTATACTGCATCCTGGAAGCATGGATACTGGTCACACCGTTGGCCCTGAGAGTGGCAGAAGGGCATGGGTATGTTGCCATGGTGAGGGTATCAGAATAACATTGATTGGAGCCCTAGAGGATGCCAGGGAAGGACCTCTGGCACACAGACAGGTCCCATGCCAGCTGGGCTTTTGGGTGAGGGAATTTGTTTGTAGTTTGGGAGTTTAGAAGAACCACTAGCAGTGTTTGGGTATCTCAGGGGATACCTTATCAAGCGACATCTCCTAATGACTTTTGGACCTGAAGCAGGTTCCACCAAAGTTTTATCATGGGCATGCTGGTGTAGGGATGACCCTGAGATTCTGCATCCTAAGACCATGTGATACCTGAGAAGCAGGTGAAGCATGTATTGCACAGAGACAATAGTAGTCATTCAGGGCACTTATTTTTATGAAGTGTGTGAGGAGGGGAAGTTCCTTAACAGCATTAGGGGTTCCCATGGCCTGTACTGCCAGAATGACGTCCCAGTAGGGCCAGTCATAAGGTGGGCATGGCAAGCCTAGAGAGGGTGATGGAGGTGATGCCCAGCAAGCTAAGCTGGCCAGAAAACTGTGAAGAAATATCAGAGGATTGCCAAAGGAAATTTCACACTGATGGATTTCTTAGCCTGAGAGTTTGCTCAAATAATATTGGGTGCCTTACTGACATGCTATGTTCTGTACCAGGTAATGAGCCATGCGTGCAGGTAGCACCAAGGGACAAAAAGAGAAAGCGAGGATGTAGCACAGGATAGGAAATCCCAGGGCATCAAGTTACCGAGAAGTATGGATAAGATATCCGTAAGCACCTTGCAGAATGGATGAATAAAATGTAGAGGGTTTCTGAGACTGTGCTTTGAGTGAGAACCACAGGGAGTAAGGGAATGGTGGAATGTGCCACAGCAGACAGCTTCTACGTGGCTTGCATACTGTGCAGTCTGAGACAAGAGCTGGAATGGCTGCCCACAGAAACTGAAGTACTGTAATGAACTGTATGAACTGAAGAGCTGGGCTGCTTGGGCCCATGGTTATTAATTGCACAAATAAATTATGGCATGAAGCCCTTCTGTAAAGTCAAGTGCTTGAAGTTCAGTGGTCCGGTGTATTTTGATCCACTATCTAAGGTGACCACATCCATCAACTCCAGTGAGCAATGAAGTCACCCACATGACTGAATTGCTCCTGGCAAACAGTAACACCATATACCACTAGATATGGGTGTTTCAATGCAGTTATGCAGGTTGGCTGTCGTGCCGTATGAAGAGGGCTGCAGACATGATATAGGATATTTGACATCTGACGTTGTATGTAACTTGCTTGACTTGGACACCTTTGATAAAGGGCTCTTGAGCTCAAAGGTTTTCCAAACACAATAAAATACAGTCTACAAAAACATAGGGGATAAAACTCATGGGAAAAGCATAAAGAGTTCTAGGAGTCATTCGTTGTCGATCAGATTCTGAAGCAGGTGCAACAGTGTGCAGCAGCAACCAAGGAGGTCAAAAGGAAGTTTGGATGCATCAAGCAGGTAACAGAAAACAAATCAAGGGAAGTGGAGGAAGTATAGGGTAGTGGATAAGACCACTGAGCTGCAAACCCTGAGAATTAGGCTTGAATCCCACAGCCACCACTTGCATACTGTTACCGTAAGTCACTTAACTTCCCTTTGACGAACCTGCACTTCTAGTAGCAGGGAGTGTCGAAACTATTCCAGGCCCCCCTCTACTCTCCCATTCTAATCCTATGTGGATTAGTTCTGAAGGATTTAAAGTTGCCTACATTAACATTGGGAGTCTTAAGAAAAAACTTCCAGACCTTAAAGCATGGTGTGCACTTTACAGACCAGATGCCATAGTGGTCACAGAAACTTGGCTTAAACCTCAGATCCTTACACATGAAGTGGCTATCCCTGGTACACTGTATTCAGAAGGACTACATAAAAAGAAAAGGGGGAGTGTTTGTATATGTAAAGACTTCAATCAGTACAAATGAAATCCCATTGTCCTCCCGAAACCACCCTTTTGTAGCCAGTGAGGTCTAGAGGTTAGTGCACTGGCTTAGGAACTGGAGATTGTAAGTTCAAACCCAGCTAGAGCCAAAATATTCACTGTATGAACTTGTGCAATGAATTTAAACAGCCAGTAGCATCAAAAAATAGCAGGCAGAAAGTGTTATTAATTTTTCCTATAAGGAGAAGCTAAAGGACTTGAATATGTTCACTCTGGAAGAGAGGAGAAAGAGGGGGGGGATATGCTAGAGACCTTTAAATACCTCACAGGGGGGAGATCACGTGATGTGCCCTGCTCCATAGCAGCTTCTTCTGCTGGCTTCTGCCTCCCCTCTAACCCATCTGCTGCAATCTACATTTTTCTCCTTCTAACAAACCACAATTTCAGAAGATTTCCTGTGCTGCCTGTCTACTGCAACTAAGCATTCAGTTTTGGAGCATCGCGATTGGTGATTCAAGACGCAATGGACGCCGGAATGAAGACAGCCTTACCTAAGCACACGCCTCCAGCCTCTCCGGAGAAGCAGGCCAAAAAGTTCAAGCAACACTCTCAGCAGCCTACAAAACAGCATGGACCCCCCCCCGCAACGGCTGTTCCACTCATGGAAGAAAGATTCCTTTAGGAGCTGTTGCCTTTTAAGGAATCGCTTGCGGACATCGTGGCCGAGTTGAAATTACTCCGGGGGATATGGGGGAGCTGGGCCATAGAATCACCGACTCCAAAGCATGCACTGCATCACTAGAGAACTGACATGATAAAACTGAACCTAAGCTAATCAAATTAAGACAACAACTCGCTAAGCTGCAACTTAAGACTGAAGATCTTAAAGGGCGATCCCACAGAAACAGTATACTGATTTTTGGCCTCCTGGAGGCCGAAGAGTGCTCCTCAGCAATTTTGTTCATACAGAAGCTCTTAACTAAAATAGTGGGACTGTCACCTCATAATCCAACCTACCTCATTGAAAGGGCCCACTGCTCCCTCTGACCACGGCCACCAACCCAGTTCCCCTGAGGCCCATTATTATTAGATTTTTAAATTATCTGGAGAAACAACATGTCCTGTCACAAACCAGAGAATTACAGTCTATCCTGTGGGAGGGGAAGCGTTTAGGTTTTACAGAGGATTTACCCTTGGAGACCAGACAGAAGCATGCAGCATTCCACTCCATTGTGAGTAAGCTCATTCCTGCTGGCCTAAAGTTTAAAATGGCTTACCCTGCTTGCCTACAAACCCACATAGAGGGAACCTGGCACTCTTATGAATTCCCGACCCAAGCTCTGTCAGACTTAGCGAACAGACTGCCAGCTCTATTTAAGGCTCCTTGAATGAATCTCGGAGGGCAACCTTTTCAGTCTGGTCCAATTGTTTTGGAATACACTTATCATCGTGGTGTATACCTCAGGATGTCAGTTATTGGTCAGGGTGGACAGTTGTGACCCATTGGATGTTTGCACTTCCTTTTTTTGGTTCCTAGGATGGTCACCTGAACTTTGGAGGGGTCTGACCCTTAATGTATGGCTCCATCGGCTTAGTTCATTTCCCGGTTGACTTGGAATACCACATCACTGAAACTACCCAGGAACTGTTCTGACTGGGCTTCCCCTTCCAGAGGTTCAATTTCGCAACAGACTGGCTCTACAATCTTTTGGTTTCCTGTTGGTCAAAACCATTTACAGGGTTGCTACAGGGGTTACCTCTTCCTAGCGGGTGTTTGGACATTTGTGGGTTTGCCTAATTGGTTAAGAGGTTTACTGGAGGTTTCTTGCTTTGTGGTTGCTGGTGGGAATACGGGATCCACTGCTTTACTCCTTTTCTATCCCTAACAGCTCTCTCCACTCCCGATCCTTGTTCTCGACCCCCCCCTCCCCGTGGCATGCTCACGGGGTGTTCTGTATCAATTCCTTCCTTGATTTCCCTTTTCCTTTGTGCAGCTGCATCCTCAACGTGATTCTATGATGATGCTTCCTCCTCGTCCTCTGGATCTATATCTATCTAGTGGATTTGGTGTGTCCCTCAGGGACCGTAACCACGGAGTAATGACCAGGTCAGAATTTAATACCTTCTTTCTTGCTGATTGTTTTGCTCTATGCTGAAGGTTGTATTGTCTGATTTAATTAACGCAGATATCTGGTTGGATGGGAGGGTGGGGTGGCGGGGATGGGGGTCAAAAAGGGAAGAAAGTCCTGCGGTGGTAAACGAGCCTCATATACTGGTTTGAGGGGATTGACCCTGATTTCTCTTACCCTCATTTTTCATACTTTTCTAGATAGAGACCTGGGAGGTCAAGTTACTAATTGGGAATGGGGTACTGGTTTCACCACTACGCTGTTATTTTATTGTCATTTTAATCCTTCCCAGGGTCCTTTTCTCAATCCACCACCTAGACCCCCGAACAGGGAGGTAAGAGCATACAGGGGCTTAAAGGGACGATCCTTAAGCCTGACTCCATATGTCCTTTCCTGGGGACTCAGGTTGGCTGCAGGGATCGATGTATATAGTTTGGGGACAGGGGGAGGGGGACATTTCTGGGATAAAGATCCTGTTAGCATTTTTAGGTTTATGTACATTAAGCTAGTTATTGGTAGGGGGCAGGGAAAAGGGTGTCTCACTTCATACGGCATAAGGGTACAGTTGGAAGTTATAATGTTATTCTGTCTAGTAGTTACAGTTCACAGCATATAGGTGTTATATTACTTCTTGGGTTGAAAATGTTGTGGTGGATTGGGCAGGGGAGTCGCTTGGGACGGGGTGGAGGTGGGTTGGGGGAGCTATGTATTGATGTTTATGCTAAGATTTTTTAACCTTGTCATATGTGGGAGGGTGGGGGGGAGGTGGGAGGATGTGGAGTGTACTTTTCGACTGTTGTCTACCTGAACAACCATTTCGGATGTTGTGAAAATAGCTAGCAGTCTAAACAAATTTTCAACCTGGAATGTCAGAGATATTAGAGAGCAGCTTAAAAGGTACCAAGTTCTAAAACATATTTCCCTTCTTCATGCTCATATTGCATTTATCAAAGAAACACACCTTGTTCCCCAGGAGGCGAATAGACTTCGTAGGCAGGGTATTGGCCAAGTATTCGCCTCTGGGGATTCAACCTCAAGTAAAGGGATAACCATTCTTGTGAATCGTTCGGTCTCCCTACAAGTGAACCAAGTTATTGCTGACCCACGGGGAAGATGCATATTAATCAAGGGCATTCTTGATAGCCAGGAACTAATTCTGGGCAGTATTTACGGTCCAGTGGGAGGTGACCCAGCTTTCTTTATGGACTTAGCTGACAAACTGACCGTTTCTTTCTCTCCCTCTGCCTTTGGGGTGTGATTGGAACCTCTCTCCATTCAAGATTTGGACCAATCTAACTACTCCCTCAAACCTCTTTCAGCGGCACAATGAGCCTTGCAAGAGTTTATAGACATCACAGGTCTCTGAGATCCCTGGAGAGTTCTTAATCCACAGTCCCACACCTACTCCTTCAACTCAATGGTACATCACACCTCATCTAGACTGGACTATGTCCTTATCAGTCAGTCTCTTCTTCCCGGTCTTTGCAATGCTGGTGCAGAACCCATTATTCTTTCTAATCATGCAGTGGCTTGATCAGTACTCACCCCTAATACAGACCTACAATGGGACACAACTTGGAAATTAAATGCTCAACTTCTTAAGGATGACCACGTGGTCTCCCGAATTTCACCTCTTATCCAATCCTTCATTTCCTCTAACCAAAATATGGTACTGAGGGTGGGTCATGAATAGTGCGCATTAAAATGTTTTCTACAAGGGGAATTTATCCGTCTGGCCTCCACTTGAAAGTGTCATAGAGAATCAGAAGCCCTTTCCTTAGTCTCTCAAATTCGTATCTTAGAACAATCTCTCTCTCCCACCTCTTCTCCAGATTCATCATAGACCTTGATGTCTCTTCGGAATAAATACTTCACCCTTTTGCAGGAAAAGCAGAATACTCGATTTTAAAGACTCAATCTCAATATATAGAACAAGGCAAAAAGGTGGGCTGGTTGTTAGCTCTCCATCTTCGGAAGCCAGAGGCATCTAGAATCATTCCCTCCATCTCTGCCCCAGATGGTTCCATAAAGACACTCCCCAGGGACATTGCATCGGTATTTGAGGAACTCTACTCTACCTTATATGGTCAATGCATATCCCCATGACTCCTGATGAAATGTCTTCCTATTTAGACTCTGTGCCATTACCTCTCCTCCTAGATCACCATCGGGCCCTCCTATCTGCCCTCATCTCCTTGGTAGAGGTGGAAGCTTCCATAAATAGTCTAGTGCTCGACTAAGCTCCTGGCCCTGATGGTTTTCCTTCAAACTCTTTCTCAAAGATCTAACTCCTTTCCTGCTTCGCCTTTGTCACTTTATAATATATTCTGAATTATTAGACCCTTCTCTCCTGGAAGCCAGAATGGTCCTCCTCCTCAAACCAGATAAGCCACGCACTTGTCCCGTGAGTTATTGTCATATTTCCTTATTAAATTGCGACATTAAAATCCCAACTAAAATTCTAGCCACAAAGATCAAGAAGGTGTGGTCATGTTTACTCAGTCTGGAACAAGTTGGCTTTGTCTCTGGAAGGTCTCCTGCCAATCATCTCCGTAAGATATCCCATTTCTTTCAGGTAGCTAGTTTCTCTCCTCTCCTCTCCTCTCCCCATGGCTCTGATCTCTCTCAATGCCAAAAAGGCTTTTGATAGAGTCAATCGTTTTTTTCTGTGGTCGACCCTACAGAGGATGGGCATCCTTCCTCCTCCTTTTCTACAATGGCTTCAAGTGATTTATTCATCTCCAACTGTTAAAATCTATTGCAATAGTGTGTTCTCCTCCTCGTTCTCTCTCCACATATGTACTCGTCAAGGATGCCCACTATCTCCCTTTCTTTTTAATCTATACTTGTAACAGCTTATCCGACACCTCAAATTTTTACCCAGCGTAAGTGGCATTCATATTGGTAACTTATCGCCATCTCTCTTGGTTTACACAGACGATATACTACGCCATCTTTCAAACCCGGTTCCTTCTCTCACTGAGGCTCTGAGGATAATTGAACAATTCAGTAGTTACTCTAACTACAAACTGAATCTTAATAAAACAGAAATATATCCTCTCAATCAGTTGGTACACAGTCAAGAATTCACCCCCTTTGGAATGAAGTGATCTCCCCGATGTATCAAGTACCTTGGTGTATTTCTAACAACTGATCCCTCCTTGATGCAGAAACTAAATTTAGAAGATCTATTGAGTGTTATACAACAGGACTTGACACGTTGGAAAGATCTTCCAATTTCATTATGGGGCAGAATTAATATTACTATAATGAATACACTTCCTAGGCTTTTTTATCCTTTAAATATGCTTAACAAATGGCTCCCTTTAGCCTTTTTTAAACGTATTCATTCACTTATTACTTCATTTATCTGGCTGGACAAATCTCCTAGGTGCTATCTCAAATTGGGGCTCCCTAAGGAATCAGGAGGATTGCAGCTTCCTAATTTCTTACTCTGTTATTGGGCTAGCCATTTCCACAAGTGCAGAAAATGGCTTTCTATGCCTCAAGCAGTACCTGAAGATGACTACACTCCCATCTGGTTACAAATATAATCCACACTAATCTCCTATTACAATCTGTCTCCTGCTGCTATCCTTTTTTCTTCCCAGAAAGCTCTCCCGACTGTGTTGGGCTCCTCCCCGGTTGGAACCTCTATCAAAGTCTTTTCACAACTCTGCTCCTACTTAAAGGTTTCCCTCTCCAGTGATTTCTCTCAACCTATCTTTTCTTACCTAAATATTAGGATTGGGGGCCATTCATTATCTCCTGGCTGGCTTCCTATCCTTCCTGATCTTAGAGTGTCAGATTTTTATTCTCAGATTTTTATACTCACTTCTCCAGAATTATTAGCTAAATTTCAACTGGGTTCAATTAACGCTTTTAAGATTTATCAGTTACGGCACCTGTTAGTGCAACAATTTGGTCTTTCCTTAAAATCATCTCTACTTGGCAACCTACTTCAGCAGATCCAAGATCTAGCATCCAAGTCTCATGATGTCTCCTCTTTATATGTGTACTTGCTTACCGCCTCCCAATCCTCTTCTTCGACCGGGTCCATGATATGGGAATCACTGATGCCAGATTTCACCTTTAACTGGCCATGCCTTTGGACAGATCTGTATATTTATCTGACCCAAGATTGATTAAGACTTACCCAATACCATATAAACATTATGTACTTATACTCCAGTTAAACTAGCTAAGATGGTTCGCCTCCCCTTCCCTACCTACACCAGATGTGGCAAGGCGGAGGGTAACCTATTACCTGTTTTTTGGTCTTGTGAGAAGGTATCTTCCCTGTTGGTACTTATTGAAGAGTGGATGGACCCCCTTTTAGGGCTACGGGGTCTCTTCTCTCCTGGTGTATGTATTATTGGTGATTACTTCCAGATTCAGGTCAAGGAGAGGAGATACCACATGGCTCTCATCTCCTTGGTGGTCAAAAAACTAGTTCTTAGATACTAGTTGGACCAGGTATCCATCACATACAATGAATGGCTACACAAGCTCTCTTTCTCCCTTCGTACAGAACATCTAATTGCAAGTATACATCATTTGTCCCTGTTTAATAAGAAATGGGATAAATGTTATGCCCGCTATTTGAACTGACTGCCTTTTGTTCTGTCTCTTGAATTGCACTAGATGTCTTTCGGATACATAGCTTTATCTCATTTACTGATCTGTGGGCTACTTACTCTCAGATATCATTGTCACAACCCTACTCAGCAGGTCAGGCCCTCTGCTCCCACAGTGCCAACCTCTGAGCATGGTATTGTGAACAGTTAACAGAACAGGGTAACCCTCCTCTCTGTTTTGTGGGTTCAAATCAAACTTTGGTCTCAAGTTCTGGAGGGATTCAAACTGTGAACCTCTTGCTAGCGTACCCAATGTACAGGCTCAAATAATTGTGCTCTTCGGGGGGGAGGGCAGATATCTTTCGCCTACGGGCACCTAACTAGGTGTACAAAATGAACCCTTAAAACTCTATTAAAGACCTCAGAATAAATTATTACCTTTTCCCAGTTTGGTATTACCAGTAAGCTTTGCCCAGTGTCACCTTTAACCATATATGCTTCCCTTGTCAAAGAAAGAATTTCAAAGGCACACCAGGTAGTCTCTAAAAATAGAGGTTTACTTAAAATAGATAAAAATGTAAAATGTAAAACACAGAACCATATATCACAAAACATACAAATCACTTAAACAAAACAGGTTTAAAAGTGCAGACTAAATCTCCTACCACAGTACACTTAGAATTGTCTTTTCTAATGTATACTTATCTCCTAACAGTGCCTGATGTTGCTTTTTTCAGAGTCCAAACATGTGTGTCTCTAAAGGTCTGTTACAGCATAGTTAAAACACTGTCTTGACCCTGCCTTCTCCATGATGTCACCCAGCTCCTCCTCTGTTTATTAAAAATTATACAATCAGGATGTCTTGTATCAGGAGGTAAATTAATAGGTGACATCAGCAGAAAAAACATGTTTCCCCATATGACTTCCCAATTAAGTCTGTAATTTTCCAAGTCCTTTCTTTCATCCATGAGCAGCATTCTCTCTCAAGAACATCAAAGGACTTTTATGACATAGCACCTAACTACCATAACCTGTATTCTTCCTCTAAACGTCATAAAAGTTTATGATTTCTAGCCTAGCAGCTGGTAACTGCAATTAAGCTAGATAAACAGGAGATCCTTATTTAGGTCTCTTCTAGCCTATAATTATCTTCTGGTCTTCCAGGTAACACCTTGTAGCTAAAACCTGGGGGGGGGGGTCATCCCACAGGCTGTCTCATCATCTTTCATGAGGGACATTCAATAACACATTTTTATATTACAAAAATCATACAGTGATCAGAACCAGCTGTCCAAGTGTCACAATTCCTCCCCACCTAGACTGAATTTGGGGGCTCTATACCCTGCATGGAATGAGCTTCCAAAATCAGTTCACTCCTCATAGACACGAGACAGCCCATCTGAGTTCTGATTTTTTGTTCCAGCCCTATGTAGAATTGTCATGTTATATCCTTGTAAAGCAAGACTTCATCTTAGCAGTCTACCATAGTTCTATCCCATCTGTGTCAGCCAAACCAGGGGGTTGTGGTCAGTCTGTACCACATAATGCTGCCCATACAAATATGGCTACAACTTCTTCAGAGCCCACACTATGGCAAGACACTCCTTTTCCACAGTGGAGTATGCCTGCTTCCTGGGAAGTAACTTCTTACTCAGATACACTACAGGATGATCTTTCCCTTGGCTGGATGTCTGACTCAGTACTGCCCCAATACCCACGTCTGAGGCGTCAGTCTGAACTATAAACGTTCTGCTATAGTCAGGACTTGTCAGAACAGGAGCACTGCACAGTGCCTCCTTCAATCTGGTAAAGGCTTCTTCACAGGCTGGTCCCCAGGTAATTTTCTTTGGCATCCTTTTCTTTACCAGGTGAGATAAGGGAGCAGCCAGGGCACCGTAACTGGGTACAAATTTCTTATAGTACCCTGCTGTCCCAAGAAAACTCCTGACCTACTTCTGTATTTCTGGTCTGGGCCACGCCTGGATTACCTCTATTTTTATTTGGTTAGGACGGAGCTGTCCCCGGCCTACCACATGCCCCAGGTATGCCACTTCTCCCATGGCCACCTGGCACTTCTCTGCTTTGACAGTGAGCCCGGCCCACTGTATCCTGCCCAGCACTTCCCTGCGGTGGGACAGGTGTTCCTTCCAGCTGTTACTAAAGATGGCAGTGTCATCCAGGTATGCCACGGCGTACTCCTCAGCACCATATAACACCTGGTTCACCAGCCTTTGGAAAGTGGCCGGGGCATTCTTCATTCCGAAAGGCATTACTTTAAATTCAGATAAGCCTATCAGAGTGATGAAGGCTGACCTCTCCCTAGCTCTGTCTGTTAACTCTACCTGCCAACCCTTTAGTCAGGTCAGTCGTCGTAAGGTAGGTCACCCCTCCCAACTTGTCCAGGAGTTCGTCCGTCCGGGGCATCAGGTGGGTGTCTGACTTCGTGATTGCATTCAGTCCACGATAGTCTACACAGAAACGAGTAGAGCCATCTGGCTTAGGCACAAGGACTACGGGTGAGGCCCAGGGGCTGTGAGATCTCCGGATTATCTCTAAATCCAGCATCTCCTCCACTTCCCTCCGAATGTCCTTTTGGACAGCCTCTGACACCCGATATGCTGTCTGCCATAGGGGCGTCTGTGTCCCTGTCTCCACATTGTGAATCGCTAAGGGGGTTAGTCCAGGCTTGACGCTAAACAGCAGGGCAAAGTCTGCTGAAACCTCCCTTACTTCCTGGATCTGGTCAGGGGCCAGCTGGGGAGACAATTTTACTGCCTCCACAGAGGACTCCCGCTTGCTTTCTTCCAGCAAGTCTAGAAGGGGGTCTCCTTCGTCCGTCCCCTCCCCAGAACTACACACTACAAACACCATGTCAGCCCTATTTGCATATGGCTTCATCATGTTGACATGGTACATCCTTTCTGTCTGTCTTCGGTCAGGTAACTCTACGATATAGTTTACATCATTTACCTTTCTAACCACTTTGTACGGTCCTGCCCACTCAGCCTGTAACTTGTCTTTCCAGACTGGAATAAGGACCATGACTTCCTGACCCACCAAGTACGAGCGAGCTCTGGCTCTGTGGTTGTACCACACTTTTTGTTTCTGTTGGGCAGCTGCCAGATTGCTGTGGGCTGTCCCCATAAGCTCCTTCAGTCTTTCCCTAAACTTAAGGACGTAATCCACTATGGGAGTTCCCTGGGTGGCGTGCTTGCCTTCCCAGTCCTCCCGGATCAAGTCTAGGGGCCCATGTACCCAGCGTCCATATAAGAGTTCAAAGGGGGAAAATCCTGTCGACTCTTGGGGTACCTCCCTGTATGCAAATAACAGGTAGGGAAGATATTTCTCCCAGTCCCTCCCATGCTGTTTAGCAAATGCCCGGAGCATTGACTTCAGGGTACCATTGAATCTTTCCACAAGCCCATTGGCTTGTGGGTGATACGGTGTTGTGCATCTCTGCACCACCTCACACTTCTCCCATTAACATTTCATCAGGTCCGACATGTAGGAACCCCCTCGATCAGTGATAACCTCCTGTGGAAACCCAACACAGGAGAAAATCCCAAGTAAGGCTTCTGCCACTTTGTCTGTCCTCAATGAGGATAGGGCAACTGCCTCCGGGTACCCGGTGGCATAATCCACCACAGTCAGGATGACTCTCTCCCCTGAGGAGCTGGTGGTATTTAAAGGCACCACAATATCCATTCCCACCCTCTGGAATGGCTCCTCCACTATGGGCAATGGAATCAGGGTGGCTTGGGTTTTCTGGCCCGCCTTCCCTATTTCTTGGCACCGGTGAAAGACCTGCAATACTCCTTCATCTGCTGGGTGAAGTTAGGCCAATAGAAATTCTGGGCCAACTGCTGCATAGTGCGTGTGATTCCCAGATGACCAGACAAGGGAATATCATGTGCAATCTTGAGCAACTGCTCAAGATACCCCTGGGGAACGACAAGTTGCCTACCTAGCTCCCCTCCCTCTGTCTGCACAGCCTGAGTATACATCAGTCCATTTTCCCAATAAACCTTATGTCTGCCGTCACCTCCCTGTGCCCCGTCAGAGTCTGCCCAAGCTCTCAGCTTCTCTAGACTAGGGTCACTTCTCTGAGCAGCTGCAAATCCCTCACACATTCCCAAGGCATGGGACTGGTCCCCTTTAGTCACTAAACTAGGGTCCCTAGCACTAGCGTCAGTGCACTCAGAATCACTGTCAGTCCCAACCCTCTGACAATGGGTCATCCCTCCCTATTTGGAGTAACCCTCTGTAGCGGTGTGATTACTTGCTACTGGGGAACTTTCTACCCCCTTTTTGTTAGTCTCCATTATTCAGGAAACACAGGCCGGGGAACCAGCCTTTCAGTGGTGTCCACAATGACTTCTGTGAGGTTCAGGGAACTACAGTTTTCCCTTGCTGCTTGGCTATGGGTAACTGCACACACCATCCCTTGTTTGAGATTGTTGCCCAGGATCACATCCACTGCTAAGGTTTTGGCTACAGCCACCTGTTGCACAGTTCCCCCTGTTTCACCTCAGTCTAGGAGAACACTAGCGAGGGGCAATGTTTTTTCTTCACCAGTAAAGTCCTGTAGAGTGACGTATTTATTGGGTATAAGCTGACCTGGCTCTACTAGATCCCCTTTTACCAATGTCAGGGATGCCCCTGTGTCCCTTAACCCTTGTGTCTGTACACCATTCACCATGACTGGGTGCATGTGTTACCTCATGTTCACAGGCATGCTTCCAGTGACACACAAACAACCCTCTTCCTTCCTAGCCCCCTGTTGTGTATTATTGCTCATCTGTTTGGGACACTGTCTGGCAATATGCCCAGTTTCTTTACACAACCAACATTCATTTGTTTTCTCAGAGAAATCTTTTCTCTGAAACCTGGGGCTAAGTGGTTTTGGTGGAGGCAGTGAGGGTTTTAGCTGCTCTGAAGGCACGCTTTTCCTTTCTGCGCTGCCACACCTGTCCCATTTGCTCTCAGAGCAGGTCTGCTGTTGGCATAGTGGTCAGAGAGTTCAGCAGCCTCTTGCACTGTGTTGGGATCTCGGTCCTCCAGCCAGGTTTTCAGCTCTGCTGGGCATGCCGAGAAAAACTGTTCTAACAAAATCACATTTTCAGTTTTATCAAAAGAGTTTGCTGGTGCCGCTGGTTGGAGTCATAGCTTCTCCAGTTCATGTTGCCTTTGGCGCTCACACTCCTCACAGTCATCAACTCTCTGTTCTCACTCTGCCGCTCGGCATTCTCACTCTGCCTCTTGGCATTCTCACTCTGCCTCCCTCTGTTCTTGTTCCCTCTTCTCCTCTGCAGCTCGCTGTTGCTCACACTCCTCACCATCCACCTCCCGCTGTTCATGGTCCCTTTCCCTCTGGAACTCCAGCTCCATTCTGCGCAACTCAGTTTGCAGCATGAGTACGTCTGGATCCAGGATACTGGTGACCTTTCCCTGCTGCTGTAGCCCTTCACTGGCACTGGCCCTGTTGCCCTCCTCATCGGATCTTGGATACTGCACTGGCTGCTAGCTATGCAACACTCAAGGTCAGATCCTTTTCAGTCACTGTCTGTGACTCAGTGCTCAAGGTATCTGCTACCATCAGGGCGTCCACGAGGTTCTGTTTGGTGGCTTTCACCTCGAACAGGACTCATTTGTCCCCGCACAACTGGTTTAAGTAGTCTACAGTGTGCCTGCTGTAGTTGGAAGCCATCTTCTTCCCTAAATACGGCTACTCTGACTTGCACTTTAGAGAAAAAAAAATAAAACGGGTAGAAACTTGGCTGTACGCCAAGTGATATAGTTCTGTTTCCTTTTTAAAAATAAATCACTGCCTTTTTCTTTGTTTGCAAATGAGCTGACAGTCTCAAGTTGACACACTGAACAATAAAAGCTTGTAATACCAAATTTATGCACACTGCTGCCAACCAATCTGTCACAACCCCACTCAGCAGGTCAGGCCTTCTGCTCCCACAGTGCCAACCTCCGAGCACTGTATTGTGAACAGTTACCAGAACAGGGTAACCCTCCTGTCTGTTTTGTGGGTTCGAGTCAAACTTTGGTCTCAAGTTCTGGAGGGATTCAAACTGTGAGCCTCTTGCTAGCGTACCCAGTGTACAGGCTCAAATAATTCTGCTCTTCAGGGGGGGCCAGATATCTTTCGCCTATGGGCACCTAACCAGGTGTACAAAATGAACCCTTAAAACTCTATTAAAGACCTCAGAATAAATTCTTACCTTTTCCCAGTTTGGTATTACCAGTAAGCTTTTCCCAATGTCAACTTTAACCATATATGTTTCCCGTGTCAAAGAAAGAATTTCTAAGGCACACCAGGTAGTCTCTAAAAATAGAGATTTACTTAAAATAGATAAAAATGTAAAATGTAAAACACAGAACCGTATATCACAAAACATACAAATCACTTAAACAAAACAGGTTTAAAAGTGCAGACAAAATCTCCTACCACAGTATATTTAGAATTGTCTTTTCTAATGTATACTTATCTCCTAACTGTGCCTGATGTTGCTTTTTTCAGAGTACAAGCATGTGTCTCTCTAAAGGTCTGTTACAGCATAATTAAAACACTGTCTTGACCCTGCCTTCTCCTTGATGTCACCCAGCTCCTCTTCTGTTTATTAAAAATTATACAATCAGGATGTCTTGTATCAGGAGGTAAATTAATAGGTGACATCAGCAGAAAAAACGTTTCCCCATATGACTTCCCAATTAAGACTGTAATTTTCCAAGTCCTTTCTTTCATCCATGAGCAGCATCCTCTCTCAAGAACATTGAAGGACTTTTATGATGTAGCACCTAAGTGCCATAACCTGTGGTCTTCCTCTAAACGCCATAAAAGTTTATGATTTCTAGCCTAGCAGCTGGCAGCTGCAATTAAGCTAGATAAACAGGAGATCTTTATTTAGGTCTCTTCTAGCCTGTAATTATCTCCTGGTCTTCCAGGTAACACCTTGTAGCTAAAACCTGGGGGGGGGGGGGCTCATCCCACAGGCTGTCTCAGCATCTCTCATGAGAGACATTCAATAACACATTTTGATATTACAAAAATCATACAGTGATCAGAACCAGCTGTCCAAGTGTCACATCTGATGTTTTGTACTGTTGTTGATTATGGTACTTACATAAAAAATAAAGCTTTTTCAGTTTCAAAAATAAATATCTCATGGGGTAAATAAGGTACAGGAGGGAAGTATTTTTCAGAAAAAAGATGCTCAAGAACAAGGTGATGTGCTATGAAGCCGGGGCTGGGGGGTAGATTCAGGAGAAATGTGAGGACGTACTTATTCACAGAAACAACAGTGGATTCTTGGAACAGCCTTCCAATCAGAGATGATGGGGGCCAAAACAGCAGTGTGGTTTAAAAATGCATGGGATAGGCACAAGGGAATCATAGTGGGAGGGAGAAAGAGCTGTAGATCAAGTACAGTCTGCAGTAATAATGTAGGTAGGAAGAAATGGGCAGACTGGGTTGGCCAAGTGGCCCTTATCTACCATTAAATTCTGTACTTCTGTGTTTGTGATATTGCCTCAGTACAAGACACTAATAAGTCATCACATGTAGTACTGTACCTAGTGCTACGCTCCATACTATAAGCAAGTAAATATGAGATGAGGTTTAGCATGGATTAATGCAACATTGTGTACTTCTACTAAAAACAGGCCAGAACATACACAATTTATTTACTGAAAATTTGTAACCAAGAAAGTCACAAGGAGCCAAGGCTCATGTCTAGGTCTGCTTTAGGGGGAACAGTACAGGATAAATATATATATACACAAAAGGGCTACAGATGATATATACAGCAAAAGATGAAACTGGCCAAGAGAGAGCAATTAAAATAAAAACCTAACTGAATGACAAGTTGAAGACTGTCAGGTCAAAAGGATACGTACCAAAAAGGTGTAAGATACACAGGACAATAAAACATACATTATTTTCCTACATAACGTTCAAAATACCATGAATAAATGAAGAACGCAACCGAACAGCAGCAGGGTAAAGGAGAGCATTATGCCGATGCGAGATCAGCGTATAATATTATGGAGGGAGTCTCACAAGTGCTGCAGTGTAGAGACTTGTTTATTCTTCAACATACAGACATAAACTACAGGCTCCGACAAGCTGTTGCTTACCAAGAGCTCTGTGCTTCCTGAATAGAGATTTGTACTACATTGAGTCCTTTTTAACTGGATCCCTTAAATTACAGTAACATTAACCCTTAAGTTATAAGCATAGCTGCATCTCAGTGCACGGGGGGGGGGGGTTACTATATCAAGAAAAAGAGGCAAAATAGTATAGCCAGGTTCTAAGCAGGAACAGGAAGGAGCAAAACAACATTTTAACTGATGTTTTAGGGAAGAAGCAGGAAGAGAACAGACAAAGCAGGGATGAAAGGTTGTTCTAGATGGAGGGCAGGAAAAAGATGTGGCCACCACAGCAAGTTTACAGTGATCCCACTGCCTGTTGCTGTTAGTGTGAGTTAAATAATAAACAACATTATGCTTGTGATGCAGCTTTTGTATGGTATCTTCTCAAGGCAGTATATCTGCCAGGGGTATATCTCAAGAGATTGGTTATGTACTGGCTAATTTGGATTGAATTTTGAAGATAAATTGCTTTGATCAGAGGCAGATTAGGAGTGGAGACTATAGATGGTATAGGAGTGCATTGAATGGAGCAAGTAGGAAGCGGCGGGGACATAGTAGAGGGGAGGAGAGCCAGTATTTAGAGAGAAAAGAGGCACAATGTGTGAGGTGGTGGGATGCAAGAGGAAGGGAGAGAGAGAGAGATTAGTATAGAGATAGCAGTGATGGGTACAGGAGGCCATTGGAAGCAGAGCAACAGAAGGCATGGAAAGGTGTACAGTATGGCACAAGAAGAAATGAGGTGGCTTCATAGAACAAATATGCATAGTCAAACAGTAGCAGGATCATCTTGATGATGATTTCCCAATGAACTAAGAAAGGTAAGCAAGCCTTGTTGTGATAGGAGGATGCCAAGTTTTGGGAAGAGTGTTTTGTGGATGGCATTAGTGTAGGATGAGAAGTTCAGTCTCCCATCTAGCTGCTTACCACAGTAGTTGAAGTAGGGAACAACTTCAATGGAGGAGCTGTCCAAGGTAGAAAAGACTAAATTGGAAGGGATCCTAGCAGGCATTTGTGACAAAGTTCATGGACACCATCATTTGTCATTGACCATAAATTGGTGAGACTGAAATTAGCGTTGAACATCGTTAAAGTCATGCTGTAGCAACATTTCCAAGGTGGAGATTGAGGAACTAGAGGTGAAGAGTTTAGTGGTATCAGCATACAAATAAATGCACAAGCTGACAAATGCTGAGGGTATGTCATTAAGGAAAATGGACAATAGAATGGGACCAAGGGAAGGAGCCTCCGGGAACTCCAGACTGAAAGGGGAGGGGAGTGACAAGGCATCATCAACCTGAACTAATCGGAGCTTGTTCAAGAAGTAGGATCTGAACCAACTGACGGCAAGAGCAGAAAGACTCATGCCCTTCAGCTTATCCAGAAGGAGGGTAAGGCTGTATCAAAGTCCTTGGAATGGTTAATGAAGAATGCATCAGTGATGTGCCATTAGTCCAGTCCTCTTAAGAATGGAGTCAGTGACATGGCAGAGTAAGAATACAGCAGTGTGGTTTGCAGAAACAGAATAGAAAGGTGAGAAAAAATTGGAGAAGTCAAGAAAGTCAGATAGCTGAGCGCAGATAATCTTTTCATGGAGCTTGACAAGAGCAAAGAGGAGTGAGCTGGCTGCTAGTTACCAAGCAGGATGGTGTCACTCCCTTTAGGTAGGGGGAAAGAACTTTGAGACTCTGTTAGGTCTGAGCTACAGAACAGAGGTTAAAGGGACACTTGTTAACCTATTCTGTTTGTAGTTGAAAATCCACCTTTTATGATTGCTTACATTCTCTAAAAGTCATTGATGTTGCTCTTTTTTTCAACTGCTTTCTTTCTTAGTAGAATGGCAGTGCACACTAATGGTGTATTTATAAACCAACCTCAGGAACACCACCAAGCAGTGCAGCCAGTCATGATGCAATAGTCTCCCCTTCTCCCACTGCATCATAGAAAGGTGACAGCACAAGGAGACCAGTGGTCCATCTAGTCTATCCATTTTGATTTCTGGAGCCCTTGTGGCCCCAGGGACTAGCACATCAGTTACAGTTGTATAAGGCTACCCTTCCCTCTACCTGTTGTCAGCTCCCCCACCATGCTCTCCAGTCCCTTGACTCCCGACGACTAAATATTCCCAGTTGTAAGAACTCCACTGGACAAACAGCCTTCTCACACCGTCTCCCGAAACTCTGGAATGCTCTCCCCCTCAAATTCTTCTCTCTTTCTCTACCCATTCCCTAGGAACTGCGCTGACAAACGACTTCGCTGTAAACTGTGTCTACGCACAAAACTAGTCCCCCCCTTTCCCAAATTTTCTTGCCTGACCAGCGGCACCGCCCTATCTATGGTAGCTGGCATACACATCACAACAATTGGCATTTACGTGCTTAGACCCTGGTCTCTCTCTGGCCTACCTAGCCCTAGCCTATGTGTCAATCTACAGTACCAATCTGTACTCCATAAATGCATGTGAGCATTGTATGTATGTATAGCAGTACATGTAGTTCTAGAGCATATGCTTTTAGCTGTCTATTACAAAGTTGCTAATCAAGTAATACTCCTTCTTGTGTAACTGCCAAATTGTTATTATGTTATTATGATAACCTGCGTGTTATCCTCCCCTTGTACCCTTTCCCCCAGGTCGCACATCGATTTGCTTAGTGTGCCTTTCCTGGTGAAACAGTTCAATAAATGAATACATTTGTGTGCCTAAATACTGTATCCCACCCTTGTTTGAAGGCAGCGACCGTATTGGCCTCAATCACCTCCTGAGGTAATCTATTCCACGGTTCCATTACACACTCGGAAAATACATGTTTTCTTAGTTCACATTTGAAATTCCCTCCCCTGAGTTTCCAGTCATGCCCTCTTGTGCTGCAGTTAGTGGATCTAGTGAAAAGATCCAAGAAGGGTTCTTTGTTTGTGCCTTTTATGTGGTTGAATGTCTTTATTATGTCCCCCCTCCCTCCTAGTTTCCAGCGAGAACATATTGAGCTCCTCCAAGCATTTGTCGGGTGATAGCTCATTCAAAGCAGTAATCATCTTAGTAGCTCTTCTCTGCACTGACTCCAGTCTATTAATGTCCTTCTTCAGGTGCGGACTCCAAAACTGGACACAGTACTTCTCACTAGGGATCTGTAGAGAGGAAGAATGATGCCCCTGTTGCTATAGAAACATCTGCTGCTACATCCCAACATTCTGCTGGCCTTACTATATGCAGAGTTGCACTGACTGGACATCTTAAGGTCACTTGAGGTTAACACCCCGAGGTCCCTTTCCTCAGACGATGTGCTGAGTTGGATGCCGTTCAACTAGCATTCTGTTCTAATGTTGTTCTTTCCAAGGTGCATCGCCTTGCACTTTCTGGCATTGAAGTTATGCTGCCACTCCTTAGACCATTTTTCTAATCTCTTTAGGTCATCCTGGAAGCTTTTTATGGCTACTTCACTATCCACCCTACCTCACAACTTGGTATCATCAGTGAAGAGTGCTATCCTATATTTTATGTCATCACCAATGTCACTGATGAAAGTGTTTGAACAGGACAGGTCCAAGGACCGATACCTGGGGAACTCCGCTGGTCACGTCTCCCATCTCAGATCCGACTCTATTCACCATCACCCCCTGTTTTCTGCCCTGAAGCCAAGTTGTCACCCAGTTGATGATGTTTTTCGCTGTGCCTGAATCCGTAGGTTTGGCTGTGGGGAACTGAGTCAAAGGCCTTGCTGAAATCAAAATACAGAAGGTCCACCGAGTGACCCTTATCAGTTTCTTTAGAGACCCAGTCAAAGAATGAAATGAGATTTGTTTGGCACAATCTGCCTACTACAAAGCCATGCTGTCTGGTATCCTGAAGTCCATTTTTGTCAAGGTATTCTACCACATTCTGAGTAATGACTCCATCAGCTTTCCAACAACTGGCGTCAGACTAACTGGCCTGTAATTTCTGGATTCTTCCTTACTCCCTCCGTTGTGAAGAGGGATCACGTCTGCGATTTTCCAATCATCTGGCACCCCACCAGTTTGGAGAGAGCAGTTGAATAATATGGTTAAAGGCTCTGCGAGTTCTTTGGGTAATTCCTTTTAAATCCTAGGGTGTATACAGTCTGGGCCAGGTGACTTGTCCTGCTTCAACTTCTCAAGTGCTTCTTGGACTCTGTTTATGGAGAATGTAGGTGGTTCCATTTATGGTACCCCCAGTAGAAGATTTAATGCCGCTCATGGGTATGGGCCCAAGCTGTTCCTTTGTAAAAAGTGAGCAAAAGAAATTGTTTAGTACTTCTGCTTTTTGTCATCCTCTACGATTGTATCCCCATCTCTGAATTTGATCACTCTTTCTGCCTTCTTTCTCTTTTCCCAGATGTACCGAAAGAACTGCTTGTTTCCCGTTATGACATTGTTGGCAATGTTGAGCTTAGCATTAGCTTTAGGTGCTTTACTCATTCTTTTGGCCTTCTTACGCCTTGCTAGGTATTCTTCAAATAAGCCATCGCCTGGATTTTTCTTGTAGTTATGGGAGGCTTTTTGTTTGGATCTTATAGCCAACTTTGCCTGCTTATTAAGCCAAATAGGATTTTTTCATTCATGCTTCTTGGTTCTCATGTAGGTTTCGGTGGCCTTTGAAATGGCGTGTTTGATTTCCATCCATAGCTCCTCAATCCCAGTGCATTGATTGATGAAGCTTAATTTCCTCTTGATGAATTCTCTTATGATGTTGAAGTTGGTACCCTTAAAACAATACCACCACTCTGGATTGGAAATAAGAAGCCCTTAGGGATATAGTGAACCATACAGAGTTATGGTCACTGTTGGCAAGGGGATCTTTGACTATTGTTTAGCCCACAAGGTCCGAGTTTGTAAGGACAACATCAAAAAATGGCATTAGATCTAGTAGGCTCCACTACTAATTGCTTAAGGTGACAGTCTTGAGAATCTTCCACAATGGCTTGGCTTCTGGACGATTTGGCTAAGGGGAATAGCTCAATCAACATTTGGCATGTTCAAGTCACCTATAATGATTACATCCCCTTTAGATGTTATACCCTTGATTTAATCTATTAGGAGTTTATCCGAGGCTTCTGAGTGACCTGGAGGTCTATATATTACTCCAAAATATACCTTTTTGCCTGTGGGAGTGATTCATTGAACCCATAGGGACTCCACACCTTCCGTCTTGAAAAGATCGAATGATGTGACCCATATATCCTCCTGCACACAAAGTACTACCCCCCACTCCCCACTCCTAGAAATTTTATGATCCAATCTGTAGATTGAATAGCTCGATATATTGAGATCCCATTCATTACAGCCAGAGGCCCAGGTTTCCATGACGGCCACTTTGTCAAGCTTGGATTCAGCCATCAGTGCCTGGAGCTCACTGATCTTGTTCTCTAGACTTCTTGCATTAAGACTGAGCACCTTCCATTCATCCATGGATCTTCTGACAGAACAAGAATGCTTGTGCTTAGTACCAGAAAGTACTGTCTTATGGGGTCCAGGAGACTTGACTGAGCATGAAGGCTCAAGCAATAGGTTAGGCCATATGTCATACTTTAAAGGGGGAACTGCGAATAAGGTTCCATCTAATACTTGTGATAAGATGGGTACCCTTGTCTCATGTTCCCCCCATACCTAGTTTAAAAGACCAAGGTGTATGTCGATGTTTTGACCAAGTGCACTTACACCTTCTCTAGAGAGATGAAGACCATCGTACCTAAAAAATCTTCTTTCCCAGAACTCATCCCACTGGCCAGTGATGTGGAAACCCATTTTGCTGCATCAAGTGTGGAGCCATGAATTTAATTCCAGGACTTCTTTTGCTCTAATCCTGGAATTGTCATCCCCTTACCCCACACTTGTAAAACTTCTGAACAGGCTAGTGAATTGGACATGGATTCCAACTGTTCTTCTAGTTTCCTGAAGTTTTTTTGAACCTCAGCAATTGTTTGGTGTGCCAGATCATTAATTCCCAGGTAAATAACTATATTGGGGTAGACAATGGTTTTGCCTATGATCTTCTTTATGCGGTTGGTGTCCCTCTTGGCCAGTGTACCAGGGAGACAGCGGAGGGAAACCAAATGTTCGGGTTGACAATCAGGTGAAATTCAATGCCCCTAATCATTGAGTCACCCAGAATAAGTGTATGCTTGTGCTTCCTGTCCCTTGTATCTGAAACCTTGTCGCCGACCTCAGGGGTGCTGCCTTTTATGACTCCCTGCTTAATAGAGTCTTTAAACGCTATGGCAGGTTTGTCCTCCACCGATTTTAGAGGAGCAAACCTGTTGGCAGTTGGAATAGAGATGGTAGAGTTGAGAACCTGTCATGCCATAGGCGGAGCCTTCGCACCCCTTTTTCCCACTACCTTCCAATCACCACTGTCCTTTGGCCTCTGCGAAGGTGGGGTTGGGAGGTGTAGGGGTGGTGTGTACCAACTTAAATACTGTTGCAGAAATACGATTTCCCTCCTGGCCTCTGCCAGCTGTGCCCTGAGTATGGCTAAATGTCTACATACCTGACAGTGATCTCCATACCATATAGTAAATGGTGAAAAGTAAGTGACCCGCAGTCTTGGCAGTACACCCCCTCAGCAGGGCTCACTGCAGGGGGATGCCTTCTCGAGGGCTTGGATCCCAGACCTCTTCTGTGTCTTCCCTCCACTTTCCTTGATCCACAAGGTGCTACTCAAAGTCAGGAGGGACAAGGGGCTGGTGGTCCTGGTGGCTATAGACTGGTCACGCCAGTTTTGGTACCCCGATCTCCTCAGCCTCAGCAACAGGCTCCCAAGGCATCTTCCACTATGCCTGGGCCTGCTCTCCATTAATCAGGGTACGGTATTCCACTCGAACCTTCAATCCCTGCACCTCATAGCCTGGTTCCTGAGCAGCTAGAGTGCCATGCTTTGGGTCTCTCTGAAGATGACCTCAACGTGGTGGAGGCATCTAGAAAGGAATCGACCAGAAAATGCTGTGCCTTCAAATGGAAGAGATTCTCCATTTGGTGTCAGGGCAATGGACTGGACCCTTTGTGCTGTTCAGTGGCCAGCATTTTGGGCTACCTATAGTCCCTCTCCAACCTGGCAGCCATCTCTGCTTACTGGGCGTGTGCTGTTCAGCAGTCAGTGGTGCAGGAGAAGGTGTTCTGGCACTTTTTCAAAGGCTTAGATCACATTTCCCCTCCAGTGCGTGAAAAACCACCACCACCACCATGGGACTTGTTGCTGGTTTTGGCAAAGCTCATGGGCAAGTCATTCGAACCGATGCACCTGTCATGGAAGACCGCCTTCCTGGTGGCTATCATGTCAGCCAGAAGGATCAGTGAGCTTCAGGTGCTTTTGGTGGAGTCTTCTTGCCTGGTCTTCCACAGAGACAAGGTTGTCCTGTGCCCCAACCCGAAGTTCCTCCCGAAGGTTGTGTCGGAGTTTCACCTGAATCAGGTGATGACTCTTCTGGTGTTCTTTCCGAATCACACCTCGGAGGCTGAACACAGGCTCCATATTCTGGACCTGAGGCATGCGCTCGCTTATTACAAAGAGCGCACGGCTGGAGTTTGGGGAGAAGTTCGCCAGCTGTTTGTCACCTACACTGAAGCCGCACCTGGCAGACCTGCAGCCAAGCAGACGATTGGCAGGTGGATCACTTCCTGCATTGATCTCTGCTATAGGTTGGCAGGTAGGGAGCCTCCTGGAGGGCTAAGGGATCATTACACCCGACATACCACTGCGTCGGTGGCTGCTTCTAGGGATGTCCCTATTCAGGAAATCTGCAAGGCTGTTACCTGGAAGTCAGCATACACCTTCATTTCCCATTACCACATTGACCTCGAGTCACGCCGGGATGCTGATTTTGGGGCATCAGTTCTCCAATCTCTGTTCCCTAAGTAGAGAGTGTGTGCCTTGCCTACCTCCTCCCGGAGAACTGCTAGGAGTCTGCCAGTAAGTGTTGATAGAACAACATATCCATGTCCCTAGAAACACAGGTTACTCACCTGTAACAGTAGTTCTAGGAGTGGTATACGTTGTTCATCCACACGGACCCGCCCGAGCTCCCCAGGCTCAGGCGCACAACCTCTACTTCCGGCGGGCAAGATCTGGCATCATGGGCAGAACCAAGGGATATACCTCCTGGGTGGGTGGGAGGAGCCACTTGAAGACTTTTTGGCACATCTTAAAGGGAAAGGACACTGCCAGTAAGTGTGGATGAACAACATATACCATTCCTAGAACTACTGTTACAGGTGAGCAACCTGTGTATTTTTAGTGTGTCTGAGACTGGCTCAATTAGATGATGAGTTAAAAGAGAGAGTAAAGAAAAAGTATTGTTTTTTTTTTTTTAAACCATGCTTGAGACAGGCTTGATTTACTCACTCCAGTAATAGGTGGTTTGTCCCCTTTGGTTACGTCCCCTTGTTCATGAGTGTACTGTGTTAGGGCTGTCACAAGTCCAGGAAAGATGCAGAAGGAGTTGAACAAGAACTGTAAACAGACATGTTTTTGTATGGTAACCAGTATGGTGGGCAGTCTGTTTTTCACTTTTTAGAAGAAAAAAGATATCATGATCAAACTACTAGCCACACTAAAAATCTCTACAGAATGTGACCAGTCATAATGTGTTGTTTAAACAAAGGACATTTTGAGGCCTAAGGGAGTTGACAGTGTCTCTTTACAGACAAGGTTAAGAAGATGGGTGAGTGGACCAGCTACAGCGGGGGCAGATGGGTGTAATAGTCTAGGATCCAACCTGTTTGGGCTAAGGCCAGTAAAGAAGCTGAGAGAACAGAGAGTCTATAGGGTATCCTGAGGAGAAATGGGAGAGAAGGTGAAAAGGGGTCTAAAGGGGGGCAAAGAAAAGGGAGGCTGAGGCAGGAGAGAAGGCACAGAAAGCTGAGAAAGAAACAAAAAAGGACAAAAGTAGTGAACAGTTTTTTAAAGTAAGAAGCAACTTGGTGTCAGGATAATGTACATAAGGAACAAGAACCTCCGGGAAGGAATATTGGATGGGAACGGTTACGTTGGACACTACCATTGGGGAATGTGACCTAGGTATCATCATAAGCGACTCCCTGAAACAATCTTGCCAATGTAGCAATGCCTACATCAAGGCAACTAACTGTTGGGGTGTATCAAGAGAGGGGTTCACAGCCAGAAGAAGGAGGTGATACTGCCTGTTGATGCTGGGAGCACCGCACCCTGTGGAGTTCAGCCTTAGGAAGGAGGCTCTTAGCATCAAGGTGGAAAATGCTAAGGCCTTCGGGAAAAGAGGGGGAATGGGAGATAGGGACAGGATTCAGCGTTACATCCCCAAACAACAAAGTAACGAGGTAAAAAGGAGCAGACTAGGAAAAGATTTATGTTTGCAGGTCGGGGGGGGACAGTGGCGAAGGTGTGGAGGAAGTGAGAGGAGGTGCAAGAGAAGAGAGATAGTAACAGCAAATGACAACTTCACTGACTGAAGCATTGGTAGTCCTTATTTTGAAGGAAAAGAAGGACCCACATTTGGTAGACAGCAAAGAATATTAACTATTTGCCAAGTTAGTAGTGAAAGAGTTGAAGAACACATAGTGTTCTGGATCCATCAAGCTGGATCCTGGCATTGTTAATTAGGGGGATGCTGACTGTCACCAAAGAGGAAAGGGACCTAGGGGTTATCATATCTGATGTCCTTAAAATATCAAAGCAGTGCGCTAAGGCTGCAGGGAGGGGCAAGTGGCATGCTGGGGTGCATAGGCAGAGGCATTACTAGCAGGAGACGGCAGGTGGTGTTGTCATTGTATAAAACACTGGTAAGGCCGCACCTGGAGTACTGCATGCAGTACTGGAAACCACACATGCCTAAGGACATTGACAAGGTGGAGGCTATCACGAGAAGGGCAACAAAGATGGTGCATGGCTTGCATCACAAAACATATGATGAGAGATTAAGAGACGTTAATATGTACTCACTGGAGGAGAGGAGAGAAAGGGGGGACACGATAGAAACTTTCAAGTACCTCAAGGGCATAAACAACGTGCAGGGGGGGGATCTTTTCCAATGTAGAAGAAATATCAGAACGAGGGGATACGATATGAAATTGGAAGGGGGGTATATTAAGAAGTAATGTAAGGAAGTTTTTCTATACAGAGAGTGTGGTGGACGCTTGGAATAGTCTGCCACAATAGGTGGTGGGAGCAAGCACAGTGGAGGGGTTTTAAACATGCCTGGGACAGACTCAAAGGAACATTGGGTGGGAAGGGAGTGATGAAAAGCCATTGATCACTTAGGGTCAGTGACTGTATACAAGTATAGGGCTTATGGGTATACTAAATGGGCCTAGCGGTCCTTATCTGACACTTTCTATGTTTCTATGTATGATGCTGCTCTACAAACAAACTTAGATAAAAATTAATCTCTTTGTTACAAAATTTCTTATTAAAACATTTACAACAACCAAAACAACATCACCATAATGTCAGTGTCAGTGACGTCGCGAATGATAGTGAGAGAACAACTTGAGAAAGGTACAGCCTGTACACTAGAAACTACTAGCAGATAGAAAGGGTGGCAAATAGTTGCCATTGCATTGGATGCCTTAACGGCTTTTCATTTATTGCATACGAACATACAAAATTTGCCAGCAGATAAAGGCCTAGAGGTCTATCAAGTCTGCTCGAATGTGCAGCTAGCACCCCTTATTCTGAAGCTGCCCCTCCCTTCCACCCTTCTCCTTCATTAACCCTCCCCCTTGTCCTGTCCTATCCCCTTTTGAAGCAGTCCACTGTTCTACTGGATACCACTTGCAGGTAATGCATTCTACCCAGCCACCACCCTCTCTGTAAAAAGTGTCTCCTCATCTCCCTCCAGAACCTTCCTCCTCCAGTCTCATATCATGGCCCTGGTGGCCCTCCCTCCTTACTTTGAACAGCCCTCTGTACCAGTCTTGTTTATTCCTTTCATGTATTTAAAGGTTTCAGTCATGTCACCCGTCCTCCTCTCTCCAGTGAGTACATGTTCAACTCCCTTCAACCTCCTCTCAGTATAATAAGTCCCCAGCAGCTTGATCATCTTTTGTCGCCCTGTGCTGCACCCTCCAGTAACTTAAAGTCCTCTTCAGATACGGGCGCCAGTACTGCACGCAGTACTCCAGGTGTGGTCTAACCAATGACTCATAGCAGAATCACCCTCCTCCTCGAGGATATACCCTTGCAATACAACCAGCATTTTGTTGGCCTTTGCAGCTGCCTTCCTACATTGTGCCGAGTTGTTCATTGACCCTGTAATGAGCACACCCAGATCCTTCTCCTCCTCTGTCTGGGCTAGCTGCACTCCCCAGCTGGTAATTCCTCCTTGTTCTTCATCCCAAAATGCAGCACCTTGCACTTTTTGGCATTAAACCCCAGTTGCCAGGTGTCTGACCAGGTTTCAAGCTTTGCCAGATCATTCTGCAACCCCTGCCATCTCCCTAGGTCATCCACCACCGCGCCTACCTTGGTATCATCAGCAAACAGACTGATCTTGCTCTTGATATCCCATGATATGTCTGCAATGAATATCCCAAACAACACCGAGCCCTGTGGAACACCGCTCGTCACTGCCCTTGGGTGTGAGAGCTCCCCACCCACCACCACCCTCTGTTGCCTTCCCAGAAACTAGTTTCCTACCCATCTCACCAGCTTTGCACCCGCCCCTGTGCCTACTAACTTCCTTCCCATCCTTCCATGTGGCACAGAGTCGAATGCCTTTTTGAAGTCCAGATACAGGACATCCACTTCATGGCCCCTGTTCAGTTGCCTAGTTACCCAGTCATAGAACTCCACCAGGTTGGTTTGGCAGGATCTGCCACATATAAAGCCATGCTGTCTGCTGTCCTGTAGTCCTTTGGCCTCTAGGAGGGGCACCAGCCTCTCCTTCAGGATAGTCTCCATTAGCTTACCCATGATGGATGTGAGGCTCACTGGTCTGTAGTTTCCCGGTTCATCCTTGGGCCACTCTTGTGGAGGGGCACACATGAGCCATCCTCCAGTCCTGAGGTACACACCCTGAATGTAGTGAGGCATTAAATAGGTCTGTCAAAGGTCCTGCAAGGACCTCTGCCAGCTCCATCAGTACCCTGGGGTGGATGCCATCTGGGCCTGGCGCCTTGTCCACCCTCAGTGCCTTCAAACCCTCTCAAACTCTGCCCTCCATGATTTCCCCATCTGTCACCCCTTCTCCCCCTGTTTCTGCCATTTCTCCCATATTGGGTGTCGCCCCCCTCTTCTCTTTAGTAAATACTGGGCAGAAGTACTCATTTAGTGCTTCTGCCTTATCACACCCTGCTTCCACCCAACCCCCCTCCTTCCTAATCCTTACTATGTGGTCCTTATAGCTCCTTTTCTCCCTGATGTACTTAAAGAAGTCCTTCTCCTTCTAATGCCTTGTGCCAGCCTGAGTTCCCTAGATGCTTTGGCTCCTTACTGCCCTGTCACCTCCTTCTCGATTCTGTCAAGTACCCTCCCTGTCCTCCCCTCCCGTTTTCTTGTACTTCCTAAAAGCAGCTCTTTCTTCCTTACCTTTTCCATGACCTCCTTGCTCAACCAGCTCAGTTTCTTAGCCCCTAGCTTTTTGCTCTGGGCTTTGCAGCAGGTTTTGATTGCCTCCACTATCCCCAGCTTTATGAGCTCCCACCTCTGGTTAGTGTCCATACTAGATTGAATTCTGGCCAGGTACCCTTTTACCATTTCCCCCATCCTTCCAAAGTCGGGCCTCCTGAAGTCCAGTACTCTTGTGCCAGATTCCACTCTTCCTTGCCCATATCCAATGTGAGCCACACTGAGTGGTGGTCACTCCCTGACAGCGTTCCTCCACTGTAAGTTCTCTCACAAAGTCCCCATTTTCCAGCACAAGGTCAAGGGTATTCTAACCTGGTTGGTTCACTGACCATTTGCAGCAGGAAGCTGTCCTGGAAGGCATCCAGCAGTACCTGCCCTTCTGTTCCTGGTTGTTGGGGTACTCCAGTTCACTCCTGGCATGTTGGGGTCCTCACAATCACCACACTACCCTTCTCACAGGTCCTCCTGATCTGTCCCGCTAGTTCCCTGTCTGACTCTCTGTCTGAGATGGTGGCCTCTACACCACTCCCATTCTAAGAATCCTATTCTTGGAATCCTGGATTTGCATCCAAAGTGACTCTGTACTACCCTCCTCCCCTTCCTCCCTTATACACTTCAGTCCTTCCTTCACATATAGTGCCACCCCCTCCTTTCCCAATCACCCTGTCCCTACGAAATAACCTGTACCCTGGTACAGACAGGTCCCAGTCATTGTATTGGGTGGCCCATGTTTCTGTGATGGCTGCAATGTCCACCTCTCCCTCTGCCATGAGAACCTGTAACTCTACAGTTTTCCTCCCAAGGCTCCTAGCATTAAGGGTAACCACCTTCCTCTCCCCCAATCCTTCCCCCCTTTCCTAGCATCTCCAGTAGTACTTGCCATTTGTCCTTTGTCACTGTTATGGGGGGTAAGCTCATATGGTTTCCCAACCTGTGGTCTCTGCATATCTCTTCCCAATTGCCACCCCCACCCTAGTTTAAATTCCCAACTTCCTCTATGTACTCCTCTATCCTCTGTTTCAACACTTTCTTTCCTTCCTCACTCAAGTGTAGTCTGTTTTTGGCATAGAGACTACTGTCCTCCCAGGTCCTTCCCCACCCCCCCCCAACAGCCCATACCCTTTAGCACAACACCAGGTTCTTAGCCATCCGTTAAATCCCTCTATTCTCAGCTTTCTTGTTGTGCTTGCAGTAGCAATATACATTTACTTGAAGCATCTGACTTCACTAGGTCTTTCATGAATAGACTCCAATAGTCTACTTCAGAATCAGTTTTTATGTTCGCCATGTGAGCACGCGCAGCGAACATTTTGTTAGGAGAGTGGCTTTTGAGGGGTGTGACACTGTCAGTCCAATGCAGAGTGGTCTGTAAGGGGTTCATCAATGTCACACCAGTCATCAGGCAGACTGATCATGACACTGTTCTGGCTTGCTGGGCGGAAACTTTGTGTATTTCAAAGGAGAGAGCTGACCCAATCTTAGGTCGACTCTTTCCTTTGATCTGTGCCACCCAGCAAGCATAGCTGATCTGACATGATCAGCCTGCTGAGGCTGAATTACACCATGCAACAAAGAAAGTCATCCGTCGGTGGCCACTGCCCCCCACGACCCTCCCACTCAGCACCCACCATCCTACTCCCCACCAGACATAACACTGACACTGAGGGTGCCCAATCCCAAGTGTCACCACCTGAAATAAAGGGAAACATCCCTTGTATTTTCTTTAAATGCACCCTGCAAAAGAGAAACTGTCTGTTGATGTGTGCTGCAGCTGCTGTAACTGTTAGCCCCCAAGCTCAACCCATGTTAACATTTCAGCACGGCAGTGCACTGTCTCCCATGCCAGCTGCTTCCCACCACCCTGCCGATTTAGTTATGCAGCACCAGGAGCCCACCCTGGTGCTGCCAACATAATAGTGGCTGGGGTGCAATCCCCAGAGTCGCCACCTGAAATAAAGAAAACTGTTCCACATATATTTTTAATACACCTGCATAAAAGAAAGCATCCATTGATGTCTGTTGTTGCCCTGCCCTACTGCCCCCCACCCAATGCTCCCACTCAGCACCCACTATCCTACATCCCCACCACAAACATAACACCGACATTGGGGATGCCCAATCCCAGTGTCACCACTTGAAATAAAGAAAGCATCCCTTGTAGATTTTTTAACCCTGTAAAAAAACATCAATCAATGTCTCTTGCTACTGTTACTGTCCCCCACCCGACCCTCCCACTTGGCACCTACCACCCACAGGCCCCAAGCCCTACTTACCCACCGGGGGTCCAATGCCGTAATCCTCTCTGGAACATAGATATGTCATCGCTCTTCATCACTGGACAGCGAACTGAGGAAATCGGGTATGCATTTCAATGGGGTTTTGAACTTAGTGGCATACCTTGGTCAACAACTTTTCAACATAGCCATTTTTTCACACCACTTCAAAAATGTGGGAGCCCACTTACAAGTAGAATAACTAACAATGTGTCGAAGCAGGACACCACTGAAAATGAGGTATTGCATCTCCTGTGCTCTGTTCTAGGTAAAATATATAATAAAAATGTGTGCAAGCAAGACCTGGTACAACAGAAATACAGCAGTGAACATTCGGCATTGCTTGTTACATTTCAAATGGGCTATACTTATAAAATGGAGTGAGAGAGGGATATCCCTGATCCCTGATTTTACTTATTATGTCAGTGGAACTCTTGTTAAATACTATAAGGAATAATCATAAAATTCAGGGAATTACAACAGCACAAATTACTATAAAATTAATATGCATGCAGATGATGTATCATTTATGCTAGAACTGGTTTCAGTATAATTTCCAGAACTTACTACCAATTTTTAAATAAATAAAAGAAGTTTTCCCCCATTTCAGGATATGGCTTAAATAAAACCAAAACAATTATTTTACATTTAAACCAACTGACTGAACGAGCATATATGTTCTCGTAATTTAAAACTGATATGAGTTTTAAATATATATAACTTTAGCAAATATTGAAGACACAATGAGGCACAATGTTAATCATACTGAAATGAAACAGTAAGTAAACTGGAAAGATGTGTGAAACTCACTATATCCCTCTGAGGAAGGTTGGATATTTTGAAAATGTTCATAACACCACAATTACTTTATCTGCTTCAAAGTATAATATATCCGATCTCTAAAGAAAGTTTTGATAGAAACTAACAAGTTTTTAAAAATTCTTATGGAGGGGATATTACAATAATTGTAGTGGTAGTGCCCTTCCTTCCTTCCTTCCTTTTCCCAGAGGCCCAGGGCGCCATTACAATAAAAGAGAATAATCACAATCAGATTGACCATTCCAACCCTAAATAAATAACAGCGAGTAACTACCTTAATTCCGCTAAAACACCATAAAACTTTACAATGTGCTGAGAAATGCACTACAAGGCATTTCCAAATGCCTGTTGGAATAAATAAGTTTTAAGGCCCCTCTTAAAAGCCTCAACCGTGGAGGCCTCCCTCAAGATCCTGAGCAAAGAATTCCAGAGGGATGGGCCTGCCATCCCAAAGGCCCGATCCTCCGAGTTCTTCAGCCTGGCCCCAGAAACCACCATGAAGCCTTCCCAGGCTGATCAGAGTGGGCGAACAGGGGTGTGTGGGTCCAGGAGCTCTGCCAGGTAGACTGGATCCAGTCTGTGTACGACTTTATAGGTTAGTAAACATATCTTAAATGAGATACGCCACTTCACTGGCAGCCAGTGCAGTCTCACAGTGCCAGAGTAATGTAGCAGGATCTAGGGCAGCTATAGGCATTGTAGCGTATCCCCACTAATCCAAAGGCACAGAGTGTTACAATAGTAGAACCAAGAGGTCACAAATGTATTAATCAGTGTGGCCTGGTCCTGGGGAAGGATAAGGGATCTAATCTGGTGGATATTCCAAAGATGGAAGAAGCCATTCTGAAATACGGCAGACACCTGAGCCTCCATTGTTAAACCTTCCTCCAGTATAACTCCCAGATTCTTCACCCTAGGGGCAGCTAACAGTCCAGATTCACCATGCTGAAGCCAAGTCCCTCCTGCGCCAGCTGCCAGTCCCCCAGCGCCTTTCAGTGGGGCTCAACCACCAAAACCTCAGTTTTCTCAGGGTTGAGTCGCAGCCTGCTGGATGTAATCCAGTTCTGGATCTCAGCCAGGCATTTACTAAATACATGGACAGCACTCTGAGTTCCAGGAGCAAAGACATGTAAAGCCGAGTGACATCTACATAGCAGTGAAACCCAAGCCTATAGTGTCTAATGACCTTGCCCAGGGAAACATATAGGCTGCGAACAACATTGGTGACAGGGCCAAACCCTGGGGTATGTCACAGGACAGAACCACCGGATGCGAGGAAAATGTTCTCAACGCTACCCTTTGGGCTGTATCCCACAGGTAGGACTCAAGTCAGTGAATAACAGCACCCATGAGTCCAGCGTACTCCCTGAGATGGTCCAAAAGAAGGCAATGGTCCATGGCATCAAATGCAGAAGAGAGATCCAGAAGGATGAGAATCAGTCATTCTCCTCTATCCCTCATCTTGAGCAGGTCTTTAAGCACCCTGACTGGTGCCATCTCCATGCTGTGCCTAGCTCTAAAACCAGACTGGAGAGGCTCAAAGATAGAGCCTCATGAAATTCTTTTTATTTTTTATAGTTTTTCTTTTTCCTTTTCTGTAATTTCATGTTATTTCTTTTTATTCATTGAAAATGCAGTTCTAGGATCGTGGATATGTTGTTCATCCACACTTATTGGCATGTCTCTTTCCCCTTTAAGGATTGCCGCAAGTCTTCAAGCTGGCTCCTCCCACCCACCCAGGTGGTATAACGCTCGGCTCCGCCCCATGACACCAGATCTTCCTTTCCGCTGGAAGATTCAGGTTACCTCCTTCGTGCTCCCGCATTTTGTAGGCCCTGGCTTCAAAACCTTCGGTTATTCCAATAATTCATCTAGTTTGCATTAGCGATCACGACTGCTTATCTTTGATTATGGAAGATAAGTTTTCCCTGGATTTCGCTGGTGTTCGTGTGGCCAGAAAGTGTCACGCACCGATCCCCACACTGCGTGCATCTATTGCTTGGGTGTTGACCACGACACCTCGAAGTGCGATTTTTGTCTTACATTTCACCCTAACGTCCTTGACGACCATCTAGCATGCCTGAAGTTGGGGAGGCCGGAAAAACGGAACCATCTGGTGAAATCAAAGGAGGCTTGGTGGGCAGTTTCTGCAGCTGTGGGATCCACCGAGCAATTGGAACGCATGCAAGCCTTCAAGGAGGAAGCGGCTCATGCCGTGGAATCTTCCTCTCGGAGTTGCTTCATTCTGCTCAACCTGGGCTCCACCTTCTCGGGTTCCTTCCGAGAGTTGTGCCAGTCTCTTCCGACTAAGGGAGAGGGTCCTGCATGCATGCTCTCCTCTCGGTCCCGTAAGTGGGAAAAGGACCCGGAATCGTCTTCATCTCGGTGAAGACATTCTTGGGATCGGGAGAGATCTCAGTCCCAGGAACTGGCAGTCTCGACTTCAGTTGAAATTGCCTCTTCGGCCACTGACTTCTTGGCTTTGCCATCTGGCCAGTCGACCGAAGTGTCGATCGACATGGTTGAAATAATCATCGACCCATTGTCGCCGACTCCAGTCGATGATTCTCTCAGTCGGACTCCGGTTCTTTCTTTCCCCAGTGAGGAGACCCAGCCCGCTGGGAATCCCGTCGAGGAAGTGGTCCCCTACCCTGGGAAATCACCAGTCCCGCCAGTGTCTCCAGAGCGACCGAATCGGCCTGTCCGATGTCGATCGAGGTCTAGGACCCCCTCGACCAACAGGCTGAGGAAGAGCCACAAGTGTTCAAAAAAGAAGCAATGCCATTGGTCGTCCTCATCCTCCTTGGATGAGGAGAGGCTCCGGTGGAAACTCTGTCAGTGCTACCAGGACCTCATGTGGCAACAGCTGATTTTGTCCGGGCACAAGCCGACCCCAGCTTCTACCCCGGCTATTACTTGACTTTCGCCTCCCAGGCCGAAGCCGACTCCTTCGGAGCTGATTAAGTCGGCTCCCCTGCATGCAGAGCTGGTGAAACCTCCGGTTCAGCCTAAACTGGTCTCTCCACCGATCATGGTGGAACCACCACCCAAGCAGCCTGTGGGAGGGGCTCCTTCTAAGGAAGATAGACCATACTTCGGGCTTCCCCAGCATCTTTCGGTCACTGTCACCCCGGACCGCCCTTGGTGGGTCGAAGGTGACCTGGGCAGTTGACCGTTGTATCCGGATTCCTCGGATTTGGATGAGACCGGCCTGCATTCTCATCCTGGGGGTGATGAATCAGCTGGTGAGATAGAGATGGAGGAAGGTCCTTTGTCCTTTCAGGGCATTCTTCACCTCATCTCTGAGTCTACAGGGATGCCCCTGGAACCTATCCAGAAAAAGGCGGACTACCCTCTCATGGACATCCTCAAGAGAGGGGATACCCTGACAGAGGCCTTTCCTGTGGCTGAGGCCATAGTTGGCCTGGCCTTAGAACTTTGGCAGCGCCCTGCCTCCTGTCCAGCTCCATCTGCCCGCATGGCCCGCAAGTATGTGTTGCCCATGGGATCCCTTACGGAGTTCACAGAGCACCCTTCAGCCGAGATCCTGGTGACCACCTCTGTGTTCAGGCATACTGGCAGTTCTGCCAACACTGACCGACCTCCCGAAAAATAATCCAAACTCTTGGATCATTCAGCTTGAAAGGTCTATGCGGCCTCATCTTTAGGCCTTCGTCAGGCAAGTTCGGCCGTCATCATGGCACATTTCTCCCATGCCCTCTAGGGGTCTTTGGATGAAGTCCTCCCACACCTCCCCACAGATGTGCAGACCACGGTCAAATAGGTCTGGGATTAGGGCCGGACTGTTGCCAGACAGCAGCTTCAGACAGCCCTGGACAGTGGGGATTCTTGTGCCCACTAGATGGCAGCCACAGTTGGCTCTCATTGCAGGGCTTGGCTGAGACTCTTCTCTTTCCCGGCAGATACTCAGCACAAGCTAGCTGATGTGCCTTTCCTGGACACCGACCTTTTTGGCCCAGGTGTGGCTGGTCACCTTCAGCGTATTGAGCAGTCCAATGCCACCTTGGACGCTACTTCTGCTAAAGGTTCTTCGAGCAAAAAACAGCAGAAGAAGAAGAAGCCTTTTCGGCACTCTTCCCCTGCGGCACAGCAACCCTCCTTTCAAGGAGGGCAGCAGCAACAGCAGCAGCAGGCTCCAGCTTGGCACCCCCGGCCTGAGCCCAGGCCCTCCCAGGCCTGTAAAGGAGGCCAAGGTTCAGGTCCTGGATCCTCGTCCTCCAAGCCTGCTTAGTGACGGGGCGGGGGCTGCCACCCTCTCTCCCATCATGCCAGCTCTGGGCCCTTCCGTGGGGAGCCAGCTCCACCACTTTCTTTCCGCTTGGTCCGTTATCACCATGGACTGGTGGATTTTGGAAGTGGTCAGTCAGGGACTGCCTCTGGAATTCAAGCAGCACCCTCCAAGCTGAGCCAGCTCCCCTCGGGAGGAAAGAGTATCCGTCCATACTCAGTTGGCTCTCCGAGACAACATCGCTCAGCTCCTCCTCAAGGAGGCAGTAGCTCCAGTGGCGGATTCTCCAGCAGACCCAGGCTTTGTCTCCAGGTACTTCCTGGCGCCCAAGCGGACGGGGGACTGGTGCCCCATTCTAGATCTGCACAACCTGAATCAGTATCTCAGGTCATGCACCTTTCGGATGGTCACTCTGTCCCAGATCATACCATCCTTGGAGCGAAACATGTGGTTCTGTTCACTGGATCTGCAGAATGCGTCTTTCACGTCCCAATCCGTCCGTCTCATTGGCGGTTCCTCCGCTTCAGAGTTGAAGGGTGCCTATACGAGTTCTGAACCATGCCTTTCGGCCTGTCATCAGCCTCATGGATCTTCACCAAATGCATCGCAGTGGTGGCAGCCCATCTCAGGCATCGGGGGGGTCAGAATTTACCCCTACCTCGACAACTGGCTCTTAGCAGGTCCCACCCAGCAGGAGGTGGAGAGGTCCAGGGACCTGGCCCTCCAGACCTGCTCCCAACTCGGCCTCTTGATCAACTAGGCCATGTCGGAACTCGTGCCTTCTCAGGTGATGTGCTTCATTGGGACAGATCTTGACTTTCGTCCAGCCAGAGCTCAGCTCCCGGTGGACAGGGTGGAGGTTCTCTCCTCCTCCTTTGCCCAATCAGTTCTGGTTAGGCAATTGCACCCTGCTTGGGACTTTCTGCGCCTTCTGGGTTACATGGCGGTGTGCACCTCTGTGGTCTGTTGGGCCCGGTGGCACATGTGCCCCCTCCAATGGGAGCTGGCTGCTCAAGTGGACTCAGCGCCATGATCATTTCGACCAGCTGATCACTGTAACCCAGAAAATGTGGGATGTGCTCCAATGGTGGACTGCCCCAGACCGGTTGCAGGAAGGGATCCCATTTGTCCGCCCAGAGCTGACACGGCCGTTCTCACGAATGATGCCTCTCTCATGGGCTGGGGAGCCCACAAAGGGGACAAAAGGGCCCATGGGTTCTGGACCCCCAAGGAGTCCCGATACCACATCAACCTGTTGGAGCTCAGAGCAGTCAGACTAGCACTGTCAGCTTTCGCTCCTCAGCTCCGGGGTCAAGTGGTTCAAGTCCAGACGGACAATACCATGACTATATACGACCTCAACAAACAGGGTGGCACACACTCCCGTCTGCTTTGCAGGGAAGCGCTCTGCATCTAGACCCTCGTCAGCCATCTGGAGGTGGATCTCCTAGCCATTCATGTGGCAGGAGCCTCAAGCCATCTGGCGGATGCTCTCAGCCACTTAGACGAGACATTCCACAATTGGTCTCTCCATCCAGAGGTAGCTTACAGCCTGTTCTCCCACTGGGGCAAACCGATGGTGGACCTGTTTGCCTCCAGGGAAAACACCAAGCTGAGGCTGTTTCATGCCCACCCCCCTCAGCAGGGCTCGCTGCAGGGGGATGCCTTCTCGAGGCCGTGGACCCCAGGCCTCTTCTACACCTTCCCTCCATTTCCCTTGATCCACAAGGTGAAGGTGATTCTGATGGCCCCAGACTGGCCCAACCAGTTCTAGCATCCAGATCTCCTCATCCTCAGCTGCAGGCCCCCCGGAGCGGCTTCCAGCACACCTGGACCTGATCTCTCTCAGTCAGGGGAAGGTATACAATCTGGACCTTCAATCCTTGCACCTCACAGCCTGGTACCTGAGTGGCTAGAGTTCCAGGCTTTGGGTCTTTCCGAGGATATCCTCACCCTGGTGTAGGCATCCAGAAAGGAATCGACCAAGAAATGTTATGTCTTCAAATGGAAAAAGTTTTCCATTTGGTGTCAAGGCAAGGGCCTGGACCCTCTGTCCTGTCCAGTGGCTAACATTCTCGACTACCTTTGGTCTCTCTCCAAAGGGGGTCTTCGTTCATCGACCCTTAGGGTGCACCTGGCAGCCATCTTTGCTTACCGAGCTGATCAGCCGATGTTGGCGCAGAAGACAGTGGTTGGGCGCTTTGTCAAAAGCCTGGATCACATATCCCCTCCGGTGTGTGAACCTCCATCTCTGTGGGATCTATTGCTGGTACTGGCAAAGCTCAAGGGCAAGCCATTCAAACCAATGCACAAGTGTGCGTTGTCACACTTGTCGTGGAAGACAGCCTTCCTGTTGGCTATCACGTCTGCCAGAAGGACAGGGGAGCTCCAGGTGCTTTTGGTGGACTCCCCTTATCTGGTCTTCCACAGGGACAAGGTTGTCCTATGCCCCCACCCGATATTCCTTCCGAAGGTGGTGTCAGAGTTTCACCTTAACCAGGTGTTAACTGTGCCTGTATACTACCCTACCTCGGAGGCTGAATACAGGCTCCATACTCTGGACCTGAGACAAGCCCTCTTCTATTACAAGGAGAGGATGGCAGAAATTCGGGGAGAAGTTCGGCAGCTGTTTGTCACCTACGCTGAAGTTGGTTCTGGCAGACCTGCAGCAAAACAGACTATTGCAAGGTGGATTACATCTTGCATAAGTCTGTGTTATGAGTTGGCAGGCATGGAGCCTCCCAGAGGGATAAGAGCTCATTCTACCTGCCATACCGCTGCATTGGTGGCTACTTCCAGGGACATCTCTATCGAGGAAATCTGTCGGGCTGCTACCTGGAAGTCAGCAAACACCTTCATTACCCATTACCACATCAACCTTGAGTCACGCTGGGATGCTGGTTTTGGGGCCTCAGTTCTCCAATCTCTATTTCCCAAGTGAGTATCAGTGGGGGGTTTTGCCTCCCTCCTCCCAGAGAACTGCTAGGAGTCTGCCAATAAGTGTGGATAAACAACATATCCACAATCCTAGAAAAACAGATTACTCACCTGTAACAGTAGTTCTAGGAGTGGTATATGTTGTTCATCCACACGGACCCACCCAACCTCCCCTGCTGTGGACGCACAAACCTGGCTTCCAGCGGGTTAAGATCTGGCATCATGGGCAGAGCCGAGGGTTATACCACCCGGGTGGGTGGGAGGAGCCAGCTTGAAGACTTCCGGCGATCCTGAAAGGGAAAGGAATATGCCAATAAGTGTGGATGAACAACATATACCACTCCTAGAACTACTGTTACAGGTGAGTAACCTGTTTTTTAGTTCTTGTTATCACATTTACATTAATAAAATACCTCAAAATGACCTTATACACACTAGAACTCACATTCCTAGTATACTACATTGTATTAAGCTGCATTATGCTATGGTCTTGAAAGGTTTTGTGAATCAGATAATTCTGCTGCCACTTCTTTGCTCTGTGGTAACAACAGAGCCTAAACAACAACTGCTGCAAGCATTTATTTAGTTTTTGCCAAAAAAAATCAATTTTTTTACTTTTTTCACATTTGTTTTCGTTTTATTTGTTTTTATACCTTGAATTTCTTGTTTTTTCTTATTTAAGAAAAACACAGGTCTCTACTTACAGATGTCAAAGGATGCCGGGTGTTCCTAAAGCTGCAGTGCAACAACTTTCTCAATAACCTTCCCCAGAAAGGGAAGGTTAGAGATTAGATGATAGTTTGCCAAGACATCCGGGTCCAGAGATGTTTTTTCCAGAAACGGCTTTACTGGTGCACATTTAAATGCTACTAAAACCAACCCCTCTGATAAAGAACACTGGACAATCTAGGTGAACACCGGGCCCTGATGTCCGACACAACTCACTAGAAGTCGTGTCGGGCCTGGATCCAGATTACAAGATGTTGGCTGCAGCTCCGAGACCACCCAGGAGATGTCTTCCACAGTCACTGATCAAAACTCTCCCCAAGTCCACTGAATGTGCTCCTGACCCACGGGCTGTCTACTGCTGGGCTCAAAAGGCCCAACTGGAGTGATTCTGGCCCTGATGGAGGATACCCTATTTGAGAAAAACCAAGCAAACATCTTGCATTTCTTGAGTGTAGCTGTTCTTTCAGTCTCCAGGCAGGCAGAGTGGAGAAGCCTGTCTATGGTCCGAAAGAGTTGAGCTGGTAAGTTCCTCCCAGCGGCAGTCTCTTTCAATAGAAAATCTGCCTCCTTCCGAGAGATCATCTTCTGATATTCTTCATAATGAGAATTCAGAATTAGTTTGTCCTCCAAAGCCTTGGACTTCCTCAATTGATGCTCCAATGAACCTCTGATCCCTGGTTTTAAGTGCTCTCAGCTCGATGTCAAACCACAGCAAGCCAAGACATGACACTAGGAGACTTACACAGACTGGTGCCAGGTGGTTGAAGATCCCAGTGACAACTCTGTTATGGGCAGATACTGTGACCTCCGCACCTCCATCACATGCTGACAACATTTCCAAGGTGTCCAGTACCGACATCAGTCCTTCAGGTCCAAGCCCTCCAAAGGTCAGTACTGAACCACCTCAACAGAGGATGGACGAAAAGGGGGGTCCCTGAAACAGAACCTGATCTCACAATGATCTGACCAACTGACCGGATAAATCTTGAACCTATTGACCTCAAGCCTCAGGGAGAATACCTGGTCTAAGGCGTGGCCATGTTAGTGCGTTGCAGTTGTAATAACTTGTGCTAAGCCCAGAGCTTCCATACTCTGGAGGAAAGCTTTACCAAATTATGAACCATTGTCATCCACCCAGGCATTGAAATCTTCCAAGATAAGCCATCTAGGCAATTCCAAGACCAGGTTGGCGATTAAAGAATCAGTTTCCTGCAGAAACATCCCCTTGCGACCTGCAGGCCAGTACATGAGGAGGATTCTGCAATCCATACCTAGACTACCACACTTGGCCAGCATCCCCCACTGTGCATGACCCCAGGTTGAGTTAAGATCTAAAACAGATGGCCACAACCACTCCCCTGCTATACTTCCTCGGGCAGTGCACAACTGAGAAACCATCCGGGACTGGTACCTCCAGAACTGGGCCAGAGTCGTCCCCCAGCCAGATCTTGGTAATGCAAGCCAGGTCAGCAGAAGAAATAACCCCACCCCACTATAGGGAGAGGCATCACCAGCAGAAAACAGGAAGTTGTTATCCCTCTGTACAGACAGTTGGTGAGACCCCATCTGGAGTACTGCATCCAGTTCTGGAGACCCCATCTCCACAAGGACATAGACAGGATGGAGGCAGTCCAGAGGAGGGCAACTAAAATGGTGCAGGGTCTGCAAGAGAAGCCATATGGTGAGCTTAATATTTATACCCTTGAAGAAAGGAGGGAGGGTGGGACATGATAGAAACTTTTAAGTACCTTAGTGGAATCAACAAAGTCCAAGAGGGTAGCATCTTTCAGAAAAAGAGATGTGCAAGAACAAGGGGACACAATTTGAAGATAGAGGGGGGGACGGCTCAGAGGTAATGTGAGGAAATATTTCTTCACAGAGAGGGTTATAGATGCATAGAACAACCTTCCTGAGGAGGTCATAGAGTCGAAAACAGTGGGAGAATTCAAGAATGCATGGGACAGACATAAGGCATGTGAAGAGAGACTAAAAGAGCTTAATATGTATACCCTTGAGGGAAGGAGGGAGAGGGGGGACATGATAGAAACTTTCAAGTACCTGAAGGAAATCAACAAAGTCCAAGAGGGGAGCTTCTTTCAGAAAAAGAGATGTGCAAGAACAAGAGGGCACAATCTGAAGATGGGGGGACGGCTCAGGGGCAATGTGAGAAAGTATTTTTTCACAGAGAGGGTGATGGACGCATGGAACAGCCTTCCTGAGGAGGTTGTGGGGTCTAAAATGGTGGCAGAATTCAAGAATGCATAGGACAGACATAAGGCAATTCTTGTGGGAGGTAGGAAGAAATAGGCTATTGGTTAACTAGGATCTGCAGCTTATCCTGTAGGTAGGGAAATGGGCAGACTAGGTGGGCCAAGCAGTCTTTATCTGCCGTCAAATTCTATGTTTCTAAGATCTGCTATAATTGCGGTCTCATTCCTCATTGATCTGGCATTACATAGCACTGCCCGAAGTGGACAGAAGGAACCAACAGGCCCCCGCCGTCCTGCCCATTTGGTCCAGCAGGATCCCTGGGAACAGGGACCAGACAAGACTGACCCCTCTCTAGTCCCCGTTTAACCCCAGGGTGTCTCCTGGTCTGTACAACCCTGATAGGGACCACTCCCTTAGTACTCCCCAATCCACAAGCTCTCCTTCTGCCGCTCCTCGTAGTTCCCTCCTCCCTGCACTGACGATACACTGCCACTGGCAATGGGGGATTGAAGGGATGCAGATCTTTGAGCTGGGATGGGGAGTAATAAAGCCGTAGGGGCTGATACAAACATCTCATCAACTATTTTTCTAAAATCATTTAAAATAATCAACCCTTCCTCCCGCCCCACTACACTTCACCTACCAAATCCCACCTCAGTACCCTACCACCCACTCACACCACTTCCTACCATGCACAAAACTTAATAATAAAGAACAAATAACAAAGATCAAAGGAGAATCCCAAAACAGTTCTTAACAGAGTCCTGTAGTGCAGAAAACATCAACAGCAGTACCTGATAATTTAATGGCACGTTGGTAATATATGTCCAGTCTTTTTACTTTCAGACATATAGCCCATTTGAATCCAAGGAGCAGTTCAATATTGTCCAAGGCCAGAAAAGTCAAACAGAACATAAACGCATAGAGCATGTATAGGTGAAAATCAGGGCAACGCTCTCACTATTGCCTGCAAAACCAGCAAAGTTCAGCGCTCAAAGGAATTACAGCATAAAGACTTGAAGCCCGAGGGTTCTTTCACCAAGTGTGGGCATGTGGTGTTAATATACTTAATAGATGACAAACTGCAGCTCCAAAGGGGTGCAGTGTAGATTCCAGCACCGGTCTTTCAGTTCTCCCCAGTAGCTGCTCACAAGAGGTCCCAGGGCTGCAGCGAGTGCAACTACAACCCATGAACAGGACAAAATTGTACATAGAATCAGAAATCAGAATCAGAATCAACTTTTATTGGCCAAGTATGTATACACATACAAGGAATTTAACTCCGGTTCTTCCGTTGCTCTCAATGTACTTAGTAGACATACAGTAAAAACAAAAACAACAAGACAATAGTACAATGGTGCGGAGTGCAAAATGCTAGAATAAATATGCAATGGATTAGCTGGTACTTTATATACATGAGGTAAGTGGATTTAACAGTATATACATATGTACAACAGAGTATATACAGTATATATGTATATATAGCATCCTAAGGTTTCATTTTGTAATTACAGTGGATGTTTAGTGTTACAAGTTATTGCACGAGGATTGTTCTGACTGTGTGACTAGCTCAAGTGTTCATCAGAGTGATGGCCTGTGGAAAGAAACTGTTCATGTATCTGGTTGTTTTGGCGTACAGGGCTCTGTAGCACCTGCCAGAGGGGAGGAGTTGGAACAAGTTGTATCCAGGGTGTGATGGGTCTGCAGTGATGTTGCCTCACTGCAGACCCATCACACCCTGGATACAACTTGTCAACTAAAGTACACAGTGGCGGCCACTGCGCCCATCTAGATAATAAAATGAGTTTCTCTCCTTTATCCTTGATATTAAATGTGCTGCTGAAACAGAAAGTGAGAACAGGACTTACGACCCAGCTGGGTCTTCCAGCCCCAGGCTCCGAGCTCAGAGCTCCGCCCATCACAAACCCTTATGTAGCAAGGACTCCACAGAATGGATGCTCTGCATAACAGTTGCTCCTGGCTACATACTCTGAGTTAACTCAGTCTGTTAGTGACGTCTGGCTCCCAATACCACATCGCACTGACAAACATTAACTACGAAAATAAAAGTTGACTCCTAGTCTACCTCGCTCAACACCATATCTACTACTAAAATGCCCTGCTACTACCCAACTAACTAAACACAAGCCCACAAACAATAAAAGCCCCGAACAAATTCACAAAATAAAAACCAACAAAAATGTTGTAAAACAAGTAAACAGAGTAATTTATTAAAACAAAACTACTTGCGATAAAGGGATTCTCCCTTCAGCAAATAAGCAAGTGCAATTGCAATTTACAAACTCACTCACAAACCCCCTTCAGACAGCCACCCGATGTGGCAGCCATCTTGGAGAATCTCCAATTGCATGGGAATCTATAACAAAACCCAGAACAATAAGAGGAATGGTTTGCCGTGATCCATATACCTATTATGTATCACAGAAGGTGGCATTGGTATGGCAGTGGGCAGTACAGAAAGTGTCCTGGGAAGACTTTGGAAATATATATTATTTACAGGAATGTAAAAATAAGGAATACGCAAAACTAAAAGGAAATCTACTTTTCTAGAGGTGTGTATATGTTCTATCCACACTTGTTGGTACTGTCCTTTCCCCCTTTAAGAGTTGCCGGAAAGTCTTCAAGTTGGCTCCTCCCACCCACCTGGGTGGTATAGCCCTTCGCTCCACCCCATGACGCTAGATCTTCCTTTCCACTGGAAAAGGTAGGTTCCCTCCTTACTGCTTCCGTGTTGATTAGGCCCTAGCGCTAAAATCTTCAGATTTACTTCCAAAAACTTTGAACTGTTTCAGGTTTCATCTTCAGTTTGATCATCGATCGCGACCACAATGGACAAAAAGTCCTCACCCGGATTTTGTGGTGCCCTTGCTGGCAGAAGATGTGTACCGACCCCCACACCATGTCGGTGGTTTCACGTGACGGTCCTCAAGAACCGCCTCACCCACCTTAAGTTCAGCCGCCTGGAAAAATGACATCCGATGGTCAAATCTAAGGACGCCTATTGGGTGGTCTCCATAGCTGCAGGGTATGCCGAGCAGTTGGAGCAACTTACTGCCTTCGAGGAGGAGGAGGAGGTGGCTCGGGCCACCACTCAGTCCTCCTCGTCTTCTGCCTTTGTTCCTCTCAAATTGGGCTCCACTTATTAGGGCACCTTCAAGGAGCTGTGCCAGTCCCTCATGACTAAAGGGCAGGGCCCTTCTGGGTCTCACAGCTCCGGCTCTCGCAAGAAGGAGTCGAAGAAAGAAAAGGAAAAGACTCACCCACGATGTTCCTGGGACCGGGCGCATTCTTGGTCTCAGGACTCTCAGGTTTTGACTTTGGTCGAAACTGCGGCCTTGGCTGCTGGCTTCACATAAACCCTGTCAGGCCAGTTGGGCAAGACGCCAGCTGAAGATGCGGCCAGGATTTTTCTAGGCCAGTTGTCATTAAAAGAGGCTGACAATTCTCTGTTCAAGACTTCGGACCTTCCTGTGACCTCTGACGGAATGGCTAGCCTGCTGAGCCGAACCCTCCAATCACCGACCCAGACCAGGACGAGCCGCAGTTCTCCCCGGCGCCCTTCGAGATCCCCCGTCAGTACCTCTGGCGGCCAAGGTCTCGGTCTCGGTCTTCCTTATCCAGTGGATTGAGCAGATCCCACCATCATCAGCGATCCTGCTCTCGATACCATAGGAAGCAGCATCGCTGCTGTTCATCTTTGACCTCCTTGGGTGAGGAGAGGCTTCACCGCAAGTTGAGTCAACGCTACAAAGACCTCATGTGGCAACACTTGATGTTGGTCGGTCCGAAGTCGACCTCAGCTCCCACGCCAGCCGTCACTTGGCTGTTGCCTGACAGGACGTCACCGATGCCCCCAGTGGGGCTGGTCGAAACCGTTCCTCCCCCAGTGGAGCCGGTCATGACTGTCTCAGTTTGGCCGAAGCTGGCCTGTCCTATGATTGTGGTGGAAGTCGACCTCAGCTCCCATGCCAACCATCACTTGGCTGTTGCCTGACAGTACGACACCGATGCCCCCAGTGGGGCTGGTCGAAACCGTTCCTCCCCCAGTGGAGCCGGTCATGACCATCTCAGTATGGCCGAAGCTGGCCTCTCCTACGATTGTGGTGGAGCTGCCGCCCACGCAGCCACCGACCAGCATTCCGACTAAGGAGTCTCGGCCAGCCAAAGGGGCTTCCCTATCAGCTGTCAGTCACTGTCACACCTGACCACCTCTGGCAGGTCGAAAGTGACTCGAGCTGTTGGATGCTTTATGCAGATTCCTCACTGCACTCCCGTCTGGTCAACATGGTATCCGTGGGGGATATCTCGACAGAGGAAGGGACCACTTGCTTCATGGGCATCCTCCACCTCATGTCTGAGTCCACGGGAATAAAACTGGAACCCATCCAGAAGTGGGCTCGCTATCCCCTCACAGAAATCCTGGAAAAAAAGAACTGTCCAATGGAGGCTTTCCCAGTGGCCAAGGCCATTGCTGGTCCAGCCCTAGAGCTTTGGCAGCATCCTGCATCCTACATCCTACCCTGTGCCATCGGCCCAGATGGCCCGCAAGTATGCAGTGCCCACTGGTACCCTCTCAGGTTTCACAAAGCACCCCTAGGCCGAGGGGTTGGTGTCCAACTCTGTGTTTTGGCAATCAGGCAGTACTGGGGACGTTGACAAGCCACCGGACAAGGAAACCAAGAAATTGGACCACACAGCTAAAAAAAATCTATGCTGCCTCCTCGCTCTGCCAGCTGAGCTCGGCCGTTATGATGACACAGTTCTCCCATGCCCTCATGGGCTCCTTGGATGAGGTGATTCCTCATCGTCCTGCTCAACTACAAGAAGACCAAAACAATGTTCTTCTCAAGTGCACAGAAGAGAACTAAGGTACAAGCACTCAACATCCTCAACAGTAAGGACCACCCTCTAGAACAAGTAGAAACTTTCATATACCTCGGGGTCATCATCACCCAGACTCTCATTAGATTTGCACCACATGTCAGCCAAATCATCTGCAACATTAACAGGAGACTAGCAGCACTATATAGATATAAACACAACCTTACCCTGGAAGCCAAAAAAGTTGCAGTTACAAGTTCCATCCTCCTCATAGTTGGCTATGACCTAACAGTATATGGGAGTGCCACAGACACTGTGTTAAACAGGGTCCAGTTAGTCCTGAACAAAGCCTGCCGCTTTGTCACTGGGGCTGACAAAGTCAAGCACTCTTTACTCTCTCACAGACTGGCTTCTCCTGCAGGACAGAATAAATTATACAATGGCAAGGAAAATGCATGTATTCTGATTGGTCAGTGTGTGCCTGGCACAGTGATGGTATTACACAATAACATCACTGTATTAAGTCCAAGCGCACACATGACCGCATGACACACCATAAAACAATGCCTGTCCTGCAGAATTTACTGCCACTCTCTGCCGCTTATAAAAAAAACTGCAGCCCCCGCACTCCACGATGTAGGCTTATAACATAAAACCTCCCACCCACCTCATACCTACATTTTTTTTCTTCTGTTCTGCTGCTGTTCCACTAATAATGAAGCCTGCAACTGCATAAATAAAATTGTACCTCAAAATGCTGCTGTCTCCGGCTCCATCATTACCGGGTGTCCCACACTTCATGGACTGTTGCGGTCGGCCGCCCATTGCCTGATCTTCATTTTAAAATGTAACAAATATAATAATAAACTAAAATAATGCCAATTTTAAAAGAAACGTCTCTTCGTTCTCCCGGTTGCCGCTAACGTCGTGCGAGCGCGTGCCCACTGTAAACTCGTAAGCTGTGCAGTTCCCGAACAGCTTCACAGCCAGAAATATAAACATACTCACTTTAAAACGTGGAAAAAAACATGTTACAAATTCTTCCCTTCAAGCACCCTCCTTTATAATGTACAGCCAACAACAGAGAAGGTTAGAGGGGAGACTGATAAAACATAGCAGCACAAGAAAAAAGCTTTGAGATTCAGCAGGCAACATTATTCTGGCAACAGCTCCACCCCGTGGTGGAAGAAATATTGGACTTTTTTTTTTAAATATACACCTACACTCACTAAAATTAAAGAAAAAATGGACAAAAAAGTATTTTTTTTTTTTAATGAATGAGCCATTAATATAATAGCAATAAGGCACTCCAGGGATGTGTGTTGTGTGTAATAACGTCACTCCTGGGGTGGTGGAAGCACTTGGCTTTGCCTCATGCTTCGACCGACCCCAGGAGTGACATTATTACACAATAACACACACCCTGTTGTGCCTTATTGCTTAAATATCAAACCTGGCTGCTAGGTATGAAAGCCCTCAAGGGCCTAACCTCCCTAGGGCTGCAAGGTCTCCTACAACCTGCCCAAAATCCTTACCCAACCAAAGGCATGACTATCGGTACATTGGCTATTCCATTCAACCGAACAGCTCTAGCCAAATGTTCCTTTGCAACTAGTGCACCAAGCTGGCTTAATGAACTCCAGGTAATACAAAAGACGCCAACTAAGTTGAGTCCTTCAAATGGGAACTTCTAAATTTACTCCTACCTGGCTCCAAATGTAGCTGCTTCTCCTACTGAAACCCCATCCCATGCATTGTCACTTGCCAACTGCACACCTACCCAACCCAACCCTTGCACCGTCTGATCATGGTGCTTCTGCCGCCTAAGGTCCCCTCTGACAACGCCCAGATGGGCTGCTACCTTTATATAACTTCTAATGCCTATGTTATGCTTTGTGTTATTTTACCTGTTGAATGTTAACTTTCGTTCACTCTGTATTGCCAAAACAGTACTTATGTTACTTGTTTTGTTATGTCACTGAATCAATATTGTCCAGCCTTTGTTAATCAGTTTCTAATACTGTCTTTGTCATCTTGTAAACAAATTGTTATTCTGACAAGGAACCTTTGTAAATGAGCTTGTCTACTCAAAGGTGTATTTCTGAACTTTGAAATAAATAAAATAAATATCAGCTCAGTTATTTATTTATTTGAATTTTGATGACTGAGTAGGCCCACTGAGACATGAGAGTCCCTTTTTCAGGGGCAACCTGAAATTAGTTACATACAGTAAGACAGAACAAAAATACACAGCATTCACAGAGTAGAAAATAAATATAAGAGAAGTAATTGTACATACAACGTACAGCAGAAATTAGTTACAATCATGAGTATTGCAAAATATGCATTCAGAGGCAGGTATCAGGAACACAGATTATAGCAATACATTGTGCATAGGCAGGCAATTTGGAGAGTGCCCAGGGTCCAACAAAAGGATGATGAGCGTTCAGGTCCAGTTCAGAGAGAGAGAGAAATCAGCAAAGAATGTAAGAGGTCATCGATATCTCTTACAGGGAGTCACCGCACTGGAGAAGGCTTTGAGCCTTTTTTAAACTAAGAGTGGGGCAGCTAAGAATCTCGTGGGGGTAGCGAGTTCCATAGAGAGGGGGCAATGAAGGAGAAGGGTCTCCTACTAGGCGCTGATCATACCCTGGGGATTTCTAGCAGTGGATCTCGCCAGCTTCGCATGTTGTTTAAGCTTGATTATACCGGTAAGGCTAAGCGGTGCAGTAAGTTTCATTGGCTTAAAGATTAGGCAGTACATAGGATATTGCAGTCTGTTTTCAAAAGAGGGCAGCAGGCACTCTGCAGTGGTGGTCTCTGGAGTGGGTACCAGCTGCAAATTGTCCAATTCTGTAATAGTGTCTTTAGCCTGCCCAGCTCAGATTTGCAAGTGGACTGTTGTACTGAGATGCCATAGAAAAAGATAGGCATTAGGGTACTGTTTGCAGTGGCTAGATGAGCATCCCTAGAAAGTAAGGGGTTAAACCTGTAAAGGAGGCTGAGCTTCTTGTGCAATGTTTTGATTACTGCATCCACATTAAGTGAAAAGGTCATGTTTTGGTCTCGCAATACCCCAAGGTATTTCAGTGATTCGACAATTTCAGGATGAGTGCCTTCACTGGTAGCCAGCTTGAGAAGGTGTTGTCTCTCAGTATCTAGCCTACTGTGACCAAAGAGCATGGTTTGGGTTTTTTTACACTGAGAACTAGTTTGTTTAACAGGAACCAGTTTTCAAGACACTAGAAATCGGTCTCCAGATTTCTGTTAATCCAATAAATGTCTACAGAGGATCTATGTAAAATAGCACCATCTACGTATGGTTGTACCATGGCCCCACCATGGTTGAGGGGCATATCATTTATGAATAGAGAAAATAGGAGGTGACCAAGGACAGAGCCTTGCAGTACACCATCCTCTATGAGCCTAAGATCCGAGATGCTGCCCTGCCACTTCACCCTCTGTTTCTGGACAGACAAATACTGTAGAGCTAATATATTTAACACCCCATAATTTACACGCTCCCAGTCTTAGAGATGCATTCATGTGTCACAAGGTACAGTGCAGGATTAATACAGTCAGCAAAATTCCAACAGAAAAACGGCCACACTTTAAACTGGTTGACCTAATCGTTATTAGAACAGCTAGCAACATTTTTTGCATATCAATGTGGTAAAAACTAAATCTAAATCTAAAAGCAAGACTCTAAATCACTGTATTGTGATTAGCAGCCTTGCTGTTACCTTTTTGCTTTTACCAAACTGATGCGCAGACAGTGTTGTTACGAACACACAAAATTTGCCAGCAGATAAAGGCATATAAGTCTATCAAGTCTGCTCGAAATTGAAGCTAGCACCCCTTATTCTGCAGCTGCCCCTCCCTTCCACCCTTTCCCTCCATTGACGTTCTCCCTTGCCCAGCCCCTTTTGAAGCAGTCCACTGTTCTACTGGATACCACTTCTGCAGGTAACGCATTCCACCCAGCTACTACCCTCTCTGCAAAAACAGTGTCTCCTCATCTCCCTCCTGAACCTTCCTTCCTCCCTCCAGTCTCATATCATGGCCCCAGGTGTTCCTCCCCTCCCTTACTTGGAACAGCCCTTCTGTACCTGTCTTGTTTATTCCTTCATGTACTGAAAGGCTTCAATCATGTCCCCCCCGTCCCTCCTCTCCTCCAGCGCGTACATGTTCAACTCCCTCAGCCTCCTCTCATATGATAAGTCTCAGAGTCCCTTGATCATCTTTGTTGCCCTTCACTGCACCCCCTCCAGTAACTTAATGTCCATCTTCAGATACAGGCGCCAGTACTGCATGCAGTACTTCAGGTGCGGTCTAAGTAATGACCTATACAGTGGAAGACTCACCTCCTCCATCCTTGAGGATATACCCCTTGCAATGCAACCCAGCATTTTGTTGGCCTTTGCAACTACCTTCATACATTGTGCCGAGTTGTTCATTGACCCTATAATGAGCACCCCCAGATCCTTCTCCTCCTCCTCTGTCTGGGCTAGCTGCACTCTCCCCAGCTGGTAACTCCTCCTTGGGTTCTTCACCCCAGAATGCAGCACCTTGCACTTTTTGATATTAAACCCCAGTTGCCAGGTGTCTGACCAGGTTTCTAGCTTTGCCAGATCATCCTGCAACCCCTGCCATCCCCCTAAGTCGTCCACCACTGCTCCCATCTTGGTATCATCAGCAAACAGACTGGTCTTGCTCTTGATGCCCAATGATATATCTGCAGTGAATATCCCAAACAGCACTGGTCCGAACACTGAGTCCTGTGGAACACCGCTCATCACTACCCTTGGGGATGGGAGCTCCCTACCCACCACCACCCTCTGTTGCCTTCCCTGAAGCCAGTTCCCTACCCATCTCACCAGCTTTGCACCTGCCCCTGTGCCTTCTAACTTACTTCCCACCCTCCCATGTGGCACCGAGTCGAATGCCTTACTGAAGTCCAGATACAGGACATCCACTGCATGGCCACTGTCCAGTTGCCTAGGTACCCAGTCATAGAACTCCACCAGGTTGGTTTGGCAGGATCTGCCAAGTATGATGTTAGATATTCTAATACAGATTAGATCATCCAGTTTAAAGTGTAGTCGGCTTTCGGTTGGAATACTGATGATTTTATTAATCCTTAATACGGGCCATCACTGATTTTATTAGGAGCTGTTTAACACTATGCGCAGCGTAGATTTTGGTACCTGACCAGTCTGTTAGCTGAAGTAGCTCATTCCTACACGTGGCTCATTACTGCTAGTGTACCTGTCCATCTGCCCATCTCTGATTTTGCACAGTACTGTTAGTGTCACTACATAGTTGATGCTTACTGGTTTTTAAATTAAAGTAATTTTTTATGTAAAATGAAAATAAATACTGTAAGTTTAAGTCATGTTGTCACTGTGTTTTACTCAGACACAGTGTGTTACCATGCATACTTGGTAGAAAAAAGTGTTATGATATTTCACTATATCAATACTTTTGTGGGAAAGCTCCGGTCCGTGAATATAGTGAAAATATTTTTAAAGTGAGAATAATTTTAGTTCTACAGTAGTTGTTTAACCAGCAGCAGGAGAGAGCATCAAGACTGATCGTCGTTAGCTTAGATAACAATAGGTCATGACTGCCCAAGTCGTACGTCTTGGATAGGTCAGCAAAACTTGCACCTGTAACCATACCATCCTCTACGGCATTGAGAATGTTGGAAGTCACTTGCACCAGGGTGTTGTCAGTGCCATGATCATATGAAAACCATGCTGGACACAGGTCAGGGAGTGATTATACTCAGGGCTGGCCTGGAATTGGTCCTACGGTAGCCTTTCCTGGATTTTGGCAAGTATGCAGAGAAGAGAAGAGAAATCAGTCTATAGTTTTTAATTAAATCTTTCTTCCCGCCTTTGTGGGTTGGAAACTACAAGTGCCATCTTCCATTTTTTAGGGATAGTTCCAAGGAGGAGATATTTATGATAATGGATTAGAGATTGTGGAGAAATAACCGAAAATAACTGTTCATATTTTTTCTCTGGGCCTTAAATAAAAAGTGGCAATGCTGATAATAAGCCAATTCAATGCAAACTGATACAAAGAACAAAAGAAAAATCACACTAGGAGCTAGGTGCTCATGATATTAGAAGCAGCAAAACAAACAAAAATTAAATCGGGCAGTCACCGCCCAAAAATGGGCACAAAAATGCCAGAGTTGAAGTGCTGGTTCTAACTTTTCAAGTGCACAAGAGGTGAGAACAGACCCTGCTAGCAACACATCTCCTGACACGTTTCAAATCACCTAACCTTTGACAAAGAGTCAGGTGACTGAAAACGCCTCAGGTGACATGTTACCAGCAGGGTCTGTTTTTATCTCTGTGAGAACGTAATAAACTTGAACCAGCACTTAAAATATGGCATCTTTGCATTCATGTTTGGGTGGGGAGTGCCTGGTTTCATTTTGCTTCAATGCACACTGATAACAAGAGGTTATTACACTCCAGAAAGACTCTTTTTTTCAAATTAAATATATTTTATTAAAGTTTGAAAAAAAAAAACATAAACACATGTCATGGCAAAGACAGGAGATACTGCAGTAACAGGGGCAGAGTATAAACAATGGATACACCCTCCTCCCTTCCAACCCCCCTACATCCCCTCCCCCATAACAACCTTACCTACCCCACCCCCTCCCACTTCCAGAGAGCCATAATGTAGCGAAACCACATAGTAGTCTAACGTGAAGGGGCTAAGGACTGGTAACTGCGGCAAGGATGCCAAGAAAGAGGATCTAGTAGCTACTAGGATGGGTAGAGCTACCATTTGTTGGAGATAAAGGGAGAGGGGAAGTGAGAGAGATCGCCCAGTGGAACTACACAGTCCTTATCCTGAGAGAGCGCTATTAAAGTGCAGTTTCTCCTATCTAGTTCTATATTTACCCAGGGAGCCCCGGAGCCTAGCAATGGATTTCTTCAACCTGAGATTGCATAGCAACTCATTAACCCATTCCACATAGGACACCACTGACTGGTCCTTCCAGTGCCGCAGTACCACTTTTTTAACAGATAGGGATAGAAGAGCCATGCGATGCACTCCAGAAAGGCTCTATAAAATGTGTGTGAAAGAGGACAATTTATGTTGGCCTGGGTGTAGGGCTAAAGGCCCTTTTTAAATGTATTTATGTATGTACGAATGTGTGTATTTAATTTATTTAATAATTACACACAAGACCCTTTAGGCTGGATGTTTTTTTAAAGGGTGTAGGGTCAAATAAAACAGAGAAGCAGTAAAAGGAGCTACAGCATATTGGCAAATAACAAGGCACAGGGTACACAGTACAAAAGGGAATTAGGTAGTTACAGTGTATAAGTTATTTTAAACTGTAATTTCCAAGTCGGGCATAGATAAATGGTGAGTTATTTCATCAGTGGTGTGGTAAACTCAGGTACTGAAGGAGAGGGGGTTTCCCTGAGTAAGATAGTCAAGGTACAGCTGCAGCTGATTCGGCTGATTGGCTGCAGCTGCACAGACAGGAGAGCTTTAAAAACAGGAAGGAAAAGCCAGCAGGCGGTTGCTGCAGGGGTAGAGGGCTAACAAGCTGCCTAGATGTGTTCCAGATCAGGAGTCCCTTACGCTCCTCAGGAGATTGGTCTCTGATTTAAGCCAAAAGAAAAATTTATTTTCATTGTGAGTTTTCCGTTTACTGTTTGTGTTCTTCCAGAAGGTCTAGCCTTCTGGAAAAGGGGATTTCTAGTTAGGGCCGGGGATTGTTTAGACAGTGCTCCCACTCGGAGCTAGGCCTGTTTATTTCTGTTTTTGTTTCATTTTCCCCAGTGGGGCTTAAAAAGAAAAGGGCAGAAGCGCAGTCTTCTGTGTTACCAGCCATATTAATGAAATAAAAATATACCTGGTTGGTTTGATGTTAACTGGTCTTCCTGAGACTCCTTAACCACCGCAAAGCTGAACCTGAATCCTGTGACGAGGTCGTGCCTTGTCACACGTGGTGTTTGCAGTGGGATACAGGTCGGCGTAGCACTTGGCTGGAATCCGAACCACCCCGGAGTAAAGGAGACCAGTCATGGAGGACGTGGTGAAAGCCTTGATCCAGGCTATGGCAGCCCAGCAGGAAGCTACCCGGGCTCAACAAGACACGAGTTGCTGCTCACACAGATGGCCCAGGACCGCACTGTCCTCCAGGAAATGGTAAAGCGTCTCATCGAAACCGCGCTGAGAGAAGGTCGCCCCGCTGGGCCTACCCCAGAGGATTACTGGGCTCTACGGGCTTCCCACTGTCTACAGAAAATGACAATGGCTGACGACATTGAAGCATATTTGCTCGCCTATGAAAGGACAGCTGCTCGTGAGTTATGGCCTCAGAATCAGTGGGCCAGCATTTTAGCTCTGTGTTTGTGCGGTGAGGCCCAGAAGGCGTAATATGATCTAGATGAGGGAGTCGCCACCGACTATCCAAGACTGAAGGAAGAGATCTTGACCCGTGCCGACGTGACTCCAGCCCTTCGAGCCCAGAGGTACCACAGCTGGAGATTCCAGGAGTCGGTGAAGCCTCGGTCGCAGATGTACGACCTCCTCCACTTGGCCAAGAAGTGGTTGCGACCCGAGCTCCATAGTGCTGCCAAAATCGTGGAGCTCCTGGTAATGGACCGGTTCCTAAGAGGACTACTGCCCAGCCTATGGCAGTGGGTTGGACAGGTCGACCCCGCTTCCTGTGATCAACTGGTCATCTTGGTGGAGCGACATTATGCCATGAAGGAACTTTCCCTGGACGTTGGGGTCGGCTACCTCCGGGACTTGGGGCAGACTGCAAACCAGAGATATCGACCCCCCGAGAGGTCGGACCAGACAGGACCAGGGAGAAGGATCACCGAAGAGCGGTCCGAGGTGGTGAAGAGACTTTCCGGTTCGAAAATAGAGGGGGATATGGCCACCCCTAGAAGCCCAAAGGGTCCAGGATCACCCCGAGAATGCTACCACTGTTATGGGTGTGGGGACCAGGGACATGTAATTGCCAACTGCCTGAATGGGGTCGAACCAATGCAATGCAACTGGGGTGGGTCCCAACAGAGCAATTGCCATTTGATTAATATGGTAGGGGTGGTTGCCACTTCACACCGATTTACCCGGGTTGTTAAGGTAAATGGACAGGTTGTTATGGCCCTTGTCGACTCGGGGAGTGAGGTCACCCTTATAGTTCACAGTTTGGTGCAACCCTCCCAAATTAATTTCCAGAAACGTACCAGGATCACCTGTGTCCATGGCACAGTGTTTTATTACCCCATGACGCTAGTTACCGTGGAAGCACAGGGGGAGGAGAGGCAGGTCACGGTAGGGGTCCTCCCTCGATTGGCACATCCTGTCCTGGTGGGTCGAGATTTCCTGTGGTTTGAGACATTACTCTATGAGGGGGGAACCCGGGAGGCCAGGGCCCTGGTAACCGAGGCTATGTTGCTAGGAATCCCCGAGGGGTCAGAGGACTCACCCGATTATTTCCCTTACGGGCATTAGGACCCCGAGTTGTATCGGGAGGCACGAAAGTCCTGGAAATCATGAAAGGAATGCAGGGATTGTAAGAAGTTAGGGACCAAGATACTGGCTTTCAATGGCAGGTCCATGTTTGTGGGAGGTAGAACCCTGCTCCCAGAAGGACGACAGGGTGAGCGGTTTGATGTCTGACGGGAGACTTGTAGGGAGGAAGAGGAGGACCCAGAAGCGGAGACAGAGTCAAATCCCCCTGAATTGAGTACCCTCGGTATAGCCTCCAGGAACTTTGGTCAGGACCAAATAGATGAGCCTCTCTTTCAGAATATCCGGTCAGAGGTTGTGGAGATTAACGGGGTGCCAGTAGACGGCAAAGCCAAGGGGCCTGGACCATATTTCACGTTAAATAATTACCTCCTCTACAGAGTGATACTGGATGAAGAACACGATGTGGAACAGTTGCTGGTCCTCCGCCAGCACAGGAAGGCGGTACTGGATTTGGCACATGCTCACCTTCTCGGAGGACACCTTGGGGTCAAAAAAAATGCTGCGCTGCATACTCTGAAGATTTTACTGGCCTGGAATTTATGCCGAGGTCAGGAGGTACTGTGCTTCGTGCCCAGAATGCCAGTTGGCGTCCCCACAGCTGAAGTTAAGAGCCCCGTTGGTGCCCTTGCCGATCATCGATGAATCCTTTGCGAGGATTGCGATGGACCTGGTAGGCTCCCTAGACAGGTCAGCCCGGGGCCACCAACACATCCTAGTCATCACAGACTATGCTTCAAGATATCCGGAAGCGATCCCGCTCCGTAACATGACCTCAAAGATGATTGCCCGAGAACTCATTCAAGTCTTCACGAGGGTCGTATTCCCAAAGGAGATACTGACAGACCACGGTACTCCCTTTGTCTCACGTTTAATGAAGGAGCTTTGCAGACTCCTCCAGATCCAAGCCCTGAGGACTTCAGTGTACCACTCCCAGATGGTCTGGTCGAATTATTTAATCAGACTTTGAAGGGAATGTTACAGAAAGTCGTGAGCAGAGACGGAAAGGACTGGGACTTACTCCTTCCCTACTTAATGCTCGCTATCCAAGAGGTCCCACAGGCATCCACTGGATTCTCCCCCTTCGAGTTGTTATATGCCCGCCAGCCCAGGGGTATCCTCGATATACTAAAGGAGGACTAGGAAGAGCAACCGCCACAAGGACCCAGTGTGATTGGGTATATCTCCCAAATACAGGAAACTTTGGTCCGGGTCACTCCTATTGTCCGGGAACACTTAGAAAAGGCCCAAGAGACCCAACAGACTTAATTTGACCATCAGGCGAGGATCCGGAAGTTCCAGCCGGGGGATCGGGTGATGGTCCTGGTTCCCACAGCGGAAAGCAAACTGCTCGCCAGGTATCAGGGTTCGTACGAGGTCGTGGAAGCTGTTGGTGATGTGAACTATAAAGTAAGCCAACCCGATTGCAGGAAGAAGTCCCAAATATACCATTTTAACCTCCTGAGGGCGTGGCAAGACCGGGAGGCCTGTTGTGTCTCGTTGGCCGTAACCCCAGCAGAAGATAAAACAGAGGGGCAAGTCCATATCTCACCTGAGCTGTCTCCTACACAGTACAAAGAAGCAGTGGAAATGGTTCGGCGAAACGGGAATGTGTTCTCCGAACGACCTGGTCGGATGGTTATAGCCTACCATGACATTGTGACAGCTCCGGGTGTAAGGATAAGGGAAAGACCCTACCGTATCCCAGAGGCCAAGAGGAAAGAAATCCGAGCCGAAGTCGAGAGAATGTTGAAGCTCGACGTCATAAGAGAGTCCCATAGTGAATGGTCGAGCCCCATCGTCCTCATGCCAAAACCGGATAACACTTGGAGGTTATGTAATGATTTCAGAAAACTAAACGAGGTATTGCAGTTTGATGCATACCCCTTACCTAGGGTCGACGAACTGATCGACCAGTTGGGGTAGGCCAGATACCTCTCCACCTTGGACCTTACGAAAGGATACTGGCAGATCCCACTCACAAGGGCAGCCCAGGAGAAGACCGCCTTCGTTGCCCCAGAGGGTTTATACCACTACAAAGTCCTCCCATTCGGTCTGCATGGAGCACCTGCGACCTTTCAACGCATGATGGACTGGCTGTTGCGCCCACTCTCTCACTGTGCTGCCGCTTACATCGATGATGTGGTCATCCATAGTACGGACTGGGAAACTCAGCTTCGGAAGGTCGAGGTCGTACTAGATACATTACGAGAAGCCGGGTTGACAGCAAATCCCGCCAAATGTAAGATCGGCTTGTCAGAATCAAAATACTTGGGCTATGTGGTTGGACGGGGATTGGTGAAACCCCAGGTGAAGAAGGTAGAGGCAATCCAAAACTGGCCCCAACCAAACAAGAAGAAGCAAGTGAGGGCTTTCCTAGGGTTAGCCGGTTACTACTGGAGGTTCATCCCTCATTTTGCCACTCAGGCCGCTCCTTTAATGGAGTTAACCAGGGCGAGAGCACCGGACATCGTGAGGTGGTTGGAGGCAGCGGATGGGGCATTCACCGACCTCAAGACGGCCCTCTGTTCTGATCCGGTACTGGTCTCCCCAGATTTCAATAAAGAATTCATTCTGCAACAGATGCCTTGGATGTTGGCTCGGGGGCCGTACTCTCCCAGATTGTAGCAGGTGAAGAGCACCCCATCCTGTACCTAAGTAGGAAGTTGTTACCCTGGGAACAGCAGTACGCTGTAGTGGAAAAGGAGTGCCTTGCAGGGAAGTAGGCGATGGAAACCCTCAGATACTACTTACTAGGTCGCAAGTTCTCTGGTGAGGGACCATGCTTCACTCAAATGGATGCAAACAAACAAGGAAAAAAATGCCAGATTGACGAGATGGTTCCTTGCATTACAGCCATACCACTTCATGGTCCACCACAGCGCGGGGACACTGAACAGAAATGTGGATGGGCTTTCCCGAAGACCCTACCTCTCAGCGCACGCCACCCAACCCTATAGTGTTGAGCTGGGGAGGGGGATGTGTGGTAAACTCAGGTACTGGAGGAGAGGGGGTTTCCCTGAGTAAGATAGTCAGGGTACAGCTGCAGCTGATTCGGCTGATTGGCTGCAGCTGCACAGACAGGAGAGCTTTTAAAACAGGAAGGAAAAGCCAGCAGACAGTTTCTGCAGCGGTAGAGGGCTGACAAGCTGCCTGGATGTGTTCCAGATCAGGAGTCCCTTAAGCAACCCTCAGGAGATTGGTCTCCTGAATTAAGCCAAAAATTAAAATTTATTTTCATTGTGAGTTTTCCGTTTTACTGTTTGTGTTCTTCCAGAAGGTCTAGCCTTCTGGAAAAGAGGATTTCTAGTTAGGGCCGGGGATTGTTTAGACAGCACTCCCACCCGGAGCTAGGCCTCTTTATTTCTGTTTTTGTTTAATTTTCCCCAGTGGGGCTTAAAAAGAAAAAAGCAGAAGCCCAAACTTCTGTGTTACCAGCCATATTAATGAAATAAAAATATACCTGGTTGGTTTGATGTTAACAAACTGGTCTTCCTGAGACTCCTTAACCACCGTAAAGCTGAACCTGAATCCCGTGGCAAGGTCGTGCCTTGTCACAGTGCCCGTTACAATGAGTAGAAATAGAACCTTGTGGAGAAAGGTTCATAGGCCAGTGGGCCTATGGGGAAGTAAGGGTGGTCAAGTGATCAGCTTTTTTTATGCATCAACTGGACTGTGTCGTGAGTAAAGAAAGGGGGGGTACAAATTGAAAAACTGTTATCCAAAGCTTTGGGGAAATCCATTACTATTAAAGTTAGACTATTTTAATTAAATTACAAAATAGCTATTTTGTTGTACAAGTACGTAGAGGAACTGAGACATTGGCAGCGATGGCCACAAAACATTTACGTCTCTCAAGTTGGAAGGTACAACTGTTTGAAAGTTTTAATTTACATGAATGGTAGGCAATATTCGTAGGTATCATGAAAATGGAAAAACGTATGGAGCCTTTTAAAGAACATATAGAGTTTCAAGGCCTGAAATGGAAATAAATCGAGACTGTTTGCTTACACTAGTAATGATTATTGAATGAGTCATATATTGATAGTGAGGAGATAATCAAATTTACCTCATAAAAAATATAAATAATTGAGGCACTGATGTTTTTTCCTTTTTGTTTAACGGACAAGAAGAACTGAATAAAAAATAAACCTTTGAAGTATGTATTATATCTTGATGTGAGAAAAGAATCGATATAAAAAGGAAGCCATAGCAAAAAAATGAGAGGACTGCTGCAGAAAGGGAGGAATAGAGGATTGCGAGTGGAGAAAAAGGAGAGGGAGGAAGGGTGGGGTTAGGAAGAGTACAAAGGGAAGTAGACGCATGCTTGGAGGGGACAAATGATACACCCTGTAAGGCCAAAGGTAAATAATGCAATACATTCTTTACCTACCCTGCAAAGTTAGGCTAACCACAATAGAGTATGTTACTTTAAGCATCCTGCAAAGCTAGGCTGAACACAATACTAGTACTTTATCCACATAATGAGAGAAATAATCAAGGAATAATTTTCCTTTACTTTCTCTAACAATGAGAGACTAGGAAATAGAATGAGGCCTATAGAAAGCCAATCTATAAGACTAGGTAAGGGAAGGTAGGTACTGTTTTTTTTTTTTTGTCTTTTGACATTATACACCCTGCTGTGTGAAGCACACACAGGCATATTTACTTGCACACCCAGGGGAGGGCAGAGTCTCCTGGCATCCAGGCATTTTGCCTTTGAGGACTCCTCACTCATGCTGTGCCAGTCACACCAGGTCCCTTGCGCTGGGTCTGCAAGACCTATGGTGTCCTATAAGCTACTGAGACCCACATCTGCTGGTGCTACAGTATGTGTGGTGGTTGGGTAGAAATGTCCTGAACTGTTTTAGGTCATGCTGAAAAGCCAAGTCCCAAAATGGTGTTCAGTAGCCCTTGGAAGTCCCAAACAGTGATGACGCGTGACCCTGATGAGTGAAGATGGTGAGTTCCGCCACAGACTGTGGCTTTCTGCAGTGATCCTGGACAGGCCCCGACCATGGCAATCAAGCGGTGCTCAGCATTCAGCTGCTGAGACTCACCCCTTGCTGACACGCCATGCAGCAATTGAGTGGAAGTTTCCTGGGCTGTTACAGATCTTGCTAAATGCTGAAAGCCCAACAAGTCCCCAAAATTTTATTTGTATTTATTTATCTTGGATTCGGATTAATACCTTTAAGCCAAGGGGTGCTTTTACAAAGGTTCCAATTCAATTAAGCACATAATACAAGACAAGTGTTGCATGCATGATGTACACAACAGAGCAGAGGGGTACACGGGTAAACATAATATTGGTAGTTACAGAAGTGCAATGCTTTAACAATATCATCAGCATGTACAAATACACAGTGGTCTAGAGCTTAAACTGTTCAGTTGTAATGCAGTAGGAACACTTAGGTTACTTAAAGTGCCAGGCAATGGAGAGGTAGCAGACTGAGTGGACTTTGTCAAGGTGAGGGGTAGGGGGATAGGAGTATGGAGAGGAGAAGGTAGTAGGGGAGCAGTTGGTCAACCGTAGATAGGTCACTGGAAAACAAATGGCAATCGGTGACCCAAAGGAGCCCCAAACAATAAGAACTCAAGGTCCTGAGGGGTGAAGATGGGTGGCTGTGACTGTGTGGCTTCATGCAGTCCGCTGCTGAGACCGTTTGCCACTGGCACTCTGAGCGGCAGTTGGTAGAAATGTCCTGGGCTGTTGAAGCTCCTGCTGTAGCCCAGCAAGTCCCAAAAACTGGTGATCAGTAATGTGAGGGATACACTATACAGTAGGTGATGTAAAACTAATATGAAAACTGTAAGAGTGCTAGTGGTCATTATAGACCTGTCTTGGAAGCAGGCATAAAAGTGCACAGTAGCAGTTATGACAGCCAGTAGGATGCGTATGTACATCATGCATAGAATAAACAAAATAGCAAGGATTGATATGGTCACTGTTCCAGGCACTGGTGAGGTATCACATGCAGTACTGTGCACAGTACTAGGCACCATACAATAAGAAGGATGTTGTAGATTTGTGAAAAGTTCAAGGAGAGTGATAGAGAATAACACCTGGCAAGGTGTGGGTTGTTCTGGATTAAACCACGGTTACAGATGTTGGAGCCGCATAGCAAAGACGAGATTCATGAGCCCATCTCTGTGGTTTAATCCAGTGCGACCCACAAACCCTGGAGTGTGTTGTTGTATGACACCATTGATGGCATTGCACGCTGCTCTGCCACAAGGGAGGAAATCTGGCAAAAATCACCCTAGGTGGCAGGATGATTTATCCGTCCCCTCGCAGGCCTCGCACCAGTCACCTTGGCGCAGCTCCACTGCAACCTTGAAAGGGTGGGTTGAGCGAGGCCTCTGCCACCCTGTTATGGAAGTAAACCATGGAGGAAGGAGCCATGAAGTTTGGGAGATGTCAGGAGACCGGGCTGGGGTGGGGAGGATTTGAGCCAGCTGGGGAGAGAGAACAATACAGGCAGAAACAAAAAAGTTGAGGAAAAAGTGACGATGGAAAATAAAAGTAGGGATTGGTGTTTGAAACATGTAAACATCCTGTTGCTATGCTTGGGGTGACTTGGGAACAAATTATGTGATTTAATAACTTTTAGAGTGTGATTTGATTGGAGTTCCTCAAAACAATACTAGACTGGTTTGTGCTGGATTAAATAGTGACTTTCGACCAATCAAACTGCAGAATTTTCTGGCTCCATTTTATAAGTACGATTAAGGGTGTGAAATGACCACAGTTTGATTACTAACCATAAGATAGAGTCCAAGGCTAAGGGACCACAATTCACATGGTGCAAGACCGGTGCAAACTACAGGGGGTTGCCTATCCTATACTGAAACCGAAAATCAAAACTAGATGCACTCAGTGGAAACCAAACAAACCGACATTGAGTTCATGAGCTACAAATATGCAAAAGCTCACATTAAGCAATAAACTGGTGCAGACTCTCGCCACTCGCCTTATAGTGTAGTGGCTAAGGGCACTGAGCTGCAAAACTGGAGAGCTAGGTTTTAATCCCATCAGCCCCCACTTGCATACTGTGTGACCCTGAGCAAGTCACTTAACTTCCTTATGCTCCCAGGTTGCACCTGGAAACAAGCTCCGGCTTAGTGTGCCTTTCCTGGTTAAACAAGTCCCCCCCCTTTGACTTTTACACATCTTCATCAGGGGGCTTTTGCACATTTGTACATGTGAGTGTTGCACCAAATAAATATTTTGCATATCCGTAGCTCACGGAATCAGTGACTGTTTGGTTTCACCATGTGTGTATATAGTTTTGGTTCTTGACTACTGACTGTAGCAGCAGGATTTCTTCTCAGGGGAAAGGAAAAGTGAAGGGAGGCACACCATGGGGCTACTGGGGGGAAGATTTAAGTTGTGGGGATGCTGGTGTGAAGGGGCTGAAGGTGCTGGCTGAAGGGGGCACCAGCTGGGAGTTGGGGAGAATAATAATTAAAAAAAAAATACCACAGCTCCACTGTGAATGCCACATATGCAAGTACTGTATAATGTGTATTTCTAGCCACGTTTTCATGGCAAAGTACTGCATTGTGCTGCAGTTGTTCATTTTAAAGCAGCAGTACTAGATAATAGGGAAGTGATTATCAAAATTCTGTTTTTTTGGCTGGAAGCATGCAGCCATAGTTCGGGTTTCGATATCTGTAAATAGATCTTTAATTTGTTAGATATTTAAAATTAATTTTCATTGTTGTGGATCCACAGTAAATATGGCTGCTGCCCAATTTACAGCCGAATTCCCCTCTCACGTTGCATCACGTTGTCTTTTGTTTACTTCTGTGGGACTCTGTGCTGCACGTTCCCACTGTTCCTTTGCAGTACTGCGAGTCATGCATGTGTGCAGTTAGCAGCAGAGGGTTCCAATTCAACATGGCGGATGGGACAAATGTAAACAAAAACAAAGAATAATGGGGCAAATTACAGGGTGATAGTACAGCGAAAACAAGAAAGATTGTCACATAAGTGCTCAACAGAGCACAGGAAACAAACTTGCAAAAGATCCAATTTTTTATCTAGTACTGCTGCTTTAATTTCATAAAAAATGAATGTAGGGAAATTGTTGCAATATATTGGGATTGTCTGCTTGCCTTCAGTCTCTGGAAATCAAATAATGAAACTTCTCTTTCTCTCCTAATTCTAGCCCCCATATCAGCCCAGTCTGAGAACAATCATTCATTGCATCTTCCTGCACACCAGCAGAGTCTCACCGGAGAGAGCAGCTTTAAATGTTCCATGTGTGAGAAGAGTTTCCTAGATCAACTAACATTTACTAAGCACATGCATAGAGAACATCAGCAGGGTCACAAAGGGAAGGGAAACCAGAAATTAAATACGACACAGAAACCTTTTCATTCTACAGCTGATGGGGATTGTTTAACAGTGCGTGAAAACCTCTCTCTCCATAGGCAGATCAACATGGGGCAGAAACCTGTTGATTATGGGAGTAGTTTTAAATCAAAAACATCTCTTTCTAATCACCAGAGTGTTCACACAGCAGAGAAAACTTTCAAATGTAAATATTGTGAGGAGAGTTTTGCACTGCTCGGAAATCTGATACAGCATCAGTGGACTCATCCATGTGCAAAACCTTACAAATGTACTGAATGTGGGAAATCCTTTGCACATCGGGGTCATCTCACAGTTCATCGGTTGATTCACATGGATGAGAAACCATTTAAATGTTCGGAGTGTGGGAAGAGTTTTGTGACAAAACCACTTCTTACCAGCCACCAGTGGATTCACACAGGAGATAAACCTTTTAAATGTACTATTTGTGAGAAGAGTTTTGCACACCAGAACTCTCTAACAGAGCATCTGCGAACTCACACAGGAGAAAAGCCTTTTAAATGTAATTACTGTGAGATGACTTTTTCATACAGAAAATCTCTGTCGCGCCATCAACAAATTCATCCAGGTGAGAAACCTTTTAAATGTACTGATTGTGGTGACAGTTTTGTAACAAAAACACTTCTAACCAGACACGAACGGATTCACACAGGAGAGAAACCTTTTCGGTGTAAGTATTGTGAGAAGAGTTTTGCACACCAGAACTCTCTGACAGAGCATCAGCGCATTCACACAGGAGAGAAACCTTTCAAATGTAAATATTGTGAAAGCAGTTTTGCATATCGGAAATCTCTGGCACGCCATCAATATATTCATCTTGGTGAAAAACCTTTTATATGTACTGAATGTGGGGATGGTTTTGTAACAAAACCACTTCTTACCACACACCAACGGATTCACACAGGAGAGAGACCTTTGAAATGTAAATATTGTGAGAAGAGTTTTGCACACCGCAACTCTCTGATAGAGCATCAACGAATTCATACAGGGGAGAGACCTTTTACGTGTACATATTGTGAAAAGAGTTTTGCATATCGGAAATCTCTGACACGCCATCAGCTGATTCACCCAGACGAGACACCTTTAAAAATTACTGTGTGCGAGGAGAGTTAATAAAAATCACTTACCAGTCACCAGTGGATTTATAGGAGCAAAACACTTTAAAGAGACACTGTGAATCCTTTTTATGTCACAGAATTTCCAATTGAAAACCCAACTTTTATGATTGCTTACCTTCTCTAAAATCCTTTGATGCTGCTAGTTGTTTTATCTGCTTCTTTTCTTAGTAGAACTAAAATGCATTGTAATTGTGTAATTATACCAGCTTTTAACCCTTGATAAACTCTTAGTGCATACTTCTTGAACATTATGAACTCCCCCAAACGGAGCTACCACTCGAGATACAATAGTCTCCTCTACACCCACTGCATCATGAGAGACTAGACTGGGGGGGGAGGTTCCCAAGACCAGGAAAGATGCAGTGAGAGCTGATCAAGGAATGTAAACAAATACATTTTTTGTGTGGTAACACCAGAAAGGTTGGGAGTCTGTTTTTCAATTTTATCAAGACAAAAATTAATCTGAATCAACCAATGAGCTACATCCACAGTATCTACAGATTGTAACCAATCATAAAGTGTGTTTATGAAACTAGGGACTATTTAAGACCAAAATGGGGTTGACAGTGTCCCCTTAAATGAGCATTTTGTGACAAGAGTTTTTAACACCAGAATTCTCTGATAAACCACCAATGAATTCACAAAGAAGAGAAAGCCTTCAACTGTAAATATTGTGGGAAAAGTTTTGCACACCATAACTCTTTGATAGGTCATCAGTAAATTTGGGATTGGACTCAAACCACAGAAGGCTGGTACTGAGTGCAATAGTTGGGGGGGGGGGCATTCTGAACTGCCTAGTGTGCCAAACTTTAAATGAGCCATTAAACCAAGGTCCCATTTGCCTTTGCAGGGGTTGTTCAGATGGACATTAAAGATCCCATGCCACTTCTTGAAAAGAGAAGGGAATTTCTTTTGTGTCCTGGCCAAATTTCCCCCATTCACTAAAAGTAACCAGCAACAGTGTAGTCTGGTTCAGTTTCAGTTAGCTTGCATCTGTTTTCTCTCCCAGTGGGGATGCGGCTGAAAATAGGCAGTATTGTCTTGCCCTCCTTTTTTGTTCAACAGAAAGTAAATAAATTAAATTAATACTCAAGATGAACCTTTAAATGTAAATATTATAAAAAAAATGTTTTTCACACACCTGAACTTTCTGGTAGACCATCAGCAAATTCACGTTGGAGAAATCTTTTAAATGTAATTATGACAAGAGTTCTGCACATCAGAACTCTGATATACCATTAGCAAATGTTTACAAGAAACATTTTTAGTGTAAATATTATGACAAGAGTTTTGCACACTAGGACTCTCTAAGAGACCTTCAGCAAATTCACAAAAAAATGTAAATGAGAGTTTTACACGGCTGAGAAGACTAATACAGCACCAGTGGATTTATACACGTGAAACTTGAATACAATGAATGGGTAAGATGTTTGGACATTAGCGTCCTCTCTCTCAACATAGTTGATACACTTGGATGGGAAACCTTTCAAAAGTACTAAGTGTGTGAAAAAACACAATTCTTACTGGAAATCTATGGATTCACACAGAAAAGAACCCCCCGAACAATGGAGGCACTACTCCTGAGAGAAAACCTTTTTAGATGTAAATATTATGAGAAGAGTTTTGCTGATGAGGATTCTGATAAAGAAGCAATGAATTCACACAGGAGAGACCCTTTTCAGTGTACATACTGTATTGTGAAAAATGTTTTGCTTATCGGAAGTGTCTTGCATGCCGTCAGCATGTTCATCCAGCTGAGAAAACTTTCAGTCCTATTGAACGTAGGCAGAGTTAATAAAATCACTCTTACCAGTCACCAAATGATTCATTGGAGAGAGAATTTTTAAGATTAATTTTGTGAAAAGTTTTTACCCCAGAACTATAGTGATAACCCATCAGAAAATTCACACAGAAGAGGACCCTTTTAACTACAGATATTTAGAGAGGAATTTTTCATGCTAGAACTCTCTGATACTTTAGTAATCAGCAAATTCACATGGGAGATGAACCTTTTAGATGTAGATATTGTGAGAAGAGCTTCACACACCCAAATCTTCGGGGAAGACCATCAGCAAATTCAGACATGAGAGCAACCTTTTAAATGGCATTATGATAACGAGTTTTGTACACCATAACTCTGATAGAGAATTCACAAAAATCTAAATATTCTGAGCAGAGTTTGCACAGCCTAGAAACCTTGCACAGCATCAGTAGATTCACACCAGTGAGAAACATTTTCACGTCCTTCTCTGATGACTTCAAGATGACATTTGATCGGACAAATGTGCCAACGCAATATTTATGAAAGGAAAGCTAATCCATACCGAGAACAACTTAAAAGAGGACTGCATCATTGGAAAAGTTCAGGAGGATGGAGAATACATAAAACATAGAACGTAACAGCGTAAAAGCACACTGATGGGGTTCCATCACTGCACAGCTTTAAACTACTTGTTTGGTTGCAACCCGAACCAGAGCCCAGTTAACCCTAGCGAATTCCATGCACAAAATTCTACATGGAAATGCTTCCCAATGCCTATCAAAGCTGTTCACATACTGTACCTGGACAACCCCGTCTCTCACTCCTCTACAGTCTTTTGAAAGTTCTAGTCATGCGCGCGGGAATGGGCCAGAACTTTCTTCAGATACAGAGTAGCACTGTTCTGGAACACCATCCCTTTCGCTATCAGAGCTGTCCCTTTCCCTAAAATGTTCACTACCAAGCTGAAAGTACATCTCCAAGAGTCCATCTGTACTTGCTTTGCATGACTTACAGAATACAGTTGATGTAATGTGCAGTCTAAGGCCCTGTCCACATTTGCTTTCTTGTAATGTTACCGTCAGTCTGTAACATTACAAGAACGGCAAACATGGAGCGCTTCCACACTGTAGCATGGTAAAACCATGCTACCTACCATGTTTGAAAACCATGCTAAAACCTTGATCAGAGCAGAGTTTTAGCACAGTTGCAGACCAACTTGGTTGCCGGTTGGGAACTCAAGTGGGCAAGCATGGTGTTGGAACGCAATGTGGACGCTCAGACAACCGTGCTCAAACACAGAAATCAAAATTGTTTTTTTTAATGTTTTGGGAAGTGCATGTCAGTGTGGATAGGGCTTTAATGCTTTTCTTTTCCACCATGTCACTTCATTTTGTATTATGATACTTATGCACTTATACCTGTCCCACTGTCTTGTTGTGTATTCTTCTGTACTTGAGTTGTGACTGAAAAAAGTGCATTGGCAAATAAATAAAAATTCAATCTGCTCAACCCTACCTAATACTCTTGTGATGACCCTAATGCCCATCTTCCTCCCCATCCCCCCTCTTCTTGCCCTCACCAGACCCCTGTGCCTGTCCCACCCATATCTACCTCTCAACCTGTCAACATTAAAATGTATAGCACTGCCTTCAAAATTCAGAGCAAATGGCCAGAATGTGTAGCACTTTCTCATTTTAAAGAATAATATGTCTAAGAATAGTTGGCCCTGTATGTTTAGTGTTAAGGATTGTCTCTATTAAGTTAGTTCAATGATTTAATAGTTTGTGTTGCCAGAAATAGCTCTAACATGATGAGGAACATTAGTAAACCTTAAATTTGAGAATAAAAATCAACATGATATTTGAATGTCATCGCAGGTGAGAGATGTGCCCCCATGTTTGAATCCACTCAGTGTTTTGGCACAGACCGCCTTCTCTTGCAGTGTGTTCCCTTTTGTCCGCAATTCTTTCTGTGAAAAAGTACATGCAGACATCCCTTGTGAACCTTCCTTCAGTTAGCTTTAGTAGATTCCCCCCTTCCCCATGTATGTATTAAGGACTAACAGTTTATTGTATTTCACCCGTTAATCCCATGGAGATATTTGTGCATTTCAGTCATGCCCCCCAATCTCGAGGGATTACATGTTAAGGTTCCTCAATCTTTCTTCAGATACTTTTTCCGCTGGCCCCTGAATCATCATAGCTCCCCTTGACTGTACAGCCTCAGTGCTGTATCAGTCCTCCAACAGGTGTGAGTTCCAGAACCTTGTAGAGTACTCCAGGGGAGAGCGAGCCAGTGGAAGGATCACCTTCCTGCTTCTGCTACTACTATTACTGTGAGTACTTGAGGATAGGTGAAGAGGTGGCGTTACGAACACAGATGAAAACAAAGATCAGCAAGAAGTACTTCAGATAGCCAAAGCATTTACTAAAAACTGATTTGACAGCTCACAATAAAGGGCAAGCTATGAATCGACTTGCTGTTTCTGTGATCTACAGTTTTGGAGAAATTGACTGGCCACAGAATGACCTGAAGCAATTAACTCTGAGAACAAGAAAATTCATCCATGCTTGTTTGCTAATATGCAAAACCCAGCACATACCAGGGTTGAATATTTCAATGTGTGGAGGAGGAATGGACCTCCAAGATTGACGACACATGCATGACTACAACCGTGGGATTACAAGCAAACTTACATCTCAGGACCCCAAAATAGGTCCTGTATAAATAACTAGCTGAAGTCTGCTTCCATCATTAGGTTAGGGGGAACAACCATGGAAACCAGTCCGCCAGTGGATATCGGCCAACTTGCAGCAGAGTGTGCAAAGCAGCAGAAAAAAGATCTTGGAAGACAAAGATCAACAGAGAATAAAAGACAGCTGGGGAGCTCACAGCTAACCGTAGAGGTTCTGCTGTAACAGCCTTGTGTTAACCATGAACTGGCTGATCCATGTGAGCACACAGAAAAATCAGGTAAGCGAAGGTTCCGTGGCACTGAGTTAGAGATAGGTCAACATCTAGTGGTCAGACGTGAGGCAGTCCTGTCCGAAGGCCTAGGCACTATATAGAAATGTACAGTAATGTAGCTAGATATGCACTGGAAACTGTGCAAACTCTATAACATCCAGGTGGAATACAAACGCTAGAATCACGAACCTGAAATGATCACAAAGAATAAAGTAATGCTTACATGAGACAATCCAGCACCAACAGTCAAGTGGATGCCAGAAAGCCAGGGATAGATAGACGTGTCCTTTCCTAGTGACTACGTTGTCCTGCACATGCAAATGGAAACAAAGCGGTTGTGGAAAAAACAAACAAAAATAATCAGTCATCTCTGAGGCCATGTAAATTAAAAGCAACATTTTTGCCATCTCTGAATATTCTGCCAGTAACTGTGACACCTAGAAAAAGAGGCTATCCAGGGAACATTGCATATCAGGAAGAACATTTTCCACACATAATAAATATTAAAACATCACTGATGTCCTGGTTTTGAGCATGCCCTGGCTGAAGAATGGGGGTTGTTCCTGTCATGGTATTAGAAACCCCCAAACTCTGAAGACATGGCTCCATGAGAAATGATGGTACAACAGTACAAGACTGAATGGGATGAAAGATCAAGTTCCCTAATGGCTGAAATGTGTACCTAAAATCTCTTTGATGACGCGAAGTACGGTGCAAGATGTAAATCAGTTTGTCTCTCCTGTGGTCTCCTACAGCTTTGGGGTCAGGCCGCAGAGCTGGATCAATTTTTTTATAAGAACAAAAAAATGGAAAACAGAAAACTTTGGTGCATGCTAAGATTGGATTATTTCCTTCCTCCTCCACTGCATTGTTGAAGCAGGTTATTTTGCTGGATGCTTTCAGCGACACTGCATGATGTTCTCTGTCTAGAAGATCCGGTGTTCACCCTTCCCCCCAAAAAATATATCTGGACCAGGTCCGTCTGGTCACACAGCACCTCTGCTCTCTTTGGTGACTTTGCCGCTGCAAAAAGGACAGCCATACACTCCACTAATACTGATACTGCCCTCTCTCTTTTTCACACCAAATTATCCTCAGTTTTGCACAAGCACATCCTGCTCAGAAAATCCAGTTTCAAAAACTGAACATCACCCCTGAATTACCCATGAAATCATCAAACAGTGCAATTCCCGTGATCTCAGTTGGGCACGTTACAAATTATCTTACTCCTTTGCTGACCTCTTCTTATACACGGCTATTGGGAACTGCTGTGCAAAGACTGACTGCGCTGCAAAATTGCCTTATTTCAAGGTTGACCTTCACAACAACCTTAACAGCCCTTCAAAGTTCTGGAAGGTAATTAATTTCCTCTTTGACCCTCCTACCCTCTCCACTCCTCCAGTCCTTCTGGTAAATGGTTTGTTGGTGCTTAATTCCTCCTCTGTTGCTACTCACTTCAATGAGTTCTTCACTACTTATGCTATCCCTTCCACTCATTGCCCAGCCTCCCGCGCTCCACCTCACATTTCCTCTCCTCTCCCCTCAGATGGTTTCCTCTTTCCTCCAATACTATCCAGTGAACCGTGACGGCCCATTACTCCCTTAATCTGTGCAAATCCAGTGCTGATGAGCTGGATCCTGAATTACTCGATATCTCCACTTCTGCCATAGCAGCTACTCTGACTCACCTACTCAACATCTCCTTCTCCCTTAGAGCTGGTCTTTAGCCTTAGAAGTTGGCCAGAGTTCTTCCACTCCACAAAAGAGGGGTGGGGTAATTTCTGGCCAATATCTCATCTCCCTTCTCTTGCTAAGCTGCAAGAGAAGTTTGTCTACACCCAACTCGCTGATTTTCTATCCTCCACTGATTTCTTCTCCTCATTCCAGTCTGGCTTCCAGAAGCATCACTCCACCATCTCTTCCCTTTTGCATGTAACTGACTCTGTATTCTTAGGGATGGATCAGAGGCATACCACATCTGGCATTTATGTCAATCTGGCCAAGGCCTTTGACTCGGTGTCCCGCCAATTCCTCTTGGCCTCTCAGCTTCTGTTGTAGACTCGTTACATTCTTACTTCTTGTGCCATCTGCAGTCAGTACAGGTTAGTAGTGTCCTGCCATCTATACTTTCCATTCAGGCAGGGGTCCTACAGGGTTCCATCTTCAGGCCTATCCTGTTCTCCATTTTTCTTAACAACTTCCCCTTGGCTTGTGCCAACTTGCATATACATATGCATGCAGATGACATAGTCATCTACACCTCTGGTTCCTCTATCACAGCTGTGGATCGTCTGCTCCAGCATGACTTGCACAGCGTCCTGTGCTGGTTTCAATCAAACAGAGCTCTGGGTCAACACAAATAAAACTGTGTCTTTGACCTTTAACACCAGCAAGAAATTGGTCAGACTCTGAACTCTGCCCATCTTCTTCAACTTACATGGCACCCCTCTAGAAGTGGTTGAGTCCTTCCAAGTATCTCGGTGCGTGGCTACACAACAAAGTTGACTTTTCTGCCCACATTGACACCATCAATACCAAGTTCTGTCCTAAACTTGGTGTCTTGTACTGCAGTAAAGATTATCCTCCGTAGGTCCTGTGTGAGTTTGTCGCCAAAATGGTGCCCCAGTCTTTGACTATGCGGATGTGGTCATTGGTACTGCTCTCTCAACCTCACTGGCTAGACTGGACACATGCTGCAACTCCATCTGCTGCTTTGTGAACAACACTCCCTCTTGTATTTATCATTGGTCACATTTTTCCTCTTTATCCATTCTCCCTCTACCCTCATGTTATCAGACCCACCGTGCCTTATTCATATCAAAATTCTGTTGTGGTTCCCTTCCCTCTTTCCTCTCATCAGCCCTCTCCCTCATACCCCTATCTCCTGCTCCCTCTGCTATAGGTATCCTTGCACCTCTGCCATTCTTCATCCCCACTCCTCTCCTGGGTGATCAGTCAACCTTTTCCTATTGTTTCCCATCACTTTAGAACCAACTACCCTCTTCCCTCCATTTCACTGCCTCCCCTGGCTCCCTCAGGTAAAAGTTGAAACTCCCCCCCTCCAACCACCACCACTTCTTTTTACTCCCTACTTGACTGTTCTCCTACATTTGGCTCCTTTCTCGGTATAGGGGTGTCTGAAATGCCTTATTTTGTTGTTTCTACCTCGATTGTTCTTGTTGCACTTACTCCTGTAATTCATTTGCATTCTTTGATTGCTGTTTATTGTAACTGTGAATTGTGTCTGTGCTATGTATTTGTATTCCCTATCCCCTATTCCCTTCCCTGGCTTGCACATGGAAACGACCTCAACTCTGTGTGCTTTTCCCAGTCACCAATTTTCAAATAAATAAATAAATAAAGATTGTATATTCCAAGGTCTTAAGGCAGTATTGGCCTCCTCAGAGGTAATCTGAGGAAGTATTTTTTCACAGAAAGGGTTGTGGATGCATGGAACAGCCTCCCTGAGGAGGTCGTGGAGTCAAGAACAGTGGGGGAATTCAAGAATGCATGGGACAGACATAAGGCAGTCCTAGTGGGGGGTAGGAGGAAGTAAGCTGTTGATTAATTAGGATCTGCAGCTTATCTGTTAGGTAGGAAAATGGGCAGATTAGGTGGGCCAAGCGGTCCTTATCTGCCGTCAAATTCTATGTTTCTATGACAACTATAGCTATGTGTTTGCAGACCTACTCCTTGAAATCACAAGACTGAAATATAGTAAAAGAAACAAATCATGGGCAAAACATGGAAGTAGTTCCCTTAAAAACAATCAGTTCAGAGGGAAACATTGGATTTGGTCACCGGTTTCTGTTTGCTCACATCAACTGTTTGCTTTTGCTACGATAAAGAGATTTTTATCAGCATGAGTCTTTTGGACAGGGCTGGCCCTGTATGAAGTGGTGGGTGTTGTGATTGGTTTCCTTTCCAAGTAGTTACTATTTCTGGCACCGTGTCTCTGGAAGTGGCTCTCTTTTGCTTCCTTCATGTCTAGCATCAAGAGAATGACGTGCCCATGCCTACACTTCCCTAACCAAACTTGGGAAAGCCTTCAGGAGAAACGCTTTTGTGGACAAAGACCTGTGGAATGAGAAATTCTGAAATGCTTTTTGAAACTTGTGATATATTTCTCAGAATTCTGAAAGCATATTTGTTTTTTATTTAAACCACAGATTAGTAGTCCACCTTCAATTTTTAATAGAGGAATAGTTTTCTGCAGATTATACTTGCGTCTGTGTAAACTGCAGAATTGCAGAACAGTTGTTATGTAGACAGCTGACCTTTAGAACATGGGATGGAACCTCCAGGCAGGTTCTAGGAATCATCAGGAAACAAGTGGGTGCATTTTGGATGGAATTCACTCACTTACACGAACAGATTTTACATATTATGATCACAGAAATGTGTTCTGTGGAACTGCAGAATTTTAGTGCAAAACTGTGGAAATTCAATGTATTCTGCTGTGGAATTCCACTTCCAATATAATGAGTTGCATTTTTCCAAAATTCTACATAATCTGAAAGCACAGCACTACCCAGTATAAATACGAACCAACTGTCAATAGAATTTGCTAAGTAGCCAAAGAAAACCTTCAGACCCAAAGATCAAGACCAAGGGGAAGACGCATGGAGAGCCCTCAGCTACACTGGAAAATGCAGGGACCTGAGGCAGCAAGAACTGAACCATAAATGGGTAAAAAGAGAAAAACCGAAGCCCAAAAATGAGAGTCTGATATTAGCAGCCCAGGAAAGTGGCCTGCACTCCATATTGTGTACAAACCACATAAATAAGCCCCCCCCCCCCCCCCAAAAAAAAATAGACAATTGATGTTCTGGTGTAGTAAGTTAGAAAACAAATTCCCATCTAGAGGCTAGACGTGAGGTGGTTATGTCATAAGCCTGCAAACAGAAAAATACAATAAAGTAGGTAGCAAGTGCCAGTAGAAACTATGCAAACAGTATAAAGTCCAGATAGCAGAAGAACACTAAAACTGTAAACCTGATATAATTACAAAGAAGTAGTGATTGAATGGGACTACCCAGTACCTCCAAACAAGTAATGGATCAAGTTTCTGCCAACAACTTGCTAAAAAATAAACCTGCTTTTTTTCAAAAATGCACAGTACAGTTACAGCAGCCACCAGGGTGTGCAGTGATCTTCAGAACAGTAAGAACGATGCTGTCAGACACAATCTTTTATAGACTTCTCAAAGTCTTTGATTCTCTAGATCCACAAAGTACTTATAGATAAATTAGCCCTATGTGGACTTGACATAGACTCAGTGAAGTGATTCACTGCTCCAGTACCAGGTAAATCACTCACAAGCTGTGGCCATGGCAGGAATGAGATTCAGCTGGGTCTTGGTCATAAGAGGGGTCAAGCAGGTCTCAGTCCTAGGCCCGCTCTGTAGCACTAGAGACCAGACTGCAGTCAAAACTAGGCTACAGGTAGAGTGTAGTGTTGTCCAGCAGTTCCTGGCTGGTTGTGACTGGTGTTAAATGTCCAGAAGACCCAAGTCATACTGTCTGGCTCAGAACCTAAATTGAATGGCTTCACAAACTCCCTAGTTATTAGTCATCAACTCCAAGGAGCATCACCTAGGTTAAATATCTAGTTACATATATCTTATCATCTGGCTGGATACCAACTTGAGGTACAGTAGCCTATACACTAATCAAGAGGATTGGTCTTGACTAGTCTACCTGTACCAACACATAGAGGAGAGAATAAACACTAAATTCTATCTTTCCGCATCTAAAAAGCTATGGTAACTGTCTAAATCTGCTGCTACGACCACGTTTCTGAATTGGACACGGTATATAACAGACCCACTAGATTCTTAGCTGCCCCTAGGGACACTCCACCACTGCCAAATATATAAAAGGCTGGGGTGAGCCCCCTAAAGGATCGCAAGGAGGTCCTCTTAGCCCAACTAGTGCTAAAAGGCCTTCCCCAACACATTGCCTGGCCGGCTTCCAGAACTGTGTTGGCATCAAGAGAAGCAGGGTACTTGCCTTCCCACTCAGTGCAGCCCAAACATAGGTAGGAATAGCTTTGCAATGAAATGCCCAAAATGCTGGGACTCCCTGCCTACGTTCTTAAGACCTAGATGAGGCCCCAATTGTTGCTGCACTAGCTGCCTCACTGAGTAAGTGAATGGGGCTCGCTGATTAGCTCCAGACGTGCTGGATACCGGAAAATCAGTATATTGTAGTCCCTGCAACCAAAAGTCCTGTAGTATCGATAATATTGTAACTGCAAACTCTTACAGTTTTTTGAGTTAGCTAATTCAATGTGTTTAAATTATTGTTTAATAAACATTATATTCTTGCCTTTTTGTGTAATTGTAACATTGCAATATCATCTTTTTTTATTTTTATAACTGTATTCTGTAGTGTAGTAGATAGCATTGGTCTTCTGTAGTATCTGTACCAACTTTAATTGATCTTAGACAAATGTAACCTGTTTTCAGTATTGTCCCATTTTATGTTGTTTGCAGCACAGGGGACATCACTGTAAATAAGCTATGCTTTTTAGAATGCATTTGAATATATTGCTTAACCGATTGATTGAATGCCAACTGTCAATTGAATAAATATATTGCTTAACCGATTGATTGAATACCAACTATCAATAAAGTAGAGGCAAAAAAAACAGATATTTGTAATAACAGAAAAACTAAGCACTATTAATAGAAGCGACAGTCTTGAGTTATTAAGTTATTATACAGTCCTGCTCATGGGCAGACCAAAGAGTACCAATTACCAAGACATGGAGACATGGAAACAGAAGTAAAACAAGTGTGAAAGAAAAACACAAACATAGTCCCAGCCATCCTTGGGGCCATAGAACTAACTGAAAATAATTTCTTGCCCACTAAAATATGCTGCCAATAACCATGGCACCTTGCAAACTAGAAGAGTCTGGTCAAAGACGATGCATATATTAAGAAGTGCATGTTGAGAGAAATGGATTGGATGCATAGTAAACAGTGAATGTTAGATACACATTTATAGAAAGTTTGGGGCTTATTAGAATGGTGTCAGCATGGCTCAGTTGGTAGCACATCCACCTCTGGACCAGAAGATCGTGGGTTCTCATCCCACACCGGGATTGGACTTGCATCTAAAATGATGGCATCCGAGTGCAGTATTAGGGGGGTGCTGTGCTGCTGGGGTGTGCCATTCTTCAGATGAGACGTTAAACCGAGGTCCCTTCTACCTATCCTGGTGCTGTCCTGGTGGGTGTCCAGGTGGAAGTAAAAGAGCCCAGGGCACTCCTGATAAAGATTAGGGGACATTCCCAATGTCCTGGCCAACATTCCCCTTCCCATAAACCAGTTCATGCAATTGTCTAGGCTGTGTGTGGTTGCTGATGTGCGATATGGCTGCCACTACACATTCAGTCACTTCACTACCAATCTAGCACTGCTTGTAAAGTGCTCTGGGATACACAGTGTATGAAAAGTGCTATATAAATGCTGATTCTTCTTCTTCATATGAGTAAGTTCAAAACGAGTGACTCTACAAAAGCAAATGTCAAAACAACGACTACAAACAAATGCAAATGCTGAAATAATGACAGCACTACCGATGGTACTCCCTGCACCTCCAGTACACCTTGTTACAAACCTGTTTGTTTCGGCGCGATATACAAAGCTGCCATAGATTAGCAGCGGCATCCCCTTCCGACTCCGAGTAAACTCCGCCACCATTTTCATCCATGATTCCCACAACACACCCACCCATCTTTATCCACAGATGCACCCTGGTCATGAAGGGGGGCTCCACCCCCGAAGCCCCCCTATCTTTAATATTCTAACACCACTCCGCACATGGACATGGGATAGGCTAAATCAGTGGGCACCCAAAAGACAAATCGCTGTTTCTGTTCTGTCACTATTATTGTACAGTCCCTCAAATGCATATCGCTTCATTTAGCATCGCTCATATTTCATTGTTCATTTGACATGCTACCATTAGAACAACAGTACGAAGATCACTCAACACAGCAGATAAGTGGTCCAACAGATATAGTAATGATTCCCTTACAACAGGATCCAGTTAGAAGCCTCGAGCAGTACATCAAGTGGACCACAGGTAAAGGGGGTAAGAGAGAGTGAGACAAGGCAAAGTGGGGTTGGATGCAGGTACAGACATGGGCCATGTATTCATGAAGTAAGGATTTCAGGACAGCAGGGAGGAGGGACAGATGAAAACAGGAAGGTTGGACAGAGACAAGAGGACTATAGATGATGGTATCCTCTCTGGCTGGCATTGTAGGGTGAGAAGTGAAAAGGAGTAGGAGTCCATGCTTCAGACAGAGCAGGAGGAGGGGAGTGGACATTTCAGAAAATAGGTGAGGTAGTGGAGGAGAGAGCCATGGGTCTATTTTTTTCATTGATCTAGACAAAGAAGTGTTGTGTGGCACATCTCCAGGTTTGCCATTTCATCACTTGCACAAATTGCTTGCAGTTTTATTGCACAGCACATTTCTACTAATGTTCAATCCCCTGTATGTAGTTTCCTATGTAACTAATTCTGGGTCACCCCTGAAAATGGCTCCAGTGGGCCTAACCAGTTACCAAAACTAATAAAAAATAATTCTATATCAAACCACAAAAAAAATAAAATAGAAAACATTTGGATAGTCTTTGTCCACACAGCTTACAACCACCTCTACCACATCTGTACATGAAAATTATCATCTTGACAGCTGTCTCTGTTCTATAACAAATACGTGTTGTCTCCTCCTTTAATAGCAATGAGGATATTTTGCAACCCTCCAACCTGGTTTTGACAAATCTAAATTAACTCTGAAGCACTTTGATGGTTAAAAAGAATACTCTGTCTTATTTGAGTCAGCATCCAACTGTTATGTCTTCCATGAAATTCAGTTGTTGTCATTGACCTGATGAAGGGAGCATTAACTCTCGAAAGCTAGTCTCAAAAACAAATTTGTTAGTCAAATAGAAGGTATTACCTGGATTTGTTGATTTTTTTCCCTACCACGATATTAAAGTTATGAGCTTTGGAGTCATTGCCCCTGAAAGAGGAGCATTTTGGAATAAGTGATTGTGGTGGAAAGTGTTTTATATACAAAGTAGCTCTTATTAGGTATGAGCAGATTCACTTGGGAATTTTTTAAACTTCAAGTTTATTAAGACTGACAAGGTGCAGAGTACACATACATCACTGCATGATGTAGCAGTACAAAAATACCTTGACAGTTCTACTGAGTCTATTGTTGTAGGCTATTATATAATGTCAGCCTAGGATCAACCATATGAAAATAAAGGTTATGTCTTGCCTTGTTTCTGACCATTAAAAGAGAAAAAATAAACAATCCACCAACATTTTTATGGTTAACAGAATACAAATAACTAACAGAGAAAACCGTTTGTAACCTTTTTTGTACAAAATGGATTCGTTTTTGTTGATAAGAAGCAGGGGAACAGCTGTTTGTCTCCACGAGCCTACTGATGGTTTGCCTAAGCGAGAAATATATCAGGCACTGAGTTGAGCTCCTTCTCTGCCAGTGACGGGTGTAGCACAATGCCTTTCCCACCTAGATCATTTCTCCTGGAATTTCTCCCGGTTAAGTGTAGTGTGGTTGTTCTATGTTCCATACCCCTGATGAAATTCACCCGCTCACTCTATTCACCCAGCATAGGCATCTGAGGCTGTAGCTAGTGCGATGTAATACTTTTAAGGGATGCTAGGCACATGTTCCTAAATACATCTCTGTGACTCCTGGAGACAACACCCTTAGGTGGGAAATCCTGGACATGCATCCAAAAATTTAGCAGGGTATTCAGGTCCCAGATCCTGTTTAGTTGCTCCTGAGAACAGAAATGTTGCACCTGTGGTCACTGCCAAAGTATATGATAGGGATTACTTGGTTCCTCATAGCCTCTCCAGCAGCGATCCATAGATCCCGTACCAAAGTGAATCATAATGGAGGGAGTGTGGAAATAACGAATAAGAATTTTATGCCTAAACTCCCGCCAAGTTGGGGATGCAGTCACCTTCCAGCTGCCCCACAGTACCGTATTCCAATCTGAATCAGGGATGGGTTCTCCCATCTCTGACTCCCATTTTTTCCATAATGCCTACCAAAATGGGGTTGCTCGAAAACTATAGTACTTTATGTACTAAAGAGATATATTTGTCTGGAACACTGAGTGTAGAGGATCAGTATAGAAAGTCCTCCCAGGAAGTTAATGATCTGGTAACCCTCTTGACCCGCCTGACTGTGTTTAAATAATGTCTCAGCTGTAGGTAATGGGAGAGGTCACCATTTATCAGACTGTATTTCTCCTTCAAATATTCATATGAAACTACAACTCCTTCCTGCACCATCTGGGCATGTCTAGTAAGGGCCATCCCATTCCAGTGCTCAAAATTAGGGTCCCTGTACATTGGGTCAAACTGCTGGTCTCCAGTGATCACAGTGAGAGGACCTATTTCATTGGGGGTACTGGTAATCTGTCTGATTCTTTCAACAACTCTGAAAGTGCGACTGGTCCAGGGATTGGTGATATTCCTCAGCAAGTCAGGGGTATGCTTAGCTACTGGTAGAGCAAACAGTGGGGCACACAGTCGCACCCTGTTCTCCAGTGCGTACTACCCAGAGTCTATAGTCTGTTTTCTCAGAGTAACTACTTGTGCTGCTTGGGCAGCCAGATAATAGTGTTCAAAATTTGGCATACCCCACCCACCTTTCTCTTTGGTGAGACAGGGTATTTCTTCCCACCTGGACTCAGTGACCTTGCCACAAACACATCCTCATCATTTTCTTCAGACATAACCAGAAGGTACATGGGAGTCATATTGGAAGGGCCTGAAAAAGAAACATCAGTTGGGGCAAAACATTCATTTTTAGTACTGTTATCTTACCCCCCAGTTATAGTGGAGGGCTGTCCCAGGCATGCAGATCCTTCATGATCTCTTTCTGCAATGGTAAAAAGTTTAGGGCATAAAGTTTAGTCAGCCGTGGAGTAATTGTTATGCCTAGGTACCAAAATGTATTCCTAGGAGCCCATTTCAAGGGAAGGGTTTCTTTAATGTCAGGAGGGTAGACTCTTGATATACTCACTGCTACTAACTTAGTAATTTTATTTTGGAAGAGACTGTAAATGTATTTATTTATTCGTTCATTACTAGGATTACAAATACCTTTGAACCAGGGGTTCTTTTACAATGGATCCACATCAAGGAAACAGACAATGTATACAATGATGGAGAAAATAAACAGGTTGAAACAGAACAGAGTTCAGCAAACACTTGGTACAGAAATGTTACATTTGTTTAAACGGTTAAACAATAAGAAAGCAAACAGCTGAAAACAAGTAGACGAGTACAGTCCAAGATTGTGGACTTTGTCCATCTAAGAGCTAGAACAAGGAAGTAATGTAGGAATGGTGGAAGCGCTGCAGGGGGGAGTAGTGGAGAGAAGCAGGTATGTAGAGGTGGAGTACTGGAAGAAGGGGCTAGAGGGATAGGAACAGAGGGCAACTAGAGGTTAGGGGAGGTGGCAACTGGCTAGGCCAGGGACATAGGGGAGCAGCAAATAGAGTCTAGAGGGTGCAGTCACATTTAGACGGTGTTGCAAGGTATGCCCGGAGTTTGGATTTAAAAGCACCTAGTTTGGATTCAGAGAGGACTTCAGAGAGTAGGTAGTTAAGCCAGGTTGGCGCTCTGTAACTGCAGGTACGCTGGGCTTGTGGGATCCGGCAGAGTGGGACGAGGAAAGCCTGCTTAGCTACATCATGCCCGCCCCAGCTTCATACAGTGAGCAGCTATATGTAAGTCTACTGAGCTAACATGCTTTCATTTAATGGGGTTCCCTTCCTATTTGTCTGCCTGGGGTATCCAGTGATTCCCTTGGTACTGCAAGAAAAAAGTTGCCATATGTACCCTGAAGGCTTGTACTGTCTAGATGTCCACTGCTTCCAGTAGTATACTATTTCATAGGTCCACCAGACTCTGGGAGAAGTGCTTCCTCATGTTAGAGCACAGCTTCAGGGCATGTCCCCATTTTCTGCTGGGGATACCAGAGCAAACATCTCTGTCCAGTTTTGTCAATACCGTTAAGTATGCAGACACCTGAGACTACCTCCCTTTCAGTCTCTTTTTTTCCATCGTGAATATGCTAAGGACCCCTAGCCTCTTGTCACTGCTTTTGTCTTCCATACCTCTTATCATTTTGGTGGCTCTGTGTTGCACACTCAAGACTACCTCCATGTCCTTTTTCATATTGGGAGCCAAAAACTGCATGCAATACTCTAAATGGGGGCTGACCAGGGCTTTGATGGCCCCCTTGACAGCAGCCTCACAGTTTGTAGTGCTTCAGGGCCTTGTCTTATATGATTCCTAGGTTCTTTTTCTCCTCTGCTGCAATAAAAGGAGCCCCACACAGTGTGTGTGTGGATCCCATCTCGGTTTTCCCATTGTATTTGGCTACATTCAATCTTAAACTCAATGGGCCCGATTCTCAAAGCCCTAAGAGTGACGCAAGGTGCCTGCACCAAACATAAATGGCATAAGTGGCACCTTGCACCATATATTGCCCCCGGAACTATTCTCAAATGCAGCCTGTGTCAACCACAGGCTGCCTGCCCCAAACAGGGCTTGCGCCACCCGTGCACCCACAAATGGGCTGGGACACGGCGCAAGGGGGCATGTGGCAGACACAAGCTGCCACATCCCTGATATTGGGATTCTCAGAACTCACCCAGAGGGAGAAATTCTAAGTACCTTTAGACCAGCCCTAGCTGGTCTAAGGGTACTTAGAAAATCTCCCTCTGGGAGAGCTGACCCATATGCAGCATTGTGCCTCAGGGGCCCCACTTCCGAGCCACAATTGTGCCATTATCAGCAGTGTTATAAACATTATTATGCCCCCCTTCCTGATCCCCAATTGTGCCATTGTCAGCATTGTTATTAACATTATCATGCCCCCTCCCCGATTGTGCCATTGTCAGCATTATTAACATTATCATGCCCCTCCCCGATACCCAATTGTGCCATTGTCAGCATTGTTATAAACATTATTATGCCCCTGATCCCCAATTGTGCCATTGTCAGCAGTGTTATCAACATCATGCCCCCTCCCCGATCCCCGATTGTGCCATTGTCAGCATTGTTATTAACATTATCATGCCTTCCTCCCCGATCCCTGATTGTGCCATTGTCAGCATTGTTATTAACATTATCATGCCCCTCCTGATCCCCAATTGTGCCATTGTTAGCATTGTTATTAACATTATCATGCCCCTCCTGATCCCCAATTGTGCCATTGTCAGCATTGTTATTAACATTATCATGCCCCCTCCCCGATTCCCGATTGTGCCATTGTCAGCATTGCTATTAACATTATCATGCCTTCCTCCCCGATCCCTGATTGTGCCATTGTCAGCATGTTATTAACATTATCATGCCCCTCCTGATCCCCAATTGTGCCATTGTTAGCATTGTTATTAACATTATCATGCCCCTCCTGATCCCCAATTGTGCCATTGTCAGCATTGTTATTAACATTATCATGCCTCCCTCCCTGATCCCCAATTGTGCCATTGTCAGCATTGTTATTAACATTATCATGCCCCCTTCCCGATTCCCGATTGTGCCATTGTCAGCATTGCTATTAACATTATCATGCCCCCTCCCCGATCCCTGATTGTGCCATTGTCAGCATTGTTATTAACATTATGATGCCCCCTTCCTGATCCCTGATTGTGCCATTGTCAACATTGTTATTAACATTATGATGCCCTCCTCCCCGATCCTTGATTGTGCCATTGTCAGCATTATTATGCCACCCTGTAACCTGGTGATCTAGTGGCCTCCCAAACAGGTACTGCCCACCTCCCAGCTTCCACCCATCCCATAATAGAGCTGGCACCGGCACAGCCCTCCTCTCACCTCTGTGGTCAGTGCCAGCTGAACGTTGGTATGATTGCTGTACAGTATGGTGTACACATTGCAGATGCACTATACAGTACAGCTATCATAATGACAGTTCAGTCAGCACTGGCCACAGAGGTGAGAGGAGGACTGTGTCAGTGCCAACTATTATGGGATGGGGGGTAGCTTGGCACTACGTGCTAGGGTGGGGGGATGGGGGACCACTAGATCACCAGGTTACTGGGGGGGGGGGATCTTCAGTGCTATAGTGACAATGGCAACATCAGGGATCGGGGAGGGGAGGCATGATAAATATTATACAACACAGTTACTGGCACAATCCGGGAGAAGTGCATGATAATGTTAATAATAATGCTGACAATGGTGGGATTGAGTAGGGGGGGCACAGTAAGGTTTATACCACTGCTGCTAATGGTTCAATCGGAGATTGGGAATGGAGGCCGCTAGCTTAACAGGGACTAGAGTGGCACACAGCTGCCCCATGGCTTGTGATACACACTGCCGGTGCAGCATCTCTTTGGCACCTGGCCTGGTTCCCACAAGCCACGGGACTTAGCCACTGGGACCCTGCCTGATAGAGAATAGGCCTGGCACTGGGGTCTCAGCGCAAGCTGCTTTAAAGCCACATTTGAGAAATGGGCCCCATGAATCTGACCAATAGCTTGCTCTTGCTGTTCTGGTGTTTTTCACCATCCTCAAAGGATTCCACCACTCTATCCAACTTCGTGTCATCAGCAAATTCCAGATCAGTTTTAGTTTCAATAGTTTATTGTATGGCTTGCATATGCCTTTACAATTAGACATTAAAAAAAAGGAGACAAGGTACAAAATATTATACAAAAAAGATTTAAAAGATTGTCACATAATCAGACTTGATAATATATCATATGAGTAAAGCATAACTAGTGCAGATTAAAAGTGTTACAGCTTACTACCTATAACTTGAGCAGCAGTTACCATCTTATCATATTGCACCATTTGTCCACTTTATGTAGCTTAATACATCATTAGCAATTACACTGGAGCAAGGATTCAGGACAGCATTCATTTAAATACTACTGTAATGAAGTAGATACTTCCTCAACAAGGGACACGACTATTATCATATGTTGGGCAATATAGCAGTACTGTACTTGTCAAGAGTTTTGAAGGAATCAATCCCACATTCACTTTTAAGATACACTCTCATTTCATTATTTAGATTTTTCTTATATCTTGCCCTCAATATCTTTGAAGGGAAGATCTCCGTCCTAAACTTCATAAAGATATCCCTATCCTGATGATTTGAGAAGAAACTAAGGAAGGTTTCATTATGTGGAAATCTTTAGTAGCTGTATACCATAGGAGTATTTTCAATGTTTTAATGTGTTCCATATCCTCTATTGTAGAAACTTCCTTTAGTTTGTCCTTAATCTCTTTTATTTATTTATTTCTTTTATTGAAAACTTTGGAGATTACCTTTGTGCACAACTGCTCATTTACAAAGGTCCCATGCCATATACATAGTCACATAAAACATTACAAGCACATTAAGCAGTTCCGGAGGAAATGCAGTTAAGTCAAGCTCAAAGCACTTAAGACAAAACAATTACATACAGTTTGAAAAATCTTTACAGATCGTTGTATAAAAAGTCACAAAATATGTACAGAGAGAAAACAAATAAAACAGTTTAATGGTTACAGTTGCATTGGACTGCAAGGGCAGCCAGTAAAGATGTCTTAGACTGTTAATCTTGGTTAGATTTAGTAGCATATCAGGCAGATTGTTTAACCAACCAGTTAGCAATCCTGACTGCAAATTACCACGTTCCCAGCCAAATAGACCATAAAGGAGGCTTACGGGTGTTCCTGGTCATGTTTCTGGAATTGTATTGACTGGAGACAGTACAGAAACAATTTGTTAAAGCAGTGGGTGTTATGCCTAGGAGCACCTTGTTGGCTGGCACACAGGCCTGCGGCTTTATTCTGCGGAGTAAAAGTAGTCAGTTAATAAGTGCGTAAAGGGTACAACTATGAGTACAGTTATCTGCACCAAGTAGAAAGTGGTACGCGTTATTACAGATCAGCTTTACTCTATTTAGGACTGTGTCACAGCAGCTTTGAAAACAGGGAGGCCATAATCTAAAGTGACAGAATGGAGCTGGCCTCAAGGAAGGGTCTAGCATCCCCAGTGAGATTGTTCCAGTTATGGTACAGGGCACCTAGCCTTCTGTTAATTATGGCCACCTGATTGTCAACATGTGGGGGCAACAGATACAGTATCATCCAGAGTTACGCCTAGGTTTTTGAAGGTCTCCACCTGTTTAAGGTTTTGTTCTTGTCCATTTTGAATGACAAAGGGTGGCACTTTCCAGTTCTGTGAGAAGCTAGAGAAGAGCATGGTCTTAGTTTTTTTTGTAATTGAGGACCAGTTTGTTACTGGATAATAAGCTTTCTAGTGACCTGAAGTTACTTTGGAGAGTGGTGGTGAGGCTGTCATGGTCAGGATTTTTGGAATAAATGACAGCATCATCCACATAGAGGAGTATGTCATAAAACTTCAGTCGTATAAGCAGGTCTTATTATTTTCTTTAGATAATCCTCCCACAGATGTTCGGGATCTAGAGATTTAAGGGTATCTTTTATGTCCTCCAGCCATGGAGGATTGAAATCCAGATTAAACCATGAATTCTTTAACATTAAATGCATTTTGAAAAGTCTGCTATCTGGTTGACTTGTACACTAAATTCAGTATGCAGTTTTCCTAGCTTTTGCTAGCATTTCGGCTTTAGTTCTTCCCAACTCTGCTCTTACTACTTCTACTGGGATTAATTTTGGAACTTGTAGAAGTGTTTTATAAAATTATAAAATAAATTAAAAGGATGTTCAATTTCCACATTGTTTTCTTATTTTATTTAGTTGTTGTTGACTGGGTAAGTGCACTAGACATAACTCCCTCCTCCCTATACCTCCACCACATATAATACAACTATATTTACTGGCCACAATTTTTTTCCATAGATAAAGCCGGTTATAATTTGCCGTTATAACCAGCTAAGTTGGTTATAATGGCAAACACATGCCAGCTTTCTCTTTGAGCAGCATGAGCCACCAACACCTGTAAAGCAAACACAGATTTTTCTTCACAAACTCATGGTCTGTCACCTCGCTCTGTTCTCTCACTGCTTCAACTCTGACCATCAAAGAAAAGTGTCTTGTCAAGAAAAAACACCTGAAAACATTACAAAAAAATTCTCTTCCTCCTCACATGCATTGCGAAATCTTCAAGCAACTCCGAGATCTCCCCTGCAACGACATAACAATAGCAACCAGATCCCTTACAGCACAACAGAAAAACGAGTAAACATACAAAAAAGTTAAAGAACTTTAGAAAACATTAACAAATGTTCTTTGTTCAGTATTGTTTAAAGTTTAAGATACCTGTTTTAGTTAAGGCGCAACACGTGGTTACCGAGCGAAGTCACCAGACAGACCTCACTATTTCAAGTACTGTAAGTGAAACGGTAAAAAGAAAGAAATGTAATGAAATCATGACGTTCTTATGCAGTTAATCTATTTTACTGTTACTGAAATGTACAATAAAATGCACAATTAATGAATCACAGCACTGCTGCAGTTGGCTACTCTCTTGCCAAATAACACAGTTTCTCAAATAAACATCCTATGGGTGAAAAAAATTGTGGTCAGCAATTGTATAAAATAAGATATAGGTAGGTGGTATAAACTCGAATTTTACACACACCCTCGGTGTGGGATGCCTAAATAAACCCCTCAGGCTTCGCCCTTGGGGTTTATGTGGCATCCCACACCGAGGGTGTGTGTGTAAAATTCTCGTTATAACCACCTACAAATATATTATTCTATATATATTCATTTTCATTTTGGCAGTCATAAGAGCCACAGAGTGTACCCACCATGTTTAGCATTGTCTTATCAGTACATGCCAAATTCCAGATCACTGATGAACATGTTAAGCAGCAGTACTCCAGCATCGATACCTGAGGTATGCTGCTGAGTATCTCCCTCCACACAGAGTAATGCATATCCACCAAAACCCTCTGCTTCCTGCCCCAAGCCAGAAAGCAGTCCACCTGGTGTATGCCTCTTGTATACTGCATTACAGTACTTTGCCCTGAATCTTATGATTTATCATACTGTGAAAGGCCTTACTGAAGTCCAGAAAGTCTAATCAGCCTGCATTGCCAGCAGGATCCGGTAATGAAAAACTTCAGAATCAAATCATGGCCACACATTATCAGGGGTTTTGTAGTGTCAAGGTGAAGATGTTGCTTACATAGTGTGAGTTTCTTCATCCTGTAGCTCCACTTGATGTTGGGACCAGTGTCCATCAGAGGTGAGATACATCACATGACGTATAGACATTCTGCTGCCAATCGATCAGTCATGGAATACTTCCAGTACTTTAGCTGACACAGGTCCTAACTTTCAAAGTATAGATGTTAGATCCAGACTGCTTCATTGCACAACTATACATCTCGGAATGTCTCTATTCTCCTCCACAGCCACACTGGATAGTATGGAAATTTGTACCCCCACTGGCCAGATATTCAGTATGCAAGTTTCCTGTTGTCCTGGCATAGTCTTATTTGGTTTGAAGCCCCCCCCCATGTCCATGTTCCAACCAAATCCTAAAGTCCTCTTCACAATTGGGTCCTATGGACACTGTTAGAGGAGTGCCCACAAATGTTCTCTGATAGGGTGGTGCAGTATAGCCTAGAGGTTAGAGTAATGAGCTGTTAATAAGCTTGGTACCTGCAGACATGGGTTTGATTTCCACAACCTCCACTTGAATACTGTGTGACTATGAGCAAGTCACTTGACCAGCCCAAAGTTCGCGGGTCACCTCTGAAAACAGGCACTTGTGCCCAGTGGGCCTTACCCAGTTAACAAAGACTAAATAAATAAATAAATTTGCCATCCCAGAGTGTCAGATCTTGGTGATGAAAAAGGGGTATTGGGACATTACAATATGGGCTCTAGGCTTGGGCATTCTCCCCAGTCCAAAGTCCCCAGGCCCTTCAGTTGTGAGCAGTACTCTTCAAGTACCATTGGTGGCAGTGGTGACCATGTCTGGCTGGCTGGTCGTGGTGCAACTCAAAGATCTATCCAGCACACACAGGCCTTGATGTCAGCATCGCCCTTCTTGTCCAGTGCCTCCTGCACTGCCCTACCAGTTTGTCATTCTGCTCCTGATCCTGCCAGCTTCACACTAGCTGAGGAGGGCTTGGCCAGGAACAAGGCCCCAAGAGACTGGCTCCTTCACGACTGGCTTCTGAATGGATTGTGTGGCAGCCATCACAGGTGGCATGTCTCAGTTCACTCTGGGCTGCACTATTCAAACCACAGCTGTCTTCCAACTCCTTTAATTCTGCATTGTCTTCTTCAGTTTAAGATGAGCAGGGGGCTTCTGAAAGAGCTATTTGCTCTGTATCATCATTGCTTGGAGAGCGAGCTTTCTCTGTTTGAATCAGGTTCTGTCACTTCTTCCAGTGTCAGCATTTGAACTGTCCAGTTCCCCCCAAAGAGCTGGTATTGGCAACTGACTGCAGGTGCAGACTAGGATTGATATTGCTGCTGCATTTTTCACATGCTCAGATCACATCTGTGAGTACACTTTGCTTTTTGCCAATCTGGCATTTCGGATCCTAACTGCATGTCCACAGCCCTCGCATTGGCTCACCTCTCCCATGTGGCCCAAAGCTGTTTTAATTACCTTTGTCATGAGTTTTCTGCCCCTGCCCACCACTGGCATCATACAAAACTCCACTCTGTTCTTCAGCCATTTTTCTTGTCAACTTTTGTTACCTGGCATTGACTACCTCTGCCACTGTGTGAAGTCGACTGATGCACTGTCAACTGCTCCACTTTTGTGCAAGGCAAATCAGGGGCTGGCCTGTCTTCTCAGTGCAGTGGAGAGTGACCGCTGTTTGCTCAGTTCTGTACCTGCTGGGTTTCAGTCACAACACAGTTAACTGAGTTGGTAAGACCTCATGCTACAGGCCTATATAGCATGCAGATTACCTGCATCTGCATGTGTTTTTATGAAGGCATTACAGACCAATGGGAGTCCTTTTCAGCCAGGCTGCATCCCAGTTTGCCCTTTACATAGCTGTTCGTGTCATGCGCTTGTGCCACTAAATAGTTCCTCATATACACATCTATTTATGTGGTATTTCAATTTGGCAAAAGAAAACCACACAAAAACAGGCTAGCAACAGCTTTACCCACAAGAGTCATACACTGCTCACCAGGTTAATGATGCAAAATTCACTTTTTACGGCTGCAGTGGGTGGAGCCTACAGACATTTTGCATGTACAAAAGGGCTGATGTCATGTTTTCTGTCCATGGACCTGGCTGAAGATGTAAATAGTCTCCTCCAAGAAATGCTTTCTGCCCTCAAATAAATAAATACGCTTTCATGTTAGTCAATGGTTGCCCAGCACTATTTTCTTTCTTAAATGGGAGGTACAAGAACTGGAACCTGAGTAGTGGGAGGCAGCATTAGTTTTTGGGGGTAAGATCCAACCCCACCTCCACCTGAGAAGCTCCTACAGATCCACCCCCACTTTTTTTTGGTTCATGTAGGAGGGGCATGAGGTGGATCATTCATGTTGGACAACTGACTATCAGAGCTGCCTGGGGCATCAGAGCTTAAGGTTCAGAAGGCAAGAAAAAGTAATTAAGGAGTGCCTGAAATGGCATCCTTATACAGCACTTGTGAAACTGCATCCTGAAATTACAGCACTTGAGGAAAGCAAGCACTTGCAACACAAGAATGACAATTAAGGTATAAGCCCACAAAGGAATAAAATATGTCACCCAAAGAAGACTATCCCATATTGGGTTCTAGAGTGTCTGTTTCTTAAAAGCTTTTTATAACCCCTCCCCCCCACACACACACACACAGCTGAAGCACCCACCCAAATAGCTAGGGGAAGATCTACATTTTTATCTCTCTGGGACCTGAAGTTTAGCAGTAATGTGTGAAGAGAATAAAGTCTTGTCTTTTGTCCATTTGACTAGGTTTAGTGCTTTGAAGTTAAAAAATATAAATATATATACATAGTGCCGTGGGCACCTGAAAAGGAAGGAGATACTACTGAAATAAGTGTTCGATGTGCTTATGCAATTGGATAAGATAATGAAATGATGCTTGTGTAACTTGATTTGCTTTGTGGCTTTCTGCCTCTCTAATCATGGGATATACCACCCTGTAGGGGTATGATGCATGGAACCCTAGAAGACGGTTCCCCCCCTACAGGTGCCAGGAATGATTGTATCGGCTAAAGGTAGGTTAGGAAGAAGCCCACAGGTAATAGAGACAAGCCGCTGAAGGAGGAGGGGTGGATGATGGGCAATGAAAAAGAATGCTGGCGAGGCCCAGGATGTTGTGACCTTTTAAGGTCGATGAGGGAGTGACGTTGTTGCTCCGCCCATCGAACCTCGGGCTTAAAGCCCTCCCATTATTCTGATGATTTATTTATTTATGTGTAAGATTTTAAGTGTAGTTCTGCCTAGGCCACAGACACATAAGCTATAAACAGTACATTTAAGGATGGATGCATTAGTCAAAGCTTGTAGTGGCAAAATAAAGCAAGAAAAATAATATATTGTGTTTTTTTTTTCTTTCAATTGTTTAACCAGGAGTGGCACACTAGCTGAAAGCTTGTTTACAGGGGCAACCTGGGAGCACATGGAATTTAAGTGACTTGCTCAGGGTCACCCAGTATGCAAGTGGGGGCTATGGGATTCAACCCCAGATCTCCAGAGTTGCAGCTCAGAGCCTTAACCCACTGTGCTATACTGTCTCCCTAGTTATGGCAGTCATCTGTTTTATGGTTCATGATGCTGATGTAGTAAGCAGCAGTACATTGCATAGCAGGTGTAAAATGTCAATAAGTATGTCATGCAATAGATGTGCTGAGCAGTTACTGAAGCAAGAAATGTATTTAGGATAGTAAAATATTCCTGTTAGAAAACTGATAAATGTGTGACATTTGCATCTCAATTTCAAGGAGGTCCTTATGTGGTGTCAATGTACAATATAAAGTGGTTATAGTTTTCAAGTTGTCTGGGTAATTGCTTTGTGCTACCACTGTTTCTAAATTTAAATTATTCTATGAAGAAAATTAAGTTTATGTAGCTGTTTGTAGATGTTAAAAACATTTACTTATAATGTAATGCATTAAATGCTGTTGCTAGGTAAAGAAACCACATAACAATGCCCAGGGCACTAGGGTTTCTGACCATAACACCCTGCCCTGTAGGGACTGACAGGCATCAAGGGTGTGACTTGGGATTGTCAACAGTAATGCTCATGCCATTCCACCCCCATATCCACTCTGCAGCCAGTGACAGGTATCAAAGTGTACCTTTGACTCTTCAGCCCCAAAGTAGTCTCCATTTTCTTATATAGTACTGTACCCATTTCAGTGTATTTCCTTATGGAATGGGGTGCGTGTAAAGCTTGAACACCCCAAGGCACACCTCAACACTTGTCTGTGTCTGCAGGGTAGGGTGAGGTGAAATGGCATGAGCGTCATGGGCAATGACCCAAAGGCACACCCCAATGCCTGTCCATCTCTGAATGGCAGAGGTGGTGTTGACGTCACTTCAATACTTCGCTGCCATTCCTATTTTGCCTGTCTGTCTGTCTGTCTCTCTCTCTCTTTCTATATGTCTATGTGATTATATTTCTATCAATTGCATGTATCTCTATTTTTACCTATTTCTAAAACAAACCTGCATATCACATTTGCCTGCACTCTGAGCACATACTTACGAAACCGAAACTGTGCATATTTGTATTCCACTTCTGCATAGACCTCATACTTTCCTAATATTCCCATTATCACAAGCATAACTACCTTACCCTTATCAACAGTGACCCCCTCTGAAAGTTACTGTCACATTTTCTGTGCTAGCAGTCCATCATTACACCTGACTTCCTGACATCAACACATTGCTTTAATATAACTTACATCACCTCATGGACAAAAACCCTATTTCTCTAAAAAACAAACAAAAAAAAAACTGAATAATCCCAAGGCTGAACATATGCCAGCCATTACTTTTTCATGTACTGCCACTTTCTGTACCATCATGGGGATTTTCATGTTTCCCTTGATGCTTTGCATTACTGAGATATGTGCAATTGTGTTTTCTTTAAAATTTGGCTGTCCGGCCAATATCATCTCGGATAACTCATATCTCAGTAGCATTTGCTCTGGGATACTTTCGTAAACCTATATTGCACCCTATTACTTATATTAAAATGTACACCTCCATATATTTTTCTAATAATGTGTTTGCCTTCCTTAGAACAGAAACTAAAACAAATCTTACTACTTACAAATCATTGTGTTGTTTCTCCATACCTCCTTAACAATTTCACACAACTTCACTAACTTCATTATGCAGCTGTGGTGGATCTGACCAGAATTTGTTATTAGGTGCAGCAAAACAGCAGAACACAGGAAAAACAACCTGCTCCAACATTTCTCACATTCCCATGATCAAGGGCACATAGACACACATAACGTTAGACAGTTTTTCCAGAGTGAACTTAAACATGCCATCTGTGATGACTGTCAAAGGATCCATTCAGAAGCCAGCCATACTAACATACTAAAATGCCAGCAGAATAGACCTAACGGTCTTTCATGTCAGCTTGTTTGGTCAGCCCCCACCCTGGGAGCTGACCTTGCTGCCCCCCTCGTCCTCTCTGGCTTCTCCCTTCCCAGTCCTGGATATTCCCACTGCACAGGACTTTGCATCCAGAACCCTTCCCCTGTACCTGTCCCACCCCCTTTTGAACCCCTCCACCGTCTCTGCCTCCACCAGCCCCCTGGGCAGTGCATTCCATGGCTTCACTACCCTCTCAGTGAAGTAGCACCTCCTCCTTTCTCTCCTGAATCTCCCCCCCTCCAGCTTCCACCCATGCCCTCTAGTTGCCTCCCCCTTCTTTTGGAGCACCTTGACTGCTTCTCCCCTATTTAACCCCTTCGTGTACTTGAAGACCTCTATCATGTCCTCCCTCCTTCTTTCTACCAATGTGTACATATTTAGCTGTTCGAGCCTCTCCCCATAGGTCCTGTCCCTCAAGCCACAGATCATTTTGGGGTTGCCCTCCTCTGGACCCTCTCCAGGAGTTCAATGTCCCTCTTTAAGTGTGGCCTCCAAAACTGCATGCAGTACTCGAGGTGCAGCCTCACCAAGCAGTTATACAGGGGGAGTATCACTTCCCTCCTTCTGGAGGTGATCCCCCTAGTGATGCATCCCAGCATCATGTTGGCCTTGGCCACTGCCCTCCTACAAGTCTCAGAGTTATTCATCTTGACATCCACCACCACCCCCAGGTCCCTGTCAGCCATTGAGACTTGTAGCATTCCCCCCCCGAGTGTACTCTTGGCCAGGGTTTCTGGCTCCCAAATGCAGTACCTTGCATTTCCCTGCATTAAACCTCAGCTTACACTTTCTAGACCACCTTTCCAGAGCCTCCAGGTCCTCCTGTAGGGCCACCCTCCCCTCCTCCCCATCCACCACCGCCCTCAGTTTTGAGTCATCTGCAAAGAGACTCATCTCACTCCTGATAACCCTTCCTTATGTCAGAGACATAGGCATTGAACAGGAGGGGCCTAAGGACTGATCCCTGAGGGACCCCACTAATGACCCTCCTTGGGGATGAGACTATCCCGCCAACCACGACCCTCTGGGTCCAGTCCTGGAGCCAATTGCCTATCCATCTGATCATCTGGTTCCCCACCCCCATGTCTCCCAGCTTATTCAACAGGCCCCCATGAGGAACAGAGTCAAATGCCTTGCTGAAGTCAAGATAGAGGATGTCCACTGGTCTACCCAGGTCCAAGGCTCTCGTCACCCAGTCATAGAACTCCACAAGGTTTGTCTGACACAATTTCCCTGGGATGAATCCATGCTGTCTATCGTCCTGGAACCCCAACTTTTCCAGGTCCCCCTCAGCCTCTCCTTGACAATGCCCTCCATCACCTTGCCCACCACCGATGTCAGGCTAACGGGCCTGTAGTTCCCTGCCACCTCCCTTGATCCCCCCTTGTGAATAGGCACTATATGTGCCACCTTCCAGTCCTGGGGCACCCACCCTGTCCTCAGAGAGATGCTGAAATGCTCCACCAGGGGTTTCGCCAGGACATCCACCAGTTCCTTCAGCACTCTGGGATGTAATTTATCTTGCCCCGGTGCTTTCTCCGTATTAAGAGACCTGAGGGCTTCCCTCACTCTCTCTGCTGTGATTTCCACCTCCGCTACCTCGTCCCCCTGCCTTGCCTTTCCCCCTCCTGCCAGTGATGGCCCATCCTCTCCCCAGACCTGATGATCAGCAAGGGTCCCCCCCCCAGTTTCACCATCTCCTCCCATGTATGATGCAGCCCCTCCATAGCCATGGAGGAACCAGTTCCTGGAAAGTTGTTCCTTGCCAACTCCTCCTTGGCTAGTGAGGAGTGGAGAGAGGGTATAAGGAGATGCAGAGGGAGGAGGATAGGGAGGTATATCAGGGGAAACAGAGGGAAGCGGAGAGAGCAATAAGGAGCACAAAGACACAAACTGAAGAGAGAGTACCCGGGAGGTAATGAAAGGGAACAAAATGTTTTAGGTGTGTAAGTGAAAAGAGGGAGATACTGGGGTTGGATTGTAAGATTAAAAAGTGAAGGGGCACTGTGCAGAGTGAGACCAGGAAAAAGAAGACACCCCAAACAAATGCTTTTGTTCAGTGCTCACAGTGGAAGGAGAAGGGGAGGGGCCACAAAAAAGTAACAGAAGCTTTGGAGGGAGGTGGACACTAGTCTTTTTTAAATACTGGCTGCACCTCTGACAGTTCAGGTTAACAGCTCACTGGAAACAAGAGTGGTTCTGGAGGACTGCAGGAGGGCAGATGTAGTTCCACTCCTCAAAAGTAGAAGTGGGGAGGAGGCTGGCAATTACAGGCCTGTCAGCCTGACATTGGTGGTGGGAAAGTTAATGAAATCACTGCTGAAAGAAAGGATTATAGAATATCTCAAATCCAGTGGACTGCAAGTCCAAAATCAGCATGATTTCACAGTGGGAAGGTCATGTCAAATAAATCTGCTTGATTTCTTTGGCTGGGCAATGTCGTCAAGGCACAGGTCAGGAAGCACAGGAAAACCAGGAGCAGTTACAAAATTCACAAGTAGAGTTCTATTATTATCAATAACAGTAAAATAAAAAATAAAATTGTTCAGGATAGCACTTCACAAAGGCAGTGCAAACAGAGAAAAACTAAATCCTTCATCTGAGGTTTCTTTTCAATTTCAAATCTCAGTCTCTCCCTCCCCAGCAAAAAAGATTGCTCCTTTTGTGATTAGCTTAGCAAATCCTGGAAAGTAATTTCCAATAATCACAGGTACTGATAACTTAGGTACTCCCCCCCACTTTCATTTGGTGCAACACCCCATTAATATCCAGAGGCACTTGGTTGGTGGGATAGTATCGAGTGTCCCCGTGGCTGCAGATTACACCAGTACCTGGTCCTTCTGTACAGTGTTTTCCCTGCACTTCAACATGTACTAGGGTCAGTCTGCTTCTCGAATCAATAAATCCCTTCACAGTCTTATCTCCCACCTTCACATCTGTTAACTACTTGTCCCAATTTGCTAAGGCCAAATCTATTCCAGTGTTACCCTCCTTATTTTTATGACAGTTTCTTGCAATATGGCCTGGCTTGTTACAGTTATAAAAAAATAAGTCTTTGGGTGCAGATCTGTTACCCCCACCAGTTCTTATCTGACCTGGAATTAAATCAGAAAAAAAGAGTGTCTTACCAGTTTTTGACTGTTACTTCACTGCTGCAGTGTCTATCTGGCCATCTGATAGTCCTTGGTCAAAGAACCTGCCTTTTCCCCACTTTTTGGTCGGTGTTCTTTTAATCAAAGCTGCACATCTGTGGGAAGGATGTTGATGAATTGCTCCATTGTAAATGTGTCAATAATCTGTGGGACTGTTTTGCCCTCTGGTTGGAACCATTTAATGAGGAGTTCTCTGAGTCAGGTGAAGGCTTCTCGAGGGCTGTTGATTGAGTTGTACTGCAGGGACCGAAATCTCTGCCTGTAGGTCTCTCTTGAGATTCCATATCTTTTCAAGATTTCTCTTTTCACATGGTCTTAGTTTTCTGACTGTGCAGTGTCCATATTGCTGTAGTCAAGTTGGGCTTTACCTGTCAGGTAAGGTACCAGCCAGATTGACCATTGCTGCTTTGGCCACTGGCAGGCTGTGGCAACCCTTTCAAAAGTTGTCAGGTACGCTTCAATATCATCCGAGGGACACAACTTTGTAAGTTTAATGTCTTTTAAGTTGTTTATATTTTGTTGCTCTGCTGGACCTGTGCCAGATCCTCCAGCTTTGATAGCATGCAAGGCATCCAGCCATTGCTGCATCTCTTCTCTGCTGCTCTTGTCATTGCATTTCTTCTTTTGTCTACTTCTCGGTCTCTCTTTGTTGCATAGCCCACCATTTAAAGAAGGCAGACAGGCTTTTTGGTTCTATCTCTGCCTGTTCTTCTACTTCCATCACTGGTTCTCGCTGTACAGTCTCAGTTTGAACTTTTGTATCTGTTAGTTTGGCTGCCACCCTTCTGGTAATCACTGCTGGGCTTGCTGTTTCAGGATCCATACCTTTCTTCTATGCTTCCCTGGTACCAGGTCTAGTACCCATGCACTGATGTCTTACAGTATGCATGGCATAAATCCCACTTAGTCTGACACCCTCTGTCATCGAGGCATAGGTCAGGGAGCATAGGAAAACCAGGAACAGTTATAAAATTCACAAGTATTTTTTTCTTATTTTCAGCAACAATGGAATTAAAAACTAAACTGTACAGAATGATTTTTAAACATAAGCAGTTCAAACAAAACAATTCTAAGTGTCAGTCTCTGCCTCTAACAAACATTGCTGCTCTTTTAATAAGAAGTCTTTTCCTGGCAATAAACTTTTGCATTCTGACCTCATTAAGAGCCAACCTGTTTCTCACAAAATGTGTCAGAACTTTGTCAATTTCTTTGTAGGTGAAACAAAATAAAACAGCGTGCTCCAGAACTAATCACCTGTTGACAACTCTTCAAAAGAATTTGTGGAGGTCAAACTGTATCTCAAAGTTAACCCCCTGAGTTCCAAATAGCTTTTTGCAATTATTTCAACAATATAACTATATACATTTTCAAACAAAGGGATCCCAGTTACACATACAGATTCACATATATTCTTACATACACAAATAAGCAAGGAGGAAGAAAAGACAAAAACAGCAAGTGAAGGCAGAGAGAAAGTGGGATGGGGGCAATTGTGAGCACATCAGAATGATCAGTTCCTAGGTCTCACAAGTAAATTTGACTGTGCAGTCAGACAGAAGAGACAGAAAAGAACATGATAGAACAGATCCATGGTTTTAACTCTTTCTGTATAACAAATGGGGCATAGTCTTATTCAACCCTTTCACAGGTAACACAGGATTTAGATCAGGGTGGAGCTGTAGATGTGGGCTACCTAGATTTCAGTAAGGCTTTCAACACCATTCCACACAGGAGACTAGTAAGCAAGCAGGGTAGCTTAGGAGAGGATTTAAAGGTGGTAAACTGGATAAGAAATTGGTTAGGGGATAGGCGACAGAGGGTGATGGTAAACAGAGTTCACTCTGAGGAAGGGAGGGTGGCCAGTAGAGTGACTCAGGGATCAGGGCTGAGAGACTGGTCCACTTTAATGTCTTTATAATTGATGTTGCAGAGGAGGTGGAAGGGAAGATTTGCCTCTTTGTGGATGACACCAAAATTTGCAATAGGGTGGACATTCCGGGGGGGGGGAATGGATGACCAGAGACCTCAGAAAACTAGAGGAGCGATCTAGGATATGGCAGCTGGGCTTCAATGTGAAGAAGTACAAAACAATGTGCTTAGGGCACAGAAACCCAGGGGCAGAGTACAAAATGGGTGGAGTGGTATTGACGACCACCAAGCAGGAAAGAGACATGGGGTAATCATATTAGATGATCTAAAGATGGTCAGGCAGTGCAACAAGGCAGTAGGGAGGGCTAGTGGGATGTTGGGGTGCATAGGGAGGGGCATCACCAGCAGAAAGATGAAGGTGGTGTTAGCTCTGTATAGATCACTAGTAAGACCCCACCTAGAGTACTGTGCCCAGTTCTGGAGGCCACATCTCTGGAAGGACATAGACAAAGTGTAGGTAGTCCAGAGTTCAGGAATACATGGTTTAAGCACAAGGGAATCTTTGTGGAAAGGAAGACGGGAAGGAGAAAGAGCTGTTGATTGGGCACATTCGGCAGTAATAGTGTAGCTAGGGAGAAATGGCAGACAGGTTGGGCCAAACAGTCCTTATAGTCCTGCTGTCAAATTCTATGTTTCTATGAAATAGAAGAATTCACCTGTGGATGACCAGTTCAGGGTAAAGCCAAGAAAGCAAGTTCGAGCAAGCCAAAAAAAGATTGGAGGCACGGAAAAGACAGAGTAGAAGGTAGGTAGATTTTAATCTGTTTATTAACTAATCAGTGTCAGTGGCTCAGCAGGCTGCACACTCACCTCCGAGGCTAGAAGGTTGTGGGCTTCAGCCCCACACCAGGAATTTGGGGTAAATCCCAATACTGATACCATTGTGCAATGTGCTGCATGAGGCAGTGCTGCACTCTTGAGGTGCTGTCTTTCAGCCGAGACATTAAACAGAAATCTGTTTGCCTATTCTGGTGGCTGTTTAGGTGGATGTTTATGATCTCATGGCACTTCTGGAAAACAGTAGGGGAATTACCCCAGTTTCCTGGTCAAATTTTTCTCATTTACTAAAAATACCACCAACAGCTTAAGCTGATTCAGTGTGTCAGTTTGCATCTGTATCTCCTTGGGACAAGGCTGACAATAGGCAGAATTGCCTACCCCTCCTTTCCCATGAACAAGCAATAAAATAAATAATCTCTCTCCTTCCCTCTCTGTCTCTTCCCCCCCACCTCTTATGTACAGGATGCTCACATTCTGGCACCATGAAATGGAACCTTGCCATGGCCATGCTGAAACTACAAACTGGTAGGGCAATCTCCACATCAGTGTGCTGGAGATGAGGGCTGTCCTGTATGCTCTGCAGGCCTTCCAGTCCATGCTCATGCCAGGGCCTCTATTAGTCCAGTCAGACAACACTCCAGTTGTCTTCTACCTAAACAAGCAAGGGGGAATGCATTCTTATCCCCTGTACAGGGAAGTGAGAGTTTGGCACTGGGCAGTGGATCATGAACAGCTGCTCATGTTCTAGAGATTCACAACGACCTCGCAGACAGTCTAAGCCACTCTCAATCACAGAGTCACAAGTGGGAGCTGCTGCCAGAAGTTGTAGACAACCTCTTCGGACAGTGGGGTCAGCCGGAACTGGACCTCTTTGTGTCACCACACAATGCCAAACTGCCCAAATTTTGTTTGCTAGATCCAGGGCTGGTGTTTTCTGGTGCAAAGGTTCCTATATGCCTTCCCTCCCTTTCCACTCCTCCAGAGAATACTACTCAAGATGCAGGCAGAGAGCACATGCATGATTCTCGTGACACCTTTTTGGCCCCATCAGATCTGGTTTCTGTTGTTTCAGCAATTGACATTGGAACCACCAGTTCCATTACCCCTGTCCTCTCACTAGCTCTCTCAGGAGCACAGAACTCTGGTACATCAGAATCTTTGGTCTCTGCATTTGCATGCATGGTTTCTGCAGCCCTGATCAGGGACAGATTTGGAGTATCCTCCAGAGTGGCAGAGGTTCTCGTGACAGCTAGAAAACCCTCAACCAGTATGATGCATGCCATGAAATGGAAACATTTCTGCTTATGGGCATCCCTCTGTTCCTTGGGCCCTTTCCACTGTCCGGTGGGATCTGTGCTGGAGTACCTTTTTTCCCTGTCAGACAGGGGACTCAGCTACTCATCCATTAAGGTGCACCTTTCTGCGTTGTCCACTTACCACGTGCCAATGGATGGGAAAGTTCTGGCACAAGTGGTCTTGTGCAAGACCTTCCTAATGGGTGTCTTACACATTAAGCCTCCCAGAAGGGATACTGTCCCTCCATGGGACCTTCTTTTTATGTTAGAGAGCTTACGTTGCCTCTCTTTGAACCAGCCACAAGCTGCGAGCTACACTTCCTGTCATGGAAAGTGTTATTTTTAGTTGCCATTACTTCAGCTCAAAGAATTTCTGAGTTGCAGGCTCTCATGTGTAAAGAGCCTTACCTTATTTTTCACAGGGACAGAGTTGCCCTGCATACAAATCCTAAGTTCCTGCCAAAGATGGTGTCCGAATTCACTTTAAATCTGGACATCCAACTACCAATCTACTACCCAAAGTACTCAAACAGAGGGGAGGCCTTGTTACATACTCTGGATGTACATATAATCCTCCATTACTATACAGAATGCAAGGGCGTAGCTACTGGTACTCCAAGTAAGCCATGGCATACCACGTTTAGTAGCAGGGGGTAGCAAACAAGCTAGCCAGCATTGCTCTGCCCTCTATAGTCCTTTGTGTTTAAATTCCTTTGTTTGGCTTTGCAGGCTTTTTCTTTTCTCTTTCAGCTTTGTTTTGGGGGTGGCAGAGTGGACTGTGGATGTTAAAGCTGAAGATCTCAATTAGGTCCTCGTGGTCTACCTGTATAGTGATTGGCTGTGTCATCTGGTAGGGGGGGTGGCAAGTCTGGGGCAGCAAGGTTAAATGCTCCAGCAAAGTTAGAAGCCATACTATTAGTTCAATTGTATTGGGAGTGAGAGAAGCAGTAGAAAACTGAGGAGCAGCAGATGGAAGAACAGACTCAGAGCCAGCTAAAAGAAAAAAGACTTCATGGGAGTGGCAAGTGAAGCAAATCTGCCTACCTGAGGGGGAGAGAGAAGAAATTGTTGCCATGGTCTTGGACTCATGGTGCAGTCAGTGGCATCTACCAGTGGGCAGCAAGCACCATACTAGCAATACAGACAGACAGCAGGTCTAGTGTGGGAATCATCTGACTGGAGCCAGGAACCATGGACTCGAGTCGTGAGGGAGGGCAGGCATGAATAACAGTAGGGGAGGGGGTAGCAGTGTAACAGCTTGGTGTACAAATCTGAAATGCCTGGCTACACTCATGACAAAACGGACCCATTTGTCAAGAAAGACAGACCAGTTGTTTGTCTCCTTTGCCCAAAGAATGTTAGGGGCTCCAGTGACCAAGCAGACATTGGCCAATTGGTTGGTCAACTGCATTACTTTTTGTTACCAAAAGTACAACAAACCCTTGCCAGGACCAGTCAAGGGTCATTTCATAAGAGGGGTCTCAACCTCCTTTGTATGCCTCAAAAATGTGTCTGCAGTAGATCTCTGTGCAGCTGCCACTTGGAGTGTGGGCCACACTTTCATTGGGCACTACAGTTTGGGCATTGCTTCCAGAAGGTGAGCAGATTTTGGCCTTGTGGTCCTCCGGGGACTACTCTCCTAATGAGTGCCAAGGACACTATTTGTTATGTTGTCTTGCCCACGCACAAGCAACATCTTGTGGTAGTATGAGAAATGCAGAGATGTGTCAGTGTTGGCGAATGCAGGGCATGCTTTAGTAGCTGCATCCCTCATTCCCCAATTAGCCAGTATGCTAGCGTTAATGCAAGTATATACAAAGTGCCACCAACTTGAAACAAATGTGCAGCTGCAATTGGAGACAAGCTCATCATGCAGCAGCACAGATGACACGCCTCCTGTACGTACCTCTCCTAGTGAAGCATTTCAATAAACATGGTGGACACAATCCCGGAAGAAAGCCGACATCAGGGGTACCAAATCCCTGTGTTGGCATGTCCGCAACCACTCCCCCTCACATTGTGTGGCACACTGGAAGCCAACCCCAGTGTACCGCTGCTTACAGAAAGCCGACTGCATCAGTATGTTCCTGCCCCTGCCCTATCCCCATTGTGTGACACACTGGGAGCCTACCAGAGTGTGGCCAACATCAGACCCCCCCAAAATCATGGGGCACATTGGGAGCCCATCCCAGTGTGCCCAACATTTGTTTTAATTCACCTGTAAAGAAAGAAAACAGTCCCGCGAGGTCCATTTTGTTTTGCATCTGAAAAAAAGGAAACATTCCCTCATTGTCCATGGTGCCCCCTTCCCCAACCTTCACTCATCCTCTGCACACCCCATCTCCCCACACACCCCTCACCACATACTTACCTCCGGAGATCCGGCGCTGCAATCTTTGGTGGAGCGGGAACACGTCTGGAGTCTTCAAACAAACTGCAAAATAAAGAAATGTCAAGAAGCTGTATAATGGCATAAATGGGGGTTCAACTTAGGTGGATATCTCAGCCATTAATTTGAATTTTGGTTCCAAATTTTCAGCATGCGGTTCTTGGGACCCCATCTCATGTACACATTAACTGTCATCTTGTTATTCGGTCCCAAAAGGTCATTTTGCAGTCACTGTGCGGAATCACCTTTCGGGACCAAGTAACAAAATAACAGTGCCACTGTTCATGAGGTGGGGTCCCAAAAAGCCTATGTTGCAAATTTGGTGAAAACATTCAAAAAAATGACTGTGTTACGAGCATGCATTGTGCAGTTTCCATGCACTCTCATAACTTCAACAATTGTTAATATTTTCATTCCAGATTTTCAACACTGCCATTTTTTTCACACTTCCTTATGAACAGTACAGCAGTCATTTTTCACATCCTGCCTGAAATGTGTTTTTGCACATGTGGTGCACGATGGCAAGGGCACTGTGGGAAATCAATGTTCGGGACAGATTAAAAAAATCACAGTCACACTGTTCATGAGCAGAGGTCCCAAAATGCCTATGTTGAAAATTTGGTTTAAAAAATTCCCAAAATAATTGCGTTACGGGTGTGCATTGCTCAGTTTCTACGCATGCTCGGAACTTCACCAATTTTTCATATTTTTACTCCAGATTTTCAACATTGCCATTTTTTTACACCTACTCATGAACAATACAGCTCTTCACATCCCGTCTGAAAGCGGTTTTCAAGACCTGTAGCCAAAATGGTACAGTTGCTGTGCAAAATCACCTTTTGGCTAATGAACTGATAGTGCCACTGTTCATGAGGTGGGATTAACAAAAAGCTAATGCTGAATATTTGGAGTGAAAATACCAACAAACACCCAGGGTGTTAGGGTTTCTAACTGTAACACCCTATCCTGTAGAGACTGACAGGTATCAGGGGCGTGACTTAGGATTGTCGACTGTAATGCTATCTTACCCTATTTCCTTCCTCCCAGTACTAGCAAAACTACAAGAGCACCTTGTGCTCACCCAACTTCCTTCCTTCCTCACTGACTCTAATTTCTTCACACCTTACCAGTCAGGTTTCAGAAAGGGACACTCCACTGCATCCTCCCTGATAAGGCTTACCGACTCCATCCTGACTGGTATGAACAGTGGGCTGATCACCTCAGCCATCTTCGTCGACCTTGCGAAAGCCTTCAACGCCATCTCCCACCCCATATTGTTCTCTTGTTTTGCTGAATCAGGCCTCTCTGTTGCTGCCACCAACTGGTTCAAATCTTACCTCTCTGGCAGAACCCAGTCCATTAGAGTCACAAATGCTATCTTCTCCCCTCTTCCCTTAACTACCGCTGTCCCCCAGGGGTCGGTTCTGGGACCCATACTGTTCTCTATATTCCTAAATGACTTACCACTCATCTGCTCTACTATCTCAATCCACATGTATACAGATGACACTGTACTCTTCTCCTCAGGCTCCGACCCTGAAGTGGTACAAACTAACCTCCAAGCTGACTTCAACAAAGTACAGCAATGGTTCAGCTCTCCCTAAATGTAAAAAAAACTATCACGATGACTTTTGGCACACGACAACACCTGTCCAGAGAACTATGACTGGGATGTCAACATACCAGAATACACAATCTACAGGTGGGACAGGGAGGGTAAAAGAGGAGGAGGAGTAGCTCTCTATGTAAAGGAAGGGATCAAAGCAACAGAACTAAAGAGTAAACAGGGAGCAGATGAGGCACTCTGGGTCACCCTGGAGACAGAAAATGGCACCACAATCCACTTGGAGGTTGTATACAGACCCCCATCTCAGGGGGAGAGAATGGACAAGAAAATGATAGAAGGCTTCCTTAGAATGGCAGAAAAAGGGGAAGTATTGTTGATGGGAGACCTGAATATGCGAGATGTTAACTGGAGCACCTTTGCTGCAGACACATCCAAGAGCAGGGTCATTCTTGATGCCCAACACGGGGCATGCCTCAGACAGCTAGTACTGGAACCCACTCAGGAGGGAGCAATATTAGACCTGGTACTCTCAAATGGGGATGGAGAAAGAATCTCAGATTTAGAAGTGGGTAGCCATCTGGGAACAAGCGACCATCAAACAGTGTGGTTCACGATAAACACAGCCATAAAATCAAGCCATACAAAAGCAAGAGTATTGGACTTTAGGAGGGCTGACTTTGGGAAAATGAGAGAGTGCCTCAGAAAAGCACTAGCAAACAGGCAAGAAGCAGGGGTGGAGGAACAATAGGGAGTAATCAAAACAGCCATCACAGAGGCAACAAGCCTTTGTGTAAAGCAAATCAACAAAACACAATGAAGAAAAAAACATTATGGTTCTCAAAAGAGGTGGCAGGGAAGGTTAAGTAGAAAAGGATAGCATTCAGGAAATATAAGGAAACACAGAAGGAGCAGGACAGATAACTTTATCAGTTAAAGCAGAAAGAGGCTGGGAAGGCAGCCAACTCTGTTAAGAAGGGGGATAAGACATTTTATAGGTACATTAGGGAGCAAAGAAAGACCAAAGGAGGGATACTGAGGCTTAATAAAGAGGAGGGAATGTGGGTAGAGGGTGACAGTGAAAAAGCAGGGATACTGAACGAATATTTCTGCTCAGTATTCACAAAGGAAGAGGAGGGGGAGTTACCTAAACCAAACATGAGAAACACTCTGAAGACGGGGGTCAATACCAGTCCATTTACAGAAGAAAGGGTTCTGAAAGAACTAATAAAGTTAAAGGTGGGCAAAGCAATAGGGCCTGATGGGATTCACCCAAGAATTCTAAAAGAACTAAGGGTAGAACTAGTGACACAGCTGACTACTGTCTTTAACAAATCATGGGAGGATGGGGTGGTACCTGAGGACTGGAGGAGGGTGGATGTGATTCCTCTTCACAAAAGTAGGAGCAGGACAGAGATAGGAAATTACAGACCAGTTAGTCTGACCTCAGTGGTAGGGAAAATGATGGAATCACTTCTGAAGGAAAGAATTGTTGAGTAACTAGAGACCAGTGGGGCACAGGACCCAAGGCAGCATAGATTCACGATGGGAAGGTCATGTCAGATTAATCTAATAGATTTCTTTGACTGGGTAACCAAAGTAGTAGACCTGGGAGGGGCTGTGGACATGGCCTACCTAGATTTTAGCAAGGCATTTGATAAAGTCCCACACAAAAGATTAATACACAAGTTAGCCAGCCTTGGAGTGGGTCCCAAGGCGGTGGCCTGGATAAAAAATTGGCTAGACAACAGGATGCAAAGGGTAGTAGTAAATGGAGTCCACAGTGAAGAAAGGAGGGTTACTAGTGGGGTACCACAGGGTTCAGTACTGGGACCGGTCCTTTTAATGTCTTTATAAGTGACATTGCAGAGAACTGAAGGAAAGTATGCCTTTTGCAGATGACACAAAGATCTGCAACAGAGTTGATACACAAGATGGAGTGGAAAGGATGAAAAGGGACTTGGCAAGGTTGGAGGAATGGTCAAATGTATGGCAGCTCAGATTCAGTGCAAAGAAGTGCAAGGTAATGCACCTGAGAAATAAAAACTCAGGGGAAGAGTACACAATGGGGGGTGAGATACTGACAACAGTAAAAATGGAAAGGGACCTGGGGGTAATTATATCAGATGACCTAAAGGTGGGCAAGCAATGTGAGAAGGCAGTAAGGAAGGCTGGGGGGATACTGGGATGCATAGGGAGAGGCATCAATAGTAGAAAACAGGAAGTTGTTATCCCTCTATACAGAGAACCCTATCTGGAGTACTGTGTGCAGTTCTGGAGACCCCATCTCCGTAAAGACATAGACAGAGTGGAGGCTGTCCAAAGGAGGGCAACCAAAATGGTGCAGGGTCTGCACCAGAACACATACAAAGAAAGACTAAAGGAGCTTAATATGTATACCCTTGAGGAAAGAAGAGAGAGAGGGGGCATGATAGAAACTTTCAAGTACCTCAAGGGAATCAGCAAAGTCCAAGAGGGTAGCATCTTTCAGAAAAAGAGATGTGCAAGAACAAGGGGGCACAATTTGAAGACAGAGGGGGGACGGCTCAGAGGTAATGTGAGGAAGTATTTTTTCACAGAGAGGGTTGTGGATTCATGGAACAGCCTCCCTGAGGAGGCTGTGGAGTTAAGAACAGTGGGGGAATTCAAGAATACATGGGAAAAACATTAGGCAGTCCTAGTGGGGGGTAGGAGGAAGTAAGCTGTTGGTTAACTAGGATCTGCAGCTTATCTCTTAGGTAGGAAAATGGGCAGACTAGGTGGGCCAAGCGGTCCTTATCTGCCGTCAAATTCTGTGTTTCCAGACTCCCATCCCTTCCTTATTTCCACACCCTGGATGGTCAAAAACTCGAAGATGTCTCCTCATTCCGCTACTTGGGGGTATGGCTCGACTGCCATCTTTCTTTCTCAGACCACATTGATGCTATTTCAAAAAATCTACGCCCCATGATTGGTGCACTTTATAGGAACAGCAGTAGCCTCCCCCCCGTCCGACATGAACGAGACCAGAAGATGACACTTCCCTCCTTTGATTACTGTGACATTGTTTATGGTGCTGCCCCTAAGTCCACCCTATCTAAGCTGGACACATATTTTAATGCTTTCTGCCACTTTGCTCTCGATGTCTCACCCCTTACCCACCACTGTGACCTTTACCGTTCCCTGGCACTACCGTCCCTCAGAAACTGCTGCATTTCACACTGTGCTAAATATGTATCTAACCTATGGCTTGACACCATCCCTTCCTACCTTTCCTCCATGCTCTCAGCTGCCCCCTTCCCAGCCCATTATCTTAGATCCTGCAACTACCGCCAACTAGCAATCCCTAGGCGGAAGACTATTGCCGGGCAAGCCGCCCTCTCACACCGGTTACCCAAGCTATGGAATGATCTCCCACCTCAAATTCGGCATTCCTCCTCTGCCCACTCTCTTTCTACCGCCCTAGCTAACTTCCTCACCACTAATTGCTCCTGTACCTGACTCGGCCATGCACCAATTGCTTCCCTCCCCACTGCCCGACCAGCAGCCTTAGCTTTGCTATAAATTCTGACATATAGCCCTAACCTATGCACTTTTGTCCTGTGCCTTTTTGTCCTGCACCATCATGTATTCTGTGTCTCCTGTTGCTTATACCTGCATATTACTGTGTGCTAAATGTTCCCTTGTATTGCTGCTATATGTCAAGTAATTGTTATATGCTCCATACAATATCCAATGTACTCCTTGTGTTGTTGCTTGTCGTTTAATGCATTTGTATCCATATGCTGCTACTTGCCTCTGTTATTTGCTCAGTTGATAACCTGCGTGTAATCCAACCCCCTTGTACCCCCTTCCCCCAGGTCATACCAGGAGATGAGCATCTTGTTGCTCAGTGTGCCTTTCCTGGTGAAACTATTTCAATAGATAGATAAATAAATAAAATGATCATGCCTTTTCACCCCAACCCCCACCCTGCAGCCAGTGACAGGCATCGAGGTGTGCCTTGGACTCTTCGGACCCAAAGTTCAGCCCATTCTCCTATACTGCACCTATCTCTGTGTATTTATTTCCTCATGGATTGTGGTGAGCATAAGGCCTGAAGACCCCAAGGCAGAACCCGACACTTGCCGGTGTCTGCAGGGTAGAGTGAGGTGAAATGTTGTGAGCATTATGGCTGACGATGCAAAGGCACACCCCAATGTCTGTCCGTCTCTGCAGGGTGGGGGTGAGGTTGGCATCAGTTCAATACTTCACTGCCATTCCTATTATGCATCTCTCTAACTCCTGCACTACCAATGCCAATGCCAGCAAGACATTTGGCATTGACAAATGCTTGTTTCTGCTAGTCCACCAACCTTCTGACCTGGGTCTCTCTTTGTATTCCTTGGGATTCAGTCCTATATGTGTTACCTGCTGCAAGAGCTCCCTCTCGAAGTAAGACAGTACCGTTACATAAGAGCTTACTGTAACAGTAGATCTTTGAGAGGAGCTCTTGCAGCAGGTGGTTTTCCCTCTCACCTGCCCCCAGGGTTACGTAACTGTACTTCTCTCTGGGGGATGGGAGATCCTCTTCAGTTCCCCATCCTGTATCTTAGCTGGGTCTCTGGTGGGACAAACTCTGGTGGTGCTGGGGGATCGCCCCTTTTATACCATGCGGGACGTCAGGGCGGGGCCGATGTCAGGGGGTTGTCCCCCGCCTCGGACTGCTAGCTAGAAATTTTTCCATGGGGTCCTAGTGCCTGCGGCATAATCCTATGTGTTACCTGCTGCAAGAGCTCCTCTCGAAGATCTACTGTTATGGTAAGTTCTTACGAAACTGCACTTTTCTCCCCCCCCCACCCTCGTCTGGTGCTAGAGTTGTGAGGCAGGGCCATAAAAGGGGAAAGGTGCAGCTAATGTTGACAGGACTGTAGAAGAGACTGGCTGGGCTATCATTAGAGATATGTGGGTTAGCATTTGTTGATCTGTAGATAGAACTAGTAGAGTTATAGGGGAATGGGGGGCTAATGTTGACAGGGCTTGTGAGGGGAATGCAGAAGCTACCTGCACATCCCCTTAGGCCCTTACCTGTAACTGGTCACCATTGCAAGGGGACTGGCAGGGCTACCTGCACATCCCCTCAGGCCCTTACCTTTTCTTAACTGTGACACTATCATACATCCCCCCTCCCAAATGCATCTCTATACTTGGCTCTCACTGCTCTTCCCATTGGTTCCAATCTGTTTGTTTCTCTCCATTCCCCACCCCCATTGGTCCCTAGGGTTGGTGAGGCAGGGCTATAGAGGGGACATGTGCAGCTAGCATTGGTGGGGACTGGTTGAGCTATCACTGGTGGTATTGGGAACTTACATTTGTTGGGCTGTAGAGGGAGCTGTGGAACTTTGGAGGAATGGTGGGGCTAGTGTTGAAAAGGCTAGTGAGGGACTGGCAGGGCTAGCATTGGTGGAGCTATAGAGGACACTGGTGGGGCTATTGTTGGTGGGGTTGTAGAAGATACTGGTGTGGCTAGCATTGGTTGAGCTATTAAGGACCACTGGTGGGGGTTAGTGTTGGTGGGGCTGTAGAAGGTACTTATGAGGCATGTTGGTGAGGCTGTAGAAGTGACTGGTGGGGCTCGTGTTGGTGGGGCTGTAGAAGGGACTAGTGGGGCTAGTGTTGGTTGTGCTATAGAAGACACTGGTGGGGCTAGTGTTAGTTGAGCCATAGATGGGACTGGTGGAGCTTGTGTTAGTGGTGATGTAGAAGTGACTGGTGGGGCTAGTGTTGGTGGCACTGATGGGGTAGTGTTGGTGGGGTTGTAGAAGGTGCTGGTGGGGCTTGCATTGGTTGGGCTGCAGAAGACACAGGTGAGGCTAGTGTTGTTGGGGTTGTAGAAGGGACTGGTGGGGCTAGTGTTGGTGGGACTGTAGAAGGGACTGGTGGGGCTGTAGAAAGGACTGATGAGGCTAGTATTGGTGGGGCTGTAGAAGGTGCTGGTGGGGCTATAGAAGACATTGGTGGGGCTAGTGTTGGGGGCTGTGGAAGGGGCTTGTGGGGCTAGCATCTGTAGTATTAGTATAAATGCATTTAAAAGCAGGAAGGTGTACAACAATGGTGGGCCAATGAGAGGACTAGTGCTGCCAGCAAGAGAGAGAATGATGGGGCCAGAAAACAATGATGGGCCAGCACAAAGGGGGCAGTTATTGGGGATAGTAAGGAGATTGGTAGGGGTCAGCTCCATAGGACAACAGGTTCAGAAAGTAAGCTGTCAATGTCCCCTATCAGCACTGGGGTGTAATAATATATTGCATTGATTATAATATGCTGTTTTTGCTACATCATTACTTTTAATTATGAAATGGGTAGGAAAGATACTGCTTTCAGCTGGGCCATTATCCCAGCACAATGGCCCAGCTGAAAGTAATATGTTTAAAAAATGCATAAAATTTAGTTAAAATGATCCATATCATAATCGCAATAAGTCACTCAAGGGGAGGTGTTATGGTGGGCTAATGGCCCTTCTCGGGTGGTGGAAGCACTCAGCTATGCCTCATGCTCCAACCCATCTGAGGTGGGCTGTTATCCCACCATAACACACCCCCTTTCATGCCTTATTGCAGTTTATGTCAGTTACAGTATATATATCAATACTACTGCATTAGCAGCCATTGTGGCTCCTACCAGATTTTGTTAATGGGAGGGAGCGCTAGGGTGACTGTCTTTGAGTGCAATTTGACCTTTATTTTTTTTTTTTTTAATTTATTTAGACATTCAGAAAGCACCTTTGAGCACAAGTGCTCATTTACAGAGGTTCCATGTCCTTGCCAAGTTTGTGAACACATGTAATATAAACACAGAAGAAAGACAACCACATCACAGTTAAGATTAACACTCTTTATTTTCACTTTTTTTTCCTGTAGTTTTGTCTCAAAGTTTTGAATGCATTTGTCACTTTGTTTTGGATGCACATTCGGTTACAAGTGCCCCATCTTCTTTTTAGATACATGCATCAAAGAATTCCAGGGACACCCTTAAGATGGACTCACTGAATGGTAAATACTTCAGGTATGTATACTGTGTCATCACACCACCACTGTCTAGTGTTTTTGAGTTATGTTATGATGATACACCTCCCCCCCCCCACACTCACAGCCCCTACTGTTGTGGCTTGCTCCTACTTGCTCCATATTCAGCTGTCAGTATGCAATTTCAGAATGAAGATAAGATGATGTATTTTCCTTCTAAACTGAATACAACTTCATTACTCAGAAAACATCAGGTACACTAATGCCATCCTCGGTGGGGTTGGCAGTTGGGAGGAAAAAAGTATATTTCTATCAAGTTTAAAGTGGAAGTCCATCTAGCTGAGGAAATGGGTAGAATCCGAACCCCACTGGAAACGAGATGCTGCATCTCACCTGGGCTACCTTGGGTAAATAAAATGCAAAATTAAAAATACAATTAATTATATTGTGTTGGGTGGTTCAGCAGCTAGGTGGGAGAGGGAGGAATTTCTTATTTAGATCAGGGGTGGCTTAGCAGCTGGGGCTAGGAGATCTCATAATGGGATCTTGGGTTTAAACAGCTGGGTTAGCGAGGGAGGACATACTGTTTAAACTAGAGTGGGAGGTTGTACTTTATGATGGGTTGGCCCTATTCATTGCTAGTGACATTAATTTCAGGATTAGAATAGCTCATGAATAGGATGACTCAGATATCTGATTAGATGTTTCTCTGGGTAAGTATATCTCAAAAATATTCAATAGATAAAATAGCTAGTAAAAATAGTGACCCTATGCTAACATTAATAGAAACTCATTTATTTAGAATTTTAGAATTTTCAATGGTGGGGGGGGATATGGAGAAATCACTTTTCCAACAACTATGAAAATTACAGGGTACTCTGGATGGTAAAGTGGGTTGTGTATCCCTCTAAATGAGTGCTTGTTTCCACATCACACTTATTAATTCCTGCTTATGAAACAGGGTGTGGACATGGTGGGCTTACAGACCCTTCTGACCTTAAACAACACCTTTCCTGGTGCCCCCCTCAAGCCCCAGTCAAAGGCATACCTTATTGGAGTCGTTAGGGCCCAGATATTATTTTTTTATGTCAGCCTATTAAGAAGAAGAATTATGCTTGGAGAAGCCTGCTGATTTGTCAATCTTCCCCTTCCTGCTATAAGTGTCACAGTGCTCTGAAGTTTTGTGATGTCCAGAGTTTGAGAGTGCAGGGACGTGCCATAGAAACCAAAGAGCATCTTTTAAGTGTTCATTTTAATATTTTAATGGTCTTTTTCTGTCAAATCAAAGCCAACGTTTGACTAATAAGTAGTTCAGCAGTGACTTGGATTTGGCCAAAACATACTGCTAAAATATTAAAAGGAACTATTTAAAGGACATCCCTATTGGTTTCTATAGAGCGTGCCCCTGCACCCTCCAAACTCTTAACATCACAAAACGTAACAGCGTGCGGGTAGACTCTCATACCAGGATCGAGAAAAGCTAATACTGCAAGCCTCTCTGAGTATAAGTATGATCCCTTCCTCTCCTAACAGGTTAACACACAAAAAATATTTGGTCCTTAACTATTAGGTAACTCTACAACTGGGCTTGGCGAGAGGAGATAACAAAGAGAGCATGTCAGGTGCTCTTTAAATTACTATGTAGCTACTATGCAATGTTATTCCAAAGCATTGCCAATTTACTGTTATTTTGCAAACTAACTTACTGACAAATTGATTTAACATAAAACAGTTACTAGCTAAAACTTGCATATGGGCCCACAAAAAAGGTACATCTAGAAAAAATAAATATAGCTACTCAAGAATACTTGAATGAAAGCCCCAGACTTCCTAACCTACAACCATGTTATTTACATGTGCAGTGTGTGTATCTGGCTGGATTAAAACTACTAGAGTAATGTCCTGATAATGAATACAAGTCTTTCAGGGTATGCAGAGATGAAACACTTTGGATGCAAAAATACATTGTTGTGGCCTCATGTCTATTTTCAAGTTTACCAGGGACACTTAATGAAGACTCACTCCTAGGCAGCACAAAAAACAGAATTAAACAAAATCATACAAAAATCAAATTCAGCATTAAAAATAGCAACAAGCTTAACCATCAGGTGAAAACAAAATCTTTAGACTTGACCATAACGAAACTAGGAACCAAAGATGGGAAAGACTGGTATTGATGGACTGTCCCACATGCAGTGTACTAACCTGAACAACTTCAATACTACCACAGCAGAATTTGGGGTACTAGTAAAAGATATGTATTAATATCTACAACTTACCCATGCCAGCAAGACCCATCTTAATGGTGTTATAGATCAATAATGATGCCATAGCCAATCAGAAGTCTTAGATATAGACCAGCTGCAGCACATTTATAGCCACAAGAGTGCTTCACATGCCTCTAGTTCCAGTATGAAACTCATGCTGCAGAACTGCTGAACAGAAAGTCCATTCAAATAGTGCTTTTCTGTTGCTGTAGCAACTTAACATGGAAGCGCACTCTCGATTCACCTTGTGTGATGGGTATTCCGTGTAGACAGTCAAGCGCATGGCTCCTCTTGCTTAACTGTGCTCCCCCCAAGATGCAGACAATTGTTGAACTATAAAAATATTGAAAAAGTAACTGTGACTGAGAATCAAATAAGTGTGACCACTAACAGCGGTACAGTGACTCCTCAGCCCCCCAACCTAAACAGCGCTCGTGCAGGACATAAGGCAAAAATGCACACAAAAGAATATTCTGCTCAGTGCAAAAGCATGGCAACATCACACTGACCTATAATTTTTATTGGTTATGTCAGAGGGCCTCTTATAGCTCTAAGAGTGGCGCCTCTTGTGTTCTTAGGATGTCAGAACTGCTTGCCTTCAGTTCGCAGTCCTCACATTCTAAGAATGAGCTAGGCGACACTCTTACAGCCATAAGAGACCCTCTGGCATAACCAATGAACTAACAGAAAGGTCATCTCAGACATGCAGAGAGAAGGAGGACACATAATGGAACGAAAGGAAGCTCTAAAATTGGTTTCTCACTGGTTCAAACACAGAACTGATTGGCATGCAGAGGAGGCAACAGAAGTGAATTTACTGGTGCTGTCAGGAATTTATTTTTAATTTGTTGGCCAGGAAAGTCACACTTAAGCTGCAATAGCTTGTTTCCAGGTGTGTCCGGGGGATTGGAGGGTGGGTTGAATGGGCCTGTTCTATTGACATGGGGAATGCTGGCCATGACACTAGGGAAACTCTCCTACTCTTCCTCAATTAGTGCCATGGGACCTTTAATTTTTCACCTGAGCAGTAAACAGAGATGGGCAGATGGGACCTTGGTTCAACATCTCATCCAAAGGATGGCAACTCAACAGTGCAGTACCCCCTTCATACTGCATTACAGTGTCAGTTATAGGTATTACCTAAGTACCTAGTGTGGGGAGGAATTGGGGAAAACAACATTAGGACATGGTACAATGTGGAAATTTACTAGGATGACAACATTACTCATCAAGAATAGAGTGCCATAAACTATTATATAATTTATACAACCCCCCACACCCCAAAACAATAGAAAAAAATTGATGATTCCCAACAGTAATTGCCACAAATGCGGCGAATGTGATGGTACAATTACATAAGCAAGGTGGGGATGTCCCCATGCCAAACAAATTTGGGAAGAGTTCAGATATAAACACGACCCCCTTCTTGGCTTCAAAAATGATTTCACCCTTTAAATATGCATGATAGGAGACATTCTGAAATGAGATTCTGAAACACACAGACATGCCATCAACCAAATAGCTCTTGTGGCCAAAGGAATAATTCCATGGCTATGGCTACGATAAAGGTTCGCCATCCTTCTTGCACTGGCATAATAGAAACAAACAGACTTGAGAAACTTGCACACTGCCTGAGAAATGAGATTCTGCCCTTTAAAAGGACATGGGGATACCCCAGAAACACTCCTCCATATCAATTAAGTAGCAAAAACTCACGAGATAAGAAACTCACACTCTTATCCTACAGTCATGTAATTAGGTGCTGAGATAGCATATTGCTGATGTTACAAGTATTTTCAAACTCTTTTTTTGCCAAATGAATTTACTCGATTTACTCGAAAATCAATATCTGACCAAGGTGTGAAAAGCTGCTTTTTCATAAACTCAGTGTGATATGTTCTTTTACTTCTTCTTCCTGGATTGATGGACAAAAGCCTGTTTTTTTGTCATGATTGCAATCAAGTGGTAAATGTCACACAATGACTGTGCTGTACTGTTTTTTAAAATCTTAGTAAAAAATAAGTTATAGAAAAATCAAGAAATCTGCACTGTCTTAATCTCTCATATTGGCTGAAAGAGCTCATCATAATTCATGCAACATTTCTAGGACAGATTCCTTCCATAGTTCATTACGTAGCACGGTTATCTGCAGCAGTTAATTAGTCCTATGGGCTACAAGGATCACTGCCAATATTTTTGTGTTTTTCTTGGCATCTATCTTGTCTCTGGGTAAAAGTCTTGATACTCAGTAATCTTTTGTTTCTCCGTGCACAGGAAACTATATGCACTAGGAAAAGGCTCTTGTATTGCCTGTGTTGACTTGTTAATTTTTTTATTACAACACTGTGTTTCCTGGTATCCACTTAATTAGAGTTGGTACTGAGTAGTCCCACAAGATAACTACTTTGTTTTTCTGTAATTGTATCAGGTTCTTGCTTCAGGCATTTTTTCAGCTCACTGATTCTTACAGTGTTTGCAGAGTTTTCAGTGGATCAGTCTAGCCATATTGTTGTGTTGTTCTGTATACAGGCCTTCCAACATGGGCGCATCACATTCAGACACCAGATGAGAAAACATGTATAACTCAGTACCACAGAACCTGCACGTGTCTGTTTTTGCCAGCTGTTTCTATGCAGTGTAATCTCTCTTTGGGTAATATCTCCAAGCTCAGGGTTTTCTAATACCATGACAAGAGTGGACCCCATTCTTGACCATGAGCAGGGCTCTTAATCTCCCCCATGTGAACGGGTTGATGCTTAGTAAGACCTGATTTATACATAAAACTCATCCCGCACTCTGAACATTTAAAGGGCTTCTCTACCACGTGAACTGGCTCATGCTTTATAATATGTGATTTTTCTGCTAAACTCTTTTCATAATCATTGCATTTATTACGTTTCCTGTGGGTTACTGCCTTGCCTGTGTGAGTCCAGTCATGTCTAGTAAGATCTGATTTATATCTGAAACACTTCCCACACAAAGTACATTTAAAAGGTTTCTCCCCCATGTGAATTACTAGATGTCGAGTAAGGTTTGATTTATATGTGAAACACTTCTCACAATCAGTGCATTTAAAAGGTTTCTCTCCTGTATGCACCCTGTGATGGGCTGCGAGTTCACCTTTTGCTCTAAAACACTTTCCACACTCAGTACACTTAAAAGGTTTCCCAACCAAACGAACTGACCGATGTTTAGGGATATGTGATTTCTGTGAGAAGCTCTTCCCATGATTATTACATTCAATAGCCTTCTCTTGGGTTAATACCTCACCTAAGTGAATCCAGTCATGTCCAGTAAGATCTGAGTTGTACATGAAACTTTTCCCACTATCATTACACTCAACAGGCATCTCTTGGGTTAATGTCTCACCTGTATGAATCCACTCATGTGTAGTGAGATCAAGTTTCTGTGTGAAACTTGTCTCATTATCATTACATTCAATAGGCTTCTCTTGGGTCAATACCTCATCTGCATGAATCCACTTATGTGTAATAAGATCCGATTTGTGTGGGAAATGTGTCCCATCATCTTTCCATTCAATAGGCTTCTCTGGGGTTAATACCTCATCTGCATGAATCCACTTATGTCTAATAAGATCAGATTTGTATGGGAAATGTATCCCATCATCATTACATTCAATAGACTTTTCTTGAGTTAACACCTCGCCTGCCTGAATCCACTCATGTCCATCAAGCTCTGATTTGTATATGAAACTCTTCCTATCATCATTATATTCAATCGATTTTTCTTGGATTAATGCCTCACCTGTACGAATCCACTCCTGTCTAGTAAGATCTGATTTGTATGTGAAACTCTGCCCATAATCATTAGATTTAAAAGGTTCAAGTAATGCTTCACTTGTTTGCATGCACTCGTGTTTAGTAAGATCTGATTTATAAGTGAAGCTCTTCCCACATTCAGTACATTTAAAATGTTTCTCTCCCAAGTGACCTATTTGATGGCGAGTCAGATTTGATTTGTATGTGAAACATTTCTCACAATCAGTACATTTGAATGGCTTCTCTTCTGTGTGCACCCACCTATGGGCTGCGAGTTCACCCTTTGCTCTAAAACCCTTTCCACAATCATTACATCTAAAAGGCATATCTCCAGTGTGGACCAACTGATGCCTAGAAAGATGGGATTTCTGTGCAAAACCCTTTCCACAATAATCACACTTGAAAGGTTTCTCTTGAGAATATGCCTTGTTGTGAATCCACGCATGTCTAGTAAGCGTAGATTTATATGTAAATCTCTTTCCACAGTCTTTACAATTAAAAGGTTTATACCCAGTGTGAATCATCCATTGTTTATTATGATCTGATTTATATGGGACATCCTTCCCACAATCAGTAAATTTAAAAGGTTTTGGCTCTGTCTTGATCTGCTTATGTACAGAGAAATTTCCCTGCGGTATAAAATTCTTCTCATCAGTGGCAGACTGAAAAGGTAACTGTGTTACATAAGACCCTTGGTTTCTTCTCCCCTTTTGAATCCGTTCTTGTTCTCTTAACATATGCTTAGTAGACGTCAGTTGATCTGGCAAACTCTTCTCCCGTGCTGCAGCAGTAAAGCTCCTCTCTTCTGCAAGGCTCCACTTGTGTGGCAGAAGTTGTGACTGTTGATCCTTTCTGCGATTAACAGATTTAGAGACTGGAAACAGAAGAAAGGTAGATGCGTCATTATCTGTTTTTAAGTGACACAAGATAAAGAAGTCAGTTCCAAATGATTTAAGGCAACTTTTCAATTCAAACCCTAGAACTGCATCGACTTTTACTCAACATGCAGTATGTATGAATGAACACCCCAATGTATCACCATATTCATCAGTGCTGTACGTCAGAACCACCATATTGTCCACCAAGTCCAGAACTGTCATGGAAATGATAAACAATTTGCAGCAAGAATTTCAGAAAGCACCCGCCAGGCTGGAGTCACAACAGGTACAATTTTAACACAATCACAAACACTTTAAATAAGTTTCAACTCACACTGGAAATCATCACAGATCTCTTCTGAAGAACTAGACTCAAGTATATGAAGCTTCAAGTGATAACCACTGGCTGGCATAAATCAGTTTCAAGTGTCAGTGCATGTTAGCAGTGAAAACTTTATCATTTTACTTTTTCATTCTGTTATGTATTTCCCATTGTCTCCTGCCTTGTATAACATTTCCCCCACTTTGAGTCCAATTTGGCACTTATATTTGAAATAATAAAAGGAACACTCCTATTAAAAAGGCTCAGTCTAGGTTTTCATTCATATTCTCTGCTGTTTTTGGATACCATTGTTCAACACCACTTTTCCTGTGACTAAAATGGACTAGCATGCAGCAGACAGTGCTCCCTCAGCTTACAAGACAACAGGTGAATTAAAAATAGCTGAAAACAATGATACATTTTATCTATGTTGTGTGTCAGGTCGGACCTGAAAAAGGACATGTCCAATGTCCCTACCCGGTTAACACAATTTAAATGAAAAAGAAAATAAAAACCTGTTACAAGCCCTATTAAAATGAGTGCTCCTATTGTTATTTTAAATGTAAAAAGAAGTGTTAATACAGACTAAATTTAGGGAAAGGAAAGAGCAATAACTCTAGGGAAATGGTCCAGGTAATGACGAAGAGGGTGTTAAAAAAGTTAGCTGAGTTAAATGTATATAAATCTTTAGGACCTGATGGCTCAAACCCGAGGATGCTACAAGAGATAGCAGGGGTTATAGCAGGGCCACTAGTAGACATTTTTCAAATGCTCGCTAGCCATGGGGACAGTCCCAGGGACTGAAAGACAGTGGATGTGGTTCCGCTACACAAGAGTGGGAAGAGGGATGAGGCAGGGAATGAGACGTCGGTAAGATTGACATCTACAGTGGGGGCAATTATGGAGTCTCTACTCAGGGAGGATCTGGTGGACTTCCTAGATGGGAATTATTTATTTATTTAGTTTTTGTTTACTGGGTAGGTGCACTAGCCTTAGGCATGACTATTTTCAGGCATGACCCGGGTGGTTACAGGGGAAGACATTACAGGTGTAGCAAAGAGCAAAAAAACATCAGAATACATAATCAGGGTAATTATACATAGAATGTACAGCAGTAAAACATAACATTTCAGGTCAAGGCATAAACAACATACAATGAAAAGCAAGACAAGTAGTAGAGAACATCAGAATACAAAACAAGGCAAAATTGTGCATTGGATGTGTAGCATTAACGACATACAAATTCAGGTCAAAGCAGTTACAACAATTAAATTCAGGTCAGAGCATATAGTACAACATCAGTACAGTCTAAAGGACAAAACAAAGCAGTGCAGACCGAGAGACATGAATAGGAGCAATTCAAATAGAAAAAAGAGCGCGTTGAGGGAGGATAAGGTAAGATAAGGTGAGAAACCACAGCAAGTGTAAGCATGAGAGATGCACCACCAATAGATCAAGTGAAAGAGAACAGATAACTGATAAGTACAGGAGGGAGGAGGAGCAAGGGTGTGGGAGCTGCTACTAGCTTAGGTAAAAGAGAAAAAGTTTAAGCAATAGGGTTGAGATGCAGCAAAGGAGGAAGTGAGGGAGTAAGAGTAGGAGTGGGGTGGGGTGGGAGGTAGATGCTAGGAGTCAAGGCGGGGGAGCGGTGACACAAAGAAGGGTCACAAGGGGTATGTGATAGGACACCTAATGAGTAGAAGGGGTCAGTGGGGCAGCTATTAGGTGGGGGAAGGGGCAATTGGGTAGGGTAAGGAGAGATGTACAAGAGAAACTGCAGGGTGTGGCGGGGGATGATGGCTAATGGAGATGGTGGTAGAAAAGATCAAACAAGTTATCAGTGTTCTCAGGAGAGTGAGTCTAAGGTGGTTTGAAACAAGTGCAGGCAGTGAAGGCCAGTGAGTAGGGTGTGATGTCTCTTTAGGAAAATGTGACGACTGGATGCCTCACAGATCGCAAGCAGTAGACAGTTCCAGTACTTAGGAGCAGCATGGGAAAAGGCACTGGAGCCTTTGGCGGATTTGCTTCTAGGGACATGTAGCAGGGATAGATTTGAGGAGTGTAGGCCATATGAACAGGACTTGGGGGGGGTGAGCCAGAAGGCAAGTGACAGAGGAGTATTAGATCTTATGATACCATCCATCAGGGATCCTAGGGCCATAAGCTGATAGGAAAGGGGAGAGACCCAATTGAGGTCAGTATAAAGCTGACAGTGATGTTTAAGTCAGGGAGACGCAGAGGCATAGTGGCATATGTTATTGTAGGTAACATCCCACTTACGGAGAGTGGTATTAGAAGCATTCATGTAGATAATAGATCCATAGGACAGTGATGGAAGAAGAATGCCATGTGCAATTGAAGTCTGGTGCATCGCATATCATTTGTAAGTTGAACAATGGTAGTGAAGGTACTGTGCCCCTTCCGAAAACCATGCTGATTAGGTGACAGTAGATTATATTGGGTGAGGAAGTCAGTCACTTGCAAGGAAACAAATTTCTCTGAAGTATCTTACTCAGGACAGAAAGTATTGCAATGGGCTGATAGTTAGCAATGTCTTTTTTGTCCCCTTTCTTAGCAGACCCTAGCAGTCTTTCACAGGTCACGTACGAGGCCTTGGCATAGTGATAGTGTAAATATACTGGCCAGTGGGGAAGCAATGATGGGAGTAGCCAATCTGAGGAGCCTAGGTTCTAGGCCATCAGAGCCTACACTGGTACTAGCTGATATACTGCATTCCCTAGTAACTAAAGGACTTCCGATCAAATGATAGTCTTAAAGTAAAAGGGGGGATGACTAGACCGAGAGCAAGGTGGCTTCGGAGAGGCTGACTGACCAGAAAGGATGCAGTATATCTAGTGAGGTCAGACTAATGTCTGTTAATGGAGTTGGCAATAGTGTTTGGGTCATTGCAGTGGGCTCTATCAGTTACCATGTTGTTCATGGTGTGGGACTGTGTAGTACCCAGAAAATTTTTATATGGGACCAAACTTTTTTGGAGTCACCGGCTGCATCCAGGAGTAAGCCTTTACAATATGAGCTTTTTGCCAGCCTAATTTGACATTTACAAAGGTTTATCAGGGCTCTGTAATTTTCATAACTGGGTGTGAGGCCTGACTTTCTGTATTTACTCCAGCACTTGTCCTGATGGCGTAATTGAGTGAGCAAGTCCTTATGTAGCCTCTAAAATGACTGCAGAACCCCAGACAGCACGGGTTGACAAGGAGAAGGTCTTGCCAGACAAATCTGGTTGACTTCTGTAACTGGGTAACCACAGCAGTGGACTAGAGGTAGGTTACTAATACATGATACCAAGACTTCAGCAAGGCCTTGACTCTGTCCCTCACAGGAGGCTGGTAAAAGGATTACGGAGAGACACAGAAACAGACACAGACAATAACGGCAGAAAAATATCGATCTTCCATTCAGTCTGCCCAAATTTCCTATTTAACCCTGTGACATACTCTCCATCCAGGGACCAGAGATCACCATATAGTGTGGTTTAAGGTGAAGACAGTAGCAGAGTCGAGCCACTCAAAAGTAAAGATCCTGGAATTCAAGAGGGTGGACTTTGCTAAAATGGGGGAACACCTCTGGAAAATCCTTGCAAAGGGGGCGGGAAGGGGAGGAATGGAGGATCAGTGGCAGAAACTTAAAGGAGCCATAGCACAGACAACAGGTCTCTATGTAAAGCTAATAAACAAAGCAAAAAGAAAGAAAAAAATCACTATGGGTTTCAAAAGAGGAAGCAGGGAAGACTAGGGAGGGAAAAAAACAGAGATTCAAAAAGTATAAGGAAACACAGAAGGAGGGAGACAGGGAAGTGTACCAGGCAAAACAGAAGGAGGAAGGGAAAGCAGTCAGGTGCACAGAGGTGCACACTGAAAGGATAGCAAAGTCAGTAAGAGACGGTGACAAAACCATCTTCAGGTATATCAGGAAAAGGAGGAAGACCAATGCAGGAACTGTGAGGTTGAATAAGGGGGAGTGCAGAGTGGGACCTAGAAAAAGCAGAAATTCTAAATGAATACTTCTGCTCAGTATTCACAAAGGTAGGGGAAGGACCAAAATAAGGGGGTAAAAGCACACACTGGGGGATGGGGGTGGACACCAGTCCATTCACAGAGGAGACAGTTCTAAAGGAACTCTCAAAACTAAAAGTGGACAAGGCAATGGAACCAGAAGGAATGCATCCCAGAATACTGAAAGAACTGAGGGAGGTACTAGTGGCACCACTGACAGCCCTATTTAACAAATCAGTGGAGGAGGGAGTGATGCCAGAGGACTGGAGGAGGGAAAATGTGGTACCACTACACAAAAGTGAGAGCAAGGTGGAGGCTAGAAATTACAGGCTGGCCAGCTTGATCTAAGTGGTGGGGAAAATCATGGAATCAACGTTAAAGGAAAGGCTTGTGGCACATCTGGAAGCTAGTGGGGCACAAGACCCAAGGCAACATGAATTCACAGCAGGGAGATCTTGTCAAACAAATCTTATAGATTTCTTTGACTGGGTAACCAAGGTGGTGGATTAGGGAGGGGTGGTGGACATGGCCTACCTAGATTTTAGCAAGGCATTTGACACCGTCCCACACAGGAGGCTAGAAAACAAGTTTCAAAGAAATACACAATCACACATGCCCCCACAATGCAAAGCCTCATGGGTTGCATATGCAAATCACCACAATATATTATGCTGGTTCAACTTTAAGCAGAAATGCATGCTGCTGAAAGGCCTCTCACACAGTTTGCAAAGGGTGCCAACAGAAGACATAGACGTGTTTCGTCCTACCAGGACTCATCAGTATGCCTCATCTGTTTGATATCCCAGTGGAATGAACCAACTACCCTAAGATGGTCTATCTGGGTTATATTGTGGTGAACCCAATTAAAACAAAAAACAATTTAAAAGACAAAGAACATCTGTGTGTAAGCACTGAGGCAATGATTACCCCAATGGGCATTTTGGCCGGGAAGACAAGTTTCAAAGAAATACAAAATCACACATGCCCCTACAATGCAAAACATCATGGGCTGCATATGCAAATCACCACAGAATATTATGCTGGTTCAACTTTAAGCAGAAATAAGTTGCCCAGACTGAGAGTAGATCCCAAGGTTGCACAATGGGTCAGAAATTGGCTGAGCAACAGAACACAGAGGGTGGTGGTGAATGGAGTTCAATCCCAGGAGAGGGAAGTGACCAGTGGGGTGCCACAGGGTTCAGTTCTGAGGCTGGTCCTCTTCGATGTCTTCATTAGTGAAATTACAGAGGGGCTGGAAGGGAAGGTGTACCTCTTTGTGGAGGACACCAAGATCTGCAATAGGGTAGACACTCCAGAAGGGGTGGAAAAAATGAGAAGATATCTAGGCCAATTGGAGGAGTGGTCAAGAGAATTTCAGCTTAAATTCAATCCAAAAAAGTGCAAAGTCATGCACTTGGGTCACAGGGATCCTGGAGAGGAATACAAAATGGGGGAGTTACTAACAACAACAAAACTGGAAAGGGACCTGGGGGTAAACATAATAGATAACCTGAAGGTGGCCAGGCAATGTAAAAAGGTGCTGGGGAGGGCTGGAAGGATGCTGGGGTGCAAAGGGTGAGCCATCACCAGTAGAAAACTGAAGGTGGTGATGCCACTGCACAGACAATTGGTTAGGCCACATCTGTAATACTGTGTTCAGTTCTGGAGACTGCATCTCCAGAAGGACATTAACAGAATACAAGTCATCCAGAGAAGGGCAGCAAAAATGGTGAAAAGACTGCACCAGAAAACATATAAGGAAAGACTGAAAGACCTCAATGTGTATACCCTGGAGGAAAGGAGGGAGGGGGGTTATGACAGAGACATTCAAGTATCTCAGGGGAATCAACAAGGTCCAGGAGGGCAGCATCTTTCAAAAAAAGAGATGTGCAACAACAAGGGGTCACAATATGAGGCTGGGGGGGGGGTAGACACAGAGGAAATGTGAGGAAGTGTTTTTTCATAGAAATGGTGGTGGATGCATGGAACAGCCTCCCAGAAGAGGTTGTACAGGCTAAAATGATTGGTGAGTTTAAGAACACATGAGATAGACAGAAGGCAACCCTAGTGGTAGGAAAGAGAGGGTAAGCTGATGATAATTTAGGATCAGGGGTTAAGTAGGTAGGGAAATGGTCAGAATATGTGGGCCAGGCGGTCTTTATCTGCTGTTAAAATCTATGTTACTATGTTTATGTTTCAGGGTCCTAGCCCTAGAAACATAGAAACATAGAAACATAGAAGTTGACGGCAGATAAGGACCGCAAACCAGCCAATCTGCCATTTCTTTCTATATAAATGTGCCATCGATAACAACGATGTCAGTGACCTATCTATTCATAGTCATTTGTATTGCTCCTTATGCCTATCCCATGCCTGTTTGAAGCCCTGCACTGTATTCATAGCCACTACTTCTTGTGGTAAGCCATTCCATGCATCTACCACCCTTTCTGTGAAAAAGAATTTCTCACATTCCCCTTAATCGGCCTCCTCTAATCTCATGCTGTGTCCTCTTGTCCTGCTATTTTTCTTATATTTAAACATGTTAGACTCTTTCACCTTGTTTATGCCCTTAAGGTGTTTAAATGTCTCGATCATATCACCTCTCCCTCCTTTGCTCAAGGGTATACATATTGACTCCGTTAATCTGTCCTCATATGTCTTCTGATGCAGTCCTGCACCATTTTGGTTGCCCTTCTCTGGACTGCCTCAATTTGGTTAATGTCCTTGTGAAGGTGTGGCCTCCAAATACTGCACTGCAGTACTCCAGATGGGGCCTAACCAATGTCTTGTACAGAGGGATTATTACCTCCCTCTTACGACTTGTGATACCCTACTAATACACCCTAACACCCCTAGCCTTACCTACTGCTTTGGGGTCTGCTTGGATGATTTCAGGTCATCAGTGATGATGATGCCCAAGTCTCTTTCTTCCTTTGTGACTGCTAGCAACTCCCTCCCAGCCTATAATGGCTTCAGGGTTTCTCTTCCCTATGTGCATGATTTTGCACTTCTTTGCATTAAATCCCAGTTGCCACTCTTCTGACCATTCTGCTAGTTTATCAGATCTCTTCTCATTCTGCCCACCCATCTGGATCATCTACTCTGTTGCAGATCTTGGTGTCATCTGCAAACAGACAAGCCTTACCCTCTAGTCCATCTGCTAGGTCACTAATGAAGATGTTGAATAGGACTGGCCCCAGGACTGATCCCTGAGGTACCCCACTTGTGACTTGCATCTCTTCTGACTGTATACCATTTACCACACTCTCTGTTTTCTGCCAGTCAACCAGTTTGCCACCCAGTTGACCAACTTCTGACCACCCGAGCCTACCTAGCTTATTTATCAATCTTCTATGTGGAACAGTGTCAAAAGCTTTGCTGAAGTCAAGGTAGGCGACATCAACTGCTCCCTTGGTCCACCACTCTGGTTACCCAGTCAAAGAAATCTATGAGATTAGTTTGACAGGACCTTCCTTTGTAAACCCATGCTGTCTTGGATCCTGTGCCCCTATGGATTCCAGGTGTAGCACTATCCCTTTCCTTAGGGTGCTTCCATAATCTTGCCCACTACTGAGTAAGACTGACCGTCTGATTTCCCGCCTCCTCCCTGCTACCACTCTTGTGGGTGGGATCACATGAGCCCTTCTCCAGTCTTCTGGGACCTCTCCTGTGCTCAGAGACTCACTAAACAATTCTGCTAATGGCTCTGCTAGTTCCTCCTTTAGCTCCTTAAGTACCCTGGGATGTATGCCATCCGGTCCCATTGCCTTATCCACCTGAGCTTAGCAGCTCTTGTAGGACCCTTTCTTTTGTGAAGGGAGTGTGCACCTCCCTCCCCGTGTCCATGATGCTGAGCTGTGGGCCCTGCCCTACCTTCTCTTCAGTGAATACTGAGCAAAAGTATCTATTTAGGATAGATGCCTTTACAGGTCCTCCTCACATGCTCCCTTTTCTCCATTAAGCTTAGCAATACCCCTCTGGACTTTCTCCTTTCACTAATGTATCTATAGAAAGTCTTGTCACCTTCTTTACTGTTTGTGCTAGTGTTTCCTCAGTTTGGGACTTTGCCTGCCTTACTGCCTTACCTGCTTCCCTTAGGGCAGTTTGGTATGCCCCCTATCTTCATCCGCTGTGTTCCTTATATTTTCTGAAGGCCAGCCTTTTGGCTCTGACCTTTCTGCTACTGTATTTGAGAACCAAAGTGGTTTCCTTCTTCTTTTGCACTTCCTTTTCTGTCTAACACAATGGGATGTTGCTTCAAGTATTGTATCCTTAATGCTTGCCCACTTTGCCTGTACCTCCTCACCTGTGTTTCTTTTGCCAGGGCTAGCTTAACTCTGTTGGCCATCTTATCAAAGTCAGCTCCTCTGAAGTCCCATATTTTGCCTTGGAATGGGATGATTTAGATGTAGTAGCCAATTGAACCATACCATGTGATGGTCACTGGCCCCAGGTGACCTTCTACCTGGAGATCTGTGATCCCTTCTTTGTTAGTCAGTACTAGATCTAGGATAGCCCTGTCTCTTGTGGGTTGCTGTACCAGTTGTTTGAGGCCCTCCCCTGCAGGAATCCACTATGAGTCTAGTTCTGGCAGATGTTCCTGCTGGTATTGACCAATCTGTATCTGGCATGTTGAAGTCTCCCATTATCAGAACCTCCCTTTAGCTGTCATGTTTTGTATATCTTCTAACAGTAATGTGTCTATGTCCTCCCTCTGGTCTGGGGCCTGTAGACAACCCAGTTCTTATGGCTGTCCCATTTCCTGTTTCCAGGGTGACCCACAGTTCTTCTGGCTCCTTATGTGTATTCTGAATTTCTGTAGCTTTGATATTTTCATTAACATACAGGGCCTCCTCCCCTTTTTGCACCTCGGGTCTCTTCTGAGCGATACATAGCCAGGTACTGAAGTCTCCCAAGTGTGGTTACTGGTAAACCCGTCTCACTAATTGCTACTATGTCCAGTTTAGCCTCTGACATTGTTGCCTGCAGGTCTGGGATCTTATTTCCCAGGCTGTGAGCATTTGTACATGATTTTCCATTGGCCAGATTTTGGTGTGTTAGTTGTTGGGTGAGGTTTGGCATTACCCTGTGCATCGTATGGGGAGACAAACCTTTTTCTTACCTAGTGATGCAAATGAATGGCAAACACACTGAATTCCAGTTTGACCACTAGCTGAGGGGGGAGGGGTGTTCTTCCCATTCAACGTATGGGGTGCTGCACCCCTCTCCCCATTTGCTAGTTTAAATATTCTGCAAAGACGTCAAACTTCTGCCCCAATGCACTGACTCCCTCTTTAGTCAGATGCAGTCCATCAAATTTAAAGAACTTTCGCTCCCAGAACTGTTGCCAGTTCCCTACAAATCTGTGTCCTTTTTCCTGGCACCAGTCCTTGAGCCACGTGTTTAGCTCCCCTATCAGCCCTAGCAGTTCTCCCTCTATTCTCCATCTTGATTCCCTCTATTCTCCTTCTTGATTCTGTCACCCCCAAGTGACCACAATACACTTCACTCTATCCCACCTGTGCTTGAAACCATCAACTGTTTTACTGCCCACCACTCCAACTGGTAGACTGTTCCATGGCTCCACCAACCATTCTGTAAAATAATTCTTCCTCCTGTCCCTCCTGAACCTCCCTCCTGTCAGTTTCCACTAATGCCCTCGTGCCCTCGAACTAGTAGTCAAGCTAAATAGTTCCTTGCAGTTCACCTTGTTTATTCCTTTTCGGAAACTAAGGGTCTATATCATATCTCCCCTCTCCCTTCTGGCCACCAGCTGGAATATGTTCAGTGCCTGAATCATTTTTGTTACACTGCACCATCCCCAGTCTGTCACTACCCTTCCTGAGGTGAGGACTCCAGAACTGCGCACAGTACTCCAGGTGTGGCCTCACTAATGATCTATAAAGGGGTAGCATTACCTCTTTCCTCTACTGTCAGTACCCCTTCATAGACACCCCAGCATCCCAACTGTCTTACCATAGGCCTTGTTGCACTGGCTTGATTGCTTGAGGGTTTCATTTATAACTCCAAGCTCCCATTTCTCAGCCGTAGTGCTAAGTCTCACCCCACCCATCCAGTACATAGAAACAAAGACTTTGACAGCAGATAATGACCGCTTTGCCTACCTAGTCTGCCCATTTCCCTACCTACAGGATAAGCTGCAGATCCTAGTTAACCAACAGCCTATTTCTTCCTACCCCCCACAAGAACTGCCTTATGTCTGTCCCATGCATTCTTGAATTCTCCCACAGTTTTAGATCCCACAACCTCCTCAGGAAGGCTGTTCCATGCGTCCACCACCTTATCTGTGAAAAATTACTTACTCACATTGCCCCTGACCTGTACCCCTCTATCTTCAAATTGTGTGCCCTTGTTCTTGCACATCTCTTTTTCTGAAAGATGCTGCCGTCTTGGATTTTGTTGATTCCACTGAGGTACTTAAAAGTTTATATCATGTCCCGCCTCTCCCTCCTTTCCTCAAGGGTATACATATTAAGCTCCTTTAGTCTCTCCTCATATGGCTTCTTTTGCAGACCCTGCACCATTTTAGTTGCCCTCCTCTGGACTGTCTCCATCCTGTCTATGTCCTTGCAGAGATAGGGTCTCTAGAACTGGACGCAGTACTCCAGATGGGGTCTCACCAACTGTCTGTACAGAGGGATAACAACTTCCTGTTTTATGCCTGGTGATGTCTCTCCCTATGCATCCCAGTATCCCCCCAGCCCTCCCTACTGCCTTCTCACATTGCTTGCTAACCTTATGGTCATCTGATATGATTATCCCCAGGTCCTTTTCCATTTCTGTTGTTGTTACTACCTCCCCCTCATTGTGTAATCTTCTCCTGGGTTGTTGTTTCCCAGGTGCATTATTTTGCACTACTTTGCACTGAATCCAAGCTGCCATACTTCTGACCATTGCTCCAACCTTGCCAAGTCCCTTCTCATCCTTTCCATACCTCCTTGTGTACCTTGGGGTAGAGGAAAAAAATGGCAAATTGGACAGAGAACTGGCTGAGGGGTAAAACACAGAGGGTGGTAGTCAATGGGGACTTCCAGAGGTGAGGGAGGTGACAAGCAGGGGTACTTCAGGGAACAGTACTAGGATCAGTCCTCTTCATTATTTTCATCTGTAACATAGGTGAGAGCATCAAGGGTAAGATGTGTCTCTTCGCAGATGACCCAAAGATCAGTGCAAAGGTAGACACAGAAATGGAGGAGGGAATTAAGGAAGGATCTGGGTAGGCTGGAGAGCTGGTCATAGATCTTGCAGCTGAACGTCAATGCTACAAAATGTAAAGTAATGCACATTGGGAGAAGAAACCCAAGGGTACAATACCAGATAGGGTTGGTGGTGCTGGACAGCACTCTGGAAGAACAGGATTTAGGAGTGATGATATTAGAGGCACTAAACATGTCTGCACACTGCAACAGGTTGGTGAGCAAAGCAAACAGAATGCTGAGATGCATAGGGATGGGGATAAGCAGTAGACAGTGGCAGGTGATCCTCCCCATGTACACGTCACTGGTGTGGCCACCACTGGAATACTGAGCAAGGTAATGGAGCCCACACCTGAAGAAAGACTGCAACAAGGTGGAGGCAGGACAGCACAGGGCAACTAAGATGATCCAGGGCCTTGGGGAAATGACATACGAGGAGAAGCTGCAGGACTTAAAACATGTATACCCTGGAGAGGAGGAGGGAAAGGGGTGACATGATTAAGACAAACAAGTACCTGTACGGGATAGATACAGCAGACACTAAATAACTCTTCTCCTTGAGTTCACACTCTTGGATGAGAGGGAATTCACCACAGCTAGCATGGAAAGGGTGGTGGACAAGTGGTACATGCCAACACAATCAGCAGCTTCAAGCAAGGATGGGACAGGCATGTGGGTTTAGTTAGAAAATGGGGGGACAGTAACAAATGGGAGGACTGCTTCTGGAGCAAGGCAGAATAGTTATGCAGGGTGGGCAAACTGGATGGGCCAAAAACCTTCTTTCTGCCATCTACATCTATGTTTCTATATATGTATTGATGAAAGAAGGGTATCATTTAAGACAGAAGGTAAAGAGCAGTCCAAAATGGAATAAAAAGCATTGGTCAAAATTTTTACTGTAACGTGCAATGCTGTTTTAAATAATTGGCCGTAAGATTGAATTCTTCACTTACCGTTGATTATCTTATACACACAGTTTAACTTCTCAGCCCCACAAGAGGTTCAGAATATTATATATTTCAGAGTATTATATAAGGTATGGCTCAACCATGATGCCAAGGGGGCAGTTGTATTTTGATGACTGCTGCCAGACTCAGATTATGAAAAAGGCATTTCTGTGGTGTTCCATGTTGTCGCTGGATTAGTTAATTTACTTCTGGTTAATATACGGTCACCTTCTTGGGGCCAGCCCACTTCAAAGTTGTTACGTTATCATGGAACCCTTTGCTCCACCCCATTGCTTGTCAGTTGCTGAGAATGATGGCTTTAGGGTTGGCAGTATAATTAGAGCTCTCCTGCCTCAATACTATCTTCAAAACCTGTTTAGTTTTCTCAGACTCTGGTAACTCACAGCAGAGAATCCTGTTTTTACAGACAGAATTTCTAAATTTAAGCATAACGGTAACCAGGGAGGATGACCACTGTTGATAACTAATCGTTAAATTATAAGAATCTTATGTTGGAATATAGTGAGACAAACTGGGTGAAGAAGAATTTAGCTCTAAAAGTATTGTGTTATGTAATGTTTACATTCCTCCTTCTTTGAAATATGTCGAGGAAACAATCTGGATTAATCTAGAGGCCAACATTAATACATTTTTACTGCACCACGATTAAGCTCAATAGTTGTTTGGAGATTTTAACTCTTCAATAGGTAAACAATAACACAAAACAGGGTGTGTGGTAGTGCTTAATTGCCGCATGCCCCAGGTGGGTTGTGAGGCACGAGGAGTAGCTGAGTGCCTTCAACCACATGGGAAGTGCAGTAATTTATGGTGTTACCGCACACCTTGAAGTGAGTTATTGCTCTTATAAAATGGTTTTAAGAGTTAAAAAAACAGGGAAAAAATAAAGTAAAATTTGAGTTGTGTGGTAATGGGAATTACTACATGGTCATGTGACCAGTTTTGACCAATCAGATTGCTTGTTTGATTTAAGCCATTTTATAAAGGATTTAACAATCTGTGGGACTCTGAATTAACTTTGCCACTGAAGAATCTGAACTTGGTGAATGATTCTGCAATGCATAAACAAATCACTATTAACTTGTCTAAGCTTTGTACAATTACAGGTAATAATGATACTGACATACTAAGATGCCAGCAGAGTAGGCCTAAAGGGCTATACAGTCTGCTTGAAAATCAGCACCCGGTCAAGACACTGTCATCATCTTGCCCACCACCGACATCAGGCTGACAGGCCTGTAGTTACCCGGCTCATCCCGTGAGCTGCTTTTATGGATAGGCATGACATGAGCCAGCCTCCAATCCTGAGGCACCCAACCCATCTGAAGGGAGGAGTTAAAAAGGTCTGCCAAAGGTGCAGCAAGGACATCTGCGATCTCCTTCAGCACCCTGGGATCAATGCCATCCAAACCCAGCACCTTATCTGTTCTCAGGGACTTAAGAGCCTCCCTCACCCTACCAACAGGAATTTCAATGTCAGTGAGCTCCCTCCTTCCTCATTCCCAGTCTGAGTCCCCTCGTGCGGTGTTTAACCTCCATCACCCCTTGTACAGACTGAGGCAAAGTATTCATTACTTACCTCCGCCTGCTCTCTGGCCTCCTCAGCCCACCCACTGCCTGATCTCAGTTTGCTAATCTGCCCCTTCACTTTACTCTCTTCCCTGATTTATCTAAGGAACCCTTTTTCCCCATTTCTGATCCCCTGTGCCAACCTCTGCTCCGTCACAGCCTTGGCTGATCTCACCACCCTGGTTACCTTTCTGGATATCCTATCATACTCCCCCCATCTGTGTCCCCTCGTGAGCACTTATATCTCTTATAAGACACTCTTTTCTCCCTCACCACCTCCTGAACCTCCAAGGTCCAACAATCCGGCTTTCTGGCCCTACCAAACTTGTGTCGGACCTTCATGCAGGCCTCAGTGGCTTCCAGGAGCCCTTTTTTAATAATTTCCCACCTGCTCTCTGTGTCCATATCCTGTCTGATCTCCTCCAAATGCTTCTTGAGAATCCATGCTATACCCTCTAAGTCCGCTCTCCTGAAGTCTACCACAACCATTTTTATATGAGTCTCCCCTTCCCCAGGTCTAAGGAAAACCAAACCGTGGCATGGCCACTGTAACGTGATAACCGTTTACTAGTTATGTGCATATCATTTTGATATAAATGTATGTTTTAGACTTCTGCTTAGGAAACAGGCCAAGCAGCAAAGCCTCATGGAACATGGGATTTTAAAAGAGAGAAAAAAAGGGTCTGCCCTCTCATTGACGCAGTGGATAAACTAATTAAGAGCTTCCTTTTTGACATCTACCTATCAGAGCCTGTGTTAGCTGCTATAACAGACTGTAAAACAGCCACTGCTTTGAACCTAGGAAACTGGTCATAGAAAGGTTACATTTTATGACATCAGAAGGGAAGCCATTTCTGACAGATACCTGTGGAAATTCTCACAGCTAAGAGGGGTGTTTTGCAGGATGTTGTTCTGAAACATCAAAGGAGGAATGCTATTATAGACTTGTGCTTTGATGAGGAAATAGACTGTCTTGTTTATAATTAAGATATTGCTATTTTTGCAGTTTTCAAACAGGCAGTAAGCTGAGGCATTGGGGTATGGGGTTAACTGGAGCACCTTTGCGGCAGCCACATCCAAAAGCAGGGCCATTCTTGATGCCCTTCAGGTGGCATGCCTCAAACAGCTAGATTTGGAACCCACTCATGAGGGAGCAATCTTAGACCTCGTACTCTCAAATGGGGACAGTGAGATGATCTCTGATCTAGAAGTGGGTAGCCATTTGGGAACAAGTGACCACCAAACAGTGTGGTTCACGATACTCTCTGCTACAGAGTCAAGCCATACAAAAGTGAGGGTTCTGGACTTCAGGAGGGCTGACTTTGGCAAAATGGGAGAGTGCCTTAGAAAAGCACTAGCAAACAGGCTAGAAGGAGGGGTGAAACAACAATGGGCAAATATCAAAACTGCCATCACAGAGGCAACAAGCCTTTGTGTGAAGCAAATAAACAAATCAAAATGAAAGAAAAAGCCACTATGGTTCTCAAAAGAGGCGGCGGTGAAGGTTAGGGAGAAAAATATAGCATTTAGGAAGTATAAGGAAACACAGAAGGAGCAGGACAGAGAACTGTACCAGTTAAGGCAGAAGGAAGCAGGGAGGGTAGTCAGAATAGCAAAGGCACAAACTGAGGAAAAGATAGCTAACTCGGTTAAGAAGGGGGATAAAACCTTTTATAGGTATATCAGGGAGCATAGAAAGACAAAGGTAGGGATAGTGAGGCTGAATAGAATGGATGGTGGGTGGGCAGAGAGTGACAGTGATAAAGCAGGGATACTGAATGAATACTTCTGTTCAGTATTCACAAAAGAGGAAGTGGGGGAGGTGCCTAATCCAATTAACAGAAGCACTCTGGAGAGGGGGGTTGATCCCAGTCCTTTCACAGAAGAAAGGGTTCTGAAAGAACTCCTAAAACTGAAGATGGACAAAGCAATAGGGCCAGATGGAATTCACCCCAGAATTCTAAAAGAATTAAGCAGAGAACCAGTGACACCACTGACTACGCTTTTTAACAAATCATGGGAGGATGGTGTGGTACCTGAGGACTGGAAGAAATCAGATGTGATTCCCCTTCACAAAAATGGGACCAAGATGGAGGCAGGAAACTACAGACCCATCAGTTTGACCTCTGTGGTAGGGAAAGTAATGGAATCATTTCTGAAGGAAAGAATTGTTGAGTACCTAGAGGTCAGTGGGGCACAGGACTCAAGACAGCATGGGTTCACAGCGGGAAGGCCATGTCAGATGAATCTAATTGATTTCTTTGACTGGGTGACCAAAGTAGTAGACCAGGGAGGGTCTGTGGACATGGCCTACCTAGACTTTAGCAAGGCATTTGACACAGTCCCACACAAAAGATTAGTAGTCAAATTAACTAGCCTGGGAGTGGGTCCCAAGGTGGTAGCCTGGGTAAAACATTGGCTGAACAACAGGACACAGAAGGTAATTGTAAATGGAGTCCACTCTGAAGAAAGAGGGGTTACTAGTAGGTACCGTGAGGTTCAGTACTGGTCCGGTCCTTTTAATGTCTTTATAAGTGACATTGCAGAGGGACTGGAAGGAAAAGTATGCCTCTTTGCAGATGACACAAAGATCTGCAACAGGGTTGATACACAAGGAGGCATGGAAAGGATGAGAAGGGACTTAGCAAGGTTGGAGGAATGGTCAGAAGTATGGCAGCTTGGATTCAATGCAAAGAAGTGCAAAGTAATGCACCTGGGAAACAAAAATCCAGGGGAAGATTACACAATGGGGGTGAGGTAGTAACAACAACAAAAATGGAAAGAGACCTAGGGGTAATCATATCAGATGACCTTAAGGTTGGCAAGCAATGCGAGAAGGCGGTAGGCGGTGGGGGGATACTGGGATGTATAGGGAGAGGTATCACCAGCAGAAAACAGGAAGTTGTTCTCCCCCCTAGAGACAGTTGGTGAGACCCCATCTGTCCCCATCTCCAGAACTGTGTCCAGTTCTAGAGACCCCATCTCCGCAAGGACATAGTGTAGACAGGATGGAGGCAGTTTAGAGGAGGGCAACTAAAATGGTGCAGGGTCTGCAAGAGAAGCCATACGAGGAGAGACTAAAGGAGCTTAATATGTATACCCTTGAAGAAAGGAGGGAGAGGGGGGACATGATAGAAACATTTAAGTACCTCAGTGGAATCAACAAAGTCCAAGAGGGTAGCATTTTTCAGAAAAAGAGATGTGTAAGAACAAGGGGACACAATTTGAAGATAGAGGGGGGACGGCTCAGGGGCAATGTGAGGAAGTATTTTTCACAGAGAGGGTGGTGGACACATGGAACAGCCTTCCTGAGGAGGTTGTGGGGTCTAAAACTGTGGGAGAATTCAAGAATGCATGGGACAGACATAAGGCAATTTTTGTGGGGGGTAGGAAGAAATAGGCTGTTGGTTAAATAGGATCTGCAGCTTATCCTCTAGGTAGGGAAATGGTCATACAAGGTGGGCCAAGCGGTCCTTATCTGCCATCAAAGTCTATGTTTCTATGTTTCTATGCATTGGTCATGTCACAAATTAATTACAGGACTAAGAGTGACCTCGTGCTGTGACATCACAGGGAGGTTGGGACTGTAACTTTGAATATTATCAGCTGGCTGAAAGGACAGAATCATCTTCTACTTTGGACTCCTAAAAGAACAGACACTCTTGTTTCAACTTTGCAAGATGTAACACACTTGTGTTCTGGACTTAAGAAGCACTTCTGCCAAAATTAGGTAATTTCAGCACCCCTATTTACCATTTGAAACTGGGGTAGGTTTAGCTATTCAGTATAAGGTGGTTTGTTCATAATTGTCCATTTATTTTTCTGACTGTACCATTTATGTATATATGTTTTATGTTTTATATTTATTTACTATTTTTAATTTTAGTAAACTTTGTTTTCCTAAAAATCATACCCGAGACATTTTCTCATTTTGAGTGTGAATGCTGGGACAGTGTTGATAATTCTGACATAACTGTTAAAGTGCTTATAGTGTGTCACCATATGCAGCAAGGTAAGGAAATACCTAGGTCTCAATTGAGTCAGAAGGGGGATTGTGAATCAGGTTGTGTGCCCGCTGGGTTAAGCACTGCACTGCTTTCCCCAAAGAGGGTGTGATATTTGGACCTGTTACCTGGGTGTGCTAGCGAAAAAGGGTTCATATTTGACCCCAGGGCTTGAGACTGGTAGTTGCTCAGACCCAAAACAGACAGGAGGGTTTCCCTGTTTGTCTCCTGTTCACTTACTGAACTTCAAGGTTGGGCACTGTGGGAGCAGAAGGTCTGACCCCCAGAGTGCATTTGTGACAGTCATTCCCCGCCAGTGGGTCCCCTATAACTAGGTTCCTAACCAGATCACTATCAGACAAGATCACATCCAGGATGCGACCATCCCTGGTCTCGTCAGCCACCATGACAACCCTTAATGGGTGAATATAAGATGAAAAAGGCATATATACATTTATGGGCCAGAGCTTCCAGTCCACATTAGACTACACTGTAGTTTCTATTCGGCAGACTTATTAATCCAGGCTTGTCCTACTTCTATAGAAACCATGTAGTTCTTCAAATGAGAAAGTCTACTGGTCCTACAACAGAAATCCAGGCAAGAACAAAAAGAACGTGACTCAATCCCAATTAATTTCAGGCAATTTTATTTCCATATATTAAGTGGCCACACTTTAATTATGTCTGGTCCTTATTTATTAAATGATTTATGGAAGGTTGCCATAACAAATGGACGTAGTAACATATAAGAGTTCTGAATCAGTCTCCTACCATTCATACTGCCAAAAAATACTGTTTTCTATGGGAAAAAAATCCTTTTGTTTCTGTGCTCTGTTTCATTTGCATAGCCCTGTCCCCTTTTATTTTTCTTAGTGCTGCAGCCCCCAACCTTTACATCATGCAAGGGAAACAAAGTTATATTAAAGGGACACTGTCAGTTTTTAACTGACTCTTTCCATTGTTTGCAAGTAGCTGTAGCTAACATTATAACATGTGTAGAAAAATTATAGGGATCTGACTGGCTGAAAGCAGCTCAGAGCCATGTAATTACTGGCCAATAATTACACTCCTGAACTACTTAGCCATTCAAGCCCTATAACATAAACATAGACAAGTATCATTACACTCCCACATTCTGACAGGAGCTGTCACTTAGACTTGACATTTCACCAACAGGCAGTAAAAGTGAAACAACATTTACACATGTAGCCCCCCTCTGGCGCCATCCTGGAGAGGGCCACTGCCCCTGCCATGCAGGCCTGACCACGGGTAAGGGACCTGGGTTCCCATAGCTGACCTACGGGGGCCCTTTCCTAAAAGTTAAAAATAAAGTGGAGGTGCCTCCACCCAGAGTACACATAAGTGGGCCTGATTACTTGCAGTACAACCCACTGGGATGTCATACCAACCCACCTCCCCAACAGTTACCCCAGGCATGGACTTACCAAGTTTGAACCTCCCCACATTCAGTTAAGACATTTACCTTTTCCATTTCATCCAATAAACAGGTTCACTAAAATTAGGCTCTGGATCCATCTCTGCTGCAAAACAATACCTCCATGGTTTATTTACAGTTGGAAGGGTTTAGGATGAGGGTAAGTGGAATAGATTTCAAGTAAGCATTTCAATTTGCATTTCCCAAATCACATTTCCCCTTTATTCAAACCTTCATCAATGTAGCCACAAGATCTGTCTAACTAGCTAACTGCTGCAAATGCTCAAACCCAGACCTGCAGGTCCCTGTCCATTATTATCCCCAAAGTCCTTCACTGGGTACCCAGATTCTAGTTGCAGGCCTGAGGTGCAGCTGGTAGCCAGCGTTGGTGCGCTTACTTGAATTATCAACTTTTTATACTTCTCTCTCTTTGGCTCTACCTCCAGCCCTAGTGTGCTTTCTTTGACTATTTACAGTCCCTAGGTGCAGGGCAATTCCTGTGGTTTACTCACAGTTCTGCAGAATCAGTCCTTGGATTGCACAGTTCGCTGAGGTCCTGGGGATTGATGGATCACAGACAGAACCTGGCACAATGCTTGAACAGGGGGCACATAGGCTGCAGCTTGCTCTCACTTTCTCTTGCTAGCAGATCTTTCAGCTTGTCCCCTTCAGTCCATTACAGGCCCCACTGTAAGACATGTGCGAAAGGCCTGCCAACTACAAAGGACCTAGACCAGGGAGTGGCCCTAAGGCCCAGCTCCCTCCGATCGGAGCTCCCCAGCACTTGGGTACAATTCACGTGACCCCCTGCAGTGGTAGACCCCACTTGATGGGGGTTAGCAAGTTCCCTGTCTGGCCCTGGGTTTCAGCAGAAACCTTCAACACATTCTTTTCTGCTTCTGTTTCTTTCTCTTATCTCTCTGCCACGGCGTGCAACCACAGCAATCTGTTTCTCTATTTTCCTTGCTGTACCTTGGGAGCAGACAACAGGCACTCGAACCCAAGAAGCACCTGTCCATCCTTCTGCTTTCCACAGTCTCTCAACATTACTACAGCCACATTCTTGCTTTGGCTCACACATATCACCTGCACTCCCAGTCCCTTTTCTCACTGTGCAGATACTGGATCAAAGAGGCTTACTCTTGCCAGCCCGGTGGCACTTAGGGTTGAGGTGCTGGATGCCACACCTCGCTCCATGCCAGTGACCCAGGTTCAGGGACAAGCTTGGGCCGCCGGGGGTCAGCAGGGGGAGAGAAGGATTGAGCGCCCAATGGCAGCTCTCCTTCTCTGGGGAGGGCTCCGTGCAAGTCTTGCTGCTCTATTGCCATCTCTCAGGTGAACCTGGGGTTGACAGTGCAGATTGGGTTACGCAATAAGGGTATGGAGCAGGGTCAGCCAAGAAGCCCTGGGAGGAGTTGCGGCTTTATGCATACCTCCCAATTGGCTCTCCTAGAGTGCCGACACCTGCAGGGAACAGAACATGAAAAATGGTGGCCCGTCACTCCTAGGTGAAGACCCCTCACTGAGCATCTCGGCAACCAACCAAGACAGGAGCAGACTCCACTGTTCAGCACCCGCTCCACCGTTGTGTGGGGAGAAGGTAAGAGGGGACCTCTCCTCACCCCACCTGGGGGGATATCAGGGATAACTAGGGCTAATGAGGGAAGTGAGCACTCTAGGGGCAGACTCCTGTGTGTAGGGCCACTGAGGCATGTATGGGCTCTGAATGAGTGAAGTGATGTGGCAGGAAGGAGGAAAAAGATCATAGTTAAAAAAAAAGAAGAGGCTTACTCTTCCTTTTCCTTTCTTATCACATTTATATTCCCTTGTTCCTCAGCATTACCAACTTTTTCCAGGTTTGTACGCAACCTTCGTTCTTTTTCCAGGCTCAGAATGCAACCTTGATCTTTTTCCAGGCTTAGACCCAACCTTTGTCCTTTTATTCAGGCTCAGGACACAACCTCTGTCTTGCAATCTGCAGCTTTCCCTTTTCCATTCTAGCTGCACTTCTCTCACCGCTGTGGTGGAACTTCAGAACAACACAGAACTTTCAGCATCCTGCAACTTTCCCTGTTTCTCTCTGTCAAGCTGCGTCTTCATCTTCCTGATGAGGCAGACACTCCCTGCCCTGGGGGACAAATTGTTGGCAACCCCCAGGCAGGCCCATCTTGCAACCCCAATCTCTCCAGGGGCAAGAGCTCCCCTCCCTCTGGAGGAGCTCCCACCGAATTAACCCAAACTCCAACTGTCCCCGCTTTATTGGGAGCCCTTTCCTTGCTCCCCATTGGCTGGAACCACTGTTCTTAGGCAAAAATTAATATGCATGAGGCTCCCGCAATGCCTCATTGGTGCAGAAAAAGGCACTTAGATTTTTCCTGGTATTTTCCCCCAAAAGTCCTTTCAATCAGTCCCAGAGTCCCTGGCAAGAGTCCTGGCTCGGTGGTTGGCTGGCTGGTGTCACATGGCTTCAAAACATGGTGGCCATTGTAAACAGTGCCCACAGGGTTTTACAGTGTCCAAAGATCAAAGTGTCCTTGCAACCAAACCCTGTACTTTTATTTGTTCATTTCCCCACACATGTGCAGCCACCCCAGTGCCCTGCAAAATGACTGCATTCCTTAACTCATTTATTCATCCCCTTTCTAATTGCTGTTGCTGTTTCTCAGAGTCCCTAGGCAGCTCACATATCCTCATTTCATTCCCTGGCTGCAGTCCGTGAACACATTTCATACATTTATTTCCCCCCACAGACTGGCAGCTTCTTCATACTTTCCCTTCCTGCCTATTGCTAGCGCTATTTCCTTATGCCCCTGGGCACTGGACAGACTCTCGGGACTTCAAAGGGATGCCGCCTCATGAATATTAGTGAGGTAGCTCCCAAATGCTACTGCGCCCTTGGCACTTCTTAAAACTGATCCTGCTGCTTTCCCTCCACCTCTCCGGTCTTGCTTGCATCTCCGGTTCATCTCTCATTGCCCAATGGAACTGGGACCACTGAAGAGGCACACTGAAAGGCCGCTGAAATGGACGTATAGCTTCCCGGCACCACCGTGCCATTTTAAAAGCCGGGGGCTCCACCAACTTGCTCCTCTGGCCCAGCTCTCTCTCCAAAACCATTGCGGGGGCCAGCAGGAGAGGATAGAAATGCAGGGGACAGCCAGGAAAACCAGGACCTGGGAGAAAAAAGAATTGGGGGTGAGCCAAAACCCCGACGAAACTGAGCCTTTTTGGGGGGCTCACAGGTAAGCCCCCGACAGGGGGGTGGGGTTACACGCAGAATTGCAAATGACCTTTTTGGCCTACCTGCATCACAAAAACAGTTTTCCATGGGCTTTTCTACAGACTGTACTGCTGTAAACACTGCCAGAATAGGAAACTGCACTTTAATTAGGGAGATAGAAAAAAATCTGTTATTTACTATACCCACAATGCCACACTATGTAAATTAGTACATAGGCTATTTTATTTATGTACACACTATAGAAATAAGAGACTACATCTCACAATAAAGAAATCTTGTCAGTTAGATACTGTATGCACAATGAGAAATACGAGACTGCACCTCACAGTGAGAAAATGGAAAACAACTTCCTAGCATACCCATAATGCCTTTCTACATACATCTACATATTAGGTGCTATACTCCAGTCACCACTACCAAAATAGGAGACTACACCTCTAAGTAAGGAACATTTAAGTCAATTTTATAATCTACCCAGAATTCCTTGTTGCTGCATGTAAATCAGTATATCAGCTGTCATACTGCTGTAACCATTACCAACATTTTTCTCTTCAATAGAAAGTGCAGCCAGTGAAAGTGATTGATGGCTCCCTTGCATGGCATCATTCAGGTGGTATGGCCACAAGCTAGCACTCAGAGAAAACTGTAGGGCAGCTAGAAAAAAAGTGCTGCTAAAACATCATAGAAAATGACTATGACAGATATTTTTACAAAACAAAACAGCTCAGACACAAAGGGCAACGCTAGGAGGCATACGCCAAGTGCGATCCAGCCCCTAGCCTTACTGTCTGCTGAGCTTCACTGATCTTCACTGACTGGAATAGAGACCAGTCATGGTGGTTAGGCAGATTCAGACAGGCACAGAAGCAGGGATTCCATGAAAGCAGTTCTACCTGGGCGAATACCCCTTGGAGTGCACAGTCCAGGCTCCTGTCTCCACTGAGGCAACTTCTCTCCTCGATCGCTCTGCTCAAACCCAGCCAGCAGCTGCTCGCTCAGCATAATAGTATATTGTTTTCCATATACTACTACCTCTACTTTCTTTCATCCTCAAAGGCACCCTAATAGCCCATGGACATCATCACTTGCCAGGGGTGCACTGCATCCTTTCAGAAGGCACGCATTCAGGCACTAGGACATTGCCCCACTTGCTGGACAATACAACATATGAAAGCTCAACTCAAAGAGGCATGGAACCAAATAAATCATCTCCACAATGTCATTAGAAACCACATACCTGCTTGCCCCTATACACAGCACCATCTCCACCAGGAGGTCATTCCATGCCGCTTGATCACCCGTTGTCCAAGAGAATGGCAGGTAGTAAAGGGGGGGGGCAGGAAAACATTGCACAGGCCTCAACAGCAGTCCCCCTATAAACCACACCATCTCCACCAGGAAGTCATTCCATGCTGCTTGACCACTCCTGGTCCAGGAGAAAGGCAGATAGTAAAGGGGGGGCAGGAAAACATCATGCAGACCTCAACAGTAATCTCTATACCAGGAGGCACAAATCAAAACAACTAATAGCTACACCCCTCTAGCCACTGAAAGCAAACAGGGGTATAATAGCACACATTGCCGGATAGGGCACGAAACAGAAAGAGCATGGAAAGCACTGCAAAGGCATCTATAAATAAGAAGCTTAGGAAGGTTCTGACTGTAGGTGATTCCACGATCCGAGGAGTAGAATCACCCATACAGCAGGGTCCGAAGATAGAGATCATAGTTAAATGTATACCCAGTACCTCTGCAAAAAGGGACACTGACCACATACATAGGTTAACAAAAAGAGAAGGTAAATGCGCTGGCATTTTCGTCCACACAGGTACTAACAATCTGGCAAATCAGATGGTCGAAGAGCCAAAACAACATCTCTCTCACCTAGGTGACAAACTGTCCTCCCACTCCTCAAACATTGCCTTCTCTGAGGTCCTCCCAGTATAGGGGAAAGGAGGCAGAATGGATAGGATACGGAAGGAGAAAATTGATGAGCTGAACAACTGGCTCCAGAGCTGGTGCCAAGAAAAGGGGCATCTCTTCATAGGAAACTTCTGGGACAGAGAGCTCTTCAAATTTGTTGGTCTGCACCTCACTCAGGAAGGCGTGCAGGTTCTTGGTCAGAAACTGGACGTAGCCATAAACCATTTAAACTAAACACTGGAGAGAGGACAGCAGCAACATATGGATCTGCTACCTATCTCCCAAAATACAAACAAATCAGGGGTACAAATGCAAAGGAGGAAATCAACCTATCCAATGAGGTCAAGACAATAAATCGTTCAAACATACAACAGGGCACCGAAAAGGGGGGCGACCAAGCATGGAAAGCTATGTTCACAAACTCAAGGAGTTTGACAAATAAATTAGTGGACCTCACCTCTGTCATCACCGAAGCTGATCTGGACTGGGTCACCATCACAGAAACATGGTTCAACAATAACCATGACTGGGACACAGCTATACCAGGATATTGTCTATTTTGGAAAGACAGAACTGGTAGAAAGTGTGTGTGTGTGTGGGGGTGGGGTATAGCTATGTCTGTAAGAGAGGGGATAAAAGCTACTATGACTCAAAATGACAATACCGAAACAGAGTCACTTTGGGTCACTATAGAGGCAAACAATGGAGCAGCAACTTGGGTAGGCGTGTTCTATCAGCCCCTAGCAACAAATGTGGAGGGGGACAAGGAAATATTGGAAAACATTCACAAAATGAGTGACAAAGGGGAGGTGATTGTGCTGGGTGACTTCAATTTACCTGACGTAAACTGGGATACACATACAATGAGTTCACCCAGAAGCAAGGACTTTCTAGAGGCTCTGCACATATCGGACCTGAAACAGCTTGTAAAGGACAAATCAAGGGGGGAAGCGCTCCTTAACCTGCTACTAACAAGCAGGGACAATATCACAGAGGTAGAGGTAGGGAGCCACCTGGGGACCAGTGACCATTGTATGGTGTGGTTCCAGATCAAGACAAAAACAGACACAAAGCACTCCAAAACAAAAGTCATGGACTTCAGACGAGCAGACTTCACAAAAATGAAGCAAAGTCTTAAGATGAGTCTGGCTAACATTACGCAGGGGATAGATGTTGAAGTCTACTAGATACAGCTCAACATGGCTACACTAAATACTGCAAACCATTGCATAAGAAGGGTGAACAAAGCTAAAAAGAAAAAAACAACCACTCTGGTTTTCTAAAGAAGTAGCCACTAAGGTCTGGGAGAAAAGAATGGCTTTCAGGAAATACAAACAAACCGGATGCAACAAGGACAAAGAAGAATACAAGAAGACACAGAAGGAAGCAAACAAAGTGATCAGGACAGCAAAGGCAGAAACTGAGGAGAGGGTAGCCAGGGAGGTCAAAAAGCATGACAAGACATTCTATAGATATGTCAGTGAGAAGAGAAAGGCATCAGGAGATATTGTTAGACTCACAAGGGGCGACGGGAAGATCACAGAAAATGGCAAGGGCAAGGCTGAACTCCTCAAAAGTTACTTCTGCTCTGTATTCACCAAGGAGGAGGAATGATGCAGATCTAGCAATGCAACACACAACAAGGAAGGAATCTGAATACACTTGGGTCCCTTTACAAAAGAAAGGGTCCTAAAGGAACTAGAGAAACTCAATACAAACAAAGCCATGGGACCAGATGAAATTCACCCTAGCTTACTAAGAGAACTAAGGAAATGGCTGGCAGTGTCCCTGGCTGATCTTTTCAACCTATCATTCAAGCTGGGGGATGTCCCCCAAGACTGGAAGAAGGCAACAGTTATTCCTCTGCACAAACACAGAAGCAGGGAAAGTGCAAACAACTACAGAAACAGCAAGCCTAAACTTAGTTGTGGGCAAAATAATGGAAACCTTGCTCAAGGAGAGGATTATATCCTTTCTAGAAAGAAACAACAAATTAGACACAAAACAGCATGGCTGTACAACAGGAAGGTCATGCCAAACCAATCTGATAGACTTCTTTAACTGGGTGACTAACATAATAGACCAGGGAGGAGCAGTAGACATAGTATACCTGGATTTTAGCAAAGCCTTTGACTCAGTCCCACACAGAAGGCTACACAACAAACTGGACAGAATGGGAGTAGGACAGCAAGTAGTGAAATGGGTAAGGAACTGGCTCACTGGAAGGACACAGAGGGTACTTGTAAATGGCTCACTTTCAGAAGAAAGAGGAGTAGATAGTGGAGTGCCACAAGGATCAGTACTCGGTCCGATCCTATTCAATACTTTTATTAGTGACATAACTGAGGGACTAGAGGGGAGGTGAGCTTATTTGCAGATGACACAAAAATAAGCAATAGGGTAGACTCTCCGGGTGGGATAGAAAAGACATTGGCCGACCTTAAGGATCTGGAAAAATGGTCAGGAACATGGCAACTAAAGTTTAATGCAAAAAAATGCAAGGTCATGCACCTGGGAAGGGCCAGATCAGGAGAGGACTACTACCTGGGAGGAGTACAACTGGAATCTTCTAAACAGGAAAGGGATCTGGGAATAACTATAATGGATGACCTAAAGATGTTCAAACAGTGTGAGAAAGCGGCACTACGGGCGAATGGCATATTGGCCTGCATAGGCAGGGGGATCACCAGCAGAAAAAAGGAGGTCATCCTGCCACTCCATAGATCTCTGGTGAGGCCACACCTGGAGTACAGCGTACAGTTCTGGAGACAGCACCTAAAAAAGGATATCAACAGACTGGAGACAGTGCAAAGGAGAGCTACAAAAATTATACTTGGCCTACAGAACAAAAACTATGAAGTGTCTGCAAAACCTGAACATGTACTCCCTGGAGCAGTGGAGGGAGAGGGGACACTTGCTTGAGACCTACAAATTCCTAAATGTAATAAACAAGGTGCAGGTTCAGGAACTGTTGCAAGCCAGAAAGCACACAAGAACTATAGGGCATAACATGAAGCTGAAGGGGGGCAAATTCAGAGGTAACACACTCAAGTTCTTCTTTACCAAGAGGGTGGCAGATGCATGGAACAGCCTTCCTCAGGTAGTGGTGGGGGCAAAAACAGTGGTAGGTTTCAAGAATGCTTGGGACAGGTACAAAGGCACCACCACACTGGCTAGCAGTTGGGGGGAGTGGCCTATGGGCAGACTAGATGGACCGTATGGTCTCCTTCTGCTGTCACTTTCTATGTTTCTCTGTTTCTAAATTTCAGCTTCAACATCTGAAGCATGGCTGGCAATGGCATACTGTTTTAAAAAGGCATTTGAGGAGCTTCCATAAATCACTTTAACCTCTTAGTTCTCCAGTCAACCCAGACCCAGCTTCACAAATGGGTAGAAGCAGGACTCCGTTGTAAATGAGATGTTACATCTCAGCTAGGGTATCCTGGGTAGTAAACTGTAAAACTACCAAGCAATAAGCAAATAAACAAAGTAGTGCAAAGTTAGGAGCTGAGCCATTTTGTATAATCACTCACTGTAAGTTAGAGAGACAACTCCAGTCAGGGAGAGATAAATACTCAGGATGACCTAAACTGTTCCTGTTTGCATCCAAATTAGTGTAAAAAAAGGTTTGTGTAGGTTTTTAAATTGGAACTGACTTCAAATGCTCAGCCTTTCCAAATAACCTATCTGTTGATTAAGTGGGGTGCAGGTTGGAGGCTTCTGCCTCCGACCCACATTCCCCTATCTACACTGTAGCCTTCAGTTAGTGCATTTCCCCCACCATTGCTCTTATAGTGAAGAGTGGAGGAGGGTTTTTTATACAGCATTTTACTCCTGCCAATGAGCTGTTTAGCTCCCCCCCCCCCTTGGCTGGCTGCCTCCTCCCCAGGACTGACCTGGAGCTTGTCCCCCCATAGATTGCCCCCCAGTGTGGGGTGGAGAGGGAAGGACCATCCTTCTCTCCCAGTACCCACATCCAGTTTGGCTCCAGGCATCCAACCAGTGGTGTGGGTTGAGGAGGAACACAAGGCTTTATCCTGTGGTAGGATCACTTTCTTGTTTTCTCCTGAACCCCCACTGTGGCTTCACATCAGAAATGTGCATGCGCGCGCATCCTGTAGATCCGTGGCCCCACCTGAGTCGCTTGTTTCCTGCACTGCCACCGAGCCGCCATCCAGCGGCTGTCACAGGCCAATACAGCAGCCACCCCTTCCCTGGAAGAGGAGAGTTGTCTATGGGATGCTTAAGCCACTCCCACCCCGCCGACCCCAGGCAACCTGTGCTCATTACCGAACACGGGTCATTGTCATGGCAGGAGGTAAGGTGTTAGATGCCTTCTCTCTCTCTGCAAAACTGGGCCAGTAGAAGGGGAGTTTTTTTGAGCTGTAAGTATCCATGGTAATAGGTAATTACATTTAGTTAGAAAGGGAATGTTGACTAGGCATGGGGAGCATGGAAGGGGAAAGGGGGAATTCATTAACCAGGAAAGGCTCACTAAACTGGAGCTTGTTTTCAGATAAGACCTGGTAGCACAAGGCAGTTAAGTGACTTGCTCAGACTCACACCATATCCAGTGGTGGCTGATGGGATTCAGACCCAGGTCTCCAGGTTTTCAGCTCAGTACCCTTAACCACTATGCTATACTGCCTCCTTTTCCCTATCTTTCGCAAAGTGATATGAGACCTCTAACTGTCACTTGGAAAACAACCAGTGACAGAAAGGTGGGGCTTTTCCTTAATGTTTCTTCCACAGGATGAAACATCTATCAGTAAAGTACCTTTCCTCAAGTACTTTACATCAGTATCAGCATTAAATACTGTGTAACCCCCAGGTGGCACTATCCCAAGGGCTACTACCCCTGCCTGCGTAACTGCTAACAGGTTAAGGGGCCTAGGTCCAATGGTGGGTGCCTCCACCCAGAGGTCGGGGTTAAGACAGTCTGGTATGACTTGGTCACAGCCCTCTGGATCACTGCAACCCCCCTTTCTTCCCACTAGTGGCCCACACAAGTTAATAACAGTACCTTCGCAGTATACACTTACCCCCAGGATTGGTTCGATCAGCTTGACTCTGGGGACCCCCTGTAAAGTAAGATGCAGTAATACAATAGCCACTGTACAGTATTTCAACACAGACACGCAGTTCAGGCAGTGTAACTTTGCAAAACAACCAAATCTGATTTATTTAGGGGACAGTAACAAGGACAGGGGGAAATCAAGTTAATTGATTCAATCACACTAATATTCAGAGCACTGTGCACAGGGCTAAAGTCCCTACAAGTCACTGTCGCTGGGTACCCAGGAAAAAGGGGGCTAGCCAAGATTGGTGCAGCTGGTTGGGGCCCTGAGGATGAAAACACTTGCACAATACCCAATTTGTAATCCGGAGCCAGTAGGCTCAGTTCATGTAGCAAGAGAGGAAAACAGATGAAACACTTGCAACTCAATGGATCAGTTTGCAGGGAGCTACCCTGATTTTTATTCACGACTCTTGTGGCAGAACACCTTTCACACTGCCAAGGGACACAGGCCTGTGATCAGAACACTCCTCACACATCTATATGTAAAAGAAGGTTACCATACCAGGCAGCTGCTTTCATATCCCGACCGCACTTACTGCCAACCCGGGAAGTCACAGTGCAGCTTCACTTCTCCTGACAGACTGAGCGTGATGAAGCAGATTCTCCAGTCCTCCACAGGGTGAGCCTGGTTGCTGGCTGCTAGCTGCACAGCCTCTTCTGTTCCTTGTACACAGTGGATTCAGTTTGAATCACCACGGCGAACGAGCCGCCCGACTTTTGGCCTCCACACGCGCTTCCCACGTAAAACTCAGCAGCGCAGAAGCCTGGAGCTCCTTCCTCACTCACAGCCACAACGACTCTGCCTTCTCAGCCGATGGGCAGGGAATCACACTCAGGCGCCACCCGACCCAATTGCAGGCTTCAGATGCCAGTCACTCACACCTTCCCCTATTGGTGCGAAAAGGCACCACACTTCAGAACTTCACTTCCCAGAATCACTGGCCATACTCCCCATTGGCAGCCGGCTCCTGAGAGAGTCCTAATCCTGGATGGCTGCTCAATACTCCATTTTAAGCACCCCTCCCTCTTAATTGGATCCAAGCAGCAGTTCCGATCCAAAATGGTGGGGCAAACCACACAAAGTCCCAGCTGCAAGAAAAGCAGGTTAGACAAAGTACATATCCATTACCACTGTAACATATTTCGAGCCAACAATTATAGCCCTGGGAAGTACTCGCTGTGCCGGCTTAGCGACAGCAAAAACGAAGTACCTTGTCAGCAGCTCGAGCGGGACTCAAACAAGAGAACACACGGTCCCCCATGCAAACTAATTAGGTCTGCGAGCTGACAACTCTTAAAGAGACAGTACTAGAGGCTTTAAAAAGCACTCACTTATAAACGGCTTAATAGCCGAACACCATCCAGTCTGGGGTCATTAGACAAGTTACTAGGAGACTTTTAGGAACCCTCCCATTTGCAGGGGGGTTACACCCGTATAACCCCATGTCCTGGCCTGAACCCTCCCCCCACCAAATAATATAGTGAAGTTTCAACAATATGCATGAACACATCTCTGTGTTAGGGACACGCCCAGTACTGTAGTGCAGTGCTACCATTTAGTATGACTCCAAGTCTGGTATGAAGTCCCCCAAGCCCAGTATGACATGCCATATCACCACTGGGTATGAGTCACTCCTGAACCTGGTCTGAATTGAGTGTCAGCATTGGATATGAACCCAGGTCCTTGTCTGGAACCCCCTCCTGTGCTGTACTGTAATCTGTAACCATGTACCAATACCTATAAAACTGTTAGCCATCTTGGGTAGAACCCTGCTAAAAACAAACCTCCCCGTCTAATAGGCTATCCCTTAAAATATCTTCAAATCAACAAATACTACACCACTGTCAGCAACAGGCTAGAACCCAGTTCCTGGCCTTGGCCCACTCCCACAAGTACTGCAGTACAGTGTCAGCACTGAATAAGAACTCAAGTCCTGGTCTGGAACCCTCTCCCACAGGTACTGCAGTACAGTGTCAGCATGGGATAAGAACCCAAGTCCTGGCCTGGGCCCAATCCCACAAGTATTGCAGTACACTGTCAGCACTGAATAAGAACTCAAGTCCTGGTCTGGGAACCTCTCCCACAAGTACTGCAGTATAGTGTCAGTGCTGGATAAGAACCCAAGTCTTGGTCTGTGACCCTCTCCCACAAGAACTGCAGTACAGTGTCAGCACTGAATAGGAACCCAAATCCTGGACTGGGACCCCCTCCCACAAGTACTGCAGTATAGTGTCAGCACTGGATAAAAACGCAGGTCCTGGTCTGGGATCCTCTCCCACAAGTACTGCAGTACAGTGTTAGCACTGGATAAGAACCCAAGTCTTGGTCTGGGACCCTCTCCCACAAGCACTGCAATACAGTGTCATCACTGGACAAGATCCCAAGTCCTGGTCTGGGATCCACTCCCACAAGTACCTTAGTATAATGTCAGCATGGGATAAGAACTCAAGTCCTGGTCTGGGACCCACTCCTACAAGTACTGCAGTACAGTGTTAGTGCTGGATAAGAACCCAAGTCTTGGTCTGGGACCCTGTCCCACAAGCACTGCAGTATAGTGTCATCATTTGATAAGAACCCAAGTCCTGGCCAGGGAACCTCTCCCACAAGTACTGCAGTACAGTGTCAGTACCAGATAAGAACCCAAGTCCTGGTCTGGGACCCTCTCCCACAAGTACTGCAGTACAGTGTCGATGTTAGATAAGAACCCAAGTCTTGGTCTGGGACCCTGTCCTGCAAGCACTGCAGTATAGTGTCATCACTGGATAAGAACCCAAGTCTTGGTCTGGGACCCTGTCCCACAAGTACTGCAGTACAGTGTCAGCACGTGATAAGAACCCATGTTCTGTTCTGGGACTCTCTCCACAAGTACTGCAGTACAGTGTCATCACTGGACAAGATCCCAAGTCCTGGTCTGGGATCCACTCCCACAAGTACCTTAGTACAGTGTCAGCATGGGATAAGAACTCAAGTCCTGGTCTGGGACCCTTTCCTACAAGTACTGCAGTACAAATGTCATTGCTGGATAAGAACCCAAGTCTTGGTCTGGGACCCTGTCCCGCAAGCACTGCAGTATAGTGTCATCATTTGATAAGAACCCAAGTCCTGGCCAGGGACCCTCTCCCACAAGTACTGCAGTACAGTGTCAGCACCAGATAAGAACCCAAGTCCTGGTATGGGACCCTCTCCCACAAGTACTGCAGTACAGTGTCAATGTTAGATAAGAACCCAAGTCTTGGTCTGGGACCCTGTCCCACAAGCACTGCAGTATAGTGTCATCATTTGATAAGAACCCAAGTCCTGGCCAGGGACCCTCTCCCACAAGTACTGCAGTACAGTGTCAGCACCAGATAAGAACCCAAGTCCTGGTCTGGGACCCTCTCCCACAAGTACTGCAGTACCGTGCCGATGCTAGATAAGAACCCAAGTCTTGGTTTGGGACCCTGTCCTGCAAGCACTGCAGTATAGTGTCATCACTGGATAAGAACCCAAGTCTTGGTCTGGGACCCTGTCCCACAAGTACTGCAGTACAGTGTCAGCACGTGATAAGAACCCATGTTCTGTTCTGGGACTCTCTCCACAAGTACTGCAGTACAGTGTCAGTGCTGGATAAGAATCAGAGTCCTGGTCTGGGATCCTCTCCCATAAGTACTGCAGTACAGTATCAGCATTGGCTAAGAACCCAAGTCTTGGTCAGGGACCCGCTCCCACAAATACTGCAGTACAGTATCAGTGCTGGATAAGAACCCAAGTCCTGGCCAGGGACCCTCTCCCACAGGTACTGCAGTAAAGTGTCAGCACTGGATAAGAACCCAAGTCCTGGTCTGAGACTCTCTCCCACAAGTACTGCAGTATAGCGTCAGTGCTCGATAAGATTCCAAATCTTGGTCTGTGACCCTCTCCCGCAAGCACTGCAGTACAGTGTCATCAATGGATAAGAATCCAAGTCCTGGTCTGGGACCCTCTCCCACAAGTAGTGCAGTACAGTGTCAGTGCTGGGTAAGAACCCAAGTCTTTGTCTGGGACCCTCTCCTGCAAGCACTGCAGTAGTGTCATCATTGAATAAGAACCCAAGTCTTGGTCTGGGACCTTCTTCCACTAGTACTGCAGTACAGTGTCAGCACGGGATAAGAACCCAAGTCCTGGCCAGGGACCCTCTCCCACAAGTACTGCAGTACAGTGTCAGTGCTGCATAAGAACCCATGTCCTGGTCTGGGACCCTCTCTCCCACAAGTACTTCAGTACAGTGTCAGTGCTGATTAAGAATCCATGTCCTAGTCTGGGACCCTCTCCCACAAGCAGGGCTGCAGCTATGAATTTTGGGGCCCGGGACAAGTCACTTGAAATGGGCCCGTTTCCCAAACCAGCTAATGCCAGGGGTAATGCCAGCTCCTCAGGTGGGACCCTCCTGAGCTCGGGGCCCCGGACAACATCCCCACTTTCCCCCCATTACTGCGGCCCTGCCCACAAGTACTTCAGTACAGTGTCAGTGCTGGATAAGAATCGGAGTCCTGGTCTGGGATCCTTTCCCACAAGTACTGCAGAACAGTATCGGCACTGGATAAGTACCCAAGTCTTGGTTTTGGACCTTCTCCCGCAAGTACTGTAGTGCAGTGTCTTGGTACAAGCACGTGTGGATTTGAGACACACCCAGTCATGTAGTTATTTAGCCCTCTACACCCCCCTCATTCAGCTGTCTACTTACTGGTGGGGGCGTCTTCAAAATGCTCCTCCTGCTGATCAATCTTCTCCTCCTTAATCACAACAGGGAGTTCCACACCACTCTCAATCAGCGATAACAAGTGTTCAATTGGGATTATGCATCCTGCAGATTTAGTGAAAACACAAGCAATACAGTATATGTCATCCGCCATGAAAACTAGAGAAAGGCAAGAAAAGAAACAAGGTATCTAGAGAGTCAACATTGGATATGAGCCATGTATAAGCTTAGTGACATGCAAAGCACTGCACTGCAGTGTCAGCAATAGATATAAACCCATATTCTGGCCTGCCAACCCCAGTAGTGCACTGCACTGCTAACACTGGGTAGAAGTCCATTTTATGTTCTGGTCACCCCCAGTACGTACTGCTGTACCAGTGTTCAGAATAAGCCCAAGGCCTGCTTTGGTCATATATCGATTATTGAACTGCACTGCAATGTCAGCACGGGTCCTGGGTCCACCCCTGATCACGCACACACAGTGCTACTTTGCAATGTCATGGTTGCATAACATAGAATTTGACATAGAAACATAGAATTTGATGGCAGATAAGGACCTCTTGGCCCACCCAGTCTGCCCATTTCCCTACCTAATGGATAAGCTGCAGATCCTAGTTAACCAGCAGCCTACTTCTTCCTACCCCCAACCCCCAGAACTGCCTTATGACTATCCCATGCATGCTTGAATTCCACCACTGATTTTGACTCCACAACCTCCTCCGGAAGGCCGTTCCATGCATCCACAACCCTTGGTTGGCTAACAAACTTGTTAGCCTTCTAAAAAAAATAGGTTACAGCATAGATACTGGCATACCGACTGACGTAATATTTTTAGAGTTTAGCAAGGCATTCAATATTTCCACTTATGAAGGTATGATACATAACTTGAAATCACTTGGTCTGAATAATGCAATAGCTTAATATGTTAAAGGGACACTGTCAACCCTTAGGCTTCAAAGTGTCCTTAGTTTAAAAAAAAACAAATATGATGATTGGTCACATTCTGCAGAGGCTGCTGATGTAACTGGTTGTTATATTAGGATAAAGTATGGGGTGCAGTGTGTTATGAGAATTTAACACACGCCTGAGTTGTTGGATGGCATAAACCCAGAGGGCAAAGCTGGGGGGTTTATAGTATACCATCCAACAACGAGTGTGTAAGTTAAATTGCTAACACACTGCACCCTATATTTTATTTTGTTTAATTTAAGGGCCGCATTTTTCACCGAGGAGGCAAGGGATGTTGACTGGTGATGGGCGCTGGAGAGAGGCAGTAGGAGGGACTACTTGGGCTTTTGCTGCTCGAACACTCTCTCTCAGCTGGCCTGACACAGAGTGTGTAGTATGCGACTCACTTGTGAGACCACAGATGACAGTCGCAAAGTATTTTAAAAAGGAAAAAAAAAAAAAAGGGCAACGTTATGGCAACAGCACGGATCCCAACCGCTCACTGTTCTCGGAACTGCCTAAAGTATCACTCAAAAATCTCTTCTAGTTTACCGGTTCCTGAGGTGAGTGCTTTTGTGGGAGAAAGTTGATGAGGGAAAGTGCTTTGTGGCAGTCACAAGCCACAGTATGGCTCATGCATTTTTACATTGAAAGGTGCCATGTATTTAAAAATGCCATAATTCACGTATGTGTATTATGGCATTTAATACACGGCTTTTTCAATGGAAAAAAATGCGACCCATTAATTCAATTCTGTTTATTCTTTTCTTTTAAAAAGTTAAACACAGGCAGCTCGCCATACTAGTGTTCCCACACAAGGTTTACATTCCTTGATCAACTCCCACTGGATTTTTCCAGGACTCAGTAACACACCAACACAATTAAGCCACTCATAATGCAGTGGGAGACGGGAGTAGAGGAGGCTACTGCATCATGAGTGACTGCCCTGTTTGGGGGTGTTTTTAATGTTCAGAAAGTATGCAATAAGAATAGATCCAGGATATGAAACAAAACAAGGTTGGGTGTAATGATACGTCAGCATGCATTTCAGTTCTACTGAGAAAGGAGGCAGCTAAAACAAGCTGATATATTAATGAATTTTTGAGAAGGTAAGCAATCATAAAACGTGGGGTTTTAACTACAGTGTCTCTTTAAGGCATGGTTGATGACCTGAACTCGAGCAGTATGTGTATGGGGCTACATATCAGAGGAGTTACCAGTCACGACTCACAAACGGGGGTCCCACAAGGTTCTGTACTCGACAATCTTATTTCAAGTCTGTGCTATGGACTTGGAAGCAGGAATACAGAGTTGGTGTACCCACTATGCAGATGACACCAACACTGGGACTATTGGTACACCAATAAATTGTGACACCATTCAAAACGACCTGAACAGACTATGATCTGGGCACAATCACGGGGCATGCAATTCAGTGCATCTAAATGATCCGTTATCTGATCTGGCAACAACAATCTGTTAACTGAATACTACCTGGGAAATAAATCAGCAAACAAGGAGTTAAATAGGGATTTAGGAATAGAGAATGAATGAATCATGCAGCCACATCTTAATGCTATCACGAGAAATGCAAACTATTTGATTCAAAATGCAAAAATAACAATCAGATCAAGGAATGCCAAAATATGGGGAGATACATATCGAATTTACACCAGACCACATTTAGATTTTGGATCCCAGTTCTGGTTGCACGACAGAAAAGGCAACACAGGAAAAGCTGAACAATTTCAACAATGGTTCACGAAGACAACACTGGGACTGAAGGACATGTCGTATGTGGATAGATTAAAACAACTAAACTTACAAAGTTCTGAAGATAGAAGAACATGGGGAGGCATTCTGTTACTGTATAACATCATACAAGACTTTGTACTGAAAGGCTGATCAAAAAATTAAACCTATCATAATCTTACGGGTCACAATGAGCAATGAAAGGGCTCAGGTTTCAAGACAGACAAATGGAAATCCTTCTACACCCAAAAAAATCATAGGGCTTTGGAATTTATTGCCAAGTCACCTAGTTAATAATAATAAAAATAAAGGCATCTTCAAAAATAATCTTGATAAAATTCATGGGATTACTAAATCACTGTCAACAATAAGTGTGTGTGGGGGGGTAGTATTTATGGGTCACCAGGCCTAACACTACCTCTATAGACATTAACTGTGACATTATGTATGACAAACAGAATTCATGAATGCATGGGATAAGGCATAAGGGAACCTTAGTGGTCAGGAAAGGGGGGAACAACCGGAGATCAAGTAGAGTCTGTGGTAATACAGTAGGTAGGGAAAATGGACAGACTGGGTGGGCCAAACGGTGCTTATCTGCCATCAATTTCTGTGTTTCTAGCTTTGCACTGTAGTGTCAGCGTTGGGTATGAGCCCAGGTACTGGTCAAAGACACCCATAGCATTGTACTGCAGTGCCAGCACCTAGTATGGTCCAGCTCGAGGACAATCACCAGTACAAAACTGCAGTGTAAACATTGGGTATGAGCCCAATTCCTGGTCTGCCCCCCCAACACTACTTTATTTCAATGTCAGCATTTGGTATGAGCCCATTTTCCTGATTCAGTACACCCTCAGTATTGCACTGTGGTGTCAACATTGATATGTGCCCAAGTCCTGGTCTGCTCCCCCACAAGTACTGAACTACAGAATCAACACCGGGCATGTGCCCAGGTTCTGATCTGGGATGCTTCCCAGCACTGCACTGAAGTGTTAGACTTGGATATGAGCCAAAGTCCAGGTCTGGGACACTTCAAGTACTGCAGTGCCAGCACTGAGTATGAGATCAGGTTCTGGTCTGGTACATACCCTAGTACAAATTGACAAAGTTCCGATACATTTTGTGAGAAACCAGAGATGTATCTTAAGCTCAGGATGAAGAAGTTAATTGCCAGGAAAAAACATTATGTATAAAGAGAGCAATCTTTTGTTACAGAGAGAGATTGAAATTTAGATTTAGCGCCACCCTCAGATGAAGGACTTTGTTTGAACTGCCTATATAAGAGTTAACCTGCACAGTTTTTAATTTTTCATTTTATTGTTATTGATAATAATAAAATGCTACTTGCAAATGTCATGACTTCTTCTGATTTCCAATGCTTCCTGACCTATGCCTTGATGACAAGCATGTGCCCGGGTTGTGGTCTGAGATGCCCCTCCCCCCAGCACTGCACTGAAGTGTTAGAATTGGGTATGTGCCAAAGTCTTGGTCTGGGACATCCCTTAGTACTGTAGTGCTGCACTGCAGCACCAGCATTGGGTATGAGCCCACATCCTGGTCTGGGACACTCCCTAGTACTGCACTGCAACGTCAGTATTGGGTATGAGCCTATGTCCTGGTTTAGGACATACTCCAGTATTGCACTGCAGTGTCAACATTGGGTATGAGCGAAAGTCTTGGTCTGGGACACACTCCAGTACTGCACTGCACTGCCAGCAACCAATCTATCCATAGGTACTGGAACTAGGGGTGCGGTAGCACCCCATTGCTTGAAGTACAGTTCCCTATGGCTTCTTATACAGTTTTGTTCAATGACTTTCAGCACCCCCACTATAAAAATTGTTCCAGTGCTCATCATTCATTCAATCAATCAACTAATCTTTATTTAGCCAGCCAAAACTGACAGCATTTGGTATGATTTGAAGACCTGGTCTGGGACACCCCCAGTACTGTACTGCAGTGTCAGCATTGGGTATGAGCTGAAGGCCTGGTCTGGGATACCTCACCCCCAGTACTGCACTGCAGTGTCAGCACTGGGTATGAGCTCACGTCTCAGTCTGTGACCCCCCCCCCCCCCAGTAGTGCACTGCAGAGACAGACTGGAGGTATGGTCAAGGTCCGCTGTAGTAGTAGAATCCATGGCCTTGTGGTTCAGGGGTAAGAGCGATACCAACTGAGCCACACTGACCCTACCAGTTAGCAACTCTTGGCTAATGGTGGCAAATAACCAAGATATTTCATAGGTTCTATGTGATAATAGCGATCACCAAATCGCGATCGCTATTACGGTGAGTGCATTATCACCGAAAAGCAATTTGGCGATATGCACTTAAAGGCAACCGGGCACACACAGTACAGTAACTGTTTATGTGGGGGGGGGGCTGTGCCCTTCCATGCCCCCACACCCTCCTACTTATAGATTCTCAGCTCCATGGGGGTGCACGTCGGGGAGGGGCACAGCCTGCTTTAAAAAAAACAAATTAAGTCCCGCAGCCACGGGGCCAAGCAAAATGTTTCTGGCCCCCAGCCTCGAACCTGCTCCATCAGAGCCAGCCTCCCTACCCACCACACAACACTGTCTGCTCGGCGGAGCAGGCCTATTAGAGGGTGATAACCCTCATCCCTATCTCTCCCCTTCCCGTCGCTATACACCCTTTCCGCTTGCCCATCCCTCCCCTCGCAGTCGTACCAGTAGCCATCCCGAGAGGTCACTCACGATAATAGCACCCTCATATGGGTCACCATTTTGATGGTCACCCATATGCTAGTGCTATTATCACAGGATACCTATTTAGTAGCACCCTGCCATCTCTAAATGGTAACTTCAAACCGTGGTTTACTAGTCTCAGAGTAAGTTTTCTGGGGGGACGTGCAGGTAGCTGCAATATTTGATGGTAAATAGACATATTTCAAGACTAACATGTGCAAAGGTAAATGTGCTTCTTCCACAGATGAGTTTTAATTTACAGACATGACAGCCTGGAGCAACAGAAACTCCAAACCCATCCTGAGGATGGAGGAGGGGTTGGATAAGATAGAAGTTATTACCCCTTTTTCCTGCTTAAAAGACTACAGTTATTGTTTTTTTCGCAAACATAATTAGGCTCAACCTTAATTACTGATGATCATCATCTTTTATATGTAATAAATATTTTCATTATATACAAACTTTTATATATTGTGTATACTTTTTTCTTACATTACTGTCTTACAACCCTATTTGCTCTCTCCTGTTGTAGCCTATATCCAGTCTAACCAATGTGTTCTTCATTTTTATTGCATGTACACTGCTTTATATATTTTGTTTTATATCGCATACGGAGGATACTTTAAATATTTGTTTTGCTTGTCTGCATATCTACTCGAATCTTCGTAATAATAAGATAAAATACAAAAAGGCTACAGTTACAGCTTAAAAAGCTACAGCAACAAGTCTTCCAATTAGTTCATATGCATTATTGAAAAGTCCCCTAAAAAGTCACTTATTAAGCCATCAACTTACTGCTGGGGGTGTCTTCAAGGTGATCCTCCTGCTGTTCAGTGTCTTCCTCCTTTACAACAACTGTGAGTTCCTCACCCCTCTCCATCAGTGATAACAAGTGTTCAACTGGGATTATATATCCTGTAGATTTATTGAAAACAAAAGCAATATCACACAACTGTCATCAGTCATGAAAGCTACACAAAGGCAAGACAAAAAGCAAGGAATGTGTAGTGCCAGCTTTGTGTGTGCCCCACGTCCAGGTTAGGGATGTGCCCAGTACTACACAATGGTGTAAACACTGAAGATTAGTCCAGGTCCTTGTCGTGGACCCCCAGTACTAAACTGCAGTGCCCCCATTGGGCATGAGCCCAGGTCCAAAGTAGGGGCATGTCCAATTCTGCACCGCACTGCAGTGTTAGTGATTTCTATGAGACCACATTCCTTGTATGCCTACCCCAACAGTGCACTGCACTGGGAGTGCTAGGTATGAGTACACATCAGGTTTTGATCACCTCAAATACATACAGTGTCATTAGAGTTTGGTATGAGTCCGTGTCCTGCTCTGGGATCCCTCCCTAGAACTGCACTGCAATGTCAGCACTGCATCTGAGCCTATCCCTGGTCTGTGACACACCCCCAGTGCTGCTTTGTAGTGCCAGTGTTGGTTTGACACCTACAGTAGTCCTGATTTAGGACAACCCCAGTACTGTATTGTAATATCAGCACTGAGAATGAGCCAACATCCTGGTCTAGACACCCCCGGTACTGCACAACAGTGCCAGTATTGGTGTCCTGGTCTGGCTCTCCCCCCGCCCAACCCCAGCACTGCAGTGTCACAATCCGGACTGAACCACTGTCCTGGTGTAGGACACTGCAATACTGCATTGCAGTGTCAGTACTGGCTATGACTCATGTCCTAGTCTGGGGCACTAACAGTACTGCAGTGCCTTGTCAACATTGAGTATGAGCCCAGGTCCAGCCTGGGACACAGAAACAAAGTAATGGACAGCACCAACCACCCCTGTAATTCATAGAAAAAAAACTTTTATTGCTTACAGAATTGTGTGTCCATTTCTTTGTGCCACAGAGGGAATAGAGTGCAAACAGTTCAAGCAACGGCCATAGCCTGAACTGTTTGCACTTTATCCCCTATGTGGCACAAAGAAATGGACATGTAATTCTGTAAGTAATAAAATTGTTTTCCATGAATTATGGCTGGTATATGGTGCCATCCTTTACTTTGCATCTGTTGTATTTCTGGATTCTCCACATCATTTTTGGAGCGGCCTCAGTTGTTTGGATGTTACGGTCTGGCACACCCTAGTACTGTGCACTGCAGTGTCAGCACTGGGTATTAGCCCAGGTCCTGTCTGGGACACCACTCAGTACTGCACTGCATTGTCAATACCAGTATGTGCCCAAGTCCTTTGTGACTAGCCTAAGTCCTGTTCTATCTATAAAATATGTACTGTATTGTTAATGAGATCTCTCTGTCTGTATTTATGACTGTACTGTGGAACAATATAGCTATGCATTAATGTTGTACCTGACTCTGAACCCTTTGAAAATAGGCATCTGCCTAAATGATTCTTTGTGAAATAAAAACCTAAACTAAACTAGAACTAAGTCCTGGTCAGGGGCATTCCTTTAGTTCTAAACTGCAGTGTCAGAATTGGGTATGAGCCCAAGTTCAGTCTAGGACACCCCTCAGTACTGCAATGCAGTGTCACCACTGGGTACAAACCCAGGTCCAGTCTGGGACACCCAAGCACTGCACTGCAGTCTTGACATAGGGTATGAACCCAATATGGGATATCCCCAGTACCACACTGCAGTCTAATACTTGGTATAAGCTCAAGTCCAGGTTTGGGACACCCCCAGTATTACACTGCAGTGTCAACATTGTGTATGTGCCCATGTCCTGGTCCGGGATGCCCTCAGTACTGTATTGATCGCCAGCACTGGGTATGAGCCCATGTCCAGCTCAGAGGTACCCCCAGTGCTGCACTGCAGTATCAGCACTAAGTATGAGCCCCAACCCTGGTGCAAGTACCCCCCCAGTATTGTACTGCAGTGTCAGCACTGGATATGAGACTCAGACCTGGTGTGAGTAATGCCCTAGTACTGCACCGTACTGCCAGCATTGGGTATGAGCCCATGTCCAGCTCAGAGGTACCCCCAGTGCTGCACTGCAGTATCAGCACTAAGTATGAGCCCCAACCCTGGTGCAAGTACCCCCCCAGTATTGTACTGCAGTGTCAGCACTGGATATGAGACTCAGACCTGGTGTGAGTAACCCCCTAGTACTGCACCGTACTGCCAGCATTGGGTATGAGCCCATGTCCAGCTCAGAGGTACCCCCAGTGCTGCACTGCAGTATCAGCACTAAGTATGAGCCCCAACCCTGGTGCAAGTACCCCCCCAGTATTGTACTGCAGTGTCAGCACTGGATATGAGACTCAGACCTGGTGTGAGTAACCCCCTAGTACTGCACCGTACTGCCAGCATTGGGTATGAGCCCATGTCCAGCTCAGAGGTACCCCCAGTGCTGCACTGCAGTATCAGCACTAAGTATGAGCCCCAACCCTGGTGCAAGTACCCCCCCAGTATTGTACTGCAGTGTCAGCACTGGATATGAGACTCAGACCTGGTGTGAGTAACCCCCTAGTACTGCACCGTACTGCCAGCATTGGGTATGAGCCCATGTCCAGCTCAGAGGTACCCCCAGTGCTGCACTGCAGTATCAGCACTAAGTATGAGCCCCAACCCTGGTGCAAGTACCCCCCCAGTATTGTACTGCAGTGTCAGCACTGGATATGAGACTCAGACCTGGTGTGAGTAACCCCTAGTACTGCACGTACTGCCAGCATTGGGTGTGAGCCCATGTCAAGCTCAGAGGTACCCCAGTGCTGCACTGCAGTATCAGCACTAAGTATGAGCCCCAACCCTGGTGCAAGTACCCCCCCAGTATTGTACTGCAGTGTCAGCACTGGATATGAGACTCAGACCTGGTGTGAGTAACCCCCTAGTACTGCACCGCACTGCCAGCACTGGGTATGAGCCCATGTCCAGCTCAGAGGTACCCCCAGTGCTGCACTGCAGTATCAGCACTAAGTATGAGCCCCAACCCTGGTGCAAGTACCCCCCCAGTATTGTACTGCAGTGTCAGCACTGGATATGAGACTCAGACCTGGTGTGAGTAACCCCCTAGTACTGCACCGCACTGCCAGCACTGGGTATGAGCCCAGGTCCTGGTCAGAGACACCCACCAGTACTGCTCTGCAGTGGTAGTCTGAAGTATGAGCCCAAATCCTGGTCTGGGACACCTCTAGTACTGCACCACGGTGTCAACAGTAGGTAAGAGTCATTGTCCTTCTGTAACAGTTGATCCCATGATCTTCTGACCCAGAGGCAGGAGTGACACCAGGTGAGTCACATTGACCCTGCAAGTTAGCAACTCAGCTAATAGTAAACTAACCAAGATATTTACTAGCACTCTGCCACCTCTAAATGACTACCTCAAACCCAAGTTTACCAGACCCGAAGTAAGTTTTCCGAAATACTTCTGTAGTATCTGATGGTAATAGATATATTTACAGAATTACATGCCAAAAACTAAGTAAATGTACTTCTTACACAGAGAAGTTATAACTTACAGCAGTGACGCAGTCTGGAGGCAAAAACTCCAAACCCATCCTTGGACTTGGAGAGGGGAGAGAAAGCATAAAAGTTATAACGTTTTCTCTGCTTAAAAGAACAGAGCAGAGCATTGCATTGATGAAATTGACCCGGTTTTAGCCGAGATAGTCTGGAGGTCATTGGAAGGGGGTGGGTCTTTCCCAACCCCCTAAAGGAGGTGGTGGTTCGAGCCCTCCTTAAAAAGTCCTCCCTTGACCCGGACTGTCTGGCAAACTACAGACCTGTCTCTAACCTGCCCTTTGTAGGTAAGGTTATTGAGAAGGTGGTTGCACTGCAGCTGGATGATAATTTGCCCACCCACGAGGTCTATGATTTTCTCCAGTCAGGATTTAGGAAGAGGCACAGTGCTGAGATGGCCCTTGTCTGGGTGTTGAATGACTTCCTAGTAGTGAGAGATCGGAGGACTCATTCTATCTTGGTCCTCCTTGATCTCTCTGCAGCATTTGACACTGTGGATCATGGTGTGTTATTTGAGCACCTGTGGTTCTTCTGTGGAGTGTCTAGTACAGTCCTCAGATGGTTTCAATCATTCATCGAGGGTAGGACTCAGAGAGTGGTGTCTGGGATTTATTCCTCAGCCCCTCTCCCCCCCATCCTGTGGGGTACCGCAGGGTGCCATTTTATTACCCATGTTGTTCACAGTGTATATGCTGCCACTGGGAGATACAATTAGGTGGTACAGTCTGAGTTTTCACTGCTATGCATACGATACTCAGCGGTACATGTCTTTTGTGACTGGGCAGGATGGGATCCTCTCGATCTTTAACAACTGCCTTTCTGAGATCCAGGACTGGATGAGTGCCAGCTGGCTGAGGTTGAACTAGGCTAAAACTGAGGTTCTTGTGGTGGACTTGGATCATCAAGAGGCGGGTTTGTCGACAGGACAGCCCTCTGGGTTTGGCTCAGGGAGTCCAGCTGACTACCTCAGTTCAGGTGCAGAACCTGGGCGTTATTTTTGATGATGACTTAACCCTTAAATCTCGGGTGTCGGACGTTGTCAAGACCTCTTTTTACCACCTGAGGAATATCACCTGGATGAAGCACCTGGTTCCTTCTGATGATCTTCCAGTGCTGGTCCATGCCTTCATGACCTCTCGCCTTGACTACTGCAATGCTCTCTACCTAGGGCTACTGGAGGTGGTTGCAAAATCAATGGGTAGAGGGGACAAAACCTTTTACAGGTACATAAGTGAAAAAAGAAAGGCAAAGAGAAGGATAGTGAGGCTGAAGGGGGAGAATGGGGGCAGCTTGGAGGATGACAACAGTAAAGCTGACATATTGAACAGGTATTTTTGCTCAGTCTTTACTGAGGCAGAGGAGGGTAATGGGTCTGAAGGGAGTACAAGGGGTGGGAATGGTGCAGAAATGGACACAATGCCCTTTACACCAGGAAAGGTCCTGAAGGAACTGGAAGTAATAAGAGTTGATAAAGCAATGGGGCCAGATGGGGTGCACCCCAGGGTCCTTAAAGAACTAAGAGAGGTGGTGGCTGAACCTCTGGCAATCCTGTTTTGCTGATTCCTGCAAACAGGGGAGGTACCCAAAGACTGGAGGACAGCAGATGAAGTCCCCTTATAAAAAAGTGGAACAAAGAGGAAGCAGGGAACTACAGACCAGTCAGCCTCACCTCGGTAGTGGGGAAGATCATAGAAGCACTACTGAAGGACAGATTGGTGGAACATCTGGTTGTCAATGGACTACAGGACCCAAGGCAGCATGGTTTCACCAGGGGGAGGTCATGTCAGACCAACCTCAATGAATTTTTTGACTGGGTGACTAGGGAGGTGGATCAGGGGAGGGCAGTGGACATGGCCTATCTGGACTTCAGCAAGGTCTTTGACACGGTGCCACATAGAAGACTATTACACAAACTGGGGAATATGGGTGTGGGCAGGACAGTAGTGTGGTGGGTAGGTAAGTGGCTGGGTGGCAGGACACTGAGGGTGGTGGTAAATGGCTGTCACTCCACAGAGGGAAGAGTGACCAGAGGGGTACCACAGAGATCAGTGCTGGGATCGGTCCTATTCAACACCTTCATCAGTGACATTGCGCAGGACCGAGAAGGCAGAATTTCTCTGTTCGCTGATGACACAAAGCTCTGTAATAGAGTAGACACACCAGAGGGTGTAGACAGAATGAGAAGGGACCTGCAGAAACTTGAAGAATGGTCAGGGGTTTGGCAGTTGAAATTCAATGCAAAGAAGTGCAATATAATGCATATGGACACAAAACCCTGGCACAATATATCAGTTGGGGAGTGAAGATATAGCATGCACCAAGCAGGAAAGGGATCTTGGGATTATCATCTCTGATGACCTCAAGGTAGGGAAACAGTGTGACAAGGCAGCAGGTAAAGCAAATAGGATGCTGGGATGCATAGGCAGGGGCATCACCAGCAGGAAAAGGGAGGTCATAATTCCACTATACAAGACATTAGTGAGGCCCCACTTGGAGTACAGTGTAGAGTTCTGGAGACCTCACTTATGTAAGGACATAGACAGGGTAGAGAAGGTTCAGAGGAGGGCAACAAAGACGGTACATGGATTGCATCACAAGTCCTATGAGGACAGGTTGAAGGAATTGAATATGTACTCCCTGGAGGAGAGGAGGGAGAGAGGGGATATGATAGATACATACAAGTATCTTACAGGGAGTAACAGGGTGCAGGAATACACTATGTTCTAAGTGAAAAAGATGTTCCAGGACTAGAGGGCAAGGGATGAAGTTGGAAGGAGGATGATTCAGAGGAAATGTGAGGAAGAATTTCTTCACAGAACGGGTGGTGGACAAGTGGAACACCCTGCCAGAGGAAGTGGTGGGGGCTGAAACAATCACGGGATTTAAGAATGCATGGGATAGACATAAAGGAATTCTGGAGGTCAGGGTTAAGGGGCAACAGACTTCTAGGAAAACAGAAAGTGAACTTACAAGCTCAAATGGGCAGGCTGGGTGGGCTGTAGGCCCCTATCTGCCAATGCTGTCTATGTATCTATGATATCTGCCACCTGCAGCTAGTGCAGAATGTGGCAGCCGGGCTGCTGACTGGCACTTCCAGGGCCAGTCATATTACACCTGTGCTCCACGGACTGCACTGGCTGCCAGTGCAGTGGCGGATCACCTTCAAGGTCAGATTTCTGACCTAAAAAGCCCTACATGAGCAGGGACCCATTACTTGCAAAATCTTCTTAGCCCTTACTGCCCCATCCGCCCACCCCATTTCACCGACAAGGGATTGCTAGAGATTTCTAGGGTTCAGTTAAAGACATCTGGGGCCCGGTCTTTTACTTTTGCGGCCCCTATCTTATGGAATTCTCTACCTCATCAGGTATGAGAGTGCCTGACTGTTCAGAGCTTTAAAACAGCACTGAAGACTTATCTATTTAGCCTGGCGTATCATGATTCTTTTAGTCAAAATTGATGTATTTTTTAACTACATTTTTATGAAATTATTGATGTATTCATAGGTGCCGGAACAAGGGGGGGGGGGGGCCACTAGGGCCATGGCCCTACCACTTTCATAAATGGCCCTAGCAGTTTTTGCAATCATGTCAATGTATTTAATAGGGGAGAGTTTACCCCTTACATCCTTGGCTCTACCACTTTTCAAACTGTTCTGGCACCAATGGATGTATTTGTTTGTTCTGACTGTTTTTAATTATGGATATGTATGTTTGGCTTTTATGTACAATGCGCCTTGATCTTTGGAAAGGCCCTTTATAAATAAAGTATGATGATGATGATGAAATGCGTTGCTGTATTCATTTGAATACACTTGCTTGGATCTTGGATATTCCATGCTTATCTAATCTCCCCATTTGTCTAACTAGCTACTCCCTCTCTCCACCCCCCCCCAATCTACATCAGCTTCTAGCCCAACCCCAACTTACCTGCCTTATCTCTCCTTTCTCCCTGCAGCAAAGCCCACTCCTGTGCTACAGATCAGCTGCTCTCCTAGGGTCATGAGGGCCCAGAACAGACTCACCCTCCCCTCCTCAAGCCTGGTTCACCACTTCAGCCCAGGTACTTACAAAAAAGGGCAGGAGCTTTGTGTGATACCAAAACTCACTTTCCATCCTCCCTCCCTCCCCAACCACTTCCCACCTTAAGGTGGTGTTCAATATGCAAGCAATAATACCCAACAGGGTGGGTGGTATTGGGCAATACCACACTGCCCAGGAGCATAATGAGACCTGACGCTGCAGGTGGAGGGCCTTATAGGCCCTGGAAGGTCTGGTATTGCCCATACCGCCACCCTGGAAGGTATTATTACGCTTAGAAAATGGGCAACCAGTGGCATTTTTTTATGGGATTAAAAAACCTTTACAATAAATAAAAAGAGTAAGTATGCGGTTTAAGTGTTTTTACTTGTAAAGTAGTCCTTCCATTTTTCTGCTGTTCTATCTGCTGCCCCCTACTTGTACTTATCCCTTTCTTTGTCTAACTAGCTACTCCCTCTCTCCACCCCCCAATCTACATCAGCTTCTAGCCCAACCCCAACTTACCTGCCTTATCTCTCCTTTCTCCCTGCAGCAAAGCCCACTCCTGTGCTACAGATCAGCTGCTCTCCTAGGGTCATGAGGGCCCAGAACAGACTCACCTCCCTCCTCAAGCCTGGTTCACCACTTCAGCCCAGGTACTTACAAAAAAGGGCAGGAGCTTTGTGTGATACCAAAACTCACTTTCCATCCTCCCTCCCTCCCCAACCACTTCCCACCTTAAGGTGGTGTTCAATATGCAAGCAATAATACCCAACAGGGTGGGTGGTATTGGGCAATACCAGACTGGCCAGGAGCATAATGAGACCTGACGCTGCAGGTGGAGGGCCTTATAGCCCCTGGAAGGTCTGGTATTGCCCATACCGCCACCCTGGAAGGTATTATTACGCTTAGAAAATGGGCAACCAGTGGCATTTTTTTATGGGATTAAAAAACCTTTACAATAAATAAAAAGAGTAAGTATGCGGTTAAAGTGTTTTTACTTGTAAAGTAGTCCTTCCATTTTTCTGCTGTTCTATCTGCTGCCCCCTACTTGTACTTATCCCTTTCTTTGTCTAACTAGCTACTCCCTCTCTCCACCCCCGCAATCTACATCAGCTTCTAGCCCAACCCCAACTTACCTGCCTTATCTCTCCTTTCTCCCTGCAGCAAAGCCCACTCCTGTGCTACAGATCAGCTGCTCTCCTAGGGTCATGAGGGCCCAGAACAGACTCACCCTCCCCTCCTCAAGCCTGGTTCACCACTTCAGCCCAGGTACTTACAAAAAAGGGCAGAAGCTTTGTGTGATACCAAAACTCACTTTCCATCCTCCCTCCCTCCCCAACCACTCCCCACCTTAAGGGCTTAGCCTAAGACAAGTAGCACACACAGTATCCTTCTCAGAGGTGCTGCCTGTCAAGGGCATGGGGGAGGCGAGAGTAATTGGCACCATGCAGTTTAATGAATGGTTGAAAAAATGGTGCGGAGCACAAGGGTTTGGCTTCATTGGGGACTGGGGTTCCACCTGGAGGGACACCAGCCTATACTGGCAGGATGGTCTGCATCTGTCCAGGAAGGAACAAGTCTTTGAGCAATCGGTTTAAATGCTTCATTGGCAAGCTTTTAAACTAGTCAAAGGGGGAAGCACTGACAAGCAGCAGGAAAATCCCAGCCTCTCCCTACATAACAGGGTACGAAATGAGAAAAAGACCGAGGTAGAAAGGTCAGTGGGGGATGCTGCAACAGAAGGTAAAGCCATCAAAAAATGGAGAGCAATGAGTACCAATGCCCGTAGTCTAGGTAACAAGCTTCCTTTTTTTTTTTGCAAATAACTATACTTTATTGTATTAACAATAAAACATACATGATATCCCCATCCCCTGCATCCCTTACATTAGTTACAATAAGTAGATTAAGCAGACAAGATTAAGCAGGGGAAAAAAAAATAACAATTAAAAAAAAAAAACTCACCACCCACCCCAGAACCTCCCCCAGGTCTGCCAGCTCAACTTAGGGACATAATGAGAGAAACTCAAAATGCCCTAAGGGTCACTATATCTATATATAAAAAAATAAGAGAGGCATAGACCTTGGTATCACATCCTTCTAACTTCACTCAGCATACAAAACTAAGGGGGAATGACAACTTACAAAGAGCAGGTACTAGGAATTAAAGGCACATAATAAAAGGAGGGATAAAGGAAGTAAAAGAAAAGTAACGGAAAAAAAGAAAATGGTGTAATGGGGGGAGGGATACCCAAGCCCATTGGTCACTTCAGTTACTCCTTATAGGGCCCAATTAGATAAGGAGTTGAGGTACTTATTATAGAAATATAAGGCCCTACTGGATACTAATTGTAGTAATTGGTAGGCTGGTCTTCAACGTTGGTATAAGTTACCCCAACATTTGTCAAATTCCCCTTGAATTAAAGAGAGGCCACCATTCTCTCTGCTTAGAGCTTCTAAAAGTGTCCCACCATTCCTTACAGGAAGGTATTCCCCTACGCCAGTAACGGGAAGTAGCAACTTAGCCACTAATGTGATTAATGCTATCTGGCCTTTATGAACTACAGATGGGATGTGGGAAAAATTGCCAAGGATACAAATCTGAGGTTAAAGCACTGCACTACTTAGCGAAGGGTCATCCATAAACGGATTGATTCCCAAAATTTAATTACCTTAGGGCACTCCCAGAGTTTATGCAGGTGGTAGCCCAAGGGTTGCCACAGTCTTGGCATTTGGGTGATCTTTGCTTGTATATACGTGAAAGTTTAGCTGGGAAAGATATAAATTATGTAAAATATTGAATTGTAAACCCGTAGCCTATCTTGTTTTACATAGTTATATAAATCCTTCAGACCTTTCCCCAAGTTGATTCTGGCCAATTCAGGGACAGGTTCGTTTCCCAATAATGCGGGACGGAGGCCTTAGTATCCCTTAATGCAAGGATAAACTTATAGATTTTAGATATCACTCTGCGGATAATATCAGCTTTGAGATTTCTTTTAACAAGATACTTGCTTTCTCATGTCCCTGACCATCCTTCAGAAAGGAACAGATACAGTTTCGTATTTGATATAACCGGAACTTGTCCTTAGGGTCTATTCTCAGCTTATCCATCAACTCTGACAACGGTTTAAAGTAGCCTCCGGAGACAAAATCTGCAATTCTAAGTTTCTGATTGTGGTTACCCACACTACTTCTTAGCGGTTGGTTACCAATCAGTATGTTCAGGTTATTGACCAGAGGTTGCATCAAGTCTTTCCTAAAGGGGGTATTTAAGTGCAAATACAATTGATGGAGGGCTTTAATACTCCAGCCAAGTGGGGTGGCTTTAAGTTTAGGCAGTATTTTGGACCAAGAAGAAAAAAGCAAGGATTCTAGATCTAGGTTAACGCTCTGAGCCACTAGCCAATCGATAGTGGCATTTGCCATAGGTGTCTGAGCTCCTAATGCCCATTGAGCCGGCCTTACCACGTGGCTTGCCAGATAATAAATATAAAAATCTGGTAGCTGTAGGCCTCCTTCTTCCCTACATCGAGTAAGTTTACCATAAGCTCTACAGGGTGGGTTACCATTCCAGATAAAATCAGCGCAGTACCTGTGGCAGAGATTAAAAAAGGATTTTGGAAGATATATATTAAGGTTAAAGAGGAAATAGGAAATTTTAGGCATAATCATCATTTTATCGTGATCCCTCCCCAAAAGGATAAGGAAGTTTAGACCACCTTCCAAGATCTTCCCTGATCAATTTAATTAGAGGTTTAAGGTTCAGGTCATATAACTCCGTTGAGTCTTTAGAAATTTTAATTCCCAAATATGGAAGAAATTCCGTCTGCCAGCTCAAACCTAAGGAGAAACACCAAGTTCGCTGTAGGAGGGGAGAAAGTGGGTAAACTAAAGTTTTACTTTTATTTAACTTATATCCAGAAAATTCACTAAAACGTGAGATAATAGAGAACAGCTGTGGGAGTGAGGACTGACTATACCATGTATGAATTAATAAATCATCTGCAAAAGCAGAGACCTTAAATTCGCATCCCAATCGCACTCCATGGACGCCAGTATCTGTCTTGATAGGCTGATAAGTGGCTCCAGGTACAAATTAAATAAATATGGTGACAGGGGCACCTTGCCAGGTTCCCTCCTCTAGTCGGAAGGAGTGAAATCAGGTTGTTACAGGAAATTCTGCAGAGGGACATGTATACAAGATCCGAATGTAACCAAAAATTATCTGGGATACCAAATTTAGAGAGCACCTCAAACATAAACTCCCACTCCACCCCTATCGAATGCCTTCTCAGCCTAATGCGACAGAGAGGCTTCTTTATCTGGGCTCGCAGACTCTGTATTAAATAAAACAATTTTCTAAAGTGGTCTGCCGAGGAGCGCCCCGCCACGAAACCAGCCTGTTCCGGGCTTAATAGCCCTGTCCAAGCTGTCTTCAACCTATTGGCCAAAATATTGGCAAATATCTTTATGTCAATATTTAGTAAAGATATGGGCCTGTAGTGTGTCACCAGATCTGGGGGTTTTTCTGGTTTTGGCAGAGAATTATCCTAGCCTCAAAAAGGGAGTGGTCCTTGATCCCCTCCTTACACCAGAAAGTAAACAATTGGTGCAATAATGGGACCAGGGTCTCTTTAAAGGTTTTATAGAACAAGGCAGAAAACCCATCCTGGCCTGGTGCCTTGTCAAGTTTCAAGGCATCAATGGATTGTGCGACTTCTTCTAATTTAAGGGGAGCTTCTAAAAAACGACAAAGGTCTTGGGAAAGCTTAGGGAAGGAGATATCGGTAAGAAAATCTTTCATTCTGGAGGTCATTTCTGGCTGCAACGTCTCACTTGAGTATAGGTTCTTATAAAAATTAACGAAAATATTTAAAATGTCCTTGGGGTCAGAAGTCATCTCACCAGTCTGAGGGTGGTTTATCGTAGCAACCCATCTTGCTGCTGCTCGTTGTTTTAGCTGCCAAGCTAACATCTTCCCAGCTTTACTACCTTGCCCAATGTAAGACGCCTTCAAACTATAGGCTGATCTCTACTTTCTCTTTCATGGTACGCCAGTACCAAGTTCGTGAGAAGAAAGTTCCTGCTCCTGGGAAATAGATCTAGATTTTTCACCTATGATGTCCAGGGCTCTAATTTTGTCTAAACAGTCCATTGCTGAGCGAGCAATGTTTTTCTTCTGGTGTTGCTAATCTAATAAACTCGCCTCTCCAGGTGGCCTTCAGCGCCGCACACCATATCCACTGCTTGCAATGATCCCCAGTTCACGTTAATAGAATGGGACATATAGGAAGTGAATCGTTCTAATAAGGAAGGATCTTTTATCAAGTGGTTGTTTAAGGACCATGAGTATGATCTGGGTGGTGGAGAAGGTGCTCGGCACTGGAGGCCAACAGATGAGTGGTCAGAAATAACACGACCTGAGATGGTAACCTCATAGATCAGGGTAAGAATCTGGTGGCTTACTAAAAAGTAGTCTATTCGAGAATAGCTCTTATGGACGGAGAGTAGAAGGTGTACTCTCTAGTCTTAGGATAAGTTACTAGCAAGGATCAGATAACCCTAATGATGACATGAATTCGAGCAATGCTCTCTGGGCTGAAGATGGCGGAGAGCCTTTGGACCATGACGGTCCAAATAATTTGATTGGACCATATTCCAATCCCCACCTAAAATTGTCGGTTTGTCAGCTAAGGTGGCAATGAGAACTGCCAGCTGGGTAAAAAGGTTGGCGATTCCTGGTTAGGACCATAAATTGAGCCTAGCACTAAGCTTGCCCTGCAATTTACCAACTACAATGATGTACCTGCCTTCTGAGTCAGCAATTACTTCTGATGAAACGAAGGAACATTGTTAGCCACTAAAATGGCAACACCTCTTTGCTCGTGAAAACCCGCCCAAAAACCTGGCCCACCCATCTTTTTTAAGAAAAGGAGCTGATCAGGGTCATATGAGTTTCTTGTAAAATACTATCGACGGCTTAAACCGTACAGATGGTTGAGGATAATGTACTTTTTTGTTATCCCTTCCCTTTTATATTCCAAGAAATTATGTTTAAATCAAAAATCATATAATGAATAGTTAAGAACATTTCCTATTTTGTAGAGCTGCCAGACCCCCCAATAATATCAGCTTAACAAAAATAAAAAAAGAACCCTTCTATTACCCAAATCCACCCCTTATCCCAATCTTGAAACTAATCTCTCGCCCCAAGCCGCCTCAAATTGTTGGACCGTGCACGCTCCAAAGTGGGGCCTCTCGCCTCAGAAATGAAAAAAAAAAGGAAAAGCGATTTACCTCTCGTCTTGAGGTCTAACATTAATATAAGAGCCTTAAAAATAAGAAGAGGGTGTTGCATACCTAAATAAATTATCCACCTTAAACCACTTTATAAGGTTACCAGGTGGATATTAGCAAGAAAGAACTAAGATTAGAGGCGGTAACGTGTCATTTAAAAACAAACATATCAAGTTAGGACTACTGTGCTAAAATGCATTAGCCAGTTTAGACCTCCAGGGCGCCGCCCAACATTATACATGGGAACTTTTTTAACAGCCCCATACTTATTAATTATAAATTCAGCAATATGGCTTAGCCCTCTAGTCCTGTTAGTAGCCCACAAACTATGGCAGAGTAATAATAGGGAAGGAGCCCGTCCTGACTCTAGGAAGAAAGGGAGAGACTGGATAGATCCCAATCTGATGGTGGTCTGGCCATCATATACCTTTAAGGGCTCTATACTGCAAAGGGTGACTACGCGCTACTGTACACAGAAGTGGCCTAGTCACAAACAAGATAGTCATCCTCTATGTGCAAAACTATGCCGAACAACCCTTCCAAAAACCTGAACAGAAGTAAGATTAGGGCCCTCAACTAGACATAATGAGTTGCACCCTTCAGAGATAAACTTAAACTTATTAACTTTGACATTCCTGCTATTAGATATAAACAAAAAAATGAACCAAGGAATATATAAAAAGGGAAAAAAGGAGGGAAGAAAAAGGGGGAGAAAAGAAAAAAAGGAAAGAGGCGGGGAGGAGAGGAAGAAGGCAGGAGGGGAGGGAGGGGAAGGGGAAGGAAGGTGGCTGAAGGGAGAGGGAGGGGAGGAGGGAGGAATGGGGGAATAAGGAATATGAAGTCCATTAATTATTTAAAGTCCATCCTTTATATTCATGGAAGAGCCATGTTATGTGATGGAGTCAGTCCAGCCGATAAATATATATGCTGGAGACTGGAACGCAACAGTACACTTCAGGTCTTATGGAAGAGGTCCGGAAAAGTATCTTTTAATGCCTTCAGAGCTTCGTCTGGAGCCTCGAACAGCTTTTTTCCATCCTTGAACGTAACTTCCAGCTTGGCGGAGTACAATATACGGTGTTTTATTCCTGCGGCCCAAAGCTTGGAGGAAATAGGACGAAAACTAGCCCTTGCCATCCTATTCTTGATTGTTGGGTCGGGCACTATTCAAAGTTTTTTGCCCTCCCAAAGGATCTAGAAAGTTTCTCGCCTCTTTCAATATATACTCTCTATCAAGATAATTCAAGAGCTTAAAAATTATGGGCCTCGGAGGATCTGCAGGGATGGGTTTAGCTCTTAAGGCCCTGTGCCTCCTTTCTATAATGTATTCCAGGCCATTGGAGATGGACCTATTATTTTCTTCAAAAACATTTGCAGGAAGGCAATTGTATAGGGCTTTCCTCCCTTCTGGTAACCCCAATAAGGCGAGAGATTATTTCTGGGTTCCTGCCTTCAAGGTCTTCCGGTCTTCCAGCTTTACTCACGGATCTCCTGAGTTCGACCATGGCAGGGCCTTGTTTTGATATTCGTTCTAAGGATGACAACGGGCTTCTGCATCCGTGACTCGACGAGCCAACCAGGTTAATGCAGGCTTAAATTCATGACGTCTTCTATTAATTTGAAAGGGCATCCTGATGTTAAAGCTCCCGTATATGGTGATGATTGCCAATCCTCCGAAGGAGCCGTCGGGGAGGTGCTGCGTCTAGGCCTCTTCGCTTCTAGTTCCGTTTTTTGTTCCTCCATTTCATCAGAGACCGCGATTCCTTCTCCGATCGCTTCTTCAGCTGCTAACACTACGGTACGTGCAAGCGATAGCTCTAAAAAAGACGAGAAGTTATTAATTTTTTCTGAGTAGCGAGAGAGAGAGCCCCTTAGACCTGCTACTCTTTCAGGTGCATCACGTGGTCTCCCGGGAACAAGCTTCCTGAATTAGTGGCCTTGATGGAGGAGGAACATCTGGATATCGTGGCAGTCACAGAAACATGGTACACACAAAACCATGACTGGGACATAAACATATCAGGATACACTATCTACAGGAAGGACAGGGAGGGTAAAAGAGGAGGAGGAGGAGTAGTTCTTTACATAAGGGAAGGAATAAAAGCAACAGAACAAAAGGGTAAACAGGGAGGAGAAGAAGCACTGTGGGTAAATTTGGAGACAGGCAATGGCACCACAGTCCACAGGGGTTGTATACAGACCCCTTCTCGGGAGGAAATGGACAAGGAAATGATAGAAAGTATACTTAGAATGGCAGAAAAAGGGGAGATATTGCTGATGGGTGATCTGAATATGCCAGATGTTAACTGGAAGCGCAGTTGCAGCTGCCACTCGAAAGTGCAGTTATTCTAGATGCCCTACAGGGGCATGCCTTAGACAACTAGTACTGGAGCCCACTCGAGAGGGAGCAATATTAGACTTGATTCTCTCAAATGGAGATAGAGAGAGGATCACAGATGTAGAAGTGGGTAGCCATCTGGGAACTAGCGACTATCGAACAGAATGGTTCACAATAAACACAGCAATAGAGTCAAGCCATACAAAGACAAAAGTACTGGACTTTAGGAGGGCTGACTTTGCCAAAATGGGTGAGAGCCTAAGGAATGCACTAGCAAATGGGCAGGAAGGAGGGGTAGAAGAACAATGGGGAATAATAAAAACTGCCATCACAGAGGTAATGAGCCTTTGTGTGAAGCAAATAAACAAAACAAGACGATGTAAGAAACCACTATGGTTCTCAAAGGAAGTGGCAGTGAAGGTTCAAGAGAAAAGAAAGCATTCAGGAAGTACAAGGAATGCAGAAGGAGCAGGATGAAAACTGTATCAGTTAAAGCAAAGGAGTCTGGGAAGGCAGTCAGAACAGCAAAGGCCCAAACCGAGGAAAAGATAGCCAACTCAGTTAAGAAGGATAAAACTTTTATAGGTGTATAGGAGGGCAACTAAAATGGTGCAGGGTCTACAAGAGAAGCCATATGAGAGAGAGACTAAAGGAGCTTAATATGTATACCCTTGAGGAAAGAAGAGAGAGGGACATGATAGAAACTTTTAAGTACCTCAGTGGAATCAACAAAGTCCAAGAGGGTAGCATCTTTCAGAAAAAGAGACTTGCAAGAACAAGGGACACAATTTAAAGATAGAAGGAGGGTGGTTCAGGGCAATGTGAGGATCCTGACCATAGAAAAACATGGAAGCCAAGCTGATCATCCGCCTTGGCTCCCAGCAGCCCTCTGGTTTAAATGATAGACTTATTTTCCACTAACATCTTTCAGCCATCCCTTTTTCCCTAAAGTCAATTTGTTTTTGTACTCATTTATTTTCATTTTCACCATATGTCTCCATTTCTGTCTCCTTCTCACACATTTGTCACCTTTCAGCCTTCTTACAAGGCCCTGTTAATCAGTCTCTACCTGGGAACTTCCCCAGCTCTTTCTCTCCCATTATGCTTTATCTTTCCCATCATCACCTTTTTGTTTCACAGATTCTCTCTTAATCTTACCATTTATCACTTCTTCTCCCTTGGAATCCCCCTTCTTCTTTCTCCACATATATATCTCTCTCATTTTACCTCTCCTCTAAACTAACTTGTTTTTTTTCTCTTTTAGATATTTCCTGAAGAAGACCTAAGGTCGAAACGTAGATTTTTAACTCTATTTTCTATTTTCAAGCGTGCATTTAATATAACCATTTTGTTTTGCTTTTAGACCACATGCTGACATGGCGCTTGTCTTTGTTTTTCTCAATTTGTATGCTACATTTGCTGACCCACTATGCCTAATCTGAAATCTCTTCCGAATTCTCTCGATGCTCCTTCATTTCTTCTATGTCTGCATTCCTTCTCATATTTCTAAGCCTTCTCTTGAATTATTTTCTGCCATTTGCTCTAAGACTAAACTCTGCAGTCACTTACAGTTTCTTTCCAAATGCCGCCACCTGGGTATTATTCCTAAAGGTTTCTGCTTGAAATTTCATCCTTGTTCATTTGGATCTGAGACACATGTTTCCTCTACTAATAAGCTTTTGAAAACTTTCTCTAGGAAACTTATCGTGCATACCATTCTCGCCATCAAAACACAGCTGATCTCTGTGGACAAAACCATTCAAAGGCAAAAGGATTTCCTGCAGCGAACGGCTCCACATAACCTTCCTTTTATTAAGCACTGCACCCAAACCTTAACTCCACTCTCTTTCAGTTTCTCAAGGATACCAAAGCTGCAAAACTCCAGTCTCTCACCCAGCAGATCAACAACCAACATGAGCCCTCGAGTCAGACACAACCTAACAATTTGGTATTTTGTATTCCTCAGACCTTCCCTGACACAAGATGAGCACTCACTCCTTAGCAAAGGTCTCTCTTTGTGCCCACACCCAGATATCTTGATGCACCCCAGGTTCAAGTTGATCTGCAGTGCTTCTATCGAGAAGTACGCCTTGCAGCTCATTTTCTAATATGACTCCTCTTCCCACAGATGATGACAGTATCACCAGAACTATCAATGACATCAATCCCCAGCAAGTGCATGGACACTCCTCCAGGACGTTTTGCTGCTGTTGATTATTTTGTTAACCAATGCATGGAAAACACTACTAACTTTAATCTTCATTGCAGGCACAACCATTCCAACCTGACAACTGGTGAGCTTGCAGCCTCAGATCTCTACAATGTAGGAATGACATTGTTATTAAACCAGCTGATAAGGGAGGTGCTGTTGTGGTCTGGCAAAGGAGCTATACATCACGGAAGCACACAGCAACTCTCTGACACCAGGTTTTATTCTTCTCTTCCACAGGACCCCACTGCTGACTATCAGACGGAGGTCACCACCACCATCACCTCTGCTATTGAAAACAATGAGCTCCTGCTTCTGCTAAGAGACTCATAGTCCAGCATCCCAGACATCCAGGTTTTATCTTCTTCCCAAAATCCACAAAATAGGTAACCCGGGTCGTCCCATAGTGTCTGCCTGCTCCTGCCCACATCCCACATCTCCGCATTTTGAATGGCCTCATGAGACCCTTGTTGAGTCCCTGCCTCCTATGTTAAAGACACTAACCATGCTCTCCAGTTATTTGACAGGTTCAGATTCAGTGACTCTCATCAGCTCATCTTCACCATGGACATCAAATCTCTTTACACAGTGATCCCCATGATGATGGTCTGACAGCTTTGCAGCATTTCTTGAACAAGCGGAAGTCGGCAGCCAACCACACACACTAACTCATCTGGCAGAACTGGTTCTAACACTCAATGCTTTTCTTTTAATAACAGTTTTTGCAGCAGGTCAGTGGAGTTGCCATGGGTACCAAGATGGGTCCCAGCTTTGCTAATCTGTTTGTGGGTTGGGTGGAGGAGCGTTTTTCTCTCATTCACAGGGACTGTGCCTGAACTCTACAAATGCTACATTGATGACTGTGTGGGGCCACCTCCTGCTCAGGAGACCCTCCAAGTCTTCCTTGACAAGTTCACCACGGCTCATCCTTCCCTTCAGTACACTGTGGAAGTATCCTCCTCTACACTGCCTTTCCTGGATATCCAGCTCTCAGTCCAGAACACTGGTCTGAAGACATCAGTCTATTACAAACCTACTGACTCTCACAGTTTCCTCCTCCATAGCTCCTTCCATCCTAAACATGTCAAGAATGGCCTGCCTTATTCACAGTTTCTTAGACTTCGCAGGTTATGCAGTGAAGAGGATGATTTTGCTGAGCAGACCCAAATAATGCATAGTTTTTTTTATCAACAGGGGATACCCTAAAAGCACAGTGGACAGAGCACTCTCCGGTCAGTAACATGCCCGTAACCTTGACCCCGTGAGGAGGGATACTATCACACAAGAACAACGAAGTAATTCCACTAGTTCTTCCTTTCCATCAGAGCACACCTTCTTCACAGGATCATCACTAGTAACTTTCCCTTTTTGCAAACTGACCCTAACATTGGTGCTTCCTTTACAGAACCATCTATTGCCTCCTACCGCCGGCCACCTAACCTGCACAATCTCCTGGTAAAAAGCAGCCTACCCACTCCTAACAGTTCCTCCCCAGGTACCAAACCTTGCAACAGAGGCTCACTGCTACACCTGCAAATTTGTTTCCAGTGTAACTGAGATTCGGGGCCTACAGGTGTTTTCACATTACCAAGGAGTTCTCATGACCTCCACTAATGTGGTGTACTGTATTCTTTGCAGGAGGCGTTGCAGCTATTTACATCGGAGAAACTGGTAGGCGTCTTGCTTGACCGGTTCAGGGAACATTACAGAGCAGTCAGGAATGGTGAAACTGCTAAACCCATTGTATCCCACTTTATCTCCAGGGACCACAATGTCAATGACCTTTCTATTTGTGTCCTTCAGCAGGGCTTCCGGGATCCTGACCATAGAAAAAACATGGAAGCCAAGCTGATCCTCCGCCTTGGCTCCCAGCTGCCCTCTGGTTTAAATGATAGACTTATTTTCCACTAACATCTTTCAGCCATCCCCTTTTTTTCCCTAAAGTCAATTTGTTTTTGTACTCATTTATTTTTCATTTTCACCATATGTCTCCATTTCTGTCTCCTTCTCACACATTTGTCACCTTTCAGCCTTCTTACAAGGCCCTGTTAATCAGTCTCTACCTGGGAACTTCCCAGCTCTTTCTCTCCCATTATGCTTTATCTTTCCCATCATCACCTTTTTGTTTCACAGATTCTCTCTTAATCTTACCATTTATCACTTCTTCTCCTTAGCCTCCCCCTTCTTCTTTCTCCACATATATATCTTTCTCATTTTACCTCTCCTCTACACTAACTTGTTTTTTTTCTCTTTTAGATATTTCCTGAAGAAGACCTAAGGTCGAAATGTAGATTTTTAACTCTATTTTCTATTTTCAGCGTGCATTTAATATAACCATTTTGTTTTGCTTTTAGACCACATGCTGTGCCATGCCTTGTCTTTGTTTTTACAATGTGAGGAGTATTATTTCACAGAGGGTAGTGGATGCATGGAACAGCCTTCCTGAGGAGGTTGTGGGGTCTAAAACTGTGGGAGAATTCAAGAATGCATGGGACAGACATAAGGCAATTCTTGTGGGGGTAGGAAGAAATAGGCTGTTGGTTAACTAGGATCTGCGGCCTATCCTGGGTAGGGAAATGGGCAGACTAGATGGGCCTAGCGGTCCTTATCTGCCTCAAAGTCTATATTTCTATGTTTCTATCAGGAGCAAAGGAAGACCAAGGGAGGGATAGTAAGGCTTAATAAAGGGAGGGAGGGTGGGCAGAGGACTGTGAAAAGGCAGAGATACTAAACAAATATTTTTGCTCAGAATTTACAAATGAAGAGGGGAGGTACATAAAACAAACAGTAGTAACACTCTGATACAGAAGTTGATATCAGCCCATTTACAGAAGAAAGGGTTCTGAAAAGAACTCTTAAAATTGAAGGTGGACAAAGCAATGGGGCCTGATGGATTCATCCAGAATTCTAAAAGAGCTAAGGGTAGAACTAGTGACACCACTGACTACCCTCTTTAACAAATCATGGGAGGATGGGGTGGTACCGAGGACTGGAGAAGGGCAGATGTGATTCCCTTCACAAAAGTGGGAGCAAGGCAGAAGCAGGAAACTACAGACCTGTTAGTTTAACCTCAGTGATAGGAAAATGATGGAATCACTTTTGAAGGAAAGAATTGTCGGTATCTAGAGGCCAGAGGGCACAGGACCCTAGGCAGCATGGATTCACAGCGGGAAGGTCATGCCAGGCAGATCTGATAGATTTCTTTGACTGGGTGACAAAGTAGTAGATTTGGGAGGGGCTGTGGACATGGCCTACCTAGACTTTGTAAAGCATTTGACACAGTCCCACAAAAGATTAATATACAAGTTAGCCAGCCTGGGAGTGGGTCCCAAGATGACAGCCTGGGTAAAGAATTGGCTGGAGAATAGGACACAAAGAGTAATAGTAAATGGAGTCCACTCAGAAGAAAGGAGGGTTACTAGTGGGCACCGAGGTTCAGTATTAGGACGGTCCTCTTCAATGTCTTTATAAGCAACATTGCAGAAGGACTGGAAGGAAAAGTATGTCTCTTTGCAGATGACACTAAGATCTGCAACAGAGTTGATGCACAGGGTGGGGTGGAAAGGATGAGAAGGGACTTGGCAAGGTTAGAGGAATGGTCAAATGTATGGCAGCTTAGATTCAATGCTAAGAAGTGTAAGGTAATGCACCTGGGAAACAAAAACCCAGGGGAAGAGTACACAATGGGGGGTGAGATACTAACAACAACAAAAATGGAAAGGGACCTGGGGGTAGTCATATCAGATAACCTAAAGGTGGGCAAGCAATGTGACAGGGCAGCAAGGAGGGCTGGGGGATACTGGGATGCATAGGGAGAGGCATCATCAGTAGAAAACAGGAAGTTGTTATTCTTCTGTACAGACAGTTGGTTAGACCCCATCTGGAGTACTGCATGCAGTTCTGCAGACCTCCATCTCCACAAGGACATAGATAGGATGGAGGCAGTCCAGAGGAGGGCAACTAAAATGGTGCAGGGTTTGCACCAGAAGACATACAAAGACAGATTAAAGGAGCTTAATATTTAAATCCTCGAGGAAATGAGGGAGAGGGGGGACATGATAGAAACTTTCAAGTACCTCATGGGAATCAGCAAAGTCCAAGATGGTAGCATCTTTCAGAAAAAGAGATGTGCAAGAACAAAGGGACATAATTTGCAGATAGAGGAGGGACGGCTTAGGGGCAGTGTGAGGAAGTATTTTTTCAAGAAGAGGGTGGTGGATGCATGGAATGGCCTCCCTGAAGAGGTTGTGGGGTCAAAAACAGTGGGGGTATTTAAGAATGCATGGGACAGACATGAGGCAATTCTAGTGGGGGTAGGAAGAAGTAAGCTGTTGGTTAACTAGGATCTGCAGCTTATCAAATAGGTAGGGAAAGGGGCAGACTAGGAGGACCAAGCGGTTCTTATCTGCCATCTAAGTCTATGTTTCTATGTTCTATGTTACCCCACTACCAAGCATCAGTCCCAGTCCTACAACACAATGGCCAATCTATCTCTGACCCTCTTGGTGTTGCTGACATTCTAAATAAATTCTTTACAACATGGGCACTCCCCGACCACCCCACCACTTCCTGTCCCACCCTTAATCCCAGTCAAAATAATTTCCTATTCTCACCTGTCTCAACTCAAGAAATACTACATGCTCTCTTATCACTAAACACCAACAAATCAAGCCCAGATGGGATACACCCCAAACTCCTTCAAATGTCTGCCCCTGAAATTGCTGCCACACTAGCCCATATCCTAAATCTCTCTTTCTTAACTGGAACAGGTGTCCCCCAGGCCTGGAAAACTGCTGCAGTGATTCCACTTCACAAAGGAGGCGACCTCACAATTCTTGGAAATACAATCCTCTGATAAGAATACCATGCTTTTTATAATGCTCACTGTGCCAGATGAACAAATAATAAATAGGGTAGCAGGCTACTTAAAGGCCATTTCCTCTACAAGACTTGAAACACAGTAATTGAGCAGTATCTAATTCTCAAAACAACTGGTGTCAAACTACAGGATTTGTATTGTACTCATTGTACTTATTTTTTACAATATGCATTAACAGACATACTTTGGGTGTTAAGTAAAGTAAATGGATAGACAACAGCAATATAAATAACATCTCTTTCAAGGACTTAAAACTATGTGTATGGACTGCTGTGTTCTAATTTGATTTTATCAAATCCTGTGTTATACTCTATTTTGCATGTACTTACTCTGAATACATTATTTATGAAATTATTCTTGTGAAGGTCTTCAACCGAACAATAGAAGTTTATTACTTTCTCAGACATTCTAAATAAATTCTTTACAACATGTGCGCTCCCCGACCATCCCACCACTTCCTGTCCCACCCTTGATCCCAATCTAAATAATATGCTTTTCTCACCAGTCTCAACTCAAGAAACACTACACACTCTCTTATCCCTAAAAACCAACAAATCCAACCCAGATGGGATACACCCCAAGCTCCTTCAACTTTCTGCCTCTGAAATTGCTGCCCCACTGACCCATATCCTAAATCTCCCTTTCTTAACTGGAACACCTCTCCCCCAGGCCTGGAAATCTTCTAGAGTGATTCCCCCTTCACAAAGGTGGTGACCCCATAGTACCTGGAAATTACCTCCCATTTTCCCTTCCATCTGCCCTTGCCAAATTGGAAGAATCCTGAGTACATGTCAGACTATCAGAATACTTAACTTCCACCTGCTTCCTACTTCAACTCCAATCTGGCTTCTGTAAACACCATTCTACGATCTCGTTCCCACTGAGAGTCACAGAACACATCCACTCTGCCATGGACCAAGGCCACTTAACAGCTGCCATCTTCGTGGACCTGGCCAAGGCCTTTGACTCCATCTCTCACCCCCTCCTCCTCAACAAGCTAGGTGCAGCAAGTCTAGCACCCGTCTCAGTTGCCTGGTTCTCATCCTACGTCAGTAACAGACAGCAGTCAGTAAGGGTGAGAAATTCTTCCTCCTCCCCCCTCCCTTCCCATTCTAGCAAGGGTACCACAAAGGTCCATCTTAGGCCCCATCCTGTTCTCACCTTTCATAAACGACCTTCCCTCAATATGTTCCAGCTCCCAAATCCATACGTATGCAGACAACACCATTCTGTTTGTCTCTGGGCCAATCATATCAGATGTCAACCCCCCACTACAACAAGAGCATCTTAAAATGCAATCTTAGTTCCCCAAAAAACAATTAAAAATAAATACCTCCAAGACCATTTCCATGATCTTTGGCTCATCCAAAAAACTAGCAAGATTACCCCTCCCCAAGCTTCTAACACCCAAGACAGTTTACTTCTTGACTTTGTCTTGGCACACAAATATTTAGGGGGCTGGCTTGATCTCCATCTTAGTTACTCAACTCATACAGATGCCATTTCAACTAAGCTACACCCAAAACTTGGCATTCTGTATGGTAATAAAGACTCCCTCCCTCCCTCGACACATCGTGAACTAGTCTCAAAGACAATTTTTGACTAAGCCAGTGTCGTTTATAGCCAAGACCCAGCCTCCTCGCTTTCCTGGTTAGACACCTTGCTAAATTCCTTCTGTCAATTCACTTCCAACTCCTCACCAAGAACTCATCATTGTCACCTTCACTCATCCCATGGCCTCTTGTCCCTTTCTCATAGAAGCACTCTCCTCTGTTTCTCTCCACTCTCTCTCTCTCTCTCTCTTGCTTGTAGCCAAATTCTGATTCAGCCTACTTCCACCCTACCTATTGGAAATGCTCTCACCAGTAGCTGTCTCCCTCTACGATCTACAAGGCAGGGATGCCTGCACCTTCTCCCTTCCCCACAATTCAACGTCTGCTGGCAGAACTTCATTCTCCAGCTGGCCTGGTGGTGCAGAGGGCTGAGGCGCTGGACATCTCACCTCACAGCACGCCAGTGACCCGGGTTCGGGAGCGAGCCTGGGTCATCGGAGGTCGGCATGGGGGGCAGGTGGAGCAAGATGGAGTAGCTGCAAGGCAGCTCTCCTCTCCTGGGAGGTGGGGTGGCATCCCTCACTCTCAGCTACCCCCGGTGGAGGATAAGGGGCTACGCAAGTGAGGGCACCAGCAGTAGGCTAATGGGGCAGGTGGAAGAGGGCCATTACCAGGGCTGTAAGGCACATGCATGCTTCCACATGCATACGTCCTTCTCCTGGGGTCCTCGGGTAAAAAGGGGAGAAAATCGGAAAAAGCAGCTGGCGGCAGGATGGTGACTGACTCTCCACAGGCACTGCTCCTGGACCGGGTGTAAGATAAGCCCCAGTAATTCTGGGGGACGGAGCTGGGGGAGTCGGTCAGATGGGGGCCGCATGGCGCGAGGGGAAACAGAGTGGAGATAAAAAAAAAAAGTCATTCTCCTACAAACTCCTTGCTTTATGGAACCTTCAGCCCCACCAACGGAACCTTCCTTCCTACCCTCTACAAACAGCACTTATGCTTCCCACCTGCTCATGTCCTCACACATCCTCCTCTCCTACTAGCCATTAGGCCACCTAATCCCAGTTTTTATATACTTGTGAAGTCTTATATTCCTGTAAAGTTGCCTGTAACCTGCCAAATTTATTATTATTTTATTAAGTGGTGATTAACCAGCACTAGTCTGCATTTTAATTATTTTTAGATTTTATTTTTATTTATGATTTTAAATTACTCATGCATGCCATATGTGATGTGTATTTGTGTTTTAATCCTACCTGTTTTACGTGAGATGCCCAGAGCCCCAGGGATTGGGCACCGTATAAATGAAGTTTGCCTAACCCAGGGGTTCTCAAATGGTGAGGCCAGCCTCCCTTGGGAGGCCCCAACCTGTTCCAGGGGAGGCTCAAGCAAGTCTGAAAAAGAACTGTATTTAAATTTGGGGTTTTATATATTTTGTGTGAAGAGATGAAGCAAACTGAAAGAGGATAATAATAGGTGAATTTTATGTATTTATTTACTAAAAGGTAACAAGGGAAGGTGAATGAGCCACGGCTCATTTCAGGTGTACCCGGGGAAGGGTAGGGAGTGACTACATTTCAAAAGGTAACTGCAAAACAATCAAGAAATATACAATGAGCAATAATGCAAATAAATACGAACAATAAATTAATGAGTGGTGGTAATTGATCAATTTGTAAACTGATGGCAGAATAGCCCAAATACAAAGGTTGAGCATAGAAGTGCTAGAGCAGTAGCAGGAAGGAGCAAAGTAATCCCAGAGAAGTTGTTTAGGAGCAGGAAGGAGGGAGAGGCAAGTATGTAGGAAGGTTATTTCATATAGAAAGGAAACAAGGAAGTAGTCTGACCCATGAAGGTACTGCAACAAGGGGCAACAATGGTTCAAGAATGAAAATATCAGAGCAAGTAGGTTGGCCTGTGGAGGTTACAATAAGCTAAATAATAATATTTATTTTATTTATTTATTATTCAGATAACACCTTTGAGCACAGGAGCTCTTTTCAAAAGTTCCAAGTCCATATAAGACAAAGAACTGAATGTGAGCCAAGTACTCAAAGGGGGTTTCAATTTATTCATGGTGTACTGTGCAAAGTACAGTATGTTATTTTTCTTTGGGGAGGCCCAAGATTATTTAAATTTTTGGGGGAGGCTCAAAATCTTTTCCATGAATGTGGGGAGGCTCACTGTGACAAAGTCTGAGAACTATTGGCCTAACCTAATTGTATTTTGAAATGAATTGTATTTTGTCTTGTTCTGTACCCTGAAAACCTGTTGTAACCCCTATCCCCAGGACACACCTGGAGATGTGCCTCGGCTCAGAGTGCCTTTCCCAGTAAACAAATTTTAAATAAAATAAATATGAATCATTGAAAAATCCCATGTAGTCCACTTATTTAGCCATCAACTTACTGCTGGCGGTGTCTTCCAGATTGGCCTCCTGTTGCTCAGTTTCTTCCTCCTCTACCATGACAGGGAGTTCCACGCCACTCTCTATCATTGATAGCAAGTGTCCAGCTGGTATTCTGTATCCTGCAGATTTATGGAAAACACACACAAAATCATACAAATATCATTGGCCATGAAGAACTACACAAAGGCAAGAAAAACAATCAAGGCAAGTGGTGTGTCAGCATCGGGTATGAGCCGTGTCTAGGTTAAGGACATGCTCAGCACTGCACTGCAGTGTCATTGATAGGTATGAGCCTACATTCTGGTTCACCCTCCCCAGTAGTGCACTGCTGTCACTGGGTATGATTACACATTAGGTTCTGTTCACTCCCAATACGTACTGTGGTATCAGTGTTCGGTATGAGCGCAAATCCTGTTCTGTGATCACTCCCCAGAACTGCACTGCAATGTCAGCATTGGATCTTCGCTTGTCCCTGATCTGGGACCCCTCCCACCGTGTACTTTGCAGTGTCGTTGTTGGTTATGACACCAAGTCCTGATTGGTGACACACCTGGTATTGCAGTGTAATGCCAGAATTGGGTATGAGCAAACATCCTGGCCTGGGCCACTACCAGCACTGAACTGCACTGCAGTGTCAGAATTAGGTATGAGACCACGTCCTGCTCCAGGACATCCTCTAATACTGTACATGCAGGGACAAGACTGGATATGAGTCCAGGTCCTTGTCTGGGACACCCCCTAGTACTACACTGATATGCCAGCACTGGGTATGAGCCCAGTTCCAGGAGACAACCATGCCCAGTACTGCACTGCAGTGTCAGTGATGGATATATACCCAGGTATGCCAACTTCCAGTAGTGCATCTCACTGCCGGCACTGGGAATGAGTCCACATTATGTTTTGGGAACCCCACAATACACACTGAAATATCAGTGTTCAACATGGCCAATGTTCTACTCTGGGATCCTTCTGCAGAACTGCACTGTAATGTCAGCATTTGGTCTGAGCCTATCCCTGGTCTGTGACACACACAGTGCTACTTTGCAGTGTCAGTGTTGGTTATGATGCCATATCCTGGATTGCGGCACCCCTGGTTCTGTACTTCAGTGTCAGCACTGGGTATGATCAAACATCCTGGTCTCGGGCACCCTGAGTACTGCACTGCAATGTCAACACTGGGTATGACCCAACATCATGGTCTGGAACACTCCCAATACTGCACTGCAGTGCCTCTATTAGATATAAGCTCATACCCTGGTCTATAAGACACCCTACTGGATATAAGCCCACACCCTGGTCTATAAGACACCCAGTGCTGCTTTGCAGTGCCAGCATTGGGTATGACCCATGTCCTGGTCTGGGACATAGCCAGTACTGCACTGCAGTGTCAGCATTAGGTATAAGCCAGGAGCAGAGCTAGCAGCCTAGCAGGATGCGTGACTTGGAGTGTCTGCTTATGCAGAACAGTTATAACATTGTTTTGGGGGGACTCGATTCTACCCAAAAACAGCTTGTTCACTGTCTGTAAATGGTAAAAACTGAAATATCTATTTTATTTGGAAGACGAGTTGATCTCATAATGCAACAAAGCCTGATGCTTAACATGCTGGACCATCCAAACTGGTTTATGAAGCGCAGCCACCCTCATTGGCAGGAGTAACACACACAACCATAGATTCTTCACAAAGGTATGTAATGGCGCTCACACAATCTATTTTGAGAATAGATGAGAAAATGGACATGTGTGTGCGGAAAGGTTGGTCATGGTAGAAAAAATGCAAGGCATGGTGGTGACCACGGAGCAAGTGAGCAAGAATGCAGGCAAGGCGATGGTGGCGGCAGCCTCCAGCATTGATGAACAAGGTTTGTGGGTATCACGACAGGATGTCGAACCCCACTATCCTGACACCTGGGAGCCTGACACCAACATCTCAACAGTCGGAATCTCAACAGTCAAGAATTAATCCCAACTGTCGAGAATTGCCTGTGGCGGAGTTAGGAATAATTAGTAAAGGGGGTGCAGGGGGCAAAGCCCCCCAAAACATGGTGAAACCCTCTGCAGCGGGCAATTCTTGACAGTCGGGATTCCGACTGTCGAGATGTTAGTGTCGGGCTCCCAGGTGTTGAGATTGTGGGTTTTGACATCTGGTAGTATAAACGGTTTGTGCAGCTAGAGAGCACAGTGAGGAGCCTGAATGTTAGCATACTGGGGATCCATAAAGGTGTCAACGGAGAGAACTTGGCTGTGTTTCTGAAGCACTGGATCATGGAGGCACTCAGTCCGGGTGATGCCATCCCTCTCAGCAAGGCCTATTGCACCTCACCCTGGCAAGCCTGTCCTGCAGAGGATAGCCCCAGGAATATCTTCACGGTGACACATTCAGTTGGAGCAAGAGGTAAAATCCCGAGTATTAACTAGGACCAGACACCACTCATGATGGGAGGAACAGAACATTCTGTTTTTTCCATGATGACTCATTCACAACTAGGATGTGTATAAAGGATTTTGAGGAAGTGGAAAACAGGGCCGGGAAGCAAGAGAGGGTCAGTCGCTTCTGGTGCCTCAGTGCACCCAGCATCCATGGCTGGCGGGCCACCTGACAAGTCCATTCTCCTGGCCCCCAGAACCTTGCAGCTAGGGCTGGGAAACACATGGCAGCCGCCAGTGGTGGTGTTAGGCACAGACAACCCATGCATTTGCATGAGCTCCAGAGGCAGCAAGGGGGGGGGGGGGCTCCCCTGCCCTCCTGAATGTGAGGAATTAACTAGGAAGGCAACTGCAAGAAAACATATTTTGAGGAACTGCCCACTGTGATCCATGATAACATTATACTGAAAGGAGAAATTAGTGTATTTAAATAGACCTGCACCTCCCAGTGCTGCTGCTGAGAACACTTATATATGCACATTTCTTCAGCCTTTAAAGCGCAGTTTCTTCATGTAGAAATTAATACCTTTAACTGCTCTGCTGCTGTCCCAGTTTCCACTGTCTCATGGCTCACCAGAGAATGATAGAACCCTCAGCCCCCACCCCAAGCATCCCAATTCACACTTTGTTGCCACTTGCCAGTAACAGCTGTGTCATACCCGGTATACAAGGAGCCTGCCCAGAAATGTTAAAAACATTTGCAGGTCTTCTGAAGCTAAATCCTTGGTGCCAGCAATGAAGCTCATGTCCGGATCGACAGACCGACTCCTCCATCGCTCCGGGACCGTGCTGTGGCTCACTCACTCACTCCAACTGTCCATGACTGTACTCCGCTACTCAATTCGCCCATAGATATCTGACTGGAGCATCAGTGCTGTTTCAAGGTGGATCTTCTCAGTGCTCTCCTGGATGTCATGATGTGGCAAGCCCTTGCTTCTCCCCAATTCCTCTGGCATTGAGAGGTAGAGAAGGGCGTATAAAGAGACATTATAAGGGGTATGTATGAAAAAAATGAATAAGATGTTTCCACATGTATTCTCTATAAATTTGCAATATAGTAACAGAGCCAGTTTGTTTGGGAAATTTCCATCCCCAACTCACTGTTTCATGTCAGTTTCATAGGAGTCGAATCTATCTGCTGAGATTCTTGGGCTGTGTGACATTGGCTGGACACCGAGTGCTGATAGCTACCTCTTCTTGGCAGCTGGGAAGCAGCATGTCATATTTGCTCCCCTGCCCAGACGAAGTATCCAGCAGCAGGATGGGGAGAAAACAGCAGTAGTCCCAGTGGCACAAATGCCTCAATCTTTGCAACCTGCATGCTGCTCTAACTTTCTTGCCTGCCCACCCCCAGAACAGTCCAGCAGTGGGGCAGGGAACACTAATTTTCCTTGGCACTGATCGCACCTGAATCAATGCTGCTGGCAAGCCACTCAAGATCTTTGCTCCCCCACCACAAGAGACTACACAGCGGGGTGGGAAGCACAACAAGAAAACTTCCTTCCTGGCACTACTGAGCAGCTCAACCTCCCAGCTCCAACAGACTCTATAACAGGGGAGAAAAGCCCCATTTAGCCTTTGCAGAAACAGCTCCTGCATAGGACCACTGCAGACAATGGACCTTCTGACAGGGCGCCTACCCTCCACAACTGATTCCTGGCCAAAGTGATCACAAAACGGGACCAGGAAGACCAGATTCAGTAGTCTGAAGCTGCACAAAGTATACTGAATGAAAAGATAAATGGCTAAGTTGCAATGAACTGCATGGTAGCGGCTATCTTGTGCAATGCTTGCTTCCATCACAGCAAGAGACCTGACTGTAGGAGGACCTAGTGACTCTCTCTCTAATAATGATGTAACCCCCCCTACAAATGAGGGTTCCTGAAAAGTCTTCCTTGAGCTTGCCTAAATGCTCACTGCCAGGCTGGTGTCCTGCATTTCAGCAGTTTAAATGTGATTGCCAGATAGTGCCTGTATAGCCTCTGTGTACTGTCTATTTAACAGCTGCCTGGATTGCAGTCGTAAGTAATCTGAGAGGGAACTCTGCTGAAAGATGTAACTATTTGCTGAAAATCATTTAGAGTGATAATGATAATGTAGTTTAGTTAGTTTGTCTAACCTGCCTTCTTTGCAGCAAGGACTGTTTTGTTTATCTCCACTATCTTGGTCCTGGTCTGCGAATTGGACCAATCAGTTCTGGTGGGACCTAAATGGAGCCAGACTACAGGAGCCGTCTGGAGTCAAAATCTGTAGGAATTGTAGTTTTGGACTTTTGGTGCCTTTTTGCATCTGAAGGGGGAGCTCCTGTTGTGACTGACAGACGAATCAGCCAACCGAACCTTTTGGATCTGAGGGAAATCCCCAAGCTGCCTGCTGTTTTAGTCAGATCTCAATTGGGAGCTGAATGAGCAAGAGCTTGAGACAGTCAAGCAGCCGTCTGAGTAGTTTCGTGTGGGAGAACTGTGGAAAGGCCTGAGTTGTGGCCTGCATGTCTGTCTACTGCCCCTAAGAGGGAGAAAAGAGAATTATTTCGGACTAAATCCAAGTTTGTGAGAACTAAGTAAGCCACTGATTTTTACCAGGCTCATACCTGAAGAAGACCAAAGATTTGCTGAATGTGATCGGCCTGTCAGGATTTCCAGCTGCTTTTGAATCCCCAGTTTGTGCAGAGACTTTGCAATCATGACCGAAGAGCGGTTTGCCTTGTACAGTAGAATTTCCTTACGTGTAAATGTGCTGTGTCTTGAAAGTGGGTTGTGATTTGGTTCCCCACTGTGTAAACTATGTTCTGCTTGCTGGAAGCTTTATCCACCCTAGTTGGACTGAATCTGCATTCATCTCCATTCAGTCTGGCCCTGCCAGACTACCCCACTGCACAGAGAAAGCCAATGATGAGAGACCTGCCTGGAGGTCAGCCCCCTGCTTCACGCTTGAACAGGATGATGCCTCGGCGAATCATGTGGGCCCTGCTTCTCCTGGCACTCCAGATTAACCACATGCTGTCTCGATTTTCGTCCCGCCTGTGTCCAGTCTAGGGTATTGTGAGTAATCATCAGGGTAGCTCCCTGCAACAACAACCTAATCTAAAAGTGTGTGATCTGATTGTCTTGTTGTTTTCTTTTCATGAACTGAACCCTCCAGCTCCGGATTACAAATAGTGTGTGTTGTGCATGTTGTTTTCTTCCATCACAGGGCCCCAACCAGTTGCAACGTTCCTGGATAGTGCATCATTCTCCATCTAGGTACCCAGAGTGTGTGACTGTTTATGGACCCTGAAGTGCATGTATAACTGTTTGATTGATAGAGCCTTTAAGCAAATTAACCTGATTACGCCCTTCCCTTGTTCAAGCCCCTTAAATAAATAAATCAGATCTCTTTTTTTTCATTTACCCTGACTGTGGTTCCAGTCTGTGCAAGAGTACTGTACTGCTGTTATTTGCTGTTTATAACCTTGTTTTACAGGGGGTCCCCAGGGCCGGGCCAAAGGAAAGCTCTGGTGGTAAGTGCAAACAGTGTGGATACTTGTGTGGTGTATCAGGGGTACTGTGAAAGTGATTATTGTGTATTGTTCCGGCCACTAATAAGGAAAGAGGGGGGGTTACAGTGTCGCGGAGGACTGTGCCCAGGTTAGCTTGACTACTACCAACCCTGACCTCCGGGTGGAGGCACTCGTTTCAGAACTCAGGCCCTTTAACCTGCTACTAGCCAAGCAGGCAGGGGTAGTAGCCCTTGGGATAGCGCCACCTAGGGGTTACAATGAGGTAAGTGCTTTTGAAAAGGTTCTAAGAAGCCTGACAGTTTGTCTGAGGTGATTCTGTGAGCGTATACCAATGAAGGAACACCGTGATTAGGGCGCCATCATTAGGGCACCCATATGAGGGCAAAACTGATCTGGGGGCCCGGGAGTTCTGGGCGCCGTTCTGTATGCTGCCTCTACCCCAATATGCCCGGGGGTGGAGGTGATTATATTTTTTTAAGGGGGGGCATCGGGCGGAGCCCCCAGCCTTAACCCCCCAAAAGCATCAGTGCCCTGTGTGTCTGCACTGCAGTGCCTGGCACCATAATTGATGGTGACCCATTGCCTGCGCCTCGAGTTCCCATGGCGCTTTTCCAGGTATGCAATGTCATGGGTGAACCTTCAGTGAGGAATCTCTGAAGAGAGGAGAGTGTCTCTGAACAGCTCTGAATTGCTATTCTTTTCTGACTGATGTATGTTTCAAAGCAGACTCTGAGAACCTGCAAAGAGGATCTACTGCAGTTAAAGTGTCAGACTTGGGCTTTAGAACCAGTTTAGAGCGGGGGTTGCCTAGAAAGCTGCTCTAACTCTGGGAAGATGGTAAGTGACTGCCTTTATGCTACTGTCAGGATTTTATCCTAAAACAGGATTGAACCGTCTGATGTACCAAGTGACTGGCTGCATGTCAGGCTGGGTGAACCATTAACCATCATCATCAGGATCATAACGGCCTGCACCCCTTGCCACTGGAAGCACAGTGGGTCTGCCACACCTGCAATTGGCTTGCAGAACAGAGCTCCCATTATCCAAAATCATAATGGCCCATACCCTTGACCACCGGAAGTGTATTGGGTCCACTGCACCTTTAATCAGCTTACAGGAAAGACCATCCAGTCATCATCTGCCTAAGCAGGGGAGAAGTCCCCATGGAGACAGCATCATCCTGTCATCTAAAGATTGTGAGTACCAGGTAATTTCTGGGCATTTCGTCATGACTTTAACATCCAACCCACAGGTACAGGTTATAGCCAGGAGCAACTGTGTTACTTTCCATCAGTCTGTGTTGTTTGTTAGTCTTGTAGCTGCCATCATCAAACACAAGAAAACGGTACCACGCCAAGGTCCAAGCATCCCAGGCCTGCAACCCCTTCTTTGTGTGCTCACTCAAACTGTAACTAGAGCCAGAGGGACTATGTGGTTAATTGGTGCACAAGTGAGGGGACAGATTCTGAGACACACCTTACGTTGGGGGTATGCAAACTGTTGTTGTTGTTTATGTTTTGTCTGCTACCATGTTCTCCAACCTCAAAATAAACCCACTGCAACTGCTGACGTATTGTGCCATTATTGCCTTGCTGTTTATTTGCATGCTTAGAGTGATACGTGGGGAGGGGTCTGTGTTATTATAGTCCCTGTCACAGAGGATGAAGGTTATATTTATTTTCTGTGAGAAAGCCCCTGGCAACGCACTGTCGTGGATTAAGAACAGTAATAAAAAGCATTCAGAGTGAGAGAGACCTTGGTGTGTTAATTAACAAATCACTTACCCCAAAGGACCAATGTTACAAGGCCGTGTCCAAAGCAAACAAGACCTTATCTACTATTAGAAGAAACATTACTACTAGAAAGGCTGATGTTATTATTCCATTGCATCGAGCATATGTACCTCCAAGTTTGGAATTTGGGAGTCAAGTATGGTGCCCATATAGGGTCACTGATACTGTACATAAAGACTTGAACGGGTGCAGAGGAGAGCTACAAAGATAGTTAATGGTTTAAAAAATATATCTTACCAGGATAAGTTAAAGGCCTTGGATTTGTATACACTGGAACACAGGAGGCTTAGGGGTGATCTTATCTAATGTTCAGCATAGTACACGATACTTACCTCATGGCGCTATTACATTTAGGCCTGAAGCGCAATGATATTATCACAAGAGGACATCCCTTACAACTAAAGCCTAACAGATTCAAAATAACTAACAGAAAGTACTTTTTTCCATACGAGTAGTGAACCCCTGGAACCATTTACCAACTCCTGTGATAGATGGTGCCTCCAAAGACAATTTAATTTTTTTTTTTTACTTTTCTATTTATGCTCCCCCCCCGCCCCCTACACTCCGTTGCCTCAGGAGTCACCTATGGCATTTGTCCTGCCTCACCTTACTTGGAGCCTGTGGTACTCCCTCCATGTAGCCGTGGTTTTGCCCCCAGGCAGGGATGAGGTGGGGTCCATACATCCTGAACATCTGCCATTCGTCTGGGCACAGGACTGGGACAGGCAAGGGGGCCGTGGATGTGCGCCGGGGTGCTCCGTCTCCCAGGAGTGCAGGGAGCTATTTTCCTTTGTTCTTGGTGTGACATGTGCCCTGATGTCAAGGCATGACCACCAACATCTGCAATGCCTCCCCTCTGTACGTTACTAAGCACTTACTGTACCCCAGGCCTCTGCCTGAGGCCAGTCAAGCACCAAGCTGCAAGCCCCCTCCCTCCCGGAGAAGGGAGGCTGAGCGTCCCTGGATGCTCAGCCTTCTCCCCCTGGCTGGCCCTCCAGCTCTCTGGGCTCATTCCTGATCCCGGGTCCCTGGCATCACAAGCAATAGTGCTACCACTGTGCCGGTGGGCCAGCTCCAAAGACAATTTTAAATACAGATCGAACAATTTTTTTAGGGAGGGTGGCACTTTATCTTATTACTAGTCATACAGGACCAATTATGGGCAAATGCCATCTTCACTCCTTCAACCTTTGTGAACCTTTGTGAACAGTTACTTCATCAATTCCAGTTGAATAGAGTCAGGACAAATCAACATGATGCATGTACACATAAAGGAAATTATGCAATTACGAGCAGAAACTGGTCACAGGTGGTTACAGACAATGTCAAGTTACATAGAGGATAATGGATGGGGGACGGATAATAACTGCGCTGTAATCATATCAAGCAATTTCCCTTTCAACAATGTAAACCTTGAGGGTGCAGCTCGAGAGGTTTAGTGTTGTCAAGGAAAACGCGAGATGCAATTTCAGTGCGGTTATTGTCCGTCCCCCATTCATTATTCTTTACAGTGTATGGGACAACCGTACAGTGTTACAAATGTTTAATTACAGTGCTGGACTCTTACTCATACCTTAGATGTGGAAGAACCTCTCACCGCCACAGCCATCCATTGTGCACATATGTAAAGGACCCATGCATGCGCAGATCCACTCTCGTTGATATGGTATTGATGTGACGTGCTCAAGAGGGGTTAACAACCTTTTGATGTCACATCGATACCATAGCAACAACAACATAAACTTGCCGAATTCGGATGATAATAAGGGCTCCCCATACATTATACAGCAGGTTGGGGTCAACAGTCAAGCAAGTATTCAGATTAGTTAAAGCAGGCACATTTGGAACTGGAGGCCAGGGCAAAGTGCAGAGATCTCTTGTACTGGGCAACATCTGGGAGTCTTAGCAGATATTTGTGCAGTTCATTCATGCAGCTCATTGCTCTTGTGGCAAAGAAGTGTTTATCCTGATTAGTTCTCAAAAAAGGCAGTTCTATGGCCTTTCTGGACATGCTCCTAGTATTGTATTGATTGGCAATAGGGATACAGAAGTCGATATAGATGGCCCCTACCAGGTCATCGTTGTCGAGGGCATCATGCAAGTAGTCAGTGTACTCTACCAGAGCAGTACTGGTGCTACGAAGCTTTCTGAATCCATGCTGTTGTGAGCACTGAGCATTGTATTTGTTCAGGTAGGTGAAAAGTTAGTCTGACATGATTCTCTGCAAGTCTTGGACAAAGAAGATAGAATTGAAATTGGTCTGTTGTTAGTCAGGTTGGGGTATTGAAAGTTTTTAAATACCAGCATGACCAGTGTGGTTATCCATATCCCAGGTAAGTGGGAGTACCACAGGGAAAAACTGAATATTTTAGATATGGGGCAAGTTACTCAAGAACCAGGGCTAGCAACTTCATATCAAGTGCATCCTCCCCCCACCCTGGTTTTATCTAGTACCCTTTTGACATACGTTAGGAACACCCCAGTACTATGCTGCAGTGTCGGTGATGGGTATGAGTCTACATTCTGGTCTGCCAACCCCCAGTAGTACACTGCACTGCTGTCACTGGGTATGACTCCACGTTGTGTTCTGGTCACCCTCAATACATACTGCAGTATCAGTATATTTGGTATGAACCCAGTCCTATCCTGGGTTCCCTCCCCAGAACTGAACTACAATGTCATCAATGGGTCTGAGTCTATCTCTGGTCTGGGACACCCCAGTGCTGCTTTGCAGTGTCAGTGCTGCTTATGACACCAAGACATGCTTTGGAACACCCCCAGTACTGTACTGCAGTGTCAGCATTGGGTATGAGCCCCAGTCCTGGTTTTGGACACTCTTAGAAAGAGGCATTAAGGGGAATGGGACAGGAATCAGGGGTTGAGGAACAGTGGGCAGTATTTAAAATGGGGATTATAAGAACAACAGAATTATGCATTAAGCAGGTTAGCAAGAGGAAAAGGAAGAGGAGACCATTATGGTTTTCCAAAGAGGTAGCAAAGAAAGTGAAAGCCAAAAAGATAGCATTCAGGCAATACAAAAAGACACAGGCAGAAGGGGATAGGGAGAAGTACCAGGAGAAACAAAGGGAGGCAGGGAAGTCAGTAAGGGAAGCCAAAGCTCAGACAGAAGAACACATTGCAAAATCAGTGGTTAAAGGGACAAAACCTTTTACAGGTACATAAGTGAAAAAAGAAAAGACAAAGGGAGGGATAGTGAGACTGAAGGGGAGGATGGGAGTCGCGTGGAGGATGACAACAGTAAAGCTGACATATTGAACAGGTATTTCTGCTCAGTCTTTACTGAGGAAGAGGGGTAATAGGTCTGAAGGAGTACAAGGGTGAGAATGGTGCAGAAATGGACACAAGTCCCTTTACACGAAAGGGTCCTGAAGGAACTGGAAGTAATAAGAGTTGACAAAGCAATGGGGCCAGATGGGGTGCACCCAGGGTCCTTAAAGAACTAAGAGAGGTGATGGCTGAACCTCTGGCTATCCTGTTTAGCCAATCACTGGAAACAGGGAGGTACCCAAAGACTGGAGGACAGCAGATGTAGTCCCCTTATACAAAAGCGGGAACAAAGGAAGCAGAGAGACTACAGACCAGTCAGCCTCACCTCGGTAGTGGGAAAGATCATGGAAGCACTACTGAAGGAGAGATTGGTGGAACATCTGGTTGTCAATAGACTACAGGACCCAAGGCAGCATGGTTTCACCAGGGAGTCATGTCAGACCAACCTCATTGAATTTTTGACTGGGTGACTAGGGAGGTGGATCAGGGGAGGGCAGTGGACATGGCCTATCTGGACTTCAGCAAGGCCTTTGACACTGTGCCACATAGAAGACTATTACACAAACTGGGAATATGGGTGTGGGCAGGACAGTAGTGTGGTGGGTAGGTAACTGGCTGGGTGGCAGGACACAGAGGGTGGTGGTAAATGGCTGTCACTCCACAGAGGGAAGAGTGACCAGTGGGGTACCACAGGGATCAGTGCTGGCACCGGTCCTATTCAACATCTTCATCAGTGACATTGCGCAGGACCTAGAAGGCAGAATTTCACTGTTCGCTGATGACACAAAGCTCTGTAACAGAGTAGACACACCAGAGGGTGTAGACAGAATGAGAAGGGACCTGCAGAAACTTGAAGAATGGTCAAGGTTTGGCAGTTGAATTCAATGCAAGAAGTGCAAGATAATGCATATGGGGCACAAAAACTCTGGCACAATATATCAGTTGGGGGTGAGGATATAGCATGCACCAAGCAGGAAAGGATCTTGGGTTGTCATCTCTGATGACCTCAAGGTAGGAAACAGTGACAAGGCATCAGGTAAAGCAAATAGGATGCTGGGATGTATAGGCAGGGGCATCACCAGCAGGAAAAGGGAGGTCATAATTCCGCTATACAAGACACTAGTGAGGCCCCACCTGGAGTACAGTGTACAGTTCTGGAGACCATACCTACGTAAGGACATAGACAGGGTAGAGAAGGTTCAGAGGAGGGCAACAAAGATGGTGCATGGATTGCATCACAAGTCCTATGAAGATAGGTTGAAGGAACTGAACGTGTACTCCCTGGAGGAGAGGAGGGAGAGAGGGGATATGATAGAGACATACAAGTATCTTACAGGGAGAAACAGGGTGCAGGAAAACACTATTTTTAAGCGAAAAAGATGTTCCAGGACTAGAGGGCATGGGATGAAGTTGGGGGAGGACAATTCAGAGAAACGTGAGAAAGAATTTCTTCACAGAGCGGTGGTGGACAAGTGGAACACCCTGCCAGAGGAAGTGGTGGGGGCTGAAACAATCACAGGATTTAAGAATGCATGGGATAGACATAACGGAATTCTAGAGGTCAGGGGTAAGGGGAAACAGACTTCTAGGAAAACAAACTGAACTTACAAGCTCAAATGGGCAGACTGGGTGGGCCATAGGCCCTTATCTGCCGACACTGTCTATGTATCTATGTATCTATGTACATTGCAATGCCAGCATTGTGCATGTGGCAGTGCCCTGGTCCGGTACACCCCCCCCCCAGTACTGCATTGAAGTGTTGAAATGAGTATGAGCCAATGTCCTGGGACACCCCCAGTTCTGTACTGTAGTGCTAGCATTGGGTATGAGCCTATGTCCTGGTCTGGGACCCCCGGTACTGTACTGCAGTATTAGCATTGGGTATGAGTCCACTTGCTAGTTTGGGACCCCCCAGTACTCTACTACCGTGTCAACATTGGAAATGAGCCCACTTCCTGGTCTGGGACACCCCGTGTAGTGTGCTGCACTGCAGTGTCAGCATTGGGTGTGAGTCCAATTCCTGGCCTGGGACACCCCGTGTACTATACTGCAGTGTCAGCACTGGGTGTGAATCCAATTCCTAGTCTGGACACCCTACAGTACTGCTCTGGCAAAGTCATCACTTGGTGGGAGCCCAAGAGTTTGTGTGGGACACCCCCCCCCCCAATACAGCATGGCAGTATTAACACTGTATCTTAACAGGTGGCTCCATTGTAAGAGGAGTGGTGTGGCCACAAGGTAGCATAGGCCAGCACAAAAATATGTAGCATGCCTCCCAGGTATGACAGCAGAAAAGTTCATACTAATGATACACTCGCTCATTAAGGGGGTTGGAGGTAAACCCCATGTAGTTGTCCCGCTGAGTACAAATGACCTGGCAGGAGGCAAGGCAAGGTAGTTCAGGACAAGTTCAGGGTGCCTGGGGAAAACTAAAGGGGAGAGCAAAATTAACAGCATTCTCCGAAGTGCTGCTGTTGTCCAGAGCTAGTTCAGTCAGAAAGCTGGTGATCTTGGAGTTTACCAGCTGGCTCAAGTAGTAGTCTGTGCATGTGTGTGTGTGTGGCAGGGGGGCTTCAATTATGTAGGGGCAGAGGGTGACTGTGGAAAGGCAGAGATACTAAGCAAATATTTTTGCTCAGTATTTACAAATGAAGAGGGGGAAGTACCTAAACCAAACAGTAGAAACACTCTGGATACAGAAGTTGACAGCAGCCCATTTACAGAAGAAAGGGTTCTGAAAGAATTCTTAAAACTGAAGGTGGACAAAGCAATGAGGCCTGATGGGCTTCATCTCAGAATTCTAAAAGAACTAAGGGTAGAACTAGTGACACCACTGACTACCCTCTTTAACAAATCATGGGAGGGTGGGGTGGTACCTGAGGAGTGGAGGAGGGGAAAATGTGATTCCACTTCACAAAAGTGGGAACAGGGCAGAAGCGGGAAACTACAGACCTGTTAGTTTAACCTCAGTGATAGGGAAAATTATGGAATCACTTCTGAAGGAAAGAACTGTCGAGTACCTAGAGGCCAGAGGGGCACAGGACCCAAGGCAACATGGATTCACAGTGGGAAGGTCATGGCAGACGAATCTAATAGATTTCTTTGACTGGGTGACCAAAGTAGTAGATCAGGGAAGGGCTGTGGACTTGGCCTACCTAGACTTTAGCAAGGCATTTGACACAGTCCCACACAAAAGATTAATATACAAGTTAGCCAGCCTGGGAGTGGGTCCCAAGATGATAGCCTGGGTAAAGAATTGGCTGGACAATAGGACACAGAGGGTAATAGTAAATGGAGCCCACTCTGAAGAAAGGGGGGTTACTAGTGGGGTACCGCAGGGTTCAGTATTAGGACTGGTCCTCTTCAATGTCTTTATAAACGACATTGCAATGGGACTAGAAGGAAAAGTATGTCTCTTTGCAGATGACACAAAGATCTGCAACAGAGTTGATGCACAAGGTGGGGTGGAAAGGATGAGAAGGGACTTGGCAAGGTTAGAGGAATGACCAAATGTATGGCAGCTTAGATTCAATGCTAAGAAGTGTAAGGTAATGCACCTGGGAAACAAAACCCAGGGAAGAGTACAGTGGGGGGGAGATACTAACAAAAAAATGAAAGGACCTGTGGGTAGTCATATCAGATGACCTAAAGGTGGGCAAGCAATGTGACAGGGCAGTAAGGAGGCTGGGGGATACTAGGATGCATGAGAGGCATCACCAGTAGAAAACAAAAGTTGTTATCCATCTGTACAGACAGCTGGTGAGACCCCATCTGGAGTACTGCGTGCAGTTCTGGAGACCCAATCTCCACAAAGACATAGACAGAATGGAAGCTGTCCAGAGGAGGGCAACTAAAATGGTGCAGGGTCTGCACCGGAAGACATATGAAGAGAGACTTAAGGAGCTTAATATGTACAGCCTCAAGGAAAGGAGGGAGAGTGGGGACATGATAGAAACTTTCAAGTACCTCAAGGGAATCAACAAAGTCCAAGAGGGTAGCATCTTTCAAGAAAAGAGGTGTGCAAGAACAAGGGGGCACAATTTGAAGATAGAGGCGGCTCAAAGTAATGTAAGAAGTATTTTTCACAGAAGGGATGTGGATGCATGGAGCGGCCTTCCGGAGGAGGTTGTGGAGTCAAAAACAGTGGTGGAATTCAAGCATACGTGGGACCGTCATAAGGCAATTCTAGGGGGTTGGGGTAGAAAGAAGTAGGCTGCTGGTTAACTAGGATCTGCAGCTTATCCATTAGGTAGGGAAATGGACAGACTGGGTGGGCCAAGCAGTCCTTATCTGCCATCAAATTCTATGTTTCTATGTACTGGGTAAGAGTCTGGGAGGAGAAAACCCTGTACTCATCTGACAGGCTATGCCTAAGGGGGGTGGGCCAGGATGCTAGGAGTGGATATTACACAAACCTTAAATTCCAACTAAGTGGGGAGGACTACTTAAGCAATAAGGCACAACAGGGTGTGGATTATTGGGGATTGTGGAAGGGCCTTATTTGGAACACTAGTGGAACTGCACAAAATACCCTCATGTTTCATATCCCTTGTCTTGTCATCTTGTGTCCGTTTACATGGGCGGCCACCCGTGTGTTTTTTTAATTGTCTTATGAACCCCCTTTTTCCTTGTTGTGCAGTCTCACTTATCCTGAGTAATGTCCTGCCCCCGCTGGGAGTGTTTTTTTTTTTCCTTTTCCTGTTTCATATACAGGACAGAGGAAACAAACGCCGTAAACAGAATAACTTGTAACACTTAGGTCAGCTGTTAGATAATTGCACTGTCGGACTGTGCTGTGTGAAAATGGCCCATATAATTAAAAACTACAAAACTGCTGTTTTCTAAATAAAAATGTAAAGAGAGTTTGAGCTTTTCAGTAAACACTGTGAAGAACTTCACTGCCGTATATGGATAATAGTGAAGAGAAGTTTACTTGGCAGTAGTATTTTTGTTTTAATAAAAATGATGCTTCATTTAAGTTTCTTAAGCCGTCCTGTTGGCAAAGAAATAGGAGCAGAGCATACAAGGAGCCACCGTCGGAGGTTGCATTCATGTTAAAAAAATGCTCCTCGGTGGTGCGACTTCTTTCCTTAAAGCTGTATGACTGTAAAATATAAAGTGGTCTTTCAGCCATGCGCATTATCGCACAGTCTACAAGCTCCATGGTAATAGCAGTTTGCATATTGAGAAACGGGGCAATACGTTGGGTTAGAGGGTTACAAATCAAGAGTTCATGTTTTCGTTTTATGCGCATATAAGGGAAAATGAAGAGTTACCCCATAAACGGTTGTCTGTTTTTCTTGACCAAGCAGACAAGTAAGATCCTTCGGTGCACCAGCCCTGCAGCTCATCTTTAAGAGCCGGCCGGCCTCATCTGAACTATTCTTATACAGAGACCTGCTGAAGGAGGGGCTTACCGAATGATAAAAGTTTACATTCTGGATCCAGACATTTATATTAGGTTTTAAAGTAATGCACAGCATGTTTATATTGTTATAATACATGTAACATAACAAAAGGTGCTTGCAAATGTAGAGAAATAGAAAGTTATATTCCTGTTTGATTGACAGGTAGGGAAGACCAATCTGAAAGCCCTGCCCTCTTTATATTCTGCCCAGAAAGAGATTCTAGTCAGATTCAAGTAGGGTGCTGAAAGGGAAGCACCTATACAGGCTAATTACTGCTAGTACTGTTGTTTTTTGGAACTTATTTCTGAACTTGCTGAAATTAAGCTTATTTTTGTTTATTTTGTTGACCAAGTCCACTCTTATTTTGTTCTGTATATTGTTGAATAAAATGCATTGCTGAAGCTTTAAAATCTGACATCGGTGTATGTGTCCATCTGTTACCCCATGGCCTCTGACAGGGCTTTACCCATGCCTTGTTTGGTGTGTCACAAGGCACAGCCAAGTGACTAAACCACACAAGAAGTGGGTAAATCACCCAATAATTCACACCCTGGAGTGCCGTATTGCAATTATACAATGGACCCATGTGTAAAATAAATTTAAAATGTGTTTATTTTTTTTATAAATGCCATTCCTCAGCCATGGGTTATGCAAGATTTACCCATGGTCCTGTGACATGTTTTGACCAATGAGGTTACAGGATTTTCACACATCATTGTATAATATGGGACAATGAACCTTAAGTTTTCCCCAAGGATGGGGCCAGGAGGCCCCCCTCCGGACATGGATGAATCAGGTAGAAGAGACTGGTGACATAAGGGAAAGGAAGGTGGAGAGGGAGGTGAGGGCAGCAAGACAGGTGGAAGGGATGATGGAGAAGAGAGGAGCAAGGATAACTGGAAGGCAGGAGGGAAGGAGAAGATCTACAAGAGTGGACAAGGGGACATTTGATATAGCAGCTGAGGATGCAAGGAAATAGCAGGAAAAGGAGGGTGAGAAGGGGAGACAGGCATTATGGTGGGTGGAGCCTATCAATGCTAGGAGTCTGGGAAACAAGATGGATGACCTCCAGGACCACGTCTTTCTCTACCTCTAAAGCTATACAAAATACTAAACAAAATAATCCCTCACTTGTGTATTCTGGCCATTAGAGACAGCTGGGAACGGTGCTGTCTGGGACTGAGGAATGCCAACACTATTAGTCCTACTGATAGCCCTTATAGGGGCTACTTTAACTTATCCTCATCCTGAATTCATATAGTGGCACATCTAGATGGATGTTTTAAGGCTTTTAAGATGTTTTTAGCTAAAATCTGTAGTGTGCACTAAACCACCAAACCAGAAGTGAGTGTTGCGTCAGTTCTGGGTTTGTGAGTACAAATGCCGGCACCAGTGCAAATGTCAGTGAGCACAAGGCAGAGCCTTTGGAGGACTGGAGACCTAAAAATTCTGGGCTAGGGTCAAAGTACTGTTTTAATAACTGCCAATAAATCTAGAACTATGGACAAAGTGAAATACTGACGTTTGAATCCCCAGCTCACCACTATCAATGTACTGACTGTAAAACTATTAAAATACCTGATACACCTGGAACTGAAGAGGAAAGTTTATTAATATGTATCCACTGGAAGAGAAACTGTCATACCTGAGAAATGGAATAAAGAACACCCACGAGATTAAAAGTCTAGAGACATTTGTGGATAATATGTTAAGGGGCATCCAGCCACCAACCTGAAATATGATAGAAGTATCCCCAACAGAGAAAAGTGCAGAGCTAATGAAAACAGCAAGCAAAAGGGATAGGAAGAGGACAGTCAAGACAAATCGACTGTGGTACAGCCTAGAAAAGGTGCTAAAAGGGGTAGAAGAGCTGGAGCATTTGAAACAACAGGTAAAAATCAATGAGATTACATGTTCAAATAAATACGCACCATTGATAGAACCACATGAAAAGATGGAGGTTGCAGTCAGCAATAACAACAATATTGTAACTGTAGGGGACTCTATGGTGCATTTTATGAACCAGATGGTATGTTAGAAAAATAAATTCTGGTGTATAGTTACCTGTCTGCTAGGGGTAAGAATACATGATAGAAATGAAAGTTTGAAAAAAACTTACACAGGTAATGACCCACAAGTCCTGATACACATAGGGGTAAATGATATAGGATGTAAAAAAATAGTTTGAAAAAAACAAGACTATATGAAACTAAGAAAAAACTCTTAAACCTTTAGGTCATGTATCATTTTTTTTCCAGAGATCTTTCCAGTCCCTAGAGCATTTGCTAAAAAGCAGAAAGTGGTGATCAGACTGAATTCATACTTGGATGACTGGACCTACAGGGAATGCTTTGTGCTAATAAAAAAATTTGGGGACCTCACCTTGAATAGGAAACATCTTTACGCCAGGGATGGATTGCACTTGAATACCCTAGAGGTTAGAGTAGCGAGCTGTGAATGAGCTTGGTACATCCAGTAGACCTGGGTTTGATTCCCACAACCTCCACCTGCATACTGTGCGAGACTCTGAGCAAGTCATTTAACCACCCAGTGCTCTTGGGTCTCACCTGAAAACAGGCAATTGTGCCTATTGGGCCCTACCCGGTTGCCAAAGAATAAATAAAAAAATAAAAAAAAAAAAAAAAAAAGGAATACAAGGGTGGGTGACAAATGTTCTTGCAGAAAAGTTTAATAATGCTATCAAAAAAAATTCAAACAAGTAAAGTGGAATGAAGAGACAGAAGTAGGAAGGTGGGAAACATTCCGTTAAAAACAACAACTCAAAATAAGTAAAAAATTCTATCATTAAATGCCAGGAGTTTGGTCAGCAAATATCTTTATGCCAGGCACAGATTACACTTGAATACATGAATTGGTGGTGGTGGTGGTGGGGGGGGGCAAATGTCCTTGCAAAATTGTTCCATAGTGCTATCAAAAAAAAAGAAAAAAACAAGTAAGGGGGGATGAAGGGAAAGAAGCAGGAAAGTGGGAGAAATTCCCTTAAAAAAACAAGAACTCAAAATAAGTTAAAAATTCTATCATTAAATGCCAGAAGTCTGGTCAACAAATTTGACAGTTTTAAATTCTAATAGTTGAAAAAAAATGTAAACATAGTCACTATTACAGAGACATGGTGGGAGAAGGAGAATAACTGGCATGAAGACATTGAGCAATATCACCTAATACATAAAGAAAGAAATGGAAGAAGGGGTAGGGGAGTAGCACAATATCTGAAGGAACACCTTCTAATTAAGGAACAAAGCACTCAGTGTAATTACCCTAGCACCAAGTCTGCTTGGATATCAATAACCAACCACAAGCCAAGGAACGTAATCATTGAAAATCATTACTTCCCACCAGATATTGGCAGACAGATTCATTGAACATCTTACAGAAGTCTCAGATTATTCTGAAAAAAGGGGATGTACTAATTGTGGGAGATTTCAATCTCCCAGAAATAGACTGGGCAAAATATGAAGCTGCGAGAGTAATGGGTTATATCTTTTTAGACATCATTAAAAATGCAGTTTAACACACATAATTAAAAAGCCAACAAGAGGTTTAAATATACTTGATTCGGTACGAACTGCTCTGATGTCTATCACTATGAACTAGGGGAACCGCTTTGCACAAGTGATCATGCTTCAATCGAAGTAACAATAGAAATTAGCCATAGTAAAGGCAGGCCAGTATTCTACGGCTACAACCGTGGTAATTATAACAGCATGAGAGAGGATATACAGGCCTGGAATTGAGAGAGAAATGAAAAGCCATAAGGTTGATACATACTGGGAAATATTAAGGGATAAACTAGTATCACTCCGTAATAAATACGTATCCAGCAAACAAATGTATAACAAGAAAGGAAAACTAAACTTTCAACTTAGGATACAAAAATATTAATAAGATTAACTAGTAGGAAAAAGTGAGCATACAACCAATCTAGAAAACACCATACCTCTGTCAAGATAATGAACACAAATATAAAGACATTACTAAGGTGCACAAAGTAGAAGAAGTCAGAAAGATTAAGAGAAGTTATGAAATTAAATTAGCTAATAGTAAACAGAATATAATGGCTTTTTACAGCTATATCAATTCTAAATAAAAGGGGTGAAAGCAATATAGGATGCTTGACAATAAGTGATGCAGTACTGATATATTTTGCAGTATAATATTTAACTTTGGGGGTACCAGTTTGGTTGGGGGGAGGGGGGCGAAGGCAAAGGAAAGAGAGGTGTTCAAAAGGCGAGCGCCCCTTTTCCTCCTCCCCCCCACCCAGTCTCATCATTATATACATGCACATAGTGAAGTGTGAAGCATATAATGTGGCTGCCGTAGTGAGACAGCAAAAACATTTTCACCCTACGGGTGGCTTTGGGATATAGCAAAGGGATTGTCCCTTGAGCATCAGATGGTGAAAAATGACCAGTTTGCTTTAAACAAGTCCAGGAATGCTCACCTTTGAACACCTCTCTTTCTTTTGCCCCCCCCCCCACAATGAAACTGGTGCCAGCCTAAAGTTAACAATTATACTGTACAATGTATCAGTACTGCATTTGTATTGCAAATGATAAAATGATGTCTGCAGTTTTTAGCTAAGATTGGGCTTGAAGAGATGTTAGGTAGGATTTACAATCTTTATATTCTTTTCCATTTTAGGTGAAGACTATTGATAAATGTTGGGATCCACAATTTCTGAAAATAAAGTGTTAGATTATGAACATTTTTTTTGGTTTTTGCACTAATGGAAGTAAATGTCATGTTGTTATTTGTCTTTTGTAACTTTTACGTAAGTATGTTTTTATAAATAACAGGACGATGATGTGTTTTTTAAATGGTCTATTTAAAACAATGTGATCAACCAAAAGTTGCCAACTCATGAATTATTCATGTCTTTTTAAACTATATAAGATCATATTTGGTTGATCATAGTCATAGTTACCTCTGATGAAGCCCCGGGGTGGGTGGGGTGAAACGTAAGACTTTCTTGCTACCTGTGTTACCTGAGCAAGGTAACATCCTGTGCTTCTTTTAAAATGGATACGATAAAGCATTTGAAGCAGAACCTATCATGACTGTCCTATCATTGTTGACACAAGTGGTGAGTGAGTTTAACTTTTCCGATGAACTGATTTTTGAACTGACACCACCACCCTTGTGCTCACCTCTACCAGAGCTGCAATTGTTTGTAAAACTGTATATGTCTCCAGAGACTAGGAGATGGGTAGTGAATACTGTGGTTCTTCCAGTTCTCAATTATGGGGATACCATGTATATACAGCAGATGCGGTTGGGACAGAACTGGTGAGACTTGATGTCTGTTAGAACAGGCTCACCCATTTTATATTCAGAACTCCTTGCAAGACTCACTCTTGCCAACTTTATGCCAATTTGGGGTGGCAGAGGTTGAGTGACCATAGACATAGTCACATTTATGTATAAAAGCATTTGAGGGCAACATCCAGAGTATATCTCAACTAATACTGTTCACAGACAGATACAGGCCTCTTTAAGATCAGCAACAGGACTGGAATTAGTGGTCCCCACATGTAATTTGGAAATAGGTAAAATGTCATTTTTCTGTCGTGGATTAATGGCTTGGAGTAGTATTCCACATACTTTGAGGCATATAACTGGTGAGATTAGTTAGGGTCGGATAAAACAAAGTCTTGATGACAAAGCCAAAGAACCTCTGACCTGCTGTTAGACATTTTAAATTTTTTGGCCTGTATTATTTGTAATTGTTTTTCTTTCATTCCTACAATTATTTTTATCTTTTGTGGTGCTAATCATTACTGATTGTTTCTTGTGAAATTATTTACTGAATTTTAATATCTGTGCTATCTCATAACAAAAAGCCTGTGGGACCCCATAAATCAGCCTCGGCTCAAGCAAGTTCATCCTTGTTCATATCTCGATGTGAATAACACAATGAAATGAAATGAAACCTGAAAATGTACTTGTTCGAAGACAGACAGGAATGTGGGGACATGACAGAGACCTTTAAGTACCTCAAGGATATTAAATAGGGTGACTCAAGTGAACATTTCAAAACCAGGGTAACAAATCCACGAGGGGACCCAGTTACAAACTAGCCTGAGGTAGGGTCCAGAAGGAGGTCAGGAGGCATTTCTTCACAGACAGGGTGGAGGGAAGAAGGGTGGAACAAGCTACCAATGGAGGTAATGAGGTATTGAACAAGAAAATTGTGGACAGCTTCAAGAGGGGGTGGGATAAAATTAAGGGGAAGGTAATAATGTCTGGGGAAGGATGGGGGGGGTGGAGCGACGTGTAAAAAAGAACACACAGACTCCGCATTGGGCAGACTTGATACACTATATGACCTTCATCTGCTGGCAAATTCATACATTATACTGGGTATGAACCCATGTCCTGGTCTGGTACACCCCTTAGTACTGCCTGCAGTGCCAGTACTGGGTATATGCCCTCTTGGTCTGGTCTGGAACACCTCCAGTACTACAATGCCATGTCAGCACTGAGTATGAGCCCAAGTCTTTGTCCAGGACACTCCCAATAATGTACTGCATTGTCAGGACTGGGTAGGAGTACAGGTCTGTCCTAGGACAACACCCAAGTACTACGCTGAAGTGTCAGTGTTGGGTATGTAACAAAGCACTAACCTGGGAAACGCCTGGCTCTGCACTGTAGTGTCAGCACTGAGTATAAGCAGTAGTAGTGGTAGGCTTTATTTATATTTTGGCACCCAATCCAGGAGGCTCTGGGCATCATTACTGATAAAAGTAAGGTTAAGGCAACATCAATGACACAATTACATCAGTGAAAGCCATAATATAGCTAAAATCAAATTTAAAAACTATCAAAGAATGTCTTATTAAAAAGTGCAAGTGCTGATCTGGGACACTCCACATACAGCACTGCAGTGCTATCATTGGGTATGCGCCAAGGTCCAGTCTGGGACAACCCCCCCCCCCAACTAATGCACTGAAGTGTAAGTGTTGGGTATGAGACCATGTACTGGTGTGCAATACCTCTGGTACTGCACTGCAGCGTCAACACTGGGTATTAGCTCATGTCCTGATCTGGGAAACTACCTGTACAACAGTGCAGTGCTACCACTGGGTATGTGCTGCGGTCTGGTCTGGGATAATACCTGTACAGCAGTGCAGTACCAGCACTGGGTATGTGCCCAAGTCCTGATCTGGGACACTACCTGTACAACAGTGCAGTGCTACCACTGGGTATGTGCTGAGGTCTGGTCTGGGACAATACCTGTACAGCAGTGCAGTACCAGCACTGGGTAAGTGCCCAAGTCCTGATCTGGGACACTACCCATACAGCAGTACAGTACCAGCACTGGGTAAGTGCCCAAGTCCTGATCTGGGACAATACCTGTACAACAGCACAGTGCCAGCACTGGGTATGTGCCCAAGTCCTGATCTGGGAGACTACCCATACAGCAGTACAGTACCAGCACTGGGTATGTGCCCAAGTCCTGATCTGGGACACTACCTGTACAACAGTACAGTACCAGCACTGGGTATGTGCCCAAGTCCTGATCTGGGACACTACCCGTACAGCAGTACAGTACCAGCACTGGGTATGTGCCCAAGTCCTGATCTGGGACACTATCTGTACAACAGTACAGTACCAGCACTGGGTATGTGCCCAAGTCCTGATCTGGGACACTACCTGTACAACAGTGCAGTGCCAGCACTGGGTATGTGCCCAAGTCCTGATCTGGGACACTACCCGTATAACGGTACAGTACCAGCACTGGGTACGTGCCCAAGTCCTGATCTGGGACACTACCCGTACAAAAGTGCAGTGCCAGTACTGGGTATGTGCCCAAGTCCTGATCTGGGACACTACCCATACAACAGTGCAGTGCCAGCACTGGGTATGTGCCCAAGTCCTGATCTGGGACACTACCCGTACAACCGTACAGTGCCAGTATTGGGTATGTGTCCAAGTCCTGATCTGGGACAATACCCGTACAACAGTACAGTACCAGCACTGGGTATGTGCCCAAGTCCTGATCTGGGACAATACCCGTACAACAGTACAGTGCCAGCACTGGGTATGTGCCCAAGTCCTGGTCTGGGACATTACCTGTACAACAGTACAGTGCCAGCACTGGGTATGTGCCCAAGTCCTGGTCTGGGACACTACCTGTACAATAGTACAGTGCCAGCACTGGGTATGTGCCCAAGTCCTGATCTGGGACAATACCTGTACAGCAGTATAGTGCCAGTATTGGGTACGTGTCCAAGTCCTGATCTGGGACACTACCTGTACAACCGTACAGTGCCAGTATTGGGTACGTGTCCAAGTCCTGATCTGGGACACTACCTGTACAACCGTACAGTGCCAGTATTGGGTATGTGTCCAAGTCCTGATCTGGGACAATACCTGTACAACAGTACAGTACCGGCACTGGGTATGTGTCCAAGTCCTGATCTGGGACAATACCTGTACAACAGTACAGTGCCGGTATTGGGTATGTGTCCAAGTCCTGATCTGGGACAATACCTGTACAACAGCACAGTGCCAGCATTGGGTATGTGCCCAAGTCCTGATCTGGGACACTATCTGTACAACAGTACAGTGCCAGTATTAGGTATGTGTCTAAGTCCTGATCTGGGACAATACCTGTACAACAGTGCAGTGCCAGTATTGGGTATGTGTCCAAGTCCTGATCTGGGACACTACCCATACAGCAGTACAGTACCAGCATTGGGTAAGTGCCCAAGTCCTGGTCTGGGACACTATCTGTACAACAGTACAGTGCCAGCACTGGGTATGTGCCCAAGTCATGACCTGGGACACTACCTGTACAACAGTACAGTACCAGCACTGGGTATGTGTCCAAGTCCTGATCTGAGACAATACCTGTACAACAGTACAGTACCAGCACTGGGTATGTGCCCAAGTCCTGATCTGGGACACTACCCGTACAGCAGTACAGTGCCAGCACTGGGTAAGTGCCCAAGTCCTGGTTTGGAACACCACACAGTCGGTGCTCCAGATAAGGTGAGTACCAGCCTATTTTACTCACTATTTCTATCAAAATAATCTTCATCCTCACACCTAAAAATGCTCCATACCCAGCAAAAGTGCACATCATAACACTATTATTGTTCAAAAAGGAGCATTTTTCTTTAAGGTTTGAAGCACTTACTCACCAGAGTTTCATTTTACTCATGTAATTTAAAAACGGGGAGTACATTACTCAAGCCTGGCAAAATTATCTAAAGCACTGCCCCCAGTACTGCACTGCACTCTCAGCACTGGATATGTGCCCAGGTTCTGTTCTGGTATACTCCCTAGTACAGCACTGTAGTATCTGTATTAGGAATGAGCTCAGGTACAGTCTGCAACACCCCTCAGCCCAACACTGCAGTGTCAACATTGGTATCAGTCCATGCTCTGGTTTGGGGACCCCCCCCCATACTGAAATGTAGTGCCAGCATTGGGTATGACTTTAGGTTTGGTCTGGGACACTCTCAGGCACTTTACTGCAGTGTCCAAACTGAATAGTAGCCCAGGACCTCATCCGGGGCACAGCCAGTACTGCACTGTAGTGTCAGCATTGGGTATGAATCCATGTCCTGGTCTGGGGCTGTCCCCGGCACTGCACTACAGCGTCAGCAATGGGTGTGAATCCATGTCCTGGTCTGGGACTGTCCCCGGCACTGCAATACAGCGTCAGCAATGGGTATGAATCCATGTCCTGGTCTGAGGCTGTCCCCGGCACTGCACTACAGCATCAGCAATGGGTATGAATCCATGTCCTGGTCTGGGGCTGTCCCCGGCACTGCACTACAGAGTCAGCAATGGGTATGAATCCAGCTGCTGATCTGGGACACTCCCCAGCACTGCAGTGTACTGTCAGCACTGGGTATGAATCCATCTGCTGATCTGGGACACTCCCCAGCACTGCAGTGTAGTGTCAGCACTGGGTATGAATCCATGTCACGATCTGGGGCAATCCCCAGAACTGCACTGTAGTGTCAGCACTGGGTATTAATCCATGTCATGATCTGGGGCAATCCCCAGTACTGCAGTGTAATGTTAGCATTGGGTATGAATCCATGTCATGATGTGAGGCAATCCCCAGCACTGCACTGTAGTGTCAGAACTGGGTATGAATCCAATCCCTAGTCTGTGGTAGCCCCCCCGTACTACACTGTAGTGTCAGCATTGGGTATGAATCCATATTCTGGTATGGGGCAGTCCTCAGCACTGCACTGTAGTGAGAGCATTGGGTATGAATCCATGTCATGATCTGGGGTACTCCCCAACACTGCACTGTAGTGTCAGAATTGAGTATGAATCCATGTCCTGCTCTGGGGCACTCCACTGCATGGCACTGCAGTGCCAGCATTGGTATGAATCCATGTCATGATCTGGGACAATCCCCAGTACTGCAGTGTAGTGTCAGCACTGGGTATGAATCCATGTCATGATCTGGGCACTCCCAGCACTGCACTGTAGTGTCAGAATTTGGTATGAATCCAACCCCTAGTCTGAGTAGTCCCCAGTACTACACTGCAGTGTCAGTATTGGGTATGAATCCATATTCTGGTATGGGGCAGTCCCCAGCACTGCATTGTAGAGTCAGCATTGGGTATGAATCCATGCCATGATCTGGGACACTTCCCAGCACTACACTGCAGTGCCAGCATTGAGTATGAATCCATGTCATGATCTGGGACAATCCACAGTACTGCAGTGTAGTGTCAGCACTGGGTATGAATCCGGTCATGATCTGGGGCACTCCCCAGCACTGCACTGTAGTGTCAGAATTTGGTATGAATCCAACCCCTAGTCTGAGTAGTCCCCAGTACTACACTGCAGTGTCAGTATTGGGTATGAATCCATATTCTGGTATGGGGCAGTCCCCAGCACTGCATTGTAGAGTCAGCATTGGGTATGAATCCATGCCATGATCTGGGACACTTCCCAGCACTACACTGCAGTGCCAGCATTGGGTATGAATCCATGTCATGATGTGAGGCAATCCCCAGCACTGCACTGTAGTGTCAGAACTGGGTATGAATCCAATCCCTAGTCTGCGGTAGCCCCCCCGTACTACACTGTAGTGTCAGCATTGGGTATGAATCCATATTCTGGTATGGGGCAGTCCTCAGCACTGCACTGTAGTGAGAGCATTGGGTATGAATCCATGTCATGATCTGGGGTACTCCCCAACACTGCACTGTAGTGTCAGAATTGAGTATGAATCCATGTCCTGCTCTGGGGCACTCCACTGCATGGCACTGCAGTGCCAGCATTGGGTATGAATCCATGTCATGATCTGGGACAATCCCCAGTACTGCAGTGTAGTGTCAGCACTGGGTATGAATCCATGTCATGATCTGGGGCACTCCCCAGCACTGCACTGTAGTGTCAGAATTTGGTATGAATCCAACCCCTAGTCTGAGTAGTCCCCAGTACTACACTGCAGTGTCAGTATTGGGTATGAATCCATATTCTGGTATGGGGCAGTCCCCAGCACTGCATTGTAGAGTCAGCATTGGGTATGAATCCATGCCATGATCTGGGACACTTCCCAGCACTACACTGCAGTGCCAGCATTGGGTATGAATTCATGTCATGATCTGGGACAATCCACAGTACTGCAGTGTAGTGTCAGCACTGGGTATGAATCCACGTCATGATCTGGGGCACTCCCCAGCACTGCACTGTAGTGTCAGAATTTGGTATGAATCCAACCCCTAGTCTGAGTAGTCCCCAGTACTACACTGCAGTGTCAGTATTGGGTATGAATCCATATTCTGGTATGGGGCAGTCCCCAGCACTGCATTGTAGAGTCAGCATTGGGTATGAATCCATGCCATGATCTGGGACACTTCCCAGCACTGCACTGTAGTGTCAGCATTGGGTATGAATCCGTGTCATGATCTGGGGCACTCCCGAGCACTGCACTGTAGTGTCAGCACTGGGTATGAATCCATGTCCTACTCTGGGGCACTCCCCAGCACTGCACTGTAGTGTCAGCACTGGGTATGAATCCATGTCATGATCTGGGACACTCCCCAGCACTGCACTGTAGTGTCAGCACTGGGTATGAATCCATGTCCTGCTCTGGGGCACTCCCCAGCACTGCACTGTAGTGTCAGCACTGGGTATGAATCCATGTCCTGCTCTAGGCACTCCCAGCACTGCACTGTAGTGTCAGCACTGGGTATGAATCCATGTCCTGCTCTGGGGCACTCCCCAGCACTGCACTGTAGTGTCAGCACTGGGTATGAATCCATGTCCTGCTCTGGGGCACTCCCCAGCACTGCACTGTAGTGTCAGCACTGGGTATGAATCCATGTCCTGCTCTGGGGCACTCCCCACCACTGCACTGTGGTGTCAGCACTGGGTATGAATCCATGTCATGATGTGGGGCACTCCCCAGCACTGCACTGTCAAGAATCAGCATTTCTTTATTCATTTATTATTTATTTGTTTTTTGTTAACCACGTAAGTATGCTAGACAGTTGCAGGCCTATTTTCAGGTATGAGCCTGGAGAGTAGCAAAGAAGGCATAGTTATAAACACATCATAGAAATATGGAATTTGTCAGCAGATAAAAGTACCGCATGGCCCACCCAGTCTGCCCATTTTTTCCCTGCCTATACTGTCACTGTAGATCCTACTTGATCTCAGGTTACTCCTCCCTTTCCTATTAAGATTCCTCTATGCCTATTCCATGCATGCCTGAAGCCCACAGTCCCCCCCCCAACCACCTCTGCCTGTGTTCCAGGAGTCCACCGTTTCAGTGAAGTACTTCCTCACTTCACTCCTAAATAGCCCCCTTCCATCTTCTTTACATGCCCCCTTGTTCTTCTGCACCTTTTCCTCTCAAAAATATTCCTCTCCTCTCCTCTACTTTATTCACCCCTGTTAAGTATTTATAGGTCTCTATCATGTCCTCCCCTCCCTTCTTCCAGGGTGTACACAGTAAGATCCCATCTCTCAGTTTTTCCTTAAAGGCCTTATAATATAGCCCCTGTACCATTTTAGTTGCCCTCGTCTGGACAGCCTCTACCTGTCCCTGTCCTTCCTAAGATGTGGGCTCCAGAACTGGGCACAGTACGCCAGGTGAGGTCTCACCAACAATCGATACAGTGGCACCACCACCTCTCTCTCCTTCTGCTGGTGAGACCCCTCCCTATGCACTCCAGCATCCCGCTGGCACTGCCTTGTCGCACTGCCTCAGCACCTAGAGGTCATCAGAAATGATTACCCCATTATTGCTTTCCTGTATAGTGACTGTCAATACCTCATCCCCAGCCGGCCTGGTGACGCTGAGGCGCTAGATGCCACACCTCGCGCCACACCTGCGACCCGGGTTCGGGAACAAGCCCTGGCCGTCGCGGGTTGGCAGGGAAGAGAGAGGATTGAGTGTCCGGAGAACTGCTCTCCTCTCTCTAGGGAGGGTTTGGGGGCCTGCTCAGCTGCCTAGTGGCTCCCGGTGGAGACCAGGGGTACTACAGGCAAGTCAGCCATACGTAAGAGTGGAGGGAGTGTGGCAGACTTCAGCAGGGCAGCTGTGCGTGACGTCATTGCACGCCACACTCCCTGGGGCAACCACCAAGGGAAAAAAGCCCTTCCTGTGTTTATGAAGATAATAGGGGCTCCAGGGGCAGGATGTACATCCCAACGCCGGCCCACTTCCTCGGGTGGTCTCCTGGCAATCCCGTTGAACAGGTAGGCTCTCTCTAATTTCAGACAGGCCGCTAGGGGAGAGTGGGCCTGGCCCAGGGGGTGATCCATGGTGCTAGGATCTACCTGGTCAAGGGGGGAGTTCACAGAGTCTAGGGTTCAGGCAGGGAGTAGCAGTCTAGTCACGTGAGCAGCCTGAAAGGATGACCAGCATAAGGGGAAGTATAAATAGATTTAAAAAAAAACCCTCATCCCCCATTTTATACACCGGCTTGGGGTTTCTGTGGCCTAGATGCATGATTTTGCACTTTTTCGTACTGAAGCCCAGCTGCCAAATCCTTGACCACTCTTAAGGTTCTCTCATATCTCTACTCATTCTCTCCACCCCCTTCAGAGTAGCTACCCTATTACAGCTTTTGGTGTCATCTGCAAAGAAGAATGCCTTCCATTCCAGCTCTTCTGCAATGTCACTTATAAAGATGATGAAAATAGCTGGCCCCAATTCTGAGCCCTGAGGTACCCCATAGGTCACTGTCCCCTCATTACTGTGAGCGCTGTTTACCACCATCCTCTGTCACCTATCCATCAACCAATTCCATACCCAGTTAACCATTTTGGGTCCTACCCCCAAACTGTTCATTTTTCTTATAAGCCTCTTATGTGGCATGGTGTTGAAGACCTTGCTTAAGTCTAAGTAGGTCACATCCACCACCCCACCCTGATCTATTTCTCTGGTCACCCAGTCAATGAAATCCATCAGATTCGTTTGACATGACCTCCCTCCATGAATCTGTACCGCTGCTGCTTCAGGCCTTGTAACCTGCTGGATTCAAGATACTTCACTAACTTTAAGTTCCCCACCATGGACATTAGACTGACCAGCCTCACCTCTGCTGCCGCTTTTATGAAGTGGAACTAGATCTGCCCTCCTCCAGTCCACGGGAACCGCTCCTGCTTCCAGTGAGTGTTTGAACAGGGCTGTCAGCGATGCAGCCAGTACCTCACTGAGTTCCCCATCACCTTTGTGTGTACCCCAACACCTTTGTGTGTACCCCAACACATTTGTGTGTACCCCAACACCTTTGTGTGCACCCCAACTGGCTCCATAGCCTTACCCACTTTCAGATTTGCATGTCCTCTCAGGACTCTCCTCAATGAATGGACCTGTGTCTATACTTCCCTGTTTCCAGTGTGCCTGCTGCATTTAGGGGGTCCAACCCCCTCTCCCTCTGCTGTGAAGACTGACCTAATGTATGTTCTGGATAAGTAAGCAATTTAGTCCACTGTTCTTTCACCCCCATCTAGGCAATCCTCCCTCCCTCCCTCCCTGCTAGGTTGTCTCTCAGATATTCACCCATTTTTTTAAAATCTGACCTCCTGAAATCCAGGACCCTCATCCATTAGCAGTTTGCCTCTGCTGTTGTCCTTATGTTAAACCACACTGTATGGTGATCGCTGGTCCCCAGGTGGTCTCCAACCTTGCCATCTGCAACACTGACCTGCTACCAAGCACCAGGTCCAGTATTGCCCCATCATGAGTGGGCTCTCTGACTAGTTTCCTGAGAAATGCCCGCTGCAGAGAGTCTAGGATGGCCCGATTCCAAGGGAAGGCTGCAGCTGGTAGGCTCCAATATACATCTGTCAGACTGATGTCCCCCACCAGTAGCACCACCCTTTTTCTATCATTATGCTGATAGCTTCCTCCATTATCTGATCCAGTTCTCCCCCCTGTGTTGGTGGTCTGCATTATCACCAGAGTGCAAATAGTGGCTCCAGCTTCTGTCTCCAGGGTGACCCAACGCACATCCGCTCCAACACCTCCTTTCCCACCTGGCTCCCCTGCATTTCTGTTGCTCTGATACCCTCCCTCATATAAAGCACAACCCCCTCCACACGTCCTCCCCTCCCAACCCTCCCTGAACTGATGTTAACTGTATACATTGTTATGGTACTTGTTTATTACTACTGTGCCATATATATTGTATGATTTTTTTCTATATTTTTCTTTGTGCTCCTCTGGAAGGCTGGCAGGCTGGGCAGCTGTATCAGCCCATTGATTTTGGTACTGTGGCCATCCTAAGACTTCTGACCCTTGATCCTCTGAGCCCTTGGGCAAGCTGTCAGTACCAGCTAAGGGGCTTCATTAAGCCCCAACTCCCAGTTTTTCCACTGATTTTCTCCCCTTGTTCCCCAGAGCCCCAGACAAGGTTGAGCATTCACGTGGTGTGCACACAAACCTTGGCCCAAGTTGACTCCGCTCCTCCCACCACTGACCTGGCGCCTAGCTCCCCTCCAATGCCCACACCACCACCATGCCATCACATGGTGGTGGTCAAAGGTTGGGACTGCCAACCTCCCAATCTGGGAGAGAGCTTCCTGGCAGCTGCTCGATCCTCTCTCAGTCCTCATAGAAACATAGACTTTGACGGCAGATAAGGACCACTTGGCCCACCCAGTCTGCCCATTTCCCTACCTATTGGATAAGCTGCAGAGTCTAGTTAACCAACAGCCTACTTCCTGCAACCCCCCACTATAATTGCCTTATGTCTGTCCCATGCATGTTTGAATTCCCCCACTGTTTTAGACCCCACAACCTCTCCAGGAAGGTGGTTCCATGTGCCACCACCTCTCCGTGAAAAAATGTTCTCCACATTACCCCTGAGCCGTCCCCTCTAACTTTAAATTGTGCCTCTTGTTCTTACACATCTCTTTTTCTGAAAGATGCCACCCTCCTGGACTTTGTTGATTCCCTTGAGGTATTTAAAGTTTCTATCATGTCCCCCCATCCCTCCTTTCATCAAGGGTATACATATTAAGCTCTCTCAGTCTCTCTTCATATGGTTTCTGATGTAGACCCTGCACCATTTTAGTTGCCCTCCTCTGGACTGCTTCCATCCTGTCCATGTCGTTGTGTAGATGAGGTCTCCAAAACTGCACGCAGTACTCCAGATGGAGTCTCACCAACTGTCTGTATAGAGGGATAACCACGTCCCTTTTTCTACTTGTGATGCCCCTCCCTATGCATCCCAGTATCCCCCTGGCTCTCCTTACAGACTTCTCACATTGCTTACCCACCTTTAGGTCATCTGATATGACTACACCCAGATCTCTTTCCATTATTGCTGTCGTTAGTACCTCCCCTGCTATTGTGTACTCTTCTCCTGGATTTTTATTTCCCAGGTGCATTACTTTGCACTTCTTTGCGTTGAATCTAAGTTGCCATATGTCTAACCATTCCTCCAACCTTGCCAAGTCCCTTCTCATCCTTTCTACCATGGCTGACCCCCAGTGACCTGTACTTGTTGCCGAATATGGCTTGTTGGTGTGGCAGGAAGGTGTGATGCCTCAGCCCTCCACGCCCCTGGGCCAGCTTACACATTGTAAGTTTATTGTTCATCTGGTATTGTTTATTCCCCTTCCTCTATCCCCCCTCTGGAAACGAGCTGTTTATAGCTCAGTATGTCTTTTCTGGTGAAACTTTTGAAATAAATAACTACATGAATAAATAACAACAAAAAAACTGTGTGAAGCCGGGTATGGCCATATTCCAGTTGTGGTTCTCTGTGGATGATTCAGTAATGGCCACACGATCCAGGTTTGCCTCCGCAATGAGGGCCTCCCGGTCTGGAATTTTATTTCCAAGACTTCTCACATTTACAGACGTGGCCCTTCACACCTTATTCCCACTCTGCCTGCAACCCCCCTTGTGCCCCACCTAATTTTCCCCTCTTTTTTAAAAATTTCTATTCCCATTCCTGTTGTCCCCTACTAATCTGCTGCTTCCTTTAACCTGGTCCTAGTTGAGTTTCCTGTCTTCAGGTCCTCCCTCCTTACTGCGTCAGTCTACTGAGGGGAGGGGGCAGTTTCAGTCTTCCTTTGTCTTTCTGCCATCCTTCTCAGCTAGTTTAAATATTCATAAAAGTAACATTTAAACTGTCCACTAAGGACTGCAGATCCCCTCCCAGACAGAAGCAGGCCACAACCAATCCAGGAGTGGTGACACAGTAAACTAACTCTTGTTATGGAGAGATGCAGCCTCTTTTACTGTTTACTATTCTTGTCTTGGTACTATGAATGAATATCTGTATTCTGTGCATCTTCTATAAAGAGGAGATGCAATGTATGCAATGATTTGGATTGCAGCATAGAGTTTGCACAATTAATTTGCGTTATGCTTTTAACGGAAATTTTATTTTATATTTGTATACTGTTGTAAAGTCCAAAACTTTTATGTCTTGGAAGAACAATAAATATATTTGACTTTGACCATCACCTCTGTATAGACCCACATGCCCCAAGGCTGGTCCCCAGTTCCCAGTGAAGCTGAACCCCTCCTTTCTGCACCATTCCTTCAACCATGAGTTGAAGCTCCTGGTGCAGCGTACCCTATCCCTCAGTCATAGACAGGTAGCACCTCGGTGAATGCCACCATGACCGCTAGTTGCCTTAGGCCCCTTCCCAATTCTCTGAACTCTTCCCACACAATCACATCCACATGCCCTGCTGGATTATTAGTCCCCAGATGGACAATGACATCCAGCTCCCCCCCATACTCTACCGCCCTAGCAATCCTTAGGATCCCCTGTCCATCCCTCCAAGCCATGGCACCAGGTATACACCTAACCTCCCTCTCTCCCCCCCCTCCTGTTCCCAAATCTACACCCTAACAACCAAGTCCTCCACCATAAGCTGATTTCTCCTCTGCTGGGGTCCTTGACCATCCACCTTGGGTCCTCCCCTTCGTAGAACCCCCAAATCCTCCCTTGCCACTATTTCAGGTGCCTCCTTTCTGTAGTCCCACCCTGCCTGAAAGGTGAAGGAATTCTGTAGTGGCATAGGCTGAGGAATGAATGCCTCTCCTGCCACCCCCACCCTCCTGAAGCCCACCATGATCCAGCTGGTACTCATTTTACTAGGCAACTTCTGGGGCAATGGCAGTAAACTTGGTGGCCACTGGGTGGGGCAAGAGGTCCTCTGGATCCTAGCTAGCTCAGCCAGGGCACCAGTGACCTCCTCCCTCAACCCAGAGAGGTGCACACAGAATGTCTCTTGGAATACTGCAGCTCTGCATCCACTGCACTGCACCGCATTCATAGTTGACTTCATGTATCACTACCTACTGATTTCAGATGCACCTTGCCCCTGTTGTCCCATTCCTGTATCTGTTCCTTTCCCACCTATACACTCTGTCAGTATTACTTTATCACCCTATCCCAGACACGGTATTACTTGCTTTCCTCTTTACTCCCTTGCAGTCTCTGGATATATCTCACCCTACATCCCTCTGCCTCTTTATTACTTTCTTTTAAATAACCCTGCCATTTTACCTCTTCCTGATCAGTTACTGCACCTTATCCTTGATAGGTGTCTCCTGTACTCTCACCTGTAGCAGCTACCTGCTTATTTCTTTGTCCGCAGATGCTCCTTGCCCCACCATCTGTATCTGCCTAAACAGGCAACAGTAAGTTAAAAGGTACCCTGCCATCTCTTGTTCATTTAGCAGAGTGCCCTGCTTACTTGCAGTCATCTGCAGGTGCCTGACAACACCTAAGACACCAGTCACCTGTTCTACTCCTGTTGTGTTCCAATTACGCTCTAGGACATGAGTGTGATGGGACATGCTGGGAGGGAATCCTTTTATAGTGCTCTTGTAAGAAAGCTAAGGAAGACTAAATGCAGACAACTGCTTCACTTCTGCCTAAGCCACATACCCCAAGTAACAGCTATACCCACACAGCTAACTGCAGGACTGATTGTCAGCTGCCTTCCCCTAACTCAGACCAACACACTGCTAACTACTGTGTTTTTTATACCCTAATTGAAGGTCCCAATTTACCTTGCTAAATTCTAACAAATTATCGATTTATCCCAGCCTAGCCCAGGGGCGTAGTTAGCTTTTATTTTACAGGGGGGGACAAAGACTGGTAAAAGTCCTGCTTTTCCGAGTAAATCCCAAATCAATAGGCATGGGGTCAGGCCCCAGAAGCTGTCAGGTTTTTGATGCATTCTGGTGCATTATAAGGGTCATTTTGGTACTTTTTTGCTGCTTTTAAAGTCTTGTTTGACTTGTTACAAAACAACCACTATCCCTATCAAAATAACTAGCTCTTTATTTTCTTTATAAAAAATGTCAAATCTAAAGCAACTTCTTGATCAGTATCAAGGAGCTGAAACTGCAAACGACTCTTATCCAGAAAAATTAGCCATAAAATGTTCACATTGGGAACCATACTTCACACAGAGTTTATAAATGCTGTTAAAAATAAAATACAGTATAAAGGAAGTGACCACTCTGAAGATAAAATATGCTACCACCTTTTATAACTTTATTTGTCAATTGCTGTCTCTGTTGTCTCAAGTTAAATTATGGCTACTTGTTAGCCAGAGTAAAAGAGAGCCCTATGTAGCAGCAACCAAACAGTCCCCGACCACTGACCACGGCTGCTTGGCTAAAAACTAATTTTGCAATATAAATAATACATACAGCGTTCGTAATGAAGGTCAGAGGCCACTCCAAGTAAATGCTAGCACTGACCTCTGGTCTTTATCATGACTATATATTTATCATTATTGTGTTATACAGATCATACTAATATGGTACAGCAACTGCTACAGCCCAGAATCCATGCCATCCAGACCCATGCAAACCATAGAGAAAAATGTAACCCCCCCCCCCAAAGTGTGAGGTAGTACAAGCTGGTATTCCACACCTCAAGTACTGGTCCCTCAAAGGAGGTAGCAAGACAGGGTTTGTTCTTAATGTCTTTTAGGGTACAATACAACCAAATGGAACATGAAACCTCCTAACACTTTGTCCAGAGATTACCAAATAAGCAAACACATGAACTTAAACAAATGCAAATCTCTCATAAAGGACACAATATTTATTCAGTGCAACGCAACCTTGTTTCACTTATTCTCCTGTTAATATTTTAAACCATTAATTATTTCCAACATTGGAGGCTGAATACCTATTGGGGGGGTTAACTCTACCCATGGGGTTGAAATTTCCAGTAGCGGTGGTACTGTAGCTTGGTTTGTAATTGACAGTATCACTCACACATTTTCTGAGAGGCCTGTATTACTGTGTCCTTCCCTGTGACAGAATGTGTGAATTTATGAAACTTCTTTTATCACACATTTTATCACAAGGTATGGACACAGTAATATAGTGGGTGTTCTGCTGACCTATCTGACCTTTGGCTCAGCCTCAGCCTTAAGACACACTGTGTCCCGACGGGCATCTCTCACACTGTACCCCCCTTCTGTCTCCACATATTGCTTTAGCTCACTTCTCTGCTCTCTCCCTCCCATCCTGTTCTCTCCATTCTGCTGCCTTCCACAGCTTTTAAATCTGTGTGCGTTATGACCCAGTGAAAGCAGCTAAACTAAGAGGTACAAATGAACAGCTGCTATGTATTTCCTCCTGCAATGGATGGCACTATTTCCACCTCATTTTCATGTGGTAGGGTTTTGCTAAGATTCAGTCTTAGTGGCTTTGATGGTTTATGAATGGTGATACTTGTCACAAACCCACTCAGCAAGTCAGCCCTCTACTTCCAAAGTGCCAACCTCTGAGTGCAGTCTTGTGAACAGTTAACAGAAACAGGGTAACCCTCCTGTCTGTTTTGTGGGTTTGAATCAACTTTGGTCTCAGTTCTGGAGGGATTCAAACTGTGAACCTCTTGCTAGCACACCCAATGCACAGGCTCAGATAATTCTGTCTTTGGGAGGGCCAGATATATTTGCCTATGGGCACCTAACCAGGTGTACAAAATGAACCCTTAAAACTCTAATAAAGACCTCAGATTACTCTTACCTTTTTTCCAGTTTGGTATCACCATTAAAGCTTATGCACAGTGTCTGCTTTAACCACATATAATTCACTTGTTAAAGAAAAGAAATTCAAAGACAGACCAATTCAACTCTAAAAATAGAGTTTTACTAAAATAGATAAAAGTAAGTAAAACATAAAATACAGAACAATATATCACAAGAACCATGCAATCTTTTAAAATAACAAGGTTTTAACAGTGCAATTTCTACTACAGTACTTAGATTTTGTCTCTCTCTACCTGTATACTTGCTTAAAGTGCTCAATAATGTTTCTTTGTCAGAGTGTAGATAAAAATGTCTCTGAAGGAAAACAGAATACTCTTTAAAAAACTGTCCTTGCCAACCCCTTTGTGTGAGGTCACCTAGATCCTCCTCTGTTTATTAAAAATCATACACCCAAGAAGTTTTATCATTTTAGAAGGAAAGTTAATTAAGGTTACATCAGCAGAAACTCCTTTCCCGATGTGACTTCCCCAATCAAGTCTGTAAATTTCTTTTAATCTATGAGCAGTATCCCTTCTCACACAGACATCAAAGGATTTATGATTTCGCATCAGTGTGCTAAACCTGGTTTTCCTCCTCGAAACATCATAAAAGGGATAATGATTTCCCTCTTAGCAGTTAAAGCTATATTTAGCTTAGAAAAACAGGAGATTCTTGATTAAGGCTTGTTCTAGTCTGTAATAAGCTTCTGTCCTTCCAGGTAACACCTTGTATCTAAATCCTGTGTGTGTGTGTGTGTGTGTGTGATCTCACATGCTGTCTCAGTATCTCTCATGAGAGACAGTCCATAACACATTTTTGTATTACAAAAAATCACAGTGCACTCAGAACTTTCTGTCCATGTGTCACAATCCTCCCCACCTACACTGAATTTGGGGGCTCTATCCCCAGCATTTGATGAGCTTCCCAAATCAGTTCACTCCTCATACACGCGAGACAGACCATCTGAGCTCTGGTTTCTGGCTCCAGCTCTATATACGACTGTCATATTGTACCCTTGCAAAGCAAGACTCCATCTTAGCAACCTACCATTGTACTTTCCCATCTGCGTCAGCCAAACCAGGGGGTTGTGGTCAGTCTGCACCACAAAATGCTACCCATATAAGTATGGCTCTAATTTCTTTAGGGTCCACACTTTGGCAAGACACTCTTTTTTCACAGTGGAGTATGCCTGCTCCCTGGGAAATAACTTCCTACTCAGGTACACTACTGGGTGATCTGTCCTTTGGCTGGATGTCTGACTCAGTAGTGCCCCAATACCCATGTCTGAGGCATCCGTCTGAACTATAAAGAGTTTGCTATAGTCAGGAGTTGTCAAAACAGGAGCACTGCACAGTGCCTCCTTTAGTTTGGAAAAGGCTTCCTCACAGGATGGGCCCCAGGTAAATTTCTTGGGCATCCTTTTCTTTGTCAGGTCAGATAGGGGAGCAGCCTGGGCACTGTAATTGGGTACACATTTTCTATAGTACCCTGCTGTCCTGAGAAAACTCCTGACCTGCTTCTGTGTTTCTGGTCTAGGCCACACCTGGATTACCTCTATTTTTATCTGGATAGGCCGGAGCTGTCCCTGTCTACCACATGTCTGAGAAATGCCACTTCCCCCATGGCCACCTGGCACTTCTTGGCTTTGACAGTGAGCCCGGCCCTCTGTATTCTGTCCAGCACTTCCCTAAGGTGGGATAGGTGTTCCTCCCAGCTGGCATTAAAGATGGCAGTGTCATCCAGGTACGGCACGGCGTACTCCTCTGCACCATTTAACACCTGGTTCACCAACCTTTGGAAAGTGGCAGGAGCATTCTTCATTCCAAAAGGCATTACTTTAAACTCAAATAAGCCTATCGGAGTCATGAAGGCTGACTTCTCCCTAGCTCTGTCTGTCAACTCTACCTGCCAATACCCCTTCATCAGGTCAATGGTCGTAAGGTAGGTCACCCCTCCCAACTTGTACAGGAGTTCATCCGTCTGGGGCATCGGGTGGGCAACTGACTTCAGGATGACATACAGTCCACGATAGTCCACACAGAAATGAGTAGAGCCATCTGGCTTATGCACAAGGACTATGGGTAAGGCCCAGGGACTGTGGGATCTCTGGATTACCCCTAAATCCAGCATCTCCTCCACTTCCCTCCTAATGTTCTTTTGGACAGCCTCTGACACCCACTATGCTGTCCGCCGTATGGGCGTCTGTGTCTCTGTCTCCACATTGTGCACCGCTAAGGTGGTTAGTCCAGGCTTGGCACTAAATAATGGGGCAAAGTCTGCTACAGCCTCCCTTACTTTCTGGATCTGGTCTGGGGTCAGCTGGGGAGACAATTTTACTGCCTCTACAGAGGACTCCTGCTTACTTTCTTCCAGCAAGTCCAGAAGGGGGGTCTCCTTCGTCCATCCCCTTGCCATGACTACCCACTGCAAACACCATGTCAGCCCTATTTGCATATGGCTTCATAATGTTGACATGGTACATGCTTTCTGTCTGTCTTCAGTCAGGTAACTCCACAATATAGTTCACGTCATTTACCTTCCTAACGGTCCTGCCCACTCAGCCTACAGCTTGTCTTTCTGGACCGGAATAAGGACGATGACTTCCTGACCCACCATGTACGAGCGAGCTCTGGCTCTGTGGTTGTACCACACTTTTTGTTTCTGTTGGGCAGCTGCCAGGTTGCTCTGGGCTGTCCCCATAAGCTCCTTCAGCCTTTCCCTAAACCTAAGGATGTAATCCACAATGGGAGTTCCCTGGGTGGTGAGCTTGCCTTCCCAGTCCTCCCGGATCAAGTCTAGGGGCCTATGTACCCAGAGTCCATATAAGAGTTCGAAGGGGGGAAATCTTGTCGACTCTTTGGGCACCTCCCTGTATGCAAACAACAGGTGGGGAAGGTATTTTTCCCAGTCCCTCCCATGCTGTTCAGCAAACACCTGGAGCATTGACTTCAGGGTACCATTGAATCTTTCCTCAAGCCCATTGGCTTGTGGGTGATACGGTGTCGTGCATCTCTGCACCACCCCACACTTCTCCCATAAACATTTCATCAGGTCCGACATGAAGGAACCCCTTGATCGATGATAACCTCCTGCGGAAACCCAACACGGGAGAAAATCCTAAGTAAGGCATCTGCCACTTTGTCTGTCCTCAGTGAGGATAGGGCGACTGCCTCTGGGTACTGGGTGGCATAATCCACCACAGTCAGGATGAATCTCTTCCCTGAGGAGCTGTGGGTATTTAAGGGCCCCACAATAACCATTCTCACCATCTGGAATGGTTCCTCTACTATGGGCAATGGAATCAGGGCAGCTTGGGTTTTCTTGCCAGCCTTCCCTATTTCTTGGCAAGACCTGCAACACTCCTTCACCTGCTGGGTGAAGTTAGTCCAGTAGAAATTCTGGGCCAACCACTGTGTCATGCGCGTGATTTCCAGATGACCAGACAAGGGAATATCATGTGCAATCTTGAGCAACTGCTCACGATACCCCTGGGGAACGACAAGCTGCCTGCCTAGCACCCCTCACTCTGTCTGGACTGCCTGTGTATACATAAGTCCATTTTCCCAATAAACCTTATGTCTGCCATCACCTCCCTGTGCACCGTCCAAGTCTGCCCAAGCCCTCAGCTTCTTTAAACTAGGGTCACTTCTCTGAGCAGCTGCAAACCCCTCACACCTTCGCAAGGCATGGGACAGGTCCCCATCAGTCGCTAAACTAGGGTCCCTAGCACTAGCGTCAGAGCACTCAGGATCACTCAATCCCAACCCTCTGACAATGGGTCACCCCTCCCTCTTCAGAGTAACCCTCTGTAGCTGTGTGGTTACTTGCTACTGGGGAAATTTCTATCCCCTTTTTGTTAGTTTCCCCATCTGGAGACACAGGCTGGGGAAACCAGTCTCTTAGTGGTTTCCACAATGGCATCTGTGGGGTTCAGGGAACTACAATTTTCCCTTGCCACTTGGCTATGGGTAACTGCACATACCATCCCCTGTTTGAGATTGTTGCCCAGGATTACATCCACTGCTAACATTTTGGCTACTGCCACCTAGTGCACAGTTCCCCCTGTGTCACCCCAGTCTAGGAGAACACTAACCAGTGGCAATGTTTTCTCTTCACCAATGAAGTCCTGTACAGTGATGTATTTATTATGTATAAGCTGACCAGGCTCTATCATATCCACCTTTACCAAGGTCAAGGCTGCCCCTCTGCCCCTTAACCCTTGCATCTGTATACCATTCACCATGACTAGGTGCATGTGTTCCCTCATGTTCACTGGCATGCTCCCAGGGACACACAAACAACCCACTTCTTTTCTAGTACCATTCTGCGTATTAATGCTCATTCTTTTGGGACATTGTCTGGCAATATGCCCAGTTTCTTTACATAACCAACATTCACTTCTCTTTTCAGATATATCTTTTTTCTGAAACCTGGGGCTAACTGGTTTTGGTGGAGGCAGTGAGGGTTTTAGCTGCCCTAAAGGCATGCTTTTCCCTTTCTGCACTGCCACGCCCGCCCCATTCGCTCTCAGAGCAGGTCTGCTCTTGGCATAGTTCAGCAGCCTCTTGCACTGTTTTGGGATCTCGGTCCTCCAGCCAGTTTTTCAGCTCTGCTGGGCATGCCCAATAAAACTGTTCTAACAGAATCACATTTTCAATTTTATCAACAGAATTTGCCTCAATTCCTTCCCACCAACATTTTAAAAACTGACGTTATTTCATGGCTAGCTTCTCGTAGCTCATGTCAGGGCTTCTCCTGAGCTTATGGAATTTAGCTCTGTATGATTCAGCAGTTATTTCAAATTTATTTAACAGTGCAGCTTTAAGTTTGCTGTAATCATCACTGTCCTTATTGTCCATTTGACCCAATGCATCCTGAGCTTTCCCAGTAAATAGCGAGGATAGCTGGAAGCTCCAGGACTCTTTAGGAATTTGAACCTGAATACAAACTTTTTCAAAAGAATTTTAAAAAGCATCCATATCCTCCCACTCTTTAAATTCGGCTATTAATTTGGAATTCAATTTTTAACCCAGTCCTGTCATCCCAGTTAAACTCAAGCCACTTACCTGCTCTGGTGCCACTGGTTGGAGTCGTAGCTTCTCTAGTTCATGTTGTCTCTGGTGCTCCTGCTCCTCACGGTCTGCGTCTCGGCATTTTCACTCTCTCTTCTCCTCTGCAGCTCACTGGTGCTCACACTCCTCACTGTCTGCCTCTCGGTGTTCTCACTCTCTCTTCTGCAGCTCACTGTTCACACTTCACTTCTCTCTGGAACTCCAGCTCCATTCTGCACAACTCAGTTTGCAGCCTGAGTACTTCTGGATCCAGGATTCTGGTGACCTTCTGCTGCTGCTGTGGTCCTTCGCTGACAGTGGCCCTGTTGCCCTCCTCATCGGATCTGGACACTGCACTGGCTGCTAGTCCTGCCACACTCGAGGTTTGGTCCTTTTCAGTCATGGTCTGTGACTCGGTGCTCTGGGTATCTGCTACCATCAGGGCATCCACTAGGTTCTGTTTGCTGGCTTTCACCTTGAACGGGACTCCTCTGTCCCTGCACAACTGCCTTAAGTAGTCTACAGTGTGCCTGTTGTAGTTGGAAGCCATCTTCCCTAACTACTGCTACTCTGACTTGCACTTTAGGAAAAAAAATAAATTAGGTAGGAACTTGACTGTACACCAAGTGATACAGTTCTTTCTCCTTTTTAAAAAAAATAAAACTCTGCCTTTTTTTTTCTTTGCAAGTGAGCCGATGGTCTCAAGCTGACGCACTGAACAATAAAAGCTTGTAATACCAATATTGTATCCACACCGCTGCCAACCAATCAGTCACAAACCCACTCAGCAGGTCAACCCTCTACTCCCAAAGTGCCAACCTCCGAGCACAGTCTTGTGAACAGTTAACAGAAACAGGGTAGCCCTCCTGTCTGTTTTGTGGGTTCGAATCAACCTTTGTTCTCAGTTCTGGAGGGATTCAAACTGTGAACCTCTTGCTAGTGTACCCAATGCACATGCTCAGATAATTCTGTCTTCGAGGGGCCAGATATCTTTGCCTATGGGCACCTAACCAGGTGTACACAATGAGCCCTTAAAAACTCTAATAAAGACCTCAGATTACTCTTACCTTTTTTTCAGCTTGGTATCACCATTCAAGCTTATACACAGTGTCTGCTTTAACCATATATACCTTACTTGTTAAAGAAAAGAAATTCAAAGACAGACCAAGCAGGCTCTAAAAACAGAGTTTTACTAAAATAGATACAAGTATGTAAAACATACACAAAGTGGGGTAGAGGTATTGGAGAATCAGGGGAGGGGGGCCCACCTTGGATGTGAAACATCCAAGCAAGAAGGGGTGAGTGGCAGAGGGGGATAACTAGTCTAAGGAAGAGTAGACATCTGAGGTGTCTGTCTGAACTACAAAAGTTTTGCTATAGTCAAGACTTATTAAAACAGGAGCACTGCACAGTGTCTCCTTCAGTTTGGTAAAGGCTTCCTCACAGGCTGGACCCCAGGTGATTTTCTTGGGCATCTGTTTCTTTGTCAGGTCAGATAGGGGAGCAGCCACAACACTGTAATTAGGTACAAACATTCTGTAGTACCCTGCTATCCCAAGAAAACTCCTGACCTGCTTCTGAGTTTCTGGTCTGGGCCATGCCTGTATTACCTCTATTTTTATCTGGTTAGGACAGAGCTGCCCCCGGCCTACCACATGCCCGAGGTATACCACTTCTCCCATGGCCACCTGGCACTTCTCGGCTTTGACAGTGAGCCCGGCCCTCTGTATTCTTCCCAGCACTTCCCTAAGGTGTGACAGGTGTTCCTCCCAGCTGGTACTGAAGATGGCAATGCCATCCAGGTACGCCACGGTGTACTCCTCAGCACCATTTAACACCTGGTTCACCAACCTTTGGAAAGTGGCCGAGGCGTTCTTCATTCCAAAAGGCATTACTTTAAACTCAAATAAGCCTATCGGAATGATGAAGGCCGACCTCTCCCTAGCTCTGTCCGTCAATTCTACCTGCCAATACCCCTTCGTCAGGTCAATAGTCATAAGGTAGGTCGCCCCTCCCAACTTGTCCAGGAGTTCGTCCGTCCGGGGCATCACGTGGGCATCTGACTCCATGACTGCATTCAGTCCACGATAGTCTACACAGAAATGAGTCAAGCCATCTGGCTTGGGTACAAGGACTAGGGGTGAGGCCCAGGGGCTGTGGGATCTCTGGATTACCCCTAAATCCAGCATATCCTCCACTTCCCTCCTAATGTCCTTGTGGACAGCCTCTGACACCCAATATGTGGTCTGCCGTATGGGCGTCTGTGTCCCTGTCTCCACATCATGTGTTGCTAAGGGGGTTAGTCCAGGCTTGGCGCTAAACAAGGGGGCAAAGTCTGCTAAAACCTCCCTCACTTTCTGGATCTGGCCCAGGGTCAGCTGGTGAGACAATTTTACTGCCTCCACAGAGGACTCTCGCTTACTATCTTCCAGCAAGTCCAGAAGGGGGTCTCTTTCGTCCGTCCCCTCCCCATGACTACACACTGCGAACACCATGTCAGCCCTATTTGCATATGGCTTCATCATGTTGACATGGTACATCCTTCCTGTCTGTCTAACGTCAGGTAACTCCACAATGTAGTTTACGTCATTTACCTTCCTAACCACTTTGTACAGTCCTGCCCACTCAGCTTGCAGCTTGTCTTTCTGGACTGGAATAAGGACCATGACTTCCTGACCCACCATGTATGAGCGAGCTCTAGCTCTGTGTTCATACCATACCTTTTGTTTCTGCTGGGCAGCTGCCAGGTTGCTCTGGGCTGTCCCCATAAGCTCCTTCAGCCTTTCCCTAAACCTTAGGACGTAATCCTCAATGAGAGTTCCCTGGGTGGTGTGCTTGTCTTCCCAGTCCTCCCGGATCAAGTCTAGGGGCCCATGTACCCGGCGTCCATGCAAGAGCTCGAAGAGGGAAAATCCTGTTGACTCTTGGGGCACCTCCCTGTATGCGAACAACAGGTGGGGAAGATATTTCTCCTAGTCCCTCTCATGCTGTTCTACAAATGCCCGGAGCATTGACTTTAGGGTACCATTGATGCATTCCACAAGCCCATTGGCTTGTGGGTGATATGGTGTCATGCATCTCTGCACCACCCCACACTTCTTCCATAGACATTTCATTAGGTCTGACACGAAGGAACCCCCTCGATCGGTTATTAGCTTCTGTGGAAACCCAACACGGGAGAAAATCCCAAGCAAGGCATCTGCCACTTTGTCTGTCCTCAATGAGGAAAGGGTGACTGCTTCTGGGTACCGGGTGGCATAATCCACCACAGTCAGGATGAATCTCTTCCCTGAGGAGCTGGGGGAATTTGAAGGCCCCAGAATATCCATTCCCACCCTCTGGAATGGCTCCTCCACTACAGGCAATGGAATCGAGGCAGCTTGGGTTTTCTGACTCGCCTTCCCTATTTGTTGGCACCGGTGACAAGACCTGCAATACTCCTTCACCTGCTGGGTGAAGTTAGGCCAGTAGAAATTCTGGGCCAACCGCCGTGTAGTTCGTGCGATTCCCAGATGACCAGACAAGGGAATATCATGGGCAACCTTGAGCAACTGCTCATGATATCCCTGGGGAATGACAAGCTGCCTGCTTAGCATCCCTCCCTCTGTCTGTACTGCCCGTGTATACATAAGTCCATTTTCCCAATAAACCCTATGTCTTCCATCACCTCCCTGTGCACCGTCTGAGTCTGCCCAAGTCCTCAGCTTCTCTAAACTTGGGTCACTTCTCTGAGCAGCTGCGAACCCCTCACACCTTCCCAAGGCATGGGACTGGTCCCCTTCAGTCGCTAAACTAGAGTCCCTAGCACTAACATCAGGGCACTCAGGATCACTGTCAATCCCAACCCTCTGACAAGGGGTCACCCTCCCTCTTTGGAGTAACCCTCTGTAACTGGGTGGTTACTTGCTACTGGGGAAATTTCTACCCTTTTTTTATCAGTCTCCCCCTCTGGAGACACAGGCTGGGGAACCAGCCTCTCAGTATCTTCCCCAATGGCTTTTGGGGGGTTCAGGGAACTACAATTTTCCCTGGCTGCTTGGCTACGGGTAACTGCACATACCACCCCCTGCTGGAGATTGTTACCCAGGATCACAGCCACTGCTAATGTGTTAGCTACAGCCACCTGTTGCACAGTTCCCCCTGTCTCACCCCAGTCCAGGAAAACACTGGCCAATGGCAATGTTTTCTCTACACCCGCAAAGTCCTGTACAGTCACATATTTATTGGGTATAAGCTGACCAGGCTGTACCAGATCCCCTTTTACCAATGTCAGGGATGCCTCTCTGTCCCTTAACCCCTGCGTCTGTATGTCATTTACCATGACTGGGTGCATGTGTTCCCTCATGTTCACTGGCATGCTTCCAGGGACACACAAACAACCCACTTCCTTTCTGGTACTACTTTGCATATTATTGTTTGCCCTTCTTGGACACTGTCTGGCAATGGGCCCAGTTTCTTTACATAACCAACAAACATTTCTTACTTCAGAGAAATCTTTTCTTTGAAACCTGGGGCTAAGTGGTTTCGGTGGAAGCAGTGAGGGTTTTAGCTGCCCTGAAGGCGCGCTTTTCCCTTTCTGCGCTGCCACACTCGCCTCATTCGCTCTCACAGCAGGTCTGCTCTTGGCATAGTGGTCTGAGAGTTCAGCAGCCTCTTACACTGTTTTTGGATCTCAGTCCTCTAGCTAAGTTTTTAACTCTGTTGGGCACGCCCAATAAAACTGTTCTAATAAAATCACATTTTCAATTTTATCAACAGTATTTGCCTCAGTTCCTTCCCACCAACATTTTAAAAACTGACGTTGTTTCATTGCTAGCTCCTCATAGCTCATATCAGGGCTTCTCCTGAGCTTATGGAATTTAGCTCGTATGATTCAGCAGTTAATTCAAACTTTTTTAGTAGTGCTGCTTTTAACTTGCTGTAATCGTCACTGTCTTTATTATCCATGTGACCCAATGCATCCTGAGCTTTTCCGGTAAGTAGCGGGGATAGCTGGAAGCTCCAGGACTCTCTAGGAATTTTAGCCTGAATACAAACTTTTTCAAAAGAATTTAAAAAGGTGTCTATATCCTCCCCATCCTTAAACTCAGCTATTAATTTAAAGTTCAATTGTGATCATGTGCCCAAGTCCTAGTCTAGGACAACCTAACTGTATCCCAGTGCACTACCAACACTGGGTATGAGCACATGTCCTGGTCAAGGACATCCCTCAGTACTGTACTGCAGTGTTAGAATTGGGTATGAACCAAAGTCTAGGTCTGGGACACACCCCACTATTGCACTGCAGTGTCTGCATTGGTTATAAGCCCTGGTCCTATCAGGGACACCTCAGTACTGAACTGCAGTGTCAACATTGGGTATACGCCCAAGTCCTGGTCTGGAACACTCACAGTACTACACTGCAGTGCCAGCATCGGTTATGAGTCCAGATCCAGTCTGGGACACCCCAGTACTGGACTGGGTATTTGGTATAAGCCAACACTGGGTGTAAGCCAAAGTCCAGGTCTGGGGCTCTGCCAATACTGCACTGCAAAGACCTGGATATAAGCCCAAATTGTGGTCTAGGGCATTCCCCCAGTACTGCACAACAGAGGCAGTCTTGTATATGAGCCCAAGTCCTGGTCTGGGGCAACCCCAGTACTGCACTGCAGTGTCACCATTTGGTATGTGTCCAAGTCCTGTCTGGGACACTTCCAGCAGGACATTTCAGTGTCAACATATAGCATGCTCCCATGTTCTGTTCTCCCCCCCCCCCGTACTGCTCTACAGTGTCAGCATTGAGTATGAGCACACGTCTTGATCTGGAACACACACAGCACTGCACTGCAACGGCAACATAGAAGTTGACATCAGATAAGGATTGCAAGGCCAATCCAGTTTGACCATTTTTTTTACCTTATGAATGTGCTATAGGCCTTTACTCTGTCAATGGCCTATTTATTCATACTCTTCTGCATTGCTCCCTTATGCCTATCCCAAGCCTGTTTGAAGCCCTTCACTATATTCATACCCACCACTTCCTGAGGTAGGCAGTTCCATGCATTCACCACCCTTTTTGTGAAAAAGAACTTCCTCACATTACCCATTAATTGGCCTCTCTCTAATCTAATGCTGTGTCATCCTGTCCTGCTGTTTTTCTTTTGTCAAAAAAAATGTTAGACTCCTTCACTTTGTTAATGCTCTTAAGATATTTGAATGCTTCAATCATACCACCTCTCTCACTCCTTTGCTCTAGGGTATACATACTGAGCTCAATTAATCTGTCCTCATATGTTTCCTGATGCAGACCATGTACCATTTTGGTTGCCCTTCTCTGGACTGCCTCCATTTTGTTAATGTCATTGTGCAGGTGAGGCCTCCAGTACTGCATGGAGTACTCCAGATAGGGCCTAACCAGTGTCTTGTAAAGAGGTATTATTACCTCCCTCTTACGACTTGTGATACCCCTAATAATACATGCCAACATCCCTCTAGCCTTATTTACTGCCTTAGTGGTCTGCTCGGATGATTTCAGGTCACCTGTGATGATGATGGCCACGTCTCTTTCTTCCCTTATGATTGCCAGCAACTCCCCTCCCAACCTATAGGCAGCTTCAGGGTTTCTCTTCCCTATGTGCATGATCTTGCACATCTTTGCGTTAAATCCCAGTTGCCACTCTTTAGACCATTTTGCCAGGTTTTCCAGATCTCTTCTCATTCTGCCCACCCCATCTGGATCATCTACTCAGTTGCAGATCTTGATGTCATCTGCAAACAGGCAAAGCTTACCCTCCAGTCCATCTGCAATGTCACTGATGAAGATACTGAAGAGGACTGGCCCCAGGACTGATCCCTGAGGTACCGCATTTGAGACTTGCATCTCTTCTGACTGTATATTGTTTACCACCACTATGTTTTATGCCTGCCAACCAGTTTGACATCCAGTTGACCAACCTCTGACCCACCCGAGCCTACCCAGCTTATTAATCAATCTTCTATTTGGAACAGTATCAAAAGCTTTGCTGAAATCAAGGTAGGCAACATCAACTGCACTCCCTTGACCCTACACTCTTGTTACCCAGTCAAAGAAATCTATGAGATTAGTTTGACAGGACCTTCCTGTTGTAAACCCATGCTATCTTAGATCCTGTGCTCCTATGGATTCCAGGTGTTGCACTATCCTTTCCTTGAGGAGTGCCTCCATAATCTTGTCCACTACTGAGGTAAAACTAACTAGTCTGTAGATCCCTGCCTCCACCCTGCTACCACTCTTGTGGAGCGGGATCACATGAGCCCTTCTCCAGTCTTCTGGGACCTCTCCTGTGTTCACAGACTCACTAAACATTTCTGCTAGTGTCTCTGTTAGTTCCACACTTAGCTCATTTAGTACTCTGGGACGTATGCCATCAGGTCCCCTTGCCTTGTCTACCCTGAGCTTAGCGAGCTCTTTAAGGACCCTTTCTTTTCTGAAGGGACTTGTGCACACCCCCTTCCCCCCAGTGTCCATGGTGCTGAGCTGTGGGGCCTGCCCTACCTTCTCCTCAGTAAATACTGAGCAGGATGCTTTTCCTTGGTCCTCCTCCATACTCCCCCTTATCCCCTTTGATCTTAGCAATACCCCCTCTGGACTTTCTCCTTTTACTAATGTATCTATAGAAAGTCTTGTCCCCTTCTTTTACTGTTGGTACTAGTGTTTACTCGTTTTGGGCCTTTGCCTGCCTTACTGCCTTCCTTGCTTCCCTTAGGGAAGATAGGTATGCCTCCCTATCTTCGTCCCACTGTATTCCCTAATATTTCCTGAAGGCAAGCCTTTTGGCTTTGGCCTTTTCTGCTGCTGTTTTTGAGAATCAAAGTGGTTTCCTCCTTCTTTTGCCCTTTTCTCCCTAACACAATGGCATATTGCTTCTAGAAAGCATCCTTAATGCTTGCCCACTTTGTCTGTACCCCCTCATCTGTATTTCTTCTTGCCAGGGCTAGGTTAAAACTGCCGCCCATCTTATCAGTCAGTTCCTCTGAAGTCCAATATTTTTGCCTTGGAATGGGATGATTTAGTTCTAGTGGCCAAATTAAACCGTACTATGTGATGGTCACTGGCACCCAGGTGAACTTCTACCTAGAGATCCGTGATCCTTTTCCCATTAGTCAGTACTAGATCCAGAATAGCCCTGTCTCTTGAGAGTTGTTGTACCAATTGTTTGAGGCCCCAACTCCCTGCAGGGAATCCACTATGTGTTTAGTTCTGGCAGATGTTCCGGCTGATATTGACCAATCCGTATCTGGCATGTTGAAGTCTCCCATTAGCAGAACCTCCCTTTTAGCTGTCATGTTTTGTATATCTTCTAACAGTAATGTGTTTATGTCCTCCCCTTGGTCTGGAGGTCTGTAGACCACCCCAGTTTGTATGACTGTCCCATTTCCTGTTTCTAGGGTGACCCACGGTTCTTCTGGCTCCTTGTATATTCTAAATTTCTGTAGCTTTCACATTTTCATTGACATAAAGGGCCACTCCCCCCCACCTCTTTTGTTTCACCTCAGTCTCTTCTGAGCAGTACATAGCCAGGTACTGTAGCCTCCCAAGTGAGATTACTGGGGAACCAGGTCTTGCTAATGGCTACTGTGTCCAGTTTAGCCTCTGTCATTGTTGCCTCCAGGTCTGGGATCTTGTTTCCCAGACTATGGGTATTTGTGTACATGATTTTCCATTTGGCAGATTTCAGTGCATTAGTTGTGGGGTGAGGTCTGGCTTTTCTTCTGCGTGTCGTATGAGGAGCTGGACCTTTTTCCTCACCTGCTGATGCAAATGAACTACAAACATGCTGAACTCCTGTTTGATCTCTAGCTGGGGGGGAGGGGTACTCTTCCTGTTCGATGTATTGGGTGCTGCACCCCTCTCCCCATTTGCTAGTTTAAATAGTCTGCAAAGACGTCAAACTTCTGCCCCAATTCACTGACTTCCTCCTCAGTCAGATGCAGGCCATCGAATTTAAAGAACTTTCGCTCCCCAAACTGTTGCCATTTACCTACAAATTTGTGTCCTTTTTTCCAGCACCAGCTCTTGAGCCACATGTTTAGCTCCCCTATCTCCCCTTCTCTGACCTTCTGCCCATCTACCCCCTCTCCCAGTCTGGCAGAACCTCAAAGAAGGAGATGCTGGATGAAATGGATGACAGCTTGTCTCCCAGCCTGGTCAGGTGTTCCTTGGTCTCCACAACCGACCGTCAGGCAACACTGGATATGAGCTCATGTCAAGGTATGGGACACTCCCTTGTACTGGACTGCAGAGACAATCTTGGGTATAAGTCATTGTACTCAGTAATTTATTTATTTATTGTATTTTATGTACTGAATTTTGTTGACCGGGTAAGCCCACTGAGACTAAATGTCCCTTTTTCAGGGGCAACCCAGAAAGAATTACAAAGAGGCATAAACAGTGCAGATTCTGTATATTCAGAAGTGGATGAGGATTACATTAGGTTAATTACATACAGGATACAACAGCAGGGAGACGTACATCATTCAGCTGGTATTACACACATTTGGAGCCGAATACATATGGAAAACATCACAAAACCAGCTACTCTTACAATTCAGAGGAGGCGTGGTAGATCACACCAGGTGCCACACGAGTAAATCGATTATTGGTGCTAAATCAATTCAAGTGCAGAATAGAGGCAAGGCTACACTTTGAGGGACAGACCATATCAGCATAGGCAGTTGCATATATCACACTTTAGAACAGAGATCTTTCAACCTGTAGAATCCCCCAAGGGATGTGCAGTCTTGGAGGGAGGATGGGAGATTGTTTCATAGGGGCAATACTGGCAAAGGACCTTTGACCTGGGTTGGTCCTTGTCACAATCTCGCTCAGCTGGTCAACCCTCTACTCCCAAAGTGCCAATCTCTGAGCATATGATTTGTGTACAGTGAACAGACAAGGTAACCCTCTTGTCTGTTTTGTGGGTTCAAGTCACCTTAGTCTCAAGCTCTGGAAGGAGTCAAACTGATAACTTCTTGTTAGCATACCCAAGTATCAGGCTCGGATAATTCTGTCTTCGGGGGGGCCAGATATCTTTGCCTATGGGCACCCAATCAGGTCTTTCAAATGAACCCTTAGAACTCAGTGCAAGACTTTTAGAGAACTCTATCCATTTCCCTGTTTGGTACACAATAAGCCCATACACAGTGTACTTATAACCTTTAAAAGCTCCACTTAAAATAAAAAGAATTGTCAAGGCACTCCAGCAGTTTCGTGTGTAAAAAAACATCTTTACTTTAAAAATATCAAAACAGAACAATAATTACAGAACAAAATTTATATATTTATATATCCTAACACATATAGCCTAAAACAAACAGGAAAAAGTACAGTTCCTACAATACATACATTTAGACTGGTCTAATCTTACTGTTTTTCAGTGCTGTGATGATTCTCCCTCAATCAGATAATATTCTCTTGTGTCAGTCAGAAATATTTTCTTGGGTGTCTCTGTCAGGTTCTTTTAGCACTTAAACACACTTCTGAGCCGGCCTTCTCATGAGGTCACTAACTCCGCCTTGGTGAATTAAACTCTATATTTTACAATACAGGGCCTCCAAATAAAATATTTAAAAAAACATATCAGATGACCTTAAGGACTTTCATCTTCACAGGTTACCTAGTCAGAACTGGTTTGTGCTCTGCTACACACACCACACATGAACAGTCTTTTGATGTAAGTATCAGAAGTATATTTGAGTCCTAAACCTCGTCTGGGCCCTGGGTATCTACACATCAAAGGGTCAAGAGGGCTGGAAGAGCCTGCCCTCCCCAGGACTGAGCAGTGAGATTGCCCTCACCCCTGGACTGCTGTAGGGGTTCGCTGAAGCTGCACCTTTCCATGAGTCAAGAGGGCTAGAAGAGCCTGCCCTCCCTGACTGGAACAGAGATCGCCCCACCCCTGGACTGCTGCAGGGGTTCGCTAAAGCTGCACCGCACACCGCAGGTTGAGAGGGCTGGGAGAGCCTGCCCTCCCCATGACTGAATGGTGAGATCGCCCCCCACCCCCAGACTGCTGTAGGGGTTCGCTAAAGCTGCACCGCACACCGTGGGTCGAGAGGGCTGGGAGAGCTTGCCCTCCCCATGACTGAACGGCGAGATCGTCCCCCACCCCCCAAACTGCTGTAGGTAGGAACTTGAGCAAGGAGCAGTGCAAGGCTCCTGTTGAAAGGCATGTTGTTCTACTTTGGCTCCAAAACACTTTCAAATATGGACTTGTAACAAAGGACCCTATTACGCACCTTAAGAGTCGGCGCAGCACTACAGATAGTTTTTTTCTCAAGCATTTTCTGTAATTTAACTACAATTTCCCTGCTGAAACAAGTTTCCTTAAGAGTCTTGTAGTTACCAAGTGAAATCTCTGTTGCAAAAAGTTTCCTTAAAGAGTTTAATTTAATTATTGAAATCCCTGCTGCAAACAAGTTTCCTTAAGAGTCTTGTAGTTACCAAGTGAAATCTCTGTTGCAAAAAGTTTCCTTAAGGAGTTTAATTTAATTATTGAAATCCCTGCTGCAAACAAGTTTCATTACAGTTTGAATTTGCCAGTGAAAGCTCTGTTGCAAACAAGTTTCCTTAAGGAGTTTAATTTAATTAGTGAAATCCCTGCTGCACGTAGACTCGCTTAGCGATATTTCAGTAAGTCCTTTTGTCCTTACCTGGCCCCACCTCTAAATCCACAGCTTAAAATCTCTTCCCTCTCTCCTCACCTAGGGGTTCACTGAAGCTGCACCGCACACCGCGGGTCGAGAAGGCTGGAAGAGCCTGCCCTCCCCTGGACTGAACGGCGAGATCACCCCCCAACCCCCGGACTGCTGTAGGTAGGAATTCGAGCAAGGAGCAGCGCAAGGCTCCTGTTGAAAGGCGTGTTGTTCTGCCCCACCGCCCCCACCACCACCCTTGGTCGGCTCTCTAATTTATATATGTAGTCACGTGTGGTGCAGAACCAATCAGCCTACTTTCCCACCTGCAGGTTATATTCGATGAACACTAGGGGGATCCTGCCCGCCAACACTTATCTCCCTTCCTTCATCCCATACACCAACATGTCTCTAGTAGTATTCTATACACTTGCTTTACTCCTCACGATCCTGTCCACCCACAAAGAATCTCTCCAGCACCACTGTAAGTGCACATCTGCCAGAATCTCAGCCTCCTCGGGCACATCCCCCCCCTGCTCATAGCCCTCCCATCTGTTTTCCGCTCACCACTAACGCACCACACATGCTGGATTACCCCATTACCCCCACAACCTCAACTGACACCACCCCTGTACACAGTGAAAGTGGTCCTCTCTGACCTAGCCATACCTGCCCTTAACTCCCTACCCATCTGCTGCACTGCCCCCCCAGATCCTTTCATCTGCCCAAGCACCTCTACCACAACCGCCGTAGTCCTTTTTTATCCGTCTCATCACCTTACTCCTCATGCTGTCTGGGAATGTCCACCCTAACCCTGGACTGGGACCCGCTACCCCCCCGTCGCCCCCTACTGGACACGGCCTCTGCATTGCCTCTATGAATATCTGCAGTCTCCCAAGAAAGACTGCTGCACTCCAGTGTTGAGTCTCCCAACACACACCCGACATTCTTGCCATAGTGGAGACCTGGCTCTCCCAATCAACTCCAGACTCTGCTATCTCCCTTCCCAGCTTCGCCCTTTTTAGAGAAGATTGTGTGGGTAAGCATGGCGGTGGGTGTGCAGTCTACCTGCATGACTCCCTCTTGGGTCACGCACTACCTACTCCCAAGCTCAACCATGGGGCCCAAGCCACCACCCTAAAAATCACCCCTGACCCGGGCCATGGCCCTCTTTACCTCACAACCACCTGCATACCCCCATGGGCACAAAGTCTAGCTATCCGCTCTCTCACTTACTATCTCTCTACTCTGCCACACAAGGCTGAACAGCTCATCCTAGGAGACCTCAACATAAACTGGCTTGGCTCCACTACAACACACATTAAGGACAACTTCACAGCCCTTGACCTATCTCAATTAGTCTCTCGGCCCACCAGATTTAACCAATCAAGTGGGACCAGCTCCCTCCTAGATACAGTACTCTCAAACCACCCACACAAAATTAAGTTTGTTAACGTCCTAGCCAACTCCCTTAGCGACCACTCACCAATTCTCTGCTTCTGGTCCTCCTCCATGCTCAATCCTGCGTACAAAGCCACCTCCCATCGCTGCTTCCGCCCCGGGGGCCTTAATAAACTAAAGCAGTACCTTGCCTAGCTCGACTGGTCCCCGATCTCCCTCGCAATGGATACAGATACTGCTCTAGCCTTCCTCACCAGTGCCTTCTGCATGGCCTGTGACATCTTCGCCCCGTCACCAACACCCACTCCAAAAGACATAATGCTGCTTAGATTTCCCCCTCTCTGATCCAGCAACTGAAGCAGTGGGATAACCTGTAGCACACTGCTGTTGAGTCAACTGACAGAGCAAGCCTATACTTGCATTTCGCTACCAATGCACCTGGGCCATAGACAAGCCAAAGGCCAGTTACTGTAAAGCCACCTTGACCTCATCCTGGGGCTCTGCCGGGCTTTCTGGGATAACATAAAGGAGCTTAATGGGAAGACCCGCTCTCCCCCCCTTCTCAGATGGTTATTAACGGCACAATTAATACTGACCTACCACGTGTTGCTGACTGCCTCATCTCAACATTTTCTGACCTAAGTGCAGTCCTTCCTGCCCACTTCTTTGACCCTATCCATGCATCCAACCACCCAGCTATCTCCCGATCCCCATTTCTCTTCAGGACCATCTCTCCCCATGACACCAAGCCAATCCTCCTAAAAGGCCTCTCCTCCCACAACTTGAGCTGTGACCTCCTTGACTCCAGGATACTCCATCTAACACTTGATGTCATGTTAGCCCCCCTCACTGACCTTCTTAACCGATCCCTATGCCTCAGCCAATTCCCGGGCGCATGGAAATTGGCTGAAATTACCCCATCCATAAAAATGGAGACCACACATTATCAAACAATTACAGACCTGTCTCCATCCTCCGCCCCCCAAAAGCCCTGGAGAAAATAGTATCCACCCAACTCATGGCAAACCTATCCAAGTACAACATACTATGCCCAGAGCAGTATGGCTTCCATCCTGGTCACAGCACCACTACAGCCCTATTGGAGTTCTCCCACCAAATACATTCTGCACTTGATGCTGGGGAGATTGCTGGGGCAGTGTTCATTGACCTATCTAAGGCCTTTGACACGGTGCGTCACCCACTAATGCTTGACTCCCTCCATCAGCTGGGCTTCTCATCTGGTCCTCTGGCCTGATTCTCCAGCTACCTCCGGGATAGATCCCAACGGGTCAAATTAAATGGTATCCTATCAACTGCCCTACCTGTACACTCCGGGGTCCCTCAAGGCTCCATCCTGGGCCCCACATTGTTCAGTCTCTTTTTAAACACCCTCCCCAGCTCCTGCACAGGCAAAATGCTTCTATACGCTGACGATGCAGTCCTCGTCACCTCACACCCCAACCCACTCACACTCCAGAGCTCCCTGCAACTCACCTTCAGCCAAGCTGAAAAGTGGTTCCTTGACCATCGTCTGGTTCTGAACCTCAAGAAGACAAAATCTATGATTTTTGCACACCGCCAAAGGAACTCCAGAAATGCTCCCCTTCACATCGTCCACCCCCTTGAACAGGTATCAACATAAAATACCTGGGCATCACCTTTGACTCCACTTTCTCCTTCCATGCCCATCTTAACTCTTTGTCCTCTGCCATGGATGCCCGGATTGAACTCCTCTACCGCCAAAAGACTGCCTCCCTGAGTTTGCCCTACGGTTGGCTATCACTTCCTCCATCCTGTCTTTAGTTGATTATGGACTTCCTACCTATGCAGCTGCTGACCCCACTGCCCTCACCAAAGTCCAGTCCTCTATCAACAAAGCCCGCAGGCTCCTGACCGGTGCCCCCAGCAGAACTCACACATGCCAGCTCTATTCCGCCTCTAACATACTCACGTTTGAAGAACACCTGCAATACTACACCTGTATACTGTCAAAAAAGGTTCTTCTTGGGCTCTGCCCCCCAGGAGTCACTACATCCCTTCAACGGAACCTCCCACTCGGTCGTCATCCGCAATACTACCAAAGCCACCTTCCAGGTGTCTTCAGGAGCTAGACCTCTTCGCCTAAAGGTATTTTCACCACAGAGCACCTTCTTGGTATAACTCTCCCCATGCACATTACAAACATCCCAATATAGAGCCCTTCCAAAGCCCTACTCAAACATCTCACTGACAATCGGAGCTTGTAAATGCTCATTATACGGCTTTCGAGAGTGCCGCTTCCTGAACCAATCTGTCTCTTATCGCATGTATGTGCTAGTTCACTTAGAATAGCTTGTTGTAGTCTGTACACCATGAACTGTAACCTGCGTGCTCCACTGGGACACTAAATAGCTTAGTTTTGTATGCTCTTCTGTATCTCACCTGTTTTGCTCACTGAAATGCCTTGCTTTGTATGCTCTTTTGTATCTCACCTGTATTGTTCTCCACTGTCTTGCTTCACAAATATGTTGTCTCCCCTCCCTGTGACAAGGTGCCTTTGTAAATGAGTCTTTGACTCAAACGTTTGTAAATCCGACTTGTGAATTAAATAAATAAAATAAATAAAATATTCACGTAATTCAAGGGTTCCCTGGAAATGTATATTGGACCTTCCAGAATCGTCTGGGTCCTCCCTGGCTCAGACATCAAACCTCTTCAATGTCCATTCTGGCCTCTCTTCGACACCCTTCCCCACAAGTCCTTCCCTGGCAACTGTGCAAGTCAAAGGACATCCCTGAGGGCATTATGAATGGCTAATCTTATTTCTTTGGATGAAAGCAAGTTGACAAGGTAATTGCACCCCAGATCTCTGCAGTTTAAAATATCTCCTGTCCTTTGAACTTATCCCTGGGGGATATTGATGTGTCAGTTCCAGTAAGACAGCCTTTTCCTTGAACTTACCCTTCCCTTCACACTTTTTATATGTAACAACAAAAATTAATACAGCACTCGAGCACTCAGAGCTGGCTGTCTATGTCACAGTCCTTACCCATGTAACTTCCATTAATGTGTTGGCTGAGGACCAGAGAGTACTTTGCTGTGGTTTTATAGTTAGAATATCCCTCAGGCTAGGTGGAACTGGACCTTTTAGTAATCTGAATGCTAGGCTCAGTAGGGGAAATGTAGTCAGTCCTCAGATTTTGGCCAATTCTGTAGTTTTAGTACAGAGCAGTGATGCTCCCTGTTTGAGGACCCTGCATCAAAAAAGCAACTCTATGAGAGTGTTTTGAGTTTTTGCATTTCAAATGCCCTGGTCGCTCTGGGTATAAAGCAGTATGGGAAGCAGAGTAGAGTTTGCAATTGCAAGTCTAGATTCTTTGGTGAAGTAATTGCTTAGGTGGTAGAGCTACCCGATGTTTTGGTGCATGGTTCTGGTTAACCGATTCATGTGAGGTCTTAGTGACAGTTCTTGGTCTGGTAGAATCCTAGGTATTTAATGGACTCCACAGCCAGAGTGGGAGTATTGTGAAGAATGTTAATGGTTAGCACGTTCTGCTAGGCTGCTCCTAGGTGCCTGGGGCCGAACAAGATAGCCTTGTTTTTGTTGCATTTAGGATTCATTTTTTGGTTGTGAGCAAGCTTCTGGTCCTCTGAAGTCTTTGGAGAACTGGACAGTAACAGTGTTAGTATCTTTGCAGCTACTATATAGAACAGTCATCTGCGTAAAGCAGAAGGTTTGCCCCACTGCAGTTTTTTTAGAATATTGATTTATTTACTTCTAAGTTATTTCAAATATTGTTGATGACAAGGGAGAATAATAGGGGGCCAAGGATTGTACCTTGTAGAGCACCATCAGTAACTGGGCACAACCCATGACCTTCTGGCCCAGAGATTAAAGTGACACTTGTAACTGAGACACAGTGACCCCACAAATTAGCAGCTCTTGGCTAAAGTGAAACTAACCAAGATATTAACTAGCACTCTACCACCTCTAAACGGCAACCTCATCCTAGGTTTACCAGTCCCACAGTACATTTTCCTGAGATATATCTGTAGTATCTGCTGGTCAGTACATTGATTTCAGGAATAACATGCTCTAAGTGAAACATGCTTCTTCCACAAAGAAGTTTTAATTTCCAGAAATGACCCGGTCTGGAATGACAAGACTGGCAAAACCATCTAAGGGGTGGGGGGGCAGGGATGGGGATTAAAGTTATAACTTTCTAATTTCAAAGGATATAGCAAGATATGTGTTACTTTATTCATATGAATCATTGCAAAATCCCATATATGCCACTTATTTAGCCATCTACTTACTGCTGGTGGCGTCTTTAGGATGATCCTTTTGGTTTTCTGCTACTTCCTCCTTTACACAGTCTTCACGCCTTTCTATCAGTGATAACAATTGTCTAACTGGGATGATGTAGCCTACAGATTTATTGAAAACACAAGCAAAATAACAGAAATGTTATGTGCCATGATGACTAGACAAAAGCATAAACAAACTTAGATATGTCTATATTACTGTACTACCCGTTTTTCAACAGTGTTGGTATCTGGTTGGTAAAGGTTCTTACCTTTCATGTAATTGCTTTATTATAGGGGCACAGTAGAGGCCCTATAGCTAGGGTTGAGTAGGCTGTTTAATGTTAAACCTCAATTTGTGCACCTTAATAACGTTGGTATCCTTTGACAAAATAGCACAAAATTTGGCATGTGCGGTCAGGCTGTCAGTCTCAAAACAGGACAGCATTGTGTTCTGTTTTCAAGATGTGGATGAACGCCAAAAAACAGACAAAAAAAGTGTCCTTAACATTGGGTATAATTTGCTTTCGTCTACAGCCTACTCGATGTGCTATTTTTTCATGCAGTTTTCAGGGTTAAAGGGTCCTGTGCCAAGGGTGTGCCTTTGGAAGGTTTGGTGAACAAAATGTTACACAGTTTCAGAGTTATAAGGATTTTTGAGTTAACCGACAGATGCGAACAGTTAAAAAAATCTGTCTCAAGTGCTTATTTTCATAATTTACTTGTCATGTGGGGAAAAAATTAAAACTATCACGAGGACACCATTTTTTCAACTCAGAAAGACTGAAAATACATCAAAATGATAGGTTTTCAAAAAACAAACATCTGAACCTAGCTAGATTCTGGTGTTTTTTTTTTTAAATGCTAGAAATACATTTTCTGGGCTCCCCAAAATCCAGGGCTCCCAGTTTAGCAAGAGGAGCTATTCATGCATGTTCTCTGTATGAGAACAGTGGGAATTTCTTGAATGCTGAAGCCGCAGCTGGAGTTGTGCTGCTGGGTTCAGTTCAACCTGTGAGTCAGCGATCCCCTGCTCTCTCTGTCTTTGTCTCTCTCTTACTCTCTATCTTTCCATCCATCCATCCATCCATCCATTCATCCATCCATCCATCCATCCATCTTGTTCTTTCTTAAGTGGAGTGGGGTGTCCATCCCGGTACCGCTTCTTTCTACCCCCCTGCTTGACCAGTGTTTCCGGTGTTTGCCTATAATTATTGTTATATTTTATAAATGAACTGGGATGCCCACCCCCCGCACTGCTTCTTGTGACCCTCTCTCCAGGTCGCCCACTCCCGTTCCCACTAATGTAGGTGGCGGCAAAGGGGTGCCCACCCCCAGTGCTGCCAAACAGAAGTCCAACACTGGGGTACCTAGTCCTCTGTGTTGACTCCCTGAAAAGAAGAAAACCATCCTTTGCTGATTTTTTGCTTTTATCTGCAAAAAAGAAAATGGTTCCTCGATGATCTGACCCCCCACCCCAACCACTCACTCAGCACCCTACACCCCTCCAACACCCACCCCTACACACACACCCTCACTCATCTGAACATGTCTCATGGTGTAGATTCACTCTCCGATCAAAGACATGTCTTACTGGTGACTGTGATATGAGAAAAAGCAAGTAAGTGTGGTTTAATGTATCTCAATGGCGTTGGAACTCTGATTCATAATTTTGCAATTTTTTTGGGTTGGTGTTATTTGCTCGGGGTCTCGCCTAGCCATCCCCAATTACCTCCCCCACGTGCCGTGGGTATTAGACTTCTCCCTTCAGCCCCATGACTTATCCCTCATGGTGGGGGTGGGGAGACCTCAACCCACCAGTCCGGATCCAGTTTGGGGGAGATGCCCTCCCAGCGGCTCTGTAAGGGGGGCGACTATCGTCATCCAAGGCAAGGGCTCCATTTTTTCTGTTTTCTCCCCTGTGGAGAGGGGCGTGCAAGGACATCAGCAGAGGAAGCATACATGCATCCACATGCGCTCCTCCAGATGTCAGCCCCATCTCCACCCCTCTTTTGGCAGTGTCGGAGCACTGCCCCCCCAGTCACCATTTGGGGCCAGTCAAGCACCGGCCACTGGCATCCCCCCTCCCCGGAGAAGGAGAACAGTCCTTTGGATGCTCAGTCCTTTCCCAGCCCTGCCAACCCCCCGGTGGCCTGTGCTCATTCCCGAACACAGGTTGCCGGCACAGCGCAAGGTAAGACGTCCAGCACCTCAGCCCTCAGCGTCACCGGGCCAGCCTAATTTTGCTATTTTTACATATTTTGACCCCAGATTTTCAACATAGCCTTTTTCTGGGACCCCACCTCATGACCAATGGCAGTGTAATTATGCAAATCTGGCTCAAAAGATGATTTTGTGGTTGCTGTGTGAAATCACCTTTCGGGCAGAATTTCAACATTTTCACCACCCTTGTTCATGATGTGGAGCCATAAGAAGGCTATGTTAAAAATTTACGGTTAAAATACTGTATGTACAAATGCCAAAGTTATTAGTGTACATTGAAAGTTTTCTATGCTCACTCAGGAGAAGATGGAAGGTTTGATACCTTTTATTGGACCAACAGGTGTCTTGTACAAAGATGGAATTATGCACAAGCTTTCAGGGCCGCACAGGTATGTTAAAATGCCCAGGTTATGGGTGAATGTTGCAGTATTTCAATGTTCACTTATAACTTTGCTAATTTCTGATATTTTGACTCCAAACTTTTAACATAGCCATTTTTCCACAGAACCTCATAAACATGACGTGTAATTTTTTATATCCTGGATGAGACATGTTTTCACACTTTTGGTGCGAAATGACATTTTGGCAAATATACTATAAATGCTACATGTCATGTTTATAAGGAGGAGGCAGTATAGCGCAGTGGTGTAAGGCTCTAAGCTGCGAACCTGGAGACCTGGGTCTGAATCCTGCAGCCCTCACTTGCATACTGTGTGACCCTAAGCAAGTCACTTAACTTCCTTGTGCTCCCAGGTTGCACCTATAAACAAGCTTTCAGCTTAGTGTGTCTCTTCTGGTTAAAAACAACAAACAAACAAAAAATTATAAGGGGGGGTCATAAAATGACTTTCTTGAAAATTTGATGTAAAAATTAAAAACATATAATTGTTAAGAAACTTTGTGTGTAGTGCCAGTTTTGACCCCAGCAGGTATGCTTTGTGATCCAGCGCCAGTGTCCCAAATTCATGGGTGAGCTCAGTGACAAAGCTGGGGGGGATGGGGAAAGTACAGTTACGTAAGAACTTACCGTAACAGTAGATCTTCGAGAGGAGCTCTTGCAGCAGGCTATTACAATAAGGACTATGCCACAGGCACTAGGACCCTCCGGTGAAACTTCTGCCAGCAGTACACAACAGGGACTGCCCCTGACGCCGGCCCTGCTCCAACGTCGGTCAGGGTACAAGAGGGGGTGGACCCAGCTCCACCTCAGTTCTCCCGCCAAGACCCAGAAGAAGACCTCACAAGAGAAGGAGACGAAGCCCACTATGAAAGAGAATTGGAGAAGAAAACGAAAATGGATCTGCACACCTCGAGGGGGAAGGTGGGTGGGAAGCAGCACCTGCTGCAAGAGCTCCTCTCGAAAATCTACTGTTCCGTTAAATTCTTACGTAACTGTACTATCTTACTTCGAGTGGGAGCTCTTGCAGCCGGCTATTACAATAAGGACTGAGTCCCAAGTAGTCCCACAACAAAGAGGCCACAACAAAGAGGTAGACGACCCCAGGAGGTGGAATATGTTGACTCCAGAGGCCTTAGGACAAAAGCCCTTGTAATACCACTAGGCCAAAGCCAGCTCGGCGTCTGGAGATGATATCCAAGCAGTAATGCTTAACGAAAGTATGCACTGAGTTCCAGGTTGCAGCCGCACAAATGTCCTTTATGGCTGACATTTAAGCGAGTGACACTCCTCTGGTGGAATGACCCCTAACCGGGCCCGGTAGCGGTTTATTATGTTTCTCGTAACAAAACAAGATGCAACGAACTATCCATTTAGAGATAGTTTGCCTGGACACCAGTTGACCCAAGCAATGTAGTGCAAATGCCACAAAGAGTTGCTCCGATTGACGGTGCTGAGCCATCCTTTTGGGGTAATACCTCAAAGTCCTGTGGACATCCAATGTGTGGAGGAGAGCCTCCCCTCTACTGGAAGGGAGGAAAATAAACAGGAAGGTCAACCGACTGGTTGAGGGTCAACTCTGAGACCACTTTCGGAAGAAACTTAGGATTCATTCTGAGGGAAACCCTTTCCCTGTGGAAAACTAAATAGGGCTCTTTACACATCAGAGCCTGAAGCTCGGAAACCCTTCGAGCTGAGGTAACAGCAACCAAAAAACAAATCTTCCAAGAAAGGTAATGCAGCTCACAATCCGCTGCTGGTTCAAAAGGAGGGAGGGTGAGTTTCTCCAACACAAAAAGGAGGTCCCAGGGTGGGATAGGGTCCCGAATGGGAGGTCTAATGCTCTGTCTCCTACGAGTGCGTGATAGGCGGAAATTGCCCACATGTGCACCTTGATAGAGGAGTAACTCAGACACTTTTCGTACAAGGAGAGGAGGTACTGTAAAGCTGAGTTCACAGGGCAGGTGACGAGATCCAAATGCTGCGGCGATGCCCAAAGACAAAAACGCTTCCACTTCATAGCATAAGCGGAGCGAGTAGAGGGCTTTCTTGCCGAAACTAGGACCGCCACCACTTCCGGGGAAACCCCGTATCTATGTTGAGCTACGTCTGAAGGAGCCAAGCACGTAGGTGTAAGGACCGAAGATCCGGATGGACCAGTAACCCTTGTTCCTGTGACAGCAACTGCGAGCATATGGGCAGCGGAATTGGAGGTTCCATTGATAACCGCTGCAGTAGTGGGAACCAAATCTGCCAAGGTCATTTGGGGGCCACTAGGATCATTCGGGCCCCTTCTGCCTGTAACTTGAGCAGCACTCTCTAAATGAGAGGGAAGGGCGGAAAGGCATAAATGAACCTCCCTGCCCAGCAAAGGGATAACGCGTCTGGCCAGAAAACTCCAGGCGCATGCTCTCACAAGCAGAAAGTTGGCAGTTTGGCATTGCGTGGTGACGCAAAGAGGTTCAGCTCTGGAAGACCCCACCTGTTGAACAGCTGGTCTGCCATGGACTGTAACAGCTCCCACTCGTGCACTCTGGAACGTGACCTGCTGAGGCTGTCGGCCAGATCATTGAGGACGCCTGGAATGTGCACTGCGGACAGCAAAAGGCCCCGTTCCAACGCCCAGTACCAGACTGTCATCGCCTCCCTGCAAAGGGGATACGAATGAGTGCCCCCTTGCTTGTTGATGTAGAAGATGACCGCTATGTTGTTTGTCTGAATTAGAAGAGAGCCTGGCACCAGGTCCTCCTGAAAAGCCTGTAAGGCGTAGAGGACTGCTCGCATTTCCAGCACATTGATGTGAAGGGACTGCTCCTCGGGTGACCAAACCCCCTGTGTTCGACAAGCACCCAGGTGAGCCCCCCACCCCAGGTCTGAGGCATCTGTTGTCAGAGTTTGACCTGGTGGCTCCAGACGAAAGCTGACCCCTTTCTCTAGATTGCTGGGGTCCATCCACCAAAGCAGAGTTCTCCTGACTGGCTCTGAGATCTTGACCGGGGAGTCTAGATCATCGTGGCTGTGGTCCCACTGCACCCTAAGCATCCATTGAGGGATCCTCATATGGAGGCAGGCCAAGGGAGTGACAGGAATGACCGCCGCCATGTGCCCCAGTAAACTGAGGAAGTTCCGAGCTGGAACTCAAGGAGATATGGAGATCCGTTCTGCCATCTCTCGCAGGTGAACTCCCCTGTCCTGGGGAAGGAAGGCCATGCCCTGGACAGAATCCAGGATTGCTCCTATGAAGGGGAGCTTTTGGATGGGCTCCAGGGATGATTTTCATAAGTTCAGGGTGATCTCCAGCTCTCGGAACAGAGTATAAGTGTCTTCGAGGGCTCATAGAAGGTTTACTCTTGACGGGCCGTAAGCAGCCAATCGTCGAGGTAGGGGAACACGTAGTGCCCCATGTGCCTTAGAGCCACAGCCACCACTGCTAGGCACTTGGTGAAGACCCACGGAGTGGAAGAGAGGCCAAACGGAAGCACTCGAAACTGATAGTGCTCCCCTTGGAAGTGGAAGCTCAGAAACTTCCTGTGGGGAGGATAGACCCTGATATGCATATATGCATCTTGCATGTCGAGAAAGCATAGCCAGTCCCCCTGCTGCAGCAAGGGAAGGAGTCCTTGAAGAGTCACCACCCTGAACCTTCTGTACTCAATGAAGAGGTTTAGAGGACTGAGGTCCAGAATGGGATGAAGGTCCTGAGTCTTTTTTGGGACCAGAAAGAAATGGGAATAGAACCCCTGCCCTTGCTGATGCAAGGGGACCCTCTCTATTGCCCTTTTTTGCAAGAGGGTCTGGATCTCTCTTTCTATGAGAGGGATAATGGGAGAGCTTTGGTGGAGTGTGCGGTGGAAACTCTGTGAACTCTAGCGTGTGTCCTCTCCTGATGATATCCAAGACCCATTGGTCTGTGGTGATTGACTTCCACCCTTTGAAATGAAGGGAGAAGCGGCCCCCAACTGGCTCCCCTGGATCTTCCTGTGGAAGGGGGGGCAGAAGGGAGTCATTGGGCAGAGCCGGGAGTGGGGAGAGAGGCCTGGGAGGACTTGGACCCACGGGCGGGAGGTCCACCAGATTGCCGGCTGCCGGATCTCCTGCGAAAGCCTCCCCTCTACCCCTGTTGATTGCTACGGGCTTGACCTTGACTGCTTGAGGACTTACGAAAAGGCTGTCTACGGTGTTGTCATCGTTGGTCGCCACAGTACATCTGGCAGACTAACCAGATCGACTTGCCCCACTCCTGGAGGTGGGAGATCAAGACCTCCGTCTCCTGCCTGAACAGCACAGTGCCCTGGAAGGTCTGATCCTTGATACCGGCCTGCAGATCCTGGTGAAAGCCCGAGACTCTCAACCAGGCATGGCGCCGGAGGCACACCCCGGAAGCGGCTGCCCTGGCTGCCGTATCTGCAGTGTCATACGAGGCTCTCAGGACATGGGAGCCTATGTCTGAGCCCGACTGGAGGAGGGCCAGGATCTCTGCCTTCTGGTCAGAGTCTAGCACGGTCTTCATCAGCTCTAGTCCCCTCTCCCAAAGCGCATTCTGGTACTGCACCATATGCATCAGAAAATTGAGGGAACGGATGGAACAGTTGGAAGCAGCATATACTTTTTTGCCCACCTGGTCCAAGTAGCGAGACTCTGGGTTGGGAGGCTGGGAGCTGAGGTGCTTTGGCTGCCTGGACTTGTCATGGGCAGCCCTGATCACCGAGGAATCGGCCTGAGGGTGTTCCGCTAGAAAGGGTTCTGCCCTCGGGGCCTTATACAGCCTGTCCGACTTTTATGGAACTGCCGGGACTGAGGCCGGATGCATCCAGGTGGTTCTGGTAAGGTTCTGGAATGTATCCACCAAAGGAAGGATAACCTGAGGCTTTGGCTCCTTTTGCCTCAGGTACTTGGCCAGTCTCCGGCATTCCGGATCCAGGTCCTCTGTATCCCACTCGTTGGAGGCCTGGATGTGCCTCATGACGTCCATAAAGGTAGGATCGTCCGGAGGCAAGCGAGGCTGGTCCTTCTCTCCCAGGGAGCACTTCAAGCTGAGAGAGGAAGAGGAGGTAGACGATGGTGAGGAGGATCAACTATCCAACCTGGAATAGTCTGATCCTTCCCTATGACCATGCCTTCGCTGTCGTCGGTAACTAGGGGACCAACGTCGGTCCAAAGACCGACTCCAGTCCCTGGACCGGCGATGGAGCAGAGGCCGACGTCGGTCAGAGGACCAACGTCGGGAGCATTCTTGCCTCAAGCGAGAAGGGCTCCTGGAGCGTGATCTAGACCGACGTCAGTCACCAGAGTCCTTGGAGCGACATCGGTGGTCCTCAGATCCCATGCGGGAATGAGCCCTGGAGGGAGGTGTAGGCTGGCGTTCCGGCGACTTCCTCGAGGAAGACTCAGCTCCCGGCTGTGGTTTCTCCACTGGGTCTGGTACCGGTGACAGGGAGGACCACTTATGGACCTGCCCCCACCAGGAGGAAAAAGATCCTTGAGCTCATCCTTCGTGAATATGTCAGTTGCTCGTCTCGGGAAGGAAGTCTTCTGGACGTCGAGGCATGAAGGAGAGCCCTCCTGAGGGCTCAGGTGGGAGGAGGACTTGGCCAACGGGGACATCGGCTCTTCCGCAGCCGCTCCCATGACCTTCTCCCCTTCGACCGGTGTCGGTGCTGGTACCGATGACGGGGTGCTGCCGGGGGGTGCCGGAGAGTCCTTGGGCTCCGGAGGCGCCGCCTTAGCAGGCGGCGTTGGTGCCTTAGCAGTGGGGCCAAAGCGTGGCACCTCTAAGGGCTTAGCGATAACCCTTAGCGGGTCACCTTTGGCTTGGCCGGCTTCTCTCAAGGTCCGCCTTAGCCTGAGAGACTTTGGTGCTCTCCAGAACCCGAGGGATGGGCCTTTTCGGAGAGGGCTGCAGAAAAGCGAGCGGACTGACTGCGCCGACCAACTACAGTCTTTGCTATGGCGCTTCTTCTCTTTTTGCTTCCCCTCCAAGGAGTGCAGATCCATCTTCTGCTCCAACAAGTAGGCTTTTAGGGCCTTGAGGCAGTGGATGCTGGTCCTGCTGGTAAAGGCCTGGCAATCCGAGCAGTTGGCGGTGTCATGGTCTGGGCCTAGACAAAAAAACGCACAACCGATGGCTATCCTTTCGCTGGGATATGCCTCCCACACTCACACTTAAGTGCTCAGGAGATACCGACGCCTAAGAAGACATCCGTTGAACTCGGCCAGGCAACGGCTGACGTCGGTCTCGGTTAAAGAGGAAAAGAACGAGAAATAACGTCAAATGGCGGAAAATAACCAACAGGGCAGCGGACTAACGTCAGTGTACCTTTAGGCGAGAAAAAAACGTTGATAAAATGAATCAGAAATCTTGATTGAAGAGAGAAAACCACAAGTTTTAGCTGCAACTGCAAGCAGAAGCTGTTCCTTCATTTTCACGTGCAGGATGCGGCGGGAAAGAACTGAGGTGGAGCTGGGTCCGCCCCCTCTTGTACCCTGACCGACGTCAGGGCAGGGCCAGCGTTGAGGGTGGTCCCTGCTGTGTATTGCTGGCAGAAGTTTCACCGGAGGGACCTAGTGCCTGCGGCATAGTGCTTATTGTAATAGCCTGCTGCAAGAGCTCCCACTCGAAGTAAGATTGAAAAGTTGCAGGGTTATCCGCACAGGCCCAGGTACCATATAGTGAAAGATCAATGTCCTGTGCATTCCCAGGAATTCCACAGGACAAGATTCCAGCTTGCCTCTTGCAGCCACCCTTATGTTTGTCAACCAATCAGGATCAAAACAATGAGGGGGGGTGCATTTATTTTATGAAGCAGTTGCCAATCCAAAATAGCTTTTTCGAATATTTCTTTTATTAATAGTTCACAATAGGCATAGTTCCGCAATGTTTCGCCATATCTTAACAGAAAAAAAAGTTGCATGAGAACAAGGGGACATGCACTAAAGCTGGAGGTAGAAATTTAGATGTAAGGAAGTACTTCTTCACTGAAAGAGTGGTGGATGCCTGGAACAGTGTTCCAGAGGAGACAGTGGAGGCAAAAAAAAAAATGGGCTTCAAGCATGTATGGGAAAGGCACAAGTGAATCTTTTGGGCCGAGAGGTCCTTATCTGCTGTCAAATTCTATGTTTCTATGTTTCCCCATTATACTGGTGGCTACAGTGCTGGCACTTAAATTGTTAATGGCAGATACTGACACATGCAACAGAACTAGGGGCCAACTTGTGGTTCCCTCAAAATTACTGAACTAGTCAGTTCCGCCCTTGCATGACAACTCACGTATACCATACGCCCTTGGTGCACATAGGAAAAGAAACCAGGGTGGGGGGCAGATGCTACATAGGGAGAACAAGAGCAGAGGGAGGGCAGACTGTAAAACATGGAAGATCATGCTAACGAATGCCCGTGGCCTAGGAACTAAGGTTCCAGAACTGGAGGCCTTGTTGGCAAGTGCAGACCTTGACATAGCAGCAATAACAGAGGCACGGTACTCTGCTAATCGTGGCTGGGAAGTCAATGTATCAGGCTATACACTGCTCAGGAGGGACAGGGAGGGTAAAAAGGGTGGGGGAGTGGCCCTGTACATCAGAGATGGTATAAAGGCTACAGAAGTTCAGGAAAGCCAGGGGGAGGCTGAGGTAATGTGGGTCACCCTGCAGCCAGGGAATGGAACAGCAATATGCACTGGGGTGATCTACAGACTTCCAGCACAGAGGGAGGAAGTAGACAGGGAACTAGTGGAGAACATACATGACATGGCAGCTAAAAGCGAAATCCTGCTACTGGGGGATTTCAATACGCTGGACGTAGATTGGGCCTCCCAGGTGGCTGTTTCAGCCAGAAGCACAGCCATCCTAGAATCCCTGCAGTGGGTTGGATTCAGGCAGCTGGTGCATGAGCCAAGCAAGGACAAGTCAATTCTGGACCTGGTATGGACCAATTGGTACAGAGTCAAAGAAATACAGGTGGAAGGGCAGCTGGGGTCCAGTGACCACCACATGGTGTGGTTCAGCATGGAGACATGGACTCAATCCAGCCATACAAGGGCAAGAGTACTAGATTTCAGGAGGGCAGATTTCACTGAAATGGGTAGATGAATACAAGCAGTCCTGGGGAAGGGAGAGATAGTAGAGGGGGTGGAAAAACAATGTGAGAAACTGAAAGAAGTCATAGTGGATATAACAAACCAATGCGTTAGGATAGTGACCAAAGTGAAAAGAAGAAGGAAACCACTGTGGTTCTCCAAAGAGGTGAGGGACAAAGTCAGGGCTAAAAAGCTGAGTTTCAGGAAATATAAAAGGGAAGAGGACAGGGAGGTGTACCTTGAATGTCTAAAGGAAGCAGGGAAGGCTGTTAGGAGGGTGAAGGTGCAGACTGAAGAGAGCTTAGCACAGTCTGTAAGCAAAGGGGATAAGGCATTTTATAGGTACATCAGTGAAAAAAGAAAACCCGGGGGCGGGACTGTGAGACTCAAAGGGGAGAAGGGAGAGGGTAAGGAGGGGATCTGGACGAGGCAGAAATACTGAACAAATACTTCTGCTCAGTATTCACTAAGGAGGGGGAGGGTCAAGGACCACAGTTGGGCTGCAGAGGCAATGGGGGTTGGGGGGAGAGAAGTGAACACCGGTCCATTCACAGTGGAGAGAGTTCTGGAAGAGCTCACAAAGCTGAAGGTGGATAAGGCCATGGGGCCAGACGGCATCCACCCGTGGATATTAAAGGAGCTGCGAAAGGAACTCATAGCATCTCTGGCGGCCCTGCTCACAGAGTCACTCAACATGGGTGATGTTCCAGAGGACAGGAGGAGGGCACATGTAGTCCCACTGCACAAAAGTGGCAGTAGGGAGGAGGCGAGGAACTACAGGCCAGTCAGCCTCACCTCAGTGGTGGGAAAGATTATGGAGATACTGCTGAAAGCAAGGAAAGTGGCACATCTGGAATCCAGGGGGTGCACAGGATCTGAGGCAACATGGATTCACAGCAGGAAGGTCATGTCAAACGAATCTAATAGTTTTTTTGATTGGATGACAACACAGCTTAATCAGGGAGGGGCAGTAGACGTCACCTACCTGGATTTCAGCAAAGCCTTCGACACTGTCCCACATAGAAGGCTGATTAATAAGATGGGTAGCCAGGGCATGGGAGACAAGGTGGTGAACTGGGTTAGGAACCGGTTAACAGACAGGAGACAGAGAGTGGTGGTAAATAGGGTACAATCTGGGGGGGGGGGTGACCAGTGGAGTTCCACAGAGATCAGTACTAGGACCAGTCCTGTTCAATGTCTTCATTAGTGACATTGCAGAGGGGCTGGAAGGAAAGGTCTGCCTGTTTGCAGATAACACCAAGATCTGCAACAAGGTAGATACTGGGTGCAGAAAATGAAGAGGGACCTGGGAGAAGCTTGAAAGATGGTCAGAGATGTGGCAACTGAGGTTCAATGTAAAGCAGTGCAAAATAATGCACCTGGATAGAGGGAACCCTGGGGAGAGCTACAGGTTGGGGGGAGGAGCTGACTGTTACCAAGGAGGAAAGGGACCTAGGAGTTATCATCTCTGATGACCTTAAGGTATCAAAGCAGTGTACAAGGCAGCAGGGAGGACCAGTGGTATGCTGGGGTGCATAGGCAGAGGTATCACTAGCAGGAGGCGGGAGGTGGTGATGCCATTGTATAAAACATTGGTAAGGCCTCACCTGGAGTACTGCATGCAGTTCTGGAGACCACACCTGCGCAAGGATATAGATAAGGTAGAGACTATCCAGAGAAGGGCAACAAAGATGGTGCAGGGCTTACACCACAAAACATATGAGGAGAGACTAAGGGACCTCAATATATACTCACTGGAGGAGAGGAAACAGCAGGGGGACATGATTGAAACTTTCCAAGTACCTTAAGGGCAGAAACAAGGTGCAGGTGGGGGAGCTTTTCCAATGTAGAAAAAGTACTAGAACAAGGGGGTACAATATGAAATTGGAGGGGGGTAGATTAAGGGGTAACGTGAAGAAGTTTTTCTATACAGAAAGGGTAGTCGACACATGGAATAGTCTGCCACAGGAGGTAGTGGGGGCAAGCAAAGTGGAGGGGTTTAAGCATGCTTGGGACAGGCACAAGGGAAGCCTGAGAGGGGAGGGAGTGATGACAAGCCGTTGATCATATAGGGTCAGTGGCCGCATATAATGTTTAGGGCCTGTGGGCAGACTGGATGGGCCTAGCGGCCCTTATCTGCCGACAGTTTCTATGTTTCTATGGTCCCTTACTGACCTACAAAACAAACTTTCACTTTGCTGGCCCAGCCGCTGTGGGTCTTCAGCTGTTATCATGTGCCATAGCAATTACCCCTTTACCTGCTTCTGATTTACCTGATCACAGGAAGTCGTTTTTTCTGGTCTTGCTGTACCTAGGATTCATCATTGGACTGCTGCTTTACAGAAGGTCTACTCCAACTCTGCACTGCTTCTGCTGGGGCGGGAATGGACCTGTAAGAGCCCCTGGTGACCTCCTATGAGAGAAGGCTTACCACTTCTCCCCATTGCTTCTCAGGTACATTTCTGTTGGGGATAAGCTGTTATGTCCCCTGCTGGGGCAAGGATTCTTGGGTCTTCCTGCATACTAGCAGGTGAAGGTCTCCACCCACCCCCAGAGAGGTGAGGAGAGGTGGCACTTACCTCCAGGCTTCTGGTCTTCTTCAAACAGTGCCAGTCTTGCTAGGCTGAAGCCCCACAATACCCAGCTGGCCCTCTCACTACATAGGCATGGGAGAGGGTGGAACAATGAATATTCATATCTAAGTCTCACTGGCCAATCCAGGAAGTACAGAGCACAGACATCCACACACACACATTTTTAGCCTCCAGCCAAGAACAGGCAGGAAACAGCCTGAAGGGACCAAGTTAACCCTTTGGAGTACATTAGCAACTGGCCTTGAACCTGGGAGTGAAAGCCTGATTACAGCTGGTATGCCCCCTATTCCAAAAATCAAGTTTCAGCAATGGAGGATTTTAAAATTTTTACTCATTAAAAAAAGCAAAACAATAATTGTTATAATAACTTTAGCTCCTCCTGCTAGTTATTAACTACTTGTGAGAAACCAGTATTGTTAGCCAGAGTGTTGCTTAAATTATGTTTTGGATACTCATGATAATAAAACAGATTCTTATGCAAAATAAAACAAAACTGCTGTGCACACTGGTGTTAGTTACGGTAACAGTCCTCCAACTGGAGCACTAAGTGTCTTGGAACAGCTCATGGACACAAAGTTCACAGTGTGCAGGGTTTTCACATCTTATAAGTTGCTTCACATTGCAGATATCATGTTGAACACTACATACAGCCAAGTGCTAACAACGCAGTGTTGAGGCGGTGGTGGTAACAACCTTCAGGTCCAAGTGCTGCATCTGCCGCCTGTGCCTGAAAGCCACTGTTTTTGTTCCTTAGGCTCCCAGTATTAGAGCACATACCCCTAATGTCAATTGTTTTCCCCCTAACTTCACTGCCCTATCATTCCCCCTGCCCCTTCCTTGTGCCCTCACCCACTGCCCCTTCCCCTTCCCAGTACACATAACCCTATATGTTACTTGCCTTTAACACCCCAACCCTTGGCCCCCATCATCTCCCTGCCCCTTCCTTGGCCCCTTACCCCACTACCACCCACCTCCTTTCCCTGTGCACATAGCCTTACATGTTACTTGCTTTTCTATCCCCACCCCTTGTCCCCTTCATTCCCCCGTTCCCTACCTTGGCCTCTCTTGCACTGCCCCGCCCACTCCCCAGCACGCATAACCCTCAGTGTTACTTACTTTCGTCCTCCAACTGCTTGTCCCCATCATTACCCCTACCCATTTCTTGTATCCTCTCCCACTGGTCCCCCCAAGTATTTTCAAAATTAAAGGCAACGTATGGCATGTCCAGAGATGGAGGGCCAAACATAATTAGTTAAGCCTTTACTGTATTGAGCTTTAGAAAATTCTGATTCATCCAATGCTTAATAACTAGTAAACATGGCAAAAGGCAGTAGGTAGAGTCACCCAAATTATTTTATCATAATATACAGCTGGGTATCATCCATATTAAATGATACACCATGGGAACACAAAAGTTTACCAAAGGACGTTTCGAGAGTTGGGAGCAGTTTTTTTTTGTTGCAATTGTTTAACCAGGAGTGGCACACTAAGCTGAAAGCTTGTTTACAGGTGTGACCTGGGAGCACAGGGAACTTAAGTGACTTGCTCAGGGTCACACAGTATGCAAGTGGGGGCTGTGGGATTCAAACCCAGGTTTCCAGATTTACAGTTCAGAGCCTTAAACCACTGCGCTATACTGCCTCCCTAATAAAGATTGGAATTGTAGAGCACATGTGGGACTCATGGATGAGGCTGCCTAAGGCAGCCACAGTGGTCTACATGCATTTGAGCAATAAAGGAAAAAGAGCCAGAAAGTAGTCCTGTAGCTCAAAAGGATCTAAGGCAATTGATCATGAACAAAAAGAATGTCAATGGCCTCAGAAAAGAGAAAGGTTGCCTTCAGGCCAGAGAGGAGTACAGAACAGTACTTAGAGACTGCAAGGCTAGAAGTAAAACAACCCAAGGTAGGACTAGAGGCCAGGATAACAGTAAGAGCTGAAAACACTAAAGCCTTCTTTCTAGTGGTGTTTGGACAGTTTCCACAGAATTTGGATAACACCAGACACCAATCCCTTTCTTGGATGCTATCAGATACTGATTGCACCCAACCGTGGAATAGATAACCTCGGATCGTAGGGATCTAGTTGGAACCAAGGGAACCGATGGTTAGATCCCATCAGATCCCAAATATCCAAGGCTCAGATCCAAAAACCCAATCTCGGATCCAAAATCCAGTGTCGGATCTCACCATCCAAACTCGGATCCTCAAAATCTGACTGAGGGATCCAAAATTCTATTTTGGCAATTTGGAGCTTAGATTTGGGGATGGATAGCAGGACTATCTGTCAGAGGACATGTGGAGCCCAAAACACACTATCCAAGCAGCATTACTTATTTCAGTACCTAAAAGGAAGGAGATTGGGCCTCTGAAACAGGAATGGGGGAAGGAACCTGTGAGAGGTGGAGACCACAGCTGAGATGTTCAATGAATACTTCACTTCAGTGTTTGCAAAGGAGCCACCAGAGGAGGGAGTGGCTCCCTGGGAGGGCACAGGGTATCAGGAGCAGTCATGATGCAGCCTCCGGTCATCACATCCACCTTACTAGCTGACTATCTGGTAAAGATAAAGCCAGGCAAATCTCAAGGAGTGGACAGGATACACCTCAGGATAACAATGGCACTAAGGGGACAATTAGTGGGTTCAATTGCAGTAATCTTTCATGGGTATGTCCATATAGGTGGAGTGCCGCAGGATTGGAAAGGGGCCAATGTCGTCCCCATCTTCAAAATGGGGGCAAAGTCAGACCCTGGCAACTACAAGCTGACCAGCCAGACAAAAATACTGGGCAACATATAGGAAGCTATTGTCAAGGACAGAATAATGGAACACTTGAGGCTGAGGTGAAGTTTCTTTTCCACTCTCAGCATGGCCTTATAAGTGACAGATTGTGCAAAACCAACAAAATAACCTACGTTGAGAGGAGCTGGGAGGTTATGATATTCTTACCAGCAACTCCAGGTCACAGCTCACGTTCAGACAGATGACCTGTTTTTTACCAAATGAGTACACTGAGCTGCAAGCAGCTCATTTCTTGATGCATCCTGAGGGAAGGAACCAGATAAGAAATCAGTGCAGGCAAAATACAACACGGATTACTGATTTGGTTATTCCTTTCTAAGATGTCCTGGGTATTGTTTTGAACTTTAGATTTATTAAATGAGATGTGCAGTTTTCTTGTGGTGGTTTAGTGCCATGTTACTTTTGCTATTCAGGGGCTGAAATTAAAGAGCCACTGATGCCAGCCCTGTGATGCTAGATGATGGGGGATCACCTGGTATGCTGGAAACCTGGGTTTACACCCCAAACCCAGGATGGAAGGAGTGGAGACTGGCAGGAAGGGCTCAAGAAAGTCCTCTGGATGCTCTCTGCCTTGGGGGAGGGTCAAGTAGGCACTGCCCTTTGGCAGCTCCTGGCAACCGGTTTTGACATTGTGCATTGTGGTTACACCGCATGCACAAATAGGTCAGGATGCCATGGCATGCCTACAAGTTGGAGGGGGGAAACTTAATAGAATAATGGCTGCCTAGCCAGTTGGATGATGGTGGTCACCCTCCTGTCTCCACGACAGCCCCAGATTTTCCCGTGCTGTGCCCTAGTCAGTCCTGGCGAGGATGGAAGAAGTGCCCTCAGGGCACAGACAGTCCCCCCCCCCCCAGTTGTAACCACAGGACAGGCCCCCCCCAATGAAGGGAAATACCGGGTCAGTTGGGGGGGTGACAAGATGAGGGGCAGTGGACGGCAGATGGGAGAAGCATGGCGGTGGGTCTAGCCGCCTATAGAAGTGGACAGCTAGGCTGGTGGAGGTGGTGTTGGATTAAAGAGCAAAACACACACAAAAAAAGAGCCATTGACACCTTTGAGATAACTTTGGAAAAATTATCTACACGCAACTCTGCTTGCATTTCCTGTATGTGCTATAGATTTCTCTTCTCCATTATTTATTACAGAAGAAATTCATACAAAAAATATGTTTTTATCCCTTAGAGCTCATTTGCCTCTATGGCTTATTACCTACTGCGCATTATAATGTTCTGTTGTGACATCACAGTTTGTTGCCATGGAAATAACTGTGATAACACAAGCAGAGTATTATGACATCAGGTTAGGAGGAAGCAATAGGAGCTGATGAACCCTCAAGGAACAACTGTCCTGTTTTCATGCATATGATCTCAGTAAGAAATAATGGGGATAAGAAACACAGAGCTAATGAGAAATATACTGCTGCTTTGTGTCCAAATATGCTTTTCAAAGTTCTCCTCAAGGCATTGGTGGCTCGACGTTTTGCAGCCACTAGGCTGCAGGGCTACTGACTGGGAATATCCACTAGCCCCACAGACTTTTCTACTGGCCCAGCTGGTGTTCTTACTGAAATATTACCTTCTCCAGTACAACTTCATAGAGCTACTTAAAATTTATTTTTATTAGCCTGATACAAAATATGCCAGTATTTGGCTAGTAGTTGGTGCCAATTTCTACCTCTGCTATTGATGGTTAATTTGGAGATGCTTTATGTATTGGACAGCTGTCAGGACATGAGCTAACCCCCCTACTGAACACTGAATGGGATTTTGAAGCACTTAAGTAAAAGCAATGCTTTAGCACTAACCCTGTATATTGAACGGTTTTGTACCAATATCTAGCAGAAAAAATACCAGGTAATGCAGTGCAAGGACACTGCCGTAAAGTTCTGACCTGAAATTTTCTGGTCAGACTACAACATTTAAAGTAGAAGGTGATGCTGTCCCCCACTATGGTGCCAATGCAGGCCCCGAGCTGCCATTCTGAAGTTTTATAATTTGTTCTGAATTCCTGTTACCCTGTTCCATGACCATTGCATGAAGTAATAAAATACTGTTTCTCTAGCACACCTCTCCCAAAATTCAAACACTGATTAGAATGACCTCAGATTTATAAATAACACCAAAAGGGCCAATATGCAGCCCCCAGACACCTGAAAAACAAGCCCCCAGCTATGTGATTCGGACTGTCCTTACCCAGCGAAGTCATGTTTTCATAATTCTGCACCATCACATCCTTGTACAGCTCCTTCTCCTTAACACTCAACATCTTCCACTCGTCGTCGGAAAAAGTGACGGCTACATCTTCGAAGGTTTCTGGAAGCTGGAATAACATGAAATATGTTTCTGGTTTATGATTTCAGAGCACACATCCAGAAATCTGCAAGTTTCTTACATGAAGGGCACAATCAGGGCTCAGCTCAATAGCTGGAAATAGGCAACAAAGGAGTTAAAGTTGAACCAGCATAATATTCTGTGGTGATCTGCATATGCAGCCCATGATGCTTTGCATTGTGGGGGCATGTGTGATTTTGTATTTCTAACAAAGGAGTTATACAAGTAATGAATAGCAAAGGTATTAATGAAACAAATTTGTAAGTACTGTAATAACCCACAACAGGACAGTCATGTCTAGAGAATTATAACACGTGTAAGAAAAATCCTGTGCTGTGATTGACTGAAACACCAGTACAGCCAGGTAATTATCTGCCCATAATTACACTTGCCTGCATGTCCTTCAAGGTGTCAGCTGCTTCACAGCACAAATCCCTATCTGATGCTCATGCTGCTGGAGCCTCTCGGAGCACCGCTGGAATATGTTGTTTTGAGTGCTGAAAAGTCACAGTGGCACTCAGGTGTCGAGGACATCGAGGGGGCCATGCTGACTCATAATTAAAAAAAAAGAAATTCATGAAAACTCACAGTGGCAGTTGTGTGGTAGCCCACTGGGAAATCATCGCTGCAGCACATTGCTGTTGTGTCTCGCAGTGAGCAAGGGAAACATGGTAACCGCAAGTCCCCAAGAGGAACTTTTTTTTTTACTTTTACAGCACTTTCCCTGTAAAATAAAAGTTACTGTAAATTTATAACATATATAAGAAAAATCAGTTGCTGTGATTTTTCTTACTTACTATAAGAGCAATAAGGCACTTCATGGTGTATGATTATGGTCAATAATCACATACTTCTCAGGTGTTCAGAGGCACAGGTGTGTGATTATTGACCCTTGATTGACCCTGGAACAAAATGTATGTGCAGTGGATGAACAGATAGCACCTATGCCTGGGAACTGTGTCTAGGGGTAATGGGATTGTATGGATTGATGTCTTTGGTGTCACTTGTTACTGTTTTATGTACAGAATAATTGCCTGATAATTGTTATGTTTAACAAGCCTGTTTTTTACTTGTGGAAACTTTTACATTTTGGGATATGTATTATTCAGAGCCATCCTGAAAATAGGTCTTAGGATCTAAAGATGTGGATATGAGATCTTATCCTGTATAACAATAAAGCATTTTACTACTACTACATCATCACACACCCTTTCGTGCATTATTGCATTCTTAATGCATGTTCCGGGTAAAATGAAAAGCGCAAGGATGATGGCTGATAGACTTTCAAAGCATCCAAGGAGTGCCTTGATTCTCAAGAATTGAAGCACACAAGGGCAAGGGTCCTGGACTTCAGGAAAGCAGCTTTTATAAAGATGTGTGAAGTCTTCAGGGATGACCAGGCAGGGGGATGGCCTGAGTGGGATGGAGAAACTGCGGGTGAAGCTAGAAATGGGCATAGTGAAGGCAACAAACCTCTGCGCCAAGCAAGTGAGCAAAAGCAAGAGGAAAAAGAGACCACTATTGCTCTTGAAAGCAGTGGCTAAAAAAGTAAAGGCTAAAAAGGTAGCATTCAGAAGGTATAAGGAGATGCAGAGGGAGGGGATAGGGAGGTGTATCAGGGGAAATAGAGGGAAGCAGGGAAAGCAGTAAGGAATGCAAAGGCACCAACTGAAGAGAGAATAGCCCAGGAGGTAACGAAAGGGAACAAGACTGTTTTTTTAAGCTATGTAAGTGAAAAGAGGAAGACTAGGGGAGGGATTGTAAGGTTAAAAAGGGAAGGGGGAGACTGTGCAGAGGGGGACCAGGAAAAGGCAGACATCCTCAACAAATACTTTTGTTCAGTGATCAAAGAGAAAGGAGAATGGGCCACAAAAAGTAACAGGAGCTTGTGTGTGTGTGGGGGGGCAGTGACACTACTCTTTTGAGGAGACAGTCCTGAACGGACTCACTAATCTGAAAGTGGATAAAGAAATGGGGCCAGATGGGATGCATCCAAGGATATTGAGGGAGCTCAGGGAAATACTGGCTGCACCACTGACAGTCCTATTTAACAACTCACTTGAAACAGGAGTGCTTCCAGAGGACTGGAGGACTGCAGATGTAGTCCCACTTCACAAACGTGAGAGCAGGGAGGAGGCTGGCAAATATAGGCCAGTAAGCCTGTCATCTATAGTGGAAGAGTTAATGGAATTACTGCCGAAGGAAATGATTGCAGAATATCTTGAATCCAGTGGGTTACAAGACCTGAGGTAGCATGTATTCGGGAGCATGGATTTGAGGGGGGGCAGCGTCAACTGAATCTGGATAAATTTGACTGACTGACCAAGGAGTTAGATTAGGGTGGATCAGTGGACGTAGCCTAACTAGATTTCAGTAAGACTTTCAATATCATTCCACAAAAGAGACTAGTAAGCAAGCTGGCTAGCTTACAAGTAGGTCCTACGGTGGTAAACTGGGTACTGAATTGATTAGGGGATAGGCAACAGAGGGTAGTGGTAAACAGAGTTCATTCTGAGGAAAGGGGGGTGACCAGCAGGGTGCCTCAGGGATCAGTGCTGGGACCGGTCCTCTTTAATGTATTTATAAGTGACACTGCAGAAAGCTGGAAGGGAAGGTCTGCCTCTTTGCGGATGACACCAAAATCTGCAAGATGGACACTTGTGGTGGTGGAGTGAGGGGTGGGGGATGAACAGAGACCTGAGAAAACTCAAGAAGTGGTCAAGTGTATGGCAGCTAGGTTTCAATGTGAAAGAGTGCAGAATAATGCATTTAGGGCACAGAAAACTAGGGGCAGAGTACAAAATGGGTGGAGAAGCACTGACAACCACCAAGCAGGAGAGAGACCTGGAGGTAATAGTATCAGATGACTTACATATGACCAGCTGTGCACCATGGAAGCTGGGAGGGCTAGAGGGCTGCTGGGCTGCATAGAAAGGGGTATCACCAGCAGAAAGAGGGTGGTAGTGTTGCCCCTTTATAGATTTCATTTATTTCATTTGTATTTATTTGCATAGTATAGGGTACTGTATGTGAGCAAAAAATGCCCATTTTCACAAACGTTCAGTGTTTGCCATAACAGGTACAAGAATTGCAAAATCCAAGGTACATGAATTACAAAGTCAAAGGAAGTACACTGAATAACAGTACAGTGACTGGGGTCACAAATTAAATGAGCAGTACAAGATAAATGCATCTAGTTACAGTAAAAAGTAAGCTTTGTACAATATGAACATACTCTCTCTCTCTCTCTCTCTCTATATATATATATATATATATTTTTTATAAAAAAAAATCATTTAATGCATCAGTTAGGGTTGTTTCCTGGCGACAAAGTGAGAAATTGATGTTAGGGTTTCCACCCTTTGCACCTTACTACCAACAGGCATCGAGGTGCGCTAGAGTCGCAGTTCAACTCTCACCCCATCCCATGTGTAAACAAGCTGAGGTGGTGCAGTATAGGAGAATGGGGTGAGAGTTAGACCGATGACCCCAACGTACACCCCAATGCCTGTTGGTGGGGGCAGGGTGAGGTGGGGTGCAAGGGGGGGTGGGAACCCTAACATCGAATTTTCTCGCTTTTGTTGCTGTGGAACAACCCTAACTGATGCAGTAAACGGATTTTTTTGCCATGAATTTCCCTACTTTTTTAGAATGAGCACTATAAATAGTGAATATTTTGTCACATAGTAACGCTAACGGTAACGCAAATGCAAGTGCAAATGGTAACGCACATGGTGACGCAAAGGTAAATGATAAAGCAAACAATAAGAGAAATGCAAGCACAAACGTTAATGAAAACAGAAACGGTAACGCAAATGCTAACGGCAACAGAAACGCAAACGTTAATGGAAACAGTAACATAAACAGTAACGCCAACGGAAATGCAAACGGTAAGAAAAATGCAAATGGTAACAGAAATGCAAATAGAAATGCAAATGGTTAAGGCAACGATGTCGCAGAAGGAAACAGTAACGCAATCGACAACGGAAACGCAACCGAAAACGCAAACGCTAAGGGCAACAGAAATGCAAACGGTGATGAAGATGTAAACAGTAACGGTAACACAAATGGAAATGCAAACAGTTACAATAACAACAACAATGACGCCAAAGTGAACAGTAACGCAAAAGGAAACGCAAGCGTGTATGGAAACGCAAATGGTAACGGGCACGGTACTGCAACTGGAAACACAAATGCTAACGATAACAGCAATGATGAGGCCAATGGAAACACAAATGCAAATGGTAATGCACACGGTGATGCAAAATGAAACGCAAACAGAAAAAGTAATGGAAACGCAAATGGTAACAGTAATGCAAATGCAAGCGCAAATGAAAACGCAAAGGGTAACACACACAGTGGCGTAGATGGGAATGGTAATGCAAACGGTCACGGAAACGCAAGTGGAAACAGTAAATGTAACAGTGACGAAAGCGCACACACTTTTTTTCCTCAAAAACTGCATAGAGAAACACAGTGAATGCAAAGAATGTAGGCATAATAATGGGCCTCGGAGCAGAAAATGAGCACTTGGAATACTAAATTGCTTATATCTTAAGAACGTATGATGCAGAAAAAAATTTAAAATTTCATATTATTTATGACTTTCCTGGCTAGATTTGTACTTAGCCCCCGAAAAGTCCATATCTTAAAGCGTTTCCGAGATACGGGCCCTGAAAGGTGCGGCGGACACCATAATGTTAGTCTATGGGAAAAAGAGTCAACTTTGGAGTACCATAACTTTGCATACCTGTAGTATTTTGCCACCGGACCACAAAAAGGCACACCTGTGGAATGTTGGCTTTCCTACTTCCAAATTTCAGCCCAAAAGACCAAACCATTATTTTGCAGCAGGGTGGCAAAGAATTCCTGTTATTTTGGGCACAGTATCTCAAAGTAGTGTCGCAAATCACGACACTTTCACACAAAAAAAATCACAAAAGTGTCACAGGTGCGACACTACTTTGCAACACTACACTTTACAAAAATTTGAAAAACATATTTCTGGGGTGTTTAACCCCCCCCAAAAAGGACATGGCTAGCATCCTCAGGGCTCGACTAGGTGAACACAAAAATAATTGTGTCCCTAGAGATCCCAAATTTAAATGCCAAGCATTTCTGTGACCAGTAACTGAAAACAAAATGGCTGATTCATGACACTACAGTGGTCATTTGCAACACTAAAAACTATATTTGTGACACTGTCAAACTTTTTGTTAACTTTTCCCATTGACTATAATGGGAAACTTGTTTTTTTAATAACTTTTGAACCGTTTAATATTTTTTCATGAAATCTTTGAAAGGCACATCGGTGACCCCAGCCACATGTTCCCTGAAGTTTTTTGACTGGTCGCGCAAACCGTGCAACCTGTAGGTGCAAGCAAAAAATGGGCAAAAAAGCGTAAATGTGCTATGGAATGTTGCTTTATAACTCGGCAACTGTTTATCCGACCATTACAAAACTTGGCAGGTCCAGAAACCTATGGTACTGCTCCATGCCTGCCAAATTCCAGGCAAATCTGTTATACAGGGGCAAAGTTATTAAGATGTAAATTTTCACACTTTAACCTTAAATGGGGAACTCAACCCTAACTACCGTACACTAATAATATATATATATATATATATATATATATATATATATATACACACACACACATACATATACACATACAGGAGGTGGAGGGTAGAGGAAATTGGAAGGATGGAGAGGAAATACAAGAAAACCAGGGGGGCAGGCAATAGAGAGCGGAGGAGAGGGACCCAGTGAGGAGCATGTGGTAGGAAATGCTAAAAGGTGGGGAAGTGCCAAAAACATGGGGAGCAAACCGCAGGATTCAATGAGTGGACCTAGGGAGGGAACTAGTCATGGCAGCAGCAGGTGGACAATATGAGGATGTGCTCTTTGAGGGAGGTGTTGAAAGAGTATAAAGATCTGCAGGCCTGAATTCCCAGGGGCAGTTTGTTGTAAAGCTTTGTGCCCCTGTATGTGATACAGTTCTGGGCAAGCTTAGTCCTGTAAAAAGGGGTCGAAGACCAGGCTGGCTGCACCCCTGGTCGGCAGCCCTGGGGGTGAGAATGGGAATAGTGAGATCACACTAGGAGGGAGAATATTGAGGTATACCTTGTGGAGGAAGGAAAGCATTTTTAGATGGAACCTTCCTTCTAGAGATGGACAGCCGAGGGAGGAGTACAGAGTGCAGTGGTGTATTTTCCAGGGAAGGCCTGTGATGAAGCAAGCAATGCTGTTGTATGTGGTCCTGACTTTGGAGTAAAGGAGGGATGAGTTCAGAGAGGAGAAGACAACAGAACTATAGTCCATGAGAGGCAGGTCAAGAGAGCTGGCTAGGTGAAGTCTGGAGGCAGGGATCAGAAATCTTCTGAGCCTACACAGAAGGCCAATCCTGACATGCATCTTTTTTATTAGGTCGTAGATGTGGAGATTGAAGGAGAGGTGTGGGTCAAGGAGGAGTCCCAGGTATTTGAACTCAGAGATTTGTTCTAGACGGTTACCAGAGTTATCAAAGAGTTCAAGATCATGGACGGGGGCTTTTCTTGGTCCCAAGAAGATCATGAACTTTGTCTTCTTGGAATTTAGGACCAGGCCATTCCCTGCAAACCAGGAGCGCATCATACTGAAATCAGTCTGTAGATTATGGAGCGCAGTGTTGGAGTTGATGTCACTGCAGAAAATAACTGCATTGTCAGCATAGAGGACTAGTTGGGTGGAGTGGCAGACAGAGAGGAGATTGTTAATGAAAAGTGAGAAAAGAAGGGGGCCTAGGATCGATCCCTGGGGGACCCTGAATTTAATCAGACATTCAGAGGAAAGGGGAGCCTTCTATAGAGGTCTTGTGGGATGTCCTGGATAGGTAGCTACCAACCCATTTGATGGCAATGTCTGAAAGATTCAGGCCTTTAAGGGTATTGAGGAGAAGGGAGTGATCTACAAGGTCAAATGCCTTGGTTAGGTCCACGAAAATGGAGCTGGTGTACTGGCCTTTGTCCACTGCATTTACAACATCACTAGAGAACCTGACCAGGGCTGTTTTGGTGCTGTGTCTGGATCTGAACCCATTTTGGGCACTAGAAGGTAGGTTGTAGGATTCCAGGTAGGTGATAAGTTGCGTATGCACAACTTTCTTGATTATTTTTGAGAGAGGGGTGAGAAGGGAGATGGGACGGTGAGTTCTGATTTCATTTCTGGACCTGGACTTGAAAAGAGGCCTGATGATAGCGGATTTCCAAGTGGTGGGGAACTAGCTGGTCACTGGTAAGACTCTCCTAGAGTACTATGTCCTGTTCTGGAGACAAAGGGACTGATTCTAAAACAGGTGAGCTGCAAGTAAGGGACATGTGACAAAAAAGTTTGACGCAAGTGGTGACTTGTGTCACCACTTGTGTCAAACTACTATTCTAGAAGACTGCCTGTGACTGCCGCAGACACACTGCGCCAAAACCCCTTGCACCAGGGTTGCATCCAGCAACCCAGTGCGCAAGGTCACAAGGGGGCTTGCACCATGGCTGGGCTGCTACATCCCCCTTTTCAGGATTCCAGAAGCCCCACCACAGATGCAGGAGGGCCCGCCACTTAGACCAGCCTGGATGTGGTCTAAGTGCCCTATGACAGGCAGAGCCAGGGTGCAGTCTTCCTGTGGAGGAGCAGAAGTGTCATAGGGGCCAGTATTGGGAAAGGAAACAGGTGCTATGGCTCCATAAGGCTGTTGCAGAGGGCATCCTTCCCAGTAAGCCACTGTGCCACATTTGCCTGGGCACCCACATGCCACCAATTTGGCATGCCTGCTGTGGCAGGCTGTTGCAAACCTCCATTGCCATGTCCATAGTTCCCTCCTACACACACAATTAGTCCCAGTCCTCATAGCCCAATGTGCAATAAGCATCCCAGTCCCAGTCTGCCCCCCATCACCGACCCACTTCTGGACTGGCACTTCCCTCCACACACCACTACGGCCAGCCCAAATACGTGATCACACAGCCTGAATTCATGTACTGTACACATAAACTGTCTGTGTGAGCGCACTCTGTGGCTGGCTGTGGTGGTGTGCGGAGGCTAGTCGCAGTCCAAAGGTGGGTGGGGGATGGAGGGAGTGCAGCATTATACCACATAGGGACCTGTGCTGGTGTTCTTGGGGATGCTTGTGGATCATGGGAGGTACGGACTGGCATTGGGATGCCTTAGGGAGCCACATCTGAACTGCTTGGAGATTATTGTGGGCAGGGGGCCTTACGCCACCAGTTCCCTCTCCATTTAGGCAACTGCAGGGGGTTTCCAGTCCCTTGCCATCACAGGGAGCATGTGCCACTGGGTCCACAGATGTCACAGGGCTACTGCGGTATGTGGGACACCTGCCTGGTGCCACAGCAATTGCAGGGGCTCCCCATTCCCTGCCCATGTTCCTCTTGTTGCTCCTTGGGGCACCTGGCTGCTTCCTGTGCCCTTGCTCATGACTGCACTGGGGACTTGCACCAATTCCTCTGGATGTGCCACTCTATCAGGCACAGGGCCACATGTTGGGGCTATTCCAGATGGGTTGCTGCAAGAGTCAAACCTTCCAGAATAGCACAACTTGGGATTGTCGCAGCTGTGTCAGACGCATCCCCCGTCTTTGCCACAACTTTTGTCCAATGCAGACGGCTTCCAGAATTGGGCCCCCAATCTCCAGAATGACATAGACAGAGTGGAGGCAGCTCAGAGGAGGGCAATTGACATGGTGTAGGGTCTGCTGCACAAGCCCTATGAGGAGAGACTAAATGACCTTAATATGTACAACCTGGAAGAGAGGAGGGGGAGAGAGGTGATATGAAAGACAGCTTTAAATTCCTCATGGTGTAAATAAGGTACAGGATGAAAGTATTTTTCAGGAAAAAAGGAGCTCGAGAACAAGGGGACATGCTATGAAGCTGGAAGGCGATAGACTCAGGAGAGATGTGAGGGAGTATATTTTCTCAGAAAGGCTGGTGAATTATTGGAACAGCCTTCCAGCGGAGGTGGTGGGGCGTAAACAATGACTGGGTTCAAGTATTCATGGGGTAGGCATAAGGGAATCTTAGTGGAAAAGAAGGGGAAGGGAGAAAAAGCCTGGGCCCACGTAGAGTCTGAGGCAATACTATAGGTAGGGAAAAATGAGCAGACTGTGTGGGCCAAGTGGTCCTTATCTGCTGTCAAGTTCTATGTTTCTGAATTTCTATAAGAAACCCATGCCCTGGAGTGGGCTATTATGCTATCAAATGGAAATATTTTTCTTTCTTTCTTTCTTTTTTTTTTTTTTTAACAGAAAAATGTTTTATTTTTCTTTATGTAGGTTGTTGCTAGGTAGAATACGTGAATTTGGTAACAAAGGACGAGTGCATTTGAATGAACCCGCGAAGAACCCATGAAGAAACCTATACCCTGTTACGTGTGTGTGTGTTTTTATGATAATGGAAAAAAGTTTTGTTTACATTTAGTCAGCTTGTTGCTGGGTAAAGTAGGGCAGGTTAGTTACAATGTATTTATATTAGTGTTGCTCAGATACTGCCTTTGTGGATCTGACTGTCCCCTGTTGGATAGTGCTGGTATCTGACCTAGGATCTGGTCAATAGATCTAAGGTCAGATCCATCGGATCCAACTTTGGATAGTTAAATCCAGTGGCCAGATCCATCGGATCCAACCTCAGATAGTAGGATCCAGCAGCTGAATCCCTGAATCTGACAGTCAGATCTATCGGATCCATTGGATACTTAAAGTGGATCCTAGGAGGTCGGATCTTTGGTTGAATGTCAATGCCAACCCAAAATCTCCAATATCCAGCCAAAATTATGATATCGGATGGTATCCAACCTGGCAGGATATTATCCGAGCAACACTAATTTGTATACCGGAGATTAATAAACGGTCACGTGATGTGTTTAGACCAATTAAGTTGCTGGGATTCTGAAGTCCATTTTACAACACTAAAGAAATATCACCTGGAATACAGTGCCTCAAGGGCGCCTTATAACTTCCTCATAGGTGCAGTCTGAGCCATATTATTAAACTCATATACTGACATTTTAAAACAGTTCATCAAAGGTGTAGTTTGAGCCATTGTACAAAGTGATAAACTGACATCCTTGCCCATGTAACTTTTCCTCAAAGGTAAATGGCCTGAGCTAGTATATAAACTGGCACTTTCACTTGGGATACACATCCTCAGAGGTGCACGGTCTGATCCAGCATGTAAACTGGTAAACTGGCATTTGTACGTGTGAAGCACTTCCTCAGAGGTTGGTCTGATCCAGCATGTAAACTGGTAAACTGGCACTTGTACGTGTGAAGCACTTCCTCAGAGGTGCACGGTCTGAGCCAGCATGTAAACTGGTAAACTGGCATTTGTACGTGTGAAGCACTTCCTCAGAGGTGCACGGTCTGATCCAGCATGTAAACTGGTAAACTGGCATTTGTACGTGTGAAGCACTTCCTCAGAGGTGCACGGTCTGATCCAGCATGTAAACTGGTAAACTGGCATTTGTACGTGTGAAGCACTTCCTCAGAGGTGCACGGTCTGACCCAGCATGTAAACTGGTAAACTGGCATTTGTACGTGTGAAGCACTTCCTCAGAGGTGCACGGTCTGACCCAGCATGTAAACTGGTAAACTGGCATTTGTACGTGTGAAGCACTTCCTCAGAGGTGCAGTCTGACCCAACATGTAAACTGATAAACTGGCATTTATACGTGTGAAGCACTTCCTCAGAGTGCAGTCTGATCAACATGTAAACTGGTAAACTTCGCATGTGTAGTGTGAAGCACTTCCTCAGAGGTGCACGGTCTGATCCAGCATGTAAACTGGTAAACTGGCATTTGTACATGTGAAGCACTTCCTCAGAGGTGCACGGTCTGACCCAGCATGTAAACTGGTAAACTGGCATTTATGCGTGTGAAGCACTTCCTCAGAGATTACGGTCTGACTCAACATGTAAACTGGTAAACTGGCATTTATGCGTGTGAAGCACTTCCTCAGAAGTGCAGTCTGACTCAGCATGTAAACTGGTAAACTGGCATTTGTACGTGTGAAGCACTTCCTCAGAGGTGCACGGTCTGATCCAGCATGTAAACTGGTAAACTGGCATCTGTACGTGTGAAGCACTTCCTCAGAGGTGCACGGTCTGACCCAGCATGTAAACTGGTAAACTGGCATTTGTACGTGTGAAGCACTTCCTCAGAGGTGCACGGTCTGACCCAGCATGTAAACTGGTAAACTGGCATTTATAAGTATTGAGAGAAGCACTTCCTCAGGTGCACGATCTGACCCAGCATGTAAACTGGTAAACTGGCATTTGTACGTGTGAAGCACTTCCTCAGAGGTGCACGGTCTGATCCAGCATGTAAACTGGTAAACTGGCATTTGTACGTGTGAAGCACTTCCTCAGAGGTGCACGATCTGATCCAGCATGTAAACTGGTAAACTGGCATTTGTACGTGTGAAGCACTTCCTCAGAGGTGCACGATCTGATCCAGCATGTAAACTGGTAAACTGGCATTTATGCGTGTGAAGCACTTCCTCAGAGGTGCACGATCTGATCCAGCATGTAAACTGGTAAACTGGCATTTGTACGTGTGAAGCACTTCCTCAGAGGTGCACGGTCTGATCCAGCATGTAAACTGATATTTTTAGTTGTGACACTCTTCCTCATACAGTATGTGTACCTTCTGAGCAAGCATGTAAACTGGTAAATTGGCATTTTTATTTGTGAAACACTTCCTCAGAGGTGGGTCTGATCCAGCATGTAAACTGGTAAACTGGCATTTGTACGTGTGAAGCACTTCCTCAGAGGTGCACGGTCTGATCCAGCATGTAAACTGGTAAACTGGCATTTGTACGTTTGAAGCACTTCCTCAGAGGTGCACGGTCTGATCCAGCATGTAAACTGGTAAACTGGCATGTATGCGTGGAAGCACTTCCTCAGAGGTGCACGGTCTGATCCAGCATGTAAACTGGTAAACTGGCATTTGTACGTGTGAAGCACTTCCTCAGAGGTGCACGATCTGATCCAGCATGTAAACTGGTAAACTGGCATTTGTACGTGTGAAGCAGTTCCTCAGAGGTGCACGGTCTGATCCAGCATGTAAACTGATATTTTTAGTTGTGACACTCTTCCTCATACAGTATGTGTACCTTCTGAGCAAGCATGTAAACTGGTAAATTGGCATTTTTATTTGTGAAACACTTCCTCAGAGGTGGGTCTGATCCAGCATGCAAACTGGTAAACTAGCATTTTATCCTGTGAAAGACTTCCTCAGAGGTGCGCAGTCTTACCCAGTATGTAAACTGATATTTTTAGTTGTGACACACTTCCTCATATGTGCACAGCCTCAACCTGCATGAAAACTAGCAAACTGACATTTTAACCTGTGAAGACTTCCTCAGAGGTGCACGGTCTGATTCAGCATGTAAACTGGTGTTTTTAGTTGGGATACACTTCCTCATATGTGGATAGTTGAAGCCAACAGGCAAACAGGTAAACTGGCATTTCTACTTGTGAAACACTTCCTCAGAGGTTGGTCTGAGCCAGCATGTAAACTGGTAAACTGGTATTTTAACCTGTGAAAGGCTTCCTCAGAGATGCATGGTCTGATCCAGCACGTAAACTGGTATTTTTTAGCTGTGACACACTTCCTCATATGTGTACAGTCTGAACCAGCTTGCAGACTGGTAAATTGGTATGTCTACTTGTGAAATACAATGGCAGAGGTTGGTCTGTGCCTAAGTGTAAACTGAAGAACTGTCATTTTTTGTAATTTTTTTATTTATGTGTTTATCCTCCACAGCCTGCAGGTGAGTAGTCGTTCCTCCTCTGGTCTCCCTGGTCACCACACCCAGGTACCCTGAAGCCCTATTTAGCGGGTAATTATGGGCAGTCCTGAGGTAGCAGCGCAGGCCTGCCAGAGGGGACATCATGGAGCCTTGCTGCCAGATTTTCTCTCTTTTCTGGTCCCTCCCCCCTGCAGCCATGATCACGCGCATATCATGAAGCCACACTTTTGAGTCACCCGGAATCTGGAGCTGCCCCCTATCCTCCACCAGGAAGCAGCCAAGGAGTGGGATGATGTGCCCACCCATACCCGGAAGAGAAGAGCTGTTGTCGGACACTCAATCTTCTCCCTCCCCTACTGACCCCCGGTGGCCTGAGCTCACTTTAGAACCCGGGTTGCTGGCATGATGTGAGGTGTGGCGTCCAGCACCTCAACCCTCAGCACCTCTGGGCCAGCTCAAAGAACTATCATTTTAATCTGTGAAAGACTTCCTCAGAGGTGCACAGACTGACCCAGCACATAAAGTGGCATTTTAGTTGGGATACACTTCCTCATATGCACACAGTCTCAGCCTTCATGTAAACTGATAAATTGGCATATCTACTGTAAAATATGAAACATTTCCTCAGTGTTGCATGGTATGATCCAGCATAAACACTTCCACACACACATGTACAGTCTGAGTCAGCATGTACAGTACAAAAGGAACTGGGCATTTGTAATTGTGAAACTACATAAAAGTTTCAAAAAATTAGTTTACACTGTATGTTTCTTGATAGTAATTTATTTATTAAATATGTGCATCGAAAAGACAAAAAGATGGCCCCAAGATACAATACAGTACCTCATTGTAACCGGGAAAGGGGAGGATTCTTGGTACAGCAGGTAGTTGTGTGATGTCTTGCATTTCTTCACTGTTTTTTTTTCAAAGTTCAAAGTGATTTGCCATTTGATTAACATAAGTCATTACAATAAATGAACAATACACAAACTAGACAAACGGAATCTTTTCACACACCATTATCACCATTAATTAAAGTTCACCCCCACATATCTATCACTAATTTCAATGAAGTGCATGTCAAGACAAGTAAAAACAAAAAAAATTAAAGAAAAAAAATAGTATACAAACATAAACGTAATATAAACATTTTCTTATTATTGACAGAGTGAGAAATGGCCATACAGCTCAGGTATGCAAGAAGAAAGTGGTATAACAAGTATTTTAACTAATACCTTAACAGGTGTGCAGCCCTAGAGGGCACTGGGTTCAGGTCTGGTTAGCTACACTCCCAATGGCTTACAGTAATCTCTAAAAACAGAAACATGCAGTAACTTTTGCATATAAAACATAGTTACTATTTCACAGACTAAATTTTTTTATAAATTGGCTTCAAATATTTTATTAACCCTTTGAGAACTGAACATTTGTGAACGTATGTAGATTCTAGACGTATATATACGTCCACAGTCTTCTGAGGGTTAAGATAGATAAAGTATCTTTGTTAGTCGAATTGCAATGGTGAAAAATCACTTCCTCTGTTGAAAGTTGCAGAGTTTCCAAGTAGGGGTCATGCCATTTGTCACATGGTTTCAGCACTGGACAGAGAAGAGTAACATGTTTTAGATCCTATGGCATACTCATACCACATTTACAATCTGGGGATACAGTACCTCTCCTCTGTTTATATAATGGTTGATTTCCATTATATATTTCTAAAGGAAAATGTGTTAATAAAGTAGGATCCAAAGGGTCAGTTATAATGTTCAGATCCAGCTCTCTTCCAAATACATTTTTCAATTTACTGTATGAAGGATGCAATTTACAATCACAATCAAGAACAATCATATATGATTTTTATGAAAAAGTAAACAATCAGTATGTATATAACCTACACCTGCTGGATAGACTCTATTTTAATATATTTGAACTATGGAAAGTCAAAACCTTTGTTAGAAAGAATTACTTATTCTTCAAAGCCGATCCTGTGATATCTACCTGCAGGAAGTACAAAGAAATCTTGAAGAAAATAAACTTAACTTATGGAGATTAGGAAAGAAATTGGAAACTGCCCTAATTCAGCCCTAAGCACACATTTAACACATTTAATATTTGGTTACTGGGTAAAACCCAAGGACATCAAATGCCCATTTTCATGGGCAACTCAGACATAAAACAATAACAATACAATACAGACAAACAGATTAATTGCAACAAAAGCGAGTAGAACTAACAAGGCAATGTTGCTACAAACATTTTTTAAAAACATCTAAATAATGATAAGATACTGTACTATTAGGTAAGTCATTCAACAATTTTATGACCCAGAAAAGCCAAGACTTCTGACCCAGGAAGACCTATAACAGAGAGGGTTCAGTTTCCCAGTATTTGCTGATTTGGTACAGTAAGAGTGAAAACTAACTGATAAATTAGATATAAATGAAAAAAGTATTTGAAAGAACTGAATCCATTTGAATATTAACAAACGAATTTACTGTCTGTTCAAATGAAAGCCAACCTAAAATATTATACAAAGTACAATGATGAGTGGTACGAGAAGCAGAACTGCAACTACAAACTGAATGGTATAGTATTTTCATACGATGAAGATTATTAATAGTGGCAGAACAACAAATTGGAAGACCATAGTCAATAGTCAGTAGCAATAAAGATGGTGCTAAAACCTTCTTTAAATGAATTGATAGACAGTTACCTAACCTATATAAGTGCCCTAATCTGAATGCACATATTTAATAACATAACTGATACGATTCAGATATGTTAAATATTGATCCATAATGAATCCCAAATGTCAAAAGTGCGTAACCTGTTCAATTTTAATACCAGATAAATCATAAAAGGAAGGAAAAGATCCAGAGGGACTCAATTTATGTTGAGAACTGAAAAACAAGAGATTTGGTTTTTGAAGGATTCAGCAACATTCTATTATCCATCAACCACTGTTGCACATTCAGAAATATTTTTGCAAGTGTTTACTAATATCCAGAAAATTATCTCCAGGCTGATATAATATGATATCATCTGCATACATAGTAACAAAAGTATTTTAATCCTATATAACAGTACGCAAAGTAGTCAGAAAAATGTTAAACAAAACAGGCCCACAATCAATCCCTTGGTGGGGAAGGTTAAGGAGAAAAAGATAGCATTCAGGAAGTATAAGGAAACACAGAAGGAGCAGGACAGAGAACTGTACCAGTTAAAGCAGAAGGAAGCGGGGAAGGCAGTCAGAATAGCAAAGGCCCAAACTGAGGAAAAGATAGCCAACTTGGTTAAGAAGGGGAATAAAACCTTTTATAGGTACTTTAGGGAGCAAAGAAAGACTAAGGGAGGGATACTGAGGCTGAATAAAGAGGAAGGTGGTTGGGCAGAGAGCGACAGTGAAAAAGCAGGGATACTGAATAAATACATCTGCTCAGTATTCACAATGGAAGAGCAGGGGAGATACCTAATCCAGTCAATAGAAGCACTCTGGATAGCAGGGTTGATATTAGTCCTTTCACAGAAGAAAAGGTTCTGAAAGAACTCTTAAAATGAAGGCGGATAAAGCAATGGGGCCTGTTGGGATTTTTTTTTTTAGTTGTTTAACCAGGAATAGCACACCAAGCTGAAAGCTTTTTTACAGGAGCGACCTGGAGCACAATGAAGTTCAGTGACTTGTTCAGGGTCACACAGCATGCAAGTAGAAGCTGTGGGATTCAAACCCAGGTCTGGTCTGCTAGATGTCACCAGATTTACAGCTCAGAGCCTTAGACCACTGCACTATACTGCCTCTAGATTCACCCCAGAATTCTAAAAGAACTAAGGGAAGAACTAGTAACACCACTGACTACCCTTTTTAATAAATCATGGGAGGATGGTGTGGTACCTGAGGACTGGAGGAGGGCGGATGTGATTCCCTTTCACAAAAGTGGGAGCAAGACAGAGGCAGGAAACTACAGACCTGTCAGTTTGACCTCAGTGGTAGGGAAAATGATTAAATCACTTCTGAAGGAAAGAACTGTTGAGTACCTAGAGGCCAGTGGGGCACAGGACCCAAGGCATCATAGATTCACAGCAGGAAGGTCATGTCAGACAAATCTAATTGATTTCTTTGACTGGGTGACCAAAGTAGTAGATCAGGGAGGGGCTGTGGACATGGCCTACCTAGACTTTAGCAAGGCATTTGACACAGTCCCGCACAAAAGATTAATAAACAAATTAGCCAGCCTGGGAGTGGGTCCCAGGTTGGTAGCCAGTGTAAAACACTGGCTGGACAACAGGACACAGAGGGTAATAGTAAATGGAGTCCACAGTGAAGAAAGGGGGGTTACTAGCGGGGTGCCACAGGGTTCAATACTGGGGTCGGTCCTTTTTAATGTCTTTATAAGTGACATTGCAGAGGGACTTGAAGGAAAAGTATATCTCTTTGCAGGTGAACACAAAGATCTGCAACAGGGTTGATACGCAAAGGGGGGGTAGAAAGGATGAAAAGGGACTTGGCAAGGTTGGAGGAATGGTCAAATTTGCATGGCAGCTTAGATTCAATGCAAAGAAGTGCAAAGTAATGCACCTGGGAAACAAAAACCCAGGGGAAGAGTATGCAGTGGGTGGTGAGATACTGACAACAACAAAAATGGAAAGGGACCTGGGGGTAGTCATATCAGATGACCTAAAGGTAGGCCACCAATGTGAGAAGGCAGTAAAGAGGGCTGGGGGGATACTGGGATGCATAGGGAGAGGCACCACCAGTAGAAAACAGGAAGTTGTTGGCCCTCTGTACAGACAGTTGGTAAGACCACATCTGGAGTACTGTGTACCGTTCTGGAGACACCATCTCTGCAAAGAGATAGACAGGATGGAGGCTGTCCAGAGGAGGGCAACCAAAATGGTGCAGGGTCTGCACCAGAAAACATATGAAGAAATACTAAAGGAGCTTAAGATGTATAGCACTAGGAAAGGAGGGAGAGGGGGGACATGATAGAAACTTTCAAATACCTCAAGGGAATCAATAAAGTCCAAGAGGGTAGCATCTTTCAGAAAAAGAGATGTGCAAGAACAATGGGGCACAATTTGAAGATAGAGGGGGGATGGCTCAGAGGTAATGTGGGGAAGTATTTCTTCACAGATAGGGTTGTAGATGCCTGGAACAGCCTTCCTGAGGAGGTCATAGAGTCAAAAACAGTGGGGGAATTCAAGAATGCATGGGACAGACATAAGGCAATTCTAGTGGGGGGTAGGAAGAAGTAGGCTGTTGGTTAACTAGGATCTGCAGCTTATCCGTTAGGTAGGGAAATGGGCAGACTAGGTGGGCCAAGTGGTTCTTATCTGCCATCAGATTCTATGTTTCTATGTTTCTATGTAACACCCATGTGTGTATCAATCAATGGTGATGTAACCAAATCAAGAACAACAGATTGTTTTCTATTAAACAGGTAATGTGAAAACCAATTTACTACATTAATAGATAAACCAAGATTCTCAAGATGAATAAGTAAGCACCTATGATTAACTAAATCAAATGCTATAGAAAAATCAAGGAACAATGCACCTACCATACCTCCTCTATCCAATGTTCTGTGAAGAATATTTGTAAGCTCCATAGTAGACATCAAAGTACTATAATTTTTCCTGAAGTCATGCTAATACAGTGTTAATAAATTCCTAGAATCAATAAATTCTTTCACTTGATCAAATACTATGCATTCCAGAACCCTGTACAGAGAGGCTAGCAAAGAAATAGGACGATAATTCTTCGGGAGGGCACGATCACCAGATTTAAATATTGGGGAAACAAATGCCTGCTTCCAGAGCTGTGGGATTTCAGCATAAAATAAAGAGTGATTAAACAAAACAATAAATGGTAAAACCGTTAAATCCCAAACTAAACCAAACAGTCGTAAGTCAATCATATCAGCCCCCAGATGTGATCAAAGTTTCATACCCTTAAGAAAACCTAATGTTTGCTCAAGTGTTAAGGTTTTAAACTCAAATTTAGATAAACTATCATAACTCTCATGTATTCTAGAATCCAATAGAAGTAATAAAGGGGCTAACTTGAAAACATCAGTAAAAGCTTGATTAAATTCAATGGCAATATTGATCCGTTGTATTACCATCATCAGTAATGAGTAGCGGAATACTGGTGGTATCAGTCTTCCCTTATAGCTTGTTAAAAATTGTCCAGTACTGCTGTTGCTTATTAAAACTGGGGAACTGATTCTGCAAGAAAAATTCAGATTTAGTCTGTCTAACCAATTTTTTACAGAAATTTCTTAGTGGTTTATACTTAAAAAGGGAATCTGAGGTGCATGATTTTAAATAAGCTCACCGGGCAGCATCTCTTTCTTGTATCTTATCTATTAGGATAGATGTAATCCATTCCAGGTATTGATTCCTGACCCTAATCCTTTGAACTGGAGCAAACACATCACAAACCCTATTAAATTCAGTACTTATAAAGTCCAACATAAGATCAACGTAAGGAATAGAATATAAAAAAAGACCAATCAATAGATCAAGCAGAATTATGAAAAACAACCAAATCCCAATTTTTTAGTGACCATGAAGTAATATATACAGGTGAAACATTTGGATATCGGGTACTCCAGGAACAAAAAATTGTCACTTAAGCAATCGGTCAATGGGAATGCTTGTACTATTTTATATGGCCGAGAAGTCAATACCCAATCAATTAAAGTTTCTGAACCATGCTTATGATCAAGCCTCGTTAGTGATTTAATAGCCTGTTGCAAATTTAAATCAGCCAATTTGTCCCTGATTTTAACATTGGACTTCTCTAGCCAATTTTATGTTAGCATCCTCTAACAGAATAACTTCCTTATTTGCTGATATAGATGCTTTATAGTCTGAAAGTAATGGTAAACCGTCCTGTGAAGAACATGGTGGAAAATAAAAAGAAGCCAAATGCAGCTGCTTTATCCTACCCCACCCCAAAAGTAAATTACTAAAGAAAAAAATCAATTGCCAGATTAGTATTAGTAAAATAACGTCTACCAACAGAAAAAGGAGCCTTTACATACACCAAAACCCCTCCCCCATGTTTTGCCTGACAGTCACACTGATATAAATGAAAACCATCCAGGCAAACCACAGTATCAGATATATTGCTTGGTAACCATGACTCCGAAACAATGACTACATCAAAATTGTTGCCGCAGACCCAGGCCCGAAACTCATCAGTCTTAGGTAGAATGCTCCTTATATTAACATGGACAAAAGAAATGGAATGTTTTATATCTGTCCGAGGAGCATCCAGGCCCTGTTCAGTAGCAAATGGGGCTGGATTATGTTGAACATTACCAGCCAGCAATAATAATAATAATAGAACTAACATATGCTTCTTGACAGCCATCTTCATTCTTAAAATGTCTCTCTTAGTCAGTAAAAAAACCCCTCTAATTAGCCTACTTAATAAAAGCTGTATATGTAGACACTCCAGTATTAAATTAGAAATATGTACCCACAGTTGCTTAGCATTAATACAAACTAACTGACATAGATGAGATTGTTGAAAACATTCAATACAGATAAACTGTGTAGAGTCTGATAAGGGTCTGCACATAGAACATGCTGTAAAGAGAATAAAAATTAACACCAACATAATTAAAACTAATACAAAATAATATTCAGACAAAATACCATGCCCCAGCCCCACTGTCTTCACGAACTCCACAAACTCAGATTGCTCTTGTCCTGCACTTTGCCCACAGTTTGGCTGCCACTTCAAATGCTGCCACATCTGACTTGATGTAAATTTTAACCCCCAAACCCCACCCTGTAGGCTGCCACTACCAATCAAGGGAAGGAGAGGCAGTTTTTTAATTCTTTGGGAACCGGGTTAGGCCCACAAGGCACAAGTGCCTGTTTTCAGGGGCGACCTGGGAGCACTGGAGAGGTTAAGTGACTTGCTCAGAGTCACACAGTATGCAAGTAGAGGTTATGGGAATCAAACCCAGGTCTGCTGGATGTACCAAGCTCATTCACAGCTCTTTATTCTAACCTCTAGGATATACTGCCAGCCAGGTTAGCTGCTAAAATGGAAGGGCAAGACACAAATAAACCACTATTATCAACATCACAGAGGGCGGAGAGAATAGTATGCTTTCAGTCTATTAATAAAATCGGCATTCATCTACAACAGTAGAGAGGACAAAGAAGCAGTCACTAAGCTAAGCACTAAAACAGCAGCAGCAGACAGATGTAGCTGACACAAGTTACTACAGCTACAAGACAGCTCACAGTTCACACCGGTGTAGATGTCAGTATCCATGTAATACTTGTGCTCAAAGATAATCAGCTGAAATGAATCCTGGCTTACTCTACAGAGGATCAAATCTCGGCACAGAACAGTGTCCACAGATTACTTACAGGAGGCTTTTGTGGAGTCTGCCGCCCTCCACAAACTCTGACTGCACTTGTCCTGAAATCTGCCTAAAGTTTTGGCACTGCTCCAGACGCTGCCATGTCTGGCTTGATGTAAATTTAAACCCCCCAAACCCCACCCTGTAAGCTGCCACTACCAATCAGGGGAAGGAGAGTCAGGCTAGCTGCTAAAACAGGAGGAAAGGATACAAATACACAGGCAACAGCACATAGGGCAGAGAAAACAGTATGCTTTCAGGCTATTATTAAAATCAGCTTTAAATTACAACAGCGCAGAAGGGTCAAAGAAGCAGTCATTCAGTTAATTCATAAAACAGCAGCAGCAGCAGACAGATGTAGCGGACAGCAGTTACTGCAGCTGCAAGACAGCTCACAGTTCACACAGGTGTAGATGTTAGTATCCACACTATATTCATGCTCACAGATGGTCAGCTGAAATGAATCCTGATTTGCTCTGCAGGGGATGGAACCGTGGCACAGGACAGTGGCCACAGATGATTTACAGTGGATTTTTTGTGGAGTCTGCCACCCTCCACAAACTCTGATTGTATTTTTTCCGCACTTTGGCCACAGTTTGGCCACTGCTTCAGTTGCTGCCGTGTCTGTCTTGATGTAACTTTAAACCACCAAACCTTACCATGTAGGTTGCCACTATCAGTCAGGGGAAGAAGAGGCAGGTTAGCTACTAAAACAGGAGGGCAGAACTCGAATAAACCATCACTGTCAACAGCACATAGGGCAGAGAGAATAGAATGCTTTCAGTCTATTAGTAAAATCAGCATTTAATTTCAACAGTACAGAGGGGTCAAAGAAGCAGTCACTCAGTTGATTCATAAACAGATGTAGCTGACTCAACAGTTACTACATGTGGGGACTGTCAACAAATTTATGTACTGGTTCACCACTGCATTCTCTAGAATGCCAGAGTTTTTTCACACCCCAAATTTCCACTGTATTCAAGATGGGAAAAGTTACTTTTGCTTTTGGGATGGGGTCATAATGTCGCAAGACATTATGCTGCAGCAATATACCACGCTGTCAATACTGCGCGATATATTGCCAGTGGCATATCTCTGTGATTTGTGGAGGGCTATGCCCTCCAGCACAACCCGTTATGGGGGGTTACACCGCTGAACCTCCCTCAACTAAAATAATCACCTCTGGAGGGGGGAGGTTACATTTATATCGCACAAAGTGCCAATAAAAGAAACATTCCATGCATCTGGGGCTGGGATTTGATACCTGGTCCACAGACGTACCACCTCCATTACTACCTGTGGCTCATCCTGTCAAGCCATGGCAGCTGCTCGGGGGACCCTCCTCCCAGCAGAGAACTTATCCTCTGCTAGAGAACAGTGACAGTGTGCACAAGCTGTGCATAGACCATTTAACGGTTTTGTACCCTGTCGCTATTCCCACCCGTGCTGTCTGTGTTGCGTGGTTTTAACACACGCCATCTTGCATATGGCGAACTGACCCAGTAGGTTTGCTTTTAGTGCTACAATTGATCACCTAACTGAACGTCAACCATACCTTTTATCAAACATCTCAAAGGTTGTAACTGCTGTACTTATTTTATTTTCAGGAGATGCACGTGACATTTCTATCCTCCTTTATAATGAAATCTTACTCCTAAACAGTCGTAATACTGGAATGTCCCTAGCAGACCGGAGTCAATAAAAAGTCTGTGGAGAGTTCTCTTTTGTAACCAATAATAACTGTCTGTGTTTTGTAAGATTAATTTCCAATGAGTTTTGTTTACACAAATTATTAACTGATTTTGTAAACCCAGTTTTTAGGCAGAAAGTACAGCAATGTCATCAGTGTTCGCTAGATGTCCAACTGGAGTACCTGCTACCATTGGCATGTGAAAATATGTATCTTTTAATGGGCACAAAGTAACGTTTATGAAGATATTGTATAATGTTTGTGCTAGAATGCCTCCCTACCTAACCCCCCCATTTGTATTTATGGCTTTATTGGTCAAACGTCCAAACTGATCAGACTGCATTTCCCACCAAGCATCATTATCAAATCAAATCAAATCAAAACAGACTTTATTTATAAAGCGCCTTTCAAAGTCAAGGCGCTGTACAAACATAAACTTCAATATTTAAATAAACAGTAATATAAGTTAATTTAAAAACAGTCTGGAAAGGCCTGAGAGAATAAATATGTTTTTAACATAGTTTTAAAACTACTGACCTACAGGCATTCTCTTAACCAACAAGGTAGAGAATTCCACAGGGTTAGTGCTGCAAATGAGAAGGCGCGAGCACCAGAGTTTTTCAAATGAACCCTGGGAATCTCTAGCAATCCCTCATCGGCGGATTGGAGAGGATAATTAGGGGGAGTAGGGAGTCAGGAGATCTTTCAGGTAGTTGGGTCCCTGTTCGTGTAGGGCCTTAAAGGTAAGCAAGCCTACCTTATAGGTGATCCGCCACTAAACTGTAATCAACACATCCAGAAAAACTTGGGTCACTACCAGTCCCATATAAATGTTGCCACAAAGGTTTTATACTTACACTATCAAATGTTGCCCACAAATTGATGAAAGAGAAATAAAGAGTAGGGCTCCATATTCAGAGCCAGACGGATGCACATGTAAAATGGTGCGCTGAGCATAAAACTTGGGTTGGCTGACTCTGGTGCCATATTCAAACAGATTACATGATCTGAACAGACCACATAAGTTGTTTGAATATTGGACGTTGGTTGCACGATGCACAGCAAGGGTCATCATGGTCTGCAGCACAAACATGGTCTGGGGCGATGACCGCCCATAAGGGCACTGCATGGTGCACACTGGTGTACGCCATGGCCCCTATGGGCAATATTAAGCCCAAATATGCAGATGAGCCCATTGGGCATGCACGGCACAATGGGGCCATTTGCATACCTATTATGGGCTCATCTGCATGCATGCGCTGCCATGGAATGCACCGGGCCAGTCCCCCCCAAGTCCCCCCCAGCCCATGCGCTCCTGTGCAGTTCAGTCAGCAGCTGGTCATGGTAGTGTGGGTGGGCTGTGCCACTCACCGGCTCCAGTCGGGTTGGGGGAAGTAGGGTGGTGGATCACAGCCTAATGGAGTGGGGGGGGGCACTTGACTACCAGGAACTGGGGACATTAAAATTATTATACAGATCAGGGCTCTGGGAGGGTGGAACCACTAGACTACCAGGCAAATGGGGTAAATTTTTCTTTTATTATACATGTGATTGGGGCTGGAGGAGGGACCACTGCACTACCAAGTATATGGGGATCAAGGTTAGTTTTTCATTATATCTGTGATCGCGGCTGGGGAGCAGGAACCACTACACTACCAGGGAAACGGGGATTGGGGGTATTTTTTATTATATCTGTGATCAGGGCAGAGGAGGGGGGACTACTACACTACCAGAGATATGGGGATCAATTTTTTTTTAATTATATCTATGATCAGGACTGGGGGGGATCACTACACTACCAGGAATACAGGTATCAGGGGTATATTTTTATTTTACATGTGATCGGGGCTGGGGAGGTGGAACCACTACACAACCAGGGATATGGGGATTGGGAGGGAGTTTATTATTTTACCGACAGTGATTGGGGCTAGGGAGGGACCAGTGTACCGCCAGGGTTCCGTGTCCTTCACAGTGGGCAGTCGGTTCTACACACTAGTTAGGGAAGGGTTTCAGAAGCGTAAATATGCACCACTGCTGGGGGCCATTTTCATTTCTGAAACATTTTAATATTGTGCTGCACTGCATATGCAAGTGGGACCCCTCATTTGCTTAGGCGCAACACAATATTGTGCATGTTGGTGCTATCGGGGATGTGCCACGCACTGTGCCCTTTGAATATGGGCACACTCTGACAGCTAGTGCTTTTCCAGATGTGGGCAGTGCACTCCATATTGCACCACCTAAACCTTTTGAAAATGAAGCCCTAGGTGCTTTGAATTTTATTTGTTTGTAAATTATATGGGCATGTACAAAGCAATACAGTGATGTAGATCGACCCACCTTAAAACCATTTTAGGACTCGGTCAATAAATCAGTTTTCAGACAACCAGTTCTGAAGATGTTTTAAGATTATTCTTGCAAAGATTTTTTGTGATGTATCTATCAGGCTTATTGGATGATATACTGACGGATCAGGAAGAGAGCCTTTTTTAGAAACAGGACTTACTAAATTCCCCTGTCACGAGTTTGGAGTATGATGAGTCTGTAGTATGTTACTGTAAAGTAACTGAAAAATAGGAAGCCACCAAACCATAGTTAATTTGTAAATATTGGCAGTAATTCTATCAGGGCCTGGTGCCTTACCAAATTTAGTTTCATTAATTAGATTGATAATATCTTTTTTATAATATCTGGGGTATTCGTTTAAAATAGTCATCAGCAATAAATATATTTATCTTTTGATCAATACCTATAATTTGATGATCTTACTTTGAGAAACAGCTCTTGCAGCAGGTTACACCATTAGAACTGAAGCCGGCAGGCACCAGGACCCCACTGAAATTTTCTAGCTAGCAGTATTCAGCGGGGACCGCCTCCGACGTCGGTCCCGCCCTGATGTCAGGTGTAGTACATAAGGAGGCGGTCCCCCATAAACCTCAGTTCTTTTCCCGCCGTCGACTCGCCAGCATCGGCCTCTCGGTCTCCTTCTAGCGCACGACAACTACAGAACTTTCAACTAACTTTTTTCTCTGCACAACTGATGTCCTCTCCAACTCCATCTCTTGAGGGTCACCTTTCAAAATGTGCCTATGGCAAACAGATCCCTTTCAAGGATCCCCATTCATTCTACGTGCGTTGCCTAGGCCCGGACCACAACACCAAGGCCTGCACCTTTTGCCAGGGTTTCAATAGCCGCACCAGGATCCACCATCAGAAGGCACTTCAGGAATATCTTCTTGAGGAAAAGCTTAAAAGAATGGACCAAGAACCTTCCTCCAGGGGAGAATCTTCATCCAAATCCCACAAACACCGGGACAAGCACCGGAAGAAGGTGAGGTCTAGGTCCCCTACTCGGGCCTCGGACTACCGCAGCTCTGGCTCCAGATCGGACTGCTCTCCCTCCAGGGCTCTGTCACAACCTCTCCCGGTTAAGGTCAGGTCTTCAGGTCCTCATCAGGGACTTGTCGGCGGCGAAGAAGGCTCTTCCTTGCTCCAGCCTCTTAAGACATCGAGGTCCTCGATTTCTTCAACCCCTTCCAAGGCCTCTTTGAAGTCTAGTGAGCGCCATAAGTCTTCTTCATCCACCCATCATCGGGATACCGACTCCAGGTCAGTCTCCCAACTGCCCAGAGGTCCTGATCCGGCACCCAGAAAGACCAAGGACCTGACGTCCCTAAAATGGACATCAGACCCGACGTTGGCCAAACATTAAAAATTGGCTTGGCGCTCACAGGAGCCAACGACACCGGCTAGACACCCGTTGCCAGCCAGGCATTCGCCAGGTCTGAAGACGTCGGCCAGGGGACCGACGTCGGCTACCGCAGAGCGGAAGACCGCACCCCCATCACCGGCAGACGCCGGTCATAGGGATTCCACAGAGGAGGACACCCCACAGCCCGAAGACTAGGCGGGCGACACCGAGGATGCCAGGCTCCCAGGAGAACCCTCCCCAGACCGGGAGACCACTGGGGACCTGACACCTGACCCTGGTGATAGACCACCGGTGCCAGGCCCGTCGTTGGGTATGAACATTGCAGAGGTAAAGGAGCTCTTTACCTTTTGCTGGGACACCATCAAGAAGGATGTGGTCCCCACCCGTCCTCCTCCTACTACTACTCCTACTCCTACTTCTCCTCCTCCTCCTACCCCTTCACCGCCTACGCCCCCTCCTCCACCTAAGGGGCCAGCAGGATGACCACCATCCCCCAAGAAGCAGACTCCACCTCCTAGGGGCAGATCTACAGACAGGAGAAGGCCTCCCTCCAGATCCCCTTCAGGGTCACCCAGCCCCAAACTACCCAGATGACGCCGGTACACTCCGTCGGGGGAGGATTCAAGATCGGATACCTCTGAATACTCCAGATCTCCTTCTCCACTCAGCATCTCCTCTCCTAACCCACATGACCTCCCCAGGTCTCCACCGGATGATCCCTCTTTCGCCGAGATTATGAGACACATCCAGGACAACATGGGGTGGGATGCTGAGGACCTTGACCCCGAATGACAACGCCTTGCCCACTACCTTGGCAAAAGACTCAAAGCCTGTGGTGGTACCACCCTTGGTGGACATCTTTGCGAGGCGTCACCAAGGCTGCATGGAGGCGTCCACCTCCACCCCACGGTGCCGAAGAAGGCTGACTGCCTGTACAAGGCTCCTAGAGAGGACCAGTACTTGGCGAAGCAACCTCTGGCAGATTCCCTGGTCATCACTGCTTCACATGACCAGTCTCAAAGACCCCAGCCTATGAGCACTCAGCCACCAGACCAGGAATCCAAGCAATTGTGGAGGCGCACGTACGTGGCTGCTACTTGCGCCCTCAGGTCTCTGAACTACCTTACTCATATGGTTCAGTTCCAGAACGCCCTGTGGGAACAGGGCTAGGACCTGGTTGAAAAGCTTCCCGATGGCGATCAGAAAGCAAAGTTCCTAAAACCTCCTCCGCACCGGGTCAGATGTGGGGACCCAAGTGCTTAGAGCCACGTACGATTCTGCGGACTCTTCGGCCAAAGCTGCAGCTTCAGGCGTCTGTCTCCGGAGACACTCCTGGTTCTGTGTCTCCGGCTTCACCCCAGACTTACAGAAAAATATTCTAGACATCCCATATAACGGTGAGGTACTCTTTGGTGAATCCTTGGAGAAGGTCATCACCAAGCTCCAAGATGCAGGAAAGGCAGTCGGATCTGTACAGGCCATGTACAGATCTAGGCCTAGTTCCTTTCATAGAAACCAGAGCCATTTTCGAGGCCAGCTGCAAAGGCAGCAGCAATGTTCCGGCCAGCAGCAGAGGGGCATTTTCTCGCGCAAGGCCCAGGCCAAATCGTCCCCAGGCAGAGGTCAACATTACTCAAAGACAGCCCAGCCCGCAGGGACAAACGCTGCCACAGCATGACTCCTTCCCGGCCCCTGCCCCTCCTCTGGATCAACGGGCAAAGAAAGTCGGGGGTCGCATCGCTCGCCACTTTTTAGGGTGGAAATCGATCATCACCGACAGGTGGGTTCTCCAGTTGGTCAAGAAAGGCCATTACATAGAGTTTCTAGACGACCCACCTACAAGACCTCCCCTGCTCTCCCATTATTTGGGTCAGCATGCCCTGCTCATACAGCAGGAGGTGCTCATACTTCTGGAAAAAGAAGCTATAGAGCACGTACCAGGGAACCAGAGAGGACTAGGATATTATTCTCACTTCTTCCTGGTTCCAAAGAAAACAGGGGACCTCTGTCCAATACTGGACCTCAGCGACCTCAATGTTTCGGTCACGTACAAGCGCTTCTACATGGTGACCCTCCTGGTCTGATTCCCATGCTGAAGCAGGGCACATTTCTAGCATCCCTGGACATGCAGGATGCCTACCTGCAGATTCCTATTGCTCAAGCGCACAGGAGGTTCCTGCACTTCGAGTTTCAGAGCCGCCATTATCAGTTCCGAGCTCTTCCCTTCGGGCTGCCATTGGCACCTCGGGTCTTCATGAAGTGCATGGCGGTCGTAGCCACGTCTCTGAGGAGACAGGGCCACTACGTGTTCCCCTACCTGGACGATTGGCTTCTCATGGCATCCTCACGGGAAGCCCTGATGTCTGCCATTCACTGCACTTAGTCTCTGTTCGAGACGTTGGGCATTCTCATCAATTATGAGAAGTCATGCCTGGTTTCATCCCAGATGCTGCAATTCATAGGAGCAGTTCTGGACACCGTCCAAGGGAAAGCTTTTCTCCCCCTGGACAGAGCGGAACACATCAGATCCCTCATCAGGGACTTGTCGGCGATGAAGACCGTCCCGGCCAGACTGGTCCTTTGCCTGCTCGGACACATGGCTGTGGCCATTGCAACAGTCCCGCTAGCCTGTCTCCACATGCGGGTAACCCAGTGGATGTTACGGGTGCAATGGGACCAAAAGCAAGACCATCTGCAGCATCCAATCTGAATCACAAACACCGTAATTCGAGATTGGCAATGGTGGCTAGATTCAGGGAACCTCTTGGCGGAAGTCCCCTTCATAGCGCTGTCCCCGACTGTGACACTCTCCACAGATGCCTCAGGGCTCGGTTAGGGAGCACACCTCGACGGTGTCCGGTCTCAGGGCCTGTGGACAGCCCAGGAGTCTCATCTCCACATAAACATACTGGAAATGAGGGCAGTTCTTTACCCCCTGCAGGCCTTCCAGTCGGAGATTCCATCGAGTACACTTCTGTTACAAACAGACAATTCCGCGATGATGTATTACCTCAACAAACAAGGAGGCACCCACTCCTACCCACTTTGCAGGGAGGCCATGAGAGTGTGGGATTGGGTCTTACAACACGGCGCAAACCTTATTGCAGTTCATGTTCTGGGAGTGGACAACGTCATCGCAGACAGCCTGAGCCACTCTCAGGTCAGAGTCCATGAATGGGAACTACTGCAGGAGGAGGCAGACGATCTGTTTCGCAGATGGGGTACTCCAGAGATAGACCTCTTCGCATCCCCATACAACGTAAAACTACCCAATTTTTGCTTGCTAGCTCCAGGGCCTGGTGTTTTCTGGCGAGACGCGTGTCCCTCTCCTGGGCGGACAGATTCCTCTATGCCTTTCCTCCTTTTTCGTTGATCCAGAGAGTTCTTCTAAAACTTCGCAGGGAGCAAGCAATGCTCATACTGATCGCACCCTTTTGGCCCAGACAGATCTGGTTCCCTCTCTTGCATCAGCTATCCCAGGAACCTCCAGTGCCTCTACCAATCAGCTCCCATTTGCTGTCTTAGGAGGCGGGTTCCTTAGTCCATCCGGATCTACTTTCCCTGATCCTGCATGCTTGGCTCCTAGAGACATAGCCATGATGCAATACGGGGTCTCGCAAGAAGTGGTAGACGTTCTTACTGCCGCTAGGAAACCAGCTACCCACACGACCTACAGTTTTGCTTATGGGTTCAAGAGCGTGGCTTTTCGCCTTTGGACTGTCCAGAAAAGCTGGTACTGAATTACCTGCTGTCCCTTTTCCACTCTGGACTGGCTTACTCCTCAATTAAGGTACACCTTTGTGCTATTTCAGCCTACCATGTCCCAGTAGACCAACGCACTGTGGCTCAGCTAGACACGACACATGCCTTTTTGAGGGATGTCCTCCACCTTAGGCCACCGATTAAAGATCCAATCCCACCATGGGATTTACCCTTCATCCTGGAGCAGCTCAGGCTGCCACCCTTTGAACCAGCCACGGATTGCGAGCTACATCTTCTCTCTTGGAAAACGTTATTTTTAGTTGCCGTCACTTCGGCCAGAAGAATTTCTGAAATGCACGCACTTATGTGCAAAGAGCCTTATTTGGTTTTCCACCAAGACAGGACCCTAAGGACTAACCCTAAATTTCTGCCTAAGATGGTCTCAGCTCTCACCCTTAATCAGGATATCGATCTACCAGTGTATTTCCCGAAATACTCTAATTGAGGAGAAGCCCTTCTGCACACTCTTGGTGTGCATAGGTGCCTCAGATACTACCTGACCAGAACCAAACAACACCGAAATTCGGACCAACTTTTCATCTCCTTTGCCCATAGGATAAAGGGAGCTCCTGTCTCGAAGCAGTCGCTGTCCAGGTGGCTTATTCAGTGCATTACATTCTGTTACCAGAAGCATAGCAAACCCTTACCGGGCGTGGCTAAGGGTCATTCCACCAGAGGGGTGGCTACCTCTTTTGTGGCTTTAAGGAATGTGTCCACCGCAGCTATTTGCGCTGCAGCTACTTGGAGCTCTGTACACACTTTCATCAGGCATTACAGCCTGGACATTGCATCGAGGCGAACAGCAGGGTTCAGTCTAGCAGTCCTTCAAGGACTTCTGTCCTAGGCTCGAGGTATCTCGAGGATTTCTACCTTTCCTCCTCCCGATGGTATGTGATTGCCAGTACTGCTTGGGAATCAGTCCTAATGGTGTAACCTGCTGCAAGAGCTGTTTATCGAAGTAAGATAGTATAGTTACGCAAGAATTTACCGTAATAGTAGATCTTCGAGAACAGCTCTTGCAGCAGGTACTTTCCCTCCTACCATCCCCGCTGGAGGTAGGTCGTAGTCAAAACATCCTTCTCCTAGGATAGGGCATTTATTGATGCCTTGTTTTTGCTATCTGATGGCGGATTCTCGGTCTCCTCTTCTGATGTCATCCAGCGGCTGGGAGTCTCCGGCGGGAGAACTGAGGATTATGGGGGACCGCCTCCTTATGTACTATGCCTGACGTCGGGGGCGGGACCGATGTCGGAGGCGGTCCCCGCTGAATACTGCTAGCTAGAAAATTTCTGTGGGGTCCTGGCGCCTGCCAGCTTCAGTCCTAATGGTGTAACCTGCTGCAAGAGCTGTTCTCGAAGATCTACAGTTACCGTAAGTTCTTACGTAACTGTACTTTAATCAAGACTAAAAAAACTAATTTGAATAGTGTTTTTCTCACTGATCTAGAGAGATATGAGCTTCTACATTATTCTAATATTTATTATTGCCTCTTGCAACTAAAGTCCAAAATGCCTTACAGCCTTTACTATCAAACGCAATTCAGTTTCTTCCACTTTTTCTGATGAAATAGGTATTTCTCCTGTACCAATATTGCTTTATAATGTTTGTAAAACAATACTAACGTACTAATATACTAGACGCCAGCAGTGTATGCCTTTTGGTTTATCAAGTCTACTCATGCTTCAGCAACCTGATTGGGTACTGTAGCCCTCTGTCATCTCCTTCCACTGTTACTCCATCCCCAAGTTCCACCCCCCAGGCAAATGAGCCTCTGCTTCACCCCTTGCCTATACCTGTCCCACCCTCTCTTGAATCCCTCCACCGTAGCTGCCTGTACCAGCTCCCTGGGCAGCGCATTCTATGGTTCCACCAATCTCTCGGTGAAGTACCTCCTCCTTTCCCCCCCTAATCCTACCACCCTCAGTCTTCCGACTGTGTCTTCTGGTGATTCCTCCCTCCTTTCCACCGAAAGATCCTATCTCAGCCTACCTTATTTACTTCCCTGAAGTACTTAAAGACCTCAATCATGTTCCCCTGGTCCCTCCTCTCCTCTCCTCCAGCGAGAACAGGTTGAGCTCCCCTAGTCGTTCCTCACATGTCATATCCTCCAGGCCCTTGATCATTCTGGTTGCCCTCCTCTGAACCCTCTCCAGGAGTTGGATGTCCTTCCTTAGGTGCAGCCTCCAGAACTGCACACAGTACTCAAGATGTGGTCTAACCAGGTTGTTGCACTGTGGCAAAATCACCTCCCTGTTCCTTGAGGTAATCCCCCTAGCAATGCATCCCAGCATCCTATTTGCCCAGACCACAGCCCTCCTACACTGCTTTGAATTATTCATGTTAACATCCACCAAGACTCCTAGGTCTCTTATCCCTACCGTGGCCTGCAACTCATCCCACCCCAGGGTGTACACATAGTTGGGGTTTTCCCACCCTAGGTGTAGCACCTTGCACTTGGAGGAGTTAAATTTCAATTTCCATTTGCAGGACCACCTATCCAGAGTATCCAGGTCCCCTTGCAGGGCCAATCTCCCCTCTTCCCCCTACACCACTGCCCCCAGCTTAGAGTCATCTGCAAAGATACTCATTTCACACCTGACACCTTCCTTGATATCGGAGATGTAGGTGTTAAACAGGAGTGGCCCCAGGACTGATCCTTGTGGGACCCCACTTATGACCGCCCTAGGAGATGAGACCTCGCCTCTGACCACTACCTGCTGAGTGTGACCTGAAAGCCAATTTACAATCCACCCAACCGTCAATGGGCCTACCCCCATCCCGGCCCCAGCTTCTCCCTTAGGCCAATGTGAGGGACTGAATCAAATGCCTTGCTAAAGTCCAGGAACAGTACATCCACTGATCTCCCCCTGTTGAGTGCTGATGTCACCCACTCATAGAACTCTACAAGGTTTGTTTGACAAGATCTACCTGGCACAAACCCATGCTGCCAGTCATCCAGGTAACCCATCTCCTCCAAGAAACCTCCCATCCGCCTGGAGGAGAGGAGGGGGAGAGGGGATATGATGGAGACATACAAGTATCTTACAGGGAGGAACAGGGTGCAGGAATACACTATTTTTAAGCGAAAAAGATGTTCCAGGACTAGAGGGCATGGGATGAAGTTGGAGGGAGGACGATTCAGAGGAAACATGAGGAAGAATTTCTTCACAGAACGGGTGGTGGACTAGTGGAACACCCTGCCAGAGGAAGTGGTGGCGGCTGAAACAATCACGGGATTTAAGAATGCATGGGATAGACATAAAGTAATTCTGGAGGTCAAGGGTAAGGGGCAACAGACTTCTAGGAAAACATAAACTGAACTTACAAGCTCAAATGGGCAGACTGGGTGGGCCATAGGCCCTTATCTGCCAACACTGTCTATGTATCTTTGTATCCTTTCCTTAAGTATGATCTCCATTACTTTCCCCACCACCGGCGTCAAACTGATGGGTCTATGGTTTCCTGGCTCTTCTCTCGATACCCCTTTATGAATGGGCACAACATGCGCCTGCTTCCAATCCCTTGGCACCCTGCCCGTCCGCAACGACAAGTTAAAGAGATCCACCAATGGCACAGCCAAAACATCCGCCAACTCCCCGAGTACTCTGGGATGAATAGCATCAGGCCCCAGAGAGTTATCCTTTTTTAGGAACTTGAGGGCTTCCCACATCCGACCGATAGGAATATCAGCATCTGTTCCCCCCTTCAGCAGAACCAGCCTGATATCTCACCCCTGGCCTACCTCCCCCAGCGGCTTGTTCTTCAGCAGGTACCCCAATAGCCAGGTCTGCTGTGCCTTCTGTGTCCTTCAACCCCTTTTTTTGAAGTTCCCCAGTCTTCTCCTAGTGAACACCGAGGCAAAGTACTCATTCAGTACCTCTGCCTGCTCTCCAGCCCCTTCCACCCACCCCCTGGCTATCCTCAACTTTCTGAGCTGTCCCTTGTCCTTCCTCCTCTCACCAATCTACCTAAAGAACCCCTTTTCCCTGCCCCATATCCCCTGCGCTAACCTCTGCTCTTTCCAGGCCTTTGCCCCCTCACCACTCTGGTGACTTTCCTGGTGATAGTTCTCTCCATCCCTCTCTCCTCATTTTTTTGTACCTACTGTAGGCAGCCTTCTTCTCCCTTACTGCCTCCTGGACCTCCTTGGTCCACCAGCATGGTTTACGAGACCTACCACCCTTGCGCTTCACTCTTGCACAGGTCCTGGTGGCCTCCTGTAGCCCCCGCTTTATGATCTCCCACCTACCTTCCATATCCAAACCTGGTTTTATCTCCTGCAAATGCCCTTTGAGAGTACTGGTACAGGAAAATACCACATATTAACCAGAGCAACAAAAATGGTACATGGACTGCACCACAAGCCTTATGAGGAAAGACTCAAGGAACTAAACATCTATTCACTGGAAAACAGAAGGGAGAGAAAGGATATGATGGAGACTTTCAAATACCTTAGAGGAATAAATGGGGTACAGGAGGGGAGCATATTTCAGAGAAGAGAGTGCACAAGGACAAGGGAACATAACATGAGGCTGGAGGGAGGGAGGAAGGCTTAGGGGGAACGCTAGGAAGTATTTTTTCACAGAGAGGGTGGTGGATCCATGGAACAGCCTACCAACAGAGGTGATGGAAGCAAAAACAGTACGGAGATTCAAGAGTACATGGAATAAGTATAAAGGCACCCTGCTGTATGGCAGAGCAAGTGTAAGGCAGTCCAGATAAGAGTAGGGATTGCCAAATCAAGTAGAGAAATGGGCAGACTAGGTGGGCTGTATGGTCCTTATCTGCCAACAGATTCTAGGTTTCTAGATGCAGCCTTTATGGCAAAGTGCTCCAGATATATGTGCAATGGAAACAGAAAGATTGAGATCCTTGCATAGTATGAACCTTAGGAGGGATATACTCTTTGAAACTAAAAGAATGAAGGCTCCAATGGCCCACCCTCCTATGGATATGAGCAGTTAAGGGAAAGGGGAAATTGTTTAACCAGGAAAGGCACACTAAGCCGGAGCTTGTTTCCAGGTGCAACCTGGGAGCACAAGGAAGTTAAGTGATTTGCTCAAGGTCACACAGTATGCAAGAGGAAGCTATGGGATTCAAACCCAGGTCTGGTCTGCTGGATATCACCAGATTTTCAGTTCAGAGCCTTAGACCACTGCACTATACTGCCTTCTCAATAGTTAAATAGTTAGGAATCCTGCCCTGTATGCATTTTACAGAAAAAGGTATACAGTGTAATTTCCTCCCATCTTCCAATGCCAACCAACTGGACTTGTTATATAATTAAAGGAGAACGACATGCAGACATTAAGCCTCGACTGCTGCACAGATTGGGGCTTCAGTACTCAGATCCCCACTGCAGGCATAATATTCACTTTACTGTTCTTTCACCTTATTAATTGTAAAAATTGTATTATACACCCTTACAGCTGGTATTTGTAATACCATGGTCTTCACCTCCCCCCCCACCACATGCTGTTAATAACACAAGATGATTTTTTTTTTATTTATTTAGTTTTTGTTGACCGGGTAAGTGCACTAGACAAATCCTGCCTATTTTCAGGCACGACCAGGGGGAGGGGGATACAGATGAATGCCAACTGATCTTGAACCAGATTAAGCTGTTGGTGGTATTTTTAGTGAATGAGGGAAATTTGGCCAGGACACTGGGGAAATTCCACTACTCTTTTCGATAAGTGCCATGGGATCTTTAACATCCACCTGAACTACCACCAATCCAGGCAGATGGGACTTCGGTTTAACATCTCATCTGAAGGACAGCACCTCAGAAGTGCAGCACCCCTCTCACGCTGCACTACAGTGTCAGTACTGGGATATTAACCCAAGTGCCAGATGTGGGAACTGAACCCACAGCCCTCTGATCTCCCAGCCTCAGAGGCAAGTGTGCTACCTACTGAGCCACTGACACTGCTGATGATGATGCACCTTTGCCCCTTCCTCCATGGTGCCCTTCTGTAGAGAGATTTAATCATCTCCATATCTCCACTCCAATGCCCTGCTTTACTTTTTTACAGACTTTGCCTAAATGCCATGTGTGAGCTAAAAGTAGTAATAATAAAAAACAGACCTTCCCACAGGGATGACATTTCACACTGCTTTTGAAAAAGAGCAAGAACAGCACTAAATGTCAATCCCGTGGGGAGGTCTGTCTTTTAGTTTTGCTACTTCTGGCTTTGGTTTTACAACTTTTCATTTTTTGTACAAATAAACTTTTTTTTTTTTTACTTTTTTTTTAACTCCTCCTAATCTACCATCTTTGTTCCACTCCTTCAGGCTGCTCATGTCCCCAATACCCCAGACGCATAGTCTTCCCCTAGAGTGCCCCCAGCAACTCCTACCTTTTTCTCCTCTTCCTCCATGGAGCGCCTGCACAGCAGGGTCTGCCCATAGATCTGTGGCTGGATGACCTGGAGCGGTCATCATCTAGCACCACAGAGGGATGTTTTTCCGCTTTTCTGTTGTGGTCCCCTTCCATCTCCCTGAGGACACTGGCTCAGGCAGGTTACATGCTTAAGCACTATGCCTGCCAAATGCCTAACAACGTCCCCCCCTTCCCGGCTCCAGCACCATGGAGCCGCTGTTGCCCCAAAAGTTAGTACTCCTACTGAACCTCGGGTGTGCAGAGCATCCCTAGTATCCCACCCTTAAAGGAGGAGAGTGTCTGTTGGGACGCTCAGTCCTCCTTCCCCCAGCTGACCCCCGGTGACCTGAGCTCGTACCTGAACCCAGGTCGCCGGCATAGTGTGAGGTGTGGCATCCAGCACCTCAACCCTCAGTGCCACTGGGCCGGCCTGTACAAATAAAATTTGTGGTGGAAAATCTAAGAATTGCCTTCTGGAGTTCCTGATCTGGTTATTTGTGTGTGCCTACCTTTACTGTGAGTGCTGGTTACATTTACGTTATGAGCATTACTACATTTTGGAGCAGTTTTCTTTGATGGTACACATATTACTATAAGACGATATGTAGAAATAGAGCATTCAATGTATATTTACAGAATATAGTCTATATATATTATAAAGGTATATGTAATATATATTGCAGTCATATTTATAAACTATAAAACATATTTAAAAAAATATATTATATATATTCATTGCAAAAAACGTTGTTAATGCATCAGTTAAAGGGTACCTAAACAAGCAGTTTTTTAAAACTGCAAATTCCAAAATGTGGCTTCATGGCAAGGTAAAGTAAAGACTGCAGTTTACATTTATGCTAAAACTGCATTTATGTAAATAACATAAATGCAGTTTCATAGCTTTTGGAAAATGTAAACATCAGCCTTTCACTTTCAAAAAACAGCCTTGGTTTCTCTCTAAGATGTCTGCCAAGTGTGTTAATTAATGAGTCATGATGACATCGTCTGAGCCAGAGACAGAGATCCACATATATTTCTATAGCGCTAACTAGTTCTTCTTTCCCTCGTTGTTTTGAATTGTTGTACCAGAATGATCAACACCATGTATTAACTCATGGATTATTTTGATCAGTACACGTTAGGCTATGATTTTGTTCATTTTGTTTACTTTAACTTGCGGAAAATGTTTTGCAATCCAGCTGACTTTTTCTTTGGCAAACTGCATTACAGCACAACACTTCAAATACCTGATGATCTAGTGGTTATATGATGCACACTGAATTTTGCTTTTTGTTAACCAGGTGAGACACACTAAGCTGAAAGCTTGTTTACAGGTGTGGCCTGGGAGCACAAGGAAGTTTAATGGCTTGCTCAGGGTCACACAGCAAAGTACCGGTCTTGCTCAGTTCCAAAGAGCTCATGCTCTCTTGTTAATCCACAAATAAGACTTTCTTTTTCCATGTGAACCCCCTGCACCTAGCCTGCCTTCTGTTGAACACCCCACCATCCATACCCTGTCCTTAGTACTGCCTTGTGCCACATATGAGCCTGCGGTCTCATGAACAGAATTATCACACCTCAGACTGTAATCTTGTAACTCAGAGAGTTGTGTACACCTATTCTGATACGCATCAGCAGCTGGCACTGTTACAGAATGCCTCCCAAATCACTCTCCAGTTCACATTCTTAGTGTTTGACTTCTGCTCCCACAGTAAACAGTGAATGGATCACCACCCTTCTGCACAGTGAAGGTAGTATGTACAGTTCCCAGTTGTGTTTTTTCCCACTTCATTAACCAGCAACTAGGTCTTCCTGGAGAGCCAAGCAATAAGCATCATGACCCACCAGAAAAACTGCTGTTCATGCCCTCACAAGGGCTGCACTTACAATGGATAACAATATTATTAGCAGGAGAGGCATACTAATACCCTGAGCGAATCCACTTGACTTCCAATGTCAGTCTACTCCTTTACCTGTGATCTGCAGAACCCTGCAGGACAGTTCCCAGCAATTCTTCTCCAGTACTTTTCTGTGCTCTACTCCATAATGTGAGTTGGCTGGCTACCACCTTTCCAAATCTTGAATGAGCTATGCACAACTCCCTCAATACTGTCCTAACAAACATCAACACCACCGCCCCCACCTGAGGGTAATCTCCCTACACTGAATTCAAGTAACAGTTTAGGTGTAGCCTTGCCTCTCTGAGTATTTGTCATTGCTGGCTACTCTCATCCACAGTCAGATAGTGATCACGATGCTGGCAGCCCCACATTTCAGATCTCACAGTGATCTGCTCAGCGTCCTCCTTCATATCTTCAACTAACCTGAATATAGCTGTACCCTGCTGGAATGGCCTCTTCAGTCCCTCTCTGGGATTCATTCTTCTCACCTGCTCCCCACACCTAAAACTGGTGAGTTCACTACCCTTCCGCATCATGAATGTGTTTAGTGCAGTCTCCTGTGTTATATTTACATATTAATAATAAACATGATCTTCTGCTAAACCAAACTGATAGCAGCATAGCACAAGTGGAAAAATAGGCTTTCCTACCCATATAAGATCTACTATGATTAGGCACTATTAAATGACGTGCATAATGATATGCGCACCCATCATTTAATAGTGCCTAATCAAAGGTAGCCTAGATCTTTTAACGTTAGGAAAGCCCATCATTCCCCTTGTTACCTGCTGCTATGAGCCTTACTTACTGGAAATATATGTTTATATTTGATGTGTCAAAATAAAACCGGGACTGTACTACTTGCATTCATGATGCAGAAGGGTAATGAGCGCACCAGTTTTTGGTGTGAGGAGGAATAGTGAAGAATGAATACCAGAGGGGGACTGAGAAGGCCACTCTTGCAAGGTACTGCTTTATTCAGGGAAGGGGAAAGACAGAAGAAGAGAAATATGAGCAGATTACTGTGAGAAATAAGTTCTGGGGCTGCCAACACCTTGATCTCTACCTGACCCCGTTGTCCTGGCCAACATTTCCCTTCCCATAAGACCAGTTCATGCAATTGTCCAAGGCTGTGTGTGGATATTAATGTATGAAATGGCTGCCACTACACGTTCAGTCACTTCACTACCAGTCTAGTTTTGCTTGCAAAGCACTTTGGGATACAATATGTAAGAAAACCACTATATAAATGCTAATTCTTATTATTATTATTTCCCATGGAACAAGAAGGCAAAACAAGCACATATTTGAATTTTGAGAAAGTATGAACTCTAACATTAGACTGCACAAGAACTTTACTACAAAAAAAGTGGAGGCTCTAGGGGGTGGTGAAGGGTGTGGCTGTACCCCCCTCCCCATATAGTAACGTACCTGCTTGCTATTGCATTTCACTTTGTTGAAGAAGTCTGATTTATTGATTGTATAAATATTTACATTCAAACTATGGATTACATTTGTAGGTTCTGTCAAAAATGAACTAGAAAAGAATAATAGCAGAAAATATAAAGGTTTAATAAAAATGTTAAAAAGTGCATATTAATATACACTTTTTAACATTTTTATTAACATGCACACCACCCCAGCACCCCCATTGTAAAATACTGGATCCCCTATAACCACTAGACCAATAGTTCTCAGACTTTGTCACAGTGAGCCTCCCCAAATCCATGGAAGATATTTTGAGCCTCCCCAAAAAATTGAAATAATCTTGGGACTCCCCAATGAAAAATAACACACTGTACTTTGTGCAGTACTGCATGAATAAACTGAAACCCCTTTGAGTACTTGGCTCACATTCAGTTCTTTGTCTTATACTGACTTGGAACTTTTGAAAAAGAGCTCATGTGCTCAAAGGTGTTATCTGAATAACAAATAAATAAAATAAACAAATACAATTATTCAGCTTATTATAACCCCCCACCCACACACACACACACGGTCAACCTACTTGCTCCATTATTTTCATTCTTGAACCACTGTTGCCCCTTGTTGCAGTACCTTCATGGGTAAGACTACTTTCTCGGTTTCCTCTCTATATGAAATAACCTTCCTACATACTTTGCCTCTCCCCCTCCTTCTCTGCTCCTAAGCAACTTCTCGGTGGTTACTTTGCTCCTTCCTGCTGTTGCTCTGAGCACTTCTATGCTCAACCCTTGTATCTGGGCTGTTCTGCTATCAGTTTACAAATTGATCAATTACCACCACTCATTATTAATTTATTGTACATATTTATTTGCACTATTGCTCACTGTATATTTCTTGATTGTTTTGCAGTTACCGTTTGAAATTTATTCACTCCTTACCCTTCCCCGGGTACACCTGAAATGTGCCTTGGCTCATTCACCTTCCCTTGTCACCTATTAATAAATAAATACATAAAATCCACCTACTGTTATTATCCTCTTTCAGTTTGCTTCATCTCTTCACACAAAATATATAAAACCCCAAATTTAAATACAGTACTTTTTCAGACTTGCTTGAGCCTCTCCTGGAACAGGTTGGAGCCTCCCCAGGGAGGCTGGCCTCACCATTTGAGAACCCCTGCACTAGACCACCAGGTTATTCAAGATTTGTACTGCACTGTGGTTTGCCCCAGAGAAAGTCGATTGGATTAAAACACATTTTCAGCATGTTAAAGTAAACAAAATGACCAGAACCATAGCCTGACGTGCATTATACAAAATAATGCACATGGTTTTGACCATTTAGGTGAAACAATTCTATACAAAGGGAAAAAAGAACTAGTTTGCACTATAGAGAGCCATATATCTCACTGACTTTGGCTCAAATTATGTAATCACATTACATATTTGGCGGCCATTTTAGGAAGCAGGTAAGGCTAGGTTTACCAGCTGTCCTGATTTTCGCAGGACAGTCCTGATTTGGGCAGCTTTGTCCTGACATTATAGTAGAAAATATGTTTTCTAATTTTTCTCTAAATGTTGCAAAAAAACATAATACCTTAACTAAAATACTTACAATGAAAACAAACAATAGAAATAACTAAAAAATACTGCAACATTTAGTTTTACTTCTGATTATTTAAAGAAAACAAGTCTGTTGCATTGGTCGTGGTTACATACTGTTCTGCAAAAAAATCATATTTCGGTAAGAAATGTCCCACTTTGGGCTTTCTAAAAAGTGGTAACCCTAGGTAAGACAGTTTTTTTGAAATTCGCAGGCTGATTTTACAATTTTCAAATGCTCTGGAACAACATTTAGGTCAATTATGTAAATGTAGTTTTAGCATTAATGAATACAGCAGCCTTTCCTTTAGTCACTTACAGATTCAGATTTTTGAATAGTTTGTTGTCAAAATGTTGTTTAGGTATCCTTTAAGGTTGAAGCAACAAAAATAGGGAAACAAGGTGTTAGGGTTTCGAGCCCTAACATCCCCACCCTGCCCACCCTCCACATACCAACAGGCATCAGGATTTGCCTTGGTGTTGTCTGCCCCACCTCTCTCCCCATTCCATGTTTAAGGAAGCCAAGATGGTACAGTATAGGAGAATGGGTAAGAGTTGGGCCTGATGACCCCAAGGCACACCTGATGTTAGTTGGTGTCTTGAGGAAAGGGTGAGGTAGGTAATGAGAGATGGGGGTTGTTAGGGTTCGAAACCCTAATGCCTCATTTCCCTACTTTTGTTGCTTCAGCCATTACTGATGGATTAATAACATTTTTTGCAATGAACTTCCTTACTTTTTGAGAAAGTGTAATCTTACCCTTATATGTATGTGGGGCTGCAGGGCCCAGAGAGCCCTGCGCTTCCATCAGTCTATAGTATTTTATGGTTGTACCTCCCTGTGGAAGTGCAGGGCTCAGAGGGCTCTGCGCTCCAACCTACCCATAAGTGTAGAGACACAGCACAGACCTAGAGATAGTCCAAGTAACCCTTGTGATGCACATGGCAGAATATCTCCATAACTATAGCAACACTGAAAAAATTCCATGACAGTTGTAATCATGGCCTGGAAAGCTGCACGCATGCTTAGTACACCTAAAAGCTGAATTTAGCAAAAAATATGTATCTCCAACTGTTTTTGAGATATAAGCATTGAAAGGTATGCCATCCACCACAGTGTTATCCTATGAGAAATGTCCAAACTTCAAAATGTTATAAGTAAAGAAGCAATGCAAATGTTATTACCAAACCAGCAAAAGTCACATCTGTAGGGCAAGCCCTTTCTACCCTGAACATTTCAGCCTGAAATTCCAAACCATTTATTTGCAGGGAAGTGGCAAAGAAACAGTAAACTTCTGAAATCCCTTTTCGTGAGCTGCCAAAATCCCTTTTTGTGAGCTGAATCCCTTTTCACGAGGTGTCAAAATCGAAAAGGGATTTCTGGCAGAGCCATCTGGTCTCACAATACAAATCCTTTTGTGGTGCAAAAGGTATTTTGATTACCTCATGAAAGGGAATCTGTTACGCAAAAGGATTTTGACAGCTCACAAAGGGATCTGAATTGTCAGACCAGATGGCCCTGAATTATCTCTTTTGTGATGCAAAAGGATTCTGACACGTCACAAAGGGATTCAGCTCACGAGGATTTTGACAGCTCATGAAAAGGGATTTGAAAAATTAATCCCTTTTCATGAAGTGTCAAAATCCTTTTTTTATATTGCAAAAGGGATCTGCAGGGCTATCTGATCCGACAAACCAAATCTCTTTTTCATGAATTGTCAAAATCTCTTTTCAAATCACAAAACTGGATCGGAAGCGAGTCGCAAAAAGGGATTTTAAAAATCAAAGTAAAGTAAACCAAACACAGAGAACTATAAAGGACATCCACATGAGCAAAACACATACTTTGATGTCTCCAAAAGACATCCCTGGGTAAAGTTATAACATTTTGTTTGGGCTGGAACAATGAAAACAAGATTGTGGCTCGTGAAAAGGAATTATTGTCTCACAAAGAAGGATTTAATTAATCCCTTTTTCACAAGCTGTCAGAATCCCTTTTCATGAGCCCTAAATCCCTTTTCAAACTGTGCAGCTATCCAAAAGACTGAAATGAGCATGCTTAAAACCTGAAATTTCAAAATCAAATAACTTAGGAACAGACTAATATTGTTTTACCAAACCAGTGCTGGCTTGTTCATTTGGGGCAAGCTCTTTATACCCTGAACATTTCAGACAAAAATTCCAAATGGTATGGTCACAGCACAATAAGAAAAAAACAGCCAAAACTGGCCAAAAAAGGCGACTTTAAAAGGTTTTTTTTCACTATGTGCAGCACGAAATCCACAAATCTGATTGAAACAAAACTTGGTACGTCAAGAAACCTACCCCACAGAACAGCGCATACCAAATATCATGCAAATCTGTTAATGGGTTGCAGAATTACTAAAGTGCAAAACATGAGGTTTAACATTAAACTGCTTACTCAATCCTAACTACAGTGGCTCTACCGTGCCACTATAATATATGACAAATAACACATATATTACACATACTTTCCAGATGTATATCAAGCCAAACCCATTTTAACTTATATGAAATATATTTCAGAATATACATCTCTAATATGAATAACATACAGCCACTGTAGAAACTACAGAGTAAAAATACAGTTGCATAAAACTATAATCATTTTTCAAGTCCATAAAACATTAAAAAGTAAAACAAATATGTTCTTTGATAGCATAACAAAATATATATGTTTAGTATATCAATGCCAAGTATAAGACATATCTCATTGAATTTGGCAAATATCTAGAAGATAACTGGAAAAATGCACATATATCTGAAATATGTGATATATTCAGGCATATTCAGATATAGTAGTCAACATACTAACAAAATATAGTTCTTTTCCATATGGGTATAATTTAAAACTATGTTATAAATATATTTTTGTGTTTTTTTTATATATATATTTAGCATCTTACAAAAGGAAAAAAAAATTAAAAGGTATCAAGTAACTCAGAATATATATGTTGGATAGATTCAAAATATAGGTTTGCCTAAAATGTAAAATAGGTAGAAACTTCAATAACGTGCATGCACAAATATGTATTTTTGACTTTATGCAAGGACATAACATTGAAAGAACAAAAACTTGAATTTTGAAATAGTATAGCAAAAAGTAAATTTCAAATATACTGGGTGGGATATTCAAAAGGGCTGCGCCATGCACAATAGGGTTGCGCATGTGCAAGACCGAAATTGCGCCATGCTGCGATATTCAGCAGGAGGCAGTTGCGCCACTGAAAACAGGCTGAGCAACAGAGCAATGCAAATGAATGCATGCTCAACTGGAGGGGGAGGAACCATGCATAAGCTGCACAGCCGATATTCAGCTGGGCTGTGCAGAGTTCAACAAGCGCAACCCCCAACCTGTGCCTACATGACTTTGAGCCAAAAAAGGCTTAAGTCGAGGCCACCCACAGGTGAGCTGCTGCTGTGCAGGCGCAACACAGCAGCTGCCACCTGTGGCTGGCCTAACCCAGTCCTGTGCCCCGCAGCCGATCACGGGCAGCAACTGTAAATCCCACCACCACCCCGCTGGCCCGATCACGGGCAGCAATGTAACTCCCAACATATCCTGGTGGTCAGTGGACTGAAATGCCGATCAGCGGGCAGAAAGTTAAATCCTCCCCTCCTCCCAAGACCGCAATGCCCGATCGCGGGCGTAAGTTTAATAAAACCACCCCTCCTGAACATATCCTGGTGGTTCAGTGGACGAAATACCCGATCGCCGGGCAGTAAGTTAAATCCCCCCTCCTCCCGAGACTGAAATGCCCGATCGCAGGCAGTAAGTTGCTCAACCCCGAACACAGCCCTGGTGGCTGTGTCCCCCACCCCACCCACCCACGAAGCCCCACCACCCGCTCCCCGGCAGCCAGTGGCGGCAGCATCCCCCTGCCGCCCCACCGCTCCACCGACTGACTGCCGCTTTTTCATTTCACATATCTGGACTGTCATGTATGGTATGGGCTGCACGCTCATGGCTCTTGCTCTGCACCAATGGGTGTGCAGGCCTACCAGGCGATCAGTCGGCGGGCGGCGGGCGGCAGGAAGGTGGGATGCTGCCGCCCGCTGGCTGCCGGGGAGGGGTGGTGGGGCTTTGTGGGTGGGTGGGTGGGGGACACTAGCCACCAGGACTATGTTCGGGTTTATTAAACTTACTGCCCGTGATCAGACATTTGGTCCACTGGACCACCAGGGATATGTTCGGGAGGGGGTGGGTTTTATTAAACTTACTGCCCGCCGATCGGGCATTTCGTCCACGGACCACCAGGATATGTTAGGAGGGGTGGGTTTTATTAAACTTACCGCCCACAATCGGGCATTTTGGTCCACTGGACCACCAGGATATGTTCGGGAGGAGGGGAGCACATTGCTGCCCCAATCGGGCTGGTGGGGGGTACACATGCCCGCCGATCCGGGCCAGTGGGGTGTGGTGGTGGGGATTTACAGTCAGCTGCCCGCGATCGGGCTGCCGGGGGCGTCGGCCCCTGACGGCTGCTGCCTGGCAGAGCGCCAGGTGCAAGTCCTCGGGGATCGGCACACCTACATGCTAATGGCAGCAAATGGGGACATAATCACATGCAAATGGCCCCCCCTGTGCCTTGCATGAATTATAGCCCCATTTGCATGTCACCTTTTGAATATCGTGATTTTGCGCATGGCGCAATGGTACTCGCCACCGTAGTTGAATGCTCCACTCTGTCAACTCATGTGGCGCAAGTTGCACTGCGCCATGCACACAGTGGTTGTGGCTGGGGTAAGATTATTCAAAGGAGTTGCCCACAGTGCAACTCCTTTAATATCGCCCCGGACACACCCCTGCGCAACTATTTTGCGCAGCGCAGGGGCTTGCGCCTATGAATGGCGCAGTTTGAATATCCCACCCACTGTGTATATCAAAGATGTTTCCCAAATATGATACATCTCGGATCATTCTGCAAATATCTTGACTATATCTCAAAACATATCTGAAAAAAGAGTGAATGTATCTGACATACTGTATCTCGAAACATATTTGGAGATACAAGGATATATTTCATATATTGAACAAATACAGATATTTTCCATATGGGATTTATAGTCTGTATAAAAATAAAGGTTGTTAATGCTACATACCACAGTGTATAGAGGCTCCCAGCCGTGGAACACCAGGAACAGGAAGTAACAAGGAAAGAAACACACTTCTGACTGCAGGGAACTGACTGACCTTAGGCACAATTATAATGATTACACTTTAGCATGCCAGAGTTGCGACTACTTTCTGTAAGGTGCATGGCTTGTCTGGGAGGTTAGGAAAACTGAGTTTAGCAAAAGCAAGAATGTACCTGAACCTATTAGAAAGAGAGCATAGCTGAATTAATAATAGAGCTACCACTGTTCCTGAAGAAGTGGTTTAGGAACCACGAAACAGTGAATCTGTGGTGGAAGAAATAAAAGTGGATGATCGCATGTTTCTCTGGAGGTGAGCCTTCTTTTCTATATTCTGTGGCTGTATTTATAAAAGAACCATATAACAATGCCACTGTAATGGGACTACTTTGTGAATTGTAACTAGGGCATCTAGCCCTAACAGTTGTATCCTGTATAAAATTAAAGATCATTACTATTACAGTACATACCACACTAGGCAGTGGCTCCCATCCCTGGAACAGGAAGTACAAAGGAAAGAAAAAGAGTACATGCTGTTCACCCAATCAGTACACCATACAAAGAATGGCAACCTTCCACAATAATGTGTTTTTGTGACGTTGGTGAACAGCTAATGCAATAACAAGGTAATGCAGCTCATCAAGTCTGGGCTTCCCCCACAAGTGATACCAAGAAGACTTCTTGGCAAGCAGCCCTAGAAAGGTATAAGCCTGAAAGAAAATACTCATAGCATGTATAAAAATGCTGGCTGGAGACCACAACATATACCCATCAAATCTACAAAGTACAGTATTTAAACTGCTTGCTGTTAGTTGGCCAAGTTTCTGTAATGTCCTTCCCCCAGCTTTGTGGGGGGACATCTTCTGTTAACTAAATTGCAGGCTTTCATATTTCAGTGCCGGACCAAGGGATTGAACCTTTTATCCCTCCTCTAAAAGACTGCAACTGTAACCATTCCGCTAAAATTAAAGATTTGCTAGATACGCTGAGGGACATTGGCCTCGACCAGGTGGCCCTGAACTGGTTCAGGGAATATCTGACCAGTAGGACCCAACTAGTCACTTTGGGCACATTTACATCACAGTATGAATGTGTTAAATCTGGGGTCCCCCAAGGATCGGTGTTAGGCCCGATCCTATTTAATCTGTATACGAATGTGCCAGCACCTCATTAGAGAGGCGGAGCACCATTCATATGCAGATGATGTGGTTTTGTATGTGGCAGGAGTTTCCACTTTGGAAATTCAGAAAACACTTCAAAGAGACTTTGATATTTTGCAGGAGTACTTTAGATCACAAAACATCATACTAAATAACAAAAAATCACAAGTTATGCTCTTGGGAATAAGCAGGTGGCTACTATAAATACACTTCAAATTAAAACATCTATACATCAAATATTAACACAGGTGAACTCCTATAGATATTTAGAAGTATGGTTGGATGCGCAGTTAAAATGGGAAGTGGATGTAGACAACCTGATTAAAAGACTATATGTTAGGTTGGGGGCATTGTACAGACTGAGACAGTGTATACCACTTAACACTAAAAAACACATATTTAATACTATAATAACTCCACTGTTTGATTATGGCGATGTAGTCTACGTGGGGGCATCCAGGGCTGTACTAGAGTGGCTGGATAAAGCCTTGAATAGATTTGCTAGGTTTGCCCTGGATGCACCCCAGCTGACACATCAGTGCATAATGTATAGATCTTCAAATTGGATTAGTTTAATTAAACATAGACAACTACATATACTGCACACACTAAAACAAGAACAAAAAACAAAAAAGCATCTGTAACTGGAATGGACACAGACATGTGGGGAGTGATGCAATGCACTGGCTGTGGAGCAGCAGTCTTCTGGGAGACATTCTGGAGACTGCATTGCTGCCCTATTTGCAGGCACCTCTCTGGTCTGAGGAAGGAGGTTGTTCATCTCCACGCTGACCTGGTAAGGATTCGGAAAACCTGCTCCCCCACCCAGGGACCACTCAAGGCCACCACCACTACCCCAGAGGCTGCCAAGAAAGAGGAGTGGCTGGACCATGGTGGGCCCTGAAGGGTGAGGGCGGTGGAACAGAGGCGCATATCTCCAGTTGTGCCTCTCCACAATTCATTCACCACTCTGGCGAAGCATGGTTCCTCTATGGAGGCACCTGCAGTGGAGACCAAGGAGGATACTGGGAACCTCCACAAAGGAGACCCACAGGAGGGTGGCATGGGACCCCACAGGGGAAGGAAACAACTCCTGGTGGGGGACTCAACTGTTAGGGGGGTAGAACTGGGGGAGGGAGGGGAAAGGGAGTTAAGGTGCCTGCCCGGTGCCAAGGCTTGGAGGGACAGGAAATTAATCCTCAGGATCATGGGAGCAGCGGCAAGGGGGAGGGAGCTGGATGTCCTTATCCACCTAGGGACAAATGACCTGGCTAAGAATGGGATCAGTGCAACAGGAGTTTGTGGAGTTGGGAAGGGGCCTTAGACAAGTAGCACACACGGTAACTTTCTCGGAAGTGCTACCTGTCTATGGCATGGATGAGACTAGGGCACTCCACACCATGGGATTCAATCACTGGTTGAAAAGCTGGTGCAGAGCTCAGGAATTTGGCTTCACTGGGGACTGGGGCTCCACCTGGAGGAATGCAGGCCTATATAGGCACGATGGTCTACATCTATCTTGGAGGGGAAACAGGATCCTAGGTGATAGGTTTAAATGCTTCATTGGTAAGCATTTAAACTAGCCAAGGGGGGAGGCACTGAAGAGGAGAAGGGAAATCCTAGCTCCCCCCAGAAAATCAGGGTAATTAGTGAGGTAAACACCAAGATAGAGCAGTCGATAGGGAGAAGGGCAGGGGTAAATGGAGAAAAAGACAAAGGCAGTAGGAACAGGGATGGGGCAAAAAGAAATAAAGCCATAAATAAATGGAGGGTAATGAGTACCAATGCCCGTAGTCTAGGTAAAAACTCCCCGAAATGGTGGTCTTGATGGAAGAGGGATGCCTGGATATTGTGGCAGTCACAGAAACATGGTACACAGAGAACCATGACTGGGATGTCAACATACCAGGGTACACAATCTACAGGAGGGACATGGAGGGAAGAAGAGGAGGAGGAGTAGCTCTCTATGTAAGGGAAGGGATCAAAGTAACAGAACTAAAGGGTAAACAGGGAGGAGAGGAGGCACTGTGGGTCACTCTGGAGACTGGAAATGGCTCCACAATCCACACAGGGGTTGTATACAGACCCCCGTCTCAGGGGGAGGAAATGGACAAGAAAATGATAGAAGGCATCCTTGGGATGGCAGAGAAAGGGGATATATTGCTGATGGGGGACCTCAATATGCTGGATGTTGACTGGAGCACCTTTGCTGCAGCCACATCAAAGAGCAGGGCTATTCTCGATGCCCTACAGGGGGCATGCTTCCAACAGCTAGTTTTGGAACCCACTCAGGAGAGCAATCTTAGACCTGGTACTCTCAAATGGGAACAGAGAGAGGATCTCTGATCTTGAAGTGGGTAGCCATCTGGGAACAAGCGACCACCAAACAATGTGGTTCACGATAAACTTAGCGGTAGAGTCAAGCCACACAAAAGTGAAGGTACTGGACTTCAGGAGGGCTGATTTTGTCAAAATGACAGAGTGCCTCAGAAAAGCACTAGCCAACAGGCAAGAAGGTGAGGTAGAGCAACAATGGGGAAACATCAAAACCACCATCACAGAGGCAACAAGCCTTTGTGTGAAGCAAAAAAACAAATCAAAACAAAAAGAAAAAACACTATGGTTCTCAAAAAAAGTGGCAGGGAAGGTAAGGGAGAAAAAAAAAGCATTCAGAAAGTATAAGAAAACATAGAAGGAGCAGGACAGAAAACTGTACCAGTTAAAGCAGAAGGAAGCAGGTAAGGCAGTCAGAATAGCAAAGGCCCAAACCGAGGAAAAGATAACCAACTCAGTTAAGAAGGGGGATAAAACTTTTTATAGGTACATTAGGGAGCAATGAAAGACTAAGGCAGGGATACTGAGGCTGAACAAAGAGGAAGGTGGTTGGGCAGACAGCGACAGTAAAAAAGCAGGGATACTGAACAAATACTTCTGCTCAGTATTCACAATGGAAAAGCTGGGGGAAATACCTAATCCGGTCAATAGAAGCACTCTGGATAGGGGGTTGATATTAGTCCTTTCACAGAAGAAAGAGTTCTGAAAGAAGTCTTAAAACTGAAGGTGGATAAAGTAATGGGGCCTGATGGGATTCACCCCAGAATTCTAAAAGAACTAAGGGAAGAACTAGTAACACCACTGACTACCCTTTTTAATAAATCATGGGAGGATGGTGTGGTACTTGAGGACTGGAGGAGGATGGATGTGATTCCCCTTCACAAAAGTGAGAGCACGACAGAGGCAGAAAACTACAGACCTGTCAGTTTGACCTCAGTGGTAGGGAAAATGATGGAATCATTTCTGAAGGAAAGAATTGTTGAGTACCTAGAGGCCAGTGGGGCACAGGACCCAAGGCAGCATGGATTCACAGCGAGAAGGTCATGTCAGACAAATCTAATTGATTTCTTTGACTGGGTGACCAAAGTAGTAGACCAGGGAGGGGCTGTGGACATGGCCTACCTAGACTTTAGCAAGGCATTTGACACAGTCCCACAAAAAAGATAATAAACAAATTAGCCAACCTGGGAGTGGGTCCCAGGGTGGTAGCCTGGGTAAAACACTGGTTGGACAACAGGACACAGCAGGTAATAGTAAATGGAGTCCACAGTGAAGAAAGGGGGGTTACTAGTGGGGTACCACGGGGTTCAGTACTGGGGCCGGTCCTTTTTAATGTCTTTATAAGTGACATTGCAGAGGGACTGGAAGGGAAAGTATGTCTCTTTGCAGATGACACAAAGATCTGCAACAGGGTTGATACACAAGGTGGGGTGGAAGGGATGAAGAGGGACCTGGCAAGGTTGGAGGAATGGTCAAATGTATGGCAGCTTAGATTCAATGCAAAGAAGTGCAAAGTAATGCATCTGGGAAACAAAAACCCAGGGGAAGAGTACACAATGGGGGGTGAGATACTGACAACAACGAAAATGGAAAGGGACCTGGGGGTAGTCATATCAGACGACCTAAAGGTGGACCAGCAATGTGAGAAGGCAGTAAGGAGGGCTGGGGGGATACTGGGATGCATAGGGAGAGGCATCACCAGTAGAAAACAGGAAGTTGTTAGCCCTCTGTACAGACAGTTGATAAGACCACATCTGGAGTACTGTGTACAGTTCTGGAGACCCCATCTCCGCAAAGACATAGAAAAGGTGAAGGCTGTCCAGAGGAGGGCCACCAAAATGATGCAGGGTCTGCATCAGAAGACATATGAAGAAAGACTTAAGGAACTAAAGATGTATAGCCTCGAGGAAAGGGGGGGGGACATGATAGAAACTTTCAAATACCTCAAGGGAATCAACAAAGTCCAAGAGGGTAGCATCTTTCAGAAAAAGAGATGTGTAAAACAAGGGGGCACAATTTGAAGATAGAGGGGGGACGGCTCAGAGGTAATGTGAGGAAGTATTTCTTCACAGAGACGGTTGTGGATACATGGAACAGCCTTCCTGAGGAGGTCATAGAGTCAAAAACAGTGGGGGAATTCAAGAATGCATGGGACAGACATAAGGCAAGTCTAGTGGGGGGTAGGAGGAAGTAGGCTGTTGGTTAACTAGGATCTGCAACTTATCCATTAGGTAGGGAAATGGGCAGACTAGGTAGGCCAAGCGGTCCTTATCTGCTGTCAGATTCTATGTTTCTATGTTTAAGATACATATACCTGGAGCAGATTTCCGAACAGAACAAAACCTAGAATTGGTGATCCCCAAAATTAGAACAGCAAAGGGGAATTTTGCTTTAATGGTCAGTGGACCCAGAATTTGGAATGGGTTGCCAAACTACCAGAGAACAAAGGTAATTGCTCCATGGAATAAGATTAAAAATCAGTTATCTCAAAATTCCATACAACCAAAAAATGGTGGTTGCTGTTGACACTCTGCACTTTTTTTATGGTTATCTCAAAAACAAAGAAAAAAAAAGGAAAATAAACTGTAAAATTGAGAACCATGATTACTGCTGAAACCCTGCACTTTTGAGGCCGAAATTATTCCTCAGAATGTTTGTGATTATCTAGAATATTTTTTGCATGTATTTTGTATTACTTTGCATTATATGTATTTTATATGCTGTAAATTACGTGTATAGTTTATGAAACTATCTTGTATGTAATGGACCCCATTGAAAATGAGCTAACACTCAAATGGGTTATCCTTTTCCTTGAAATGTTTTTAAGGAATAAACTTTTACAAACAAACAAACAAACAAAATGGAACCTTTCTTTTAGGCAAGGTGTTAAGACTGGCTCTTGTTCTGGTATGCGACAATCTTCACTTCATCCACCAGATGGCACTCTGCATCTGGTCACTAATTCTGTTTGTAATATGGCGAGAAATGTTTATCTCAAAATCAGCTATTTAGATTGGTGAAAAGACAACACATTAACCGATAGCAAGTGGGTATTAATTCCCTAGTAGTGCCCGCTTGCCATCGTGAGCGCGCCTACTGAATCACTCAGTACTTAGTTGTTCCCTATAGGTGGCGCTTCAGATTGAAGTACTGTTTGTTACTGGGTTTTTTTCTGGTATGCAGTGAGTCCCTTTCCAGCCACCCGCTGCGTGGAACTCTGGTACTGGAGCAAGCACTCTGAGCTTTCAGAGAAAGAGACAGAGACAGATGAATCGCACTGATGTATGTGTGGGATGATATCTTTTAATGGCTACTGTTGAAAAAAAGTCTTCCATCCATGGTAATTTAAGCTATTGTAAATGCTGTCCATGTTTTTTAGTACCGCACATTGTTGTTTAACTCCCACCCACCCAATAGACCTCGAGGACCGAAGTGGTCAACATAAGTTACTTTTCATGAAGAAAAGAAGTAGACTGCTAAAATTAGCACAGTGTCACCGTATAGTTAGAAAAGCAAACATACATTTCCCCACAATGCAGCAGTCTGATACATGAATGCGATGTACAGCAGCAACGGAGGGCAAAGCATCAAAACCAGGGTGCACAACGAACAAATATTGACATTTTTCTCACTTGTGCAACTTAATGCAAAGTTGGTACCACTTATAAATGATCAAGCACTACATTAATGTATGTTCAGTGTGCAACGTGCACATGCATGTTCCCAGATCCACATAGCATTTCAAATGGACAAAACTGAAGTATGATTTATGAACTAAAATTACTGCCTTTCCTCATGTTTCTTTTGTTATAAGTTAAACAGGATTTTAACAATACCTACCTTGCACTTGTCATGTTACAAGCGCATTAATCCACTCCAAAGGCGGGCTCTGCTAGGGAATGAATGCCTGGCTGGTGGTACTCGGCCTGCAGCCTCAGACCCCAAGCCCCTCCCCCAACCAGGCATTAATTCCCTAGTAGAGCCCTCCTCTGTCGTGGATTAATGCTTACATACACCACAGTTTGAATTCCACAATGGCAACATGCACACAGTGTGACCCTGAGCAAGTCACTTAACCTCCATGTGCTAAATTCTTTTCTGGATCATACCTGGAAATCAGCATCAGCTCAGTGTGCATTTCATGGCCAAAAATTCCAAATAAATATCTGTACCTGCACTTTGAGGATTCATAATAAAACTATAAGCTGTGTCTTCTAGTTAGTTCCAGAGCACAGGTTCCAGAACAAGGAGACGCAGATTCAAGTCTCATGACAGACTCTTACACTGACCCTTTGCAAGTCACTTAACTTCCCTGGGTTTCAGTCCACCCAACTGTAATAATGGGGAAAAGCTGGACCCAATGAATATTGAGATCTTTCATCTCAGCTAGGATATCCCGGGTATATACATCGTATTAAAAAACTAGAAATGCTGCGGTACGTGCCTATGCTGTGGAAAGTAACTATGAGAGGTCTGAAATACTGCAGCCAGCTTGTAAAATACTTGTGTGTGCCTGGACTGATGTTTGCTTGTTTATTTCAGTGACCAAGGAAGTACAATACACTGGTCCGATGGACCTCTGTCAGGAATGACCTGGACTTGGGAAGGCAAGCAAAAGGATGGAGACGAGAGATACATTGTTTCAAACAAGCGGGCAAATATATTTTGAAAAGTAACTGAAAGTACTGATAAAAACAAAGTAAAACAAATAGGATACAACTTCAATAAAGTGTTACAGAAAGAGTTTTTAAAAATGCAATACTGTTGCCACTGTAGTACGTGTGAGTACAAGTGGTGCTAGCACATCTAAACTAACAAGACGGTAGCTAGAGTGTCAGGCTGCACAACTTGCAGTAGTGTACATGGTGTAGAGTACGAGATTACGGAGGAACTCCAGAACCAAGACGTTATACAGGACACTGAATAATGGGCAAGGACAGTATGCACAGCCTGCTATTGAAATTCTTAGTAATAATGAAATAAAGCAGTAGTTAGGTCTGTACTGCTTCCCTTCTTTGAAAAGAACATAAAATCATTTTGTGTAACTGATTTCAGGTCACGCTCAGAAAAAAAAAAAAAGGACTGCTTGTCTCAGTGGGCCCACCTGTTTAACAAAATTCAATAAATAAATGAATATGCATAGTAGCAAGCACGTGATAAGCATGGCAATGAGAAAAATAACATTTTATTCAACTATGAAGTACCATCACAGCCATGCTTGACACCATTAATGGTTTTGGTGCCTACTACTTCTGCTGGCAGGCTATTCCAAGGCTCGAGCACTCTCTCTGTAAAATGCATTTTGTAAAAAGAGATTGCAGCCATATTGGTCCTTGGAAAACAGGAGATGATGGAAGGTTTGATACCTTTTATTGGACCAACAAGTGTATAATTCCATCTTTGTACAAGACACTTGTTGGTCCAATAAAAGGCATCAAATCTTATACATAGATACATAGATACATAGACAGTGTCGGCAGATAAGGGCCTATGGCCCACCCAGTCTGCCCATTTGAGCTTGTAAGTTCAGTTTATGTTTTCCTAGAAGTCTGTTGCCCCTTACCCCTGACCTCCAGAATTCCTTTATGTCTATCCCATGCATTCTTAAATCCCGTGATTGTTTCAGCCCCACCACTTCCTCTGGCAGGGTGTTCCACTTGTCCACCACCCGTTCTGTGAAGAAATTCTTCCTCATGTTTCCTCTGATTGTCCTCCCTCCAACTTCATCCCATGCCCTCTAGTCCTGGAACATCTTTTTTGCTTAAAAATAGTGTATTCCTGCACCCTGTTGCTCCCTGTGAGATACTTGTATGTCTCTATCATAACCCTCTCTCCCTCCTCTCCTCCAGGGAGTACATGTTCAGTTCCTTCAACCTGTCTTCATAGGACTTGTGATGCAATCCATTCACCATCTTTGTTGCCCTCCTCTGAACCTTCTCTACCCTGTCTATGTCCTTACGTAGGTATGGTCTCCAGAACTGTACACTGTACTCCAGGTGGGGCCTCACTAGTATCTTGTATAGCAGAATTATGACCTCCCTTTTCCTGCTGGTGATGCCCCTGCCTATACATCCCAGCATCCTATTTACTTTACCTGCTGCCTTGTCACTGTTTCCCTACCTTGAGGTCATCAGAGATGATAACCCCAAGATCCCTTTCCTGCTTGGTGCATGCTATATCCTCACCCCCAACTGATATATTGTGCCAGGGTTTTTGTGCCCCATATGCATTATCTTTGCTTCTTTGCATTGAATTTCAACTGCCAAACCCCTGACCATTCTTCAAGTTTCTGCAGGTCCCTTCTCATTCTGTCTACACCCTCTGGTGCGTCTACTCTGTTACAGAGCTTTGTGTCATCAGCGAACAGTGAAATTCTGCCTTCTAGGTCCTGTGCAATGTCACTGATGAAGATGTTGAATAGGACCTGTCCCAGCACTGATCCCTGTGGTACCCCACTGGTCACTCTTCCCTCTGTGGAGTGACAGCCATTTACCACCACCCTCTGTGTCCTGCCACCCAGCCAGTTACCTACCCACCACACTACTGTCCTGCCCACACCCATATTCCCCAGTTTGTGTAATAGTCTTCTATGTGGCACAGTGTCAAAGGCCTTGCTGAAGTCCAGATAGGCCATGTCCACTGCCCTCCCTTGATCCACCTCCCTAGTCACCCAGTCAAAAATTCAACGAGGTTGGTCTGACATAACCTCCCCTGGTGAAACCATGCTGCCTTGGGTCCTGTAGTCCATTGACAACCAGATGTTCCACCAATCTCTCCTTCAGTAGTGCTTCCATGATCTTCCCACTATCGAGGTGAGGCTGACTGGTCTGTAGTTCCCTGCTTCCTCTTTGTTCCCACTTTTGTATAAGGGGACTACATCTGCTGTCCTCAGTCTTTGGGTACCTCCTGTTTCCAGTGATTGGCTAAACAGGATAGCCAGAGGTTCAGCCACCACCTCTTAGTTCTTTAAGGACCCTGGGGTGCACCCCATCTGGCCCCATTGCTTTATCAACTCTTATTACTTCCAGTTCCTTCAGGACTCTTTCTCATGTAAAGGGACTTGTGTCCATTTCTGCACCATTCTCACCTTGCTCCCTTCAGATCCATTACCCTCCTCTTCCTCAAAAGACTGAGCAGAAATACCTGTTCAATATGTCAGCTTTACTGTTGTCATCCTCCACCGGCCCCCATCCTCCCCTTCAGTCTCACTATCCTCCTTTGTCTTTCTTTTTCACTTATGTACCTGTAAAGGCTTTGTCCCTCTACCCACTGATTTTGCAATGTGTTCTTCTGTCTGAGCTTTGGCTTCCCTTACTGACCTCCCTGCCTCCCTTTGCTTCTCCGGGTACTTCTCCCTATCCCGTTCTGCCTGTGTCTTTTTGTATTGCCTGAATGCAATCTTTTTGGCTTTCACTTTCTTTGCTACCTCTTTGGAAAACCATAATGGTCTCTTCCTTTTCCTTTTGCTAACCTGCTTAATGCATAATTCTGTTGTTCTTGTAATCCCCATTTTAAATACCTGCCTGCATTGCCAACTTCCTCAACTCATCCTTCACGGACCTTAGTTCTGTCCTCCCTAGTGATTTCTTTGATACCCCTTCCTCCTTACCTGCCCTAGACACTCACTATCCTAGTTTTCACTTACGCAGGGTCACTGCCCAGGAAGTCAGGCCACACCTGATCAAAGCTCTACAGAGCAATAGTACTGGGAGTGACTCTCTGGACTCCAGCATCCTCCGCGGGTTCTGGATCAGGTCCTTGCCCCACTAACTAGCCTGTTCAATAAGTCCCTCTGCCTTGGGCAGTTCCCTCAGCCTGGAAAATTGCCACAGTTACACCCATTCACAAGGAGGTGACAGGACCTCTGCAGAGAATTACCGCCCATCTCCATTCTCCACCCTCTCAAAGCCCTAGAAAAACTGGTAGCTACCCAAATCACGGATTACATAACCAAATACAACATCCTCTGCCACGAACAACATGGTTTCGGGCAGGGCACAGTACAGCACAGCCCTTATTGAGTTTTCAAATTTTCTTCATTCCTCCCTGGATTCTGGCTCCCTCGCTGGGGCAGTGTTTATTGAGCTCTCTAAGGCTTTTGACACGGTCTCCCACCCCTCCTGCTGGATGCCCTCAGCTGCCCAGCTTTGCCCCTGGCCCAGTCTCCTGGTGCTCCAGCTATTTGTCTGCCCGTACGCGTGGTTAAAATTAATGTGACCCTCTCCGATCGTGTCCTATCCGCTCAGGTGTCCCCCAGGGCTCCATCCTTGGTCCTCTTCTCTTCTCACTATATCTCAACACCCTCCCCAAAGCCTGTACTGGTAGAATCCTGCTGTATGCAGATGATGCTGTCATCTTCGCCACCCACCGAAACCCCAACTCCCTACAAGACTCCTTGCAACAAGCATTTGTTGATGCTGAAGCCTGGTTCAAAGAGCACAAACTTGTACTCAATCTAAAAAAAACCAAAACAATGCTCTTTGCCCATCCCCAAAACAAATCCAGAAATTTCCCACTCCGCATCCTCCCTGGTTCCAAGCAACCTCTCGATCTAGTCCGCTTGTACAAATACCTCGGGGTCTCCTTTGACTCAGCCCTCACATTCCGACCACATAAGATAATCTAGCCTCAGCTACAAACACGTGACTAGGAATCCTTTACCGCTACAAGCAATGCCTCCCTCCAATGCCCTCCGACTAGCAGTCACCTCCTCAATACTGTCCCTGTAGACTATGGCTTGCCTGTCTATGGTGCTGCAGACACGACCACCCTCAATAAGTCGCCTCACCTTGAATAAGGCCTGTAGGTTAATAACGGGAGCCCCTAGGCTCACACATACCTGCGAGCTATATGACATGGCCAGGCTACTTAATCTGGACGAACGGCTCAGATACCAAACCTGCCTCATTACAAAAAAAACCCTCCTTGGACTATCCCCACCTGGTCTGACAGCCTCTATCCACCTTGCACAACCCTTAGTCCAAACTCGTAACACCTCTAAGGCCACCCTGCTAGTCCCTAGGTCTAGGACCACACATGGGCAAAGGTCCTTCTGCTACAGAGCTCCCTCCTGGTACAACACTCTCCCCGCCTCCATCACTGATACCCATACAATCTTCCATTTCAAAATCTCACTTCGGAGTCAGCTCTTTAACTTGCATAGCTGTTCCTGCCCCTAGGTGATCTAGTCCGAAATGCCCTGACAAAGCTCTCTGAGTGGCTCCTCTCCTAAACTGACTGACAAAGCTCTCTGAGTGGCGCCTCTCCCAAACCATTCACAAACCGTGTTTTGCCCCTGAACTCTTTCACCTCTAGCAGTCCCTGCTCAAGACTTTTTTATCCACATTACAAAGGTAGGCTTGTAGCTCAACCTGTACCCTTATAACTGTGATTACCATTCCTGCAGCACCTAAATTGTAACTAAGTTATAACTGCCTGTATCTACCAAAACTGTAACCACAGAGATGTATGCTGTAACCGCAATATTGTAACTAAATGTTGTACTGTATTTGTCCTCTTTGTGACGAGGTACCTTTGGAAACGAGCCTCTGGCTCAAAGGTTGTAAACCGATGTATAAATAAATAAATAAATAAATAAATACTGCCCATTGTTCCTCAACCCCTGATTCCTGTCCCATCCCCCTTAATGCCTCTTTCAAGTATCTCCCCATTTTCCCAAAGTCTGCCCCCCTAAAATCCAGGATACGTGTTTGTGTAATTTTGGTTCTGCTCTTTCTGTGATTTTAAACCACAATGACTGGTGGTCACTGTTCCCCAGGTGCTCCCCCACTGTTACCCCCATCACACTGTCCCTGTTTGTGAGCACAAGGTCCAGTATTGCCTTCTGCCCAGTTGGTTCCATGACCAGTTGCTTGAGGAAGGCACCCTGAAGGAAGTCCAGAATAAATCTGCTCCTAGTTGATGCTGCTGCTGGGATGCTCAGTCCACGTCTGGAATATTGAAGTCTCCAACCAGTACTACCTCACCTTGTCTGCCATCCTTTGAATGGCTAGCATCAGCTCCCTATCTGTTTCTTCCTCCTGGGCTGGTGGTCTATAGACCACCACCTGTGGATGGCTGTTCCCATTTTCCTTTCCAGCTTAACCCACAGTATCTCTCCCCATTTTGTTCCTCCTGGATCTCTGTGCCCTTATGTCATTTTTCACATACAGTGCCACTCCTCCTCCTCCTCCCTTCCTGCCTGCTCTGTCTCTTCTGAATATGTTGTGGCCAGGTATGGCCATCTCCAGTCGTGGTTATCATAACACCAGGTTTCAGTGATGGCCACAATGTCCAGGTCCTGACTGCACCATGACAGCCTCAGATCTTCCATCTTGTTGCTAAGGCTCCCGGCACTGGCACACATGGCTTTCCATGATTTGACCTCCCTAGACTGTTTTGCTGTTCTACTCCAGCCCCTTCCTTGGTTGTCCTTTATCCCTGGTTCTCCTTGCTGTCTGCCCTTCTGCTGAATTTTGCCCCTTTTCTGCCTATCCACCTCTTCGGCACTAATCTCCATCTTTTGCACACTGCTTTGCAGAGATAGCCACTCCTCTGGTTCACTGGTTCTTCCATCATCTCTCTGTAAAATAAAACTTTCTCAGGCAGTATAGCGTACTGGTTAAGGGCACTGAGCTGCAAACCTGGAGACCTGGGTTTGAATACCGTCAGCCCCCACTTGCATACTGTGTGACTCTGAGCAAGTCACTTAACTTTCTTGTGCCCCCAAGGTCGCACCTGGACACAAGTTCCGGCTTAGTGTGCCTTTCCTGGTTAAACAATTTCCCCCTTTCCCTTCATGTCCCTCCTAAACCTCCCTCCTGCCAGCTTCAACTCATGTCTCCATGCTTTTAGGCTCATATTCCCCAATAATGATGCCCATGACATAAAAAATTAATAATAAAACATTCTTTATGTAACCCCCTCCCCCCACACACACACAGAATGTGGATCATCTGGTTGTTGTATTAAGCCCCTGAGATGTCAGATGTGTAGTAAGGGACTGGGCTGTGGTTGGGCTCTGTAAACAACAGTACACTTGGGTAAATGCCTTGGACTCTAGGGCAATCACTATTTTGTGACTCTCAGACACATAAGAATAGCATTACAAAGGTATATTTACCACTGCATTCCAAAACCACTACCCCAACCACAATCTTAAAGTACCCTGCATCCAAACATCTTGAAACAAATGCACCACCCCCACCCAGTGTCAGCTATCCTTTTTCAAATGTTTACTAGAACTACGGTTTCATTTAATGTGGACAAAATAAGACCTGTGGTTGCTGGCAGGGAGGACTGGGCTGTGACCTCTGGAGATGACATCATCAGTAATTCTTCACTGAAACCAGCTGCTTTGAAAAGGCAGTGAAATCGGGGTTACAAATTGGCTTGTAACGTAAATGCAGTAACTTACAGTACAGATCTCCCTTTTTAGGCTTATTGGGGATATGCTGAGCCTTATTCTAAATTTACTGATGTTAGAAATTTTGTTCAGACCACCTATTTAAAGCTTTGGACCTCATATTCAAAGGTGGCCATAAAAGTCCCAAAAGCAACAGCAACACTCAAAACAGCGTGCGGCTGTGAGGGTACCATATTCTTACAAGGAAGGCACCCTGTCTGGCATGCATTGCCTGTATGAATATGGAGATGTGTAAACACCACACAAAATTCATATGCATGGTGATAACCCATACCCCTGCTGGCAACAGACTCCATGGAATAAAAAGAGATAGTGTGTCCCAAGTGGGCTATCGACTTTGATCCTGGCAGCCATATTCAACAGCTGGCATGCTAATGACCACATATAGTATGGTGTGCAAGGCACTAAGGAGCCATCTGCATGTTACCATGTGGCCATTATAAACTCTGCGCAATGCAAAAATACAAACATGCCAGCAGATACAGGCCATATGGTATATTGAGTCTGCTCGAGTGCTCAGCTCCCAGTCTAATCTACTGCAGCTGCCCCACCATTCCTTGCCCATTTATCTGATTTATCACCCCCTTCTGCTGACTCCCCCTCCCCAGCTTCCCCCAGTTTTGACCTCACTTTTGACCCTGTCCCAATCCCTTTTAAAATTGCCCACTAATTTCAATGATGTCACCTCCTCTGGCAGTGCATTCTACCTTGCTACCACCCTTTCCATGAAGTAGTGCCTCCTCATTTCCCTCCTGAATCTTCCACCCTCCAGTTTCAGACAGTGTCCCCTTGTGTTCCTCTCCCCTTTAATCTAAACATGCCCGCAGTACTGACCCTATTCATGACCTTTAAGTATTTAAAGGTGTCAATCATATCCCCTTTCTCCCTTCTATCCCCTCCAGGGAATACATGTTGAGCTTCCCCAGCATTTCCTCATGGTTTGTCCCCCAGCCCAAGGATCAGCTTTGTCACCCTGCACTGGACCCACTTCAGCAGTTTGACGTCTTTCTTTAAACAGGGGCACCAGAACTGCACACAGTACTCCAAGTGAGGTCTCACCAGCAGCCACACACAGATGCACCAAGGCATTGTGCACAGCCATGATCACTGCCACCACCCTCACCCAGTCCCTAGCTAAGTGGTCTCTGGTAGTCTAGTGTCCAACCCCCTGCTCATCCAATGCCCTAGTCAATGCCCGAAATAACCTTGCTATTTATAGTGCCCCCTCATCTGATTCCCAGTTGCATAGTAAACATTACTGGTAGTCCTAAGGTACCCACCTCCCATCCAATTCCCACTATAAAAATTATACCCCCATCTTCCTCCCCAGTCCATCAACTCAGCACCCACCTACCACGTCCCCTTTCCAGTCTGCTGCAGATCCACAAATGGTGACCACCACAGAACCTCCAAACACATGCTCAGCTCGCCACCATCTTAATGACAGGGAGCATGGCAAGGCAAGGTAAATTTTATTTAAAAGATGCCCATCCCGGAGGCTCTGGATGCCTAACAAGTTAGACTTATGTACAAATAACATCAACAATATAATTATTTATGCAATAGGTGTGGACATAAATCCTATGTGATAAATCTGAGCTATTATGTGATAAATTCAAAATTTTACATTTATACACATAGTAGATGCATCATCACAGATTTATACACATAGTAGATATGTCACAATCACTCCGGAACTTATTTTGAATGTTCAACCTCAGTACCAGTACTAACTATATTCAAATGCAAATAACTTTAAAATGAAAAAAGATAGCATAGTGCTGTGAGCATAAAAGTTGTTCAGCACAAAATTATCTACAAAATGAGTGGTGTTTCATTTATAGATACCTTATAGATTTTTTTATAATTAGCAAAAAAGAGCAGAAAATGCTATTTTTGTTCACTTTTTTGACAAACATAAGCAAAAAAAGATAAACAATCAAAAGAAAATGTCCCTGCACTGACAGAACGCATCCCTATTGCATAAATGAAATATACAATGTTGTGCTGTTTGACCTCGGGCATCTCACTCATGGCTTATGCCACTCGTGAGGTTACCCAACATCAAACAGCACTTGTATAGATAAATCATTTATCTGACAGCTCACCATTGTATATCCCTTATATATACCATGTAACACCAACAGTATAATGAACCTAATAATAAATATAGTGCACTAACTCATTATTATAAAATGTATAAATAATATTCTCAGAAATAAATACGAAAACTAAATATATAACCAGGGACAGAAATTAAAACAAGGAAATCAGGCATCAGATAAAATTATAACTCAAAGTCCAGAAAGGCCAGATTATACAGGAAGGCCTTGAGGTGGGCTTTGAAAACCTCAACAGAAGGGGCCTCATGCAGGGGAACATGCATATTGCAGAAACAGCTGTTTCTACATTAGGTGCATGCACACTCCATGTAATTCAAAGATGGTGGCTGGTCAGGTTGGTGTGTGGGGGATCTGTACCAGTTGCCATCTGCAGATCTGGCAGGGAAGGGGGCTTGATGGGTGAGTCGGGTGCCAAGTGGGTGGGCTGGGGATGTGTAAGGCTATGATTATTATGAAGGGGGCTGGGCAGGTAGGGGGAAACAGTGGAGTACCAGGGATGTTTACAGTGCAATCGCAATTGTAAATCCGGTGGGAGACCACTAGACTACCATGGCTATTCTTGCTTTTACCTTGGAGATTGGGCGGGGCGCTAAACTACCAGAGTTGCTTATGCCATTAATTTAGGGCTTGAGCAAGGAGGATACTAAAACAACAGGGCTATTTCTGCAATTACCTCGAGACAGGGTGGGGGTATTAGTTTACCAGGGCTATTTCTGCAAATACCTCAGAGACTGGGCATGGGGGGAGCACTATATTACCAGGGCTGTGTCTGCCATTGCCTTTGGGATTGGGTGGGGGGAGGGCTGGTCATGTGTTCATCACCAGTGCTACAAGGAGGGGTTGGAGACTTGCCCACCACTATGTGCATTGGTAATGGTAGGGTTTGGAAAGTGATAAATAGTGTAGCCATAACAGCATTTTACTACTTCCATGTGATCATCACCAGTGCTACCAGGAGGGGTCGGAGACTCATCCACCACTGTGTACACTGGTAATGGTAGGGTTTTCAAAGTGGTAAATAGTGTAGCCATAGCAGCATTTTTCTACTTCCAAAATCTGCTGAATATATTGTTGTGCCCTATATACAAGAGGGTTTTGTTATTTGCATGGGTGCAGTGGTGTATTCAGCATGATCATGCTATCCATAGAGTGCTGGGCACCACGGCTCTTTAAGTATGGCCCCCACACTGGTGAAACACTGTAAACCGATCCACAGCCCCCTTGCATGTAATTTGGGGATGGCATGCTTGAAACAACCAAACAAAGGAACTGCATTCCTGGTCAGACAGCCTAGTCCATACAAATAAAACAGCCCAACTTTGTGGTCCTAATGATCTACAGATGGGTGGCAGGACCCAAAGGCCCTTATAGGTACTCATGATCCCTTGACCTGGCAGACTTCCAGATGCTGGCTCTTCTTTGGCTCTGGAGCTGGCTCACACTACTGTTGGTCTCCTAATGATGGGCGGATCAGCATGTTTCTGCTTCTCCCCTTCAGTAAGATGTCTCAGGTGATCACCTGGCTCAGCAAGCCTTCTTCACCAGATGCAGTCCTGGATGGATATACCAGCTGTTGTCTGTTGTACTGGCCCACCTCTGTTGGCTCCTTCAGTGCTCCTCTGACAGTCTCTAGGTGATCAAGAGAATATGTGGACTGGCAATCTCACCTGCCTGGCAATGTAACCCTGGCAACTCCAACACTGCAGGCAGTCACCTGGCTGTGGAGTTGTGTGGTTGCTTTCATGCTCATCAGGCTCTTTCACAGCACAGTCTCTTTAGACCTGTTCTGGTAAAATCTCTCAGCAGTTTACAGAGGGCTCAGCTGCAGAGGGGCTTGTCCATGCAGACCAACTCCAACAGAAGTAATTCAGTATCTGTCTCCTTCTTCCTGCACATCGCAATCTCCTCCAGTTGTGGCTGTTCAAGCACAGCAGATACCTTCTGATTCTTGGCTGTGAAAACCTTAGGCAATGCCCTGCCTCTGAGCTGTCTCTGATGCAGACAAGTTATTAGAACAGCTCCTGCTGTTCACCTGTTAAATCTTTCCCCCTATTGGTGGAGATCCTCTGTCAATCACTGAGGCAGGTCTGTCTTAACACCTTATCAGTCACCTCAATACATGGCCAAATAAATGAGGTCCTCCTTATTCCCATGAACCCTTCCTGGCTCTGTTTACAGGCTCTAGTGCCTGACTGGCTGTGCACTGCCCTCTGACCTTGGAAGCCATGCTGATGGGGAGGGTCAGAGGCCATAAAGATGGTGGCAGCCAATATTTCTGGTGGGTCACTGACCCCAATGTCCTTAACTGACAGAGTTCCTGCTCTTAAACATTTAAGGCAGTGGTGTTGTGGACGAAGATACACATGTATACAGTTGACTGGAACCGGTGATAGGGGAAAGTTTACATGCCTACCAAGTGCCAACCATACCCTCCATGAGCATCAGTGAAGCTGCAGTAGATGGGTGCGACCGGAGCCGACACATACATCAATGATACAAGGCACTGAAGGTCCTGCATGCCTCTTCAATCCTGATCCCTACTGTGGGTGACCGGAAAGCATCATGGTAGCAGCTGTGCCTCCGAGGAGCCTATGGTGAGCTCCCCTATTCAAGGGGGGGGATACAGATACAATTCAGCTACATTTCACATATGTTCTATATTTCTCTCTGTATTATTTATTACCGAGGTCATTTAAATGAAAAAAAAGATTAGCATCTGTTCTTATTACTTGTTGTTGAAATGTGGCACCATATAAACAGAACTGAACACAGACATGAACTGTAGGGATCAGCATCAAGGACAGAAAAGGAGCGTAAAACAAATTAAACAGAATAACTCCCTCCTGATGATACAGGGCAGTTGCTACTAGTCTGTGCCTGTGCCTCAGACTATATTACCTTCGTTGCTCCTAGAGTTAGAACGCGATTTGGTATGGCTTCTATAAGTCTTGCCCTGCCTATTCTCTGCAACAGTGTCCAGAAGACCTTGAAAATTGCAATCCCTGTCAAACCGGCCACCTTCAAAACTCTGCTGGCATTGTCTTTCACCGAATCTTGCAACTGCTTTCAGCGATGACCAGCACCCCCATCTTCTGTCTTAAGACTCTCTCAACAACAGAAACTCCCCTCCGCTCTATCTGTACCCTCCATCTTAAGCTACCTGTGCCAGCGTGTAAATATTAACTATAGTACATATTTTTGTATTTTGTACATTGAATATTGTATGCTGTATATGTATATATTTTTACCTTGATGCACCTTTTTACTACCTGTAGCGCACTCTGTACTATCTTATGTAAACCCTATTATTTTCTTCTTAAGTTTTGTTATCACACCCTGATCCATCCTGTAAATGAGTTTTTACTCAATGGTGTTTCGCCTGGTAAAATAAAGATTGATTGATTGATAAGGGATAATGGTTATGGGTGGACCGTAGGCAGTATAAGAGAGGGGGGAATCGTGTGGCCAGGAAAAGAAGTTATTGTTGGGAAATGAAGGCAAAGTGGTGAAGGGCTGGTTAAACCCAGGAGGGGAGGGGGTGTTGCATCCCAGGTACACTCACTGTGTGGGTGTCCTTGGGGCACAGGCAAGGGACCAGTAGGATGCACTGTGTCAGGGTGCAGGTAGGAGGAAGCATCACAGATATGCCAGCTTTGTGGCTGGGTGTGAGGGATTCTGGTTGCTCCTGGGGGAGTGGGCACACATTGAGACTTGCTATGTGGCTGGTTCATGACACTGGCCAAAGGCGCACAATTCCTGCTGTGGGCTCCCACCTGGAGTCATGAGACCTTTGCCACCTTTGCTGCAAGAGAGTGGCATGAGTTCTAGACACCTTGCTTGGTGAGGGAGTAGCACAGTAAATCTGCATCTCTAGTGTGGGCCAGTAAAGGCCTTGTGCACTCGAACCACGCCCCAGCCCAGGAGGAGGTGGAAGTTGAATACGGTTGGCCTTGTGTAACTGGGAAAGTTAAACGGATACTCAGGATAGTGTCGTAATACTGGAAGAAAAGTCTGAAGGCTTTCAGGCCTAATGAGGATTCCCCTGAAGAGGGATCAGGGTACTTTGGATGATGGGGGAGGGAATGACATGGTTAACTATGCCATGAGCCATCTGAATTACATGAGGATGGAAGGAGTCAGGTCTGGGGCTGCATGCTGGGTGACAAGTAAGAGTATCTCCAAGAATGTGGGGAAGGATCCCCAAAGGGATGCTGGGCTCATGTAGCTGTTATTCAGGGCCATTGCCAGAGGAGGTAGGCTAGGAGGTACTGCAGCATGCAGAACTCCGGCTGTATGTGCCCTGCCATGTGTGTGGGGGGGCAGCAGGAATTCCAAGGTGCCAAGGCACAGAGGGGATGCCAGTCCAGAGGGACCCAGGAAGCAAGAGAAGATTCCCCTTGAACATCTGGGCACCCTGACAGTGCATGTGTTTAATCCAGGAAGAAGAACAGGTAGGTATCTGTTTAAAGGTGCAACAGGATAGTATTACAGAGGAAAAGGGATTCCCAGGTTAAATGTAACTTAAGGTGGTACAGATTTCCCAGGACACAAAATTGCCTATCAGGACAGGGAACAGGAGAGTTCATTATAAGGTTGTGGGGGCACACCACGGCTGGGGTAGTGGTACTATCCTCATAACAGAGTTCTGATGGCGCTGTAATTAACTGTGTAAAGGTCGACAGATTTGGGGCTCCATGACCAGCATGAATGAACTGTGTGCCATGAAATACCATCTGCCTCAGTTAAGAACAGTCAAGTATGCGGAATCCCTGTGCCAGAGTGTTCATCTTCCATTATTAAAAGGTGTCTCTGTCTCAGCAGCTACAATACAGGTGAAAGGCAATACAGTTAACATGATTGTTTACAAATAGCTCCCAACAAGCTGTAACGTTGTTTCTACCCCTAGACACAAGAATGCCCTGGGCCATGCCACATCCATCCTGAGCACAGTCAGGTTGGTCGTCAACGCCCTAAAAGGGTGTTTGCATATACTGTATAATAAATGTAACAGAACTGCTGCTTTAGCCTAACCACTGTTTTTTATCTCCTCTAAATTGAAACTGGAATAGAAATCATCTGTAATATTTACATGTAGCGTGTACATATTCATAATTGTAGCTGACCCACTTGGTGTGGAGGGCTGAGGTGCTGGGCACATCATCTCCTGCCATGCTAGTGAACAGGTCTGCAAATGGATGCGGGTTGCTTATGGACATCCAGGGGAAGAAACATTGAGCATCCCAAGGACTTATTTCTTCCCTTGGCCAGGTGGGGGGAGGGTTTATGTGTCCTGCTAAATGGCTGCCACCTAGTGGTTCTAGGTGCCAGCCCTGCCTGACGCTGGAGGGCATCTTCACAGAGGTGGAGCTTGCACACATGTCATTGTGTGCACCACAGGCCCAGGGAGAAAAATGGAGGAGAACCCCCAGCCAGAAGGATAAAAGGCCCAGTCCCTCACAGGTTTGATTTCAGTGACTGGGCTCATTAGTCCTCTGGCACAGGATGACTGGACAATAGGTAAGTCCCCAGAAAAGCTAAGTGATCAGGCTGAGAAAAACGATCTGGAACGGGGCCAGTGAGGTAGACAGGAGACAAACTACCAATTAAAAAAATTATAATAATTATAACTGTATTCCTAGGAAATGGATACACCATTGAGTCAGCGATTCATTTACAATGGTTTCCAGTAGCAGTGCATGATTGCAGTAGCATTCCAATTACACCCAGTTCCATTGGGTTAGGATGTGAACGCTTTCCGGTCTACAAATCATTCTCTTTTAAAAAGCAATCCCAAACTGAACTGTTTTGTCCTGTTTCAGCATTGCTTTTGGTTTGTTTACATAGCAGCTCAGCCACTGAGAGACCACCTTGTATTAAATTTCTGGATCTGCCCAGAACTATTTCTGGACAGCCCCGTAAGATGCCGAACATAGGGTAATCCCCCGTCAACCTTAAACTTGTACAAGAAAGTGGAAATTCTAGGCAAGTTACGACTGGGGGACAAAGTATGTGATTTCTGGACTGTCCAGCAAAATTCTGCATGGGTGGTCACATCAGCTCTGTCTTGCTTACCTCCAGCTTCATGGTCCTCAGCTGTTTCAATCCAGCACCCCTTCCTCACAAATTAAAGCTGCTCTGCTTAGCAATGCAAAGCAGCTGATGTGCTTCAGTTTGGGGCTTGAGAATTATCGATCTGCACAGAAAATCAATTCTCTCTTCAGCCCCCTTTGTGCTCTGTTCAGCTTTGTGCTCTTGTCTTTCTCTGGCTGCTCTCAAAGACTAAACTTCCTGTCCACCTCTCAAATGTGTCCCTATACCATTTAAATCATCTAATTAATATTCATAGAGTGACACAGCAGGGGAGGAGCAGTGGGAGGGGTTTCCTAAAAATACTAATCTGTTACCAGTGCCAGACTAGAATCCATCAGTAGAGTCTGCTTTCTCTCGCAGGTGCTGCACAGAGCCATCAGCCATGTACATCCTTGTGAAAATCTAAAGTCATGCGAGTCACGACAGCAGTAAAAATTAAAACAAACAGAAATTGGTCAAAATAATATTTTAAGTACTGTACATCACTACTAGTAGTGGGTGAAATAAAAAAAAATCCTTTCATGCACTTTTCATGAAAGTACATCAGTTTCACATAATTTCATAAATTTTAAGTGTTTTGTGCTGTTTTTGTTGAAATGACATATTTTTTAAAAATGACATTTAAGAAAAAGTGTTCAGTCTGTTGAAAACAGTGCTTTATTTGTTAAAATTGTGTATTTTCAAAAATCATATTCTCAAAATACATATGCAAAACCCCCTTATCGGTACACTGATTGACCTGTGATTGGGCCCTTGATGGGGGTGGGCATGGCCCAGGGTCTGCCCATATCTAGGGATAAGAGACGCTGGGATCACCAGGAGCTCCTTGCAAACACTCAAATAACTGGATCACCTTTCTCTTGACCAGTGATGTACTGGCAACATTTCAGCAACCCCATCCCCCTGCCAATGACTACTGCCCTCTTCCACCCCGACCCCGACCTCCATGATGTATCCCTCTCAACATTCCCAGATGGCTTCTTCAGTCTTCCACTGCAAAATACTTCTGTTAACAATTAGCTCAAATGTTAAACCACTTTTGACATATTTTTTATGAAAAGTTAAGTTACTTTTCTGCACTGAAAACCAGCCAGCTGATTACAATCCCAACCCCAAAAATCCCATCTTCAGATATGATACAATTACCCCAACACCAGCCTTATCCTATTATCTGATGCAATCTCCTCCTTTAACCCCATCATCTAATAGAAGTCATATCCCCCTTCCCCCACCACCATCATTGAAACACTTCTATTAACAATTAGCCAAAATGACAACTTTTGACATATTTTTTATGAAAAGTTAAGTTACTTTTCTGCACTGAAAGCCAGCCAGCTGATTACAATCCCAACCCCTAACCCCATCTTGGGATATCACCCCAACACCATACTAACATACTAATTTACCAGCAGATTAGGCCTAGTGGTCTATCGAGTCTGTCTGAGTAGCAGCCCTATAGTCTATTCACTACAGCTGCCTCCTTCCCCCTTTGTGAACCCTTGTGGACCATATTCATACCTGGCTCCCCATACCAGGACTTTACCCTGTGTCTGTCCTACCCTCTCTTGAATCCACCCACTGTCTCCATCCCCACCAACTCTGATAGCAGCAAGTTCCAAGGTGCCACCACCCTCTCCTTGAAGAAGTGACACCTCACCTCCCCCTTAAACCCCCTCCCCACCAATCTGAGGCTGTGCCCCCTCATGGCTCCATCCTCCCTCAATTGGAACAGCACATCGGATCTGACCCAGTTAATCCCATTCAAATATTTAAAGACCTCTGTCATATCCCCCCATCCCTCCTCTCCTCCAGGAAGCACATGTCCAACACCCTTAGTCTCTCCTCGTAGGACAGGTCCCTCAAGCCGTGAATCATTCTTGATGCTCTTCTCTGGACCCTCTGCAGAAGGGCAACATTCATCCTCAAGTATGGGTGCCAAAACTGCAAACAGTACTCCAGGTGCAGCCTAACCAGACAGTTGTACATGGGTAATAGGATCTCTCTCCTTCTTAATGTCATCCCTCTAGCTATGCACCCCAGCATCCAAGTCACTTTTGCAGCTGCCCTCCTACACTGCTCAGAATGATTAATTTTAGCATCTGTTGTCACTCTGAGGTCCTTTTCTTCCCTGGAGACCACCAGATTTACCCATTCTGAGACAGTAGATATACCTGGGGTTCCTGGCCCCCAAGTGGAGTACATTTCACTTCTTGGCATTGAACCCAAGCTGACAAGTATGCAACCACCTTTCCAGTGTCTCAAAGTCCTCTTGCAGCATCCTACTTCCCTCCTCCTTGTCCACCGCTGCTCCCAGTTTAGAGTCACCGGCGACTCTAAGTTTGGAGTTACCAGCCTTATCCTTTCATCTGATGCAATCTCCTCCTTCCATCATCTAATGGATGGCATACCCCCCACCACCACCATTGTCTGAAGACAGAGACAGATGTAACCAGAGACTAGAAAAGTCTTGGGGAGGACTTCCTGAACCAGACAGGCAGCCCTAGTTGTAACACAGAGAAAGCAGTGTTTTAATAACACATATGATTAAAATAATATACAAAGGTATTCACTGTAGCCTACAAGAGACAAAAGGGGATACTTGTTTTTTCCTTTTTAAACCAATAATAACACAGGGAAAATGGAGGGGGTGGACAGTTTTTTGGGACTGAGCAATATTATTTCCAAGGAAGGTAATAAATGCAAGAACAGGATTGGCATTATCTTTGTTTTTTCATATTTTTAGCATGCCAGAATGGCTCATAAATGATATAACATGCCCTTCCCTTTCCCATGGTTGGGGGAGAGAAGATGCCTGTCTTGCTGCCAGGCATACTCTGTGGAGAACTGGGCACACTTTCTTGGTTAGGATATGACAGGTCCCAGTCTGTCTTGATTGGTAAAATTTCCTCTGCTCCACTACCTACCCACACTGGTGTACCTCAGGGCTCAATACTGGGGCCTCTACTTTTTTCTTTGTTTATTAATGACCTCCCTGCTGAAAGCATCATTTGCAAGGCCATCCTCTATGTGGGTGACCTAGTCAAATACCACAGCAATATATCCATAGAGTCCTTGTCTACCACCCTCACAGCAAACTTTGGGGCTGCACAGAGCTGGTTCCTCTCCAGAAAACTTCTTGTTAATGAGAAAAAGACAAAGGCCATGCTGTTTAACTCTAAGCATTTCCTAGCAAAGGTAGCCAGGTCATAAACCCTACTCTTGATCACTACCACTGCTGGCCCTCCACTCAAACCTGTCCCTGCCTTTGAATATCTAGGTGTCACCCTAGACTCCTCCCTTACTTTCAACAAACACACCAGCAACACTGTGATGAAAAGCCACCAAAAATCAGGTGCTACCTACCGCCAAAATCAATTTCTGTCCCTTGAAGCTCACCTAGCCATTGCTCAAGGAAACCTTCAGCACCTTCTTGACTACTACTCCCCTGTATACTCTACTGCATCCTCTTCCCTACGGACCCACTTACATGCCACATACAACTCCATCTGTTGCTTTGTCCTTCAAGCTCCTTTTACCATCCACCACTGCTCGCTATACCAGTCCCTAGGGTGGCTCTCTCTGCAGGGTCGTTTTGACTTCACTACAGGCAGCCTCACTGACAGTGCACTCAGGAATCATCAGCTGTCCTTCTACTCCTCTCTACTCACTGACAGAGTGGTCTCTCTCAGAGTCTCCGGGCCTCCTCCATTCCCTCACTGGAAGTCCCTCACACTACTACTACCATGGGTAGTAAAGCTTTCCCTGTCACTGTCCCTTCCCTCTGAAATAGACTTCCTTTGTCCATCTGATCATCCCACTCCCATCAGTCTTTCAAGACAAACTTAAGGGCATGACTCCTGGCCGAGGCCGCTTGTACCTGCAGCTGTTTCCCCAGGTGGTACCAGGGCCTGTATCCTGGCATAGCACCTATTCATCCCCTCACCCTACCTCCAGGTACCCTACCTTCTTGCATTATTCTGCTCCTCTGTTCAATCTGGATATGACTACCTGTTTTATTCTGAACTGTTAGCAGGTTCGGCAACTTAACTTAAGTTGCATTTCTGCCTAGGACCTGTGCCTATACCATTTCTGGTGATAGACAGAACCTTCATTTTAACTGTATTTATTTTCTTGGCTTCCCAGTGACTGTATGTACATTGCATGTAATACTTTACCATAATCACCATGTTAAGCCTTTTATATTGAGTAGCCACTTAATGTATGCCACTACACCAGTATGTACTGATTTCTCTGAAATATTTGTACGATGTAATTTGACCTCATACCAAGTGTATTCGGCAGTCCTGTTTTGTTCTAATTGTATCTCTGTATTGTATTGATGTTTGTTGTGTTTGCCACCCTGGTGGCCCGGGTCATGACTGAAAGTGGTCCTCTGGATCAGTTTGCTCACCTGATTATCAAAGACATAAATAAAAAAATAAGGAAATCAGCTGGGAGGCCATCTCCCCCTGGGGCTTTATTTGTGTCAAGTTGTGCCAGAGCCTCTTCCACTTCTTGGACTACGAACAAGGCTTCCAGGTCATCTGACAGATGCTACTGTAGCTTTGGCAAGTAAGTACCCATGAGAAAAGTCTCAACCTCAGCATCTACCTGGGAGGAGGGGGAGGTGTAGATTTCAGCATAAAATAATCTCATGACTTCATTTATGTTTTTGGTTTTGCTGTTAACCTGCCCAGCCCTGTTTTGAAGTGAGGCAAAATGCTTTTCCACCTGCCTCTGTCTAAGAAAGTAGACTAGTACCTGACCCACCTTTTCCCTCTTCAGAGTACTTCTGCAGAAGTCACTTCATGGCAGTTCAGCCTTGCAGGAGAAAAGTTCATATATCCAGATGTGCACTCCCAGTAGCTCAGCTTTGGCCAACTTTAGGTGTGCATCATTAGGGTTTTTTTATTTAGTGCCTCCAGCTGCTGTAGGCATGCTTTGAGATTTTGTATTCTTTTTCTCTCTCCCTGTGTCTGCATATGGTGTACCCCATTATCTGCCCCCTTTATGTAGGCTTTGAAAGTCTCCTAGACTATGGCTGGAGATGTCTTCCCAGAGTCATTAAACCTGAAGAACTCCACTTCTACTTCCTTTACCCATGCCTGGAGTGATTGGTTTGTGAGAGGGAAGGAATCTAAGCCCCATGAGATGGATTTAGATATCCCTGACCCCAGAGGAGAGACAGAGAGGGACCGGGGCATGATCAGAGATGTGTATGTTAATGTCTGTGGCTATCATTCAGTGTGATATGGAAGCTGACCCCAACCAGAAATCTAGGTGACTATAGGAGTAGTATGTGTCATGGTATGAGGGGTTCTTTCATCACCACGGATTGGAGAGAACGTGTTCCTGCATTAGAGCTTGCAGGGCTGCTGCTGCTCTGGGGTATGCCTCAGCTCTGCCTGAGCTTTGGTTTATCCATGGCTCTAGGGTAAGGCTGTAGTCTCCCCCTACCAAAACCAGCAGAGAAGCTGGATTGAAATGTGAGATGGCATCATTTAGGACATGAAAGAAATGCTTGTGGTCTTTGTTTGAGGCATACACATTTCCAAGAATCACTTCAGTCTTCTAGATGAAGAAACAGGCAACTGCCCATCTGCCTTCTTGTCTTGGGAGGTGGCTTCCAATTTCCAGAGTAGGGATTTAAGCAATAAGGTGGAAACCCCAGTCTTTTTGGATTTGGAGAAACTGCAAGTCTCTATCCCCACCCACTACCTCTACAATGTTTGTGCCTCTTCCTCTGCCTCCAGCAGGTTAGTTTCCAGTAGGAAAGCTATAGTTGTACACTGTTTGCCCAGGAAGGACAGAATTTTCTTGGTCTTCATAGGGGAGTTAATGCTTCTGGCATTCCAACAAATGCATTTTATGTCCACCACACTGCCCCGGGGAGCGGATATAGATGGATTTTTACTACCAGGTGAATCAGTATAGTATTACAGACTGATATCACTAGCAATAGATATGATGTGAATTGCTGTCTTTAGTTTATGACTGTTCCAGCTTTAGTTTGAACTATTGTCATTTTGTCTTCCTATACTGAATTGTAACTGACTTGGAACCTTTGTGAAAGAGCCTTGGCTCAAAGGTATTTGTAATCCTAGACCTAAATAAATAAATAAAAAATAAAATACCTTAAAAGAAGTGCTTTGTCTTGACAAGAATAAACAGCTAACCTATATACAGTCCCTATTACCAACAGGTACTAGGGATAACTAAGAACAACTTCCTGATCCAAACGGGGCCAGTAAGAGAAACCATATCCAAACATTTGGTCTAAAAACAGTTTATACCTAAATAAAGTTGCTAGACACTGGAGAAATATGGATTGACTGACTCATCTCAGCTGACTCTGAACCAGGTGAAGGAGGTTACACAATACTTGTCTACCAAGATTTAGGGTCATAGTAGTGTGTAATAAAATTGGAGGTATACCACCCCTGGTTGCAACTATTTTGTCTGGCAGCACCATATCTAACAAGTAAGTCTGCAGTGATATTTCTTCATGCTAGTGACATTTCATGTATTGGCTCACCCTGATTCAGAGACAGAGGAGAGGAAGGGAGGATGTTGATCAACCTAGGACTGATCTTGTTCTTTTGTGCATGTTGCTATGGAGTAGGAGAATGGGATCTTTCTATTAGACTGATAAAGTTTACCTGGCTGGTCTGAGTCCTGGGTAAGGAGGGGATATTCCTGAGAAGAAGAGAAGAGGGGGAGAGGGTTTGAGGGGAGGCAGTTATGTATTATGGCCTGTACCTTTGTCTAAAGTAGTGTTCCCTTCCTGGTGTCAATATGTGATATGGGACATGTGAGACTAGATGCCTAGGTGGGGGGCTGCATTAATTTTCAGTAATTCTGCGGGGTCATGGGGCATCTGCGTCTTCACTGCTGTCCATGTTCATGCTTACTCCAGCAAAAACAGTACATATCAGTCCCCTGCCATCACTAAGCTTCCAAGAAGAGAAGGAACCCCCAGTATCAAGCCAGCTTTGACATCCAGCTATTTGAAGCAGAAGGGGGGAAAATCCTGTCTGCTGATCTCAAGCCTTTAAGTCTCTGGTATCCACAGCCGCCGGGGAGAATACAACTCCAGGGGGAAAGGTAGGGGCAGTGAGTGAGCATAAGGATTAGGAACCCACGGTGGGAGCGGAGAATGTGCCCCAAAGGCCTATTTGCACCTTAGTAATGAGGTGGTGGGGAGTACGAGGGTCAGTGAGTGAGTATAAGTGCTTGGTCACCCACAACATGCTCCTTAATAAATTGATGCACTTTGGTCTAGACAACCATTCCCTCACCTGGCTCACTAACTATCTTGATGGTAGGTCACAGGAGATTAAATGGAAAGGGATTCACTCAGACTGCCTTCCCATCAATGATGGTGTCCCCCAAGGCTTCATACAAGGCCCATTACTCTTCTCCATCTTTATTAATGTCGTTGGCAACAGTTGTGACGCAAATCTCTTACTATACTCTGATGATACCGTTCTCTACTGGAGTGCTGCAGATGTTAACACTGTTGCCTTCATGCTGTCTGCAAGTATGAATGTGCTAGAAATGTGGTTTTCAGCTACTGTAATATGTTAGTAATGAATGAAAGAAAAAACAAAGCAGTCTTATTTGGACCCAAGTACCTTGGTACATCCAGACAACGCCGAATAACCCTATCCACCTCCTCTGGCTCACTTCTATAAGTAGTGAATGCAGTAAAATATTTTGGTGTCTACATTGACTGAGAACTTACTTTTAAACCATATGCGGATCGTGTTGCAAAAGTTATATACATCAGAAACTCTGCCTTCTATCTCACTTGGGTAACTCTCTGACCCTTGAGGCCAGGCTAGCATAGCAAATGGTACTCTACTCCCCACTTTGCCATATGGTGCCTCAGTGTTCCAGTTTCTCAGGGACCAGTGCATAAGGGCAGGGATAATACTGATGTGGCCAACTACAGACCCATCTCCATACTAGCTCCCCTATTGAAAGCACTTGAATGAACAGTGTCCAATCAGCTGGTTTCTTACCTTGAGAAATATAGCTTACTGTGTGGCCAACAACATGGCTTTAGAAAACTACATAGTACTATGACAGCACTCATCGAATTCACAACTCACCTACATGAAGCCCTGGACAAAGGACACCTGGTAGGTGCCACGTATGGGGATCTTACCAAGGTGTTTGATCTTGTTGATCACCCCCTGTTGCTTCTAAAATCTCAATGCCTTGGACTCTCTCTAGAGACAGTGTCATGGTTCCATTGCTACCTTTTCGGATGCACTCAGAAGAGTATGCTCGACAGCCTGCTCTCCAAAGTGAAAGAGGTCTCTGTAGGAGTACCACAGGGATCAATATTAGGACCCCTTCTCTTCAGTCTGTTTAGTAACAGCCTCCCAGATGATTGTCCTAAAACAAAGATGCTGCTCTATGCCAATGATAAGGTCATCTTCAAAAACATCCCTCAGCATGAGGTCATTTCCAGGGAACTTCAAAGCAGCTTCAAGTCCCTCGAACACTGGTTCAAGCAGAACAAACTCATCCTTAATTACAAGAAAACTAAAATCATGCTCTTTGTCGGTACCCATCTGAGAAGAAACACTCCTTTGACCATCCTGTATGCACTGGGTTCCCCGCTAGAGCAGGTGTCTACCTTTAGATATCTGAGGGCAACACTGGATGAGTCTCTTACCTTCACAGAGCACGTGAACAGCACTGTTAGCCTGGCCAACAGAAAACTAGGGAACCTCTTTAGACAGCACCTGAACCTAACCCACGAGGCCAGGTGCCTGGCTGTAGCAAGTTCTGTCCTCCCACTCATCGACTACAGTCTTGCTGTATGTGGAGCAGCCTCTGACACTACTTTGGATAGGCTGAGGGTACTGCTCAATAAAGCCTGCCTCTTCATCTTGGGCTAAGACAGACTCACACACAGCTGTACTCTTTATTCCCTTACTGGCTGGCTTCCCCTGAGGGAGCATGTAAAGTACCAGAGTAAAGTCTTGACTAAAAAAGCACTTGCTGTCCTCATCCCCCCACACCATCGCCTCTCTATTCCGCCCTTTCCACAACCAGTATGCTACCAGGCACATGGAAAAACATGCACTGGTAGTCCCCAAACGTAGAACAAACCAGGATCAATGATCATTTGCTTACCATGCTGCACACTGGCTTAACAACCTCCCTACCTCCATCTCTGAGCTACCAAAACTGTCTCAGTTCAAGAGTGACCTCAAAAAGGAACTCGCTCGAGGCTCCTCATGTAGTTGCCTGTACTAATGCCTAACCTGAGCCTGGCCAGACAGTTTACCCCCCTATCCCCCACTCTCCTGTCCACCTTTGCCTCCCTGCAACCTCGTCACTCACTCTCACCATCCCCTTCCTCCTTCTGAACTTATCTAGGAAGCTAGATCTACAGTTATCAACTGCTTATTCATGACAACATAACCTGCATTGCATAGTTGATTAGTGTAGCTTCGACAATGCTCACTTGAGCTGAATGTATCCAATGTACTGACTGAATTAACAAATGCTTCTCTATGCTGTCTATGTCTAAATATGTTTGTTACAGTGTTTGACATGGAACCTTTGCAAATGAGCGCTTAGCTTAAAGGTTCTCTGAATTATGAGTAAATTAATAAATAAAAACATAAATAAATAAACTCAGAGACCAACAGACTGTCTTGTATAGCAAGATCAGCCATTTCACGTTGCAGTCTCCTCCATGCAAACACCTTTGTGAGGTCCTCTCCTTGCTGAATTGGCCCACTTTAAGTGATAGGATGACCTATCCCCTCCTTTGTCTAGCCTATAAACTGACCAGAGTCTGTACCCTTCCTAGCCTTAATGGTCTGCTTACCCCAAGGCCTTTGGTGCAATCATTGCACTCTTAAAATTGCAACTTACTTGACATCCCCAGAGTTAGGACTAACTTGGGCAAAAGGTCATTTACCCACTCTGCGCCATGTTATTGGCACTCACTACCTGCCTCCTTAACTAACTCCTCATCTCTTAACAGTTTCAAGAAAGGGCTTAAAACCTAACACTTACAGTGCTGCCAATGCACTTGCTACTGCTAACCATACTCACTTCAGACTAAGATACTGTACTCAGCGACTTCCAATATGCCCCTGTCTATAGTGTATTGCTACTGCATCTGGCCCAGTCATGCTCATGTCTTGTATCTTTGTATTTCTGTATATTGTGCTGCTTGTTGTAGCTCACATACATTGTCTTATTCATTGCTGTTTATAATTGACTGTGCAATATACTACATGTGCTTAATTACTTGCTTCATTACCCACATTTGTACCTTTGTGCAATTTCCTGTTGTTCATGTATTTTGTAATTTTTGCCTGGAACTAATTCCAGGTAACCCCTGAAAAAGGGACCCATGGTCTCAGTGGGCCTACCTAGTTACCAAAATTCAATCAATCACTCAACAAATAAGGATCAGACACCTGTGGTGGCAGCAGAGAAAATGCCCCAAAGGCTTATTTGCACCTTAGTAATAAGGTGCAGGAGAGCAGCCAGTACTGAATGTGGGGGGGGGGCAAATGATCTGGCAGGGGTAAGGGACCAGCTTGATAGGGCTAAGTATAAAATCCATAAAGAAACAAGCAGCCCCTGCACTCATAAAATATACCTCAAGCACATAACTATGACACCATACAAAAACTTTATTTGAGAAAGTGCAGTACACACGTAGTGGTGGAGAACAAATTAGCTAATATCATCAGTCACCCCAGTGCTTCGACCATAGTCTTTGTTAGAGGGCAGGCTTCTAGTGATAACCCCAGCCTTAAATACCTGAACATCATGGTCTCAACCAACTGGGTGGACTAGTTTGCAAAACATTTCACAATATGGCGGTATTCGAACCTGTGAATTATTCCGATAACAAATAAATGTATAAGTGCATAATGAATGAAAGACACATAAACTCTCATTTAAAAAGTTTAAAAAGGATATTAAGCGACACATAAGAATCAGTTGTTCTTTTCAATTCAAAAAGCATCTTAGATTGTAAAATGTCCAAATAAAGTTCTGCAATTCCAGAGTTAAGAGAGGTAGGCTGCGATCTCCCTGAGCACATTATAAGCATGGAAAATCCACGGGGATCAGCTTGCTTGTGAAACTCAAATCTTATAACTGAAGAAACTGTAGAAAAGAAGAAAAAAAGGAAAAGAAGAAAGCAATTCTAACATTCAATAACATGCATCATGAAATTCTTGATAAAAATATATACAGTCATCTGCATGTTATTATACAGACAAAAGCATAATTAGTAATTTCCATATAATTACAAATGAGGCTTTAAATCACATCCTGTATTGAGACCTTTGGGTGAAAGTGTTCTCACACAGAAAATCCAGTAGCTTTCATGCTCAAGTAGTCTTATCTGTCTAGCCCCCCCACCTGGGATTAGATCTTACAAATTCAGTACCCATGTATTTCAATACATCTGGGTTGCTATTGTGAAAAAATGTTCCCCAACAGCTGTCTCCTCCCTTTTATTCCTAATATCTCTAAGGCCCTGTCCACACTACACCTCTGTAATGTTACAGAGTGCCCAAACCGTTACCGCAACGGTTTGCATTTACACCTGTAATGTTACAGAAGGCGTTTTCATAACCGTTGTTGAAACCACATGAGGTGATTTCAACAGCGGTTATCTTCGATCCCTTACTAGCGTTACCCGATGGTAGTGTGGGCGGCGGTAACGGTCCCCTGCAGGGCCTGTAGCACAGTACGAGCTGCACTGTGGGATTGGGCACCGCGGTAATGGTCACCCGGTTCCCGAGGTGTGGACTGGCAGTACCAGTCTCGTACCGGTCACCGCTGCAATGTGGACACACTGTACCGCTCCCCGGCTTTAATGATTTCTGTCCATTACGGGGTCTGAGCGGTGTAGTGTGGACAGGGCCTAAGATGTGCTTGTATTTGTAAACGGACTAGTTTAACCATTTTAGCAATATGTAATTGAAAGCATGTGCAGCAGAGGGCGTAACAACAAATGCAGTACTGCAAGGAATAAAACTCCTTTGATTCATTAGTTTTACCACAGCCCTGTATGGGAAGCCGTTCAATTCAAAATTAGTTTTCAGAATATAATTAATAGTGAAATGTCTATGACTAACAACAAAATGTTTATAGCATAATATTATCAGAAAGACAAACATGAAAATGAGTATAACACACACTGAAATGATTATGAGAGCTTCTGAAATGGGGATGACCTATACCAAAAATGTGTATGACACATACCAAACTGCATATGACATACACCAAAATGGATATGACATACTCCAAGATAGAAATAACACTAATTAAAATAAGCATGATGTATATCAAAATGGCTAGGACACATACTGAAACAGGTAAGACACATAACAAAATAGATATGACACATACCAAAATGGGTATGACACACGCCAAAATGAGTATGGCAGAAAATGAAAAGGATATGCTGCACCATAAAGGGTATGATGCATAACAAAATAATTATAACACATTTTGAAATGGATATGGCCTGTACTGAAGTGGATATGAAACATAGTAAAATGGGTATGACATACCGAAATGGGTATGAGACAAACTGGACAGGATATAGCACACACTGAAATTGGTGTGACACACACTGAAGTATTTATGACACATATTGAACTGGATATGGCCTATACTGAAATGGTTATGACACATACTAAAAATGCGTATGACATAACGAAACGGGCATGACACACCTGAAAATGGATATGACATACACCGAAAATGGTATAACACACGCTAAAATAATAATGACACATATCAAAATGTATATGACCTATACTGGAATGGCTATAGCACATAGCAAAATGGGTATTATATACCAAAATGGTTACGAGACACACCAAAATGGGTTTGATACTAACCAAAATGGATGTGACACACACTGAAAGTGGTATGACACATGTTGAAATCATTAATGACACACATCGAAATGGATATGACCTGTATTGGAATGGCTATAACACATAGCAAAATGGGTATTACATACCAAAATAGGTATGAACAAACTTAATTGGATATGGCACACTCTAAAATTGTTGTGATGCACACTGAAATAGTTATGACACACACCTAAATGGATATGACCCACACTGAAATGGATATGACACGTAGCAAAATGGGCATGACTTACTGAAATGGTTTTGACATACACCACATTGGCTATAGCACAAACTGACATAGATATGACACACACCGACATGGGTATAACAAATACTGAATTAATTATGACAAATACCAAAATGGACATGTCACATCTTGAAATGGGTATGACATTTATCAAAATGGGTAAGACACACTACAAAATGGGTATGACAAAAAAACAAAATGTATGCAACGTGCACCAATATAGGCATGACACATACTGAACTGGTTATGGCACATACTGAAACAATTATGACACATGCTGAAATGGATATGACCATACTGAAATGGATATGACACATGCTAAAATGTGTATAACACATACTGAAATAATTATGACACTTGCCAGTGTAACCCCCCTGCAAATGGGGGTTCCTAAAAAGCCTCCTACGAGCTTGCGTAAGTGTTCCCCTGCCTGCTGGAGTTCATTGTTTAAGCCATTAGAATGGCACTGTGAGTGCTGGTAGAGCCTCCACCTTCTGTCTCTTTAAGAGCTGTCTGCTTGCAGACATAATTAATGCATTTCCAGGGGGGTTGGTGTTTCCCTGCTTGAATCCCTCCTGAACTGCAGAGTAATCGCTCCATTTTGCGGTCACTGGAGGCACAAAGGGGAGCCCATCTGAAAGAAATAACTGTTTGCCTGTAATCATTTAAAGCATTAGTAATATTGTAGTTTTTCTAACCTGCCTTTATTGCAGATGGGACTTTGTGTGTGTTGCCCCTCCATTTTGGACCTAAACTGCTGTGCTGTGCCAGTGGGATTAGGGGAGCTATAAAATGGAGACTGCTTGGACCAACCAGAATTTGGACTCTCCCTGGAGCCAGCTTACAAGTGGAATGTATAGCTAGTGATTCTGGGAACTGTAGTTTTAGACCTTGGTGCCTTTTTGCACCGAGAGAGCTTCGGAGTGATTGACAGCTAAATCCACCAACTGGACCGGGTGGTGCCCGAAGGCAATGCTCTGCCCTGCGACTGGGAGGTCAGATCAGTTGTGACCGTGAGAAGAGAAGGAGCTCTGTGCTTTTGCGGTGAATAGTTTCACGTGGGAAGCGCGTGATAAGCCCTGAATTCGGTCTGTTGCTGTTGTAAGCTTAAATTGGACTGAATCTGAGGTAGTTGAAAGTAAGGAAGGCTGAAAAGTGGAAACCAGGCTCACCCTGTAGAAGACTGGAGAAATTGCTGAATCACGCTCGGTCTGTCAGGAACTGAAGCTGCCATGTGTACTCCCGGGTATCTGCAGTAATTGCGATCGGGACCTAGGAGTAGCTGCCTGGTATAGTAATTTCCTTTACATATAAATGTGTTGAGTGCTTGTGGGGGGATAGCTATTCCAATTCTCTTTTCATCGTGCATTGTAAGCTGGAAGCCGAACTAAATTTATCCGGACTAAATCCGTCTGCTAGTCTAAGCATTTGGGCCCGGCCAGTAGAATCTCATCTCCATGCCTGGCTCTTCTGGCAATCCAGAACAACCGTCTTCATCAGGTCCTCAGCTCGGGGTAGTGTGAGTACAAATCAGGGCATTCCCCTGTGACCTGTTAACAATCACAAGTGTGTCATCTAATTTCCATTGTTTCCTTTCTTCAAGGACTGAGCCATCCGGCTCCAGATTACAATTGGGTGTTGTGCATGTGTTCTTCTACAGGGCCCTATCCATCTACACCTGCCAGCCAACCCCAGGCATCTGACCTGGCTAGCCCCCCTTCCCCATCCTGGGTACCCAGAGAGTGACATTTTAGACCCTGTATGTGTGCACAGTACTGTGATTTAATTCTGCCAATTAACCTGATCTCCCCCTCCAATGTTTTATTCCCCCTAAATGAATCAGATTTGTTGTTATTATACTATATACTGTCTGTGGTGTTGATACTTGTGGAAACGGTATTGCCTTTGCTGTGTATGTTGATTAACCTTGTTTTACAGGGGGTCCTCAGAGAGAAACCTCAGGATCAGTCTTGAGGGTAAGTGGTACCTTATGAGTGAACCATGTGTATATGTGGGGTATCAGGACTGTAAATCCTATGTACTGTGTGAGCCACTTGAGGGATTAGAAGGGGGTCTCAGTGTCCCCGAGGGCTGTGACCAAACTAGATCAACCATTACAAATCCTGACCTTTGGGTGGAGGCACCCGCCATAGAACCTAGGGCCCTACTTCTGTCAGTAGTCAAGCAGGCAGGGGTAGTAGTCCTTGGGATAGCGCCACCTGGGGGTTACACCAAAATATGACATATGCCCAAATACAATGCCCAAATTCCTGCAGCTGGTCAGGGAGCCCAGTAGTGGGGAGACATACTTGCCATGGCCCTCACAAATGGGGATAGTGTTGGGGGAGTGGGGGTGAGGGTCAGCTTAGGAGAAAGTGACTATAACACAGTGGGCTTCAGGTTAGAGCAGGGTATGAAGCGAGTCAAATCATCACAAAGGTCATGGACTTCAGACAAGCAGATTTTCCCAAGATGAGGGAGGTATTCCAGATTGAAATGAAGGGGATGGAGGAGATGGGGGTGAGGAACAAGGGAATAAGATCAAGGGGGCCTCCTTAAAGCCACAGAGAGCTGTAGGAGGGAGGTGAGAAACAGCAAAAGGAGGAGGAGCCGCTGTGGTTCAACAGGAAAGTGAGAGGGGCAATAGGGGAGGAGAAGAAAAGGGCTTTCAGAGAATATAAGTGGACACAGGGGAAGGAGGATATGGAAACTTACAAGGAGCATCTGAGGGTGGCAGGGCAGAGGATTAGGATGGCAAAAGCAGAAACAGAGGAGAAAATTGTTAGGCAGGCCAAAAGGAGGGACAAGACATTCTTTCGATACATAGGGGAAAAGAGGAAAGCAAGGCAGGGAATATGAAGGGTAAATGGTGAGGGGGATTACTGGTGGAAGGGGATTTTGAGAAGGCTGAAGTGCTCAATACATACGTCATCTCAGTCTTCACAATAGAGGGCGAAGGAACGGGACCAGTGTTAGGGGGAAGGGGGGATGTAAGGGTGGAACCTAGTCAAATCAGTGAGGGCAGGGTAAGGGAGGAGTTGGGTGCATTGAGGGTAGACAAGGCTATGGGCCCAGACACCCTGCACTGTAGGGTGTCACCAGTAGCAAGATTATTTAACTTGTCCTTAGATACAGTACAGGGTGCATGCCAGAGGACTGGAAGAGGGCTGATGTGGTGCCACTTCATAAAAGTGGCAGCAGGGAGGAGGCTGGCAATTAGTGCCCAGTCAGCCTCACATCGGTAGTGGGTAACATGATGGAGGTGATATTGAAAAAAAGGGTGGTTAATTACTTGGAAGATCAGGGGCTGCAGGATATCCATCAGCATGGCTTCAGTTGGGGGTGGTCATGTCAGACGAACCTGATCGAGTTCTTCAGTGGGGGTGACAAGGGTGATTGACCAGTGGGGAGCAGTGGACGTGGTCTTACTGGACTTTGGTAAGGCATTTGACACTGTGCCCAACAGAAGATTGGTTAATAAGCTGGAGACTTTGGGAGTGGGACATAAAATAACAAGGTGGGTGGAGAGCTGGCTGATGGGTAGAAGCCAGAAGGTGGTGGTCAATGGAGTGCATTCTGGGGAAGTAGAGGTGGTGAGCAGGGACCCCCAGGGTTCAGTGCTGGGGCCTATTCTGTTTAACATCAGGGCTGCAGGGGGCGGTCTACCTTTTTGCAGATGACACGAAAATCTGTAATGAGGTGGACATCCCAGAGGGAGTGGCAGCTATGAAGAAAGATCAAAGGTTGCTGAAGAGTTGGTCGAAAACAAGGCAACTGAAATTCAGTGCCAAAAAATGCACAGTGATGCACTTGGGACAGAAGAATCCATAAACCACTTACACACTGGGGGGGTGCAGAAATGGTTGCATCTGAGCTGGAAAAGGATTTTGGAATCATACTTACTGTCAAGATTAAGGTAGGGACCCAATGCAGCAAGGTGGTGGGCAAAGCGAACAAAACTCTGGCGTACATAGGAAGGGGAAAACTAGTAGAAAAGGGAGGTGCTAACGCCACTCTACAGTTCCATGGTGAGGCCACACCATAAGCAGGTAGATCAGTTCTGGAGACCCTACCTATGCAAGGACATAGATGGCATTGAAAGGGTACAGAGAAGGGCCATTAAAATGGGGCATGGGTTAGTGGGAAGTCATAAGAGCAGAGGTCGAGGGTGTTGAATTTGTACCCACTGAACACCAGAAAGGAGAGGGGGGAAAAGATAGAAACCTTCAAATATGACACTCCTTTTGCCATTTCATCTTAGAATGTCCCCAAATAACCCACCACTGCGACCTATACAGATCCCTAGCCCTGCCCTCACTCAACGATTGCCAGCAAATACACTGTGCCAGGACGACAGCTAAATTCTGGACTCAGTCACTCCCCACATACCTTGAATCTGTCCTCTCTATCCAACCACCGCCAGCGTATGCCCTCAGGAGCACCGACTCCTGCCTTTTTCAAGTCACATTTTGGGCACGTCCAAAGGGCAAGCTGCTTTCAAATACCATATGCCCAAACTCTGGAATGCCATGCCTGCTAACATTAGACATACCTCAAACCTGCGGTACCTCAACCCCCTCTTACATACTCATTTCTCCTCCAGATGCAGGTGCTCCTAGCATAAGCTGGGGCCCGGTACATTCTACAAGCACTCTCTGCACATAAGGTGACTTGATTGGATCTAACTACAGTGGGTCCTGTTGCGGCCCCCCCTTGCTCTCCCAACCTGTGAAGTAGTCAAACACATCAAATGTCTAGTCAAATGCTGCTTGCTCTATAACCTGTAGACCCTGGTCTTAGCATACTAGAAATATCTGCGACTTGCTCTCCCAACCTATGAGTGCTGGCCTTAGCTTATTAGAATTATCTGCAACTTGAATAATACGTCATTGTAACTCTGCAAATATTGTTTCTTTGTCTGTCATACAATCTGTAAATGTTTATATTTTATGTGTCTATATTATGACTCCTATTACCCCTTCCCTCAGGACGCATCTGGAATCGAGCAGCTCTCTGCTCAGTATGCCTTCCTGGTAAAACTCTTAAATAAATCAATAAAATATATGAAGGGGGTCAATAAAGTGGGCGAGAGCTTATTCTTGGGGAAGGTAGATGCAGAGACTAGAGGACATGGACTGAGGGTGGAGGGGGGTAGGTTTAGGGGAAACATTAGGGGGCATTACTTCACTGAGAGAGTGGTGGCACCCTGGAATGGTCTGCTGGAGAAGGTGGTGCAGGCCAAAACAGTGGAGGGATTCAAGATGGCATGGGACAAACACAAGGGGGAGGAGTGTGGAATCTGTAGGGGGGGGGGCAAGTAAAGACGGAGGGTATGACACATTTTAATATGAATATGGAACTTTCTGAAATAGATATGACCCATGCAGAAATGCATATGACACATACCAAAAATCGGTAAGAAACTACTACAATTCATATAATATATACCAGAATGAATAAAACACACATTGAAATGGATGACTCGTACCAAAATGGTAATCACATGTACCTAAATCATTAAGATACTTAAATTGTTATGTTGTACACTGAAATGAGCATACAGCAGACTGAATTGTTGACAAACTTGCAAGGCATAGACTGACTAGAGTGTAACGTGCCAAGGTATCGACACAGCAAACTAAAATGTTGTGATACACCAAGATTAGTATAACACATACTGAACTGAGTTTAACACACAGTGAAAAGCTCATGACTTGTGTAACCAATCAGAGTGCAGCATCACCCTGTGGGACCGCAGCAGTTCCTGTTCAGCTTCATTGCAGGTAAGAGCTCCTTAAATTGTGTGACTAAGGAAGGAATATGCACAATGTGTATTATTAAATTGTTAGTTTGCTACTGTACCTGTTTTAGTTTTTGTTTCTTAGTTGTTTTTTTAAGATCTTTGTTTTCAAATGTTTTATTTGGCTTTCAACAAAACATACTGTTATATGTGTTCTTTGTGTAAGGTTACACTCAACACCAGATAAGCCCATCCTGTACGTGTCTTCTTCCAGTGCTTTGCAAAGTTATTCAGTATGTTGTGTTGTGTAATATTTTCATGTGCCCTGTAAAAGAGGGACATTACCAAAAAAAAAAAAAAAAATCTAGCTCGGATTAGCTCATTCCTGTATGTTTTAACTGAATTTCACCTGCTTACTGAAGGTTGGAGTTTTTCTTTGCTGCCTTCTGAAAACTGTCAGTACTTTACCAATTTAAGAACAGTAAATGAAATTAATCAGCCATTTATTCTGTACTAATAAGTGCTAGAAACACATATGTCATATCACTGGAAAGCTGTGAATCTCCTCTTTCTAATAGTATAAACCAGTTGTTTGTAGCTCATGACATTATGTAGCAAATAGCTCCATTATTGATGTTCTAGGTTTTTCAAAAACAATGGCAGTTTGTGAATCTAGTTATCCATCAAATGATTCATTTCACTGTATTTTGTCCCCAGGTTCCCTGACTTTTTGTAAGAGGAGTGTTGCAAGTTTACAGGCTTCAGTATGCTGGACTACTGAGTCATTAAAAGCTTGGGCAGCAGACACACTCAGGTTACTGAGCTTGGGTAACTTTTTCACAGCAGATGCTCTCGGCGCATCTCAGAGATGTGCCCAAGTGCTATATTCAAAGAGCAGAAATGGGCCAGCGTATATCCGGATGCTCTGAAGATTAAGTATAAAGTATTGGGCGAATCTGGAGGGGGCGTGCCAATGAACGTTCTGCACAACTCTGTTTTCAGCCCGAATGGGTGGTGCGATGCTTCCAAAAGAGATAGGACTAAAAGAAGTAGTCCTAAATGCAATCCCCAACAGGCAGCTACCAGAATACCAGGCTGTGTGAGCACCAGTGTGGTATCTGAATGCACTTATCAGTAAAGACAGTACACTGAGCAGTGTGTGTTATAGTGCAGTGCATTGTGTGTGTACATTCTGATATGTACATAAAAACACCTTTCCATAGAAATTGGACTGCTAGTTGTGTTATAATATTGAGGGAATAGAAAGGCAGCACTGGGAAAAAGGACAGGGCACCATTCCTGATGGTGGAGATAATGAGGTGTGTGAGAAGAGTGGGGACATCCCTAGCAGCCATCTAATGGGTCGGTGCGCAGGACAGCATGCCCACACAATGCACTCTGTGGCACAACACATGGAAGGAGGCACTGTCGGGGGGGGCAATGACAGGGAAAGTGCAATGCCAACACCCTTTTAGAACTGTTGAACTGGGTGGCCTGCCGGAATAGGACCTACAAACACAGTGACATTGGTGTGCCAGAGCACAGGGTGGGCAGGCAGGGGCTCAGCACAGCAGGCACAGGTGACAGGGTGGCAAGTAACACACACCCCCAGGTACAAATAATGTCAGGAACATGGAAGAGAACTGTGGTTTGACAGGACAGTAGAAGGTAGGGCCACTAGCAGGGATAGGATGGTGCAGGACAGGACAGTGGCAGGTGGGCCACTAGTAGGGATGGGATGGTGCAGGACAGGACAGTGGCATGCCTACACACAGTTAAAGCATATCTGGATGTGGGCCAGGTTCCACTGGATGCAGGGCAACACAGGCTGTAACATGAGGAATGTAAACAAACGTACCTCCAGGGCTGCAGTACCTGTTGGTCACCTATGGTGTGGGGTGGCACAGGGCAGCCCAAGTTTAGCTCAGCACATTCAAATGAGGTTTGGAGCAACTATAATGAGATGCTAAGCAGTTCAGTTGGGCCTGAACTTGGCAATGAGGTCATTTGCATACCCTGGCTGAAAATTGCTTATTTGCTTCTGGCCCATCCCAATCTGCAGGGCACATCTGATCAGTTTGGCGCATCTCTGGACAGTGCATTTCCTCACATGCACGATATGTTGGGCACATTTGATGGATTCGGGGTATTTCTATAGGACACATTTCTAGACATGCATGATAAGGCGTACCACACTTGAGGTGCAGTGGAGCATGTCTGGTAGTAACGGCTGTGTATTGTGCATCTCTCAGCACTATGCGGTGATGCACCATTGCCCGTACATTGTGCATCCCTATGGCACATCATTGACATGCGCAGAGCAGAGCGTATGCCCCTGTCATGCATCGTGTGCGACCCAGCCACTGTCACTGCAGTGCCCCATCTTTACTAACCAGCTCCAGGTGGACCTCTGTGACATATGCCATGTGTGCAGGCTGCAGGGCCCAGGACCCTTACCTGGAGCACCACTGAGTTGGCCAACCTGTTGTTGCTGGTGCTGCAGGGCAACCTGCGTGGGACAGAGGCCTTGCAGGGGATGAGCTGTTGTGTGGGCCAGAGTGGCGGTGCACCATGTGTGCCACAGTGGGATATCATGCACTGCAGAACAGTGTTGGCACCATTATGGTGAACCTCCTGCATGGCCTTTGCCCCAATCAGATTGCCCTCCAGGGGCAGTATCAGTGCTGGCACATTCGTATGTTCATATATGCAAAACTGTGGGTAACTTTAAAAGGCCATGGGACAGAGAACAGGGGAGAGTACGGGTGGGGGAGGCTGAGAACGGCCGAGGGCAGACAAAAGGGAAGGGGGTGGGGCAGCTGCAACATAGGGGAGTTAGCTGCACACTCGAGCAGATGTTGATAGGCCAAGAGGTCTGCTTCTGCTGGCACATTCATATGTTCGTATGTAGATGACCAACAGATAATACAGCCCTGGAGGTATGTTTGTTTACATTCCTCATGTTACAGCTTGTGTTGCACTGCATCCAGTGAGACCTGGCCCACATCTTGATATGCTGGAACTATGCACATACTTGCCACTCTCATGTCCTACACGACCCAGTCCCTTCTAGTAGGCCCACCTGCCCCTCTCCTGTCCTGCACCGCCTCATCCCTGCTAGTGGCCCCACCTGCCACAGTCCTGTCAAGCCATGGTTCTCTTCCATGCCCCTGACATTATTTGTGCCTGGGGGGGTGTTACCTGCCACCTGTGCCTGCTGGGCTGAGCCGCTGCCCTGCCTACCATGTGCTCTGGCACACCAATGTCACTGTGTTTGTAGGCTCTATTCCTGCAGGCCACCCAGTTCCACAGTTCTAAAAGGGTGTTGGCATTGCACTTTCCCTGTCATTGCCCCCCCCCGACACTGCCTCCTGCCATGTGTTGTGCCACAGAGTGCATTGTGTGGGCATGCTGTCCTGCACACTGACCCACTAGATGGCTGCTAGGGATGTCCCCACTCTTCTCACACACCTCATTATCTCCACCATCAGGAATGGTGCCCCGTCCTTTTTCCCAGTGCTGCCTTTCTATTCCCTCAATATGATAACACAACCAGCAGTCCAATTTCTATGGAAAGGTGTTTTTTATGTACATATCAGAAAGTACACACAAAATGCACGGCACTATAACACACACTGCTCAGAGTACTGACTTTACTGATAACAAGTGCATTCAGATACCACACTGGTGCTCATACAGCCTGCTATCCTGGTAGCTGCCTGTTGGGGATTGCACTTAGGACTACTTTTAGTCCTATCTCTTTTGGGAGCATCGCGCCGCCCATTCGGGTTAAAAATAGAGTTGTGTGGAATGATCATGGGCACAGCCCCTCCAGATGTGCCCAATACATTATACTTTATCTTTGGTGCATCCAGAGATGCGCCGGCCCATTTCTGCTCTTTGAATATAGTGCTTGGGCACATCTCTGAGATATGCTGAGCGCATCTGCTTTGAGAATGTTACCCAAGCTCAGTAACCTGGGTGTGGCTGCAGCCCAAGCCTTTAATGACTCAGTAGTTCAGCACATTTACTGAAGCCTGTAAACATGCAACACTCCTCTTACAAAAAGTCAGAGAACCTGGGGACAAAATACAGTGAAATGAATCGTTTGATGGATAACTAGATTCACAAACTGCCATTGTTTTTGAAAAACCTAGAACATTAATAATGGGGCTATTTGCTACATAATGTCATAAGTTACAAACAACTGGTTTATAGTATTAGAAAGAGGAGATTCACAGCTTTCCAGTGATATAACATATGTGTTTCTAGCACTTATTTTTACAGAATAAATAGCTGATTAATTTCCTTTACTGTTCTTAAATTGGTAAAATACTGACATTAGTTTTCAGAAGGCAGCAAAGAAAAACTCTAATGTTCTGTAAGTGGGTGAAATTCAGTTAAAACATACTAGAATAAGGTAATCCTGGAGCTACAGATTTTTTTTTTTTTTTTTAGTAATGCCCCCTCTTTTACCAGGCAAATAAAAATATTACACAACACAACATACTGTATAACTCTGCAAAGCACTGAAAGAAGACAAGTATAGGATGGGTTTATCTGGTGGTGTTAAGTGGCTTACACAAAGAACACATATAACAGTATGTTTTGTTAGAAGCCAAATAAAACTTTTGAAAACAAAGATCTTAAAAAAACTAAAATACAAAAGCTAAAACAGGTACAGTAGCAAACTAACAATTTAATAATACACATTGTGCATATTCCTTCCTGAATCACACAGTTTAAGGAGCTCTTACCTGCAGTGAAGCTGAACAGGAACTGCTGGAGTCCTACATAATCTCAGAGGGTGATGCTACACTCTGATTGGTTACACAAGTCATGTGCTTTTCACTGTGTGTTACACTCAGTTCAGTATGTGTTATGCTCATATTGGTGTATCACAACATTTCAGCTTGCTGTATTGACACCTTGGCACATGTTACACTCTATTCAGTCTATGCCTTGCAAGTTTGGCAACAATTCAGTTTGCTGTATGTTCATTTCAATGTGCAACATACACATTTTAATATATCATTTTGTTTTTGGTACTTCATAACCATTTTATTTATTTACTACAGTACACATTCAGCAAGAGTATCAATATAGTAAATAAATATAATTTACAATTCAGTATGTGTCATATTCATTTTGGTATACATTATAATAATTTAAGTATCTTAATGATTTAGGTACATGTGATAACCATTCTGGTATGAGTCTTATCCATTGGGTCTGGTATGATTGCCCGACTGCTACTTTCCCGACACACTTTTCCCCGCCCCCATTTTCCCGAATTGCAGTTGCCCGACTAGGTATGTTTATTGAGTGCTGTTTACCCGACACTTTAGCTTATGCACTCGCACAGTAAAAGAAGGTGTAATGCTCTCACCAGCTGGTATTCAAAGCAATAGCAGGGAGGGGGGGATGGACAACTCTTGTTCATCGGCACTAGGCTGGTCATTGGGGGCAGTGCCCAGCATTGCCATTCTGGATAGGGGTGCGAGTAGCTTTCCCACAGTGACCCAGTTTTCAGTTAAGGCCAGCGCATATGGGGAGGTGGATTGCTCCCGAGGCAGTGAGAGTTCTTGGCAAGGAGCTAGATGGGTGGGGGGCCATATCACAGGTACAGCGCAAACAAGGAGTATGAGTTAAGTTGCATGTGTCGTTAATCGCAACTGTGCAGCTGCCTGTGCGCTTAGCCTGGCCTGCCCCGTTCCATCCTTAGCTCACATTGAACATTCATAAAGAAATGGAGAGAGCTCCGAGTTAGACAGGGGGAGAACACCCTGTGAAAGTTAAATCTCACTTGCCAGACAAAATGACATGCATGAATAGCCAATCCATCTGAGGGGGTGGAACAGCGAAACAGTCCGTCTGAAGAAGTTCAGGTCTTGTCGGCAAAGTGCATCGCGACATTTTAATTGTCGGTAAAATTAACCTGACGGTAAATGGGTGCCGGGCAACTTTCTGTCAGGCAAATGGATGTCGGGAAACCGTACGGATCCCTATCCATTTCAGTATGGGTCATATCCATTTCAGTGTGTGTTTTATTCATTCTGGTATACATTATATGCATTGGAGTATTTTCTTATCGATTTTTGGTATGTGTCATATGCATTTCTGCAAGGGTCGTATCTATTTCAGAAAGTTCCATATTTATAATAGAATGTGTCATACTCTCCCTTTTTTACTTGCCCCCCGCCCACAGATTCCACACTTCCCCCCCCTTGTCAGCCCCTTGTGTTTGTCCTATGCCATCTTGAATCCCTCCACTGTTTTGGGCTGCAACACCTACTCCAGAAGACCATCCCAGTGTTCCACCACGCTCTCAGTGAAATAATGCCCCCTAATGTTTCCCCTAAACCTACTCCCCTTCACTCTCAGTCCATGTCCTCTAGTCTCTGCATCTACCTTCCCCGAGAAAAAGGTCTCCCCACTTTATTGACCCCCTTCATATACTTGAATGTTTCTATCTGATCGCCCCCTCTCCTTTCTGGTGTTCAGTGGGTACAAATTCAACACCCTCAACCTCTGCTTGTATGACTTCCCACTTAGCCCATGCCCCATTTTAATGGCCCTTCTCTGCACCCTTTCCATGCCATCTATGTCCTTACATAAGTAGGGTCTCCAGAATTGATCTACATGCTCATGGTGTGGCCTCACCATGGAACTGTAGAGTGGCATTAGCATCTCCCTTTTTCTACTAGTTATTCCCCTCCCTATGTACACCAGTGTTCTGTTCGCTTTTCTCACCACCTTGCTGCATTGGGTCCCTACCTTAATGTTGTCTGTGATTATAATCCCTAAATCCTTTTCCAGCTCAGATGCAACCACTTCCGCACACCCCAGTGTGTACGTGGTTTATGGATTCTTCTGTCCCAAGTGCATCACTGTGCATTTTTTGGCATTGAATTTCAATTGCCATGTTTTCGACCAACCCTTCAGCATCCTTAGGTTTTTCTTTATAACAATCCCTCTGGGTTGTGCACCCCACTGCAGATTTTCATGTCATCTGCAAAAAGGCAGACCATCCCCTGCAGCCCCTCTGCTATATCACTGATGTGGATGTTAAACAGAATAGGCCCCAGAACTGAACCCTGGGGGACCCTACTCATCACCTCTACTTCCCCAGAATGTACCCCATTGACCACCACCTTCTGGCTTCTACCCATCAGCCAGCTCTCCACTCACCTTGCTATTTTATGTCCCACTCCCAAAGTCTCCAGCTAATTAACCAATCTTCTGTGGGGCACAGTGTCAAAAGTTTCGAAGTTCCCCAGCTGGCCATCGGAAGGGTCATGAGGGCTAAACTGAAAGAAGCCCTCCCCAGGTTACCCTCGCTGCACACCCGGTCCGAAGTTCCCCAGCTGGCCATTGGAAGGGTCGTGAGGGCTAAACTGAAAGAAGCCCTCCCCAGATTCCCCTCGCTGCACACCCAGTCCAAAGTTCCCCAGCTGGCCATCGGAAGGGTCGTGAGGGCTAAACTGAAAGAAGTCCTCCCCAGGTTCCCCTCGCTGCACACCTGGTCTGAAGTTCCCCAGCTGGCCATCGGAAGGGTCGTGAGGGCTAAACTGAAAGAAGCCCTCCCCAGGTTCCCCTTGCTGCACACCCGGTCTGAAGTTCCCCAGCTGGCCATCGGAAGGGTCGTGAGGGCTAAACTGAAAGAAGCCCTCCCCAGGTTCCCCTTGCTGCACACCCGGTCTGAAGTTCCCCAGCTGGCTATCAGAAGGGTCGTGAGGGCTAAACTGAAAGAAGCCCTTCCCAGGTTCCCCTCGCTGCACACCCGGTCCGAAGTTCCCCAGCTGGCCATCGGAAGGGTCATGAGGGCTAAACTGAAAGAAGCCCTCCCCAGGTTCCCCTCGCTGCACACCTGGTCCAAAGTTCCCCAGCTGGCCATCGGAAGGTACAAGAGAGAGAGAACTGTGTCAGTTTATAGCTTGGTGCCTTTTTCCTGCTCATCCCGTGTGCTCTACTGGGAGACTGTGTGGTTTTTATAGCTAATAGTACAGTCGCTGCAGACTGCAAATTTGTTACTAAATCCTGGCTGGTTAATATCACTAAATACAACTCTTGTTGCAGCCTGTTAGTTTTTAAAGAAAATCCTGTCTGCTAAGTGTAATTTATTGAAGCAGACACTGCAGCTCACTCAGACCTGCTGCTGCTTGCTGGATTTTTTCTGCCGCCCACCCATTCCCCACCCCCTCACAGTATTAAATGCACCATCTGACTCCACCCATTGTGGCTCCCTGCCAGTGCACATTCTGTCTCCGCCTTCTGCTGCTCTCTGCCTGATATTCATTGGGCTAGGCAAACCTGCCACTCCTCTCACCACTCAAGCCTATATGCCTCTGATTTTAGAACTGCACAAAACTCATGCCATAATCTAATTTCAAAAGGGTGTTTCTTGTTTCCCTTCCTATTCCTAGGTTGAACTCGAACCAGGACTCAGCATTTCTTCTACTCTCTCCCATAATTATTTTAAAACCTACCTTCCCACTTGTCCAGTCAGTCCCTTAATTAGTTTTTTTTTCCTTTTACTTTCAGTCACTGGATACTTTAGGTACCTTTACAAAGTGATAGCCTGACTATTAACATGCAGAGCTTCTTTGCTTGAGTACAGGCAGTACTGAGATTCTGTTTAACCTGCATATTTTGGCTTTTTGTGCAGTACATCAACCTGTGCCTGCCGCTCATTTTATCCTTAAGGCCCCTCCCTGTATTGTTGCATGGGATCTAAGAAAGGCCATTAAGCTAGGTATTGTGTGGCCAGGTCCCAATTTACATTCCTATAATGACACCTGATTGACGCTGACAACTGTGATCTTTTTCCCCTAATCTTCCACAAGGACAAGGCCGACAGCCAGGGAAAACAGCCACCAATTTAAAACAAGGGGATTCTCCCGCAGACACCTACCCCAAATATCCAACTTAATAACTGATTCCACCAGGAGATATACTGGTCTTCCAACATGGCCCCAGAATACTCTTTATACAACTATGACACCACTTGCCTTAAGTCCTGCTGGACTAGTAACTCACCGGCCTCTCTCTCCCAAATAGGGGTGTAGTCCTGGCCCTTGTATACATACTGTTTCTCCTCTGGGAGGACATGTGCTTAGTGGAAGGACTTCTTGACCCCATGAGGCAAAATCTCAGTGACCCTGAGCCTTGTGGTCATTACTACTGGACCTCTCCCACAACTAAAAATGAAAGACTCATAGCACACGAGTTGGTAAAGTGTGGCTCCTATTACGTGATGATCCATGATGCGTGCAGAAGGTTCCACAGCCTCGCGAAACCTTCAATTAGGCAAGTGTTAGCTTGACTACTTGCTCTTCTTCTGTTCTGTGGAGGAGACGTTCGGCCTAACCCAGGGCCTCCTCTAGACAATTTCCTTGTATCCACCCCCCAGGATCCTCACTGGGCATCATCAAAAGGCTTAAGGATAGTGCACATGAACATATGCAGCGTTAGACCTAAAATCCACGATGTCCAAGCCTGGCTTAACCTCTACAAGCCAGACATCTTTGCAATCTCAGAGTCCTGGCTCAAGGCCCATATTCATGACCACGAGATCATGATCCTTGGGTACAATACCTTCAGACAGGACAGGGCAGGAAAGAGAGGGGGACGGGTCCTAATCTATACGAAAGACACTCTAAATGTGAGTCTACTAAAGCCCAACCTTGGTAGCTGCCAGGACGGGGAGTCTTATCTTCATCCGTCTAACCCTTGGTAATGCTAAGTATCTCACCATCAGCTGTGTCTATAACCCTCCTAATGATGCCCAACTTGCTCTTGAGGGCATCACCAAAGTGGTTAGCAGTGAATTAACCAATGAACTCCTAATAATGGGAGATTTCAACCTGAACTCGGCCACTGGGCCCAACTAGGTCCTCAAGGGTGCGATCCAAGACGCAAACCTGGAACAGGTCATCTCTGTACCTACCAGGCATAATTATAAAATGGGGAACCATACTACTCTTGACTGGGCTCTGGTATCTAACTCCCTCAACATAAAGAAAGCAGGTATATTGGCTGACACCATTAGTGATCACTCCCCAATATTCTGTATTTGGAAAAACAGAGCACCAAAGATTCCCCCCAGGAAACTCACAGTACGCGACTTCTCCAATTTCATGCCAGCAAAATGTAATGACTACCTAAGTAGCCTGGACTGGAGCCCGATTTGGCTCCTCCCGACATTGGATGAGGTCCTTGCCTACTTCCAAAACTCACTCCTCAATGTGACATCTCTCTTTGCCCCCTTTAAAAAACTTCGTACTAAAGAAGGCTGCCATAAATGGATCTCACACTCTCTGAAATCTCAGATGAAAAGAAGGGACAAGGCTTGGAAGAAATTCCAGCTCTTCCACCTTTCTGCAGACCTGGTTACTTACAAAACCCTAAGAAATAAATGTAAGCTAGACATCAAACTTGCCAAAAAGGAGTATGTAACCCACCTCCAATGGTCCACACTAGGGAACCCTAAGCTTTTCTGGGCACAAATCAACGAACTGCTTAAGGGCAACTCCAAGGAGGCACAAGGTCAAATTGAGGTACAAGGACAGTGTATCAGTGATTTCCAGCTTTTAGCCTCAGCAATCAACCACCACTTCACCAACCTTGATGCATACAAGGTAGGGCTACCAACACCCATGCCTGTACAGACCTTTGATGAATCCCCCGTCTGAACAGACTCCAATTTCACCTGAGAATGGTCAAGGTATGCAAGATCCGTAAACTTCTGATAGCCCTCAAACACAAAGGCTCTGGTGGCCCAGATGGAATCAGCCCGAGGCTACTCCAGGAAGGTGCACTGACCCTGGCCAAACCTCTGAACTGGATCAACAGGTCTTTACTTGAAGGGTATATTCCATACCAGTGGAATGCTGCCAACATGGTCACCATTTATAAGGGTGGCTCTCGTGAACAAATTGGCAATTACAGGCCCATCTCCCTGCTGTGTACCCTGGCCAAATTGCAAGAACGGCTAGTTTATGGGCAACTGAGAGACTACCTGGAGCTCCATCAAATCCTAGCCCCTTCACAGCATGACTTTTGGGCAAACCATGGAACAGACATGGCACTCATCAAACTCACAGTGGACCTATTCAGGGCAGTGAATGAAGGCATGTCGACAGGCGCTATCTTCATAGACCTGTCCAAGACATTTGACCTTGTGGACCACAACCTTCTTCTTACTAAGCTTCAAGGCATTGGGCTTGATGCCCAGGCCCTAAACTGGTTCAAGAGCTACCTCTCAGGCCACTCCCAGAGGGTCATTTGGAAGGGAGAGCTTTCTTCCCCTTTACCCATCAAGGAGGGTGTGCCTCAGGGCTCAGTTCTTGGCCCCCTCCTGTTCTCTCTCTTCACAAATGACCTAAACGAGCACTGTGGGGATAGCTCAGTAGTTCAATATGCAGACAATACTGTCATCCTCCGAGCCAGGTCCACACCACATGATCTGGGCCCTCTCCTACAAGGGGACCTAAACACACTCAAGGCCTGGCTCACATCAAACAATATGATCCTCAACGCAGCAAAAACAAAAGCCATGCTGTTTGGTCCTAGATCCCTTGGCCTGGATTGGACCAATTCCCTAAAACTTACTACCCTTAGGGAGAAACGAATAGATGTAGTTGACAACATAAAATACTTAGGGCTAACTATTGACCAGGGTCTCACCTTTAAGCCCCACATTGACCAGGTAACAAAGTCTATCCAAGTCAAACTTGACACCATGTACAGGCTAAAAAAACAACGTATCCCAGAGGCTAGACGAGCAATCTCCTCCAGTGTCCTCCTACCCACATTAACCTATGCTGCCCCGGTAATCCAGGGCATGGCAAAGGGTGAGGTTAACAGGCTTCAGGTCCTGTACAACAAGGTTGCAAGGTTTGCGACAATGTGTCAACCAAGAAGCCACCCCTGCATCTCACTAGCCCAGCTGCAATGGTCTTGTTTTGAGGCTCATCTACAGTATCCCCTGCTCTGCCATGCATACAAATTGCAGAGCCCGGCTGCCGCACCAAGCCTAACAGGAATAATCATGGCTAAGCCTAACCCTCGAATGCTCAAGACCTCTAGTCGGTCCCTACTGGCAATCCCCAGAATCAAGACTCACAAGGGAGGCAATTCCTTCACTCCTCTAGTACACGAAGCCCCCTCGCTACCAATCTTTCGCACTTGGCTTAAGTCCCATTTGCTCGGGACAAGCTCATGCCACTGTGAGGGTATAGGATAATCACCCCCGATCATAATCACAATACCCATCCCCCCTCTGTTCTCACCTTAACCTACATTAATTCATGCCTTAAATCCTTAAATCTTTCAAGTGTTGCCCTTATGGTCTACGATTTGAATAATTGTCTGTACTGTTATCCTCATTATCTTGTCTACTTCTCGTAACCCTGCATCACCTGACTGTATGTATTGTATTGCTTCTGGATCACCTGATTGTATGTATTGTATTGCTTCTGTTCCCCGGGTCGCCCCTGAAAAAGGGACTTTCATAGGCCCAGTGGGCCAACCCAGTCATCAAAATTCAATAAATAAAGGCCTTACCAAAGTACAGTAAGACCATGTCCATTGGCCCCCACTGATCAGACACCTTCGTCACCCCACTGAAGAACTTGATCAGGTTCGTCTGACATGACCACCCCTGACTGAAGCCATGCTAATGGATATCCTGCAGCCCCTGATCTTCCAAGTAACTAACCACCCTTTTTTTCAGTATCACCTCCATCACCTTACCCACTACCAATGTGAGGCTGACTGGACAATAATTGCCAGCGTCCTCCCTGTTGTCACTTTTATGAAGTAGCACCACATCAGCCCTTTTCCAGTCCTCTGGCACCCACCCTGTACTGTATCTAAGGACAAGTTAAATAATCTTGCTAGTGGTGACACCAGTTGATCCCTTAGCTCCTGGAGCACCCTAGGGTGCAGGGCATCTGGGCCCATAGCCTTGTCTACCCTCAACTCACCCAATTCCTCCATTACCCTGTCCTCACTGATTGGATTAAGTTCCACTCCTAGATCCCCCCTTCCCCCTAACACTGGTCCCGTTCCTTCGCCCTCTATTGTGAAGACTGAGATGATGTATGTATTGAGCACTTCAGCCTTCTCAAAATCCCCTTCCACCAGTAATCCCCCCTCACCATTTACCCTTAATATTCCCTGCCTTGCTTTCCTCTTTTCCCCTATGTATCGAAAGAATGTCCTGTCCCCCCCTTTTGACCTGCCTAACAATTTTCTCCTCTGTTTCTGCTTTTGCCTTTCTTATCCTCTGCCCTGCCACCCTCAGTTTCTCCTTATAAGTTTCCATATCTTCTTTCCCCTGTGTCCTCTTATATTCTCTGAAAGCCCTTTTCTTCTCCCCTATTGCTCCCTCACTTCCCTGTTGAACCACAGTGGCCTCCTCCTTCTTCTGCTCTTTCTCACCTTCTCATATAGCTCTCGGTGGTTTTAAGTAACCCCCCTTGATCTTATTCCATAGTTCCTCACCCCCCATGTCCTCCATCCCCTTTATTTCAATCTGGAATACCTCCCTCATCTTGGGAAAATCTGCTTGCCTGAAGTCCATGACCTTTGTGATTGTTTGACTCACTTCATACCCTTCGTTAACCCTGAAGCTCACTGTGTTATAGTCACTTTCTCCTAAGCTGACCCTCACCCCACTCCCTCAATAATATCCCCATTTGTGAGGACCACATCAAGTATGTTGCCCCACTACTGGGCTCCCTGACCAGCTGCTGCAGGAATTTTGGTATTGTATTTGGGCATATGTCATATTTTGGCAAGTGTTATAATTATTTCAGTATGTGTTATACACATTCTATTATGTGTCATATCCATTTCAGTATAGGTCATATCCGTTTCACCATGTGTCATAATTATCTCAGTATGTGTAATAACCATTTCAGTATAAGTCATATCCATTTCAGCATGTGTTATAATTGTTTCAGTATGTGTCATAACCATTTCAGTTTGTGTCATATCCATTTTGGTGTATGTCATAATTGTTTCAGTTTGTGTCATACCTATATTGATGCATGTCACATGCATTTTGTTTTGTTTTTTTGTCATACCCATTTTGTTGTGTGTCTTACCCATTTTGATATATGTCATGCCTATTTCAAGATGTGATGTGTCCATTTTGGTATCTGTCATAATTAATTCAGTATTTGTTATACCCATGTCGGTGTGTGTCATATCCATATCAGTTTGTGCTATAACCATTGTGGTGTATGCCATAACCATTTCAGTATGTCATACCCATTTTGCTATGTGTCATATCCATTTCAGTATGGGTCATATCCATTTAGCTGTGTGTCATAACTATTTCAGTGTGCATCGCAAGAATTTTAGAGTGTGCCATATCCAGTCAAGTTTGTCTCATACCTATTTCGGTATATAATACCATTTTGCTATGTGCTGTAGCCATTCCAGTATAGGTCATATCCATTTTGATATGTGTCATTATTATTTCAGCATGTGTTATACCATTTTCAGTGTGTGTCATATCCATTTTGGTTAGTGTCAAACCCATGTTGGTGTGTGTCACACCAATTTCAATATATAATACCCATTTTGCCATGTTTTATAGCCATTCCAGTATAGGTCATATCCATTTGGATACGTGTCATTACTATTTCAGCATGTGTCATACCATTTTTGATGTGTGTCATATCCATTTCCATTTGTGTCAAACCCATTTTGGGGTGTGTCATACCCATTTCGTTATGTCATACGCATTTTAGTATGTGCCATGACCATTTCAGTATAGGCCATATCCATTTCAATATGTGTCATAAATACTTCAGTGTGTGTCACACCAATTTCAGTGTGTGCCATATCCAGTCCAGTTTGTCTCATACCCATTTCAGTATGTCATACCCATTTTACTATGTGTCATATCCATTTCAGTATAGGCCATATCCATTTCAAAATGTGTCACAATTATTTCTTTAGGATCATACCCTTTTTGGTACAGTATATCCTTTTCGTTTTGTGCCACACTCATTTTGGTGTGTGTCATACCCATTTTGGTGTGTGTCATATCTATTTTGGTATGCGTCGTACCTGTTTCAGTATGTGTCCTACTTAATTTAATAAGTGTTGTTTCTGTCTTGGTGTATGCCGTATCCATTTTTGTGTATGGCATAGGCAGTTTGGTATGTGTCATACACATTTTGGTATAGTTCATCACCATTTCAGAAGATCTCGTAACCATTTCGGTGTGTGATATACTACTTTTCAGGTTTGTCATTCTGATAATATTACACAGTAAACATTTTGTTATTAGTCGAAGACATTTCACTATTAATTATATTCTGAAAACTGTAATTTTGAATTGAACGGCTTCCCATAGTCCTGCAGTTTTAATTCTTTAGCTTGATTGCAGTGTTTACAGGAACTGAATTTACTGCATTTAAACTTACCTGCAAGTTTTGTGGTTAGCTAATTTTGAGTAGTCGGCTGAATTGGGGACCTAGTGAATCTGCTGTGAACAATTTGTTCCCCAATACTTTGAGCTTTTTTAAATGAAATTAGCAGGGCATTTCCCACTGCAGTTCTCAGTCTAGCATCATAGGTTAAGGTGGACCAGTACTGCTCCAGTCTTTCCTGCCAGATTGTGATAATCAGTAATAAAACAGATTATGTGCCTTGTATTGTTCTTTTGCTGTTTTTTTTGGTTTAAGTAGTTGAGCCCCATCTAAATTGTTAGCCCTCTGGTATCCAGCATTTATGTCACATTCTCTATATCCCCTAATCAGGAAATGTTCTTTATGTTTTTTAGCCTGTTCCTGGAATACTTCATCATTTCAACAGTTTCTTTATAATTTAACCAATTGTCCATAAGGAATAAACCTAATAAGGGATTTTGAATGGGAACTGTCTGCTCTTAATACAACAGAGTAATGGCAGTAGCTGTTTTCCTGTAAGAGTTAGTTTCCATAGCGTCACCTATTTTAGCCACTAGGGTGATGTTCAAAAAATCCAAACATCTGTTATTGATATTTTCTGCAAGTCTCAAGCCAAATTCATTGCAGTTAAGCCAGTTTACCAACTCTTCATCTTACTATTTGGGTACCTTCCCACACACAAACCACATCATCAATAAAACACAGCCATTTGATGATGTGGTCTGTGTGTGAGTTGTTCTCCCTCTTGTATACTATAAACTTCTCCCAATATCCTAATAGCAAATACCATAGGAAGGGGCCAATGTGTCCCCCATAGCTGTTCCCTTAGTTTGCAGGTAGAAGTTCCTATTAAATTCAAAATAATCATGGGTTTGAACAAATTCTAAACTTTCCAACAGGAAATTAATAGGAGCCACTGGATTAAAAGGGCAGTTCTTTAAAAAATATTCCCAAGCCCTCAATCCCAAACAAGATCCAACAATGTACAGGGCAGAAGACTAGCATAACTGAAGATCCTTCTGTGGGAATTACCAATAGTCATCAATAGTTTGCTCCACAGTGCAATCCTTCCTTCCCATAGCATAGTACATATACATTCAACACACAGTAAAATACACTTAAAAGACAGTTCCAGAGTTCATTTATATGACATTCTTATCAGAACCTCTTCTACTGAGGACTGGGAAAGTGTCTCTAGTGTCAATATCTCCATTACAGATAGCCAGTGGTAAATGTAAGGCTAGGCAAGGCAAATTTTATTTTCAGGCACCCAATCCCGGAGGCTCTGGGTGCCATACAAATACAAAATACAAAAGGCAATAAAACAAGTGTAAAAGCATAATGAATAAAGATAACAGAAAATGAATAAAAACAGCAGGCTTAAAGTGGAAAGGCAAATGCCAGAAAAACTGATATCCAAAACTTAATACTGTTTTCAAATGGCTAGGTCAGGGAATGCTTGATTAAATAAGTGGGTCTTAAGGTGGGCTTTGAATGCTTCAACAGAAGGGGTCTCCCTAACAGCTGGAGGAAATGATTTCCACAGGATGGGGCCAACGATGCTAAAAGCTCTGTCACAGGCTGTTTTTAACCTTGTCCTGGGAATTGTGAGGAGACCCCTAGAGGAGGAGCAAAGGGAGCAGACAGGTGCATCAGGTGTTAAAAGGCCAATCAAGTAGCCAGGGGTTAGTCCATGTAGGGCCTTAAAGATGCAAGCCCACTTTAAAGAGAACCCTCCACCTGACTGACAGCCAATGCAGTTCATGCAAAACCGGGGTGATATAGCTGAATTTAGACTGTCCCGTCAACAGTCTAGCAGCAGCATTCTGCACCAGCTGCAGCCAGTGTGGAGCACTCCCAGAGACCCCAAAGTAGAAGGCATTACAGTAATCCAGCCTGAATGTCACAAAGGCACGCACTAAAGTGGTGAGGACCTCAGGCAGAACTAGGGGTTTGATCCTAGTGATATTCATTAGTTGGTAGAAGCTGGTTTGAACAATGGACAACATCTGAAATTCAAGTGTCATCTCATCATTGAGAATAACACCCAGATCACACACCCTAGAGGAGGCCTTCAGTGGTGTAGGACCCTGGAATAACCCTGTTGCTGCACCAGTGGCTAACCTATCATGCCTTCTGTTCGAACCCACCATCAGTACCTCCATCTTATCAGGGTTCAGTTGCAACCAGCTGGAGGCCATCCAGTCATTGACCTTGGCGTGGCAATTGTTTAGCACTTCCACTGCATTAGATGTCCCAGTGGCAAAGGAAAGATATAACTGGATATCATCTGCATAGAAATGAAAACCCAAGTTGTACTTCCTAAAAAGCTCACGAAGGGGCAGCATGTACACAGTGAACAACATTGGTGACAGGACCGAACCCTGAGGTACCCCACAAGACAGGAGGCTTGGAAAGGAGGAGAAATTCCCCATCACCACCTGTTGCCTCCTGTTTGTGAGGTAGGACTCAAACCAGCAGATGACAGTGCTGGCAATTCCACAATACTCTCTCAGGCAACTGAGTAACACACAATGGTCCACCATGTCAAATGCTGAGGAGAGATTGAGGAGAATGAGAATTTACCCCTCTCCTTGATCCCTTGCCCTGAGAAGGTCATTGTGCACCCAAACTAATGCAGTTTCCGTGCTATGCCTCACACGAAACCCAGACTGGAGGGGCTCGTATAGATCAAAGGTCATCATGAGGTGCTCCTTAAGCTGTTGCACCACAATCTTCTCAACAACCTTTCCTAAGAAAGGAAGGTTGGAGATAGGTCAGTAATTCATCTTGACGTCAGGGTCCAAAGGTGGTTTCTTCAGAAGGGGTCTCACAGTGCCGCTTTCAAGGAATCTGGGAAAACCCCCACTGATAAAGATCACTGGACAATCAAGGCAAACAAGAAATTACTCTGTAGTCTTTAGGCCTATGAGTGTGAGTGACAATCTGTCATTCAAGAGCGTTTGAGTGATTTACAGCACCACCTTGAACATGAGAAAGGAGGGAACAAGGACCTGATGTGATGGCAGTTGGGGGGGTAGAGCTGGAGTAAGACCATTAGATGTCCCAACAGCAAAGGATAAAAACATTGTCTGGACACAACCATACCATGGCCTTAACACCCATACCCCTACTCCATTTATGGTGACAAGTAACCTGGGCATTATGTCCCGCTCTTCCAATTTAAAAAACCCTGTGGAAACATGGTGCCAGCAGGACAATTTCCCATTGTTTTTCCAGCTTGGAGGAGCTGCTAGTGGGTAGGGCTCTCACTGTGGCCACTGCCATCCATGATTTTGCTGGGGCAGGAGTGCTTTGTGAGGGTTCTTGGTGACTTCTTGTTGTGTCAGTGGCTGGCTCCGGTGGTAATCATTGACAAGGGTAGTGCAGTGATTCATTGTGTGGTGCACTGCTAGGCCATTGGGGGATCCAGATTATGAAGGGATGCCTCTGACAGTGCCTCTGCCTTGGCTCCTGACTCTTGGTGCAGGTGGGTTGACCTCTTTCTGACTGCAGTTCTTCTGTTGCTGTCTCCTCCAACCTCAACTTGAGCCTTGCCACTGGTCATCAAGTGGTGGGGACTAGCATAGGAGACCCATGTCCTAATCTGCATCAGAAGGCTGACAGACAGGCAAAGGGGTTGTGTCTATGTCCTGTAGGTAATTTTTAAAGCCAGGTCTCTGCTGCACCGGCTACTCGAAAAATGCTTCTAACTTGCAGTCTGGCCACATTTTGAAAACAAATGTCTGAGGTGCCTCAAATGTGTCAAAAGTTATAGTGGCCCTGTTCACAGTTACTTTGAACTGAGCCAGACAGTGCAGTGAGGAGGGAAGTCCAATATTGTGCATCACTTTTTTAACTCCAGCAAAGGCTCTGTGTTTTCTTGACTGATCACATGAGTAGCCAGGGTGTACTGATATCCTGTGTCGCTGCCATTGTAATGGCCCCTGCTCCCTTGCCTGGTGGAGTATAGCCTATGTGTCCCTGAAGCATAGCAATCTTAATCCCTTAAGTCTCTTTCTCATGGCTTTTCTATGCCTATGCCCACCTGCAACTGTCCATGACACTCTACCTCTCAATTTCCTTCCCCCAAAATTATTTGTTCTGGACATTTTGCTCCCCTCCTCCCCCCATGTGCACCTGTTGTACTGATTTGCCTTATTATAAGTTATAATGTTTATAATGTTTTAATGTTTATAATTATAACCCCCCCCCACAAATGGAGGTTCCCAGAAAGTCTTCATTGAGCTTGCTTAAATGCTCACTGCCAAGCTGGTGTCCTGCATTTTAATAGTTTAAATGTGATTGCCAGAGAGTGCCTGTATAGCCTCTGTGTACTGTCTCTTTAAGAGCAGCCTGGATTGCAGTCATAATTAATCTGAGACGGAGCTCTGTTAGAAGATGTACTTGTTTGCTGATCATTTGTTAGAGTAGTAATAATATTGCAGTTTGTTCTAACCTGCCTTCTTTGCAGCATGGACAGTTCTGTTTGTTTCCATCATCTTGGTCCTGGACTGCTGAAATGGGCCAATCAGTACCTTTGGGGACTCTAAAATGAAGCCTATCCCCAGGGGCTTTGTGGGAGCAAAATTCTGTAGGAATTGTAGTTTTTGCATTTTGGCGCCAAGACAGACCTGGAGGGGGAGCCCTTGTTGTGACTGACAGACAGATCAGCCAACCAAACTTTTTGGATCCCGGGGAAAGTCCCAGACTGTTTTGCAGTTCAGTCAGTCTGAATTGGGACGTGAAAGTGGTAACAGCTTGAATGATTCAAGCAGCAGCCCCTGTGTAATTTACGCAGGAGAACTGTGAAAGGGCTGAGTTTTGGCCTGCCTGTCTGCCTGCTGTCCCGAAGAGGGAAAATAGAGCTTATTCGGACTGAATCTGAATTGTGAGAGTGAGATAAGCCACAGAACTGTGACCAGGCTTTAACCTGAAGAAGACCGAAGATTTGTTGAATGCGATCGGCCTGTCAGGATTTCCAGCCACCTTTGAACTCCCGGTTTGTGCAGAGACTCTGTAATTGCGACCGGATAGCAATCTACCTGGTATAGTAGAATTTCTTACATGTAAATGTGCTATGTGCTGTTAGTGGGTCATGATTTGGTTCCCCACTGTGTGCTGAACTGTGTTCTGCTTGCTGGAGGCTGCATCCGGCTCCCTCGGACTAAACCCGTATTCATCTCTATTGGGCCTGGGCTTTGTCACACTGGCCCAGCCAGACTACCCGCTGCACAGAGAAAGCCATCGACGAGAGACCTGCCTGGGGATCAGCCCCCTGCTCACTCTTTAAACAGGAATGACGCCTCGGTGATTCATGTGGGCCCTGCTTCTCCTGGCACTCCAGTGCAACAGCCTGCTGTCTCAATTTCATCCTGCCTGTGTCGTGTATTGGGTATAGTGAGTAAACATCAGGGTAGCTCCCTGCAACAACAGCTAAATCTAAAGTGTTGTCATCTGATTGCTTTGCTGTCTTTTCTGTCATGAACTGAGCCCTCCAGCTCCAGATTACAAATAGTGTGTGTTGTGCATGTTGCTTTGTTCCTTCACAGGGCCCCAACCAACTGTGAGCTGGCCTACCCTGGGCAACATTCCTGGCTAGCCCACTGTCTTACTACCTGGGTACCCAGAGTGCGTGACTGTGTAGGGACTCTGAAGTGCATGCATAACTGTCTGATTGATATAGCCTTTAAGCAAATCAACCTGATTACGCCCCTCCCTTGTTTAAGTCCCCTGAATAAATTAGATCTAACTCTTTTTGCATTTAATCTGACTGTGGTTCCAGTTTGTGCCAAGAGTACTGTACTGTTGCTATTTGCTATGCACAACCTTGTTTTACAGGGGGTTCCCAGGGTCGAGCTAGAGGAACCAGCCCTGGTGGTAAGTGCAAACAGTGTGAGTATTTGAATGGTGAATAAGGGTCATTGTGAAAGTGATCGTTGTATATTGTTCAGGCCACAAGAAGGGAAAGAGGGGGTTACAGTGTCCTGGAGGACTGTGCCCAGGTTAGCTTGACCACTAACAATCCTGACCTCCGGGTGGAGGCACCCATTTCATTATTCAGGCCCCTTAACCTGCTACTAGCCAAGCAGGCAGGGGTAGTAGCCCTTGGGATAGCGCCACCTAGGGGTTAGATCTTGGAGAATCACCGCTGGGATTTTGTATCTTCTGGTGGCCGAAATTACAAATTATTGTCAAACATAAATGGCTACCCCAACAGAAGTGGCTGTGCACCAGTTTGTAGGGTGGTGTACGGGGTAAGAGATTGATCCCCATAATGCTTTGCTAATACTGATATATCTATGGGCATTATTAAGGACACTGTTGAAGGGGAACTTTCTAAAGCTGAATGTTTGAAAAAAGCTGTAGTGGTGGGTTGACAGGCTGATTTAACTGCCCAAACGCTCATGGCCTTGGTGGAGTGTAGCAACCCCCTGGACAGTTCAAAGGTGCCCCAGACTATCACTCCAGAAGGGTTCCCAGCTGCCTGGAGGGTGATAACCAAAGATAGCAAGGATCCCTTAGAGGAAGAGCCCCCACTGTTATCTGAGTCTTTTGAGGAGAAGTTTGCCAAGTTGTTACTGGAGGAGGGCCAAACTGTGGAGGAGTTAAAAAAATGATTCCTGCCACCTGGGAGTGTCACCTCTCCACTGTCCACACCCGCCCCAGCACCTGTTCTTTCACCAACTTCTGTACCTGCCTCTGAGCCAGCAAGTAGTCATGGCCCTTACTACAAGCTCAAGATATTCTCTGGCATCCGCCCTATTCCTAATGGGGAAGTCGACCTGGAGACCTGGATAGACTTTGCTACTCTTGCGGTACAAGACTGGCAATGCTGAGAGGCCGAAAAAAGGGCCCGCCTGGGGGAAAGCCTCCAGCAACAAGTACTCTGGTGAAAAGGAAAGAGTGACCATGGAATTATTTGACTTTGGTGATTCCTAGTTGCCAGCTGAATGGAAGGCTAGAATTAGTAAGAAACTCGCCCAGAGAGACCAAGTGTTTTCGTTAAAAGAATGGGATACAGGGTGTGTCCAGGGTGCAGAGCATCACATATGCCTGCATGATGACCGGCCATTTCGAGAGAGATCCTGACGCCTTGCCCCAGCAGACATACATGGCATTAGGAGGCACCTGCAGGAAATGCTTGCTGCTGGCATTATAAAAGAATCAAGGAACCCATATGCCTCTCCCATTGTGGTTGTGCGTAAGAAGAATGGGTCCGTGAGGATGTCTGTTGATTATTGAACCCTGAACTGGCGGACCATCCCAGATCAGTACACCATGCCCTGTATACAAGATGTCCTGGATTGCTTGAATGGGAGCAAATGGTTCTTGGTAATGGATCTTCACAGTGGATATTACCAGATTCCAATGGCCCCGGAGGACCGTGAGAAAACAGCCTTCATCTGTCCTTTGGGGTTCTATGAATTCATGAGAATGCCACAGGGGATTTCAGGTGCCCTGGCCACCTTTCAGCAACTGCTGGAACATGCGGTGGGAGATATGAACTTGCTGGAATGTCTAGTGTACCTAGATGATGTCATTGTGTTTGGACGCACATTAGAGGAGCATGAGACCTGACTGTTTAAAATGCTGGACCGATTGGAAGACTTCGGTCTCAAGCTGTCCATCGACAAGTGCCAGTTCTTTCAAACCTCCGTGAAGTATGTGGGGCACATAGTATCTGCAGAAGGAATAGAGACTGATCCCAGTAAGGTTGAGTCACTGACTACTTGGCCCCAGCCCCATAACTTGATAGAACTACAACACTTTCTGGGGTTCTTAATTCAAAGAAAACTGTCTCACTAACTTTCGGGATGTGGCAACGACTCCCGTCTCTCCTCAACCCCCACTTTCAATACCATTGATGGGTCCGCCTTGGAGGACTGCACCTCTTCCAGATACCTCGGGGTCTGGCTTGACCAGCACCTCAACTTTTCTACTCATATCAACTCAATGCTCAAAAAACTTCATCCCAAACTGGGCGCTGTGCATCGCAACAGGGCCTGCATACCTTTGCCTGCCCGCAAAGCAATTATTCAGAAAATGATCCTCCCAGTTATTGACTATGGGGATGTAGTCTACAGCATGGCCTCAAAATCAACCTTAACCAAACAAGACCCCCTTTTCCATTCCTTCTGCCATTTTGATCTGGACTGCCCACCCATGACACATCACTGCACCCTATACAAGTCACTTGACCTGACATCACTACAGGAACGGAGATAGGCCCACTGTGCAAAGGTTGCTGCTAAATTCTGGGCACAGTCCCTTCCCTCCTACCTCAAGTCTGCCCTTTCTGCCCAGCCCCCCCTCTGCGTACCCTCCCAGGCACACCGACTCCAGGCTCTTTTATGTTCCACACATGTCCACATCAAAAGGCCAAGCTGCCTTCAGCTTCCATATGCCCAAACTGTGGAACTCCTTGCCGACCAACATTCGGCATGTAGTCAGCACTCAGCATCTAAACCATCTCCTCAAGGCGCATTTCTCCTCCACCTGCTCATGTACCTAGCTTGTTCCCATCTTGCCACGCCAATCCATCTGCTGGAATAGGGCTTCCAGCCAGCACCTCAATTAGGTATTAAAGGTAAAGTATGCTAGGCACAGTCATCTGTATTAATGAGTCGTAGTGTAAATTTGCCTGCTTGTTACTCCATTCTCCCATCTACTTTGTAACCTTTTTGGGATTTTGGCTCTGTAGCCTAATGTACTGTAGCTGCCTTGTGTATTTGTTTAGTATACTGTATTTCCTGCTTGTGTAATTGTCTTGTATATATTCCTGCTTTCCCTCCCCCAGGACGCATCTGGAATCAAGTGGTCTCCGCTCAGCATGCCTTCCTGGTAAAACACTTAAATAAATAAAAAAATAAATAAATAAAATCTATCATACCTATGAACTTTGACTCCCAGCTCAGTCACATCTTTTCTGAGTGCACAGTTGTGGTGGTCATGGCTTCAGTGTACTGTACAACTGAATGAACTTCAGTTCAGTTTCAGCTATGTTTGCAGGTTGGGCCTCACTGTTAGCCACCATCATTGCCATAGCCTGTCTCAGGTGGCACGCAGGATTCCTATCGGCCAAGCACGAGGTATAAAAACAGGCAATTCACTCACTGAACTCCACAAAAAATGCTGATTTTGAACTGTCAGAGTAAGATAACAGTGAAACAAAATAAAAGCTGGGCCAGACACTGCAGTGGGGAGGGAACACCAATACTGTGGAGCACTTTCTTAGCTCAAGCAAAGGCTCTGTGATTTCTTGACAGTTCGATTGAGTAGGCAGGGTATATCGAGATCCTGTGTCGCTGCCATTGTAATGGCCCCTGCTCCCTTGCCCAGTGAAAAATAGCCTAGTTGTCCCTGAAGCATAGCAATCTTAATCCCTTAAATCTCTTCTTCGTGACTTTTCTACTCCCACTTGCAACTGTCCATGATGTTGTACTTCTCAACTCCCCTCCCCACTCATTTGCCCTGGCCATTTTGCTCCCCTCTGCCCCGAACTATACCTGTATGAGTAATTTCCCCATATCTATCAAAGTTCAACTTTTTATCTACTACATGTACCTGTTGTACTGATTTGCTTTACAATGGTATTTATTTATTTATTTAGATTTGTTGATCAGGTAAGAACCCAAGAGTATCGAATGCTCATTTTCAAAGAGGACCTGTGTACTGAAGAACAATAAATAGTATAAAACAAAACACATACAGATGTTAATATACATATACAGTCAAATAAAACACATACATTTCGACATTGCCATAAACTATCCTTTGGAAGGGTCAAGGAAGGCTTCTAACACACAAATTAAAAAGAAAATGACAGACGTGCTGGCCTGGTGGTGCTGAGGGTTGAGGCACTGGACACCATACCTCATGCCACGCCAGCAACTCATGTTCGGGAATGAGCAAGGACCACCGGAGGTTAGCAGGGGACAGAGAGGATCTAGCGTCCGATGACAGCTCTCCTCTCCCGGGGAAGGGTGGGCATGTCATCCTTGGCTGCTCCTCCATTGGAGGATGGGGGGGTAGCAGCAGAGCCAGGGAGACAAATAGCGTGGCATTGTGAGGTGTGCGTGCCTCCATGTGTGCACGTACACAGCTGTGAACGGGAGGGACCACAGAAAAGAGGAAAATCGGCTGCTGGCTTCATGGAAGCCTCTCCAGTACTCCAGTGCTACGGCCTCACGGAGTTCTCAGGCCCACTCTGAATATGTGCTCGGGAAGGGGGGTGGCCCTCTGCCCTGCCATGACGGATAATCTGTGGGGGATACAGGGTCTGGAGGGTGCTGGGGGGGGGGCAAGGTGGTGACCGGGAGCTGGTGGAGGACAGAAGTGCGCCAGCAGGCCAAAAGAAGGATAAATAGCTGAATAAAAAAATAAATGACAAAAGCAGCAACAACTGCTGCCAGCAAGAACAAATGTGGTAAAGCTGTGCTTACAACTCAATTAATATCTGACATCTTCAGGGAATACTACACCTCACTGTTCCAGTCTGAGTCTTGCTTTAATCAGGGCAAATCTGATACATTCTTAGAAAACCTCAGTCTACTATCAATATCGGTGCAAGACAAGGAACTGATGAATAGGTCCATCTCCACTGAAGAAATTTTAAAAGCCATTCACTCCCTCCCTCCCCACAGGGAAAGCTCCTGGCTCTAATGGTCTTTCGGGAGAATTCTTTAAAGCAACCTTGCAGAATCTTACTCCAGTCTTGCATAGGGTATTTCGCAATGTGCTGGATTTAGGGGAGTTACCTCCCACCATGAGGGAAGCCACTATTACAGTTTTACCCAAAAAGAAAAAAGGTCCTACAATGTGTGAAAACTATCGCCCAACATCCTTAACAAACATAGATTGCAAAATCTTTGCAGAAATACTGGCCAATCAGTTAAACGGTATTATCCACCATCTGGTATATGCAGATCAGGTTGGGTTAGTAGTTGTCAGGTGGAGTTCAGACCTCTTTCGAAAATTATTCACATCATATGTACAGCAAAATACAACAAATCACAAGCTGCATCACTGTTGTTAGATGCCAACAAAGCTTTCGACAGGGCAGAATGGGATTATTTAACAAAATATTGGGTAGATATAATCTAGGTGAACTGTTCAGCAAAGGGGTGCAGGTTCTATATGCAGAGGTATCTGCTAGGGTAAAAATTAGTGACGTCTCTTCTCCTAGTTTTCCTATTTTTCAGGGTACAAGGCAAGGCTGCCCCCTTTCCCCCTTATTATTCATATTGGCTGTAGAACCCCTTCTTATTAAGATTAGAGCCTCGTCCCACATTGCTGGTATTGTGATGGATAAATAACAAAAGGTCTCTGCTTATGCAGATGATGTATTGCTTTCAATCACAGACCCTAAAAAGACCGTACCATCTTTACTAAGTGTAATACAGGAATTTTCTTGCCTCTCTGGACTACAAATTAATTTTGATAAATCCGAAGTACTTTTATTATCTAAGGATATTGATAACATCAATCTTTACCCGGCACAATATCAAGCTTTCAGCAAAGGGTATATGGTTCTTAGGAGTTAATCTGTTCTCAAGTATCCCATGAATGGTTAATTATAATTTTAAAACACTAATAGACAAACTGGAATTAGATCTCACAATATGGGGTAAGCTGTTTCTTTTCCTCAGGGGCAAAATCCAGGCCTTCAACATGATGATTGCCCCTAAAATGCATTACCTCATGCAGCATCTGCCTGTGCACATACCTTCTCATTTCTTTGACACAATAATGGGCCTAGTAATGAAATTCTTATGGGATAGCAAGGTCCAGGAATTTCTTAAAAAAAACTCCAACAGTCTACTGACATGGGTGGTTTCGGGCTGCCATATTTCAAAATCAGACACAGTGCGTTCATTGCCACCCAGTGTGTTAAATCTCTCTGGTTAAACAATAAACAGGACACTCCGGGCTGGGTAAGACTAGGAAGATCACCACTAAAGAGGCATCACATCATCCTAGAACAGTTTTATTTGCTGTCTCCACTTGATCGTTCAATGCTAACCCAGTTTTGTGCCAGGTAAACAAGTCCTGGAAAGAAGTGGCTTCGGCCTTAAAATGAGACCCCAGTATCTCATCCCATTGCCCACTATGGGGAAATCCAACCTTTAGCCTAAACAGAAAATGCCTAGATTGGCCTGTGTGAAAATTCAGAGGTATTCACTTTCTAGATGACATTTTAGATGCAGAGTCAGCTTCCTTAATGTCCTTCGCCCAGATCTCTCAAAAATATTTGCTTCCAAGAACTAAGTTTCATAACCGTCTCCAGATCAGAGATGTGCTTAGAGTCACAGTAAACAAAGATGTAGTCTTCCCAGCAGCTCACATCCTGGAACAGATATGCACAACTAATCATGGTTATGGTCAGGGCGGAATGCATTAGCAGAATGAGTGGCAGCCTGTAATATAGTGGGCTGTTTCAAAAGGGGATGGGACAGGGTGAGGGGGAGGGTCATTGAAAGGGGGGTAGGTAGGGAGGAGGGACAGCTGCAGAATAAGGGCTGCTAGCTGCGCAATCAAGCAGATTCGATAGACTGAAAGGCCTTTATCTGCTGGCAAGTTTGTATGTTCGCATGCCATAAGCACTTATTCAAACTGGTTATTAATTCTAAAGCCAACACATTGACCCATTTACAAAATAAATGGCAGGAGGAACTGCATGTCTCAATCACACGGGATGAATGGTCTCAGATGTGGCCTACAACACTTGAGGCATGTAGAGAATTCACAGGAAGACTACCACAATATAAAGTGTTCCATAGATGGTACTTTACCCCCTGTAAACTTGCAGATTTAGGTTTGTCAGCAACTGACTTGTGCTGGAGATGTTTCTCCGATAAAGACACTCTTACATACTGTAAATTCTGTGGTCATGTTCCTCTTTAATTTCATTTTGGAATGGGGTGAATATAATGTGTGAAAAAATAACTAAGTCCTGCCTCATCTTTGCTTCTAAATAGATAGTTCTGGGCATCTATTCTAATATTTCCCATTGCTCAGTGGTCCAAAACTCTGGCTTCATGCAAGCCTTGATTACGGCCAAGAACACTGTTTTAAGGCATTGAAAGTGCACTGATGCTCCCACCACTAGAGAATGGTTACAAGATCTCTCTATAAGGACCAGCTATGAAAGAGTAGCATATCTTAACATCAATAGGTTTGACACATATCGTGATATCTGGGAACCTTTCTAAAAATTCTTAAAAGAATAAGTCTGTACTGTACTGCATTTTATTTCACAAAATGTTCCATTGTTTAACTACGGGTAAGTTAGTCCTTATCTCTTGTTTTTAGTTCCATCTGTTTTGACAAAAAAGGTAAGGTAAAATTTATTTCTTAAGCGCCTTTCAAATTATCAAGGCGCTTTACAATAAAATACAGTATAAACAAATTAATAAAAATACAAATCATACAGGAAAAAGCTTGATAAAACAAATAAGTCCTAAAATACGATTTAAAACTCATGACGGTCGGGCATTCTCTTAACTGACGAGGTAGAGAGTTCCACAGGGTGGATGCCGCATACGAAAAAGCACGTGCCCCAGATGTTTTTAAGCAAACCCTGGGAATCTCTAGCAATCCCTCGTCGGCAGATCGGAGTGAGCGGTGGGGGCAATATGGAGTAAGGAGCTCTTCCAGATATCCATAGTTCCCCCTTCATCATAGTTTTTTTATAATGTTATACAGAGAATAATTCATATGTAGATGTATGATATGCAGTTTTTTTACACACCCAAGGTGTTTGATAATATGTAAACCTTGAGAGCAAAGCTCGAGAGGTTTATATATTGTCACACACCGAGGGTGTGTAAACAAAACTGCAGATCATAGACCTTCATATGTGTTATTTTTTATCATAACTGGGTGCTAAGTAAGTAAACAAAGCTCAGAGTCTTAACATTACATGTTTCCTGCATTGTTGATTTGATCTCTGTATGGGCTCCATGGCATGCTGGTTGGACGACAAGATGAAGATTCAATGGCTTCTCCTTTGTTTAAAGTTAAAGAAAAACTGTGAATGGTTCAATTTTCTGAGTTGGTAAGTATGTTAGCATGGTACACACAACCTGGCTCGAGAGAGAGTAAAAGCCATATCAACTTGCAGGTTGATATGACTTTTCACAGGTCTCAAAAACAGGTTGATATTGGGGGTCACCAGTTATTATAGCTAAATACAGAATATATGTTATTATTTGTAAAGATATTTACAATAATATGTAAAGTGAATGTACACTGATCCTTTGGTTATTCTGTCGCATGTATTTTGAAAAACCTACAATAAAATATGGACTACATAAAATATCCTTTCAAAGTGGATTTGAACATAGAATAAGAGAATATTAGCTAAAACTTTGCAGGTAAGGAATTCCAATCTACTACTTCCTACCAGTACCAGTTAAAGCAGAAGGGAGTGAGGAAGGCAGTCAGAATAGCAAAGGCTGAAACCAAGGAAAAAATAGCCAACTCGGTTAAGAAGTGGCTAAAACCTTTTATAGGTACATTAGGGAGCAAAGAAAGACTAAGGCAGGGATACTGGGGTTAAATAAAGAGGAAGGTGATTGGGCAGAGAGCGACAGTGAAAAAGCTGGGATACTGAATGAGTACTTCTGCTCAGTATTCACAATGGAAAAGCAGGGGGAGATACCTAATCCAGTCAATAGATCTACTCTGGATAGGGGGTTGATATTAGTCTTTTCACAGAAGCCAAATCCCTGAGCTCTGCACCAGTTTTTCAACCAGTTATTGAATCCCATGTTGCGGAGCAACCTAGCCTCATCTGTGCCATAGACAGGTAGCACTTCCGAGAAAGTTACCATGTGTGCTACTTGTCTAAGGCCCCTAACTCCACAACCTCCTGTTGTACTGCTCTGATCCCATTCTCAGCCAGGTCATTTGTCCCTAGGTGGATAATTACATCCAGCTTACTCCCCCTTGCAGCTGCTCCCACAATCCTGAGGATTCATTTCCTGTCCCTCCAAGCCATGGGGCCTGGCAGGCACCTTACCTCCCTTTCCCATCCCTCCCCCAGTTCTACCCTCCTAACAACTGAGTCCCCCACCAGAAGTTGTTTTCTTCCCTTGTGGGGTCTTGTGCCACCCTCCTGGGGGTCTCCATTGTGGAGGTTCCCAGCATCCTCCTTGGTCTCCACTGCAGGTGCCTCCATAGAGGAACCATGCTCCACCACAGTGGTGAATGAACTGAGGAGAAGTCTTCCAGAAACAATCAACTACAACTCTGACCCTCCACCCCGGGGAGTGCCTTCCTTTCAGACACCTATTTCACAGAGGTTAAGTAACAAGTCTTATTACAAATGATTGCAAATATCTCCCAGCTACAGTTCCTCCCTGGCAAATTAAAGTTAAACTAAGGAAAGTCAACCCCAAAAACAGAGAATCAGAGATTTTTTACAGGATCAGGAGCATACATTGAAGGAACAAGGTAGTACTCGATTGTTCAGCCCGCTCGAGGAACCAGACAAACCAAAGTTTCTTGTGTTGATTTCGGTTCTCGAGGTCCTTGACATGGGTGCAGAGTGTTACAATAGTACAGGCTTGAGCGTGGAGTTGTGCTATGAGGGAGGCTTGGTTCTCGTCTGTTCAAGCAGTTTTCCGTTTGACTGCTTCAACTTGGACTGCTAGTTAGGTCACATCTTTTTGAGTCTGCACAGCTGTGGAGGTCATGGCTTTCATTTGCTGTATAATTCGAGTGAACATCAATTCAATTTTAGCCATGTTTGCAGATTGGGCCTCACTCTTAGGCACTGCCATTGCCATGGCCTGTCTTGGGTGCCAGTCAAGATTCCTGTCAGCTAAGTGCAGGGTATAAAAAATGGACATCTCACTCACCAAACTCCACACAAAAATGTTGATTTCAAACCATTAGAGTGAGATAATAGCTGCAAAAATGTTTATCTTATTGAAAGAGTCTGTTTAGAAGCATTATGATGGATTATATCAGGTATGGTGAGAGCTGAGTGATTAGACATCCCACGCTGGCAGTCTGTAGACTACCCCCCCATCCTGGTAGAGTTCCCACACCCAATATCTAGGATGACCCACAGCTCTTCTTGTCCAGCCTCCCCTTGCTGTACCTGCACATCAGTGGCCTTAAACCCCTCCCTAACATGCAGTTCTACCCCTCCTACCTTCTTCCCAGCCCTGCCTCTTCTGTAAAGTGGTGTCCCAAGATGATATCCTAGTTGTGATGTGTGGTGCACTACATTCCTGTAATTGCCATCAGATCCATGTGCCTCTGCCATGGCAGCCTCCAGCCACAGGTTTTAATTCTGAGGCCCTGGCATTAGCACACAAGGGTCTCCACACTTTCACACACCCCTGCCTGCTGTCCTGTGCCTTTCACACCTATCTGTCTGTCTGCAGTACCACCTGTTGCTCTCTCCAACTCATCTGTATTACCTGTCCTGTTCCTTATAGCCTTTTGCTTCCATTTCCCTTCCCTTTCATATCAGTGACTCTTACCCTCCTTTTCTAATCCCTTTCACTGATGTCCAGGGTCCCTGCCCTCAGGGAAAATTCACCTTTGGGAATGCCCGTCTTGCAATGCTGCCATCTGAAAGAAGTCAAGAGCTGCCTCCCTTGGTTATTTTGGCTCCCCTCACCCCAACAGCTAGTTTAAATGCTCATTGAGGTAGCATCTTAACCTCTCACCCAGGACTGCAGTCCTCTTCCCTGAGGGATGCATGCCATCTCCTTTATGGAGGCCCCCATCACTAGAAGGTTCACCCTCTATAGAAAGGAGAGGGTAGGGGGAAGAGGGAGATGTGGTGCTTTATATCAGGGAAAGGATTACAATCACAAGAAAGGATTTGGGATTGCAGGCACTCAGTCAATCTGGGTACAGGTTCAAACAGTGGCAGGGAGAAGGATTAGGGTGGTGGTGGTAGTGGTGGTGGTGTACAGACCTCCGAATCAAAGCAAATCCATAGACCAGGAGCTGGCAAAGGAGATCAGGAAGGCTGTAGTGCAGGGGGAGATGGTAAAAGTGGATGGCTTCATCATGCTGGACATAGATTGGAGCACTCCTCAAGCCAGCAGCAGCAGAAACCAATCACTTCTGGATGCAGTCCAAGAGGGTGACAGGGCTGCCTAGGGAGCAGAGTATTGTGGACCTAGAACTGACAAACAGCAACCATGCCAGGGGCATTAGTGTGGCTGAGCCCCTGGGAAGGTGTGATCTCCAGTCAGTATGGTCTCAACTCAATATGGGAAAGGAAGCCCAGAGCAGCAAGGCACATGTTCTGGTCTTTAAAAGGGCTGACTCTGCCAAAATAGGGAAGAATCTGAGTATACACCTGGCCAAGCTCGGGCTTGGGGGGCTTGGAGAGTGGAAGAAAAATAGCCCATAATTTGGGATGGGATCCAGGTAGTCACAAACACCTGTCTGAAATGGACAGGCAAGAACAGCAAGCACAGGAAACCCCTCTGGTTCACAGGGGAGGTCATAAGTACTGTGAGAGAGAAAAGGGCTTCCTACAAAAAATACAGGAAGACCCAGCAGGAAAAGGACAGAGCAGGCTGCCATAAATTCAGGACAGATTGTAGGGAGGTGAAAATGGCAAAGTTAGTGCTGAGTTGAGGATAGTTGAGTGAGTCAAAGATGGTGACAAGATCTTTTTTCGGTACATCTGAGAAAAAAAGGATGACAACAGAAGCTATTGTCAAACTGGCAGGACTGGTAAGTCAAGAACATGGGAATGTGAGTGGAAGCAGGCCAGGGGAGATTTAGGATGGATGTGAAAATGTTTTATCTTACAGTGCAAGTGGTTGGGCATGGAACAGCCTACCAGTAGAGTTGATGGGTGGAAGAACCATTAATGGTTTCAAATATGGCTGGGACCAAGAAAAAGACCTAATAATTTCACAGGAAGAAAGCAGTAAGGCAGTGGGGCAAAAGAGAGTTGAGAGCAATAACCCCAACTAGACATTAGGGACCAGATATTCAAAAGGGTTGTGCCATGCGCAACAGGGATGCGCCAGCGCAAGTCCGAAAATGCGGCATTGTGCGATATTCAGTGGGAGGCAGATGCACCCCCCCAAATCACAATGCACAAGAGTGCAATGGTAATGAATGCATGTGCAACTGAAGGGGGAGGAACCATGAATAAATGGCGCAGTGTGATATTCAACAACATGCGCCATGCTCAATAGGGGAGCAAATGGAAGCTGCGTAATAGTGGAAATGATCAAAAAAAAAAAGGAACAAGAGAGAGGTACAAGACCACTACAGGAAAGCCACATGTGGGAGAACTGCAAGCAGGCACACAGTAACTGTGAGCAGGACAGGGCAGGAGCAGGACAGAGCACCTGAAACCACCAGGAACAGGGAAGGAGTGGGGAACCTGTGCCACTGCGCAGGACAAAAGGGGGAAGTGCCACACAGGACTGAAGGCATGGACAGTGGGCAGTATGTCCAATACTGGGAGGTGTTCCCAGTGCAGGGGGAGTAGCAGTAAGGACAGCGGGGGGAACGGTAAAACAACTGCTGGGGGGGTAACACAAGCCAGGGACATGGCCAGCGCCACCATCCAGATGGAGGCAGTAATGAGGGGTGTGAGAAGGCAGACAGCAGGGGGGTGCGGCCGTGGAAGGGCCCATCGGCGGTATGCCCCCAACAGGCAGTACCGAGCCCACACCAGCTTCGAGCTGTACACTGACACTGAGATCGTGGGCAAGTACCGCCTGAATTGGACAATTCTGAGGCAGCTCTGTGAGCTGTGCAGTGATGTGATACAGGCACCCACACGACGGAGCCATGCTCTGTCAGTGGAGACCAAAGTGACAGCTGTCATGTGCCTACTCACCACGGGTACCTTCCAGAGACCAACAGGGGACATGACAGGCATAACCCAGTCAGCCACGTCACGCCTACTCACCCAATTCCTCAGTGCACTGCTGCCACATGCTGCGGAGTACATCCATTTCCCCAGCACACTGGCGGAGCACACAGCAAACATACAGGAGTTCCACAAGGTAGCACGTATACCTGGTGTGCTCGGGGCCATAGACTGCACCCATGTGGCCATCCACATGCCACCTGACCCCGAAGGGGCCGCATACATAAATTGGAAGGGGTATGCAAGCATCAACTGCCAGGTGGTGTGCGATGCCAGGGGGTGCATAACCAATGTCTGTGCCATGCACCCTGGGGGAGCACATGATGCCTTCATCTGGCACCACTCTGTACTGTGCCACAGGTTCGAGAGTGGGGACATCCCCACTGGCCACCTAGTGGGTGAGTATGCAAATCACGCAGAAAGACATGGATCTTGGGAGGGGCATAGTCAAAGGTGAAATGGTTACTGGCCTAGATGGCCCATGGCAGGGCAACGCTGATCACCAAACTAATGTCCACCCTCTACACACAGGTGACAGTGGATACCCACTCCGTCCCTGGCTGCTCACACCATGCTGGCGGCCCACGACCCCATCGCAGCAATGCTACAATGAGGCACATGCAGTGTCATCGAGTGGGTGTTTGGGATGCTGAAGGCACGTTTCCATTGCCTGGACACGTCTGGCAGTGCCCTACAGTACAGCCCCTCAAAGGCCTGTGGGCTATTCCTGGCCTGTTGCATCCTGCACAACATGGCCAATGACTGTGGGATAGCTGTACAGGTTGAAGAGGGGACAGCAATGGGGATGATGAGGACACTGGCGAAGATGGTGATGGGTAGCCCCCCCTTGGTCGAAGGGACCCCCGACTGATCTGGATGGCGCAGCTGCACCAGGACACCATCACAGAGGAGCACTTCAACCAACCCAGGTAAGTCATGGGGCCATGTGCAACCACCAATGGCAAGGGCACAACCCACAAACATGCATGGACAAACCCCAGGGGTGCATGTCGTAAAGGGAATTGGCTGAGCATGGAACCGCACACGCCATCAGGGATGGGCAAGGTCTAACATGGCATGCAGTCACACACACACACACACACACACACACACACACTCACACACACATAACACACACACACACCCACAAGACATGCACAAAGGGTAGGAGACTCGACGACCCCAACCTCCACCTAGCCACACACACGTCCACAGACCACCACGCCCAGTGCCTGTCATTGTGCGCGTGTCAGACACTGGGCACCATTGCACAGTGGCGGACAGTGCAACGCAGGCATCATCATGCACACGCCACAGTGGACAGCAGCCAGGAGGGTGTGCAGATGGACGGTGTGTGTGTGTGTGTGTGTGTGTGTGTGTGTGTGTGTGTGTGCAGGGCAGGGTACCCCACCCGTGTATTGCACGTTGAACAACACACTGCACACAGGGCAGCGTCAGACAGTAGCCTTGATGGGAGACAGGTCAGTCATGCGCCACAGTGCCACGGCTGCCACAGATGCATGGGCGGCCCCGCCGAGACCTGCCAGCAGTGACAGGCTGACCAATGGCCTCATGGGGTGGCACCGACGGTCCCCAGGGGTTCTGCTGCATGAACGCAACCATGCTCGCGCAGGGGTCTGCAGCACACCGAACATGCCTGTGCCAGGCATGCTCAGGATGCCCACAGCTGAACCCGGTGTCGACAAGGAGGGTGTCACATGATGCTGGGAATGGGGGTGGACATTGCACTGCATGGTGTCTTCGAGGCATGGGCAAATAACTGTGTGCCCACTGTGGCCATGACAGCTGTGAATGCCTGTGTCTGCCTGTCAATGGTGGCGGTCACATCCTCCCACAGCCATCCCATCCCTGCCAGGAGCAGACTGGTGTCCCTGTTGCACTGCTCCTCTGCCTGGTGCAGGGCCGCACTGAGTGCATCCACCACCGTCACAAGCCGCAACTGCTGATCAACTGAATCTTGGAGTATGTGGGTGTGCTCATCTAAGAGGTCATCCGCCTGATCGGCATGCTGTCCCTCACGGTGTTCGCAGCCCTGATGGGCAGCACCCCTTGAGGGTTGGTGCTGCACACCAGGGCCATGCCTGGGCATGTCCACAGGCAGTGCACTGACGCCACCTCCCGACACTGTACCCCCATGGCCATTGGCCGACTGCTGACACTGCCCCTCCGGCTGCCGCTCTCCAGGGCTCAACGGTGCCGCTGCAGCGGCTGCAACAGCCCCACTGTCCTGGACACACACCAGTGCTGCCCCACTGGTGCAGACAGGCACAGGCTGGGACTATGATGTCACGCAGGCCTCCATGGCAGCACCACTCATGGCTATGCCCATGCTGTAACCTGCTGTGTGGCCATCCTGCAGCCCACACGTATCACTGTCTATGATGTGAGCTCCATTATCATCAGTGACGGATCCTGCACCAGTCAGAGTCTCAGCATGTTGGCATCCATGGACTCTGGCACACTGGGACACGGGCAGGGCCTCCTCCACACCTGCTCCACCAACATCAGTCCAGACAGCCAGGCGGGCCCACTGTCGCCCTGACCCTCGGACACCTGTGGAGGTGGATGGGCCCTCCTCTGTGTCCATGGTATCACCCTCAGTGGATGAGCCCACCACCGCTGACCCATATAGACGCTCAGGAGCTGTAAGGGAACACAGTAGCATTAATGTATCTGCCCTACCCTGTGTCATCTCGCCCCAGTGACAGATCAGGACCTACCATGCAGTGACAGGCTATCACCCATCTGGAATCCACCACCTGGAACACCCTCGATGGCACAACGCCACATGCTGCCAGCAACCCGCTCTTCTTGTTGGGTCAGGCATTGCATGGCTGGCTGTCCCCCACCAATCGCAGCCCATGCTGCCCTGATGGCAGCCACCTTATCCTTAATCCTCCACCTGTCCATGCCCACCTTCTTCTTGCACTCCTGCATGGACCACTAGTGGCTGCCATGCAGGTTGATGGCACTCGCCACCTCTCCCCATGCAGTAGCATGGGCCTGTGGTGTTCCCCGCTGTCCACTGAGCAACAGCTCGTGGTCTAGGTAGACCTCAAACAGGGCATCTGTTTCTGCCTTGGTGAAGTTTGGCCTCCTCTTCCTCCCACGTCTCTGTTCCTCTTCCTCCACTTCACGATTGCTCATTATTGATCCTGTGGGAATGACAGGTGTTACCTGTGACTGTGCAGTCCCATGCATGTCCCACACACCACAGTCCACACTCCCAAACAACATGCAACTCACCACAATAGACTGCAATACTAGACTATGGCCTCTGCAGCCCAATGTCGCATTTATATAGCGCAAGGCATGCAAATGAGGTGAGACACAATTTTAAGTGGATGCTAATACGATATCTGCGCCATTGAATAGCTGATTAGCTGATTTGTATATGCCGGGCTGAATATCACACTGTTGCGCCTTGCACAATTGTGTTGAACGTGCTCAGGCAAGGGCGCATTTCTGTGACATGCGCAGTGGACACCGAACAGTGCATGCCTGGGGTGCTGACACTGGTGCCTGCTGTGCTGCTAATGTGCTGTGCATAGGAGGCAATGCAGGGCATGGCCACCATTGTGCCAGTGGCGCTACTGCGCTGTTCACATGTATGACACTCTGGCACTGGGGCGCCGTAGGTGCAGTGGGGCCACAGTGCGGTAGGCCACTACAGGAAGTGCCACACAGGCACCCTACCATGCTACACGTGGTGAGTACCAATTGTGCTGTGGCGGTCCGTGCATGAGAGACCCCTGACCCTGTGCCGACCTTTGCCCCTAGGCGCCATGTGTCCGCATGGGTGCACCTCTATCATGCTGTTCAGTGACAGTGCAATGGGGAATGGCAGTGCTGTACCATGCAGCATCCGCACGTGGCTGAACGTGCGCTACAGAGCACTATTTTGATACTGAAAGATTGCAGGATGACACAGAGACAGGCACAGATCTAGAGCCAGATCGAACTGGCCAATCTAGTGCACTTGGTGGAGCCCCATGCTGCTGCTCTATTTGGGGAGGCACCCTTGGACAGGGCCAGGAGTGCCATGTGGGAGGAGGTGGTGGTGGCCCTGGCGGAGGCGACGGGCATGGAGCGCATGGCCGAGCAGTGCAGGAACTGCTATGGGGACCTGCAGCATCGGGACCAGGTCAGGCTTGCCCGCCTGTGGTCACATGCCAGGAGGGGCACAGTTCCATGGCCAGGTAGCTGCCCCATCCATACACTGTTAATGTCCATACAGGTATCACGGTGGCATGTGTCCAGCACATAGGGGGGCTGTCCAGTGTGGGCCGTGGTGGTGGTATAGGGGTGGGGGGCAGGTGGGTATGGCTGTGTGGGATTGCACACACACAGGGGCAGGGAGGACTTTGCTACCAGATTGTACTGATGTTCCTTTCTCCATGTTTGCACCCTAGGCCCTGAGGAGTGCCGGCATGCCAGGGAGGGGAGGCTGTGGCGTGAGCCACATTATGCGGCAAGGGTGGCCAGACCAGACCAGTGCAGGGGCCAGCCTGATGATGGTGAGTGCCTTACATCCATGATTATTTTTGTATGCTGTGTAACAGGGCGGGCAGTGGGGCATGGCCACCATCCATTGACACCACTACCATGCACGCAACTTGGTACAGTCAGCACTGTCCAGTGGCACTGCATGTCTGGGAGTGCATCAATGGTGGTCCATGCGTGCACCGGGTACATGGCTGTGCCACTGCCTTCACACCACATAGCCATGTCACTGTACAGCCACGGTGGTGCTGTGTGGGACTTGGCTGGTGGGTGTGTGCAGCAGTCCACATGGCTGTGTGTGCCTGGGTGGGCAGGTCTTATGGACACGATCACTGTGGGTAGTCACACACCATCACAGAGGCATGTCCCACGGCCGTATGCCATGCACAGTGGGTGGGCTGCAGGGGGCTGTGCATTCACACCTATTGACTCTGCTCCCTTGTCCTAGGTGGACAGCAGTTGCAGACAATACAACAGATGCTGTGGGAGATACTGCAGGTGGCCAGGGCCTCCCTGGAGATCTTGGAGTGACTAGACTGTCTGGGAGTCCGACAGCGGCATGGTGGGAGGCGCAGTCAGAGTGGGGAGCGGGGCTCCCACTGAGTATTTTACACCCCATGACTTCCCCTACCCCCTGGACTCACCCTCACACCCCTCCTTCCCTCTACCATTTGTTCACCCCTGCCCCTTACCCACCCCCACCTTGTTTGTGGCCCTCCCCCCATCCTTTTGTAAATAGCTGTATATAGTTGTTTTTGATCTTTTATAATACATTTGATTTGTTATGCCTACTGTGGTGGTCTCTGATTTGCAGCGGGCTATAGATGCTCAGCTGCAGTGGTGTGCATGGTATCAGGGTGGTGCAGTCATGTGCCTGTGTGTGTGTCCATGGGGAAGTGACTATGGTGTGGGAATAGCTATCAGTCACTGTCTGTGGTTTGTGTGTTGTTCCCTGTGCACTGGATGACTGTATGCAGTGGTCCACAGTGCATGCTCTGTGTCCATGGCGCACCTGTCAGACCATCCATGGCCTGTGCAGCTGACACCCTTGCATGTTTGTGACCTGCACGGTCCACTGGCATGTCAGTGGTGGCTGTCCATGCTGGACAGCCACTGTACCCGGCACAATGCTGGGTTGCCTCCTGACACTGATGTGGTGCATGTCTGCCTCGGGTGACACTGTGGCCTCCGCTGTTGTTGTCCCACCTCCATGCTGTCACTTGTGTGTGTTGCAGGGGATGTGCATCACTGTCTGTCACTTGTGCTCCGAGCGCATGCTGGTGGCATACAGCTCCAGGGTACCTGCGCAGGGTGGCTGGCACTCCTGTGCCATGGAGGGGTGCTGGCTGTGTGTACATGGTTTCCGTGGCCACACGCTGGGGGCTTGGTTGCCCCGCTACTGTGTCCCTGTGTTGGTGTGCCCTTGGGTATGGGTGGGTGTTTGTCCATGCACTGTGTTGCATCCTGTTTGGCGCATGCTTCCATGCACCACTGTGGGTGTCTGCGCCGGCTGTTGTGGCCAGTGCTGGGTCGGGGTGTGTCTTTGGGAGGGTGTGCAGGGTGATGTACCACTGGTGGTGGGGTCTGGGGCATGCCCTGTCACATGTGGGGTACCTCGTGTGCAGACGCATGGTCAGTCTCTCAGCTGTACCTCGGGGGGACATGCATGGTGGCACTGTGTATGCAGTCGTTGCATCACTGTCTGCTGCCACCCGCTGACGGGTGCTCATGGTGGGGCTGTCTTGCATGGTTCTGTGGTGCACAGGGCTGCATTGTCACAATGGGGGTGGTGGCATGCATGGGGTGTCCTGCACTGGTGGGTGCTGCTCCTGGGCAGGGTGTCTGGGGATCACGGTGCAGGGTGTGGTCTGCATTGGTGGGATGGTGTGGCACGGGGTGGTTGGACCTCCTTGTGTGATGGTCACAGCTTGCCAGGGGGTGTGCTGGGGCACCATGCCCTGGCTGTGGGTTTGTTGCTGGTATCCATGGGCCGATGGTTATTCCAGCTCTCCACCGGTTGTGCAGTGCATGGGGTGTGGGGTGTGATGTCTATTCTGCTGTGTGCTCCTCTGCCTATCTGTGGCATGGGTGGTGGGCCCCTGCATCCTGTCCCTGTGCATCCCTGGTTGTGCTGTTGCACTGCTGCCCTACTCCACTGGGCATCCCTGGTTGTGCTGTTGCACTGCTGCCCTGCTCCACTGAGCATCCCTGGTTGTGCTATGGTGCATCTGAACTGTGCCACTGCACATCCCTGGTTGCGCTATGGCGCAGGTGGCACGATATTCAGTTGTGTGCTGCAGGCGCATCTTGACCTGTGCAGTTTTTGAATATCGTGCTTCATGCTCATGGGCGCAGTGGACTTGCGCTTGCTCCTGCTGTTGTGCACTTTTTGGGTGCAGTTTGAATATCTGGGCCCAGGTGTCATGATAGAATACAGTAAAACAGGGAAGACTGGATAAACCAAGCATCCTTTTTTGCCGATATTTTCTGTTTCTATGAAACTGAGACAAGGGTCAGAGTTAATGGAGGAGAGTACAGGAAAGGGACAGAGTGAGTGGAGGACAGTAAAGGTAGACGTATAGAATGAAAACATCTGTTTAGTATTCACCAAAGAGAAGGATGGACGAGTACCACTGGGTAGAATAGGAAGTGTGTGTGTGGGAGGAGGGATACAGATGTGTGAGGTGATGATCAAGGAGGCCAGGATCCTTAAGGGACTTATGGGCCTTAAAGAGGGTAGATCTCTTAGACCGGTTGGTATGCACCAAAGGGAGCTGAAAGAGCTGTTATCAGTACTGGTAGCCCACTGGCTAACCAGTTCAGTGGCTCCCTAGACAAGTGGAAAGCTGTGGATGTGCTACCCTGGCAAAATAGCAGGGTAATGGATGAGCTGAGGATCTACAGAACAGTCAGCTTGACATCAATAGTAGGCAAGCTCATGGGGACCATTCTCAAGAAAAGATTGGTTGAGTTCATCGAGGTAAACGGGCTCCAAAATGACAGGCAGCACAGGTTTATAGCAGGAAGATCATGTCAGATGAACATGATTAATTTCTTCAACTGGGTAACAAAGGCAGTGGATAGAAGCCAGATGGTAAACATATTGTACCTGGATTTTAGCAAGGCCTTTGATTTGCTCCCCCATAAAAGATTGATCAAAAGATTGGAAGACTTGGAGGCAGAGCATGTGGAAAAATTAAGTGGGTGATGATCTGGTCAGGGGGCAGAACCCAGAGTATGGTGGCTGGGGGAGAATACTCAGGGATGAGGGAGGTTACCTGTGGGGTACCACAGGAGTTGGTACTTGGACCAGTGTGGTTCAACATGCTCATAAATTACATTTGGAGCAGCTTTAAGGGCAATATTTCCCTCTTTGCAGATAAGACCAAGTTCTCTGAGAGGACAGACACAGACAAGTGGGTCAGTGACTTGAGTGAGGATCTTGCAAAGCTAAAAAGATGATCTGAAATCTGGGAACTAGGGTTCAACACAAAGAAATGCAAGGTAATGCACGCAGTGAATAGGAACCCTAGGGATGAGTACAGACTGTGGTGGGTGACTGTTACCTTATTTGAAGAGGAGAAAGACCTGCATACCACAATTGAGAGCAACTTGAAACCTGCTACGCAATGCAGCAAGGCTGTGGTGAGAGCAAGTAGGCTGCTGGGTTGCACAGGCAGGGGTTTACTAACAGAAGAAAAGAGGTCATACTTCCATTGCACAGACCCATGGTGTGACAACACTGGGAGTACTGCATACAGTACTGGAACCCCTAACATAAAAAGCATATTAACCAGCTGGAGGTGGTAAGAAGAGCCTCAAAAATGATTCGGGAATAGCAGGGGCTCTCATATGAGTAGAAGATGGAGAACCTGAATTTCTGCTCACTCAAGAATAGAGGGGAACAGAGTTGGTGGTGGCAGCGTGTAACAGGCTATCAGAAAAATAAGTGAACAAGAAAACTGTTGATGGCTTCAAGAGAGGGTGGAATAAAGTTAAGCAGAGGGTAAAAGGGTCCAGGGAGTGGGGGGTTGGGGTAGATAGGTAGGTAAAGAAGAATGCTTGAGGGGATTATTCTGCTGGCTAATTTGTATGTTTGTATGTTCATCTGCTCAACTAGAGACCTTTGCACTCAACAGTTATGGGTTACTTGATTGCCTGTATACAATGGTGAACATGGGAACTCTGGATGAAAAGAATGAACTAGTGGGACTTTAAGCACTTAAGCTTATCTGGAGGGCATTTTTCAGTCAAAATTCATATGAACAGGTTAAAACTCACTGGCCACAAGGACCAGTATAAACTGTCGCATGAACAGTTCATTAAGGTACTTCTAAAACTTTCCTTTCTCACTCCCAGCAGTTCCCATTTAACACTCAGTCTTGGCCCTTTGTATCTTTCCCCTCATTTTTATTTATTTATTTCTTTTGTTAACTGGGTAAACATATGAGCTAAGGCCCATTTTCATATGTGACCTGAGACTATGAAATAGTCACAAGATGTTATACAAAAAGATAACTTTACATTCACTTAATACAGGAATACAAATACATGACATATAAGACAAACAATATAATACAAATTATTTAAAATAGCAGTGACACTGCAAGCTACTCAATAAATGATGCTTCAATTTCTTTTTGAATAAAGTATGACTACTCATAGTTCTCAATTCAATTGGAAGATCATTCCAGTATTTTGGTGCTTGGATAGAAAAAGCTTGAGCACCCATTTTAGTTTTAGTGACTTTCAAATTTAAACAAGAAAGAAAATTTGATCTCAAGTTTCTCGGAGCTTCCCTTACAGATATCAAAGAATACAAGAGAAAGACTTTTGTCTCAATACATTATCCATTTTACAACAAAGAGAGTAAATGGAACTCAAGTTAGATGGTAGAAACCCTGAAACTTGATATAAAGTACAATGATGTGTACTATAAGGCAATCTATAAATAAATCTACAAATACTATGAAAAGTCATTGTTAAGTTATTTACCACATGTTTAGACAAACTAGTAAACAAAAAATGAATTATAATTCAGTTGAGAAAGTAGTATACTTTGGGCTATATGTTTCCTGGCTTGTAAAGTTAACACATTCTGTAATCTGAATAAAACCCCTAATTTTTGATTTACTGATTTTGTTAACAGTCAATATATGATTTGAAAATGTTAAATTTGAGTCCAAATTCATTCCCAATATCTAAAACATTGCACCTGCTCCAAATTAATTCCATTTTTACCAAAAATATTCAGTTTCCCTAATTTAACCAACTTTTGTTTAGAGGCAAATATCATACTTTTGGTTTTTGAAATATTCAATGATAATTTTAAATCCAACAAACAATTTTCTAGACTCTGAAAATCTACAGTCAAATCTTGGGCAATTTTATCTAATGAATTAGAGCTATTATATAATATTATATCATCAGCATATAAGATTGTCTTAGTCTTAAGAATTTTACTTGGTATAATATCCACAAATATGGAAAACAATAGGGGTCCCAAGATTGACCCTTGAGGTACACCCTTTTCTAAAATTCTACTCTTTGACACTGAACCCTCATAAAGAACTTGTAGTTCCCTACCTGATAAATAACTCTCCATCCATTCTAATGACAATCTGGATAATCCCTTGGCAGCTAGGCTCCTGAGCAGCAGGCGATGGTCAACAAGGTCAAATGCCTTGGACTGGTCCACAAAAACAGCACCAGTGAGCTCACCCTTCTCCATAGCCTCACCGATGTGGTTTGTGAACCTGGGCAAGGCAGTTCCTGTACTAAGAAATTTCCTAAAGCCATGCTGCTCAGGAGCCTGAAGCCCAGTCAGTTGTAAGTAATCACTAATTTGTACCTCTGTTATCTTTTCTAAAATTTTACCTAAAGGATGGAGAAGAGAGTTAGGGTGGTAATTCCCCAAATCTTTACTATTTCCCCCCTTAAAAATTGGTCTTATTATGTTTTTTTTCCATTGTTGTGGAAAGATCCCTATTTCTAAGGACAAATTAAATATTTTTGTCAAAGGCTTATAAATGTATGAAAATATTAACTTCAAAAACCTTGGCTGAATATTATCAATTCCAACGTTTTTTAAAGGAATTTTCTTCAAAATTTTCAGTACCTGATCAGGCTCTATGTCTTTAAAATGAAATATTAAATCATTTTGAGATGCTACAACTGTGTTCTTTAAGTCCTGATCATCCTTATCTATACTACATTTACCCATATCAAAAAAATGTTGTAAAAAGGCTGTACTTATTTCTTGTGGATCTTTTATTGTAACTCCTTCAACAAGGAACTCACCTGATTGTACATCTATGGGAGGAGACACCAAAGATTTGATTGAAGACCAGAATTTTTTTTGATTTGACAAATTTAGATCTGTTATTTTGTATAATAATCAGATTTACATAACCTTAATTTTATCTTACATTCATTTCTTAATTTCTGATAGCTTTGAAAATCACTAATATTTTTACTCAAGCAAAATTATTTCCATGCTTGATCTCTTTGTTTCATCAATTTAAACATCTCTGGAGTAATCCATTTATTCACTGTTCCCCTTACTCTCCTTGTTAGTATTGGACAGAACTTATTTTGTAACTCCAAAATTTGTGTTGTAAAGTAATCTACTGCAGACTCTATGCAAGGTATTACATCCAAGTAAGACCAATCAACATCTCTTAAATCAGACTTTAATCCATCATCTAAATCTTCGGGATACTTTCTATAGGTAATCAAACGAGTTGGAGGCTTTATTTTCTTTGATTTCCAAGTACAATATATTGCCAGGTGGTCACTGATAACATCTGGTAAGACTCCAATCTTAATAATTTTAGTATGATTATTAGTCAAAATCCAGTCCAAAATTGAAGAATTATTTGTCTTCAGGTTCATGCGTGTAAAAGTTTGTACTAACTGACGCAAACCTGCATTTATCAACAAGGACTCCATATTAGAAGCATCACAGGAGTCCCAATGAATATTAAAATGACCTAACACTAAAAAGTCACCACTAAATTGGTAAATTGAAACAAATTGTAAAAACTCTTCAAGGCCTTTATGTGCCTATGTTGGTGGATTATAAACAGTGCAATGTTTGAGTTTATAATTATCCCCTTGTTTTATCTCAATCAATAATCATTCACACTCTAATGGGGAATCAACCTTTAACTCCAGTTTAGACACAGTTAATTCTTGTTTGTAATAAATAAGTATACCTCCACCCTTTTTTTTACCTGCCCTGTCTTTTCTTATTATTTTATAACCATCTAAGGCCAAGACATCATTAGTTACTGAAGGTTTTAACCAAGTTTCTGTTAAACTCAAAACATCAGGTTCATATTTTAAGACCCAAGCCCTAACTCTTGTTTTTGGGAAATAAGCTATGAATATTCAAGGTGCCACTCTTAGGCCCCCGTTCCCCCAAATTAAGTGATCACCATACAGGTTGAGACCTGGGTTTACTTCTATATCCCCAGATAGAGTTAACAATAACCCAATACAAAAAGACAATACAATATTTGGGCACAAGTTAGGAATTGGTACACTATAACCACCTATTCTATACTGTGACTTTTTGTTCAGCAGCCCTACCACTTCTAATTTTAACATCATAGTATGTCTAAATTCACAAAGAAGATTCGAATATATAAAATTATCTTCAAATCTACCTTATTCAAACTTACCCACAGCATTATTTGCCAGGATCCAAACACTTGAATCCACAAGCATCAGCCCCAGTACACAACCCACCATTATTAAGCGCTTTTGCATTTTCATTCTTAAAAATGTTTCTAACACTTGATTATACAAATATGTGTCAATTTGCAGTTTTAAAATGTTAATAACCTTTATATCTTCCTTATTTCCTCTGCCGAGTGGCGCTTGTGCCACTCACGCTCGCGCTGTCATGCTCGCATCCACCTACTGGGCAACACTGTGCCTGGGAATTCCTGATCCCTTTTGTGCTGGACTTCTGTCATGTATGTATCATTTATAGGTGCTTTTATCCAACTTTGCTTGCAGTTACAGTATGCCAGGATGGCATCCAACTCCTCAGGTGAAACACTTGATTAGAGGTGACCATGTTGGCTTTCCCCTCACCAACCCCTCAGTGCTCCTCAGGAACATTGGCACCAGCAGCTTCACACATGCCATTGTGTGCCTTTAGTGCCCCCATGACCCACTCTCCCAAGATGGCATTGAGGCAGAATGACAGTTGTGCATCTTTTGTCATTTTTTGGGATTCCCTTCCCCTCCCCGAAAAAAAACAAATTCTCAGACATACATCTCCAATCTTACTACTCTCTTCAGCAGTGTTATCTGCTTCATCATCTTCTGGGATGCTCGATGGTCTCTGTTAACAGTCTCAGGGTTGCCCGTCCCCCAGGATGCCTGCAAATGGGTCTTCAGGGAAATCTGTCTTAGGCCCAAAAGCATTCGGGAAGCACTCCATGGGGGGATATCCCCTGAGGTTCCCGTACCTTTCCAGTGTTCTCATTATACTTCCCAAGCTGTGGGTCAATCCCAGATTTTCCATACAGCTCCTGGTAGGTCAAAAGACATCCCGGGTACACAACATTCCTCCCTGGTAGTTCCAGGGCTCCATCAGTGTTCCTCCACCCCTCTACCATAGTGGTAGTGTTTCAGATCTCATGTCACACTTAGGCATAGGGGCAGTGTGGCACCCACCACTCCAGGTTGGAGCAAGTAATGGGATTCCCTGTGCCTCTGGCCCAAGTCCTGCAGCCAGCCACCTGGTGGAACACTGTATGTGCTCACCCTAGGATATCAGGGCCCCTGGCAGCCAGTGCCTGCTGGCAATGCCTTTAGTTTCCCTCAGTGGGCACTCAAGCCCACCCTGGCTTGACCGATCCCTCACCAGTGCCTGGGCATACCAGCCCACTGGAGCCACCTAGGAAAGATCTTCCCTTCCCCTATTACTCCTCTTGCCCTGAAACACCTGTCTTAACATTCCCAAGACTTTCTGGCACCACATTGATACCTTCTCTATATATAGTAACTAATCTCCTCCCACCTCATGTCCCCACAGAGGGCAATGCCAAGGCACCTTTTCCTCTTCTGGCTGAATCTAGTAATAACTATATTCCCCTTCTGCAAGAAGGAAGTTGTTACACTAATAGTTATCATTCTTTACTGAGTTCAAGGCATTAGCCCCTTTTAGTTTCTGCTTCACTGCCAAGCCAATTGCTATACGCTCTATGATTCCACTGATTTTCAAATTATATAATAATACCACCCCCGAAAAAAATCATGCATCAAAAAACATAAAAAATAAAAAAAAAATGAAAAGATGTTACATGTTCGGCACCATCAGCCAATTAGGCTGCATAGCCTGGAAGGGGAGCCAAATGGAGCTCCTAGGACACTGGAGGACTGTAGAATTTCTGGTGTGCATTTCTAGCCAATCACCTGTTGCATGATGGACCTTCAGCCTGGCCCCAGAGTGAGTGATAGTTTCATGGACCAATGGTGAGCTGATATTCCCCAGTAAGCAGCAGAGCAGTTCCCCAACTCATTTCAGTTTGTGTATGTCTGCTGTGAAAAGCAGATCTGTAGAGTTGCTGCAGAGGCGGACTGTCCATCTGTCAGAGATGGAGTGCATAAGAGAAGCAAAATTTCTGTTCTCAGAGAAAAGTAGCTAATCAAGTACTAGACTGGTCCAGCACAAAACACGAACACTGAAGTCTGCAGCTGAGAGACACTTTTGCTGTGCTACAGCCAGAGATTTCTCTTGGAGTTTCAGAACAGCAGAAGAAACAATGGTCCATAAATGCTGCCCTTCCACATTAGTGATAATAATCCATCATCCCATCCCTTGTTATGTAATCAAGTCAATTTTTGAATGTAATGACATTTTCACTCTGCACCGTATCAGCAGGCACGTTATTCCAAATTCTGACCACTCTGTGTAATATTGTTTCTTTTTATTTGTTTTAAATGTACAGTATGTGGTTAATCTGTTTATTTTGACCTATTGTAATACTGTTGTGTTTTAGTTGCATATGCATGCTTTCCAGTGTTTGTCCTGGCTAACCCTATACACAGATAGCAACTCTCCCATTACTCTGCTTCTATGCAATGTGTATAAATTTAGTATGTTCAGTCGTTCTTCATACATTTTACCTTCCATTCCTTGTAATGATTTGATTATCCATCTTTGTATTTTTTCCAGTTTAGTTTGTTCTCCCTTATTTAATCCACCCCAAGATGGTGAACAATAATCAACACGTAGCTGCATATAGTTCCTGTATAAAGGAATTATTATTCCACTCGATCTGTTGATATAATGTCTGTTCATGGAATTTACTAACTAGTTAGATTTATTAAATAAATCACATTGTATACCACCTAGCCCTAGCATAGTAGGTCAAGTGGCCTATACATCCATACACTTGTAAGCAGAATTTTATGTTTAAAGGTGTATTGATGTATATTGACATATACTGAAGTATATTGGGAAGCATTTGCAAAACATCATAAAAGTGATTAGATTTGCTTCTGCTTGAAGTAAGGGAGTATGGTGCCAAATGGCATCTCTCACACTCTGCAAAGGATGAGAACAGAAGGCACAGACATGTATGAAATATGAACATACTAAGATGCCAGCAGAATGAGGCCTTTTGAATTATGGAGTCTGCTCGGATTGCAGGGTCCACAGCGACATCTAACAACTTTGCCGCCCTCCACCTCTACCAATGTAAGCTCCTATCAACCCACTTTTGACCCTGATTCCCCCCTTTACCCTGTCTCAGCCTCTTTTGAAGCCATGCACTGTTTCAAGCAATACCACTTCCTCAGGAAGCCCATTCTAACCTCTCACCACCGTCTCTATGAAGAAATACCTCTAGGTCTCCCTCCTAAACCTCCCTCCCTCTAACTTAAGACAGTGCTCCTCATGTTTTTGTTTCCACTGAACCTGAAAACACTCACCATGTCCACCCAATTTATACCCTTCAAATACCTGAAGGTCTCAGTTATGCTCCTCTCTTCCTCCTCTTCTCCAGGGAGTACATGTGCAGGGCCTCCAGTCTCTCCTCGTAATTCCTACCCTGCTGGCACTATGATCATCTTCGTTGCCCTCCTTTAGACTGTCTCCAGCAGGTTTATATCTTTTTTAAGGTATGACTGAACACTAGTGAACAATAAGGCATGCCGCCTCACCCTGTATGCAGATCACTACGCTCATACTTGCACCCTGTATGAGCGTACAAACTGGCTTAACCTAAAAGAAGGATCAAATACCAAATTTGCCTCCTGGGAAAGAAGGCACTCCTCAGAAAAACCCTGTCCTGTATAGGAAACCTGCTCGAGGCTTCTCTCTCAACACACATCACCAGACAGAGGAAGAATGGAGCACTGTCCATACCATTCTGCCGAACCTCACTAGGGCAGCGTGATTTCTCCTATCAGCCCCCCTCTGGATAAATGAACTCCCGTTGAAATTACAAACAAAAAACAACCTGTCTCAATTCAAAGCAGGCCTCAAACAGCACCTAATGACTAGCTCAAAAAGCACCTGCTTCTCAGGCCCCACTTGATAGACAGGCCTACCCCCAAGGTAGCACCCAGCAGGGATACCTAGAAAACCCTGCCTCCATTCCAGCCTAGCCAAGGGCTTAAGTAAGCTAACAGTCCTCTTTAAACACACTTGGTACTAACCCTCCCAACCTCCCCACACACACCACATACTCGACAAAGCCCTCTGGAGCTGCTTACCCCCATTACAGCCCCCCCATTTCACTATCCCCCCACCTCTTGCTCTCTGCGGTAGGTTCAAACCCAATCCCCCTTGTTTCACTGTCACCCAGCCTCTCGCCATCTGGGATAGCGTTAAACCCTATGCAGTTACTCTGTCATAGTCTATCAACGGATTTGGAGGTTTCCAGAGGTGTGCTACCTAGGGCAACCAATTAGAAATAACTTCGTATTCAATTACAACTGCTCTGTTTTTTCTCCTATTTGTCTAATTGTCGTATAATCGCTCTTTAATGCCTAGTGATCAGGCCTCTGTAACCACTGAATATGTGTATTGTCTTATTGTCCACCCTGATGTGGAACCTTTGTAAAAGAGCTCACACTCAAAGGTCTTTCCAAAATACTAATTAAATTAAATTAAATAAATAAATTAATAGTACTGTACACTATACTCCAGGTTTAGTGGCACCAGTGACCTGCACAATGGCAGTATTACCTCTTCCTGCCTACTTCTGATACCGCTAGCAATACAGCCCAACTCTTTATTTGCCTTTACTGTTACCTTCCTGTAATACATGGAGTGCTTAAGTCAAAGGTTGCTAGTGATCAACACCCCAGGTCCTTTTCCTCTTTAAATTTCATAACCAGGACCTCTCCCAGGCTGTATTCTGTCTTTGGGTTCTTAGCACCAATGCATAACCTTGCATTTCTTTGCATTGAAGCCAAGTTGCCAAATTCTGGCCCACCTTCTGAGCCTTTCTAGATCTTTCCTTAGCTCCTGTATCCTATCTGCTGTGTTCGTCCTCCAACAGAGCTTGGTGTTGTCTGCGAATAAGCAGATATTGCCCTTTATACAAACATACAAAACTGCCAGCAGATACAGGCCAAATGATCTATCGTGTCTGCTTGACTGTGCAGCACAGAGGTTACACTCCTGCTGCCCCCCCACCTCTTGCCCCACTCTCTTCCCCCCTCATCTTCCCACTGTCTTGTATCTTGCCCTTAACCCTGTCCCACCCTCTTTTAAAGCTCTCCACTGTTTTAAGAGACACCACTTCTTCAGGAAACATGTTCCATCCCCCTACCACCCTCTCCATGAAGAAATGCTTCCTCGCCTCCCTTCTGACTCTACCCCCCCACACCGTCAGGCTGTGCCCCCTAGTAATCCCTTCTCCCTTTAATCGAAACATGCCCTCTGTACTAATCCTGTTGATGCCCTTTAAGTACTTGAAGGTTTCAATCATATCACCCCTTTCCCTTCTTTCCTCCAGTGAGTACATGTTGAAGTCCCTCAACCTATCCTCGTAAGACTTCCCCTCTATACCTCTGATCATTTTAGTCGCCCTCCGCTGTACCCCCTCCAGTAACCTGATGTTCTTCTTTAAGTATGGGTTCTAGAACTGTACACATTACTCCAAGTGCAGCCTCACCAGTGACCTGTACAGTGGTAGAATGATTTCCTCCCTCCTAGAGGTGATTCCTCTAGCAATGCACCCCAGCATTTTATTGGCTTTTGCTGCTGCTTTCCTACATTGAGACAAGTGGTTCATATTCTTTGTGATCATTACCCCCAAATCCTTTTCCTCCTCAGAGACGGACAGCTGAACCCCTCCCAGATGGTAACTGTACCCAGGATTCCTTGCTCCAAAGTGTATGACCTTGCATCTCTTAGTATTGAAACCCAGCTGCCAATTGTCTGACTACTGCTCAGGCCTTCCCAAATCTTCTTGGAGGCCTTTTCCTCCCTCTACCCCATCCACAACTGCCCCTGTCTTAGTGCCATATGCAAATAGGCTCATTCTGCTCTGAAGTCCAACTGCTATATTGGCTATAAAGATGTTAAACAGCACTGGCCCCAGCACTGAACCCTGTGGGACCCCACTGGTAACTACCCTATGAGTTGAGAGTCCCCCTCCAACAACCACCCTCTGATATCTGTCCCCAACCAGTTATCAACCCACTTAACCACTTTCTCCCCTGCTCCCAGGTTCCTCAATTTACTAGTTAATCTGCCATTCGGTACCGAGTCAAAGGTCTTGCTGAAATCCAGATACAGGACATCTGTGGCCTGACCGATGTCTAGTTCTTTTGTCACCCAGTCAAAAAAGTGAACCAGGTTTGTTTAACATGATCTCCTGGAGATGAACCCATGCTGTTTGTCGTCCATAAGACCGTTCACCTCCAAGAAGGTCATCAACCTTTCCTTTAGGATTGTTTCCATGAGCTTACCCACAATTGATGTCAGACTGACTGGTCTACAGTTAGCAGACTCATCCTTGGGACCGCTCTTGTGCAGGGGTACCACATGTGCTATCCTCCAGTCCTGAAGCACACACCCTGTCTGCAGGGAGGTATTGAACAAGTCTGCCAGTGACATCGCCAGGGCTTCAGCCAACCCCCTCAAAACTCTAGGGTGCAGCCCATCCGGCCCTGAAGCCTTGTCCGTGTTCAGTGACTTGAGGCCCTCAAGCACTCTGCTTACAGGGATCTCCCCATCTGTTATTCTATCTCCTCCCATGCCAGTGTTGCCCTACCCCTGCGGTATTGGCCCATCTCCCTCTCCCTGGTAAAAACTGAGCAGAAGTACTTATTGAGCACCTCTGCCTGTTCAACCCCCTTCTCTACCTAGCCTCCATCTTTCTTTATCCTGGTGATTTGCTCCTTACAGTTCCTCTTCTCCCTTATGTACTTGAAGAAGGCCTTGTCCCCCTCCTTAATTACCTCTGCTAGCATTAGTTCCTTTGAAGCCTTGGCAGCCCTCACAGCTCTGCTCGCCTCCCTGGTTTTCCTTGTGTACTCCTCCTTATCCTCCTCTCTTTTGGACCCCTTCCATCTTCTGAAGGCCGTCTTTTTCTCTCTCATCCTTATCTGCATTTCCTTTGATCACCAACATGGCTTCTTAGTCTCTGCCGTCTTACTACATTTCTTTGTGCAGGTGTCTGTGGCCGCTAACAGGCCTTCCTTCAGGATGGCACATTGCTGGATAGTATCCATGTCAAGGGTGATGCTAGCCAAATGCCCCTGGTGGTGTGAGCCATCCTGCAGAAATCAGCCCTTCTGAAGTCCACTGTCTTGGTTTTTGTAGACATAGAAACATAGAAACATAGAAGTTGACGGCAGATAAGGACCGCAAGGCCCATCCAGTCTGCCCATTTCTTTTTCTATCTTATAAATGTGCCATCGGCCTTTGCTATGTCAGTGACCTATCTATTCATAGTCATTTGTATTGCTCCCTTATGCCTATACCATGCCTGTTTGAAGCCCTGCACTGTATTCATAGCCACTACTTCTTGTGGTAAGCCATTCCATGCATCTACCACCCTTTCTGTGAAAAAGAATTTCCTCACATTCCCCTTAATCGCCTCCCTCTAATCTCATGCTGTGTCCTCTTGTCCTGCTATTTTTCTATATTTAAACATGTTAGACTCTTTCACCTTGTTTATGCCCTTAAGGTGTTTAAATGTCTCGATCATATCACCTCTCTCCCTCCTTTGCTCAAGGGTATACATATTGAGCTCCGTTAATCTGTCCTCATATGTTTTCTGATGCAGACCCTGCACCATTTTGGTTGCCCTTCTCTGGACTGCCTCAATTTGGTTAATGTCCTTGTGAAGGTGTGGCCTCCAATACTGCACCTTGATACTCAGATGGGGCCTAACCAATGTCTTGTACAGAGGGATTATTACCTCCCTCTTACGACTTGTGATACCCTACTAATACACCCTAACACCCCTAGCCTTACCTACTGCTTTAGAGGTCTGCTTGATGATTTCAGGTCATCAGTGATGATGATGCCCAAGTCTCTTTCTTCCTTTGTGACTGCTAGCAACTCCTCCCAGCCTATAAGTGGCTTCAGGTTTCTCTTCCCTATGTGCATGATTTTGCACTTCTTTGCATTAAATCCCAGTTGCCACTCTTCTGACCATTCTGCTAGTTTATCCAGATCTCTTCTCATTCTGCCCACCCCATCTGGATCATCTACTCTGTTGCAGATCTTGGTGTCATCTGCAAACAGACAAGCCTTACCCTCTAGTCCATCTGCTAGGTCACTAATGAAGATGTTGAATAGGACTGGCCCAGGACTGATCCCTGAGGTACCCCACTTGTGACTTGCATCTCTTCTGACTGTATACCATTTACACCACTCTCTGTTTTCTGCCAGTCAACCAGTTTGCCACCCAGTTGACCAACTTCTGACCCACCCTGAGCCTACCTAGCTTATTTATCAATCTTCTATGTGGAACAGTGTCAAAGCTTTGCTGAAGTCAAGGTAGGCGACATCAACTGCTCCCCCTTGGTCCACCACTCTGGTTACCCAGTCAAAGAAATCTATGAGATTAGTTTGACAGGACCTTCCTTTTGTAAACCCATGCTGTCTTGGATCCTGTGCCCCTATGGATTCCAGGTGTTGCACTATCCTTTCGTTAAGGAGTGCTTCCATAATGTTGCCCACTACTGAGGTAAGACTGACCGGTCTGTAGTTCCCCGCCTCCTCCCTGCTACCACTCTTGTGGAGTGTAATCACATGAGCCCTTCTCCAGTCTTCTGGGACCTCTCCTGTGCTCAGAGACTCACTAAACAATTCTGCTAATGGCTCTGCTAGTTCCTCCTTTAGCTCCTTAAGTACCCTGGGATGTATGCCATCAGGTCCCATTGCCTTATCCACCCTGAGCTTAGCAAGCTCTTGTAGGACCCTTCTTTTGTGAAGGAGTGCTCACCTCCCTCCCCTGTGTCCATGATGTTGAGCTGTGGGCCCTGCCCTACCTTCTCTTCAGTGAATACTGAGCAAAAGTATCTATTTAGGATAGATGCCTTTACAGGGTCCTCCTCCTCACATGCTCCCTTTTCTCCATTAAGCTTAGCAATACCCCTCTGGACTTTCTCCTTTCACTAATGTATCTATAGAAAGTCTTGTCACCTTCTTTTACTGTTCATGCTAGTGTTTCCTCAGTTTGGGACTTTGCCTGCCTTACTGCCTTACCTGCTTCCCTTAGGGCAGTTTGGTATGCCCCCTATCTTCATCCGCTGTGTTCCCTTATATTTTCTGAAGGCCAGCCTTTTGGCTCTGACCTTTTCTGCTACTGTATTTGAGAACCAAAGTGGTTTCCTTCTTCTTTTGCACTTCCTTTTCTGTCTAACACAATGGGATGTTGCTTCAAGTATTATATCCTTAATGCTTGCCCACTTTGCCTGTACCTCCTCACCTGTGTTTCTTTTTGCCAGGGCTAGCTTAACTCTGTTGGCCATCTTATCAAAGTCAGCTCCTCTGAAGTCCCATATTTTTGCCTTGGAATGGGATGATTTAGATGTAGTAGCCAAATTGAACCATACCATGTGATGGTCACTGGCCCCCAGGTGACCTTCTACCTGGAGATCTGTGATCCTTCTTTTGTTAGTCAGTACTAGATCTAGGATAGCCCTGTCTCTTGTGGGTTGCTGTACCAGTTGTTTGAGGCCCCCCTGCAGGGAATCCACTATGAGTCTAGTTCTGGCAGATGTTCCTGCTGGTATTGACCAATCTGTATCTGGCATGTTGAAGTCTCCCATTATCAGAACCTCCCTTTAGCTGTCATGTTTTGTATATCTTCTAACAGTAATGTGTCTATGTCCTCCTCTGGTCTGGGGGCCTGTAGACAACCCCAGTTCTTATGGCTGTCCCATTTCCTGTTTCCAGGGTGACCCACAGTTCTTCTGGCTCCTTATGTGTATTCTGAATTTCTGTAGCTTTGATATTTTCATTAACATACAGGGCCACCTCCTCCCCTTTTTGCACCTCGGTCTCTTCTGAACAATACATAGCCAGGTACTGAAGTCTCCCAAGTGTGGTTACTGGTAAACCACGTCTCACTAATTGCTACTATGTCCAGTTTAGCCTCTGACATTATTGCCTGCAGGTCTGGGATCTTATTTCCCAGGCTGTGAGCATTGTGTACATGATTTTCCATTGGCCAGATTTTGGTGTGTTAGTTGTTGGGTGAGGTTTGGCATTCCCCTGTGCATCGTATGGGGAGACAAACCTTTTTCTTACCTGGTGATGCAAATGAATGGCAAACACACTGAATTCAGTTTGACCACTAGCTGAGGGGAGGGTGTTCTTCCCATTCAATGTATGGGTGCTGCACCCTCCCCATTTGCTAGTTTAAATATTCTGCAAAGACGTCAAACTTCTGCCCCAATGCACTGACTCCTCTTTAGTCAGATGCAGTCCATCAAATTTAAAGAACTTTCGCTCCCAGAACTGTTGCCAGTTCCCTACAAATCTGTGTCCTTTTCCTGGCACCAGTCCTGAGCCACGTGTTTAGCTCCCCTATCTCCCCTTCTCTGACCTTCCGTCCATCTGCTCCCTTCTCCCAGACTGGCAGGATCTCAGAGAAGGAGATGCCGGACGAAATAGATGATAGTTTGTCACCCAGCCTAGTCAGGTGTTCCTTGGTCTCCACAACTGACCGGCTGGCGACATCCCCTCCCTACCCATATCCAGGGAGAACCATTCAGTTCATTGTCGCTATCTGCTAGGGAGTCATCAGTCCACATGCCCTGCACGTAGTGTCCATCAGTCAGCACAAGATCCAAGATGTTCCTCTCCCTTGTCGGTTCCTCCACCTTTTGTAACAGGAATACATCCTGGAAGGCTTCCAGAATGACCTGCTCCCTAGCGCTTCTGCTAGACATGGTTTTCCAATCCACGCCAGTAGATTGAAATCCCTGACCACCACAATGCCACCCCTTCTACAGTGTTCCCATAACTGATCTGCCAGTTCTCTGTCGATGCCCTCTGACTGTGAGGGTGGTCTGTACACAATCCTCAGTCTAACCCTTTTACCTTTATTGTTCTACGGTTGAACCCATAAGGCTTCCGGCCTCCCCTCGCCTCCCTCCTCCATACTGCTCACTATCCCTTCCTTCACAAATAAAGCCACCCCTCCACCCTTTCCTTTTTGTCCCATCCCTGTGATACAGTCTGTATCCTGGTAACATGATGTCTCAGTCATGGTACTCGTTGGCCCATGTCTCGGTGATGGCAGCTTTATCCACCTCCTGTTCTACTATTAATGCTTGTAGCTTAGGTATTTTGTTCCACAAGCTCATTGTATTTAGTGATACCACCCTCCAGTCATATCCCCTGCTTGCCCCAATACTTCCCTCCCTTCTAACTCCTCCACTTTTTATCTGCCTCCTCTTCCCCTCCTTGCTAGCTAGGGGGGTAATTACATTGCCTCCCTCTCCTTCTCTCCTTTTAGCTTTGGCTGCTCCCCAGTGCTAAGCCTCGCCCCTTAGTCAGTTTAAATTATACTTGGCTGTAAGGAACACACCCCTCCCAGTTTCCGTTTCAGGACACAGGAACCCTCTTTGCTCAGGTGAAGTCTATCTGGTGAGTAGAGGTTCTTGTTATCCCATGTTGCCCCCCCAACCCCCACTAATCCAAACCCCATAGTTCTGCACCACTCTGCCAGCCATGCATTCAGTTCTGTGATCCTCTGTTTCCTGGCTGTGCTTGTCATGGGTACTGGTAGGATCACAGAGAATGTGACTGTTTGCCCCTCAATGCTGCACAACCTGTCCAACTCCCCGAAACTGTCCTGTTGCTTCCAGCTGAGAGCTTTCTATGAGTTGACCACTATTTCAGTAGTGGTACAGTGGTAAAAATGCTGATTTACATACAGCAGCTAGGAATTCTGGGTAAGTGTTCCAACTGTTTCCTATGCTAAGAGAGCAACCACTGGCTAGGTCTGAGCAGAGTGATCGAGGAGAGAAGCTGCCTCAGTGGCGATTGGAGCCCATACTGTGCATGCCAAGGGGGATTCAGCCAGGCAGAACTGTTGTCAAGGAATCCTCCTTCTGCACCTGTCGGAGTCCACCTTCCCTCCATGACTGGTCTCTCTCCCAGTCAGTGAAGCTCAGCAGACAGTAAGGCTAGGGGTTGGACCACACTTGGAGTATGTCTCCCAGGGTTGCCCTTTGTGTCTGACCTATTGATCTCCTGATACAGCTCCCTGTATTATAACAATGAGTCGCATCAGTTGAAAGCAGCAGGGCAGAGGTTAATGCATTCTTGGAAGAGATCAGGCTTGATGAAAAACAAGCTGGCTGTGAGAACCTATTACTGGAAGTATCAGAGGGCAATTACTCTGAGAAAGTTGGAAGTTCAGCTCTTCTGCACTGTAGACAAACTTTTGCATCTACCCTTTCTGCATATTGGAGAGGTTCCCGCAGTTAAGTGCAAGGAGTTTCACCAGTTCTTTTCCTGGACAGAGTATCATCTGTTTGAGTCATGACCTCTACAAGTGGTCTGTCAGAGGCCAGCAGGTTGATCCTTTTATGTCAGTTGGCTCTTCGTAGTCCTGGAGTGAGTTTCATTCAGTGTTGGATGAAGAAAATACTTGGAGCGATAACTAGGCTGCTTCCAAATTTCTGTCATTTTGACCCTGGCCCTACCTGACTGTTGCTGGACTGTTGGGAGGCCCTGGGCCCTATATTTGCCAAGATTGTCCAGTGTTCACTTGAGGAGGGATGTTTCCCTCTGTCCTTAAAAAGGCAGTGGTAAGATCCCTGTAAATGAAGTCTTCTTCAGACCCTGCCGTCCAGGACAGTTACAGACCAGTCTCAAACATTCCCATTTGGGGAAGATTAATGAGAATGTAGTTGTGACACAGTTTGAGGCTCACCTCAAGAAATAACGTATCTATTAAATATTTCAGTCTAATTTCAGGCCTCAGCACAGCAATAAGACCACACTCATCATATTGTTTCATGGCCTTCTCCTGGTGATAGATGGAGGGGACTGCTCAGTGGTTACTGTTCTCAACCTCTCATCTGCTTTTGACATGGTGGATCATGGGGTTTTGATGGGTGACCTGTAGCAATATGGAGAAATCCCAGGGTCAGCCTATAAGTGGTTTGAGTCCTTATCTGGTGGATCATAGCAGATTATTTATTTATTTATTTAGACTTTGGCAATTGGGTAGAGCCTACTAGGACAATGCCCATTTACAGGGGTGACCCGGGCATGCACATGAACACTACATAAGTACACGTAGCAACAATTAAAGGGAAAGTTACATTCAATTCCTGAAAAACAATTACATTTACATTGGTCAAGAAGGTACTGTTCATGTAAATTTATTTATTTATTTCAATTTTGTTAACCAGGTGGGCCCACTGGATCCTGGGGATCATTTTTCAGAGGCGAACCAGAGTTAATTACATGTACCATGGCAAATGCATAACAACATAGATAACAAAAGCCTGTGCAGATCAAGGTGTCATGTGATAAGAGTGACCCTAAATGAGTGACTAGAAATATAGTGATTCATTTTGGGCACTTTTATTGTGGACAACCCTGCAGAATAGCGAGGGTATGGGATAATGACCAGGGGGAAGGGCGAACAGAAGGAAGAAATAGTGAGGAGAAGGGGAGGGACAGGGCAGGAGTTTTCAGGCAGTGGTGTACCCGCTGCTACCGAGCTAGCCATGTGGCATGGTGGTGTGGAAGGCTAGCTCTGGCAGAGCAGATATTGGGTTCAAGACTAGGGGCGGGTTACATTTACCACAGCTAGAGCTGCGGCACTTATTTTTGCAGATCCGGTTTTGCCCCTCGACCGCACCCCTTGGAGTTGAGAATCCCACTGGGGCTTGGGAAAGTCCCCACGAGGAGTTGCACAGGGGGCTTAGTCCCTGCAAAAAATCTTTTTTTTTTACATCCAGAAGTTGGGTCACATTAAAGTGCATATTGCCAATTTGCTTTTCAGCAATGTATGCTCACCATAATAGCGATTGCTGTTTTGCGATCACTATTATGACATGGAACCCAAATCAACGAGTAACATTACAGTGCCAAAACGTACAGAGGTTCACACAGTACAATTCATTAGTAAATACCAAGCCTGAGGTGGCAAACGACATGATACAAAGACAGGATGACATTCAAGCTTGGCAGGGAGAGGAAGAACATTAAAAGGGTGTAGTGAGACCAAATACAACTATTGACAGTAAAGCTTTTGGGTCTTAGAGTATCACAACCATTAGAGTGGGCAGGGGGTCAAGCGCATATTTTAATATTTTAAGGACCAGAGAGATTTGGCTTCCCTCAGGTTGACGGCAAAGTGTTACAGAGCTTGGAACAACCTAAGTCAGCATCAGCTAGTTTACTATCAACTGCTTGATTAGGTTGTTCCAAGCTCTGTAGCACTTTGCCGACAACCTGAGGAAAGCCAAATCTCTCTGGTCTTTAAAATATTAAAATATGCACTTGACCCCCTGCCCACTCTAATGGTTGTGATACTCTATGACCCAAAAGTTTTACTGTCAATGGTTTATCTGGTCTCTCTACACCCCTTTTAATGTTCTTCTTCTAATAGGGTGTTTTCCCCTGGATATGGAGAGAAGCATTACACAACCTTGTTTTCAGGGAAAGACATCTGAGATCACTACAGATTAAGCAATCAATTATCCTTCTCCCCATATCCAGGGCAAAACACTCTATTTGACTGCAAAGAGTTTTAAATATAGACATTTACCTGTTGTATAAAGAGGTTAAGGGAATGGTATCATAATCCAGGAGGGAAAGAAGGCTGTGATTTGCAGTGGTCAAGTAAACTTCTGCAGTAACTCCCTGCTTAACTCTGTAAAGCAGCTCTCTTTGTTTTTACTTACTTTGATGGTAAGGCTGTCCAAGGTGATTTCAGAAGGATAAATTGGAACCTTGGGCAGGAAGGGAGTGATGAAAAGCCATTGACCACTTAGGGTGAGTGGACACATACATGTATAGAGCCTACAGGCAGACTGGATGGGCCTAGTGGTCCTTATCTGCCAACAATTTCTATGTTTCTATAAAAAGGGGTCAAGGGGATCACTAGATATTTAGAACTGTTGACGATCTCCAGTTTAGAACCATCCAAAGTGCTTATGTCAGTGGCACCTCTCCGCGTATTTAGTCTGGTTGATGTTCTGAAAAGCATGGCTTTGCATTTCTTTTCAGTTAGGATGAGTATATTCTGAATAAACCAAGTTTGCTATGATGCAAAGTCATAATTTAAACTAAGACTGGGTAGAGGGTTATTAAACAGTGAGAACTGAAGAGTATTTTGGGACCTCGCTCGTGACCTGCAAGGGAGAAAACAAGGGGCTGGCAACTTTAAGGTTCCGGATGTTAACATTGCAGAACAAAATATTTCGGTAAACATCATCGTGGCCAAAATAAAGCGGACCAAAATAAAGCGGGAGCGAAACATCACAGGACAGAACAGAGCAGACATGGAGGGGGCTGCAGAAGTGCACTCTGCACATATCCAGGAGGTCTACCCAGCAGACCTCCACTCCTGGTAGAATAGATGGCCGTCATGTTGGAGGGTCATCCTCTTCTGGCCCCTGGCATACTGCAGCACCATGGCAGGTACTGGCACCCCTGTGCACACACAGTCTCAGTCGGTGCAGTCAGTGGCAGCACAAGCAGTGAGTCACTGCAGTCAGGACAGGCAGTGATTGCTGTGTGCCTCCCAGTTGTACTGCCCCACTAATTGGTACCGGAAGCACCCGTGGAGGGGGTTTATATGCATGCCCCATAGAGGGGCCTCCTGCACACTGCCTGGAGCCAAATGTGGGGTGGGGGAGCTGTGCAGTCCCACATTGCTCCTGATACTGGCCCTGGCTATCCTGTTTGCCACACAGGTAGGTGTCCTCCTTGGGGCAGGGACACCACGGCAATGGGCAGCATCGCTCGTGGCTAGATGTGGCAGGCTGTATGTTGGTCAGTGGTGGTGGCCGTGTTTAGGGGCCTGGGGGGCACAGGAGTGCAGGCAGCACTTGCAGTAGCAGGTGCAGGCACCGGGACCTGCTCAGTCATCCATTGTGGTGGGCCTGCTGTGCCTGCCCTGTGCTTCATTTCTGGGTGTCCACTTCCCTCCTCCCATGTCCATGGGGTCTGATACCAACCCACGGGCTGGTTAATCACGATATTTCTGACCGTGATGTATGTACCAGGTATTCTACATGCCCACGATGTGATGCCTGCGATATTTAGTCCCACTTTATTATACGGGCGATATTAACACACAGAACCCAACTTTAAACACCTGGGTTCTGGAGCTAAGGTAGCTGTTAACCAACTTAGAGATAGCTCATCAAAACTCATACTGCATATTCAGGCTAGCAGGACACCATGATTTATTGAGTCAAAGGGTACTTCAGTTAGGTACTTTTTGCTTGCAACCTGCTGTGACAGGCTGAGGGGTGCCACAGTGGTCAGTTCTTCCCTCCATATTATTCACTGTGTACATATTGTCATTGAGAGAGGTTATTAGATGGTATAAGAGGGAGTTTCAGTTTCAGAGTTTATTGTTCAACCATTGGTCTTTACAAGATTAGTACATTAAAAAAAAATAGTATACAAGATTAATAAAAGCACACAAACACAATACATAATTGACAAATAAATTATACAATACATATAACCAAAAAAAGGCATATGCAGAACATGGCGTAGCCGAGTCTGAAAAATAAAACAAAACATTTCTACAGGATGTAAACTACTCAGCAATTCCGATACTCAGTCAGAGGGAGAATAATGGCCCATCTGAACCTTAAAATGACTGTTCTGCCTTTGCCCTTCGTTTGGATCTAATACATCTCATAACATACTACACTTCTGTTCAAAGGTTTGTCAAATCGACCATAGGTCATTACAAAAAGAAAAGGAGAACAATAATAATACAATTGAATAACATTACATTATACACAGCAAGTGAAGAGTTCTGTAATAGAGAGTACATTCTTTGTCAGGAAAAACTTCATATAAAAACTCTTTAAATATTCTTAATTAGTACACGTGAGGCTTACACGTTGCACCTCCCAGCCTTTTTCTCTGTCTTAGTACAGCATTAAAAAACTGCATAACTTTCTGGCCATGATTATATCCTGTGGATTTCATAGTATTATTATACAATCATATAAGGAATGGTTATATAGATTGATGACATCTCTAAGGTATGATGTTCTCTACTTCTTATAGAGAGGGCCGCTAAGCAAGATATGGAACAGGTTCTCAACGTGATCCTTTTTTCACAGAAGCACTCATTATCATAAGATATACAGTAGTACTGTATGATATCTATTATGCCTGTTTGCTTTGATGGAAAGCATTCATAGCTAATGTGCGGATGGAGTTTCCCCGCTATGCAGCTGATACCCATCAATACCTGTCATTTAAATCCAACAAGCATGATGCAGTTTTCATTCTAGACCAATGTCTACATGTAATCTCTCACTGAATGGCATCCAGCTGGCCGAAATTAAATCCAGGCAAGACGGAGATATTGCTGATGGAACCAGGTTTTCGTGGGTCAGCAATAACCAGTTGATCACCTAGATGTCCATCCTTAAATGGTGTACTCATGCGAGCTGTGGACAGAGTCAAGAATCTGAGGGTCATCATGCACTGCAGGCTATCACTAGAACACCAGATGATGGTGGTGGTCCATGGTGTTTTTTTCCAGTTAAGAAATATCACCTGGATTATACCCAATATTGCTTACAAGGACCTAGTGACCCTGGTCAAATCAATCATAGAAATCCAACGGCAGAAAAGGATCCCAATGGTTCATTGAGTCTGCCCCTTCCTCCCCACTACTCATCTCTTTTTCCACGGGCCCTGCCCTTCCCCCACTTATCAACCCCATATGTCTGTCCCATGCCCTCTTGAATCCCTCTGCCATTTCAGCCCCAACCACCTCCTCTGGTAGTTTGTTCCAGGCATCTACCACCCTCTCCATGAAGAATCACCCACTCGCATTGGTGCCTATTTACTAGCATGGTGAGGTACATGAAAAGGCATGTCCCCCCCATTGCAGCTCACACCCTCAGGATATCTGCACATCAGCCATATTCCTGAACACTGGCCAATATGTGGCTCCTATCCATGGCCTCCCCTGACACGCAGGTTCACGGGGGTAGTCAGGTATGGAGCTGCGGACCTGGCATGTGGCCAATCAGCTGCCTGACCCAGGTCCCTCAGTGGATCTCCTGCACCTGTGAGGCACCATGTTGGTGGCTGGCAGATATCATGCTGACAGCATGGAGTGGGGGCGTCTTGCAAGGGTCCGCCCCAGCCCACCCAGTGTACCGAGATGGCTGGTGTGGCCTCAGTGGGGGGGGGTCCGGTGACCCTCACCATCCCTGCTGTGACATGAGGCGGCATCCTGGGGGGGACACACAGCAGTTATGGCTGCCTTCAGAAGGCACAGCCATTGCCCCCCTGAGCAATGCCCTCTCTGCCTTCCTGAATGGCGTGGAATGTGGACATGCCCCTCCCCCTGCGTGGAGCTGCATGTTCAGCTGGGGGTTCAGACATACAGGGAGGTGTAGTGGTACCGTGAATGCCATGCAAGGGGCACAGTGAGTGCCATCAGGTGAGGACAGGTGCGGGGTGGGCTATGTGCCAGAGTTATGCATCGTATAGCCACTCTGCACCATTCATGAATAGAGCCCATTGCCTCTATATCTTTCTATCTCCAATCTTAGGGTATACCCGCTAGTTTAAGCCCCCTCCTTTCTTTTAAATAAGCTCCCTTCCTTCACCTCATTGACGTAAAAGTTTCAATGATGTCCCCCCTCTCCCTTCTGGTCTCCAGTGGGTACAGATCCAGTTCCCTACACCTCTGCTCGTATGGCTTCCCCTGCATACTGTGCACCATCTTGGTTGCACTTCTCTGAACCCTCTCTATCCCATCTATGTCCTTGCGTAGTCGTGGTCTCCAGAACTGGACACCATACTTCAGGTGCGGCCTCACCATGGCTTGTAAAGAGGCATCAATACCTCCCTCCTTCTGCTAGTTATGCCCCTCCCAATGCAGACCAACATTCCATTTGCCTTCCCCACAGCTTTGCTACACTGGCTACCTACGTTAAGATTGCTTGATATTATAATCTCCAGATCCCTCTCCTGCTCTGTTTGTCCCCCCCCCCCCCGAGTGTAAGCTGCTTATAGGTTTTCATGCCCCAAGTGCATCACAGCACACTTTTTGGCATTGAATTTTAGTTGCCAAGTTTCCGACCACCCCACTGCACTGAATTGTAACTGCCAGACCTTTGACTACCCTTGAGCTTTTGCAGGTCCTTCTACATATCCCTTATTCTCTCATCACTGTCCACCCTCCCACATAGTTTTGTGTCATCTGCGAAGATACACAACCTGTCCTGGATTCCTTCACCAATGTCACTAATGAACATGTTGAAGAGGAGCGGACCCAGGACAGATCCCTGTGGAACCACACTCATTACGTCTCTCTCCTCTGACTTAACTCCACTGACCACCACCCTCTGTTGCCTCCCTGCTAGCCAATTACCCACCCAGTTCACTAGACTTTTAGCCACACCTAGGTCTTCCATCTTCTTAAGCAATCTCTTGCACTTCTCTGTATAAGTAGAAAATAAATGCTATTTGCAATCAACCAAATTGTAGAACACAGAAACATAGGGCCCAGTTCCAGGATGGATGGTGTAACTTGCTCGCAGTTGCAAGTTACGCCAGTCGCCCCTACACCAGGGACCCTACGCCGCATTCAAGAAGCAGCAGGGTCCCGGCACTTGTGACCTGCAATATACACCATGCATGTGGCAGTAGCCCACACATGGCATATATCTGCCCCAGGCCACAACTTGCAATGGACAACAGGCGAACCCCCCAAAGCACCCCCCGCCCCAGAATACCACCAGCCACACCAGGGGGCATGGAGGGGGCAGGATAGGTGCCACAGGTGTCAGAGGGGTGTGCCGGAGAATGGACCCCTCGGGTCCCTGCTGTTTCATGGGGGTTGGGGCAGGGGTATGTGGTAGGGGACATGGCTGCGCCATTGCCGTGGTGCCAGAAGGTGGGCAGCTGATGAATGGCACTGTCGGGTGCCACTTAGAGCAGCCCAGAGCTGCCATAACGTAGCCACACCACTGTGGCATCTGGAATTGCTCTAGTGGGTTACGACAGCCACCCTAGCGGAACTGGGCTATGTTGCTGTCGTAACCTGCAGTTGTGCCAGGCGTTGCAGGCTGTGGCGTAAGTGCTGGCGTAAACTGCGTTTGTCACAGCCCACAAATGCCAGGGCACAACCTGCCTCCTGGAACAGGGGCTGGCATATTGCCTGGTGTAAGTAGCGAGATACACCATGGGGTTTGGCGTATCTCACCTTATGCCGGCATATGCCCTTCTGGAATGGGGCCCCTGATCTTCAGTGTAGTATAGTTTTCTTATATTATTTTTGTACTCTGCTGCCATGTGGTCACTGGCGTCTAATTACAGTTGCTGCATCTATATCAGAGTATTGCTAATTCGTTTTATGCAAACAAGCTAAGGGACCATAGTTCTTGGGCATACTGGTAAAGTCCGATTTGGTGAGAATGAGTGTGTTACTTGTTATCTCAGGCCATGCATGTGCAGTGGTTTTTGCAAGTAGCTAAGACTGAGTTCAAGTATGTTAATAGTTTCAATGAGACGTATGGGTATGCAATCAGGGCGTGGAGTTTCCAGTTGGGAGCCTTCTTTAGCTTTGCTTCAGTTTCTTTAAATGTTACATATGGTCATTCCATGCCCTTGATGAGTGCTTCATTTAGGCTCCTGTTCACTGTTTTATCTATTGTGCTTCTGTATTCTGTGCAGCTAAGCAGACTTTTCTCCAGAATGCCACAGTTTTCTTATTTTCATTTGGCACTGCAACTTTGGCTGTTTTCTTTCTCAACCCCCTCACAGTATTTCTTCCAGTCTTCTAGGAAACGTCTGTTATTTGCTCTTGTTTTTTTCCTTGTACCACCTGAGTTTATTGGCTTCAACAGAGATCTCAAGTTTTTCTTGTTACAAATTCCAAAGTCTAGGTCCTGTTTGATGCAATGCAGTATTTCTACTTAATGTCATTGTTTTTTCTCAGATCTTTCATGGATTTGGTTCCTTTCCAAAACAGTTAAAACATGGGCACTTCTAAGCTTAGCTTTTTTATTGTCTTTTTTCAGAGTGGTTTGTCTAGCAGATCCTGTCAGTAAAGTTCTCAGGAAATCTTGGGCTTTGGATTGCTGGCAGCTGTCATATAGTCAGAAACATACAATTTGTCAACAGAAAAGGGCCGCTTGACCCACCCAGTCTGCCCAGATGTTGCCTGCCTAGTCTGTCTCTGCAGACCTTAACTGGTCTCTGTTGACCCTCCCTCTTTACTAACATTCCCCTATGTCTATCTCACACATGCTTGAAGCCCTCTACTGTTTTACCCTCCACCACTTCCACTGGCAGTCTGTTTTATGCATCTACCACTCTTTCATTGATGTAGTACTTCTTTACATCCCTCTTAAACTCCCCCCAACCCCCACCAGCTTCATCGCATGCATTCTGGTCCTAATGCTCATTCTCATTTGAAAGAGACTCCTCTCCTGCACCCTGTTTACCACTGTGTGGTACCTGTAGGTCTCTATCATGTAAACTTTCACTCTCCACTATTCCAGGATGTACATGCAGCGATCACTTAGTCTCTCCTCATAGGGCTTTTGGTGCAACCCCTGCACCATTTTAGCTGCCCTCCTCTGGACTGCCTTCACTCTGCGTATGTCCTTTCTGAGGTGCAACCTCCAGAACTGGACACCATAATCCAGTTGGGGTGTCACCAGTGGGTGATAAAGTGACAACACCATCTCACTTGTCCTGGAGATACCTCTCCCTGCCTGGCACTACCCACTGCTTTATCACACTGCTCTGCCACTTTGAGGTCATCAGATATGACAGCCCCCAAGGTCTCTTTCCTGCTTAGTGACTGTCAGTACATCCTCCATCCTATACTTAGCTCCTGGGTTCCTAGTCCCTAGGTGCATGATTTTGCACCATTCGTCATTGAACCCCAACTTCTGTGCTCATTGAGTTTCCCAAGGTCCCTATGCATTCTCTCCACCCCCTCCTGAGTATTCACCATATTACAGATTTTGGTGTCATCTACAAAAAGGCATCCCTTCCCTTCCAGTTCATCTGCAGTGTAAGAGGACCAGTCCCACTACTGAGCCCTTATGGCATCCTACTAATTACTCTCCCATCATTACAGTAAGTGCAGTTAACCACCATCCTGTCTCCTATCCGTTAACCAGTTTCTGACCCAATTCATCACTCGGGATCCCACCCCTAGGATGCTTAATTTCTTTATCAGTCTCCAGAGTGTCTTAGTATTCAAGGCCTTGCTAAAGTCCAGACAGGCCATGTCCACTGCCCTCCTGTGATCTATTTCCATGGTCACCAAGTTGAAGAAATCAATCAGATTCATCTGGCAAGGCCCCCCCCCACCAACGTGAATCCATGCTGCCTGTGATCTTGCAGCCCATTGGATTCAAGATACTCTACCAACCTTTCCTTTAACTGGGCTTCCATTTATTTCCCAACCACTTAGAACCTGTTTAGGATGTCTGCTTTTTCTTAGTCCTCTTCTGCACAGCCTCCCCCGCCATCCTCCTTATTCTGAAGAAAATCTTATCTGCTATAGCTACACCCTTGGCTATCCTTTCCTTGGTCTGTCCCTGTGCTCCCCTAACTGCCTTTCCTGGCTCCATCTATTTTACTTATTACACCTCCCGGTCTTCCTCCCTCTGTGTTTCCCTATACCTTTTGAATGCCACATTTTTTCTTTCACCACCTTGGCGACTTCCCTAGAGAATCATAACGGTCTCTTTTTCCTTCTACTTTTATTCGGTTCTTTCATGCAGAGGCTGGTTGCTTTAATTATGCCCTCCTTTATTTTCTCCCAGTGCCCTCTACCCTTCCCTGGTAATCCTCCCCCTATGAGGCAGTTTCTGGGGCAGTCTCCCATTTCTTTAAAATCCACCCTCCTAAAGTTCAGGACTGTGGTCATCATGTGGTTTGCATCAGTTTCCATATTAACAGAAACATAGAAACATAGAAGTTGACGGCAGATAAGGACCACAAGGCCCATCCAATCTGTCCATTTCTTTTTCTACCTTATGAATGTGCCATCAGCCTTTGCTCTGTCAATGGTCTATCTATTCATACTCATCTACATTGTTCCGTTATGCCTATTCCATGCCTGTTTGAAGCCCTGCACTGTATTCATATCCACCACATCCTGAAGTAGGCCGTTCCATGCATCCACCAACCTTTCTTTGAAAAATAACTTCCTCACATTATCCCTTAATCGGCCTCCCTCAAATCTCATGCTGTGTCCTCTTGTCCTGCTATTTTTCTTATACTGAAACATGTTAGACTCTTTCACCTTGTTAATGCCCTTAAGATGTTTGAATGTTTTGATCATATCACCTCTCTCCCTCCTTTGCTCTAGGGTATACATATTGAGCTCCATTAATCTGTCCTCATATGTTTTCTGATGCAGTCCCTGCACCATTTTGGTTACCCTTCTCTGGACTGCCTCAGTTTGGTTAATGTCCTTGTGCAGGTGCAGCCTCCAGTACTGCACACAGTACTCCAGATGGGGCCTAACCAGTGTCTTGTAAAGAGGGATTATTACCTCCCTCTTTCAACTTGTGATACCCCTACTAATACACCCTAACATCGCCCCCCAGCCTTACCTACTGCTTTAGTGGTCTGCTTGGATGATTTCAGGTCATCAGTGATGATGATGCCCAAGTCTCTTTCTTCCCTTGTGAGAATGTTAATGTTAAACCACAATGCACAGTAATCACTGTCAGAGCGCAGTGGTTTTCTCCCTCTTGCCCTTTGACCCTCTTACCACCCTACAGTGGCATGAAGGAATGCTAAGTGGCTCACTGTCATGCATCCAACATCACTCTGATTCAAAGAGCAAGCTCCCCTACCCTTAATCAGGGGTAAGTCTGGTGGTAGAATGCACCATTAACCCTTGCCGGCTGGGACAGAATATCTAGGGCAGTGCCCCTCCAAGCCTGGCTGCCCAAGTGCCAGCCTTTCCAGTCTGTTTCTGAACCTGGGTCACTGCTGCTAGACTATCAGGCAACTCTGCTTTTCTGTTGTCTCAATGTCGCACCTGTGTCAATACACTCATGTCTAGTAAGGCATAATTCAAATGTAAAACCCTCTCAAAATCAGCATATTTACATGTTTGCTGCCCTCTGTGAGTCTGCTGGTGTCTAGTAAGAAGTTGTTTAGTTCTAAAATTCTTCCCACAATCAGTGCATTTAAAAGGTTTCTCTCCTGTGTGACTCTGAACATGTTCAATTAACCTTGATTTATTTGAAAAACCCTTTACACACTCAGTACATTTGAAGGGCTTCTCTCCCATATGTATCTTTTTTATGGACTGAAAGTGCACTCTGCCATTTAAAACACTTCCCGCAATCAACGCATTTAAAAGGTTTCTCCTCTGTGCGTATTATCTGATGTTTAGTAAGATATGACAGGGTTCTGAAACTATTCCCACAGTCAGTACACGTAAAAGGTTTCAGCTCTAGGTGTAGCCTCTGATGGCATAAGAGACTGTCCTTCCTTCTAAAACTCTTCTCACTACATTGAAAAGGTTTCCTCCCCATGTGAATTTTCTGGTGTTTTGAAAGATACCGTTTAGTTGTAAAACTCTTCCCACAATCAGTACATTTAAATGGTTTCTGCATCATGTGAATCTGTCTAGGTACTGAGACATTTCCCAAAACTGTAGAGCTCTTCTCATTAGTAGGTGACTGAACAGGTATCTGTGTTGTATGAGGTTCCTGGTTTCTTTGCCAAGTCTGAACTATCTGATGGTCTCTAAACCTGTGTTTAGTAAGAATCAGTTGATCTAGGAAACTCTTCTCGCATTTGGTACATTTAAAGCTCTTTTCCCTGTCAGGCTCTGCTGGGATGCAGAAAAGTCCAATTGCTGATTCTTCCCAAATTCATCTGATTCAGGGACTAGAATTAGGAAAAAAAAATGATACTTATTACTTGGTTTGCAGTGACAAAATAAATACAAAGTGTATATTTTGTAAATAGCTGACATAAGAGACAACCCTTCAACAAAACTAAACTTTACAATCTAAATAGACAAAGAACCTAGGGCCTGATTCCAGGTCAAATGTTGCAGCTCGGCAGCATATGTGAGTTGCGACATTTGCCACTATGCCGGGGACCCTGCGCTGCATTCCAAGAGTGGCAGGGTCCTAGCACTTGCAACATGTGGGTTACGCCATGCGGAGGCTAATGCCATGGGTATGGCAGAGAAGCCCTGCATGTCGCAAGTCACAGCCCACTACTGGCAGCCCCCTGAAGTCCCCCCCCACCCTGGAACACCATGGCACACACCAGGGTGCATGGAGGGCAGGAGTCTGGGGGTGCACTGGAGATCAGACCCCTGGGGGTCCCTGACATTTGGGGGGTGGGAGGCAGGCATGTGCATGTGGGGGCATGGGGAGCACATCAGTGCCATTGCCATGGTGCTGCAGAGTAGGCATCCGCTGGATGGTACCATTGGATGCCCCTTAGAGCAGCTCTGAGCTGCTCTAACTCCGCTCCACCAGTGCGGCTCCTCGAATCATGGCAGTGGGTTACAGCAGCCGCCCTCTTGGAAAAGGGCGCAGTTGCTGCTGTAACCTGCCCTTGCACCATATCGTTGTGGGCTGTGGCATAGTGGGTGGCATATCCCATGGCTGGTGTAGCCCGCATCCGACATGGCACAAGGCGCCTCTTGGAATCAGGGCAGGTGTAATGCTTGGTGCAAGGGGTTTGGCATATGTCCACTTACACCAACATATGCTGACTTGGAATTGGGCTCCCTCAGCACAAAAGCACTGTGGCAAGGGTGACCCTTGCCTCAGGGTGACCATTGCCCTGGTGCTTTTGTGCTGAGTTGTGCTGAGGTTCTTTGTCTTTTTAGTTAGATTTCTTATTTTGGGCCCTCCATGACCCAAACCCATAAGACCACCTAAGGGCTAGTTTGTTTTCCCCCCAGATGAATGATATACAGGTGAGGCACACTGATGAGTCCTATAAAGGCTGAAACATGTGTAGCCCAGGCACCATGTGCCAGTGAGCTACTGCCCCTGCCTGTTGACCCTCACACAGGTTAAGGGTCCTGGGTCCTGCTACGGTGGCGTTCGGACGTTCTATCCCAAACAAATGAATGAAATAGCTCAGTGCCTCCACCCAGAGTAAAATGCAGTGGGCCAGGTGTAAGATTGGCAAAACCCCCCTGGGATGCTGTACGTAACCTCCCCTTCAACCACCCCACACACTGGATACCAAACAGTTCCCCAAAACCATGTATCACATATACTTAACTGTTTGTTTCCACAAAGCACCATTCACACAACAATTGCAACAACAGAACACAGCTTTATTTAGGGGGAGGTCTAGGGAATGGGTACCTGAAACAGGAGTAGCTGTGAAAGAAAGAAAAGTTAGATCAATCAACAGTGACGAGGCCCGTAAGCTAGATCATCCCTACGTCCACCACCACTGGTACCAGCAAATGTCCCCTGTCCTAGCTGGGTACCCAGGTATTCACAGGCCTGCTTGGTGCCACAGGTTGGCTGGCATTAGGGCCCTAGAAACAATAAAGACTAAAATGTGAACAAATAAACCTTTACTCCCAGAGCAAAAAAAACAGTCGCTGCACAGTATGTGGTTCTCAATGTAGCAGAAACATCATTAAGATAAACAACACTGTCACACACTCAACCTGGACATATACACCAACAAAAGTTGATAGAGTGCTCAAGTCTTTTAATAGAAATTCAGCTGCTCCACACCTAAAAGACACGTTATCACAGAAAAAACTCAATGTTTCACGCAGGCTTCCCTGTGCTTTATCAAGAGGATAATGTGCAATATCATTTGCCCTCTTTTATAGTGAATCACTACACAGGTGACATACATTTAAATAGATAATAAATTAATCAACACATTTATGTACAAAAATCAACCTTAAAAGTATTTATTTATGATATGATGCTGCATAATTCCATGCTAAAAGGTATACATTTTATACCTTTTAAGATTCCTTTTAAAATAACTTTTTTCTAAAGAGTTAAATTCCTATTGCACTTTCAGAGCTAAGTGCTACTGTTCTACTAGTGATGCTGCAACTCTATTATTATTACTGGTGACCATAAATATCAACCGGATTACCGTTTTGTTCAAAATGCATATTGACTGGATTTCAGGTTATTATCCTCCAAAGGTAATAATAACCTGAAATCAGGTTGATATGACACTTCATAATAATCCAGAATCCGGCTGATATGACATTCCCCGAAGAAACAGATTTTAAAACTGTTGCATTCAATTGTTTCACAAAAAGTATTTCAACTGCAGTATTTTCAACTGTTTTATTCATGTACAATTCATTTTCTTCAAAAATAAAACTGCACTCTAGCTAAAAAAAGTCTTTTTCTTTCAAGCTGCTAGAAATACAATCTAAACCTCTACACCAGCAATTATAAAAAATACAGGCTAGGTAAGCTTTATGTTATGGATTTTTTTCACACTTCGCTCTCGAGGTTTATGGGTTATCACCAGGGGCACTGGAAAATTGCGGATAAATGTGGACAAACTTGTGGAACTTTTGGGGTCAAAATTGCGGAAAGTTGCAGAGCATGCACAGTGCCATTTATGTTAGTCAAATAGTTCAGATTTTGATATTCAATTATTCAATTATTCAAGTTTATTGCAGGAGAACTCCATTGAGCAAGCTCATTCACAAGGAGGTCCTGTAACAAATATATACAAAAAGCCACACATTATTTTAAAGGCACACACACTTTATTCTTTTCAGACAATACATTTTACGCAATTACTGCACTAATAGTCTTAAAGGACCTTTGTTAGTGACATAAAATATTTCCAATCACTTCCCACTCCCCCTCCATTCCAGACAATATATATTCAGCTCTGTTCCTCGCTCCAAATCCACCCACCATAAAACTATTACAAAAAAAAAACTATAAAAAAAATTAGAAACTACATCCCAAATGCATAACCCCAGCCAAACACATAAACAAGCATTTGTCAATGCCGAATGTTGTCTTGCTGGCATTGGCATTAGTAGTGCAGAAGTTAGAGAGATGCATAATAGGAATGGCAGTGAAGTATTGAACTGATGCCAACCCCACCCCCACCCTGCAGAGACTGACAGGCACTGGGATGCATCTTTGGATCGTCGGCCATAGTGCTCACGCCATTTCACCTCACCCTACCCTGCAGACACCGACAAGTGTTATGGTGTGCCTTGTGGTCTTCTGGCCTTACTGTGCAGGACCAGTGGGTGACACCAGAGGTGGGAGTCCACAGGATATGGCAGCCCATGCCAATCCACCAGAGGCTGCAATTCCCCCTTCAAAACAAGCCAGAAATGTGCCATAATATCAGACCAGTGCCAGTGACAGCCCCAGCCCATACCTCTTCACCCAGGACTGGGGGCCAGTGGAGAATGGGCTGTACTTGCCCCGACATGAACTGGACAACCAGTCAGAGAGGGGCACTTAGGTGCCACAACAGCCCCAAAGTAGATGCCATCTGTGCCAGCTGCACTTGCTTCCCTGGCAATGTGCAGGATCATGCAGTTGCCTGTCCCCTTGCCTGCCCCCAGCCTGCCGCAGAGATAGGTCCTGTGACCATGATTTGGGCATGGAGTAAGCATACAACAATGGCTCTGGATGCTGTGGGGTGCCCCAAAGGTGCACATCCTATGCATGGGGGGCCTTTGCAGCTGTCCTCCCTTTGCAAGAGTGGAGCAGCTGCAAGCATTGTGTGGAGCATGCCCTTATTTCAAAGCATATTACATATAGAATAATGCATGGGGTGGCATGTGTAATGAGACTTTTACACACACCTGAGGTGTGGGATGCTACATAAACCCCAAGGGCAAAGCCCGAGGGCTTTAGTAAAGCATCCCACACTGATTATTGCAAATGCGTTGTTACGAGCGTGCGTTGCGCAGTTGCTATGCACCTCGTAAAACAGTCATTTTATGGATCATTGTCACCAAATGTTCAACACAGGCATTTTAGGACCTCTGCTCATGAATAGTATCACTGTCATTTTTGTAATGTGTCCCGAACACTGATTTCGCACAGCAACCACGCTATTCTGCGCCGGAAGTGCGAAAACACATTTTGGCCAGGATGTGAAAAATGACAGCTGCACAGTTCACAAGAAGGTGTGGTAAAATGCCAATGTTGAGAATCTGGCATGCAAATACTGCAAATGTGCCAACACACGAGCGTGCATTGTGCAGTTGCTGTGCACGCTCGTAAAGCAGTCACTTTATGGAGTATTGTCACCAAATTGTCAACACAGGCATTTTAGGACCGCTGCTCATGAACAGTGTCACTGTCATTTTCGTAATGTGTCCCAAACACTGATTACGCATAACGACCGCGCTATTCTGCGCTGGAAGTGTGAAAACACATTTTGGCCAGGATGTGAAAAATGACAGCTGCACGGTTCACAAGAATGTGTGGTAAAATGCCAATGTTGAGAATCTGGCATGAAAATATTGTAAATTCGCTAACTTACGAGCGTGTGTTGCGCAGTTGCTACGCTGCGCTGGTAAAAAGTCATATGTTGGATTTTCCCACCACCTAGTAAACATAGGGTTTTTGAGACTCCTCATGAATAGTGGCACCGTCATCTCCTTACGTGGTCCTGAAAGGTGATTCCGCGCAGTGACTGAGAAATCACCTTTCGGGACCAAATAACGCCATGACAGTGCAAGAATTCATGAGAAGGGGTCCCAAAAACCCCATGTTGAAAATTTGGAGCCAAAATTCACAAAAATGCCTGAGATATATGTACTAAAATTGAAAAAACCCTATCTATCCCATTATACAGCTTACCGGCATTTCTTCAGTTCGCGGTCATCTTTGAAGAGTGCAGACGTGTTCCCAGTCCACCGATGATCATCATGCTGAGCTCCAGAGGTAAGTATGGGGTATGGGGGGTGTGGGGAGGCAGGGTGTGTGCAGTGGGTGGGTGTGGGTGGGAGCAGGGGCACGGAGACTACGAGGAACCGTTTTCTTTTTACAGGTAGTAAAAGGAAAAGCAAAACATTCGCGGGACAGTTTTTTCCAGGGGATTGGCACACTGGGGTGGGCTCCCAGCGTGCCACCTAACTGTTTTGGGGGCTCTGTAGCCGACGGGCGATTGGGCACCCTTGTCGGCAAACAACACAGGGGGGTGAATTTATGCCGACGGGGATTGGGCACCCCCATCAGCACACAAGGGAGAGGAATGCAGAGCCAGGGGGATTGGTCACCCCTTGGCATTAAACAATTAGGGGTTATTTCTGCCAATGGGGAGTGGGCTCTCCCATCGGCACAAAAGGAAAGGGGGCAGGGTAACAGCCGAGGGGATTGAGCACCCTTCAGCATTACATGATTGGGGTGCTTTATGCCGATGGGGAGTGGGCTCCCCATTGGCACATTGACAGGGCAGAGCAGCCGACAGGGGATTCACCCAGGTCGGCAGTTCTATGGTCATCCCCGCATGCACATAATGGCAGCGAGCACAGCAAGAAAAGGTCCGCTGCATCTGACGAGCTTTTGCGGACCTTTCCTTAGATGTGCTCGCCACATTATGTCGTGGTGTGTGGTGCTGGCATGCAGGAATGCGGGATGCACCTACTGATGCATGCCCTGCATTCGCCCAACAGCGACTGCACCTCCAAATCTGCACTACTGCAAGATGTTGGCTTGCGCTTGTGTGGTAAGCCAATATAAAAATGAACATGTTTACACACGCACAAAAAGTTACACAATTTGTTCCCCAATTTTCGCTGTCACCGAGGTCCCCCTATCTTGAACCAGCAGAAAACAGTTACTAAAAAGTACATATTAGGCTGTCTGTATAGCCCAGAGTGTAGTATATCTGGCAAACAAGGATTGGATTCCCACAATCTCCACTAGTGTACTGTGTGAACCTGGGTTGCTCCCTTAACCTCCTTCGGAAACCCGGTCTTCTGCTTGGTTTGCCAGCCAACTGAAATAATGCAAGCATAATATTCAGCAATATTTCAAAATGTTTTTTGTATTTTAGCATTAACAGCAATTTTACATTATTTTTCTTTGAGAGTTCTATTGTCCTTCAGAAGGTCTGTGTAAACAGAAAATGCTCTTTCTATGTCGGCAGTGCTGACAGGCATCCAAATGTAACATTTTGCCAAGGCTGCCAGTTTGCTCAGTGATGGTGACTGAGACTCCCACCATGCCGCAGTTTCAAAGTCTGGTGGTACTGACTTAGCTGCATTAGTATAAGCATGCCATTCAAAGGGTGAAATGTCTGAAAGCCCCGGTATGCCAGTGATACTACTAGCAGTGACAGCTAGTAGTGGAACCAGTGAACCAGAGGAGTGGCTATCTCTGCAAAGCAGTGTGCAAAAGATGGAGATTAGTGTCCAAAAGGTGGATAAGCAGAAAAGGGGCAAAATTCAGCAGAAGGGCAGACAGCAAGGAGAACCAGGGATAAATGACAACCAAGGAAGGGGCTGGAGTAGAACAGTGAAGCAGTCTAGGGAGGTCAAATCATGGAAAGCCATGTGTGCAAATGCCAGGAGCCTTAGCAACAAGATGGAAGATCTGGAGGCTGTCATGGTACAGTCAGACCTGGACATTGTGGCCATCACTGAAACCTGGTGTAATGATAACCATGACTGGGAGATGGCCATACCTGGCTACAACATATTCAGAAGAGACAGAGCAGGCAGGAAGGGAGGAGGAGTGGCACTGTATGTGAAAAATGACATAAGAGCCACACAGATCCAGGAGGAACAAAATGGGGAGAGATACTGTGGGTTAAGCTGGAAAGAGAAAATGGGGCCAGCCATCCGCACAGGTGTGGTCTATAGACCACCAGCCCAGGAGGAAGAAACAGATAGGAGTTGATGCTAGCCATCCAAAGGATGGCAGACAAGGTGAGGTAGTACTGGTTGGAGACTTCAATATACCAGACGTGGACTGGAGCATCCCAGCAGCAGCATCAACTAGGAGCAGATTTATCCTGACTCCTTCAGGGTGCCTTCCTCAAGCAACTGGTCATGGAACCAACTCGGCAGAAGGCAATACTGGACCTTGTGCTCACAAACAGGGACAGTGTGATGGGGTAACAGTGGGGAGCACCTGGGTAACAGTGACCACCAGTCATTGTGGTTTAAAATCACAGAAAGAGCAGAACCAAACCACACAAAAACACGTATCCTGGATTTTAGGGGGGCAGACTTTGGGAAAATGGGGAGATACTTGAAAGAGGCATTAAGGGGAATGGGACAGGAATCAGGGGTTGAGGAACAGTGGGCAGTATTTAAAATGGGGATTATAAGAACAACAGAATTATGCATTAAGCAGGTTAGCAAGAGGAAAAGGAAGAGGAGACCATTATGGTTTTCCAAAGAGGTAGCAAAGAAAGTGAAAGCCAAAAAGATTGCATTCAGGCAATACAAAAGACACAGGTAGAAGGGATAGGGAGAAGTACCAGGAGAAACAAAGGGAGGCAGGAAGTCAGTAAGGGAAGCCAAAGCTCAGACAGAAGAACACATTGCAAAATCAGTGGGTAAAGGGGACAAACCTTTACAGGTACATAAGTGAAAAAGAAAGACAAAGGAGGGATAGTGAGACTGAAGGGGGGGATGGGAGCCGTGTGGAGATGACAACAGTAAAGCTGACATATTGAACAGGTATTTCTGCTCAGTCTTTACTAAGAGAGGGGTAATGGGTCTGAAGGGAGTACAAGGGGTGAGAATGGTGCAGAAATGGACACAGTCCCTTTACACGAAAGGGTCCTGAAGGAACTGGAAGTAATAAGAGCTGATAAAGCAATGGGACCAGATGGGGTGCACCCAGGGTCCTTAAAGAACTAAGAGAGGTGGTGGCTGAACCTCTGGCTATCCTGTTCAGCCAATCACTGGAAACAGGGAGTACCCAAAGACTGGAGGACAGCAGATGTGGTCCCTTTATACAAAAGTGGGAACAAAGAGGAAGCAGGGAACTACAGACCAGTCAGCTTCACCTCGGTAGTGGGAAAGATCATGGAAGCACTACTGAAGGAGAGATTGGTGGAACATCTGGTTGTCAATGGACTACAGGACCCAAGGCAGCATGGTTTCACCAGGGGAGGTCATGTCAGACCAACCTCATTGAATTTTTGACTGGGTGACTAGGAGGTGGATCAGGGAGGCAGTGGACATGGCCTATCTGGACTTCAGCAAGGCCTTTGACACTGTGCCACATAGAAGACTATTACACAAACTGGGGAATATGGGTGTGGGCAGGACAGTAGTGTGGTGGGTGGGTAACTGGCTGGGTGGCAGGACACAGAGGGTGGTGGTAAATGGCTGTCACTCCACAGAGGGAAGAGTGACCAGTGGGGTACCACAGGGATCAGTGCTGGGACCGGTCCTATTCAACATCTTCATCAGTGACATTGCACAGGATCTAGAAGGCAGGATTTCACTGTTCGCTGATGACACAAAGCTCTGTAACAGAGTAGACACACCAGAGGTGTAGACAGAATGAGAAGGACCTGCAGAAACTTGAAGAATGGTCAAGGGTTTGGCAGTTGAAATTCAATGCAAAGAAGTGCAAGATAATGCATATGGGGCACAAAACCCTGGCACAATATATCAGTTGGGGGTGAGGATATAGCATGCACCAAGCAGGAAAGGGATCTTGGGGTTGTCATCTCTGATGACCTCAAGGTAGGGAAACAGTGTGACAAGGCATCAGGTAAAGCAAATAGGATGCTGGGATGTATAGGCAGGGCATCACCAGCAGGAAAAGGAGGTCATAATTCCACTATACAAGACACTAGTGAGGCCCCACCTGGAGTACAGTGTACAGTTCTGGAGACCATACCTACGTAAGGACATAGACAGGGTAGAAAGGTTCAGAGGAGGCAACAAAGATGGTGCATTGGTTGCATCACAAGTCCTATGAAGACAGGTTGAAGGAACTGAACATGTACTCCCTGGAGGAGAGGAGGGAGAGAGGGGATATGATAGAGACATACAAGTATCTTACAGGGAGGAACAGGGTGCAGGAAAACACTATTTTTAAGCGAAAAAGATGTTTCAGGACTAGAGGGCATGGGATGAAGTTGGAGGGAGGACGATTCAGAGGAAACATGAGAAAGAATTTCTTCACAGAACGGGTGGTGGACAAGTGGAACACCCTGCCAGAGGAAGTGGTGGGGCTGAAACAATCACGGATTTAAGAATGCATGGGATAGACATAAAGGAATTCTAGAGGTCAGGGTAAGGGAAACAGACTTCTAGGAAAACAAACTGAACTTACAGGCTCAAATGGGCAGACTAGGTGGGCCATAGGCCCTTATCTGCCGACACTGTATCCATGTATCTATGTATCTATGTATCTATGTTATAGCTGTCTTTTTGTTTGTCCAGCATAGGAAGTTGTAGCGGATCAAAGACACGGGCTGCCTGAAAAACATACATTGAGGGGTGTCCTTTGATGACATTGTCCAGTTTTTGACTGCTCTCCAACATCGCTTGTTGGAACAGATAGACCCAGGTAGCTCTCTCGCCCTCTTGGCACACTGAGAGTTTTTCCATGGTCTTTGGCCTGTATTCATCTATGCCAGCTGTGGCACAGAAATCCAAAAATAAGTGGAGGTGATTCAGTCGGGAAAAAATGCTGTGCCCTTGGGGTACAGTCATTGCCTGCAGCTCTTCGATGAGTTACACAAGCTCACTAGAGTGTTCCGACACAAATGTGGCTTGTGCTACAAGCACATTAAGCCTACTTGACAACAGCATTTTGAGTTTTTTAAATGAAGTTGCATCTGATGAAGTATTTTTCATGAAGTCTGCCACGAGAGGCAGATAGTCAGCCACATAATTGACTGCCTTTACCCAGGAGCACCAACACAGCATATACAGGCATCTTTTCAACAATGCCATCCTCTGCCTCTAGAAATTCTAAATATTGATGGCGCCGCATGGGGTTCTGACAGAAAACCTTTTTGATCAAGATGACCACAGTATTAAGATCTTCCAGTACTGTGGACCAGAGTTCCAGAACCAAATTTAGCAAATGTGCAATGCAAGTTGCATGCACAGCGTTTGGGAATATGCCGGAAAAAACAGTTTTAAATGCTTTCTGCATATAGCTGGCACTGTCTGTGGCAATTGCAAACACCTTGTCAAAATTTATGCCATTCTCATTTAAAATACGAAGCACAACTTGGGAGACAGTGGTGTGATTCATACGATCCAAAAACTCAAGTCCTATCAACACCGGCTGTTCATTGACCCTCATCAGAGGCTATGCCAGAACTCCAAAACGCTACGTCCACAGGCATCTGTAGTTTCATCCAAGATTAAGTAGAGGTCAGTGTCTTCAACCAGCTTTCTTACATAGTCCTCATGCTTTGGGCGAAGCTCCTGAAGGTATGTAGAGCATAGCTGTGCAGATCCAAGAAGACTTCCACCATGTTTTGTGTATTTGCAGAGGAACTGTTCGAACGCTGAAGCTTTTTCTAGAGGAATGTCTGCATGTGTCAGGCATCTTATGAAGTCCAGGACAAATTCTTTACGATCTTCAGCGGCTGATGTTGCTGTCGATAAACATGATACCAGTGACTGCTGTCATTGTATGGTACTGCCTGTAAAGTGGAAAAAAAAAAAAAGTAATCTAAAAAAGTGATAAACCTGACCCCCCACCCACACCCACTTTCACACATACACACACACACACACACACACACACACACACACATAAACACACACACACGCCCACCCTCAACCAACCCCACCCCACCCTCAACCACACACACCCTCACCCACACAAACCACACACACACACTCACACCCACACACACCCTCACCCACACACACACACACCCACACCCTCACCCACACACACACACCCCTCACCCACACCCACATCCTCACCCACACCTTCACCCAAACCCACACCCTCACCCACACACACATACCCACGCCCACACATCCTCACCCAAACACACACACACACACACTATCACCCACCCTCCCACATGCACAGAGAGATAAATGTGACACTTGTATATAAATACTGTATACATACTGTCTTGTTTTCTCTTCATTGCTGCAGCTTTCCGATCCACATGTTTTTGTGTTCTCATGCACAGGTCGACTGTATGCTTGCGAAGATAATCCACGGCTTGACAGCAGAACTTGCAGAACAGCTGGCCCCCCTCCTCATACAGATTGCCAGGATACAGAGCGACCCGATCAATGGCGTGCGCAGTGTAGGAAAGGTGGAGCTGTTTGGCCTCCTCGCGAGACAGACGTGGACGCTTGGCATTTGGCTGAGACATATTGATGTTGATTGATTCTTACAAGCACAGTTATAATTAAATAAAACTGATGATTGATTCTTGATTTCTGCAAGCATTATTACAATTAAATAAAATTGATGGTTGATTCTTGATTTCTGCAAGCACTGTTACAATTAGATAAAACTGATGATTGATTCTTGATTTCTGCAAGCAATGTTACAATTAGATAAAACTGATGATTGATTCTTGATTTCTGCAAGTATTGTTACAATTAAATAAAATTGATGATTGATTATTGATTTCTGCAAGCACTGTTACAATTAAATAAAATTGATGATTGATTCTTGATTCCTGCAAGCACTGTTACAATTAAATAAAATGGATTAGTTTTTTTTTTTTTTTAAGACTCTCTTTATGCACCCTGGAGGACAGGGCATCCTTCCAGGGTACTCACTGGGCGAAGGCCTCTCACTCCTTGCCTGAACCCCCATGACTGGATCTCCCCACCTGCACTGCTGTAAGCCCGACCCCAGACCTCTGGCATGACTGGGATCCGTGCAGCCTATGGGTTGGTACCCAGGGACATCACAGCAAGCTGGGCCGGCAGTAGGATGTGGGCCATGCTGCAGGAGTGTCCATCATCTCCACTGTCCTCCAGAGGGGGGTGTTCTTCCCCTGTTCCTCTCCCCCCAGCATGACGTGCAGTGATGTCATGATGCATGGCAAGCCTGCCGACATTGTCACGCTTGCCGCACATTACAGGCCAGTCATCCTGCAATGCCCCCGATCTCTATCGGGGGCCACTGGGTAACCTCATGTCATGCCCACCATCACCCAAGACCAGAACAATTTCTTTCTGCATGTGTACCAAGTTCACCAGGCCCGACCCTCCACCGACCATCAACAACAAGTGACATGAGCTTGGCATGGACCTGGCAGACTGGTATACTGTACATGCAGAAAAAAATTGTTCTGGGCCAGTCTGTACATCCGCCATATGCCCACCATCACCTGAGGCCAACACAATTTTTTTCTGCATGTTTACCAAGTCCACCAGGCCTGGCCCTCCACCAACCATCAACAACAAGTGACTGGAGCATGGCATGGACCTGGCAGACTGGTATACATGCAGAAAAAAATTGTTCCGGGCCAGCCGGCACATCCGCCATATGCCCACCATCACCTGAAGCCAGAACAATTTTTTCTGCATGTGTACCAAGTCCACCAGGCCCGGCCCTCCACCGACCATCAACAACAAGTGACTGGAGCTTAGCACGGACCTGGCGGACTGGTATACATGCAGAAAAAAATTGTTCTGTGATAGCCTGCTCGTCTGCCCCACGCCCACCATCACCCGAGGCCAGCACAATTTTTTTCTGCATGTGTACCAAGTCCGCCAGGCCTGGCCCTTCACTGACCATCAACAACAAGTGCCTGGAGCTTGGCATGGACCTGGCGGACTGGTATACATGCAGAAAAAAATTGTTCTGTGCCAGCCTGCACATCTGCCCTATGCCCACTATCACCCAAGGCCAGCACAATTTTTTTCTGCATGTGTACCAAGTCCGCCAGGCCCTGACCCTCCACTGACTATCAACAACAAGTGACTGGAGCTTGGCACAGGCCTGGAAGACTGGCATACATGCAGAAAAAAAATTGTTCTGGGCCAGCCTGCTCATCTGCCCTATGCCCACTATCATCCGAGGCCTGCACAATTTATTTCTGCATGTTTACCAAGTCCGTCAGGCCTGACCCTCTACCGACCATCAACAACAAGTGAAAGGAGCTTGGCACATGCCTGGCGGACTAGTATACATGCCGATAAAAATTGTTCTGGCCCAGCCTGCTTGTCCGCCCCATGCCCACCATCACCCGAGGCCAGCACAATTTTTTTCTGCATGTGTACCAAGTCCACCAGGCCTGGCCCTCCACCGACCATCAACAACAAGTGACTGGAGCATGGCACGGACCTGGCGGACTGGTATACATGCAGAAAAAAATTGTTCTGTGACAGCCTGCTCGTCTGCCCCACGCCCACCATCACCCGAGGCCAGCACAATTTTTTTCTGCATGTGTACCAAGTCCGCCAGGCCTGGCCCTCCACTGACCATCAACAACAAGTGACTGGAGCTTGGCATGGACCTGGCAGACTGGTATACATGCAGAAAAAAATTGTTCCGGGCCAGCCGGCACATCCGCCATATGCCCACCATCACTTGAAGCCAGAACAATTTTTTCTGCATGTGTACCAAGTCCACCAGGCCCGACCCTCCATCGACCATCAACAACAAGTGACTGGAGCTTAGCACGGACCTGGCAGACTGGTATACATGCAGAAAAAAATTGTTCTGTGACAGCCTGCTCGTCTGCCCCACGCCCACCATCACCCGAGGCCAGCACAATTTATTTCTGCATGTGTACCAAGTCCGTCAGGCCCGTCACTCTGCCAACCATCAACAGCAGACCGAAGGAGCATGGCATGTACCTGGCAGACTGGTACAGATGTAGAAAAAGAATTGCTCTTTGCTAGTCCACCCCCAGCCCCTTGCAAAACAAAACAAAATATAACATTCTTAGCAAAGGCACATATACTTTTTTCTACCATGCCAGCTTGTGCCCTTTCCCAACCCTCACTTTCCCATACCAATGAAATTAGCCAAATAAAGCAGACTTACCTTACCAAGATCAGGAAATCTGGGCAGTCTTTCAGTTCTTAGATGGCAGGATGCAGGGAGGGCAAGACAGCTGCAAGATGGCAAATTCAGAAGGCAGGCAGGAAAAGCAAGCAGGAGCAGTGGAAAAATCTCACAGGAGTCATCAATAAATTTTACTGTATTTTTGTTGTCCTTTGCAGCAGTTAAAATGAATACAGCTCCTTTGTGATTAAACTGCTCAGATCTCTGGATAGCCGGCTTCTCTTGGGTCTTGTGGGTCCTCTTCTTCACTCCTGCTCCGTTCTCCAGCTTCTCTTGGGTCTCAGATTCACTCGCACTGCTAACTGGCTTGTCTCCATTCCTCCAATGCTTCCGATCTCTCTCCAGGTGAAATACCTTCCCCCCCTCAATAGCAGCCACATTTAGAGGGCCTAGCGGACCTGAGGGGCGCTAAGCAAAAGAAGCACAAAAAAAAATTTCAACACGGAGGAGATGTGGTGTTCCGCCCTTTGTGACATCATCCCTAGCCGAGATATGGGGTGGAACAACCTCGCGGGGGAGAATACTAGCATACAAGCTAAGAGGCTAAGAGGCTAAAAGAAAAAAAAAAGACTTGGAGTCCTGTCCCTTTTATGACAACACTACAAGGCAGCACCAGCCTCAGCAGCAGGGGGATCAACAGGAACGTCAGATGCCAAAACCATGAGGTAGTAAACAAAGAAACTGAATTGAGTTAGTGGAATTACTGCCACTAATATTGGACAACATGAATGGAAGCACAATATCGCGCTGGGGTTGTGGGGGGGCCCCAAAATCACGAAAATAGTGCGAAAATCCCGCCCGCGATTTTCCAGTGCCCCTAGTTATCACACACCTTGGATGTGTAAAAAAAATCCATAACACACACTTACCTATCCATTATTCTCTATTTATCATTCAGACCTGAGTAATATGTAGCCTGCAGATTGAATATCGAATAGTTTTCTTTGCAGGCTAAAACATTATGAACAAAAAGGAAATTCATAGAAAGGGTGGGGGGAACATACAAGGGCAGTGGCAAATAAACATTTAGTATATGCTACAGCCAATTATGTTCACTCTCTGTCAGACCCTGAAAGTCATACGTAGTTATATATATAGACAGAGCCAAAATAGGACCACATAGAGGCAATATTCATAATGTTTTTAGCCTGCAGGGAAAACTACTGGATATTCAATCTGCAGGCTACATATTACCCAGGTCTGAATGATAAAACAGAGTTGCAGCATCACTTGTAGAACAGTAGCACTTAGCTCTGAATGTTCAATAGGAATTTAGCTCTTTAGAAAAAAGTTATTTATAAGAAAAACTTTTAAGGTTGATTATTGTACATAAATGTCAATCAATCAATCAATCAGTCTTTATTTTTATAGCGCCTTTCAAAACCACGGTGCTGAACAAATCATGAATACAATATAAAAACAGAGAATATAATAGCTTTTTAAAATCAATTAAATTAATCTTGGAAGGCCAAAGTGAATAAATATGTTTTTAGCATGGATTTAAAATGTCTGATGGTCAGGCATTCTCTTAACCGACAAGGTAGAGAATTCCACAGGGTAGATGCTGCAAATGAAAAAGCATGAGCTCCAGATGTCGTAAGGCGAACCCTTGGAATCTCTAGCAATCCCTCATTGACAGATTGGAGAGAGCGATTTGGGGAGTGGGGAGTCAGGAGATCTTTCAGATAGTCGGGTCCCTGTTCAGGTAGGGCTTTAAAGGTAAGCAAGCCTATCTTATAGGTGATCCGCCACTGAACTGGCAGCCAGTGCAGTTCGCGCAGGACAGGTGTAATGTGACTGGACCTAGAGGTACCAGTCAACAGCCTGGCCGCAGCATTCTGCACTAGCTGCAAGTGGTGGATATCAATCCCAGACAGCCCTAGGTAGAGGGCATTGCAGTAGTCAAGACGGGTAGTAATGAAGGTGTGGACCAATGTTGGAAGGTCACCCGGAGGAATCAGGTGTTTCAGCCGGGCATTGTTCCTCAGATGGTAAAATGAGGATTTGACCACAGCTAACACCTGAGACTTCAAGATCAAGGCATTATCAAAAACAATGCCCAAGTTACACACCCAATCTGAGGTGATGAGTGAGCTGGTGAGCTGGACACCATCAAGCCAAAGGCCCGACATGTGACCAGCACCAACACCCTCCCCTGGGCCGCCCGGTAATGTGTTGATTAATTTATTGTCTACTTAAATGTATGTCACCTGTGTAGTGATTCACTATAAAAGAGGGCAAATGGTATTGCACATTATCCCCTTGATAAAGCGCAGGAGAGCCTGTGTGAAACGTTGAGTTTTTTTCTGTGAAGTGTCTTTTAGGTGTGGAGCACTGAACTTCTATTAAAGGACTTGAGCAGTTTATCAACTTTTGCTGTTGTGTATGTCCAGATTGAGTGTGTACCAATGTTTTTACTTTACAAACCTTCACTCCCCTTGATTTCCAGGGCGAGCCCTAGGTACAGAAAACAAGCACACACATGGACAGTTCACAATAAATGTAAGAGCAAAAAGCTTTGTTCTTGCATTTATTGTGAACTGTCCAAGAGTGTGCCTGTTTCTGTATGGAAAGTACCATTTTTGGAATACTCTTTTTAAAAAAAAACATTAAAACAATTTTTTGTGTTATGAATATGGGATTTTTGCCTATTCTATTCCAAGGTACCCCAGAGAAAGACTAGTATCACATTTTTAAGAATGTGGATGAACTGAGTAGGTGGGTGAACTTTTTGAAAGTTCATGTATTTTTTAAACTCTACAATTGTTTTAATATGAGCATAATAGCACTTTATTTTTAGTTTGAAGGCTTTTTTTTTCAATTTATATTTTCTCAATGGCCATGCAGCCCAAGGTATATTCAAAAAAAGCTGAAGGCAGCAACCAGAGGGATCAGCCAAGCACCAGACGAATGACTAGTCAAATTCACACATTAGACTATGTTGAGGAAACACAGGCATAAAGCAAATCCATGCTGGCTTGTCTGATTGAAAACACTTTACTACATGGGTACTGGCTAGCAGCACTCCCGCCATGAACCGCCAAATGTTTACAAACGCTGCCCGTGCTCTTTCTCATTGTCCTGGGTCTGACAGAGCCTTGTGTGAAGCAGCAACGAGCTCTGTCTTGCTGAGCCCCCTTATGGATTGGCTTTGGACCTACTGAACTCCAGAGTGTGTGTGCAGCTGCACTGGGGAGCTGCTTGGCAGTCTAAATGGATTTGGGAGAGAAGCCGGTGAGGTAACAGACAGGTAGCGGAGTAAGGGACCTCGCCAGGGTCCTAGGCTGCTCAGTGTCTGTAAACGGATTGTGCCAGCTGTTAGATTGGTCTGCTGTTGGAAGGCTGCAGATCAAGAAAGAAAACTACAGCAAGTCTGGAGGTGACCAGAGGCAGTGAGAGAGTCAACTGTTTCTTTCTTTAATCTCCTGATTATGTTAGCTTCTGGGGAATTACAAGCTACCATCAGCAGTGGCAGGACTGAACTGGAAGCATTTCTTCTGGAGTATTTTTTGGCTGCTTCTCTGGTGAGAGCAGAGACTATCATCCCAGCATATCTATGCACTGAAAAAGCTTTTAATTTACTCTACTGTTGACTTTGCTGAGAGTGAAGTGGGATTGGGGGCTAGATTTCACCGAACTACAAATACTGCAACAGTGTTATTTACTGCAGGAAGAACTGTTGCTGTGTACCACATTGTCTTTTTTATCATTGTTATATACATATTTTTTTAGAGGTGAGCATCAGGTGTGATTGTTTAGGTAACAGGTGCATAAATGTATGAGGTGTGGGTATTTTATTATTTACGTGTTTAACTGGTGTGTTTGGGGGTCTTGTTTAGATATTAGAGTATATGAGAATGTGACTGGTGAGAGTACATTTATTTGGTGTTTGTAGGGTGGCAGAGGATTTGTGGTGGGATTATAGTTTGTGTTGTGGGTTTTGGTTTACTATGGTTGGTTGAGTTGTGTGGGTGGGTGAATTGTTTAAGGGTTAATTTGGGTCTGGGTGGTTAATGTTACTGTGGTAGCAGGATGTGTTTGGGAAGAATGGCCCCAAGGCTCAACTACCTCCACCCTGGCTCAATGATCAGCATCCCTTCCAAGACTCCACCCCTGCTGTGGGCTGTTTATCACCAATGCAGGGAGTTGAGATTGTGAAGGAATATGGAGGTCATGTGATGGGTTTGGGGAGAGTTGATGGAGGGGGCATCATAAAGAGGGTGAACTCCAGGAGATGCCTGGGGGAAACTGGGATGCAGAGTGAGGCAAGATGTGGTTGGTTTCCATATCACATTCTGTGATAACATTAAGTCACTAAACCTTACTCAGTTTATCTCTGATTCCACTCCCCTCAATCCCAAACCACTAAATCATGCCGTGTTGGACTGGACCCTTGCTGCCCACCCAAATGGATTGATTGCATCAGGCACCCTGCAGGACACCCTCAGTGACCACCTCATGGTCTACTGTGTATGCAAAGTCCACCAGCCCAAAGCCCCGCCCAAAATCCTACTCATTCAATCATTCCAGTCCTCGGCCCTATCTTCCCTTCACAAAGAACTAGCATCTATTGACTGGTCTCCAATCTCCACTACCTGCTCCATTGACTCGGCCCTAAATTTCTTCTCATCATACTTCCTGTCTACCTGGGATCACCACAGCCCCCCCCTTAGGAAAACTAGGGTTCGAGGTTCTCATCTCGCCTGGATCTCTGCTGAACTGCTAGCCTGCCTGTGAGCATGTGATCTGGCCTGGAAGGTCCATAAGACCTCTGGCTCCACTGCTGATTACCAGAAGTATCATACCTTATGTAACGCCTTCTCCCCCTCCATCTGCACTGGTATCCCCCAAGGATCAGTGTTTGGCCCCATTCTCTTCTCCATTTTTCTAAATAGCCTCCCTGCTGCTTGTCCATCTACCCCCATTCATATGTATGCAGATGACACTGTATTATTTGCCTATGGCTCCTCCCCCACTGATCTGATGGTCAGTCTACAGATGGACTTCGATAACACCCTGTTCTGGTTCCAATCTAATCAGCTATCACTCAGTGCAAAAAAACAAATGGTCTCCATGACCTTCAGTACCAGGCAAGAGCTCTCAAGATACTGACTTAAATTCCAGCACTCTCACCTCTGAAAATCTCACCGGACCAATCTATTATCAATTAAAACTCATTTATTAAAAAAAATTAAAATCTTTCTGCCCCATGGCAAGCATCAAATATAATCTGACATGTTTTGAACATTCTAAGTACCCTATATCAAAGATCTTTGATAAAGGGCACTTAGAATGTCCGAAACGCGTCAGATCATATTTGATGCATGCCATAGGGCAGAATTTTTTTTATTTTTTCAATAATTGAGTTTTAATTGATAATAAAGTGGTCCGGTGTGTTTTTCACGGGTGAAAGTGGTGGAATTTAAGTCCGTATCTAAGCAGTTTCCTGAGCATCTCTTCCTTGTGCAGGTATTCTTCTAAAACTCTTAAAAAGCTCTGAAGACTTGCAGCCCTCCTCTCCTTCCACACCCTGTATGGGTCCCAGCTTGATGACATCCCTTCCTTCAAGTACCATGGAGTGTGGCTTGACTGGCACCTGGATTTCTCAGTACATGTCGACTCTATCCACAAAAAGTTCCACCCTAAACTAGGTGCCTTGTATCTGAACTGAGGTTGTATCCCCCTTCCGACACATAGAGCCATAGTACAGAGAATGATCCTCCCTAATTTCGACTATGGAGACACCATATATGGCAGTGCCCCTAAGTCCACCTTGGCCAGACTGGATACTCTCTATCACTCTTTCTGCAGGTTTGCTTTTAACTGCCCACCTCTAACACACCACTGCTCCCTCCAGATCTCACTCTGTCTTCCCTCTCTCTCAGTGCCAGATGTCTTGCACATGGGTCTTCCCTTATAGCCAAGTGTTGGCTGAGCTCCCTCCCCTCCTACCTCACATCTCCACTCTCCCTTCCTCATCACTCCTCCTACTTCCTCTGTAGTGCTGGTCATCAGACACTAGTCCTCCTGCCTAGGTTGTCTTCTTTCGGCAAAGCTGCATTCTCCTTCCGACTCCCTAAGCTCTGAAACGCCCTCCCCCCCAATCCTCACTGCCACCTCCATCCGTTCCCTCTCTTCTCTTCTCCATGAATTCACTGCTCCCTCCTGCACCTGCCCATGAACCCCCTTGCTCTAATCCCCCTCTCTCCCTTCTTCCTCCTCGCCCTCCCCTTTCCCCGCACCCATTCCCCTCCTTTTTACCCCTCATAGTTGGTTGTTATGTATTCTGCTCCTAAGTCTGAGTACTGCAATACTGCTGTTGTTTGCTCTGCTTATTTCACATTGTATTTATGATTTACATTTTCTTGTATAATTATCTGTTTAAGCACGTATATACTTTGTATGTATGTGTTTATCTCCTGTTACTCCTCCCCCCAGGATGCATCTGGAAATTAGCTGATTTTCAGGTCAGTATGCCTTTCCTTTGCAATTTTTTGAAATAACTAAATACCCAGGGCTTCCACTGGATTGAGTGGACAGGTAGCTGTTGGGTCAGTAGCTTCTATCCAACCCATCTGATAATTTCTATGCAATGCCAGGTCAATGAAGAACAAGACTGCTATTATTGTAGACTTTATTTTGGGGTCCTCAGTCAAACTGTTTTGCATCAGAGACTTGACTGGGAGTCTGGAGACAATGCTGGCCTGATCTTGGAGACCACTGTCCCAGTGGGGTTCTTTCTGGTTCACTGCCAGAGAAAGGATCATGGGTAGAAGGTAACCATCTGTGCTAGCTCCAAGATGAATTTCACCTTGCCGCCAGTGGGACAGTCCTCATCATTTGAATGTGTGGCTGTGCGTGGGGGTCCAGATGCAAGATGTAGGATGCTTCTCATGCACACCAGTCTCCCAGACATGGGGAGGGGTAATTCCTTCAGGAAATAACAGACTTCATTTACAAAATGGTGTTGGAGGTACCCAGATGTTTAATGCTGGGTAATTTCCATGCCTGGGTTGGCAACAAACTCTCACAACAGGGTCACAGATTCCTCCAGGTGATGGAGTCACTGGACCTCACACAAGTAGTTACTTCTGTGATCCATCAACATGGCCATGCCTTGGGCTTATTTTTCCCTGAGGTTTAAGATTAGTAATCTCAAGACTGATCCAGTCAGTTGGTCAGATCACTGCACAATGAAGTTTTCTTTGCCCCCCCCCATTGTCCACCCCCAGCGGAGATGGTTTGGTACCGCCCTTTATGAGACCTAGAGCCAGAGGGACGTCAGATGGTGCTGGACACCTCATGTGTGGTGATGGCTTGTGAGAAAGGGTTAAAGGTGGTAGGAGCTTGTAATATGGCCATTGCCACTGCCTTTGATACTGTAGCACCATTCCACGTACATCTGCAGGTCTCATGCTACAGATCAATATGGTTTGATGGCAAGTTTAGGCAGCTGAAGACCAGGAGTTGGAGGCTGAAGCACTATTGGATGAGACCCAGGGCCCCAGATGACAAACAGGTTCCGAGTATCCATTATGATATATGTAACAGGGCATTCACCCATAAGAAGGCAGCTTTTCTGACCAGGACAAAGGCTGCTGGGAGGAACTGACTGGCTCATCTCTTTTGGTCTGTAGACAGGCTGCTTCATCCAGCCTGCCTAGAATCTGTTGGGGCCTTTTCATCTGCCAAATGTGAGGAGTTCGCTTGATTCTTCTTGGATGGTACCACGTCATAAGAGTGAATGCAAAATAGCGATCGCCATATGAGCGAGTGCACACTGCCGAAAAAACGCATTGGCGATGTGCACAATAGCGGGACCATAAACAACGATGGTCCAGACCACACGCAAAATGCAATGAAACACACTGTTTAATGCAGGGGGCTATACCACCCGCACCCACCCCTAATAATTATAACTAACTCCGAGGGGGAGCCTGACACTGGACTACAGGGAATGTTCGGGAGGGAGCAATACACGAGGGGGGAGCAACCCACAAGGAGGGCATGGGAACATCAAAAAAGAAAGCAAGTGCACATGAGGAGGAAAGCACAAAAAAAACATAAGTGCACAAACAAATGAAACAAAAAAAATACAGAGCTGCTGCCCAGGTTAGAACCTGGGTCCTACAGCACCAGAGGCATACACTGCCTCCACCAGACCACACAGCCAGCTTGAAACTGCCAGCCCGCACTGCCTGCTATGACTTCCACATCATAGATCCCTGCTATGCTCACCCTTTCTACTCTCACTATTGTTGTCAACCTTCCCTCGCTATTCACAGGATTGCTACTGTTTCACACTCGCTGTATAACAGGCACTCACATTTAGTTGCTCAAATTGAATCGCTCAGTTGGAATCACCCATATCACTGGAAATCTTCTTGGACAGGGTGCCCTCTATTTAACTGGGATCTGTGGAACTCTGCTTACCATGGAAGCACTCATCTGGCCTGGGAGAGTTTAGGCAAGTTACAATGGAACAGGTGTGTGGGGTGATTTTAGAGCTATGACCCACTTTTTGTGAACTGGACTCAGCCCAGCATGATTACTAGTCAGTTGCCTGGGGTAGCTGGGTCTGGTGTTTGCTGGGATTATTCAGTGCTCCTTGTCAGAGGGGGTCTTTCCACTTGTGTTGCGAAATGCACTGATGAGACCCCTTATGAGAAAAGCATCTTTGGATTGGGACATCCTAGCAAATTACAGACCGCCTCTAACCTGCTCTATGTAGGCAAGATTATTGAAACAACCTGTGGTGTTGCAGCTTGAGGTACACCTCCCAGCCTGTGACATCTTGGAGCCCATCCAGTCTGGTTTTATGTCTAGATATAGCACTGAAACTGCAATGGTCAGGGTGCCAAAGACCTATTCAAGGCATGGGATACAGGAGAATGGTCAATTCTTGCTCTCCTTGCTATCTCATCAGCATTTGATACTGTTGACCATGGGTTGCTGTTGAACCCACTGAAGGAGTAGAGACAGCTTGCCAGCAAGGTCATCTGCTGGTTTAAGTCTTACTTTAGAGAGAGGATGCAGAAGGTAGTCATGAGGAATTTCTCCTCACACCTAGTGCCCCTACCTTGAGGCATTACTAACATACTAACTGCCAGCAGATTAGGCCTTACAATCTATCAAGTCTGCTCAAACCTCAGATCCCTAGTTGGGTGCCGAGGCCCTCCCCTCTTGTGTTCCAGAAACCCCTATCATCCATCCCCACCCCCTGGGACAGGCCATCATCTGATACATCCACTTTCTGTGTCTGTCCCACCCTCTCTTGAAGCCCTTCACTGTGGATCTCTGAACCAGCTCGCCAGGCAGCGCATTCCAAGGATCCACCACCCTCTCAGTGAAAAACCTCCTCCTCTTTTCCCCCTCACCCTTCCACCTTCCAACTTCAAACCATGCCCTCTGGTGATACCTCCCTGCTTTAGTCTAAAATCCCCTCCGTGTTTACCCTATTTATTCCCTTGAGGTACTTGAAGACCTCAATCATGTCCCTCCTGTCTCTCCTCTCCTCCAATGAAAACAGGCAGAGCTCTTCAAGTCTGTCCTCATACGTCAAATCCCCAAGTCCTCGTATCATCTTAGTTGCCTTCCTCTGTACCCTCTCCAGGAGCTGTATGTCCCTCTTCAAGTGTGGTCTCCAGTACTGTACACAGTACTCAAAGTGTGGTCTAACCAGTCCATTGTACAGTGGCAGAATCACTTCCCTGCTCCTAGAGGTGATTCCCCTTACGATGCATCCCAACATCCTGTTTGCTTTGCTAGCCGCTCTCCTGCACTGCTCAGAGTTATTCATACATTCATCCACCATGGCCCCTAGGTCTTTTTCCCCTGTTGAGTCCTCCAGTGCCTCCACTCCCAGGGTGTACCTGTGTTTAGGGTTTCCCCACCCAAGATGTAACACCTTGCACTTGGTGATATTGAAATTTAATTTCCATGTGTGAGCCCACCTTTCCAGGGTGTCCAGGTCCCCTTGCAGGGCCAACCTCCCCTCTTACCCCTGAACTACTGCTTCCATCCTGGGGTCATCAGCGAAGAGACTCATTTCACACCCTATACCCTCCCTGATGTCCGATATGCATGCATTAAACAGGATCGGACCCAGGACTGAGCCCTGCAGTACCCCACTACCGACCTCTCTAGGGTTCGAGAGCTCCCCACCAACTACTACTGTCTGAGTGCATCCAGCTAGCCAGTTTTCAATCCATCCGACCATCAAAGGGCCTACTCCCAACCCCCTAAGTTTCTCCACCAGACCATTGTGGGGGACAGAGTCAAACGCCTTGCTGAAGTCCAAGAATAATACATCTACAGGCGTTCCCCTGTCCAGGTCTGATGTTACCCATTCGTAGAACTCCGCAAGATTGGTTTGACATGATCTACCTGGCACAAACCAATGTTGCTGACTATCCAGACCTCCCACCTCCTCCAAGTACACCCCCATCGTTCCTTTAGCATACTCTCCATTAATTTTCCCACCATCGAGGTCAAACTGATGGGTCTATAGTTATCTGGTACTTCCCTTGACCCCCCTTTATGGATTGGCACCACATGTGCCTCTTGCCAATCCCTAGGTACCCTCCCTGTCTCAAGTGACCTGTTGAAGAGCTCCGCCAGGGGTGCAGCCAGTATGTCCGCCAATTCCCATAGTACTCTCAGATGAATGCCATCCAGCCCAGGAGATTTATCTTTCTTTAGGGCCTTAAGGACTAACCACACCCTTTTAGTGGAGATAGCATCATCCGTCCCCTCCACCTTACTAGCCTTTTTATCCTTATCCTGATGTGCCACCCCTGGGGTACCTCTCCCTCCCTCTTGCTCCATTTCTGTTGCTCCCCTGATCTCAATCACTACTGCTTCTATCCCCATTGTGCCTTGCTTTGTAGATATCCCATCCCCCTCCCTAGTGAACCCAGAGGCAAAGTACTCATTTAATACCTCTCCCTGGTCCCTCGCCTCTTCCACCCACCCACCCTCCTTCTGATCTCAATCTTCTGAGATGGCCCTTAGTTTTTTTCCGCTCCCCAATGTACTGGAAGAACTTCTTTTCCCCTTCCCGTATCCCCTGTGCCAGCCGCTGCTCTTTACTGGACTTTGCTCCCCGCACCATTCGGGTGACTTTTCTAGATGCAAGATGGTACATTTCCTTTTCCCTATCCCCTCTCGTTGTTTTATATTTTTTGTAGGCAGCCTTCTTTTCTCTGACCACTATCTGAACCTCACTGGACCACCAGCGTGGTTTATGTGACCTTGCTCCCTTACGCTTCACCTTAGCGCAGGTCCTGACTGCCTCATGAAGTCCCCGTTTTATGACCTCCCATCTCTTTTCCACATTTGTCATTGTTGTAATCCCCTTCAAGCGAACCTTGAGAATATTTCCCATGCCCACAAAGTCTGCCCCCTGAAGTTCACTGCCAGTGTCCTAGATCTCTCCCCCCTTCCCCCATGCTTATTTGAAACCAGACAGTATTGTGGTCGCTCCCAGTCAGGGGATCCTCTACAACCAGGTCCCTTACCAGATCCCCATCCACCAGAACCACGTCCAGGACATGTCCCTCCCTTGTGGACTCCATCACGTGCTGTGTTAAGAACACATTCTGGAAGCTGTCCAGCAGCCTCTGCTCCTTGGCCACCTTAGAGGACATGGTTTCCCAGTTTGTACCTGGCATATTGCTTAACTAACTCTCCTCTGTATCTCGGCCTGTATTCTTTGTCTATGTTTTGTTATCTCCATGCCTGTAAAATTATGTAAATGATGACTGTTTTCACTGTCCTAATGTTGATGTAACCACTGTACACTTAAATGTGAATTTGTATGATGACAGTTTTCACTGTCCTAATGTTGGTGTAACCACTGTACACTTCAATGTGAATTTGTATCCACTCCTGTATTCCTTGTACTGCCACCTTGTGGCCTGGGTCATGACTGAAAATGGTCCACTGGATCAGTGCACTTACCTGGTTACCAAAAACATATATACATAAATAAAAATAAATAAATAAATATTAAGGTCCCCCATCAATACCACTCCCTTCCCTTTTGGTCCACACTGGGCAATGATGTTGTCCAGCAAGCCATCCTCCAGAACATCACCCATCCTGGGGGGCCTGTATACTACACCCAGCTTGACCTTACCTCCTGCCGGGGTTCGTAAGATGACCCATAAAGCCTCCACGTTTCCCTCTGCCTCTTCTACCCTAGCAATTTCTATATCATCTCTAGTGAATGTAGCCACTCCAACTCCTCTGCCCTCCTTTCTATCCTTCCTAAGCATAGTGTACCCCCGCATGTTTAGGTCCCAGTCATGGTTTTTGTTGGCCCACGTTTCCGTGACTGCCGCCACATCCACCCCCCGCCCCAAACAGCACGGCCTGGAACTCTGGCAACTTGTTTCCCAAGCTCCTGGCATTTACTAACACCACCCCCACCCCTTATCCCTTATCCCCTTTGTTGAACCCCACTCAGGTTCCTTATACTTCCATCCTCCTCTGCTCCTCCTGAAACCTCCTCCCCAGTCTGTCTCCCCCCCCCTCTTGGGTTTGAGGCTACTCCCCTCATCTGGAGGAGGGCTTCTGGTCAGCCCTCCTTGTCCCTCCCCTCACAAGTTTAAACTCTACCTTTCTTGAATGTAGTCAGCCACCCCCTGTCTGAGGACTTCCTTCCCTATCGGGGACAAGATGAAGCCTGTCCTTGGCATACAGTCCCTTATCCTCCCAAATTCCTTTCCAGTTCCCCAACACCCCCGACCCACTTTCTTCACCCCACTTCCTGAGCCAGTCATTAACCTCTGTGATCTTCATTTTTTTCTCCAACGAGGCCTTTGGTACTGGCAATATCTCTGAAAAGGAAATGTTGCATCCATTATCCCAACAGACTCTGGCAAGTTCTCAGAACATTGCTTGGATTTCCAAAAAGCTATCTCCCTCTAGATCGTTAGTTCCCAAATGCACCAGGAAATCCGGTTTCCATCCACAATCCCTAACCAGTTCATACACCATGAACTTTGCTCTGTGCACCGTCAGCCTAGACATACTCACTACCTTCACCTGGCTATGGCATCCACCCCACTGTCTCTCCCAATGGATACCCCTAATCATCGAGTCTCCCAATAACAGAACCTTAACACCGCCATCATCCTTATGGTAACCCCCACTTTGAGCTCTCAACCCCCCATCCCCCCCCTTTATTCATGATCTCAATTCCATGGGAGTCTTCCTGCCTTATTAGAGACCCCCTTGTCACCTTCTCCTTTCTGACTCCCTTGTTATTTTGCCCACTTAACTCAGATCCCCCCCGAATAGGTGTCCCCTTTAACCCTCTCTTATCTGAACCATTTATCCTGGCCCTGATGGTTTCCCCTTCCCCCACACCACTGTCCTCCTCCCTTGTAATAGTACCCCTACCTCCAGAGGCCCTCTGTGGGTCCCCTTTACCTAGGGCCCCATCCTTGGTACAGGTCCCCTTCCTGAAGGGGTGACCCCTCCCCCGCCTTGTCTCCCAGTTTCTCTCCAGTCATGCTCTCCTCCCTCATGTCTGCAGTATGTTGCATCTCCCCCATCTGCTTAATATTTACATTTCCCCTTCTCCCTCTGGGACTACTTCTATCCTTTCCATTGCTGGTCTGTGATGCCATATGGGTATCCGACTCCCTCCCCCAGGCCTCTGTATCAGTTTCCTCATTTCCACCTACCCCATCCTCCCCCTCTAGGTTGCTTAGTAGCTAAAATTTATTGTAACACTCTATGCCAGCCTCCATCAAGTAACCTGAGTTTCCCCCGACTGCCCCTCTAAACTGCCCCTCTTCCTCCCATCTTGCCCTGTTCTCCTTAGGAGCTCCCTTCCCACAGTCTGCTATTTTAGGCTTCCCCACAACAGCCCCTCCTGACTCTTTCTCCTCCACTCTCATTATGTTCTGAATGTTTACCCCGTAAGTTTTCCCCCTAGCGTCAACATCCCTAAGGGTCTTCTGTCCCTAATATCCCCCCTCCTGTCCTGTAATTTCTGAGCATTGCTCCAGCCTCCCCTCAGCCTCACCCTTCTGCTGCCCATATCCACACCCCTTATCCTTGGACACACCCCCCAACTCCCCCAGCTTACTCCTTAACCATTGTACTTCCCTCCTGATACGAGATAGCTGTCTACAGAGTGGGCAGCCTCCTTCTCTCCAGACCCAGTTGAGAAGTATTGCCACCCCACAGCCTGTGCAGCATACATCCCTTCTGAAGATGCCTGCCATGGTGGAATGTGGCCACCCTGTTTGTTCCTTTCTGTTCATAATGGCACACACCCCTTTTCTCAGTCCCTTCCCACTGGAATACAGTCTCTCTCTATACTGACTGCAGTTGTTTACAGCCCCAACTTCAACCTCATCAATAATGTTCCCAAGTCTCACAAACACATACAGTACAGTGTGTGTCCAGTCCCACTAACAGTGTGTGTATGCAGACATCGGGTACCATATGATGTCACAGGCCACCAGTTCCTGTTGCTTCAAATTTCAGTCACAAACGGAAATGCACAGTCCTTCAATCCCAACCCCCAGTGGTTTTTCAGTATTTAAGAAAGCCTACAAAACAGGGTGGGTGGCAGGGCTCTACCACCACCAGGCAAACATCACATTTAAATTTCACTCTAATTATCACTGCCAAACAAGTGTTCCTACACCCAGCACACAAGCCCCAGAAGTTACAATATCATGGCCCAAGTAACAGTTCTAACTCAAAGTAGTAATTTTTAACACCCAGCACTAATTTCAAGTACAAATATATATGGGATATGCGGGGGTTGACTGTGTGATAACTCATTTATCTGCTACAGTTGCTAGTGACCTCAAGTAACTTCACGAGTGGCGAAGCCATGAGTGATGGTTACGAGAGGTCACTGGCAACTGTATCACATAAATTAGTTATCACACAGTCATACTAAGGGAAGGGGACCCTGCACTCGCCAGGCCCCTCACCTGGATCCTCAATCAATCCCTTATCGCAGGTGCCATCCTGGAACAATGGAAACTGGCCCATGTAGTCCCCATCCACAAGGGTGGTTCAAGGGAGACTACCAACAATTAAAGGCCTATCTCCCTGCTATCTAGCCTTGGTAAGATTCAAGAGAGACTAATTTATGGACTACTCCGGGACTACCTAGAGCTCCACCATTTACTTGCCCCCTCCCAGCACGGTTTCAGAACCAATCATGGGACTGACACCACGCAAATCAAGTTCTCCACTGATGTTCTCAGAGAACTGGACAAGGGATCCCCCACCGGGGCAGTCTTCATTGACCTTTCCAAGGCTTTTGACCTTGTAAACCACAACCTTCTCCTTACAAAACTGAGCCAGGTCAGGTTAGACAGCCACTCCCTATCGTGGTTCAACAGCTACCTCACAGGGAGGACACAGAGGGTAAAATGGAAAGACTCCCTGTCGGAATCTCTCCCCCTAATGGATGGGGTACCCCAAGGATCTATCCTTGGCCCCCTCCTCTTCTCTCTTGTCACAAACAATCTAAGTAAACACTGTGGGGGTAGCTCAGTGGTACAGTATGTGGATGAAGCGGTCATATACCGCCCCTCCTCTAATCTGGGAGATCTCTGCTCCGGGCTACAGAAAGACCTGGGTTCCCTTGATCAATGGCTTGTCACCAACAGAATGATCATTAACCCTAACAAGACCAAGAGCATGCTATTTGGCCCAAGAACCTTCAGCCGGGACAGAAGCCCTCATCTCAGGCTGATGACCAAATCGGGAAAAAGACTTGAGGTGGTTGAATCGATAAAATACACTGGCCTCACCCTGGATCAGTGCTTCTCCCTCAAGGATCATGTCGACCAGGTAACCAAAAATATTCACACCAAACTCAGGACCTTGTATAGGCTGAAAGACCAGTTGATACCCACGGCCAGGGCCTCCATCACCACAAGCATCCTCCTCCCTACCCTCTCCTATGCAGCCCCGGTGATACAGGGAGCTGCCAAACAAGAGATGAACAGATTACAAGTTCTCTATCACAAGGTGGCTTGCTTCACCACCCTATCCGGCTCCCGGGCTCACCACTGTGACACTCTATCCCAACTAAACTGGCCCTCCTGGGAGGCCCGGCTCCAATACCCCCTACTCTGCCACACTCATAAATTACTCAGCCCATCCCCTCCTTCCAGCCTCACTGGACTCATTGCCCAAAAGAGAAACCCTAGGCTCCTCAGAACAACGGACAGAACCCTCCTCGCAGTGCCGAGGGTTAGAACCAAGGTAGGGGTAAGTCGTTCACCATCACAGCGCCCACCCTATGGAACTCCCTGCCCCCGGTGCTCAGGATGCTACCTCTACCCACACCTTCTGCACAAGGCTGAAGGCTCATATGATGGTCACCTCCATATGCAACTGCTAAAGTGAGAGGCTCCTAAGTGGAAGTCCATCCCTCTCCCTCATATGGAAATAGTGACTATCACTGCACCCCATCTATATAGCACTGCACCCCATCTGTAGAGCTTACCCAGGAAATGTTAACTGCTAAAAAGCTACTGTGTCTTACCTCTTAAATGTAACTGCTGAAAAACTACTATGTATTATGTTCCTCACTGTCTAGTGTAATATACCTGTGCTGTATGCTACCCCATGTATTATTCCATGTAATTCCCCGGGTCGCCCCTGAAAAAGGGACCTTCGGGGCCCAGCAGGCTTACCCAGTTATCAAAACTTAATAAATAAATAAATAATAAAACCCCCGCATATTCCATTTATGCAACAGGCTTTTTGGGGGGTTTATATCCATTTTCATGAAAACTGAGATATTCGCCATTAGCACAGATTGCGCAGACTTTGCGTGACTTAGCACGGACTTTGTGCGATTCACACAATTTGCACAATGTAATAGGTAGGATTTTGTGTGACTTTGCGCACAGTTACTGTGTGGATAAATAAATTTATGCAACAGGCGTCAGGATAAAAACTGTAGAATAAAACCATTTGTCTATGCTACTATGGTAATACATTTATTTATCCACACAGTAACTGCACGCAAAGTCACGCAAAGTCCTATCTATTACATTGCGCAAATTGCGTGAATTGCGCAAAGTCCACGCTAAGTGGCGCAAAGTCCGCGCAATCTGTGCCAATGGCTAATATCTCAGTTTCATGAAATGGATATAAACCTCCAAAAGCCTGTTAGATGAATGGAATGTGTTGACGGTGTGATAACCCATTTATGTGATACAATGCCAGTGACCTCCTAACCATCACCGTGGCTTCGCCACTCGTGAAGTTACTTGAGGTCACTAGCAACTGTAGCAGATAAATGAGTTATCACACAGTCAACCCCACATATCCCATATTTATTACCATAGTAGCATAGATAAATGGTTTTATTCTACAGTTTTTATCCAGACGCCTGCTGCATAAATTCAAATATTTCAGTTAAAACAGAAAATAAACCAAACCTCTTTCCTGAACAACCTCCAACTTCTGTTCCCAGGTGGACAATGAAAGATAAGATGATTCTTGTAATTGCCCCTCCCTCTAACACCAGGCAAACATCACATTTAAATTTCACTCTAATTTTCACTGCCAAACAAGTGTTCCCACAACCAGCACACAAGCCCCAATAGTTACAATATCATAGCCCAAGTAACAGTTCTAACTCAAAGTAGTAATTTTTAACACACAGCACTAATTTCAAGTACAAAACTATTCAAATACTTCAGTTAAAACAGAAAATAAACCAAACCTCTTTCCTGAAAAACCTCCTACTTCTGTTCCCAGGTGGCATTCCTCAAGGGTTGGAGCTATCACTCATGCTGTTTTCAGCATACATGCTGCCCCTTGGGGATCACTAGATGGTATAATTTGGGTTTTCACTACTATGCAGATGCTGCCCTGTTCTAGGGCTGGAAGTTCAGTTTGACCAAATTTATAAAAAGATTGAATCCTCGCAGTTGGCATTGGTCCACCTGTGGGAGAACCACTTTAAAAAACTGGCAAACTTTGGTTCACCCTAGGAATTAAACAAAACACACATACTGGTCCTCTATGCTGCACTGCCGTGCATGCTCTGCTCACTCTGTCTCTCTCTTCCTGATGCAGCCCATGTAGTGCTGCTGTGCTGTTCAATGCTGCCACAACCTCACCACCAGAAAGAAGTGGAGAACCCTGTGTCTGTCAAGATGGGAACAGGTGACTGGCTGGTGGAGGGAGGATCTCTCACCTCTCCCGTCCTCACCGATAGCAAGATGAGCAATTATTGGAGTGGGTCGCAGAGACCCACGTGGTCTGTAGCACTACTTGGGTCACTGCACACACTTCATTTCGGTGTGGCAAAAGAGGTAGAAGGTAAAGGAGCAGTCCTGTCAGTCTTCCTCGCTCTTCTCACTTGAAATCAGCAGCAACTCAATCTAGTGCCAAAAAAAGGCAAGTGTGGTCTCTCTCTTGGGACTCAGATTAGGCAGTTTAGGGGATTAGGTGGCACAAAAATTATTTATTAAATGAACTGATGGGGAGGGAGGAAAAACATGAGCATAGCTGTGTGATGAGGTGGGTGGTGTGGCATGTTCAGCCTGCTCCTCTGTTGCCATGGTCATAGATTAAAGCATTGGTGTACACTGTGTACACTACAGCACAAACCCTACTCTGTCCCTTATTATACTGGCTTATACAACAGATGAGATGACACACTTATTAAAGAGTCTGAAATTAAGTGAAACAAACAAAACAAACAAAAACAAGCAGAATTCTAGATTAAGAAAGATTTATTTAGTCTGATCTGCTGCAGTGACTACTGCTACTGTCTCAAATAATCAAATAAGTCACAGAGAGAGAGAGAGAGGGAACTCATTTAAAAAAAAAATTCAAGACAAACTGGTTCTTCAGTCAGCAAGCAGCTTGGCAAAAAATTAATTAATTTCAAACACCAGAATTAGTCACTGCACTGAGTATAGTGATAGCAACTGAAAAATTGGGTTATAAGATGCTAATAATTAATATACCAAGACAATTTTTTTAAGTAGGGGTTTGTATTGTACTGCATAACTGCTGCGGCACCTGCCTGCCTACTAACTAATAATTCCTCCTACCCTGACCCATCCTTCATTGGATTTGTGTACCTCAGTGCTAAACCTGGGCTATTTATTGCCATGCTTGTGATTCTCCTGTTTACACTCAGCATTTACCAGTGTTTGCACTCACAGCAGCCACATAGCGCTTCATTCTAGTTCACTGCTCACTTCAGATTATTCCCGTGTTCACACTCAGTGGCCCCACTAATGTTACACTGCCCTGCTTGGGAATGAATTTCCCTGTGTTTGCATTCACGGCACCCACACTGGGTTTCATTCTAGTTCATTGCCCCACTTGGGATTATCTTCATGTGTTCACACTTGATGCACCCACCACTGAGTAATGTATTGCCCTGCTTGGGAATATATTTCCCAGTGTCTGCACTTACAGCAGCCACGCAGTGTTTTATTAACCGGTCTGGGAACAAATTTCTCTGTGTTCTGTGATCACGCTACTGAACACACCCACGAGTGTTTCATCGACCTGTTTGGGAATAAATTGCGTTCTGTTTTCACTACTTAACTCGATGCACTCCCAGTGCATTAGTTACCTGTTTGAGAATATACGTCAGGGATGATATTCTACACTATTTTATAGCATGTCTATGCACCAAAACATTGCTAAACATATCCTTCATAGTGCTACATGTACTTTTCCCAACATGCAAAATCTCTGTGTGCCTTTTAATCGAGGAGGACCAAGTAAAAATTGGTTATATTGTTGTAGAACTTGGTTATATCCAGCAGAAACTGGTTCTACCTGGTAGAATCTGGTTACATCTGGTAGAACCTGGTTCTACCTGGTAGAATCAGATAACACTTAGTAGATCATTTTGGGGTTCTACTCAGAAAGTTCACGGGGCAGAACTTTTAGAGGTTCTCACAACCTTACCCAGCTTTACCCATCATCTGCTCCTGGGACATAGAGGGAAAGGGGAAACTGTTTAATTGGGAGAGGCACACTAAGCAAAAGCTTGTTTCCAGGTGCGACCTGGGAGCACAAGGAAGTTAAGTGGCTTGCTTAGGGTCACACAGTATGCAAGTGAGGGCTGTGGGATTCAAACCCAGGTCTCTAAGTTTGCAGCTCCGTGCCCTAAACCATAGTGATATACTGCCTCCTATGATGCGGTGAAGGTGCTGAATACATGTCTGACTAAGATCCAGGAATGGATGGCATTGATCTGGCTGACTTTCAACCTAGATAGAACTGAGGTCCTGATAATAATTGATACAGGCTGAAGGAGGCACCGGAGCAGTTGCAACTGAAGAGGTTATGGTTCTTATGCTTGGGTCCTCAAGCTAGAGTCCTTCACTAAAGTGAAACATCTGGGGGATAAGTTTGAATGATAGGCTGACATTTGTGGCTCAGGTGTCAACAGTTGTCCGGAGTGTCTTTTACCATCTTAGGAACATCAACTGAATAAAATCCCTTATCCCCTCTAAAGACCTGGTGACACTGGTGCATGCTTTTGTGATGTCCAGACTCTACTACTGCAACGCTCTTTTCCTCAGTGTAAATAGAGGTGTCCTATGACACCAGGCTGCAGCTGGTGCAAAATGCAATGGCCAGGTTACTGACAGGCCTAACTAGGTTTTGCCATGTGACCCCGGTCCTGCACCAACTGCACTGACTGCCAGTCAAGTGGCTGATCACCTTCAAGGTTGGATTACTAAACCATAAAACCCAGCACGGGATGGGCCTTGGTTACCTGGTTGAACTCCTGTCTCTTTATTCGTCCTCCTGCCCTTTCCGCTACACTCATGGAAGCCTCCTGAAAACTCCCATGGTAAGGCTGAAATCCTCAGGAGACTGAGCATTCTAAGAAGCTGCTCCAGTGATTTGGAACTCTCTCCTATGAGTCCTAAGGGAGGCCCATCATTGGAGGTCTTTAAGAGACCTCTTTAAAGAGGCATTTGGGACCTTGTGAGGTGTCTCCTGATGTCTAATTATACCTGCTGCTGATGGTTATGTTTTGTACATATCTATTGTTACTTATGCTGTTATTTATTGTATTTTGCTATGTTCACTGCTGTATATGTTCATAAGAACCCTGAGCCTCGGGGAAAGGGATCCATATTAAATAAAATTACTACTACTATTAAATAGAGTTAACCAAAGTTCAGTGTACACTGTATGTCTGTCTGTCAGTCAGCCTGCAGTCCAAATTTTGGAGTTGTCCTGACTGGTGCTTTCTGGGTTGGCGACTGAATGTAGTTATGCAGGATGCATGTTCTGAGGCCTTCCCCCAGTCTGCATACCTTGTGTCTGTCAGTCAGTTTGTGTATCAGGTGTGTCCATCAGTCCATGGCTCTGTGCCCGTATCTGTGTATCTCACAGGTCTGTCTGTGTAGCTCTTGGGTTTACTGATTGTTTATTTAATTGCCTGATTACATCCTGGCCCTAGTAAAATCTGTGTTTACTCCAGCAATAATGTACAAACCGTACCTTCTCCAAGTTGTAACCAGATCCTGCTACCACTAGAAACCATGGGCTTGATTCCAAGTCACAAGGCACAACTCGCGGGCTTATGTGAGTTACGCCATGTGGCACTACACCAGAAACCCAGTGCCATATTCCAAGACAGGCAGGGTCCCCAGCACCTACGTCCAATGACTTGTGGCAGCCGCTGGCTAGCACCATAGAAATGGCGCAAAGGACCTGGGTGCCACAAGTCGCAGCCTACAATTTACTGCCCTGGAGCCCCCACCCCAAAACACACCCACAACCACCTGAGGACATTGGGGGAGGGCTGGCTGGGTGGCACAGGTGTTTGGGGGGGCAGTGCGGGAAATGGACCCTGGGGATCCCCGACATTCTGGGGATGGACTGCATGACCTTGCTGGGGGGGACACGGAGCAAGGATATGTGCTTCTTATGGTGCTGTGGAGTGGGCATCCATCAGTTGGCAAGGACGGATGCCCATTAGACCACCTCCATGCTGATCTAAGTCTGCAGCGTCATAGCAGGTCTTGGAATTACATTAGTGGGTTACAGCAGCCGCCCTTCCAGAATAGGGCACAGTTGCTGCCATAACCCACCCTTGTGCCATGCTGCAGTGGGTTGTGGGTGTAGTGGGTGGTGTAGCCCACCTTTGGCGCAACCCGCATGCGGCATGGCTCAAGCCACAACTTGGAATACCAACTTGCGTAAAGCGCAAGTCATTTTGGAATCGGGCCTCATGTAAGCAATAACACATGACAGGCTGTGCAGTAATGCTAAATTGCCTCATGCCCAAGGTGGATTTTGAGGCACAAGGTGCAGGCGAGTGCCTTCAACCACCTGGGAAATGTGGTTATTTTTGGCATTACCACACACCCTGGAATGTGTTATTGTGCTTATAAAATGATTTTAAGAATTAAAGAAGCAGGAAAAAAGGAAGTAAAATTTGAGCTGTGCAGTAACTGAAATTACTGCATGGTCATGTGACCAGTTTTGACCAATCAGATTGCTTGCTTGGTTCAAGACATTTTATAATGTAAAGGAGTCCCTATATGAGTGGTTAAGCTGTGCATAATGTAAAATTCTGCACATGGCATTCAGACAGAATTACATGCTACCTCTGTGAAATTTCCACAAACATTTTGTGAAAACTTAAATGTACAGTAAGTTATGTTGGTCTAATTTTAAAAGTACTCATCCAAATGTTTTCCAAGTTTGAAAGGTGTCCAGGTCCACACCACATGTATACAGTAAGTGTATCCAGATTCCTAGCTTTAAGGGGGGGGTTGAGTTATAGTTGGCCAACATTTCATCACAATTTTCATTTCTGTAATTTCCATCCTTTTTAAAACTTCTTATCCAAACTTCTCCACGGTGTCAAATATAAAGAACCGTCCAATGTGGCTACCTGTACTGATGGGGAAAAAGTAATTAAAGTCAAATTCCAAGAGTCTGTGAAAACTGTGGAATTTCATGATAACTTTGTGGAAGCCATATGCATGAATATTGCCCAGCCATAAACCTGGCCTGTTATGGAAAAGAAAGTAAAAGGCTGGTGAGAGTAGTAATAAGAGTGGATTTGTTGGGACAGTCCATGTAAAAGTAGTAGGGGAGTTGGAGGGGCATTGCAGGCCCTTTATCCTAATGCCCGGAAAGGTGATTTGCCTGCTTGTACTGCAGGTCATGAATCTGATCCATAGTTAAGCACTGCATTTAGAGGGATAGTTGATTGTTGTGCATATTGTGATAGGGAGTACAAGCCCTGAAGACATGGGGATGTCACGTATTGAATGAGAGATGTTCCTATGGGAAAGGATGTCCAAAGGAATCTTCTCCAAGGTCATCATGGTTCTGGGGCCTGTGAGGAATGACTTTTGCTAAGATGCTGTTGAAAGAGGGAGGGCTTCTTTCTCTTGTATGTTGGAGGGCTTTCTGGGGAAAAGAATGCCTGCATGTTGACAATGTGCTGCAGGGAAAGGGTATCAGTCTTGTCAGTGACCTGAAATCTAGGGGATTTAAACTAAAGAAGAGGGGCTGTGGAGGCAGGTAATACATGGGGTACCAGCTACAAGAGTTACATGGATGGTGTCACCAAGAAATGAACAGCTAAGCTGGGTAGCACAAGAATTGTACACCCCCAACTGGAGCAAGGAACAAGGAAGCACAAGACAAGAATTTCAACTTAAATGAAGGTTCCGCATGAACTAAACCCAGTAAAACTGACTAGCCTGAGAGCCTGAAATACACCATGATCTTTGCATGTTCTCTGCTTCTGTAATTATATGTGTTAATTATGCTGTATAGTATGTTGATTTGTTTGTCTTAATAAAAATGATTAACCACAAATGTCTATGACTTCAACTACAAACAGCTCAGCTCAGCCTGTCAGATGCAATAATAACTACTTTGTGAATGTTAGATTCTGCAAGTGCAATTCTGGAGGCATTATCTATTGTGCTACCATAACTTTTTGAGAAAATTAAACAATTTTGGTATTTCTACTGTTAATTTAACATTTTCTGAATGAAAATTACAATTTCAAAAAAATAAAATGACTACACCAAATTATTCCAGATTTGTTTGCTAGCAGGACACATTGACATTGGATATGCATATGCAAGAGAAGAGAAGTTACAGATATCCATTATTTGTAGAAAGTTTTCACTATATTTCATAAATAATTACATAACGAAATTTGGAGTCCCCTGTTATTTACAAATTACTACACCAAATCTCTAAATATTTAGTAACTTCTATGACCCTTTAAAAAGGTTATGCATGCTATTCTTTACATATCTAGCACCAATGGTGACTGAATTATTAGGAAATAAATATTTTCACTACACCCCCCCCCCCAATAAAATGCCAGACTTTGAGCCTCTACATGTTTGAATCAACTCATCCAAACGTCATGATATTTAATTGTCTTTAGGGCACATATCAATAAGCAATTATGCCATAGTTCAGGTCTCTAGCTCCAAAGACAGCCGAGTTATGTAAAGAAAAAAAGAAATTATAGAATTTCCACAAAATTCCACCAGAATTCCACAGATTCAAAATCTTTTCAATTCCACACATGTCCACTTAATGTTGTATCCATTTCTCATGAATAACATTTTTATTATTTGACTTTACTCCAACTGGGATAACCCCATGAAATACAGCATCTCATTTTCATGGGGATCCCGGGGCTTGTGTTATCCTTTACTGAAATCCCCCAATAAGATTATTGAGGATTTTGAAGCACAGCAGTAAAAGCTGTGTTTCAGCCATGATTCTCTGTATTATTTATTGCAAACGTTTTACCAGGACAGACATACTGAGCTTATAACAGCTTGTTTCCAGATGCATCCTGGAGGACGAGGGATGGAACATCAATCAAGAGGAGAAAAAATAAATAGTAATTAACAGCATTACAAAAATAAATCTCATATACAGAAAAACAATACATCAAAGGAGCATAATCCTAAACATTGCAAGTCATAACAGTGCAACAGATACTTGCAACAGATAAAACCAAGCTCTTACAGGCAAGAAGAAATTGACCAGCCAATCAATGGGTATGCAGCCATGCACTAGATAATGTGCAGTGCTCCTGTACAGTTTGGTTGGTGTCTGGCCGGTGCAGTCTGGGGTGTGCAGTGCCAGTCACTGGCTCCGGTCAGGTTGGGGGGAGCGGGGTGGTGGGTCACTGGCTGATGGGGTGGGGGGGCCACTTGACTACCAGGGAATGGGGAGCAGTGCTATTTTTATGGAAACTGTGCTCAGGGCTGGGTAGGGGGGTCACATCAGACTACCAGGGATACTGGGGGAATTACTTTTTATTAGAAAATGGGCATTAAAGTATCTGAACTCTGATTGGCTACCAGGGGTACATTAACTTATGGTGAGAGCCCTCTAAACAACAAGTACCACCCTATAGTGCCCCTTCCCCCACTGAAATATCCTAGTGCCCACCCTGCTTTCTCATTGGCCAAAACCTGCCAATTCAATTTTGAATCGGCGCACTTTTTTTCTTTTGCTTAGCAAGTGATACTGTCACCCCCAAGGCTAGTGGACAAGTTATCCCCCCCAGTCTGTCTATATTCTGCCCAACAAAAAACAAAAGCTTGCCTGATGAGCAAAACATAAAATGAATATAAAATAAAATATATTCGTTAACATAAAAGTGCACAAATTTCAGAAGAATTTTCACATCCCATGCTCCACCCAAAAGCCGTCCGATGCAGTAGCTGCTTCAAGCTGGCAGTGTGTCTCCATGTACTGTGACTACAACTCAGGAATGTCCCGACACTGCTTCCTGGGCCGATTCTCTCCATCTATTCACTTTTTAAATTATTCCCGACTCAGAACCTCTGGTGACAACTGAAATCAAAAGCACACCGAAACACAAAAATGTACCTGTCATTTTTGGTAGCACACCACCACAACAACTTTTTTTCAGTGAACACCACCACAGCGATAACATCTCAGCAGGTCACTGTTATGGTTTGCTGTACAGTGTCACTGCAAATCTCGGTGATTTTCCCCCACCCCGAACCAACTCGGAGTTGGTTATTTATAGATGGTGGGGGGCACGAAGCCCACTGCAAAAGAAAACACTTCGTCTCAACGGGAACACTGACAACGGTCAGCATTGTTCCCATCACTGTCAGGGATGTCGACAACAATGTTGTCGATATCTTGACGTGGAACCGTCTTTTCCAGGCTTACTTTTGTTTTTCCTCCCAGTAACTTAACCAAACTGCTCCCTCACAGTAACCCTACGGACCTTCCAGCCAGACTTCCCAGCTCCATAGTGCAGCCTGCCCACTCGCCACCACTGCTCCTAGCCCCTGTTTCCGGATGCACTGCCTTTTTATGTTGGCGTGCTTGAGCAGCCAACATCTTGGGGTAGTGCAGATTTGGAGGCACGGTTGCTGTTGGGCGAATGCAGGGCACGCATCAGTAGGTGTGTTCCTCATTCCCCAATCAGCCTGCATGCCAGTGCCACACCATGCATACATGATGTGGTGAGTACATCTAAGAAAAGGTCCCGCTGCAATCCGAGCAAAGCACATCAGACGCAGCGGACCTTTCCTGGACGTGCACGCTGACATCATGAGCATGGCGGCACAGTGGCCGCCAAACTGCCAACTTTGGGGGTGCCCAATCCCCCTGTTGGTTACCCCTGCCTCTCTGTATGTGCGAACGGGGGAGCCCACTCCCCGATGGCATAAAATCACCTCCCCATTGTTAAATGCCGGGGGGTGCCCAATCCCCTTGTTCCGCCCCCCGCTTTCTTTGTGTTGCCGACGGGGAGCCCTCCCGTCGGCATAAAGACCCCATTGTTAAATGCAAGGGGTGCCCAACCCCCTGGTTCAGCCCCCGCTTGCTTTGTGTGTTGACGGGAGTGCCCAATCCCCGTCGGCATAACATCCCCCCTGTGTTGTGTGCCGACGAGGGTGCCCAATCCCTTGTCAGCTACAGACCCCCCCAACAGTTAGGTGGCATGCTGGGAGCCCACCCCAGTGTGCCAAATCCCCTAAAAAAAAAAAAATGCTGTCCCACGATGTCTCATTTTTTTTACCTGTAAAACAAAAATGGCCCTCATAGTCTCCCTGCCCCCACCCACCCTCTGCACACCCTGCCTCCCCACCCCCTCACCCCATACTTTCCTCCAGAGTCTCGTGATGATCTTCAGTGGACGGGAACACATCTGCACTCTTCAAAGCCGACCACAGACTGAAGAAATGCCGGTAAGCTGTATAATGGAATAAATAGGGTGTTTTCAACTTTGCTGCATATCTCAGGCATTTTGGGGAATTTTGGCCCCAAATTTTCAACATGGGTTTTTTGGGACCCCTCCTCATGAATACTTGCACTGTCATGGTGTTATTCAGTCCCAAAAGGTGATTTCGCAGTCACTGCATGGAATCACCTTTCGGGGCCGAGTAACGAAAAGACAGTGCCAGTGTTCATGAGGTGGGCTCTCAAAAAGCCTATGTTACTAAATTGACAGGGAATCAAAAAAATTACTGTTTCTACGTAGCGTTGTTGCGCAGTTGCTATGCACGCTCGTAAGTTAGCGAATTCGCAATATTTTCACGCCAGATTCTCAACATTGGCATTTTACCACTCCTCCTTGTGAACTATACAGCTGTCATTTTTCACATCCTGGCCAAAATGTGTTTTCGCACTTCCGGTGCAGAATAGCGTGGTCACTGTGCAAAATCAGTGATCTGGATAACAGGTACTGCAGCCACATCCAAGAGCAGGGCCATTCTCGATGCCCTACAGGGGGCAGGCCTTAGACAGCTTGTGTTGGAACCCACTCGGGAGGGAGCAATATTAGACCTGGTACTCTCAAATGGAGAGAGGATCACAAATTTAGAAGTCAGTAGACATCTGGGAACAAGCGACCACTGCACAGTGTACTTCACAATGAGCACAACCATGGAGATAAGCCATACAAAAACAAGGATACTGGACTTTAGAAGAGCTGACTTTGGCAAAATGGGTGAATACCTGAAAATGCACTAGCAAATGACCAAAAGGAGGGTGGAAGAACAATGGAGAAAATCAAAACTGCCATCATAGAGGCAAGCGCTGTGTGAAACAAATAAAGAAAACAAAGCGGAGTAAAAACCACTATGGTTTTCAAACAAGGTGGCAGGAAGGTTAAGGAGAAAAAGCTGCATTCAAAAGTATAAGGAATCACAGAAGGAGCATGACAGGGAATTGTATCAATTAAAGCAGAAAGAAGTGGGGAAGGCAGTCAGACTAGCAAAGGCCCAAACCGAAGAAAAAATAGCCAACTCAGTTGAGAAGGGGGATAAAACCTTTTATAGGTACATTAGGGAGCATAGAAAGGTTATGGGAGGGATAGTGAAGATTAATAAAGGAGAGGGGAGGTGGGCAGAGGGAGACAGTGAAAAGGCAGATATACTGAAGGAATACTTTTGCTCAGTATTCACAAAAGAAGATGAGTAAGAGTTACCTAAACCAGACAATAGAAGCACTCTGGGTAGGGGGGTTGACACCAGTCCATTCACAGAAGAAAGAGTCCTGACAGAACTCCTAAAACTCAAGGTGGACAAAGCAATGGGGCCTGACAGGATTCACCCCAGAATCCTAAAAGAACTAAGGGAGGACATAGTGACACCACTGACCACACTTTTTAACAGATCATGGCAGGATGGGGCAGTACCTGAGGACTGGAGGAGGGCAGATGTGATTCCCCTTCACAAAAGTGGGAGCAAGGCAGAAGCAGGAAACTACAGACCTGTAAGTTTGACCTCAGTGGTAGGGAAAATGATGGAATCACTTCTGAAAGAAAGAATTGTTGAGTACCTAGAGGCCAGCAGGGCATTGGACCCAAAGCAGCATGGATTTACAGCAGGAAGGTCATGTCAGATGAATCTAATTGATTTCTTTGACTGGGTGACCAAAGTAATAGACCAGGGAGGGGCTGTGGATATGGCCTATCTAGACTTTAGCAAGGCATTTGACACAGTCCCGCACAAATGATTAATAATCAAGTTAGCCAGCCTGGGAGTGGGTCCCAGGGTGGTAGCCTGGGTAGCAAACTGGCTGCACAACAGGACACAGAAGGTAATAGTGAATGGAACACATTCCAAAGAAAGGGGGGTTACTAGTGGAGTACCTCAGGGCTCAGTACTGGGTCCAGTCCTCTTTAACATCTTTATAGGTGACATTGTAGAGGTCTGGAGGAAAGGTATGCCTCTTTGCAGATGACACAAAGATCTGTAACAGAGTTGATACACAAGGGAGGGTAGAAAAGATGAGAAGGACTTGGCAAGGTTGGAGGAATGGTCAGACATGTGGCAACTTAGATTCAATACAAAGAAGTGCAAGTAATGCACCTGGAAACAAACCCAGGAGAAGAGTACACAATAGCAGGGAGGTACTAACAACAACAAAATGGAAAGGACCGGGGTAGTCATATCAGATGACCTAAAGGTGGGTAAGCAATGTGAAAGTCTGTAAGGAGAGCCAGGGGGATACTGGGATGCATAGGAAGGGGCATCACTAGTAGAAAAGGAAGTGGTTATCCCGCTGTACAGACAGTTGGTGAGACCCCATCTGAGTACTACGTGCAGTTTGGAGACCTCATCTATGCAAGGACATAGACAGGATGGAAGCAGTCCAGAGGAGGGCAAGTAAAATGGTGCAGGGTCTGCAGCAGAAGCCATATGAAGAGAGACTGAGAGAGCTTAATATGTATATCTTGATGAAAGGAGGGGATGGGACATGATAGAAATAATACCAGTACCTCAAGGAATCAACAAAGTCCAGGAGGGTAGCATCTTTCAGAAAAAGAGATGTGTAAGAACAAGGAGGCACAATTTAAAGATAGAGGGGACGGCTCAGGGGTAATGTGAGGAATTTTTTCATGGAGAGAGTGGTGGATACATGGAACAGCCTTCCTGAGGAGGTTGTTGGGTCTAAAACAGTGGGGGAATTCAAACATGCATGGGACAGACACAAGGCAATTATAGTTGGGGGTTGCAGGAAGTAGGCTGTTGGTTAACTAGAATCTGCAGCTTATCCAGTAGGTAGGGAAATGGGCAGACTGGGTGGGCCAAGTGGTCCTTATCTGCCGTCAAAGTCTATGTTTCTATGTTTCTATGTCAGTGACACTGTTCATGAGCAGAGGTCCTAAAATGCCTGTGTTGAACATTTGGTGACAATACTCCACAAAATGACTGTGTTACGAGCGTGTGTTGCACAGTTTGCACGCACGCTCATAAGTTCGCAAACTTATAATATTTTCACTCCAGATTTTCAACAGTGCCATTGTTCTGCACCTCCTAATGAACAGTACAGCTGTTATTTTTCACATCCTGACCAAAATCTGTTTTCGCAGTTCCGGCGCAGAATAGCACGGTCACTGTGGAAAGCCCATGTTCGAGACACATTATGAAAATGGCAGTGACGCTGTTCATTAGCAGATGTCCTAAAATGCCTATGTTGAAAATTTGGGGATGAAAGTCAATAAAATGAGTGTTTTACGAGTGTGCATTGCGCAGTTTGCACGCACGATCGTGACTTTGTGAATTTGTAATAGTTTCACTCCAGCTGTTCATCATTGGCATTTTTCCATGCCTCCTTATGAACAGTACAGCTGGCTGAAATGTGTTTTTGCACATCCGGCGCAGAATTGCACAGTCGCTGTGCGAAATCAGTTTTCGAGACAGTTTAAGGAAATGACAGTGACATTATTCATGAGCAGAGGTCCTAAAATGCTTATGTTGAAAATTTGGTGCCGAAAGTCCATACAATGACTGTGTTGCAAGTGTGCATTGCGCAGTTTCCACGCACCCTTGTAACTTCGTCAATCTGCAATATTTTCATGCCACATTTTCACCACTGGCATTTGTGCACACCTCCTTATCAACCGTCCAGCTGCCATTTTTCACAGCCTGCCCAAAACGCATTTCCGCAGCTGTGGCGCACAATGGCGTGCTCGCTGTGCAAAATCACCTTTTGTGACACATTAACAAAATCAAAGCGCTATGCGTCTCTAGCTCCGCCACTGCCAATGCCAGCGTGACAACATTCCATACAATGACAAATGCTTGTTTAAATGTGACCCTGCTCTGCACTCCTGCTTAAAATGGAACATCAAAACAAAAGGGGAAGTAGAGAAATGTTCCTGCTTTTTGCACCGTTCATTTTCTATTCCTCAACCTAGAAATGTTAGCTGGACCAAGAAGAGTCAGTGTTAGACCTCGTAGTGAATCCACGGACCTTCTGTCCAACCTTGTCAGGTACATCCCGTACAAAGCACGATCACTGCCCGCCACCACCACCCCTCAGCCCAATTCTCCAATGCATTGTTTACTTTCCCCTCCAAGCTTGGATGATCTGTCTCCTCCAATAGACAACAGAACAAAAGTCCTTAGTTCAAAAAAAGGAAAGAAACAGCATTGCAGGTGGGGGAACTATTTTTTTTTACAACATAAATAAAACAATTAAAAGTTTTAACAATTACGTGAAAATGATTTTTTTTCAAACATACATAACACAGTGACTGATTTTCTAAGCGCAATAATACCCTCCAGGGTGGGCAGTATGGGCAATACCAGACCTTCCAAGGGCTATAAGACCCTCTGCCTGCAGCGTCAGGCCTCCTTACACCCCTGGGTGGTCTAGTATTTTCCAATGCCACCCACCCTGGAGGGTATTATTGCTTGCTTACTATGAAGATCAGGGCTGGGGAGGGGGGAACCACTAGACTACCAGGGTTACCTGGGGGATTACTCTTTATTACTATGAAGATTGGGGCCATGGGGGAGGGAAATCACTAGACTACCAGGGTTATGGGGGGATGTTATATTTATTAATATGAGGATCAGGGCTGGGGAAGGGGCCACTACACTATGGCAACATGGGGGTTGTGTAGTCAGTACTGTGTTCAGGGCTTGGGCGAGGGCTGTGTACCTGGCCCTTGACTATGCAAGCGGCACCAGCCTCTCCAGAGCATAGTTAAAGTAGGGTCTGGAAAGCATAGCCAGGCACTGGCACAACTGGCCATAGTTACGCTTATGAGGGGTGCATATTGCATGTGGGACCCCTCATTTGCATTCCCGCATCACAATATTCTGCCCGGTAGCACACTCAGGTTTTCAAGGCACATCAAGGGCTTCTGAACATTGCCACACCCCTTGCAGCCCTTGCAAGTCTGGAGATCAGTGGGAGCATCTAGTGATGCACTGTACATCTCTTTTGAATATGTGGGCCCTGGAACATTTATATTGCCACTAGAGTAATTCTCCATGTATGCTGTGATTCTCTTCTGAAAAACGAGTGGCTCCCCTTTTGCGGCCGTGGATTGAATGACTCACTTTTCATGGCTGTGAACCAAGTGCCTCCCCTTTCACTGGCATGACCGTAAAGATTCCCTTTTGTGGCTACAGACCAAGGGGTTTCTCCTTTTGACAGTAGCTGCCCACTTGCACCCAGAGACACGGCGTCTCCTTCTTCCAGACGCAGACTGGCAGATCCATACTGCTTCCATAGTAGCTATACCTGCCGCCGCATTGACTTTGTCTCTCACCAAGTATCAGAGCTGGTAAAATGTAGCTCCAGGATCAGGAAACAAAAACAGTAAACTGGTAGATAAAACCAGGATCATGGGAAGGAAAACCAAGCTGTAGGAGAGCAGTAACACAGAAGCTGATGGCAGAAAAAGACCATTGGTCCAGCCAGTTAATAATATGGTTAATACTATGGTGTTTAGGACAGTACAAGGCCAAGGTCCATAAATGCTAAATTCCCTTCGGATGTATTTAGCCAAATTAAGTTTAAAGCTTGCCAAGTTAGGAGCACTGACAAGGGCAGCAGGAAGTTGGTTCCATACCCTTACAACTTGTGGTATGAATGCAAGCTTTCTAAGGTCAGTTCTGAGTATGGTGTCCTTTAACTGACATCTATCCCCTCTCATATCATATTTGATTTCTTTGTATGTCAGACCAAGTTCTCCCACTAATGTAGGGTCATCAAGTACTTGGTACAGAAACAGCATGTCCCTTCTTGTTCTTCTAAGGGATAGTGGCCATAGGCCCAAGTCCTCTAGTCTCACATTATATGGTTCATTCCTACACCTAGGTATAAGCCTGGTGCATTTCCTTTGGGTTCTTTCAACAGTATGTATACCTTTTTTAAGTTGGGTGTTCTAAATCTGGGAGCAATAGTAAACATGTAGCCTGATATATGTATTGTACAGAGGTAGGAGAACCAATTGTGACCTGGAGAAAAAAGACCTTCTCACACAGTTAAGGAGATGCCCTGCCTTCTTTACCACTGTTCTACAATGTGTTACATTTCTAAGACTGTTACTTATATAAATACACAGGTTCCTCTCAGTGCTGACTACTTTAAATTTTATCCAATGGATGTAATATTCCTGCAAGTTGTTATTTTTCCCAAAGTGCAGAATAACGCATTTATTGGGCTTAAACTGCATTTTATTAGTACAAGTGTCCTCCACATCCAAATGTTTAGTTTGCCCCTTCCAATCAATGTTTTGCATTTCCTCCTTCAGTTTGAGAATATTAGCTCTGTTATAGTTCTTGTATATGGTTTTACCCTTAGCAAGTTTCCTAGACTTATTGATTTCAAACTTCATTGTACTATGGTCACTATTACCCAGAGGTGGGGTACTCTCAGTAGTTGTAATACCTGTACCAATGTTAGTTAGCAATACATCTAGTTCATTTCCCCTCTTGTAGGCTGGCCAATGAGCTGCTCTAAGCCAGCTGATGTTACTATCTGAACTGTATCATGGTGCTCTCATGCCAATTTGCCAGCAGATAAAGGCCTAGAGGTCTATCAAGTTCTGCTCAAATGTGCAGCTAGCACCCTAATTCTGCAGCTGCCCCTCCTTCCACCCTTCCCTTCATTAACCCTCCCCTTGTCCTATCCCATCCTCATTTGAAGCAGTCCACTGTTCTACTGCATACCACTTCAGCAGGTAACATTCCACCCAGCCACCACCTCTCTGTAAAAGTGTCTCCTCATCTCCTCCCTGAACCTTCCTCGCTCCAGTCTCATATCATGGCCCCTGGTGGCCCTCCCCTCCCTTACTTTGAACAGCCCCTCTGTACCCGTCTTGTTTATTCCTTTCATGTATTTAAAGGTTTCAGTCACGTCATCCCTGTCTCTTCTCTCCTCCAGTGAGTACATGTTCAACTCCTTCAACCTCCTCTCGTATGATAAGTCCCCCAGCCCCTTGATCATCTTTGTCGCTCTGCGCTGCACTCCCTCCAGTAACTTAATGTCCCTCTTCAGATACGGATGCCAGTACTGCATGCAGTACTCCAGGTGTGGTCTAACTAATGACCTATACAGTGGCAGAATCACCTCCTCCCTCCTCGAGGATATACCCCTTGCAATACAACCCAGCATTTTGTTGGCCTTTGCAGCTGCCTTCCTACATTGTGCCGAGTTGTTCATTAACCCTGTAATGAGCACACCCAGATCCTTCTCCTCCTCTGTCTGGGCTAGCTGCACTCCCCTAGTTGGTAACTCCTCCTTGGGTTCTTCATCCCAAAATGCAGCACCTCGCACTTTTGGCATTAAACCCCAGTTGCCAGGTGTCTGACCAGGTTTCAAGCTTTGCCAGATCATCCTGCAACCCCTGCCATCCCCCTAAGTCATCCACCACCGCTCCTACCTTGGTATCATCAGCAAACAGACTGATCTTGCTCTTGATGTCCCATGATATGTCTGCAATGAATATCCCAAACAACACTGGTCCCAACACCGAGCCCTGTGGAACACCGCTCGTCACTGCCCTGGGTGTGAGCTCCCCACCCACCACCACCCTCTGTTGCCTTCCCTGCAGCCAGTTTCCTACCCATCTCACCAGCTTTGCACCCGCCCTGTGCCTACTAACTTCCTTCCCAGCCTTCCATGTGGCACTGAGTCGAATGCCTTACTGAAGTCCAGATACAGGACATCCACTGCATGGCCCCTGTCCAGTTGCCTAGTTACCCAGTCATAGAACTCGACCAGGTTGGTTTGGCAGGATCTGCCACATATGAAGCCATGCTGTCTGCTGTCCTGTAGTTCTTTGGCCTCTAGGAGGGCCACCAGCCTCTCCTTCAGGATAGTCTCCATTAGCTTACCCACGATGGATGTGAGGCTCACTGGTCTGTAGTTTCCCGGTTCATCCTTGGGGCCACTCTTGTGGAGGGGCACCCATGAGCCATCCTCCAGTCCTGAGGTACACACCCGAATGTGTGAGGCATTAAATAGGTCTGCCAAGGTCCTGCAAGGACCTCTGCCAGCTCCTTCAGTACCCTGGGGTAGATGCCATCTGGGCCTGGTGCCTTGTCCACCCTCAGTGCCTTCAAACCTTCTCGAACTCTGCTCTCCATGATTTCCCCATCTGTCACCACTTCCCACCCTGCTTCTGCCATTTCTCCCACCTTGGGTGTCACCCCCTCTTCTCTTTAGTAAATACTGAGCAGAAGTACTCATTTAGTGCTTCCGCCTTATCGCACCCTGCTTCCACCCAACCCCCCTCCTTCCTAATCCTTACTATGTGGTCCTTACAGCTCCTTTTCTCCCTGATGTACTTAAAGAAGTCCTTCTCCCCTTCTTAATGCCTTGTGCCAGCCTGAGTTCCATAGATGCTTTGGCTCCCCTTCTGCCCTTGTCACCTCCTTCGATTCTGTCAAGTACTCCTCCCTGTCCTCCCCCCTTCCTCCCTGTTTTCTTGTACTTCCTAAAGGCAGCTCTTTTCCTCCTTACCTTTTCCATTACCTCCCTGCTTAACCAGATCGGTTTCTTAGCCCTAGCCTTCTTGCTCTGGGCTTTGCAGCAGGTTTTGGTTGCCTCCACTATCCCCAGCTTTATGAGCTCCCACCTCTGGTTAGTGTCCATACTAGATTGAATTCTGGCCAGGTACCCTTTTACCACTTCCCCCATCCTCCCAAAGTCGGTCCTCCTGAAGTACAGCACTATTGTGCCAGATTCCACTCCTTCCTTGCCCATATCCAATGTGAGCCATACTGAGTGGTGGTCACTCCCTGACAGCGGTTCCTCCACTGTAAGTTCTCTCACAAAGTCCCCATTTGCCAGCACAAGGTCAAGGGTATTCCCGAACCTGGTTGGTTCACTGACCATTTGCAGTAGGAAGCTGTCCTGGAAGGCATCCAGCAGTACCTGCTCCCTTCTGTTCCTGGTTGTTGGGGTGCTCCAGTCCACTCTTGGCATGTTGAAGTCCCCACAATCACCACACTACCCTTCTCGAGGTCCTCCTGATCTGTCCCGCTAGTTCCTGTCTAACTCCTCCATCTGGAGATGGTGGCCTGTACACTACTCCCATTCTAAAATCCTATTCTGGAATCCTGGATTTGCATCCAAAGTGACCTGCACTATCCTCCTCCCTTCCTCCTTACACACTTCAGTCCTTCCTTCACATATAGTGCCACCCCCTCCTTTCCCAATCACCCTGTCCCTACGTGACAACCTGTACCCTGGTACAGACAGGTCCCAGTCATTGTATTGAGTGGCCCATGTTTCCATGATGGCTGCAATGTCCACCTCTCCCTCTGCCATGAGAACCTGTGACTCTGCAGTTTTCCTCCCAAGGCTCCTAGCATTAAGGGTAACCACCTTCCATCCTTCCCCCCTCCATCCTGCCCTCCTTTCCTAGCATCACCAACAGTACTTGCCATTTGTCCTTTGTCACTGTTAAGGGGGTAAGCTCATATGGTTTCCCAACCTGTGGTCTCTGCATATCTCTTCCCCAACTGCCACCCCCCACTCCTAGTTTAAATTCCCAACTTCCTCTATGTACTCCTCCATCCTCTGTTTCAACACTTTCTTTCCCTCCTCACTCAAGTGTATTCTGTCCTTGGCATAGAGACTACCGTCCTCCCAGGTCCCTCCCCACCCCCCAACAGCCCATACCCTTTAGCACAACACCAGGTTCTTAGCATCCATTAAATTCCTCTATTCTCAGCTTTCTTGTTGTGCTTGCCTTTGGCACCGGAAGTATCTCTGAAAAAGTTACTGATCTTCCTGCCCCCTCACATAATTGTGCTAGTTCCTCAAACCTCCTCTGGACTGTATCTACTGCCTTGTCAGCTAGGTCGTTTGTCCCAAGATGTATAATTAAATGAGGCTTGTCCCTACCCTTTCTAGCATATTTCAGAACAGACTGTCCCACCCTTTCCGCTGTCATTCCTGGCATGGCCTCCACCCAAATGCGACTATGCCTCTCCCCCTTGCTACCCCACCTAACTCCTCTTAGTATTGAGTCCCCCAGCACCAAGATTCCACCCCTCTTACTCCCTGCTTGCTTCCATTCATCTCCCTCTCTCATTTCCAGCTCCTCTTCTTCCTCCTGCACATTATTTCCCCCTTTTACCCTGTTGCAATTCTCCCAGCAGAACTTCCCCCCGCTCCAGTTTGGTCCAGGCATTTATCAATTACTCCTCTAATTTCATCATTTCCCTCCTTCACCTTCTTCCTCTCTAGCAGTGCACAACTATTTTCTGAAGGCCCTTCACAAATGCCCGCTCCCTCTCTCTTCATAGTAACCTGTTCTCTCCTTTCCACTCCATGACTTTTGCCACTTCTTCGTCTCCCCTCACCAGTCCCTATCTCCTCCTTCCATTTGTCTTTTGTCTCCTGACCTGGTTTCCCCGGCAATTGTTCTTCCTGGCCTGGGCCCCTTTGTCTCTGCTTCCCTTCTTCTGACCCTCTCCTCACCACTGTTGGCTTAAATCGCCCTCCCTCACCTCCCCTTCTTCCTCCCTCCAGTATTGGGTTAAACCCACCCTCAATCTGCCTTGCCTGTCTTAGTTCCTCCTGCAGACCCTCAATCTCCTTTCTAAGTTTTTCTACTAATTTTTCTAATGTTAATACCTTATTTTCCAGGGACCCTTTTGTTGTATTTTTCAGCCAGTCGCTATCTGGTAGATTAAAATCTCCCAGTATTAGTACATCACAACCATCTGCTATTCTACATCTGTTATGTATTCTATGAAGTCTTCTGTTTCTAATGCAGGGCTATCTGGCGGTCTATAAAAAATGCCCATTCTTAATTTGTGTCCCTTCAGTCCTGATAAAGCTACCCACAGTGTTTCCACAAAGTTACCTATATCACTATGGGAGTCTACGATGGAACATTCGATATTCTCTTTGATGTATATGACTACCCCACCTCCTCTACATCTCTCCCCCGGTCTTTATTAAATAATTGAAAATTGGGTGGAATTTTACTCCAGTCATTATCTTTGTCCACCATGTTTCCGTCATTCCTATGATGTCTGTTTTGTGGGCTAGTATGAGACAATGGAGTTCTGCCAGCTTATCTTTGTTCAGACTTCTTTACCCTGATACTGTTAGGAACTTTCTTGCAGGCATGTTTAGGGATGTGTCTATTAACTTGGTCTAGCTAGGGTTCCTTTGGCCCCAATTGAATTATTTTAAATTGTTACTAATCTCATTTTTGAGGTGCATCCCCAGTAGCCTACTGCCATTGAAGCCCTGTCCAGGGCTTTAAAACTGCCTTAAAGCTTATTTATTTGACCTGGCATATCCAGATTTTTAGGCTGTTGCTGTAATTTACAGAGTTTTAATTGTGGGATTTTATTAATTTACTGTTTTGTTGTGATAATTTCTTATATTTGTTTTAGGTATATACAAGTGCCTTGGTTGTAAGAAAGGCACTTTTTATCAATAAAGATTGAACTGAATTGAATAAGATGTAACCCATCTTTGCAATAAGGGTCTGGTTTGTTTAGAAAGGTGCCCCAATATCTGATAAATCTGAAGCCTGTCTCCTTAGTCCAATTTCTTAGCCAAGCATTTACCTAAGTAATTCTTTTGTGCTTATGAGTGGACACCCTGGGTACTGGTGGTATCTCAGAGAAAACAATCTCACAGCCCTTGCTAACCAGTTTGTCTGCTAACTCTCTGAAATCAGCCTGTTGCTGATTGTGATTCATTCGCAATGTCATTTACCTCTACATGTATGATAGCCATGGGCCTGTCCCCACTTCCTTTGAAAATATCATCTGCCACTGATGTTAAATTATGGATACCTGCCCCTGGGAACAACTGACCATAGTGTTTTCCTTGTCATTCCCATACTCACACACACACACACACTTATATATATATATGTATGTCTGTCTACTTAACAACTGAGTCACCCAAGATTATCTTTGGTTTGGGGCTAATTGGTTCATGTATCATAGACATGTTCTCAGTGGGGTTGTCACCAGTCTGCCCATAATACCCTATTCTACCACCGAGACGTAGTGTCTGTACAGCGTTTATGCCCACGTTATCTGCCCCCATGTTCCCTACCTTGCTTCTACCACCCCCCCCGGTGACTATTAAGCCTTTAATTCTGGTCCCAGCAATGTTTAAAGCTGTTAATGGTCTTGGCCCTCACCACCTTAGGTGGCTGGCTGTTCCGCAGCTCAACCACTCTCTCGATAAAAAGAACTTCCTCACGTCCCTCCTGAATTTCCCTCCTGCATGGTTCTGCTCAAGGCTCTGTGATCTAGATGTAGTATTCTTCTTGAATAGCTCCTTGTTCATTCCTTTCAGAAACTTGAAAGTCTCTGTCATATCACCCCTCTACCTTCTGGCCTCCAGTGAGTATGTCTTACATGTTCAGTGCCCTAAATCGATTCTTATCAGATCTCTCCTGCAGGTCACAAATCAGTACTGGTATGTAACCCCCCTTTTGGGAGTTACTAGGTAAATATGTGTGTGTGTTGCTTTAAGAGGTTATCTGCTTTTTAAAATATGGTGCCAACCTCTGTGCCCTTGGAGGACTCGGGACACCTTCCTGCCCTGAATGTTCCAAAGGAGAGGGGCTAGAGCTGTCGGTTTGAAAGAATTGAGAATTCTAGTTTTTTGGAGGGAGAACACTGACTGTTCTGCACTACAGTTTCCCTCTGAAGCAAAACCTTTTTCAGAAGTTGGCATCAAGTTAAAAAACTAGTTCTTCATGGCGGTGGCCATTTGAACAATATACCTAGAGGGGTGCCCCTCTTCAGATGGAGAAATACCAGCTTTGGAGTTCACAGGAGATTCAGGGATGGACTGCCAACCTTATAGCAATCTAAAGGAACAAGGTGACATTTAACCTTCTCTAAATACTGTGCCAGTTGCAGACTGTGTTGATGCAAGATTTAGAGAGGTTTTCTGAGTTTTAAAGAAGATTTTTCTGTCAGAATGTGACTGCCTCCCAGAGAAGGGGCTGCCATATGCTTTTGTGCCGATGATGTAGTGTGTCAGAAAATAATACTAGTTTTGCCTCCCTTTGGGCACTAACAGCTGTGGGGATTACCACAATGATCTGCTGAGGAAAACTGCCGAGCTAATACTGTCTGCCTGCTAGTAGCTGGTGACAGTTTTCAGAAGAGTGTTTATGTGACCCTGCCTGTTTCACACTAAGTGAGAGACTGACCACTAGAAACATAGAAACATAGAAGTTGACGGCAGATAAGGACCGCAAGGCCCATCCAGTCTGCCCATTTCTTTTTCTACCTGATGAATGTGCCATTGGCCTTTGCTCTGTCAATGGCCTATCTATTCATATGCACCTATATTGCTCCCTTATGCCTATCCCATGCCTGCTTGAAGCCCTGCACTGTATTCATATCCACCACTTCCAGAGGTAGGCCGTTCCATGCAACCACCACTGTTTCTGTGAAAAAGAACTTCCTCAAATTACCCCTTAATCAGCATCCCTCTAATCTCATGCTGTGTCCTCTTGTCCTGCTATTTTCCTTATATTAAAAAATGTTAGACTCTTTCACCTTGTTAATGTCCTTAAGGTGTTTGAATGTTTCAATCATATCACCTCTCTCACTCCTTTGCTCTAGGGTATACATATTGAGTTCAGTTAATCTGTCCTTACATGTTTTCTGATGCAGTCCCTGCACCATTTTGGTTGTCCTTCTCTGGACTGCCTCAGTCTGGTTAATGTCCTTGTGAAGGTGTGGCCTCTAGTACTGCACACAGTACTCCAGATGGGGCCTATCCAGTGTCTTGCAAAGAGGGATTATTACCTCCCTCTTCCGACTTCTGATACCCCTACTTATACACCCCAACATCCCTCTAGCCTTACCTACTACTTTAGAGGTCTGCTTGAATGATTTCAGGTCATCGGTGATGATGACGCCAAGTCTCTTTCTTCCCTTGTGACTGCCAGCAACTCCCCTCCCAGCCTATAGGTGGCTTCAGGGTTTCTCTTCCTTATGTGCATGATCTTGCACTTCTTTGCATTAAAGCCCAGTTGCTACTCTTCTGACCATTTTGCTAGTTTATCCAGATCTCTTCTAATTCTGCCCACACCATCTGGATCATCTACTTTGTTGCAGATCTTGGTGTCATCTGCAAACAGACAAACCTTACCCTCCAGTTCCTCTGCAATGTCACTGATGAAGATATTGAAGAAGACTGGCTCCAGGACCGATCTCTGAGGTACCCCACTTGTGACTTTCATCTCTTCTGACTGTATACCATTTACCATCACTCTCTGTTTTCTGCCCATCAACCAGTTTGCCACCCAATTGACCAACGTCTGACCCACCCTGAGCCTATCCAGCTTAGTAATCAATCTTCTATGTGGAACAGTATCGAAAGCTTTGCTGAAGTCAAGGCAACATCAACTGCTCCCCCTTGGTCCACCACTCTGGTTATCCAGTCAAAAAAATCTACGAGATTAGTTTGACAGGACCTTCCTTTTGTAAACACATGCTGTCTTGGATCATGTTCTCCTATGGATTCCAGGTGCTGCACTATCCTTTCCTTAAAGAGTGTCTCCATAATCTTGCCCACTACTGAGGTAAGACTGACTGGTCTGTAGTTCCCTGCCTCCTCCCTGCTACCACTCTTGTGGAGCGGGATCACATGAGCCCTTCTCCATTCTTCTGGGACCTCTCCTGTGCTCAGAGACTCACTAAACAGTTCTTTTTTTTTCTCCTTTATTCGGGAGGCCCATCTGTCATGTTTCTACCCTGGTCATGGCCCCTGGAGCTTCTACCAACTGTCTATGCTGCAATTTCCCGGTTCCCCCCAGCTCACTCCCCCGGGGGGCGGGGCAGCAGCTCCAGTTCTCCCAATTCTGGGCCACGGGCTTATGTCTGGTTTGGAGTGCGGCGGCAGTGGCAAATTGGAGCATGGGGATGGCTTCATAGAGACGGAGGCTCTCCCCTTCATTTTCTTTATTTTTCCTCCTGGGAGGCGGGGATGTGCAATGACGTCCAGCATCTGCCCTGCCTCCATTGCTTTACGAGCGCCGGCAGCTGCATGACTCCCAGCCTCTGCCAGGGGTCCTTCTTGCGCTGGGCACGTCCCCTCCCTCCCCCCAAAGAAGAAGAGCAGTCCATAGGATGCTCTATCCTTCTCCACTCAGCCAGCCCTCCAGTGACCAGAGTCCATTCCCAAACCCGGGTTGCCGGAGTCGCAAGCGGAAATCCAACCGCTGCACTGATGGGCCCTCTCCTCACTAAACAGTTCTGATAATGGCTCTGCTAGTTGCACCCTCAGCTCATTTAGTACCCTGGGTTGTATGCCATCAGGTCCCATTGCCTTGTCCACCCTGAGCTTATTGAGCTCTTGTAGGACCCTTTCTTTTGTGAATGGACTAGTGCACACCTCCCTCCCCCCCCCCATGTCCATGGTGCAGAGCTATGGGCCCTGCCCTACCTTCTCTTCAGTAAATACTGAGCAGAAGTATCTATTTAGGATAGATGCTTTTACATAGTCCTCCTCCTCACACACACCCTTATCCCCTTTGATCTTAGCAATACCCCCTCTGGACTTTCTCCTTTCATTAATGTATCCATAGAAAGTTTTGTCACCTTCTTTTACTGTTCGTGCTAGCATTTCCTTGGTTTGGGCCGTTGCCTGCCTTACTGCCTTCCCTGCTTCCCTTAGGGAAGTTTGGTATGCCTCCCTATCTTCATCCTGCTGCATTCCTTTATATTTCCTGAAGGTCAGCCTTTTGGCTCTGACCTCTTCTGCTACTGTGTTTGAGAACCAAAGTGGCCTGTGGCTAACATGTGAAAGGTGCCCCAAGATGTTTCAGTGAATTCTGCCTGCTGCTTTGGACTTTTGGGACCTTCTCCTCATGGGGGTCAGCACTTAAGTGAGAGTGGGGGCACACATCAAGTGGCACCTCAGACCCCCAGAGTATGCTCTGCCCTCCATACCCTTAAATTGAAGACAAAATCCAATCAGCCACCATGAAATCAATGGAAACAATACAGCCATGCAGCACTTAAAGAGAGGTGGCTTACCTCCACAAAAACAGACTAATCTAGGAAAAGAAAATTACGCAATGAAAGCCCACACCAAATGTAGAACGATGAACACAAAAAGGCACAGTCCACAAGGTAATAAACCAAGTGCAATAAACTGCAATTTAATGCGATTTCAATCGTTGTGTAAACAGGAACTTCCACATAAAACAAAACCCTGTGGGGCTGCCTGTCTAATGTGGACTTTTCTCTCTATGGGGGCTCAGTCATGAGAGGGAAGAGTGAGAGGCTGGGTCCATGAGCCTGGGATCCCAAGGGGATTGTAACCTCTACCTGACATTTAAATTATGGAGATTGGAAATAAAGAAAATGCCAAAGAGCCAACCATGTGAGTTTCCCCTGAAGGCAGAAGGTACAGAAGTTAGATGGAATAAATCCCTAGGGTGGAATACCTTGCCCGTAAGGGTGACAAATGCCATTGTTGTGGTGAAGTAATGATATGTTCCCCCTGTGGGGACTGAACTTTTGACCACCCTGTGGCCTGTACTGGCCAGTACCCTGTAACATCAGCCTCCATTGAGAAACTGTTTGTTGCTTTAAAATAAAAGGATCCAGTTTGGTGTTTTTAACTGTTACTGTTCCATTTGGACAGTGTTTTATTGCAACAGTTTGAGTGACTGCTTAACGAGTTTTAAATCCGTAGCCTTGCCAGCCCACCCTCTGCCTTGGAATGCCTGGAGGTCACCCGATTTGACAGAGGTCAAGTGGGTATGTGGTCATATCCTGGTCTGGGACACCCATAGTACTGCACTGGAGGATCAGTATTGGGTATGAGCTCATATACTGGTCAGGGACACTGACAGAATTGTACTGTAGTGTTCTCGAGCTCTGCAGGACTGCATTTTACTTTTGGTTGAATGCTGGGGCACCGGGAGCAGGAAAAGGACCTGGGGGGACACAAACATTGATTTCTGGATTGGGAGATGCCTGGGAGAGGAGGAGGAGACAATGTCAAAGGGTAGCAGGTAAGCCCAAGAAGACATTTACAGACACCCCTATTTGTGTGTGTGTGTGGGCGGGGGGTTACACTTACTTTTTACATTTTTGAACACATGGCTCTCTTCTGTGGCCTGTCTCACTGCCACGGCTTCCAGTGGATCGGAGGATCATGGAACGCGCATACGCACAGGCATTCCATGTTGCTGTGCTGCCGTAGCTACACAGCTAGTGCAGCACAACAGCTACGATGATGTAGCTACTGCAGCACAACATTCAAGGGATAGATTTCCATCCTCAACAGTGTTCCACCATTTACTACATAGCCATTTTAACTTACGTAAACTAACAAGCCTGGAGTCAAAAGGACTCTAAATCCATCTTAAGATTTGGGGTGAGAGAGTTTACAGCATTCTTCTCTTAGAGGGATGCAGCAGGACCTCTTCAATTAAATTCCTTTTCTTGATATGAAACATTGAAAACTCCTACGTAAGCCTCTGATCTACATTTCTACTTACTGCTGGGGGTGTCTTCAAGATGATCCTTCTGCCGTGCGGATTCTACCTTCTTTACTTCATCAGTGGGGGGTTCCTCATCCCTCTCTATCAGTGATGATAAGTGGCCTGATGATATTATGTATCCTGCAAATATGTTGCAAATAGAACAAGATCATAGAAATGTGATCTGCAATGAAAACTAGATAAAGGCATCAATAACCTTCCAAGGCTCATTTGTATTTTTCCTGTATTGCCCAGAAACTGAGATCAGGTGGCGTATGTTCTTACCCTGTCATTTCATCTCAGTACACATTATGGATAGAAGAGCCTACCACCTCTGGAATCAAATGACAAATTACCATGCTTGCATTTTCCTATGTCACCTCTACTCTCCACAGAATACCTGCTTTGCCTTTATCCCCCCAAAATTAAATATAAGTAATGGAAAGTAATTCTAATTTGTTATTTATCCCAAAAGCAAAACTTAAAGCTGCAGTATTTGTTACTTAGTAAAAAATGTCATCATATAGTATTTAAGCATTAACATATGTCTGACATAATTTGATTGTCTGTATATTCATATTTATACAATGGGTGTGAGTGATAAATAGGTGTGATAAATCCTGTTATTTTCGCCAGAGTGTAAGAAATGTAAAAACTTGACATTTAGCACACCATGCAAACCCGCGCTAATGCCAAATTTTGCAACAATAGGGGACCCCATTATATAAATCGGATACATGATGTGCACTCAAGTGGTATGGAAAATATTTTCACTCCTGCACAGTGACCTCTGGATAGTCACTATAGATAGATAGATAGATAGATAGATAGATAGATAGAGATGGATAGATGAATATTCAGAGGTCACGCTAAAGAAGTGAAAATATTTTCCATATCACACTCATGCCCATCATGTATCCTCTATTTCTTGCAGATGTTATGGTTGACAAATTTAAAAAGAGCTTGGGGTACACACATGGGCCTAACCAACAGGGGGCAGGCAGAGTATAGAGGGCTGCGGTCTTCCGGCGGGGGGGGGGGATTCAGGAAAACTGGAACATGGGGTCCTTTTCTGCCGACATATTTCTAGGATTCTATGATGTTTTTAAAACAGTGTTTATTATTAATTTATTCATTAATGATTCAAGTCATTAAAGATGCCAGCAACAAGCAATTTTTAGAAAACCCTTCCCTGGAGGTAACTTTTCAATTTTATATACTGAATTCATACAGTGGATGTGTAAGGAGGGTGATAGCTCACATTTCTGATGGTAAAGAACCCAACACCACATCAAAATATTTAATTTATTAATAGTGGGTGTAGCTAAAGAACAACGACTTTTAAAAACTTCAGAACCCTGTATCTCAGTTCAGGAGTAAAATACAATGAAAAGAAAAATGAAAAATGTGTATAAAATATATTTAAAAATCTATTAAAAATATATACCCGATATACATCTTTACTAAAATCCCTCCAGGAATTTGTCCTGATTTCTACCGCAGGGATCCTAAGCTTCTGAAGCAGCATTTTTGTTTTATTTCTGGGCATCCATTTGAATGCAAAGGAGGCAGCTACTTAAAACATGAAAAACTGGAGCTAAGACATGGAAAGTACATGAAAGTTTAAGCACAAAAAGTCTGGCTGTCCAGTTAACTGAAAAAAAGCAATATTAGCATGTTAGTGCCGATAAATAAACATTTATTGTTTAAATGGTGAACACAGCAGCAGCAGCAGTGATCCCATAGCACCAGCCATGTGCTATGGGATCACTGCCACTTCTGCTGTGTTCACCTTTTAAACAATAAATGTTTATCAGCGCTAACATGCCAGCATTGCTTTTTTTCAGTTATTTGTGCAGCCAGGCTTTTTGTGCTTAAACATAATGGGCCGGATATTCACACTGCGCCCAAAATGTGTGCAATAGCAGGAGCAAGCACAAGTCCATTGCACGCATGCGCAATAGACGCGATATTCAAACGTGGAGCAAGGCAAATTGCGCAACCAGCCAACGTCTAAATATTGCACAACCTGCACCATAGTGCAACCAGGATGGGGAAGCTGAGCAGATATGATGCGCTATAGCGCAACAAGGCCAGCCCAGCTGAGAAGTCCAGAGGCACCATAGCGCAAGCAGAGAGCCCCCCAGCAGCGGAGCAATGGAACTGCACAACCAGGGAGGTAGGCAGGGGCCCACCACCCATGCCACAGATGGGCACAGGAACACACTGCAGAAGTAACAATGCACCCCCACACCCCAAGCACAGCATAACTGGGGGAGGGACGGAATATCCACCGGCCCATGGGGACAAGCCAACAAAGCACAGCTGGGCCATGGTGCCCCAGCACACCCACTGGCAAGCTGAGACTGCCACACAAAGGGGGCGGACAACCCCAGTGCACATCAGCCCCCCCTTGTGCACAGCACACCCTGCACTGTGACCCCAAGACACCACCCATGAGCAGTGACTGTCACTGCAGGAATCCCCATGCATCCCCCGTCACACTGCAACCTCGTGTACCACAGAACCATACAAGCCAGACCCACCAGGAGCACCCAGCAGTGGGTGGCAGCACACGGCAAGACCGACTGAAAGCCACTCCCACACCAGAGACACCTCCCCACGCACACACACACATACCCAGGACAATACCACCCCAGATGCCATGCAAACCACTGCAACTGAGCACCTATAGCCAGCTGCAAATCAGAGACCACCAGAGTGTTCATAACAAAATATAGATTTATCTAATTAACATGAACAATAACAATATGAACAGACAGAACTATATACAATACAAGGGTGGGAGTACGGGTACAACGTAGGGGTGGTTAAGGGGCAGGGGTGAACAACTGGGAGAGGGAAGGCAGGGTGTGAGGTATGGGTAAAGGGGGAAGGTGATGGGCAGCTACTGCCCTCCAGCCCGCTCATCATCTTGCTGCCGCTGTTCCCGGGGCCTCCTCCTGTGCCTGATGTCACGGCGCTGCAGGTCCCTCAGGATGTCGAGGGACTCCATGGACACTTCAAGGAACTGTTGGACTGCCCGCTTGAGTCTCCGCAGGATCCGGACACCTAGGACAAGGGATCAGAATCAATGGCTGTGACTGTCCATATCCCTGAAGCCCACCCAACATGCATGGCATACAGCCAAGTGCCCCGCTCCTGTGATGGAGTGCACCCACCCACAGTGACCGTGCACAAGACATGCCCAACCAGGCAGCAACAGCCATGTGTGCCACTGCACACACACACACCATGTGCAGCACAGCACAACCAAGGCTGTACAGTGATGTGGCTACGTGGTGGGAAGGCAGTGCCACAGCCATGTGCCCAGTGCATGCATGGACCACCATTGATGCACTCCCAGACATGCAGTGCCACTGGACAGTGCTGACTGTCACATGTCGCGTGCATGGCAGTGTTGTCCATGGATGGTGGCCATGCCCTGCCCCCCCCACAGCATGCAATAGCATTCATGATGTCATGACACTCACCCTCATCATACTGCTGCTACTGCAGCTGCTGCTCCTGCTGCTGCCATCGCTCATCACCACCACCACCAACTCCACGAACAGCCACCGCTGCCACCCCTCGCTGCTCCTCAGCCTGGGCCCTCCTCCACTCTGCCATGCCTGTGGGAAACAAAAGGTGAGAAACACATCAGTGAAATCCCAAAGCATACATCCCCCTGCCCCAATGAGTGTGCCTGCCCACCCAGCCAGACCCATACATCACATATCCTGTAAACACCGCCACAGCCAGCCATAGACCAACCCTCCCCCATGTGCTGGTCACAATACACAGTGATACCCATACGGACAATACAGGTGCATAGACGGCTCACCCACCTGGCCGAGGCACCACGCCCCTCCTGGCACGTGAATGAAGTCGTGCCAGTAGTGCCTGCTCCCTCCTCTGCAGGTCACCATACCAGTGCCTGCACTGCTCTGCCGAGCACCGCCAGCCAGTGGCCTCCTCCAGGGCAGTGGCCACCTGCTGCCACACATGTGTCCGTGCCATGTTCAGGGGTTTATCCCCAAACAGTGGGCCATGGTGAGGCTCCACTATGCCCACTAGGTTGGCTAGTTCCAGTGCACGCCATTGTGGGGCTCTCCTGCGTGCCATCCCTGCATGTATATAGTAGGCAATATGGCGCTCCGCAGCGCGGCAATCCCACGTGGAAATGTTGCACAATACAACTCCGTTAGTCTTTTATCGCTGTTCGATATAGTGCCACCAGTCCCTATCGTGCTGTTACCGAACAGCGCGATAGAGCTGCAGACATGCCATACGTACAGCGCCAAGGGGGCAAAGGTCGGGCACAGGGTCGTGGGTCTCTGGCGCAAGGCCATGCACAGCACCATCGGACGTCTACATGTCCAGCGCAATTGGTCGCCTGTGTGCCATTGCCACAGTGGACTATTGTGCAGTTGTGCCACAGAGGCCATGTGGTGACTGTCGCTGTAGCGCCACTGGCACAATGGTGGCCGTGTCCTGAATTTCTTATCGTGCACAGCACATCAGCAGTGCAGCAGACACCTGCGTAAGCTACCTGGGCATGCGCAGTGCGGTGTACTACGCAGTCACAGAACTGCGCCATTGGCTCAGCCAGTTCAACCGTATTGCGCAAAGCGCAACAGCGCGATATTCAGCCGTCATATGCAAATCATCCGATCAGCCATTCAATGGCGCAGCAGCGTGATTTGCATCTCATTAAAGTTGCTCCAGTCCTAATTTGCATGCACTGCGCTATAAATGTGCGACACTGTTCTGCAGTGGCCATATTCGGTTACTGCAGTTGATCGGTGAGTTGCATGCATTGTGCTGTTCTGGACCATGGCCCCAGAGAACTGCTGTGTACTGCACAGTCACAGGCGACCACTCTCACCCATACAGGCTGTAAAATGACCGAGCGAGGACTGGGTGAGGAGGATGATGGTGGGCGGAAGAGGAGGCCCAACTTTACGAAGGCGGAGACAGAGGCACTGTTTGAGGCCTACCTGGATGAGGAGCCACTTCTCAGTGGACGGCGGGGCATCCCTCAGGCCCATGCTGCTGCATGGGAGGGGGTGGCACATGCTGTCAACCTGCACAGCAGCCACCAGCGCTCTGTGCAGGAGTGTAAAAAGAAGATGGGGACCAACAGGAGGAGGGTGAAGGAGAAGGTTGCAGCCATCAGGGTGGCATGTGTTGCTACAGGTGGTGGACAGCCGGAGGTGGTGCAGCTGACCCCAGGGGAGGACATGCTCGCTGCAAGCATGCAGCGCAGCGTCATTGAGGGTGTTCCTGGAGGTGGCTTCCAGACAGGTGGTAGTCCATCACTGCATGGTATGTCATGGTGGGGGGGAAGGTAGTTCATATGCACTAACGTGTCCTTCCTTTCTGTTACAGATCCTGTGCGTCTGCAGGGGTCAGCAGTGGAGGGTCTGTCCACTGCGGACAGCCACCCGGAGTTGAAGGAGGGACCATCCACCTCTGCAGATTGCCGGCGTGCACTGCGGCAGTGTGCATGCCCAGCTACCTTCACTGATGTTGAGACAGGTATGGGGAGTGCCCTTCCTGTGTCCCAGCGGTCTGGCATGCAAGCATGCCAGCACGCTGCGGCTGTGGCTGTGGCACAGACCTGCACCATCGATGATGCACCGACCACTATTGGCATTGAAATGTGTGTGTCACAGAATGGACACACAGCAGGCCAGCTCATGCCCATGGATCTAGCTGGTTCCAACGTGAGTGCCAGCATGTCAGCACACTCCCAGGCTGTGCCTGTCAGCACCGGTGGGGCAGCACAAGTGGCTGTGCAGGTCACTGGCACTGTTGTGGCCACAGCAGTGGAACCACTGATCCCATGGGCACAGCAGGTGGAGGGGCAGCAGCAACAGTCACCCACCAGGACTGGGGGTGCAGGGCTCAGCGGTGATGTAGGTGCATCGCCTGTGGACATGCCCATATCTGGTCCTGGTGAGCAGCGCCCACCCTCAAGGGGTGCTGTACATCAGGCCCTTCCAGACCCTGAGGGACAGGTTGCCGATGTGGCAGACGACCTCTTTGATGAGCACACCCGCCTGCTGCAGGCATCAGTACAGCAGCAGATGCGGGTTGCAACATCCGTGGGAGGCACTGTGTGTGGCCCTGGAGTGGTTCGAGGAGCGACACAGCAGGGACACTGAGAGGATCCTGTCCCGGATTAACCATATGCGGGTGGATATGACCGCCACCATCGACAGGCTGACACAGGCAGTGGTCGGTGTCGTGGCCACATTGGGCACACAGTCAGGTGCCCCTGTGCTGCTCACACCGCACAGTACGCTATCCACTCCCCGTTCCCGGTGTTGTGCGACACCCACCCTGTCGACGCCCGGGTTCAGCTGTGGGCATCCTGAGGTTCCTGGTGCAGGTATGTTCAGTATGCTGCAGACCCCTGTGTGGACAAGGTCGCATTCGCGCAGTGGGACTCCTGGTGGTCCATCGGTGCCACCCCATGTGGCCCATGCTAAGCCTGCCAGTGCTGCTGGGTCTCAGCGGGGCTGCCCACACATCCGAGGTGGCCATGGCACTGTGCCGCATGACTGAGCTGTCTTCTAGTGTGGGCCCTGTCTGGTGCTGCCCTGTGTGCAATGTGTGTTTTGGTGGGCAGTGCACCAGTGGGTTCCCTGCCCTACACGCCGACACACGGACCACCTGCACACCCTCCCGACTGCTGTCCACAGGTGCATGTGCATGATGATGCCTGCATTGCGCTGTACACCAAAGTTCAAGGGTGCCCAGCATCTGACACACGTACATGGACAGTACAGGTGGTGGTGGTGGCCTGTGGACGTGTGTGTATTTAATGTCTGTTCCTGCTCTGTTGTGCACCTGACCCCTGTGCACTTTGTGCCTGGTGTGTGTGTGTGTCTGTCCATGTGGCGTGTTACTGTTCACCCCTCCCTGGTTGTGTGTGTGTGCTTCTGTGCCCTGCCACTTCCCTCACCGTCATGCACCCTTGGTGTGTTTCCCTGTGTGTATGTGGGTTGTGCCCTAGCCACTGTTGGTTGCACATGGCCCCATGACTTACTTGTATTGGGTGAAGTGCTCCTCTGTGATGGCGTCCTGGTGCAGCTGGGCCAGCTGGATCAGTTGGGGGGTCATGCCGTCCAAGGGGGGGCTGCTCATCCCCATCATCACCGGCGTCACCAGCGTCCCCATCGCTGTCCCCCTCCTCGACCTGTACGGCTATCCCACAGTCTTTGGCCATGTTGTGCAGGATACAACAGACCAGGAATATCCCACAGGCCTTTGAGGGGCTGTACTGTAGGGCACCGCCGGAGGTGTCTAGGCATCGGAAGCGTGCCTTCAGCATCCCAAACACCGCCGATGATGTCATGCGGTGGCGGGCGTGGTGCCTCATTGAAGCTGCTGAGATGGGGTCGGGCCGCCGGTAGGGTGTGAGCAGCCAGGGATGGAGTGAGTATCCACTGTCACCTGTGTGGAGATTAGTGTCATGTTCAGGCTCATATTGCCCCTAACCCTGTGTGCCACTCCCATGGCACCTGTGGCTTACCCACCCTTGGCCCCACTTTGCCAATCCTACATGCATACTCACCCACTAGATATCCTGTGGGGATGTCCCCACTCTCGAATCGATGGCACAGTGTGGATTGGTACCATATGAATGAATTGTGTGCCCCACCAGGGTGCGTGGCACAGACATTGATGATGCGCCCACTGGCATCACACACCACCTGGCAGTTGACACTGGAAAACCCCTTCCGATTATGATAGGCAGCCCCATCAGGGCCAGGTGGCATGCGAATGGCCACATGGGTGCAGTCTATTGCCTCTAGCATGCCAGGCATACGTGCTACCCTGTGGAACTCCTGTATGTTTGCTGTACGCTCTGCCACGGTGCTGGGGAAATGGATGCACTCCACAGCATGTGGCAGCAGTGCACTGAGGAATTGGGTGAGAATGCGTGACGTGGTCGACTGTGTTATGCCTGTGGTGTCCCCTGTTGGCCTCTGGAAGGTACCCGTGGTGAGCAAGCACATGCAGGCTGTTACCTTTGTCTCCACTGACAGAGCGTGACTCCATCGTGAGGGTGCCTGCATCACATCACTGCACAGCTCACAGAGCCGCCTCAGTATTGCCCTGTTCAGGCGGTACCGGCCCACAATCTCTACATCTGAATACAGCTCAAAGCTGATGCGGGCACGGTACTGCCTGTTGGGGCGTACCGACGACGGGCCCTTCCACGGCCATGTCCCCGTGCAGCATGCCTTCTCACCCCCCTCATTACAGCTTCCATGTGGAAGCTGGCACTGTCCATCTCCCTGGCTTGTGTTGCCCCCCTGGCTGTTGTTCATCAGTTACCCCCGCTGTCCTGACTGCTACCTCCACTGCACCGGGTACACCTACTGGCCTCTGCACTCTGTGGCCCCACACACCTTCCCTTGCCCCTCTTCTGTCCTGTGCACTCCCTGGCCTGCATTGTTTCCTGCTCTGGCCTGCTCTGTCTCCCTGCCTCATGTGACTTCCCTGTCACGTTCTTGCACCTCTTCCTTGTCTGCCATTTTCTTTCCTTGCTAAGCGAGAGATGCTGGCCCCCAGAACTCCTGTACCGACCAAGCTCCCGGTCGTTCTCAGTTTAATAAATAAAATTAAAAAAAACAGAAAACTCTCCAGTGCAGTGTCCATGAACAGGACACTAAACTTACATTTTCCCTGTAGCTGGCTGACACTGCAACTTCACCTACTATAGATGTCCTGACGCTGATCCACTGAACAGAAAAATGAGCTACTGGTGAATGAGCTGTTACCTGCAAAGTACAGTAAACGCTGCAAATTTAAATAGTGTTACAGCACTGCTGTAGAAAAACTTTAAAATAACTAAAATAATATTTTACAGCCCCATTATCTCCTGAACTCCTTGGTCTCCACTTTCTGGTTTTATGTACCAGGGTTATATGCCTTACAGAGGCACATCCTTTGACTGCAAAAAAAAAAACTCCAGAAAGAACAGAGAGATCTGTCTTTTTTTTTTTTTTTGTAAAGAAACTCCATCATGTTCTCTTTGAGGTCCCAAAGTGGAGAGGGGCAGGAGGAACATAAGAAAAAAAGAGAATCACTCAGTGTGGGGGAAGGGAACAATACATAAACAGAGGGACTAACTTCAAATCAAATCAGATTTTATTTATAATGCACTTTTCAAAACTATCAAAGTGCAGCTACAACACATAAAACAGCCAACACAATAAATATAAATATAAAAACAATTAAAAGACAATGGGGTGGCCTATTCAAAGGCATGCTCGAATAAATAACTCTTTAAAGATGCCTTGAATAACTCTGTGGACTGGCACTCTCGAATCCGACAAGGTAGAGAATTCCACAGGGTTGGGGCCACAAAAGAAAAGGCCCTGGCCCCAGATGATTGAAGACGCAACCCTGGGAACCTCTAGCAATCCCTCATTGGCGGAGCGGAGCGAGCGAAGAGGGCAGTAGGGTCGCAGGAGATCTTGGAGGTAGTCTGGTCCCTGACCGTGTAGGGTCTTATAGGTCAGCATCACGACCTTGAAGGTGATTCTCCATCACACTGGCAGCCAGTGAAGTTCATGCAGCACAGGTGTGATATGGCAAGTTTTTGGCAGCCCCGTCAGCAACCTGGCCATAGCGTTCTGCACCAGCTGCAAGTGACGGAGATCCACCTCTGGCAACCCTAGATATAGAGCATTACAGTAGTCAAGACGCGAGGAAACAAAAGCGTGGACTAATACAGGAAGGTCATCGTGTGGAACAAGGTGTTTTATCCGGGCGATATTCCTCAGATGATAAAAGGAAGACTTGACAACGGCTGACACCTGTGCCTTCAGTGTCAGCTCACCGTCAAAGATTACGCCCAGATTCCACACCTGTTCAGAAGGTCTCAACTGGTTACCCCCTAACACAAGGCCGGAGGAAAACCCAGGAGTCAACTTCTCTGCACGGTGACCCAGGTCCACTACCAACACCTCAGTCTTGTCTGAATTCAGTCCTAACTAGTTAGCACTCATCCAGCCCTGAATCTTAGCGAGGTAGTTGTTAAAGACCGATAAAGCGTCATTTTGTTCGGGTACAAAGGACGTATAGAGTGAGTATCATCTGCATAGCAGTGGAAACTTAGCCCATAACACCTTATAATGTCCCCCAACGGCAGCATATATACCGTGAACATCATGGGGGAAAGCACAGAACCCTCCGGCACCCCACAGGACAGAGTAAAGGGAGCTGAGGAAAAAACTCCTGATACTACCCTCTGGGTTCTGCCCATGAGGAAAGACGGGAACCATCTGAGAACTGTCCCTGACAGTCCACAGAACAGCCGGAGGTGCTCTAGCAACATCCCATGGTCCACGGTATCAAACACTGCAGAGAGATCAAGGAGATCCAAGATTAAACGGCTCCTCTGATCTCTTTCTCTATTAGATCATTAAGTACCCGAACCAACGCCATCTCGGTACTATGCCTCTTCCTGAAACCAGACTGGAGAGGATCATAGACTTCATGGGTGGTAAGAAAGTCCTCAAGCTGCAACGCGACTACTTTCTCAATAACCTTGCCCAAAAAGGGCAGCTTAGAGATTGGTCTGTAGTTAGTGAGACAGGCTGGGTCGAGGGAAGGTTTCTTCAAAAGGGGTGTCACAGTAGCCTCTTTTAGAGACTCTGGAAACACCCCTTGGTCCAAAGAGCACCAGACTATCTCAGCAAGGACAGGTCCGATCACATCCATACACCCCACAAGGAGGCATGTAGGACCAGGATCCAAACTACAGTAAGTTGGTCGCAAGCCCTGGACAATCTTCATGATCACTTATCAAATAAAACATATTTTTTATTTTTGTGATTTATTTTCAAAGACATTTGCTATACTAATTTATTTCTTAATTAAAACTGACACTGAAGCCCATTTTCTTAATGCAGTAATACCCTCCAGGGTGGGCGGTATGGGCAGTACTGGACCTTCCAGAGGCTATAAGGCCCTCCGCCTGCGGGCCTCATTAAGCCCCTGTGTGGTCCTGTTTTGCCCAGTACCACACACCCTGTTGGGTATTATTGCTTGCATGTTTCCTTCCTGCCAACAAATACTGCTGCTTTAAAATAGGGCTAAACCAGCAGCAAAAAGAAAATCACAGTTGACCCCAGTAGAACACCACTGAATTAACTTCCAAAACAAACCAGAATTTCAACACATTGTAGTCATCCACACTTTAAGGGTATTTACATGAAAATGGGAGCTTTGTCCCTTTCAGTCCACCAACAGCTCACATGTATTGAGAAGCCTAGGGGCCTGACAAACAAAGCCTTATGCACTGCTACACAGCTGCATAGGGAGGGTGTAACTGTAAATAATATGATTGGGAACACCTGCCATATGTTCTCTATGCCACCAGATGTGGGTGCAAGACATCTTTGAGGTCTCCGAAAAGCCTCTTCCCCCCAGTGATAGTCTCCAGCCCTGCATAGCCAACTGGTGGGCTCAGTGGGATGGGAAATAATTTGTTCTTTGTTTAATTGTTTTTTTTAAATCCCTCGTTATGGGGATATGATAATCTATAGTAGTTGGACTGCTGTTTGAACTGATGATCTGTGGCTGTCTTGCTGTACCATCTGAAATAGCCCCTTTGTTTGTGAGAAGCTCTGTAGGAATTACCCCCAAAAGCATCTAAATAAGGATTACCCCATAAGCACCAAAGCACTGGTTACCCTAAAAGTATCAAAGGAAGAGCTACCTTAAAACACCAAAGCAAGGATTACCATACAAGTGGTATAGTAAAGGTCACCCACAAACACCAAATCAAGGGTTACTGCAAAAGCACCAATGCAAGGTTGCCCCGAAAGCACCAAAGCAAGTGTTACCCTAAGAACACCAAAACCAAGGTTACTCTAAAAGAATTAAAGCAAAGGTTACCCTAAAAGAATCAAAGCAAGGGCTACTCTAAAAACACCAAAGCAAAGGTTAACCTGAATACATGAACACAAGGGCTATTCTAAAAGCACCAAAGCAAGGGGTTGCCCCAAAAGCACCAAGGCAAGAGTTATTCTTAAAATATCAAAACAAGGGTTGCACCCAAAGCACCAAAGCAAAAGTTACTCCAAAAGCACCAAAGCAAGGGTTATCCTAAAAGCATCAAAACAAGGGTTACCCTAAAAGCACCAAAGTAAGAGTTACCCTAAAGGCACCAAAGCATGAGTTATTGTAAAAGCCTCAAAGCAAGGGTTATCCTAAAAGCTCTAAAGTAAGGGTTATTCTAAAACAACCAAAGCAAGACTTATCCTAAAAGCACCAAAGCAGGGATTACTCTAAAAGCATCAATGCAAGGGTTACCCTTAAAACACCAAAGCAGGGGTAACTCCAATGCACTAAATCAAAGGTTACCCAAAAAAACACCAAAGCAATGGTTATCCCAAAAGTACCAAAGCAAGGGTTACCCTAAAAGCACCAAAGCAGGGGTATCTTAAAAGCACCATAGGGGTTATTTTAAAAGCACCATAGAAGAGGTTACCTTAAAAGCACCAAAGCAGGGGCTACTTTAAAAGCACCAAAGCAGGGGTTACCTTAAAAACATCATAGCAGGGGTTACTTTAAAAGCACCAAAGCAGGGGTTACCTTAAGAGCATCATAGCAGGGGTTACCTTAAATGCACCAAAGCAGGGGTTACCTTAAAAGCATCAAAGCATGGGTTATCCTAAAAGCTTCAAAGCAAGGGTACCCTAAATGTTCCAAAGCAAGGGTTGTTCTAAAAGTACCAAAGTAAGGCTAACCCTAAAAGCACGAAAGCAGGGGTTACTGTAAAAGCCTTAAGACAGGGGTTACCCTAACAGCACCAAAGACCAGGTGACTCTAAAAACACCAAAGCAATGGTTACCCTAACAGCACCAAAGCAAGGGTTACCTAACAGCACCAAAGCAGGAGTTACCCTAAAAGCACCAAAACAAGGTTCACCCAAAAACACCCCAACAAGGATTACCCCAGAAGTACCAAAGCAAGGGTAACTCTAAAAGCAGCAAAGCATCAAAGCAGGGGTTACCCTACAAGCAACAAAGCAAGGATTAGCCAAAAGTACCAAAGCAAGTGGTATTCTAAAACTACCAAAGCAGAGGTACCCTAAAAGCACCAAAGCAAGTTTTACCCTAATAGCACCAAAAAAAGGGTTATCCTAAAAGAACCAAAGCAAGGGTTACCCTAACACCACCAAAGCAAGTTTCACTCTAACAGCACCAAAGCAGGGGTTACCTTAAAAACATCAAAGCAAGGGTTAACCTAACAGCACATTAGCTGGGGAGCCAGGTGTTAAAGGTGATACAAACTATTTCCATACCACTTAATATCCTACTATACTCCTTCTAGTTAGTGTTGTCCTGTATTCTGATCTGCTATGGCCTTTTTAGTTATTTGAGTTATCTAGTTTGTATAGTCTGTGAACCCAACCAGTATACCTCTCTCCTTAGTGGTTACTGCCCTTCCTTTTCATGTGTTTTTTTTGGCATTCTCCAACATCAGTTGCACCATCCCGTGTCATTCAGTGAACTAGCGTGGAACGGTGAAACTGATGCCATAGACTATCGAAGCAACATGAAACAGATGAATTGCAGCTGCTGAAAAAGGGGGATAATACTGTACTGTAAAGTAGGCATGAATGGAATAAAAATATGTATTTTACAATAAAAGGCCGATGCCTAACAGACTACAGGATAATTACCCACAGGAATGCAGTAGGGCATTTTAAAATGCATGAACATTGTTTCTTATCGCCTAACCATAAAATTAGAAGCACCCACATGTATGGCATATTGAGTAAAATATGTAAAGCCCCTTGAAGGGACTACAGCTGGCTAGACTTTAAGCAGGATGGCATGATCCCTAAGTACCTCACAAGCAGTCTGCAATGGTTGAGAACAGGAAACCACAGACATTGATGTTCTTTCCTCCTTGACAGGATCTCTTCAGTGTCCTATAGTTAGGAGGCTGTGGAAGTCATGGATTCCATGATGTTTCCCATTTCATGAAAACTCCATGATTTTTGGCATCTTAGTTCATATTCTCATGAGTTTTGGCATTTCCCATGACAACACTGTAATTGTTAGGGATCCATGACAGTGGTTCGACAAAGTTGTCGAGCGACTATACAGCAATAACTTTATGTTGACTGCAGTTGCAGTCAGCATAAAGCCATTCCGTGAAGACTTTGTTTTCTTTGGGTGACTTTGTCCCCAGAACCCCCCCATGCACGTGGTTCTGCCCTTAGCACCTCCTGTAACCTGATTAATCAACTCTGAATTGGGACTGATTCGGGGAGAGGGTGCAAGACCTCCAGAAAGTAGTGCCAGGGATCCCACGCTGACATTAGAGTGCCCTGTTGCTGTTGTAGCTGTAATGTCAGTCATGGTAAAATTGTCAAACAGGCATCAGCTTACAAATTGTTAGATTTTACATGAAAACACCATATATTTTGGTGTTTGCAAATGACAGACCCATAATTTTGTTCCTCCCCACCAGAATGCACTTAGTCGCTAGTCGGCCCCAGTATGGGATTCTGGGTCTTGCACGAGAGGCCCCATCTTCAAGATAGTAGCACAACATGCAGCCTTCTGTTACTGGACCAACCTAACAATACATTTCTAAAAAAATATTTTTTTTGCTAATTTGCATGTATAAAAATATGTCACAATACAGGTAATTTATCAACACACAAAGGGTCCATGACTTTTCTTGACTTTCACTGGGATTTCCATTATTTTTGCCATTTTGACCATGACAATACCATGATTTTTCTCCAGATATTGTCATGGCAAATGTGCAGCCCTAGCTATGCTGCTCGCCTCTGCCCATGATACCGAGTTGGCCAGCCAAATGATGGGAATGGCTTGCGTCATATTCATGGCCGTGGCTGATCTGCTCCATGCCCCGGGCTGAGGGGTACAGCTATAGTGTACTGATGAGTCCTAATAAGGAAGACATGCCCATATTGGGTTTGCTGTCTGTAGACCAGCTGTCACAATTCCAGTAAGGGTGGGATCCAGGGCTTGTGGACAGGCTGAAGGAGAATCTGGCCCAGTAGATATGACAGACAAGTAGAAGGTAAACAACCCGGCAATCATTTCATTACAACCTTAACAGCTAGAAGCATGTAAGGGAAGGGGAAAGGGGGAAACAGAAGGGGAAGAGGGATAGGGAAGGGAAAAGGAAAGGGTGAAAGGGGAGGGGAAGGGAAAGAGGAAAGGGCACAGGAAGGGAAAAGGGAAGAGTGAAAGGGGAGGGGAAAGGAAAGGACTGTGATTTTCTGTAGCACCACTCAGGTAAAATCTATCCCAAAGTACTTTGCAATCCAGGTGAGAGAAAGAAGATAATGTTGCTACCCTTAGGCACACAAGGAGATTCAAACAGCACAGAAAATAGGGTTGTGTGAAGTTTAAATACCAGCATCAGAATTATCAGTTCTGCTTCCTCAATTATTCATGAAATCTTCTGAAAATTTCCTGAAATATCCACAATAAGTAAACCATGGGATTTTTAAAATGAAGGTCAAAGTAAGCTGTGGAATTTGTTTCCCAAAGTATACTGCAAAATTATTTTCAGTAATGTGAATGGTTTAAAAAATTTTTTCTTCTGCATTTTTAGGGCACGTGATACGTAAACCATAGAATTTATGCAAACTGTGGAACTTTTTCCCACAGGTGTGATGAAATTCCACAGTGAAGCTGGTTTTCCCAAATGAAAAGACAATATTCTGAAGAATGTTATGGATTCCATGGAAGGTGTTATTTTGTGAAACTCCATGAACATTGTGGTACTAAATTGTGTGAACATTCCATAGACATGGATCAGCAAATGTTTCCCAATCCTATGAGGTGGAGGAACATTATACAGAGGTTAATCACAGGGAGAGTAAGTGATATATTCAGGTTCACAGTTGGGTGTTTGTGGGATTTCAACCTGGGTCTCCAGGTTCACGTTCTTTGCTGTAGCATGTTTTAATAAACTGATCATTGACTCAGTTATATAACTCTGAGATAACAGAGCCCTATATATTGTGATAAACTTCAGAGTTATTAACTGAGATGGGCAGGTTTCTTGTGGAGGTTTAGCATCATATTACTTTCATGTTTCTTTCAACGTAGGTCATTGATTTAGACAGCTAGATAAGGAGGCAATATAGTGCAGTGGTTTAAGGCTCTGAGCTGCAAATCTGGTGACATCCAGCAGACCAGACCTGGGTTTGAATCCCACAGCTTCTACTTGCATACTGTGTGACGCTGAGCAAGTCACTTAACTTCCCTGTGCTCCCAGGTTGCTCCTGTAAAAAAGCTTTCAGCTTAGTGTGCTACTCCTGGTTGAACAACTGAAAAAAGATAAAAATCTTTATTTTTAACAGGAGATAAATTCAGGACTCTAAGAGCCCTATTTAACAGAAATATTCTGTGGGAGGTTACATATTACAATAAAATAGAAGACATGTTATTATTTAGTAAATACATTCATCCTGGAGATATGTGGCTTTACAATACATTATTCCAACTTGAAAAAAAAAACATTAGACAGACAAAGACCCTTATAACAATAGCATAGTTGAGTTTGTGCCAACATACATTCAGGAGGCAATATAGAGCAGTGGTTTAAGGCTCTGAGCTGCAAACCTGTGGACCTGCGTTTGAATCCCACAGCCCCCACTTGCATACTGTGTGACCCTGAGCAAGTCATTTAACTTCCTTGTGCTCCCAGGTCACACCTGTAAACAAGCTTTCAGCTTAGTGTGTCTCTCCTGGTAAAATAACCAAAAAAAAAAAAAAAACATTCATTAAGCAGGTTACTAGTGGTCTAGATTTAAGTGTGGGAGGAAAGGTGATGTTATACTGTTTGTTTACATACCCTGGTTGTACTAATACAAAGCACTGAAGTTTAGTTTTGGGTTTGTGCATCCAATGCAAATTAATCATGCACACAGGTACCAGCTTGATAGCTAAGGCATTCTTAAATATAATTCTGTCTATGCTTCTGGTTGTTGGAGATAGTTCGCTCCAGGTCTTTGGACTGTAGTAATTAGAGATGAGTTTACTGTAGGAGTTGTGCACTCTTGGTACAGTTAAGGCCCCTGTTTTAATAGCCCTTGGGTAGTGGCCATGCTCTTGTGCAATCATGATTTTACCAAGTGGGGCATTCCCAGACTTTTGAAGGCAATCCCTGCATACATTTTCTTTCTTATGTATGTTAATAGCCTCACTGAGACCACTCTTACAGTTGTGAGAGTGTTCTCACGTGCATTCTTAGAGCTATGAGAAACACGAACTGAAGGTGAGCGGTTCTGATACCCTAAGAATGTAATTAAGACCACTCTTACAATCGTAATAGTTGTCTCAGTCATGGTATCAACATATTATTGATCGATCTCCATTAATAATGGTATCCTGTGATAATAGCGAGGAAAGAATAGCGAATAAAGAATCGCGAAAGAAATAATAGCGACTGACATTTAATAGCAGGTGCCATTAATGGCGACTTTGACCACGTCAAATTAGCACCAGTAGTCACTAATGCTGCAATCTACCATCAATCATAGACCCCATTGTAAATGAGACAAACAGGGCTTCAGACAAGTAGGCTTTCAGGTCAAGCAAGGCAGTGGGAAGGGGGCTTCAGACAAGAAGGCTTTCACATCAAACAGCAGCAATTAAGGCAGAAGGGAGAGTGTTGGGGAGAACGATATAAGCGAACAAGGAAGGCAAAGAAGCGGCAAAATCGCGTAGATCAGATTTTTAAAAAAACTTCACCCGCTGATTCTTTATTGTATTTTATTAACAATTAATTTAGGTTTTTTCAAAGGTATATGCCAATACTAGCAGGGATTTGCATGGTCAATTTCTGTTTCAGCAGTTAGAGGGAGGAGATGCCTCCATGTGTTTGACTCTTTGAAACTGACAAGGTTTGAAATGTACAAAATGTTGGCGGATCTATCAGTACTCAGAGCTGTCACTAGTTGCCACCTGCCCACATAAATATAAGAATAAGCTGGTCTGTTTGCTTTGACCATGGTGTCTGAAATGCCTGGTATGGATATACTTCCAAACCTCCATCTTCTTTTTGAACTTGCAGTTTCATTTCAAACTGGGACTGGGTATCCTACAGCAGAACACAGCGTGCTATAATTGTTCTGGAGGTATTTTTACACTCACTATACTTTCAATCGCTATTTTGCGTTTCGCTATTGTGTACTCGCTATTATTAAACTTGCTCTTTTTATTTCGCTATTTTAACATAGAACATTAATAATATATAATAATTAAAAAAATATCTTACCTGAACTTGCCTGTTTCCAGGGCAGCTGTGCGTGAGGCACTCGGCGCAAAATAAGAGTGTCTCATGCACAGAGGAAAGAAGGGCTCCAATTGGTCGGGAGCACTCCCTCATTCTATAATCATTTTTAGTACTCAGTTTTGTACATCCTGTAGTGCTGGGTGTCAAATGAGCACCCTAACATAAATCTGTCTAGCCTGTTAAATGTTACATTGAGTTTTTGGAGTGCTAATGTATACTGTGATACTAGTGTACTGTTATATGTTGCATCGAGTTTTTGGAGTGCTAATGTATACCGTTACACTACTGTGTACTGTTATATATTACATTGAGGTTTTGGAGTGCTAATGTATACTGTTACACTTCTGTGTACTGTTATGTATTACACTGAAGTTTTGGAGTGCTAATGTATACTGTTACACTTCTGTGTACTGTTATATATTACACTGAGGTTTTGGGGTGCTAATGTATACTGTTACACTACTGTGTACTGTTATATATTACATCAAGGTTTTGGAGTGCTAATGTATACTGATATACTACTTGTGTACTGTTATATGTTGCATCGAGTTTTTGGAGTGCTAATGTATACTGTGATACCAGTGTACTGTTATATATTACATTGAGGTTTTGGAGTGCTAATGCATACTGTTACACTTCTGTGTACTGTTATATATTACATTGAGGTTTTAGGGTGCTAATGTACACTGTTACACTATTGTGGACTGTTATATTTTACATTGAGGTTTTGGAGTGCTAACGCATACTGTTACACTTCTGTGTACTGTTATATATTACATTGAGGTTTTAGGGTGCTAATGTATACTGTTACACTACTGTGGACTGTTATATATTACATTGAGGTTTTAGGGTGCTAATGCATACGGTTACACTACTGTGTACTGTTATACTGTATATTACATTGAGGTTTTAGAGTGCTAATGCATACTGTTACACTTCTGTGTACTGTTATATAGTACATTGAGGTTTTAGGGTGCTAATGTACACTGTTACACTACTGTGGACTGTTATATATTACATTGAGGTTTTGGAGTGCTAATGCATACTGTTACACTTCTGTGTACTGTTATATAGTACATTGAGGTTTTAGGGTGCTAATGCATACTGTTACACTACTGTGTACTGTTATACTGTATATTACATTGAGGTTTTGGAGTGCTAATGCATACTGTTACATTTCTGTGTACTGTTATATATTACATTGAGGTTTTGGAGTGCTAATGCATACTGTTACACTTCTGTGTACTGTTATATATTACATTGAGGTTTTAGGGTGCTAATGTACACTGTTACACTACTGTGGACTGTTATATATTACACTGAGGTTTTGGAGTGCTAATGCATACTGTTACACTTCTGTGTACTGTTATATATTACATTGAGGTTTTGGAGTGCTAATGTACACTGTTACACTACTGTGGACTGTTACATATTACATTGAGGTTTTGGAGTGCTAATGCATACTGTTACACTTCTGTGTACTGTTATATATTACATTGAGGTTTTAGGGTGCTAATGTACACTGTTACACTACTGTGGACTGTTATATGTTACATTGAGGTTTTGGAGTGCTAATGCATACTGTTACACTTCTGTGTACTGTTATATATTACATTGAGGTTTTAGGGTGCTAATGTACACTGTTACACTACTGTGGACTGTTATATATTACATTGAGGTTTTGGAGTGCTAATGCATACTGTTACACTTCTGTGTACTGTTATATATTACATTGAGGTTTTGGAGTGCTAATGCATACTGTTACACTACTGTGGACTGTTATATAGTACATTGAGGTTTTAGGGTGCTAATGCATACTGTTACACTACTGTGTACTGTTATACTGTATATTACATTGAGGTTTTGGAGTGCTAATGCATACTGTTACACTTCTGTGTACTGTTATATAGTACATTGAGGTTTTGGAGTGCTAATGTATACTGTTACACTACTGTGTACTGTTATATATTACACTGAGGTTTTAGAGTGGTAATGCATACTGTTACACTACTGTGGACTGTTATATGTTACATTGAGGTTTTGGAGTACTAATGCATACTGTTACACTACTATGTACTTGTATATGTTACATTGAGGTTTTGGAGTGCTAATGTATACTGTGATTCTACTTGTGTACTGTTATATATTACTTCAAGGTTTTAGAGTGCTAATGCATACTGTTATACTACTTACATACTGTTATATGTTACATCGAGTTTTTGGAGTGCTAATGTATACTGATATACTACTGTGTACTGTCATATGTTACTTTGAGGTTTTGGAGTAGAGTAGTACTAGAGTTTTGGTATATGACACTGCCATATTTCAAGACTAGTATTAGAAGAAATTAAAAAAACCTCCCTATTACTATTTCCACAGGCACTTCTATTTTTGTCCGAACTCCTCCTCTTCTACCTTTCTAGTAACCTTCTCCTTAAAAAAAAATTTAGTTTTTGTTTCTCTTAAACAGGATTTATATTCCCATCCACACATCCTCTCTATTTCTGCTACAGCCAAGTTGCATAGGTGCTTTTTATTTTCGTCCTCACTTTCACTTTGCCTTCTTGAACTCAGGTAGTTGTATCCCACAAAGGGATTTACAGGGATACAAACCTTGTATACCATCCAGCCTTAGATTTATGACAACTTTGTTTTTTGTCCATTTCTCACACAACAATATGGACATCATCAATTGCAGATATTGCGGGACCCTCGTCACCAGAGCTTACACGAGACAAGTGGGGCATTGTTGTACAGTACTTGCTCTGCACTAAATGATCTACGCACTCAACTACACACCACTTGTGCTGAAATATACTTTCTCGAGGGGTGGGGGCAACTCAACCATGCTGTGCAGCATTCAGACTTAAGGCACCAACCACCAACACCACTCCTCCAGAGAGATAGCAGACCAGGAGGCTGGCAGTTGGTAGGAAAACTGAAAGCACAGCAAAATAACTCTCAGGAAATAACTCCAACACCAATCAAACTAACAAATAGGTTCTCTCCACTTTCATGCATGCCTATTGCCAGCCAGGGCAGGCATGACAGTGGAGAGGATCCTCACACAATGTATGGACAAACAAACCACAACAAAAACCTCCAAACAAAACAAAAAACATGTCTTAAATAATGGGTGATTCTATTATCTGTGGGGTAGAGTCGCACATCCACCAAAGTGGCCATACAGAAATTGAGGTTAGATGCCTCCCAGGAGCATCGGCATGGAGGGACACAAACAAGATTGATGGAATTGTGTGCAACACTGAATGAGACACGCACATTCTCATCCATATAGGAACAAACAACCTAGCCAGATGGTCAGTTGCAGAGATTAAGTAGCATCTAACGACTCTAGGAGAAAAACTCACTTCCATTTCATCCAAAGTTTCCTTCTTAGAAATTCTGCCTGTGTGAGGCAAGGGGGCTAACAGGCAGAAGATTAGAGAAAGGGACATCGTCAAACTTAATACCTGGCTCAAAAACTGGTATTAGGAAAAAGGTTATGGCTGTGTAGAAAACTGGCAGATAGTGTTGCTCAGATGGATCCAGACAAATCTGAATCCACCAGATACTTGCTCTTTGTGGCAGGATAGTGGATCCACTGGATACCACCCCTATCTGTCCGTGGATCCAGCCATCAGATCCCTGGTTGGATCCCACGTTATCTGACAGCTGGATCCAGGGATACAACACTGAATCCCTGGATCTGGTGCTTGGATCCAATGCTGGATCCCCGGATCTGGTGCTGGATAACACGGGATCCAACCCAGGATCCAACCTTCGTATTCGGCTGGATCCCAGGCCAGATCCAACTCAAATAGTGCCACCATCCACTGGATCACTGGCAGATCCACAGCAGAACTATCCAAGCAACACTACTGGCAGAACTTTTGGGAGGAGAGTTCTTTAGATTCAATAGCTTACACTTTACAAAAGAGGGAACACGTGCTCTCGGACAAAAATTCAACATCTTCATCAACCATTTAAACTAGAGGGAGGGGATGGGGCATCAGCAAACAACTGCAGCATATGAGCTTACAAATGCCCCTCCCCCATCTAAGGAAAATTGATCGGAACCAAAACAGGGCATCACAAGCACCATGTGTGTCACAACTCCACACGAGCATTCCAAACATGATAGGGACATTCAAAACATTAGGAACACAAATCACAAGCAGAGAAATCATGCAGCAAGCAGGATAAACCAAGACTGGAAGGCAATATGTGTCAATGCCTGTAGCCTTCCAAACAAAATCACAGCTCTCACAACAATGACAGCCGAGGCAAGCCTTGACTGGGTTGCTGTCATGGAGACTTGGTTCACAGAGAACCCAACCTGGGATGTCATCATCCCTGATTATACTCCTGTCAGGAGAGACTGCATAGGTAAAAAAGGAGGGAGGGGTGGCTATTTATATCGGGGAAAGGATAAATGCTACCAAGACCCAGGGAACATAACATAGAAACATAGACTTTGACGGCAGATAAGGACCACTTGGCCCACCTAGTCTGCCCATTTCCCTACTTACAGGATAAGCTAAAGATCCTAGTTAACCAACAGCCTAATTCTTCCTATCCCCCACAAAAATTGCCTTATGTCTGTCCCATGTATTCTTGAATTCTCCCACAGTTTTAGACCCCACAACCTCCTCAGAAAGGCTGTTCCATGCATCCACTACCCTCTCTGTGAAAAATACTTCCTCACATTGCCCTGAACCACCTCTCCCTCTATCTTTAAATTGTGTCCCCTTGTTCTTGCATGTCTCTTTTTCTGAAAGATGCTACCCTCTTGGACTTTGTTGATTCCACTGAGGTACTTAAATGTTTCTATCATGTCCCCCTCCTTTCCTCAAGGGTATACATATTAAACTCTTTTAGTCTCTCCTCATATGGCTTCTCTTGCAGACCCTGCACCATTCTAGTTGCCCTCCTCTGGACTGCCTCTATCCTGTCTATGTCCTTGCAGAGATGGGGTCTCCAGAACTGGACGTAGTACTCCAGATGGGGTCTCACCAACTGTCTGTACAATGCAATGTCATAAGGTGACAGAGAGGCCCTATGGATCATTCTGGGAGTTGGAAACAGGAACCCTATCAGGGCTGGAGTTATCTATAGACCCCCAAACAAAGAGATCAAAAAGCACAAGGTTCTCCTGGAAGACATGATGAGGATGGCTGACAAAGGCGAGCTATTGTTAGTCACGGACTTCAATCTACTAGATGTAGAATGGTCCACCTTCACAGCCTCCTCAGTGAGGAGTAGAGACTTCCTCATGGCTTTGAGGGGGCAGGACTGAATCAAATGGTGGTTTCTCCCACCAGAGAATCAGCTATCCTGGACCTGGTATTCACTAACAGAGCCAGGGTATCAGACGTACAAGTGGGGGATCAATCTAGGTACCAGTGACCACAGGTCAGTCTGGTTCTCCATTGGCAAGACTGAGGACCCCTGCCACTCCAGAATCAGCGTGCTCAATTTCAGGAAAACAGATTTCCCGAAAATGAGGGAAAGGATCAAGCCCCTGCTGGCAACGGATACCACATGGAACGTGGAGAACAAATGTACAAAGCTGAAAGATGCTATCACATCAGTCACAGAGCTATGCACTAAATAAATCATCAGGTCCAAAAGGGCAAGGAACCCCTCTGGTTCTCCAAAGAGGTAGCTACTATAGTTAGAGAAAGGAGAAAAGCTTTTCGGAAGTAGAAGGAGACCAAGTCTGAAAAGGATAGAGAAGGCTACAGAGAGAAATCAAGGAAGCCAAGAAAGGTATTAGGGTGACAAAGGCCCAGACCAAAGAAAAACTGGCTCAAGAAGTGAAAAGGGGGGGACAAAACATTTTATTGATATATTTGAGAAAAAAGAAAGCGCAAAGGAGGAATAACACAGCTGGCAACCAAGGTAGGACACCTGGTGGAAAATGACAAAGACAAGGCAGAAGTTCTCAATGAATTCTTCTGCTCGGTCTTTACACAGGAAGACTTTGCTAATGATCCAGCACCAGCCAGGAACTTCCCCATACCAGGGGAGCTGACATATCCCCCTTTACGAAAGAAAGGGTCCTTGAGGAGCTGTCTAAAATAAGGGTGGACAAGGCACTGAGCCCTGATGGAATACACCCAAGAGTTCTTAAAGAACCTTGGGATGAACCTGTCACCCCAGTTGCTGAACTGTTTAACAGTTCACTGGGACAGGGGATAGTACAACAGGACTGGAAAAGGGCCACGGTTGTGCCATTGCACAAGAGTGGTAGCAGGGAGGTAGCAGGAAACTACCACCCAGTAAGTCTGACCTCAGTGGTGGGTAAAATAATGGAGACATTGATTAAGGAAAGGGTAATGAACTACCTGAAAGCAAGTGGGCAGCTTGACCCAAATCAGCATGGCTTTACATCAGGACATTCATGCCAAACAAATTTGATAGAATTCTTCGACTGGGTTACAGGAGAAGTAGACCTGGGGGCAGCAGTGGACGTGGTGTATCGGGACTTTAGTAAAGCCTCTGATACGGTCCCACACAGAAGGCTAGCCAACAAACTGGAGCAAGCTGACATCGGTCACAAAGTAGTTAAATGGATCACAAGCTGGCTGCAAGGCAGGACACAGAGGGTTATGGTAAATGACACCTTGTCCCTAGAAGGGGAAGGTGTCAAGTGGCATGCCACAGGGGTCAGTACTAGGCCCCATCCTTTTCAACATATTTATCAGCAACATCGCTGAAGAACTGAAAGGAAATGTTTGCCTCTTTGCAGACGATACGAAGCTCTGTAACAGGTTGGACACACAGCAAGGGATTGCAGAAATGGAGGCAAATCTCAGGATGCTAGAGGACTGGTCCAGGAACTGGCAGTTGAGATTCAACGCCAAAAAATGTGAAGTCATGCACTTGGGTAGAAGGAACCCATGCATGAAGTATGTACTGGAGGGGCAGCTACTAGAAGAAACAAAGCTGGAACAGGATCTTGGTGTCATGATCTCAAACGATTTAAAGGTAGGGAAGCAATGCAAAAAAGCGGCACTAAAAGCAAACAGTATCCTCGGATGTATTGGTAGGGGTATTATCAGTAGGAAGCATGATGTAATCCTCCCGCTGTACAAGTCCCTGGTGAGACCTCACTTGCGGTACTGTGTGCAGTTCTGGAGCCCTCACCTAAAAAAGGACATAGACTGTCTGGACACCATGCAGATATGTGCCACCAAAATGGTGCAGGGCCTGCACCTCAAAACGTGTGAAGCTGGGCACAGCCAGCTAAATTTATTCTCCCTCAAGCAGAGGAGGAACAGAGGAGACATGATTGAGACATTAAAATTTGTTAAAGGAATCAATGCAGTATAAACCAGGAACCTCTTCCAGGAAAACAGGGCTGTACATATTAGATGACACAACACGCGCCTGGTGGAAGGTAAATTCAAATTATACCATGGACCTCAGACACCGACCAATGAGAACGGCAGGCTGGCACCTTACCTCTGTTGTAAATCCTCTGATAATCACCGCAAAAGGTGCCAGCCAGCTGCATCTTGTAAAAAAAAACAATCTGATGGCGAAATCACGGAACTCCGACCACCATCTTGTTTCCCTGCTAAGTGGAGACTGTAAAACAGCAGCTCCGTACATCAGGGGAAACAAAACAAAAACACTGACTGCTGTACTACTGAGTAAACTTATTTAAGCATTATACTAAGTACTGTTTTTTTTTTTAAATAATAAAAAGCAGTACTTGGTATATTAGTATTGTCACTGGGGATGGGAGTACGGGATTCACCATGGCTGGCGCGATGTACCCACTTGGCTGCGCCTCATGGGCAAACCACTCCAGCCGTGGTAAATCCCCAGATAACCCACACCCCCTCATGGCTTATTGCTTAAACAAATGTTAGGAAGTACATTTTCACAGAGAGGGTGGTGAACCCTTGGAACAGCCTGCCACCTGTGGTAGTCGACAGCCAAAACAGTCAGAGAATTCATACCGGTATGAGATAAACAGTATAGTCACCTTAGCAAGACAAATTTATAGTGGGAGGTAGAAAACCCGGGCAAACTAGATGGACCACACAATCTCCTTCTGCTGGCAAATTCTTATGTTCTTTTTCCCATAGAGGTGTTTATCCACTCTGGCAGGATGGGCAGCTGTATTCAGCCCTGACCCTGCCAGCAGCAGCCATCTTGAGTCTCCTCCAGTATTGGGGGATTTAATTCCCCATGAGTTGCCCCCCATGGCAGGGCTGAGAAGGGCAGGCCATTCTCCCCCACCCAGAACACAAATCCAGACGATCCCCAGATCCAGAGAGATTTAGCGGGTCATCTGCTTGACGGGCAGGGCTTCATGAAGTCCGTCTTCCATTTTTCCTCCAGTTTTCTCCCTTGGGGCAGCATGGACATGCAATGAGCATGTTGTGCGAGCTCTGGCTCCACAGAGATGCCGCTGGTGCTCTGAACTTGTGCCCTCCCACTTGCTGAGGCTCACATGCACCATCACCTGGATTTCTCCAGATGGCAGTCAAGTGGTGAGGCATGACATTCCCCCTCTCTGAGGCAGGAGAGCAGTCTTACAGATGCTCAGTCCTCCCTCTCCAAGCCAACCCCCAAGGGACCCGCATCAGTTCCCGAACCTGGGTCACTGGTGTGGGAAGAGGTAAGGCATTCACGATGCCTCAGCCCTGTGCACCACCAGGGTGACTGGCATTAGAAATGTTGGGCTATTCATTTCCTTGTTCTCTTTGGAATGGCAAAGGCCTTGCATCTTAGCACAGCTAACCTGATGTTTACTTTATTCACCATGTTTTTTTATGTAGGCACCAACTGTTAAGGAGTTGTCTATTTGTGATTTGGGGAGACTTTATGAATTGGACCGCTGTCATCCTCAGGTTGTTCTGTTAATTTGTGGGGAAAATAAACATTATTAGGGACATACTCCATGTGCATTGATGCACGTAATAAAACATTGCTTGAGGATTAGTGTTGCTCAGATAGTATCCAAGGGAATCAGATACCACTGGAAACCACCAATTTTCTTGGATACCGGAGTGGCATCATCTACCATTATACAATGGGGTATGAAAATCCTGTAACTTCATTGGCCAAAACACATCACACGACTGTGGTATATCCTGGTGTAACCCTCTTACAAATGGGGGTCACTAAAAAGCCTTCTTTGGGTGAGCCTAAATGCTCTCCGCCTGGCTAGTGTCCTGTATTTCAGCTGATTTCAAACATAATTTAGTGAGAGTGCCTGATGCCTCCATGTACTGTCGCTTTAAGAGCTGCCAAACTGCAGTATAATTAATTTGAACTGGGGGGACTGTGTATTTCCCTGCTCGAGTCCTGCCTGGGCCACTGAGCAGATCATTCCATCCTGCAGTCGCTATATGCGCAGGGGGAGCCCTTTCAAAAGATGCAACTATCTGCTGGTAATCTGTTAGAGTGATAATGACAGTACAGTTTGTCTAACCTGCCTTTCTTGCAGCTGGGACTCTGTGTGTTTTGCCCCTCCATTTCGGATCTGAACTGCTAAAGGGGTCCAATCAATGGGGAGGGGTTCCTTAAGATGGAGCCTGCTGGCAAATCAGAACTTGGACTCTCAAGTGGAGCCAGACACAAGGGGCTTATATGAAGACAGCCTCTGGGAAATGTAGTTTAGACCTTGGCGCCTTTTGTCACCAATAGAGGGAGCCTGTTGTGACTGACAAGGAGACTCAGCCAATTGAAACCTTTTGGATTTGGGGAAACTGCCCGGACTGCCTGCTGAGAGAGTCAGTCTGAGCATGGAGCTGGAAGAGTGAGCAGCTTGTGGATCTGCTGCCCACGGGGCAGCACGGGAACCGCGCAGGAGGTCTGAAAAAGGCCTGTCTGTCATCAGCTCTCCTGAAGGGAGAGAAAAGGACTGTGTTTTCTTGGGCCAAGTATCCGAACATATGTTGAAAAGGAAAGCCGTTGTTGTGGCCTAGATCATGGGCAACATGTGTGAATAAGAAGTAAAGCCGAGGAACCTTAATTTTTGGACAGCGACTCCGAAGAGGAAGCAAATGCTGAAATGCCTTGAGGTTTGGGGCAGAAGAGAGCTGTTTGAAGTTGGAAGCTGAGAGGGAAACTGCCCTGTGAGTTCGTGCAGCCGTTGTTGCGCAGTAGTTCGCGCGGGAAGCACGTGTGAGGCCCCAAAGTCGGCCTGCAGCCGTTAGTAAGCATAATTCGGACTGAACCCGAGCTTTCAGAATGATAGAAGAAACAGAAGTCATTTTGGGACCAGACTTAACCTGAAGAAGACTGAAAGTGTGCAGAATTGCGATCGGCCTGTCAGGACTCTGTGGTCTGGTACAGTAAGTGACCTTTACATATAAATGTGCGTAGTGTTTGTGGGGATTGAGATTTGAGTAATTCCCCATGTTGTGAACTGTGTGCGCGCTGGGAGTGTGATTCCCTAGCAAGGTTCGGACTGAATCCGAGTTTGAGTCAGAGAAGAAAGCCTCTGTAGCCAGGCTCAATCTCCTGAAGTGACCAGCTGCTTGCCTGGTAGTGTTCTGTGTACATATAAAATGTGCAGTGAGCTGGAAGTCACTGCCAGCATCACTTGGACTGCATCTGCTTGCATTGAGTGCAAGTGAGCCCTGCCACAAGAGCTGGGCCAGTTATTCTGTTTCTCCTGGCAATCCAAGACAATTTGCATCCCATCCAGTTTTTGGCATCAAGTTTGTGAGTACAAATCAGGGTAGCTCCCTGCCATCTGTTTGTCAAAATTGCAAGTGTTTCATCTGATTTCTTTTTCTTCCTTTCTTCATGAACTGAGCCATCCAGCTCCGGATTACAATTGGGTATTGTGCAAGTGTTTTTCCATCACAGGGCCCCAACCAGCTGCACAGATCCTGGCTAGCCCCGCCCGGGTATCCAGTGAAAGTGACATTTTGGGACTCTGAATATGCGCACAGTATTGTGATTATTAATGTGTCTAACCTAATTAACCTGATTTCCCCTTTCCTTGTTATAGCTCCTTAAATAAATCAGATCTGTTTGTTTCAGCAAAGTTGCACTGACTGTGGTGTTCATTTATGTTAAAGTATTGTACTGTGGCCATTGTACTGCATCATCTTGTTTTACAGGGGGTCCCCAGAGTCAAGCTGACAGAGCCAGTCCTGGGGGTAAGCGTAAATAGTGAAGATACTCATGGTGTATTGTATGGGCCACTAGTAGGAATAAAGGGGGGGGGTTGCAGTGTCCCAGAGGGCTGTGACCAAGTTAGTCTAACTACTGCAAACCCTGACCTCTGGGTGGAGGTACCCACCATAGAACCTAGGCCCCTCAACTTGTTAGCAGTTAATCAGGCAGGGGTAGTAGCCCTTGGGATAGTGCCACCTGGGGGTTACACTGTAATAACCCACGGCTGAGAAATGGCATTTATAAAAAACATACTTAAACACATTTAAAATTTATTTTACACATGGGTCCATTGTATAATCGCAATAAAGCACTCTAGGATGTGGGTTATTGGGGGATTTACTCACTTCTTGTGTGGTTAAGTCACTCGGCTGCGCCTCGTGACACACCACATAAGGCATGGGTAAATCCCCCAATAACCCACACCCTGTCATGCCTTATTGCCTAATTGACATCTGATCCAACTACTGGATCCTATCACCTAGCAGTGAATAAGCTACTAGCTATCTGATGTGACTGTCTGGAATCCAAGGCAGACATCTAGCAGATATCTGACCCCAGATTAGAAATGTTGCAAAGTTTAAATTCGCTGCTGAAGTTCCAGTGAAGTCACCTACTTTGCCTCCGCAGAGCAATCCGCAAATTTTTGCTATTGGGCTGAAAATTCACCTATGTAACTTCGCCAGAAATTTTGCCCTCGAATGGCAGAATGTTGCCCGCAAATGGCAGAATGTTGCCCGCAAACGGCGCAATTCTGCCATTTGGGGCAAAATTCCACCATTCACAGGTGAAATTACACACTTTGCAATCAAAAATTCACACTTCGCAGATCGATCTGCACTCAACGAATTATACTAAATTCGCAGATTAATTTGCAGGGTGAATTTTGCCAACTTTGCCCATCTCTACCCCAGATTCCACTATTCGACCTTGGATTCCCTTATCTGACCCTGCATCTAAACTTCAAATGGGATCACTTAGGATCTTGGATCTGGAGTTGAATAAATAAGATAACTATTAGATCCCATTAGGATAGTCAAAAGCACAAACCGAGCATCACTACTAAGGAGTACAACTCCCCTCCCCCTAAAAATGCACTACATTATTAAAATTACCTCAAATTTAACTAGGAACAAGTTACTCCAAATAAGCCAATATTTAGTCTGCATTCCCCTGGGAGCCAAATGCCCAACTTTTGCAACTAAGCCTGTCCTTACCTAATGAAATCATGGTTTCATAATTCTGCACCATCACGTCCCTGTACAGCTCCTTCTCATGTTGGCTTAACATCTTCCACTCCTCATCGGAAAATGTGATGGCAACATCATCAAAGGATTCTGGTATCTGAAAGGACATAAGATGTATTTCATAATTTCTGGGTTCAATGTATATACTGAGATATCTGTAACTTTTCAATAGAAATGGGACTGATAGGGCTTGAATCAGCAGCCGGCAATGAGAATTGACAATCATACAAATAATGGAAAATAAACGTCTGAGTGAAACAAATCGCAGAGCAGACATATAGGATCAGACTGTCTAATTATCTGCTACAGAGGTACATGGCCATACCCAGTGAGTAAACTGGTAAATAGTGATGTGCAAAATTAAAATTCCGCTTGCAGGATTTCTGTGACAATCAGCATTTTGCTTCTGAAAAATTTAAAAATGAGCATCAGAAACTTTCACAAAATGCTAATTAATACTTCAGAACTATGGCATGTACTACAGATCTGTGAATTCTAATTCCACTGACTGAAGTGACTTTCGTTATCTATCTGAAGGACACCGATGTAACAAACTGGGACTAGATACTGGACTGGGAGAAGACACTGATGCAACTAGGATGAGATAGTGTAACCGAGACCCTCGCATTGCTGGAAGGATGAGACACCGGTGCATGTAACTGGGAAGACATACTGTCACACATAACTCAGAGGAGACACTGAAGTAACTGGAAGTAGACATTGCTGTAACTGTAAAACTGGCTGGCATAACTGGGAGGAGACACTGGTATAACTGGAAGCTGATACCGGCATAACTGGGATGGGAGGAGACCTTGCTGTAACTGAGACACTGGTATAACTGGGAGGGGACAGTGGAGTAACTGGGAGTACCCTGCTGTGAGTGGGACACTGCCACACTGGCATAACAGGAAGCAGACACTGCTTAACTGATACACTGACTTACCTTGGAGGTGATGGGTATACTGGGAGAATAAATTCATTCTAAGACAAGCACACACTAACTTTTGCATTATTCACAAAGTTCAAATCACATTTCTGCTTAGGGGTGCTATTGGGTTTGTGGCATGTAACAAACAAACAGAGTCCAGTGCACAACCACCTCCCCCATAGTAAATCTGAGAAGTAAGACATTTTTACTGCCTTACTTTTATCTCCATGGAAGAGAGATTCTCTTAGTTTTCAGATTGGAAAATAATTGGCAGGGGTCACTGTGGTAACTGGGAAATACTACCATAACTGTGAAGAGACAGTGGTATAACAGTCAGGTGACACTGCTGTTACTGGGAGATACTGGTGTAACTGGGACAAGACACTGGTAAAACTGCTACAACTGGGATGAGACTGCTATAACTGGGAGGAGAAACTGTTTGTCATAACTGGTAGATACTGGCACTGCTGGAAGAACACACAAGCACAACCAGGACACTGCAGTGCAGTGCATAAAAATAAGGGGGTAAGGACCACAGTAGCGCTGGGGAAGTAACCCTGCCACTTTACAACTGAGGCAGTCACATTAGAGACAGTGTCGCCTATAGCAACTGAACCTTTTTGGTCTTTCCATTACACTAATACAATGGCATTACTCATGGAATAATTTTTGGAGTTTCCATAGATTTCTGCTGTGAACAGTGAAATTTATTGATGAACCATGGATTTTGAATACTAACACGTGACCACATTGGTGTGAATGTTCTTAGGTAATACAGGTGTATTGGGGCAGTACTCCAAATATAAAGGACTGCTATAGCAAATAACACAGAAACATAAACATAGAATTTGATGGCAGATAAGGACCGCTTGGCCCACCTAGTCTGCCCATTTCCCTACCTAATGGATAAGCTGCAGATCCTAGTTAACCAACAGCCTACTTCCTCCTACCCCCCACCAGAATTGCCTTATGTCTGTCCCATGCATTCTTGAATTCTCCCACTGTTTTTGACTCTATGACCCCCTCAGGAAGGCCATTCCATGCATCTATAATCTCTCTGTGAAGAAATATTCTCACATTACCTCTGAGCCGTCCACCCTCTATCTTCAAATTGTGCCCCTTGTTCTTGCATATCTCTTTTTCTGAAAGATGCTACTCTCTTGGACTTTGTTGATTCCCTTGAGGTATTTGAAAGTTTCTATCATGTCCCCCCTCTCCGTTCTTTCCTCGAGGCTATACATCTTGAGCTCCTTAAGTCTTTCTTCATATGTCTTCTGGTGCAGACCCTGCACCATTTTGGTTGCCCTCCTCTGGACAGCCTCCACCCTGTCTATGTCTTTGCGGAGATGGGATCTCCAGAACTGTACACAGTACTCCAGATGTGGTCTTATCAACTGTCTGTGCAGAGGGCCAACAACTTCCTGTTTTCTACTGGTGATGCCTCCCCTATGCACCCCAGAATCCCCCCAGCCATCCTTACTGCCTTCTCACATTGCTGGCCCACCTTTAGGTCATCTGATATGACTACCCCCAGGTCCCTTTCCATTTTTGTTGTCAGTATCTCACCCCCCATTGTGTACTCTTCCCCTGGGTTTTTGTTTCCCAGGTGCATTATTTTGCACTTCTTTGCATTGAATCTAAGCTGCCATACATTTGACCATTCCTCCAACGTTGCCAAGTCCCTTTTCATTCTTTCCACCCCACCTTGCGTATCAACCCTGTTGCAGATCTTTGTGTCATCTGCAAAGACACATACTTTCCCTTCCAGTCCCTCTGCAATGTCACTTATAAAGACATTAAAAAGGACCGGCCCCACTACTGAACCCTGCGGTACCCCACTAGTAACCCCTCTTTCTTCACTGTGGACTACATTTACTATTACCCACTGTGTCCTGTTGTCCAGACAGCGTTTTACCCAGGCTACCACCCTGGGACCCACTCCCAGGCTGGCTAATTTGTTTATTAATTGTTTGTGTGGAACTGTGTCAAATCCCTTGCTAAAGTCTAGGTAGGCCATGTCCATAGCCCCTCCCTGGTCTACTACTTTGGTCACCCAGACAAAGGAATCAATTAGATTTGTCTGACATGTCCTTCCTGCTGTGAATCCATGCTGCCTTGGGTCCTGTGCTCCACTGGCCTCTAGGTACTCAACAATTCTTTCCTTCAGAAGTGATTCTACCATTTTCCCTACCACTGAGGTCTAACTGACAGGTCTGTAGTTTCCTGCCTCTGTCTTGCTCCCACTTTTGTCAAAGGGAATCACATCCACCCTCCTCCAGTCCTCAGGTACCACCCCATCCTCCCATGATTTAATAAAAAGGGTAGTCAGTGATGTTACTAGTTCTTCCATTAGTTCTTTTAGAATTCTGGGGTGAATCCCATCAGGCCCCATTGCTTTATCCACCTTCAGTTTTAAGAGTTCTTTCAGTACCCCTTCTTCTGTGAAAGGACTTATATCAATCCCCCATCCAGAATGCTTCTATTGACTGGATTAGGTATCTCCTCTGCTTTTCCATTGTGAATACTGAACAGAAGTATTCGTTCAGCATCCCTGCTTTTTCACTGTCACTCTCTGCCCAACCACTTGCCTTTTTATTCAGCCTCAGTATCCCTGCCCTAGTCTTTCTTTGCTCCCTAATGTACCTATAAAAGATTTTATCCCCCTTCTTAACAGAGTTGGCTATCTTTTCCTCGGTTTGGTTCTTTGCTATTCTGACTGCCTTCCCCACTTCCTTCTGCCTTAACTGGTACAGTTCTCTGTCCTGCTCCTTCTGTGTTTCCTTATACTTCCTGAATGCCATCTTTTTCTCCCTTACCTTCCCATTTGACCTTTCCATTCCTGAGTAAAAGAAGACTACTACATGGCTGAATTGCATGTGGAATATGTTTCTATGGAATTTTCTCATGAACAGTGGAATTTTTTTAAACTGATGAAATGCAGTTATATTTTCAGTAAGACCCTGGTCAGGCAGGACTCACCTGGTGTACTGCGTGCAGTTCTGGTCTCAATACAAAAAAAATTACACTAAGGTAGTGAGTAGGATGCAACATAGGATCACCAACATGATTAGCAGTATAGAAAACCAAAGCTATGAGGAGAGGCAGAAGGCCCTTAACATGTTTACCCAGAAGAAAGGGATAAGGCATGGGATCTCGTGGGCACAGGATCACTTTCTTCATCATTCTCAGAGGCATTAACAAACTGAGCAGTTAGAGATGTTTACCTGGCTAGTATCTGGCAGCAGGACATGGTGAGGGGCAACATGCTGCAGCACATGACTGGTATAATCAGGTGTAACCAAAGCAATTTTTCTCATACAGGGAGGCAAACCCATGGAATAGCTTATGAGTAGCAACAGCGGACTTCAAGATTGCACAGGCCTTTAAAGTTTAAGTATCGACCAATTTCTGCTTACCAAGGGAATGTGCTAGTCTCCTCTATTTTGATTGGCCTACAGCCCATTCTGCCCTTAAACTAAAAGGTTACTACATATGTATGAAGTACAGCAGTAGCTGAGACACTGGTTTAACATGAAGAGAACACACTGCTGTAGTGAGACACTGGCATTAATGGGAGTAGATGCTGGTATAACTTAACTGGGAAGTGGACATTCCCATAGCTGGGATTAGACTCTGCTGTAACTGAGACACTGGTACCACTGGAAGAGACTCTGTTGTCACTGGTAGAAAACACTGCTGTAACTGGGAGGAATGAGTGGTATAACTTGGAAAAGACAGTGGTATAACTGGGAGGAGTGAAGAGACTGCTGTAACTGAGATGTTATCATAACAGGGAGAAGCCAGTGGTACCACTGGAGTAGACTCTGTTGTAACTCAGACAGTGCAATAACTTGGAAGAGGAGACCCTGGCATAACTATGTAGACACTAGTATAACTGTCAGACACCACCAGCATGGCCCCTTCTACCTTGAGGTCCTTCACATTTTCCTTCCTTACATGCAGCACAGGTGGGAGCTTCTAGTTACTTGTGGGCACACTTTTTACAGGGGCCTGGAGAGGCTGTCTAAAAGGATTCAGTAGTAAAGCATTATCAACTCCCTCCTCACTCTCACTGGCAAAGATGTCAGACTCTGGCTTATCCAACAGTAAAGCCTTAGTATGCCCCTGTCTCTGCCCTCCTCAGCCTCCACAGTAACAGGGGGTACAGGTTGCTGTTCCTCCTCAGCCTCAGATGCCTTGTGCTGTTCCATTTCCTCCTTCAGAGCTGTTTATGAGACCATCTCTGTTTCGGTCTCATCCTCAGACTCACAAATTAAGGCTGTGCTGTTACTCAGCCTAGTCCTCAGTAGCTACTTAGAGTCCTTTGACTCAAACATTTGTTCAGCAGCATCTATGGTGCTTTTACATGATCAACATCCTTGCTCAGTCACATCACTGGGTTTGGGATTATGCCCCAAAAAAACAAACTTGCAGTTCCTATGCCAACCCCTACTGATAATATTGGACTTTGACTAGTGTCTACAGACAGAACAGCTGGCACAGATCTGCCAGTGCCACTATCAGCACCAGTACCACCTTCACTGCCAGGTCCTGATGATCCATGGTCAAAGCACAAACCACCACTGCAGTCGCTCAGAGTGTGCATGAAGCGAAAAAAATGTATGAGAAGAAAGCAAGCTCCAGCACTCGTTTTTTGCTTTATGTTTGGCGTCCTTTTATATATTAAATAAAGTCTTTGTGTGTCTTCGAGGAGTGCTGGAGCTTGCTTTCTTCACATCCCTGATGATCCATGGCCCAGAATCATTTTTCCATTGCCACCACCGCGAGTTCACCCTATAGCCCATACACTTCCTCTCTGACCCTTACCGACCATGGTGAAAAAATTTGAAACTACAAAAATCAGACAAGCTAAAGAGGGGGCTTCTATAGCACAGACAGAAACAAGTACAGGAAAAAATAAGGAAATTAAAAAATAATCCTTACAGATATTACCACAAAAGTGCAACAATTTGCTTAATTAAACAGTAAATTAAAAGCATGTAACAGTCCCTTCCTGACAATAGGGGGTTGGGGTTGAATCCAAAACTGCCAGACCCAGAGCCTACCTTCTAGTAATGACTCTGACATTGGATAGCCTTGTGGGAGGAGCTTAGTACAAGAAAGGGAGGTGCCAGGGCACCCTTGAGGAGCTTTTGCATTGAGGTGGCAAGCACCTTAGACCTACTAGCTGTCATCAGATCCAGATTTCTCAGAACAGACCGCCTCAATGACTGGCCACTTGGGAGTCTGCAAGGAACAGCCCAATGTAACGTGCAGATCCTAGGGGAAGGGATCCAGGGGTACATTTAGAGTAAATCATTTATGGATAGAGGGTCCACTTGAGGGGACATACCAGGAGGGTGTGAGGACCCTCAGAGGTTTCCTCTTAAGGGGAGTTTCCAGCAGCCTTACAGCAGAGGAGTACCCCAGAAGAGAGGATGTCACCTGGGGTGTTTGCAGTCCTGTACCCGAGAAATGGTGCCTTCAGAGCTGCTGAGGAAGACAGACTTGGTGAAAGACAAGCTGGCTAATATAGGAGACATGCCCACATTACATTAAGGAGATTCTAAGCCTGGGATGGGTACCATAGCTACTGCTGTTGGCAGAGGGGCTGGAGTAATGGCCAGCCACTGCCAGTGGACAAACTGGAGCATGCTATGCCCACTGCATCATCCATTGAGTAGAGCCGACAATTGAGGCACCAAACAAGGCAATGACCTCCTAGTTCCAGAGGGGAGACTTGCTTGGCACAGAGCCCATATGCTTTCAGGAAAAGGAGGCCCCACACACCACACCAGTTGTAGTCCAAGAAGATAATGTCCCTCCAGCAATAGATGCCACCTGCCCCATTCACTAGCCAGGTGCCACAGTGTCAACATGTGTAACTAACAGAATAATAAAGCCTTAGCACAGTGGGAGCAATAGCCAATTTCAGAGAGTAGATTAGGCTCTGACCTGAGGCACCTCCTCACCCACTAGTATGTAGATCTGAAATGTAAAAAGAAACTAAGGTGATAGTGTGGCTCCAGGAATATATGTGGGGAACAACCTTTTCGCTAAGGGGCTCCAAGGGTCCCGACATGTGTCCAGGGTTGGGATCAAACCTGCTTATACAGTGCCAACAAGGAGAGTGACTCACGCCATCACTTGGACCCCCTGCCGAATCTGGACTGGGACTCTGGGGAGGGGGGGGATGGCCCTTCCCCCCTTTGGCTCCACCATGGGGGGAATTCATGGGGATTTGCCAGCAGGTAAGGTCTAGGGGAGATGGTGTTTGGGGTGGGGGCAGCAGGGTCAGGGCTGATGGCTGCCTCACTGAAGGAGAAAAAGCAATACAAGAAGTATATGTGTCAGTGTTGCTGTGTACGGAAATCCATACCGTGCCAGATGCTGTTGTACCACAGTCGTGATGTGCTGTCTAATGCCAGTGTGACTCAATACCAGTTATTGCCACAAGATGTCACTAGCTTGCAGATGCATAGCTACATGTACATTCTAGTCAGCATTGCTGTAATTCTGAAGTGGAGAAGATGGAGTCTGCACAATAAAGGTTGAATTCTGTTCTTCTGTTATTAGTGTTCCTGGGTCCTTTCCTGCCTGGAGTTTTTACTGCTTATCAATACACAGCATGATATCAAAATGCTGTTACCACGGTATCTATGTTACTGCTGTGGTACAACAACATAGAATCACGTGTCTATCAAGATTCCTCATGCTTACCAACAATGAAGATTCCTCATAATGAAGATATCAGCAAGCCGGAAAACACACCAAGTGAACAGTTTTGTTCAAAGATGTTCTGTTCGGTACCCCACAGTGGCCTGCTGGCTAAGCTGAAGGAAATGGGGGTAGGGAGACAGTTGCTAAGATGGATAGGAAATTGGCTCTCTGAGCATACTCAGAAGGTGGTGGTTGGAGGGTTAGCCTCATCTCCAATGTGGGTTTCTAGTGGGGTTCCCCAGGGGTCAGTGCTGGGGCCACTCCTGTTCAAAGCCTATATCTCAGAAATCAGGAGGGGGATCAGGAGTGAGATGAGTCTCTTTGCAGATGACTCAAAGCTAGGTGCAGTGGTGGATGGGGAGGAGGGGAAGGTGGCCTTGCAGGAGGACCTGGAGGCTCTGGAAAGGTGGTCGGGAAAATGGAAACTAAAATTCAATGCGGGGAAGTGCAAGGTTCTGCACCTGGGAGTCAGAAATCCAGGCCAGGGGTATACCCTGGGAGGAGACATGATTCAAGTCACGGAGGGTGAGAGGGACCTGGGGGTAGTGGTAGATGTCAAAATGAACAACTCAGAGACCTGTAGGAGGGCAGCGGCCTCCAGAAAGGTGGAAGTGATCCTTCCACTGTACAACTGCTTGGTTAGGCCACACCTCGAGTATTGTGTACAGTTTTGGAGACCACATTTAAAGAGGGACATTACACTCCTAGAGAGGGTCCGAAGGAGGGCAACCAAAATGACCTGGTGCCTGGGGGAGAGGACCTATGAGGAGAGGCTCAAGGAGCTCGACATGTACATCCTGGAGGAGAGGAGGGACAGGGGGGACATGATAGAGGTCTTTAAGTACATGAAAGGGATCAATAAAGGAGGCCCAGTCAGGGTGCTCCAAAGGAAGGAGGGTGGGGCAACAAGAGGTCATGGGTGTAAGCTGGAAGGGGACAGGCTCAGAGGGGAGAGGAGGAGATGTTATTTTACTGAAAGGGTGGTAGAGCCATGGAATGCACTGCCCAGGGAGCTGGTAGAGATGGAGACTGCGGACGGGTTTAAGAGGGGATGGGACAGGTACAGGGGGAGGGTAAATCTGACCAGGCACAATACAGGTGGAAAATCTGGGACTGGGGACAGTATAACCCAAGGGGGAGGACACCAAAATCGGCCCTCAGTGCGGGTGCTGAAAATCGAGCAGACTCGAGAGACCATTAGGCCTATTCTGCTAGCATTTTAGTGTGCTAGTACAGTATGTTAGTATGAACTACTCAGCATTTTTTATTTTTTTGTCAACTTTCTTTCACTCTGGTCACTGCAGTGTGGGGCCCCTTCAGTCGACCTGCCTTTTCCCATCCACCCAGGTCCTCCCTGCCTAGGGATCTGCCCCCCTGACCCACCCGCAGCACACCATCGGTGACTCCCTGGTTGTGATACCCCGGGGTGGAGCCATTTCTGCTCCACAGTGCCTACCTTACAATGGGAGTCCTTCAGGTGGAGGTGAAGATCGGAGGTTGTGCAGGTCCTAGGAGGGCAGGATCTGATGATGGAAGTGGGGGCCGGGCAGGCAGTGTCTACCTCCCAGGAGGTGGGGTGTTTCCTGCTTTTTGTTTCCCCCCTTGAAGCACAGATGTGCAATAACATCCAGCATGAGACGGTCATGCTCCCGCACCAGTCCAGTGGATGTTCACCATCACCTCTGCCCCGTCCAAGGTGGTCCCTGCTGTTGCACCCCCAGTCTCCACTGGGAGTCACTGATAGCAGGGATGCCACAACCCACCCTCCCCATGAGGGGAGAGCAGTCCTCCAGATGCTCAGTCCTCTCTCCCCCAGCCAGGCCCCAGCAACCCGTGCTCGCACCTGACCGTGGGTCGCCGGTGTGGTGTGAGGTGTGACATCCATGGCCTCAACCCTCAGTGCCACTGGGCCAGCTGACTACTTAACACGCTGACAGCTCATGTAGCTATTACTTTAATCACATTAAATGTTTTTTATCTTATTCTGTTTGTCTATAACCCCCCCCTTGGGGGATTACTTGCAGTGCTCCATTTCCCCTTTTCTGTTTGCGGCATCCCCCCGTTTCCTCAGCTCTTTCCGTTGTTGTCCCCAGCTTTAGGTCCTTGATGCTGCAGGTATCCCTCTCCTGAGTTCAGCATTTGGCCCAGCTTGGGTTTGGGAGTTGGGACGTGACCGCCGGCATCTCCCTAAGCTAGACGGCGATCGGGCATGCGCGACTTGGCACACTGATATGCCAGATTGCGGGAGAGCTGGGAAGTGTTTTCAGTCCTGGTGCCCCATCCTAGGCTAAACGGGGACTAGATCTTAGGAAGCTGGAGATAAGCCTGCTTTGTTGTTTAAAATTAAAGTTGGAACGTGGGAGCGCTCTGTGGCTTATGTATATAAATGAGCACTACCATGAATATTAATGAGTTGCAGCCTGCTAATTAGGGGGACAGAGTTTCGGCAGAAGCAGCAGCAGAATTGTGGAGGCGAACTAAATAATGGGCTCACTTTAAAGAGAACTAAAGGGGCTACACCACAGTGGGGTTTTATTTAAAATAACGTAATCTGCTTGGCTGTTTTTCATTCTGTGAACTCAGGGAACTGTACGGGACTCAACAGAACTTAATGGGAGCTGACATGTTTGAGACACTCGACCCCAAAATAGCAGCCAATCAGTTCCCTAGGCACCTAAAACTGAACAAGAGGGACTCCTGGGAAAATGAAGTGACTAATTCAGGCACCTAGATCATGCCCCAATAAGCCAGGAGGAAATATTGCTCTCTATGGTTATGGATTAGTGATAGGCTCCATCAGCCAATCAGAACCCTTGATTCTCGGCTGAAACTCAGTGGACTGTCTGGGATTTAGTCAGTTTGTTGCTGGGCTCCGTATGAATCAGCGGTCTCCTGTACGAGTGGATCTGGACTTGGGAGGCTTTCCCCAGGCCTCCAGAGGAGATTGCTGTTTTCAGGAAAGGATCAGCAGAGGAAAGACAGCGAGAGACTGAACCGAAACCTTGATTTCCCAGGTACTGTGAGCTGTTGGATTATTTTGGAGAAGTTAAGTGCTGTAGAAACCCTACACTGGTGGACTGAATTGAGCTGAGAGCACTGAGCTTTTCTATTTGAGTTTCTCTCAGTTGCTGCTGTGATTGTGATTCTGAAGAAGCAAAGCGTCTCCAGACGTTGTGGGGCTTGCCAGGTGCTGTACATTTCCTGAGTGAACTGGTTGAAGGGCTGAGAGCTGTGTTCCAGCTGCAGCTGAAGAAAAGATTGCAGACATTTTCTAAATAGAAAGTGTGGACATGTGTGCAGGGGCCTGTTGTGTTTGGATCCCCCTGTTGATTGCACCTGGGCTTTATTGAATTAGGGCTAGCACCCCCTCCAACTGGCACTGGAGTTTGCTTGAGCTACTGCCTGTGATTGCTGCTGGTTTCAAACTCAGTGCATGGACTGCTGGAGGACCCCCACCATTTGGGAGTTCTCACCCAGAGCCAGGGAAGGAATCAGCTAACCTCTTCCAAGTGGGACTCTCCATCTCAGAAGGTCACCGGAACTTGCTGGGGTCCTAGGATACCTGCGATCCATTGTGGGGAGCCAGCTGTGGAGCCACTCCCGGGTCTGGGCCTTCTGGGGCTGGTGCTGTCCTGCCACAGAGCTCTGCAACAGGCCAGAAGTGGCTGAAAGTGACAAGTGTCCAGAATTACAATCAAGGTGACCAGCTGCAAGATCCTCGAGCAAGTTCCATCCTGCCAGAGGAATCATAGCCAGCCTTCTCCTGCCCTGTGCTGCACTGACCAAGGAACTCCATACTCCAGGCATCAAAGATCTATGAACAGTGAGTACCCAGGACCTGGCTCCTGGAAAGGGTAAAGGGAAATTTAATTTTCATTAACAAAGCACTTTCATCAAATTTCGGGGCCCCAACAGCCAGCCAACCCATGGCAATGAACAGGTCTGCACCTTGAGGAAATCCCTAGGGACTATTAAGGTAGACACTGGTACCAGTGGGGGTGAGCCTCCGGGGGTGTGTTTGGCCTGCAGGTCCAAATGTTTGTTGTTATTACTTGTTCTTTCTAACCATACCTTTTTATTCACAGCCATCCTTTGTCCCGGTATCCCCACCCTAGTCCTTACCCCAAATAAAGCTGTTCTTTACCATTTGAAATTGTGTGTGCAGGAATTCTTTGAGTCTGGCAAAGCATTACTGTTCATGGTTTATGGTGCTACTGAACTGCTGGGCATCCAGTTTGTGGGGTGGTTGGTAGGGGAGATGGGTAGGTGCAGCATCCCAGGGGGGCTGTGCCAGCCAGTCAGCTGACCCACTTCTAATTCTCTCTGGGTGGAAGCACCACACTATTATTATTATCTTTGGGATAGAACACCCAAACACCACCATAACAGGACCTAGGCCCCTTAATCTGTTAGAGGGCCAACAGACAGGAGTAGTAGCCCACTGGCATATGGCGCCTGGGCTACATCTTTTGAGGCACCACTGGGATCTCCTGCTCACCAGCCATGCCCACTATGGAGAACCCTAACGGAGAGACCCCCCCGGGTCCCCAGCACCCAGATCTGTTTCCCCAAGGCTGAAGTTTAGGCCTACAGAGGATGACAAATTGAAATTGGTGGAATGGAGTGGGGGTATAAAAATGGACCCCAAAATCCTTTCTGCTGTTGGGAGTACCACAGGAGATGGCGGATGGAAAAATAGAACAACACCTGACCACAATCACCAAACTTGGTAAAGTAAAAGTGTGAGGAAGAATGGATGACTCTGGGATTGGTACATTAACTGTACTAGTGGAGAGTAATAATGTGATAGAGGCTGCCTGGATACCTGAGGCTTTGGTGGCAAAGGGGATGCCCGAGGCTCTGCCCATTGTAACTTTGTTTAGTGTAATCTCCCTTGGGGAAGGGGAATGAGGGTCTGGGCTCCCGCCAAGACTGCCCAAGGTTGAGAAACACCAGCCTGGATCTGTGCCCATAGCTTTTGATTCTTATCGCAAGCTACGAATGTTTTCAGGAGTTAAGCCCACCCCCAATAACGAGGAAAATTTGGAGGCGTGGGTGGATTGTGCCACCCCACTTGTACAAGACTGGCAGTGATCTGAAATTAAAAAATGAAAGCATCTGGTAGAGAGCCTCTGTGGACCTACCCTGGAAGTAATTCGTTCTTTGTGAGCCACGGACCCCGATGCCCCAGCCCAGGTATACCTGGCTGCCCTTGAAAGTGTTTTTGGCAGCTCTGAATCTGGTGATGACCTTATGTAGAAATTTAAGACCACCTGCCAATGGGAGGTGGAGCCCTTGTCCACCTTCTTAACCCGGGTAGAGAGGGCATTACAGAAGTTATTCAGGAAAGGGGGGGGGGTGGCAGTGTAGAATCTGAACCTGATGTGGTTAGAACATGTGATAAAAGTCACTAGCCACTCTACCCTGCTGGTATTACAGCTCTGCTTAGCTGATATGAAGAGCACCCCCCCCCCGTACTGGGTTCTAGTGTGAGAGATTAGGGAAGCGGAGGAGGAACAAGGACAATGGGGAGGGCAGAGGGCCTCAATGGCCTCTACCCAGGTGGGGAAAGCGACACCCTCTGAAGAAATGCTTGAGTTGAGGACTTTGATAAAAAATTTAAGGATGTAGTCACCTTGGCTAAGATGTTAGTGAATCCAGGGATAGCTAAACACCAAGGGGTGAGTGGGCTGGCCCCCAGTATAGCTTCTGCCTTGTTTGGCTATGGGTTTATTGAACAGGCACCCTCACCTGAGGGTGGGGTAAGGGCATAGATGGAGGAGTTAGCTTGCAGGGTGGCCGAGTTAGAGAGGATGGGAAGGCCTAGTCGAGCTCAGGGAAATTATGAGGTTGTTGAATGGGGTCCAGTAGTGACAAGTACCCTTGGGGGGCCCCAGGAATCTGCCCCGCAGCATCAGCATGGACGCCTCAGAGGGAACCCTTAATATGCTATAGGTGTGGCGGTGAGGGGCATATCCGAAAGGGGTGTAGGGTGCCGATAAACCATGGCACTGACAGAGATAGGCCACATGGAAATCCCAGTCAGAATCAGGGAAACTACAGAGGGGCCCCATAAAGGAGTACACTGGGGCCCCTAGCAGGTCCAGCTCCCTGACTCACAGAAGAGTCTCCACAGCTAAGACCTCCACATCCAAGACCTCCACATCCGTTCCCCTTGACATGAACTGACTTGTGGGTCTGTTTACAGAAATCACAGTCACCATCAATGGGGTCTCACCTGAACCATCCTGGACAGTGGTTTGCAAGTTACCACCATCTTCAAGTCATGGTACGACCAGCACCTGTCCAGTGTTGAGATGCAACCGCTTGAGGGTTTACATGTGTGGGGACTCAGTGAGAAGACCTACCCCTGTATGGGATATGTGAAGGTGTAGCTGGCATTTCCAACCAAAGTAGCCAGCATAGGGGATGCAGTGGGAGACCCTGGCTCTGATTTACCCTGACTCTGGCATACATGAAGGAGTGCCTATGTTAGTGGGCACCAATGCCAATATGTTCAGATGACTAGCCCAGTTGTGCCAAGCCCGGGAGGCTGAGAAAAGGCAGCAAGCTCCCTATTCACCCCTTGATTAAAAAGGCTTACAGGAAGAGAGGACAGCCCCCCGATGAGGAGCTGGACGACTCGGTCGGCGTAGTGTTAAGCGAGATGGGGAGGAGATTGTGCTATTGCCTAACACGAAATGTAACATTGCCAGAGTAGTGAGGCTGAAAAAAGGATGTGACAAATAAGTTGCTGCTGTTGGATGCCCTGGAGGAGCACAGATTATCCATGGGTCTGTTGGTAAAACCCAGCGTTCTGCCTGCCAGAGCGCATGCCTATGTTAGAAGGGTTACGGTACAAGTAAAGAATGTCACTGACTGGGAAGTGGTGGTGAAGAAGGGATGGACTTTAGCAAGAGTTTATTGAGCAGACATAGCAGTGCAACCCACTGCCAAGAGGGGTGGTGCCCCCAGGGACTTGAGCCAGGACTGTTTGATTTAAGTGGTTCCTCAATCTCAGAGGAATGGAAAGAGAGGATACGGGAGAAACTGGCTGCCCGAAAGCAGGTGTTTTCCCAACATAAGTGGGATGTAGAGTGTGTGAGTGGAGAGCAGCATCACATATGTTTCAATGACGAGAGGCCCTTTCGAGGGAGATTCAGGCGATTGGCCCCAGCAGACATTGACCTCATACGGACCCTGCCACCTGGCGAGCAGTTTGCTTTCCGCTGTGGGAATCAGGACCATCACCCGGTCCCTCGGCTGGAACTTCCAGATCCTCGCCTGACGGTCATAATAAGTCCGTTGGGTGTCTCGGGCCTTTTCTAAGTGCCCCCGGACAATAGGAGTGACCCGGGCCAACCTTTCCTGTATTTGGGAGATATACCCAATCACACTGGGTCCTTGTGGCGGTTGCTCTTCCTAGTCCTCCTTTAATATATCGAGGATACCCCTGGGCTGGTGGGCATATAACAACTCGAAGGGGGAGAATCCAGTGGATGCCTGTGGGACCTCTCGGATAGCGAGCATTAAGTAGGGAAGGAGTAAGTCCCAGTCCTTTCCGTCTCGGCTCACGACTTTCCGTAACATCCCCTTCAAAGTCTGATTAAATCATTCGACCAGACCATCTGTCTGGGGGTGGTACACTGAAGTCCTCAGGGCTCGAATCTGGAGGAGTCTGCAAAGCTCCTTCATTAAACGTGAGACAAAGGGAGTACCATGGTCCGTCAGTATCTCCTTTGAGAATCTGACCCTCGCAAAGACTTGAATGAGTTCTCGGGCAATCGTCTTTGAGGCCGTGTTATGGAGCGGGATCACTTCCAGATACCTTGAAGTGTAGTCTATGATGACTAGGATGTGTTGGTGGCCCCAGGCTGACCTGTCTAGGGGGCCTACCAGGTCCATCGCAATCCTCGCGAAGGGTTCATCGATGATTGGCAAGGGTACCAATGGAGCTCTTAGCTTCGGCCGCAGGGACGCTAACTGGCATTCTGGGCACAAAGCAAAGTACCTCCTTACCTCGGCGTAAATTCCAGGCCAGTAGAATCTTCGGAGTACACGGCGCAGCATTTTTTCGACCCCAAGGTGTCCTCTGAGAAGGTAAGCATGTGCCAAATCTAGTACCGCCTTCCTGTGCTGGCGGGGGACCAGCAACTGTTCCACATCGTGTTCTTCATCCAGTATCACTCTGTATAGGAGGTCATTATTTAACGTGAAATATGGTCCTGAAACATAGAAACATAGACTTTGATGGCAGATAAGGACCGCTAGGCCCATCTAGTCTGCCCATTTCCCTACCTACAGGATAGGCCGCAGATCCTAGTTAACCCACAGCCTATATCTTCCTGCCCCCCACAAGAATTGCCTTATGTCTGTCCCATGCATTCTTGAATTCTCCCACAGTTTTAGACCCCACAACTTCCTCAGGAAGGCTGTTCCATGCATCCACTACCCTTCTGTGAAATAATACTTCCTCACATTGCCCCTGAACCGCCCTCCTTCTATCTTTAAATTGTGTCCCCTTGTTCTTGCAAGTCTCTTTTTCTGAAAGATGCTACCCTCTTGGACTTTGTTGATTCCCTTGAGGTACTTGAAAGTTTCTATCATGACCCCTCTCCCTTCTTTCCTCAAGGGTATACATATTAAGCTCCTTTAGTCTCTCCTCATACGGCTTCTCTTGCAGACCCTGCACCATTTTAGTTGCCCTCCTCTGGACTCCCTCTATCCTGTCTATGTCCTTGCGGAGATGGGGTCTCCAGAACTGGACACAGTATTCCAGATGGGGTCTCACCAACTGTCTGTACAGAGGGATAACAACTTCCTGTTTTCTGCTGGTGATGCCTCTCCTATACATCCCAGTATACCCCGGCCCTCCCTACTGCCTTCTCACATTGCTTGCTAACCTTAAGGTCATCTGATATGATTACCCTCAGGTCCCTTTCCTGTTTTGTTGTTGTTACTACCTCCCACCCATTGTGTATTCTTCCCTGGGTTCTTGTTTCCCAGGTGCATTATTTTGCACTTTTTTGCATTGAATCCTAGCTGCCATACGTCTGACCATTCCTCCAACCTTGCCAAGTCCCTTTTCATCCTTTCCACGCCTCCTTGTGTATCAACCCTGTTGCAGATCTTTGTGTCATCTGCAAAAAGGCATACTTTTCCTTCCAGTCCCTCTGCAATGTCACTGATGAAGACATTAAAAAGGACTGAACCCAATACTGAACCCTGTGGTACTCCACTAGTAACCGCCCTTTCTTCAGAGTGGACTCCATTTACAATTACTGGTCCTGGTCCCTTGGCTTTGCCATCTACCGGCACCCCATTAATCTCCACAACCTCTGACCGGATATTCTGAAAGAGAGGCTCATCTATTTGGTCCCAACCAAAGTTCCTGGAGACTATCCCGAGGGTACTCAATTCAGGGGGATTCGACTCTGTCTCCACTTCTGGGTCCTCCTCTTCCTCCCTACAACTCTCCCCTCGGACACCAGACAGCTAACCCCGTCATCCTTCTGGGAGCGGGGCTCTACCTCCCACCAGCACGGACCTGCCATTGACAGCCAGTATCTTGGTCTCTAACGTCTTACAATCCCTGCATTCCTTTCGTGATTTCCGGGACTTTCCTGCCTCCCCATACAACTCGGGGTCCCAATGCCCATAAGGGAAATAATTGGGTGAGTCCTCTGACCCCTCGGGGATTCCTAGCAACATAGCCTCAGTTACCGGGGCCCTGGCCTCCCGGGTTCCCCCCTCATGGAGTAATGTCTCAAACCCCGGGAAATCTCGACCCACCAGGACAGGATGTGCCAATCGAGGGAGGACCCCTACCGAGACCTGCCTCTCCTTCTCCTGTGCTTCCATGGTAAATTGCACCGTGGGGTAATAAAACACTGTGCCACGGACACGGGTGATCCCGGTATGTTTCTGGAAATTAATTTGGGAAGGTTGCACCAAACTGTGAACTATAAGGGTGACCTCACTCCCTGAGTCGACAAGGGCCATAACGGCCTGTCCATTTACCTTAACAACCCAGGTAAATCGGTGTGAAGTGATGACCACCCCTACCACATTAATCAAATGGCAATCACTCTGTGGGGACCCAACCCAGTTGCACTGCTTTGGTTCAACTCCATTCGGGCAGTTGGCAATTACATGTTCCCGCTCCCCGCACAGTGGTAGCGTTCTCAGGGTGACCCTGGAACCTTTGGGCTTCTAGGGGTGGCCATATCCCCCTCTATTTTCGAACCCAAAAGTCCCTTCGTGGCCTCAGACTGCTCGTCAGTGATCCTTCTCCCTGGTCCTGTCCGGTCCAACCTCTCGGGGGGGGGGGTCGATATCTCTGGTTTGGAGTCCGCCCCAAATCCCGGGGGTAACCAACCCCAACGTCTGGGGAAAGTTCCTTCATGGCATGATGCTGCTCCACCAAGGTGACCAGTTCACCACAGGCAGCGGGGTCGGCCTGTCCAACCCACTGTCATAGGCTGGGCGGTAGTCCTCTTAGGAACCGGTCCATTACCAGGAGCTCCACGATTTTGGCAGCACTATGGAGCTCAGGTCGCAACCACTTCTTGGCCAAGTGGAGGAGGTTGTACATCTGCGACCGAGGCTTTGCCGACTCTTGGAATCTCCAGCTGTGGTACCTCTGGGCTCGAAAGGCTGGAGTCACGCCAGCACGGGCCAAGACCTTTCCCTTCAGTCTTGGATAGTCGGTGGCGACTCCCTCATCCAGATCATAATACGCCTTCTGGGCCTCGCTACACAAAAATGGAGCTAAAATGCCGGCCCACTGATCCTGAGGCCATAACTCACTAGTAGCTGTCCTTTCAAAGGCGAGCAAATATGCTTCAATGTTGTCAGCCATTGTCATTTTCTGCAGACAATGGGAAGCCCGTATAGTCCGGTAACCCTCTGGGGTAGGCCCTGCCGGGCGACCTTCTCCTGGTGTGGTTTCGATGAGATGCTTTACCATTTCCTGGAGGACAGTGTGGTCCTGGGCCATGTGTGTGAGCAGCAACTGGTTCGTCTCTTGTTGAGCCCAGGTAGCTTCCTGCTGGGCTGCCGTAGCCTGGATCAAGGCTTTCACCATGTCCTCCATGCCTGGTCTCCTTTACTCCGGGGCGGTTCGGATTCCAGCCAAATTCTACGCCGACCTGTATCCCATTTTTGACACCACGTGTGACAAGGCACAACCTCGCCACGGGATTCAGGTTCAGCTTTGTGGTGGTTAAGGAGTCTCAGGAAGACCAGTTTGTTAACATCAAACCAACCAGGTATATTTTTATTTTAATATGGTGGTGACACAGAATTTTGGGCTTCTGCCCTTTTCCTTTTTAAGCCCCACTGGGGAAACAAAAACAGAAATAAAGAGGCCTAGCTCCGGGTTGGAGCGCTGTCTAAACATTCCCCGGCCCTAACTAGAAATCCCCTTTTCCAGAAGGCTAGACCTTCTGGAAGAACACAAATAGTAAAACGGAAAACTCACAATGAAAATAAATTTTTCTTTTTGGCTTAATTCAAGAGACCACTCTCCTGAGGGTTACTTAAGGGACTCCTGATCTGGAACACATCCAGGCAGCTTGTCAGCCCTCTACCCCTGCAGCAACTGCCTGCTGGCTTTTCCTTCCTATTTTTAAAGCTCTCCTGTCTGTGCAGCTGCAGCCAATCAGCCAAATCAGCTGCAGCTGTACCCGGACTATCTTACTCAGGGAAACCCCCTCTTCTCCAGTACCTGAGTTTACCACAATACACAAACAAATCTGTCTGTCTGTCTATCTATCTATCTGTCAAAAATCTGTCAAAACTTACGAGGAATGCTGATCTGAAACAGCTTCTTTCCAGATGCGTTCTATGGGTGAGGGGTATGAAAGGTAGTTCAGGAGGAAAAAATACATATAATTAGTAAGTTACATCACGTCTCCAAAATAACAAAGAATTAAAAACGTGTCACAGCATATGCAATAAAACAAAGAGCACTCATAGTTGTGAAAAAGATTTATTAGCAGCTGAAAACATTTTGCCATTCCTGTAAGAGAAAGTAAAACAACAGATAAAATATTTAGTGTAGGTGTTTATGCTCAGAAGTGATAATTTATTGATACGATGTACATGGGGATGTTATCGGTTACATATCTTTATTTTTTCCATGTAATCCCTAGGTGGCACTATCCCAAGGGCTACTACCCCTGCCTGTGGGACTAGGCACAGGTTGAGGGGCCTGAGCTCGGTGAATGGGTGCCTCCACCCAGAGGAATGGTTTTGGGGTAGCATAACTGCTGTGGCTTTAGCCCTCTGGGACACTATAACCCCCCTGTAACTCTTCTAGTGGCTTAAACAGGTTGGATGCTCCGGTGCTGGCTTATGTGGACCCACAGAAATCTTATGTACTCCACTCCAACGCCGACCTCAGTGGTCTGGGCGCAGTCCTATATCAACAGATAACCAATCACATATGATATATGATGGCAGTACTGAACCCACACTCGGTACACTTACCACCAGGGCTGGATCGGCTGCAAAGGCCCTGGAGACCCCTTGTAAAATAAGATCTGTAATATAACAGTTCAATGGCAATGCAATATCCCCTCCGCAAAGGTACATACTAGCCAAGTTAAATGCAGAAAGAACAGAATCTGATTTATTCAAGGGGATTGAACAAGGGTGGGGCAGCAATCTAGCAGGTGATTTTAGATCTGATTTGTTCAGGCTTGGCATGCATGCACTAAGAGTCCCTCTGTCACAGTCACACACCCTGCGTACCCAGTTGTTGTACAGGCTAGCCTGAAGTGTTGCCCGGGGTAGGCCGGTGTTGCAGCTATTGTTGGGGCACTTAGGAAAGAAAACAATTAACATGCACTTCAACCTAGAATCTGTATTCCGGAGCCCAGTGGCTCAGTTCTTTGTGATAAACCCAAACAATTAAATCAGATGACACACAATGATTGCAGCTTTGTTGCAGGGAGCCACCCTGTTTAGTACTCACGTTACCCAGACCAGGAGGCAGGACTGACAAGATGAAGACCTCTGGATGTTGTTCTGGTTTGCCAGGGGAAGCAGGGCCCACACAACTCATCGTGGTGGTCGATGCCTGTTCGATGGTGTTAAGAAGGGAGCCGAATCCCTGAGCAGGTCTTTCATCGGAAAAGTCTCTGCAGTGGGAGTGGCAGTCTAGGCCGAGATGGCAGTGCCCAGACCAGAGCGGACAGTTCGGATTTAGTCCGTATGAGTGCTGGAGCAGCTTCCAGCTGGCATAACACATTTGAAGGTGGGGAGCCAAATTGTGACCCACACAGCACATTCAGTACAGTTATAAGTAACACAGCAATATGCCACAGATCAGATGAAGTCCGTTTGCAATTTACCAGGGTTTCTGCCCAAACCTTTCATTCTGAGGCTTTCTCCAGTACCTGACAGACCGATCGCTTCTGGAGCAAGGCTTCAGTCCATACCAGGTGAAATTCACTTTCCTCCACTTCAGCTTCAGATTTCAACTTCAGATCTTGATGTACGCTATTGGATTTAGTCCAATTTAATTTTCACAAATTCCTTCACACTGGAAGATGGTGGCAGGCAGGCCAAACACAGCATTCCCGCCGATTTCCCATGCTACCACGCCAGAGCAGCTGCTCGAATGGCTTGAGCTGTTCATTCTCCAAATTCCCACTCTCGACTGACACACTGCTGCAGGCAGCTCTGGGATTTCCCAGTGATCCAAAAGGTTCAGTTGGTTGATGAATCTGTCTGTTACAAAAAGAGCTCCCCCTCCAGGTCCATTTAGGCGCCAAACATTAAGAACTACAATTCCTACAGAAATTCAATCCCACAAGACCTCTGGGGGATAGTCTCCATTTTAGGTCCCCTGAGGTTCTGATTGGTCCAACTCTGGCAGTCCAGAACTGAAATGGTGGCTCTATGCAAAAAGTCCAAGCTGCAAAGGAAGGCAGGTTAGACAAACTTTCATATTATTATTATTAAAGCAGATAAACAGCAAACAATCACAGATTCTAAACGGGCTCCCTCTGCACATATAGCGATGGCAAAATGGAGCAAAAATATCACTCCCTGGGTGGGTTGTGAGCCCTAGAACACTCGGTCCCAACATAAACTAATTATCTCCTACAAAATAGATAGCTCTTAAAGAGACAGGCATGGAGGCCAAACAGGGCACTCACATGCAGGCAACCAAAACTACTCATACATGTGATATCTCCCTCTTTGCGCAAGAGACTCCTGTTTTTTTGACTGAACTCCCTGTCTACCTCCTGGGAAACAAAATCTCCTGCTTAAGTAAAATTATGCCCAAAATATCCATTCATGTTTGTTTTTGGCAGATAAAAACACATAAAAAGTAAATTACTGATGAACAATATAAGTGATAACATTGTACAACTAGTTGTTGATTCTTTTTAATGCTTATTCTTAACAAAATGAAATATATTAAATGCTTTTATTCTTATTTTTTGACGCCATTTAAGGACAAACTTATGACATTACAGCATCTCCTTCCAGTAGGACAGTCTCTCTACTAATCTGACCCAAATCTCCCTCTTAAGCAAGTTGGACATATCACATGTATGTTACTGCAGATACAGAACACCATCCTAACAGCGGGCACTAGGCAAGCCCAGGAAGACATTTTAGGAATCCCCATTTATAGGGGGGTTACATTCATAACCGCGATCTCAGTGTAAAAACCTATTTTTTTATTTGAGAGCCACATTCAAACTCAGCCTCCTAAACCTGTAGGTGTTTATGCTCCGAAGTGATAATTTATTGATGTGCACATGGGGAAGTCATCAGTTACATATCTAATTTTTTTCATAAATGCAATCTCACTCTAAGGTAGTTGAAGAGGAAAAAATATGTATAATTAGTATGTCACATGACACCCCAAAAATAAAAAATATTTTTACAACTTTTCACAGCATATGTAATACTACTCGTTTGGGCTCATGTCTATATGTACTGAATGTTAAGGGTGAATGTTACAATATAAGCACTTTACTAAGAAAATGTCAAATATGAAGAAAAACAACAAAGTATAAAAATAAAGGGAATAGTGCAACAGATTTGTGCTGCAGAAATAACTGTCCACTGCAGCAGAAGTTCTGAGGCATATGGGAACCCTGCCACAGAACTTTGCTCCAAAGTGCCACAGAAAAATTAAGCCCTCAACTATGCCCCGAATACAAGATGTCCTGGATTGTTTGAATGGCAGCCAGTGGTTCTCGGTCCTGGATTTGTAGAGCAGCTTTATCAAATCCCGATGGCCCCCCCAGGACTGAGAGAAGATGACTTTCATATACCCATTAGGATTCTATGAGTTCCTCCGGATGTCTCAGGGGATCTCGGGCGCCCTTCCCACCTTCCAGTGCCTGATGGAGAAAGCCATGGGCGATATGAATTTACTCGAGTATCTAGTTTATTTGGATGACATTATCATGTTCGGGAAGACTTTGGAGGAGCACAAATCCCGGCTACTCAAAGTGTTGGATCATCTGGAAGAATTTGGATTGAAACTGTCGAATGAGAAGTGTCAATTCTTCCAGGCTTTGGTTAAATATGTTGGGCACATAGTTTCCGCAAAGGGCATCCAGACAGATCCTAGCAAGACTGAAGCCCTCACCACTTGGCCTAAGCCCTGGACTTTAAAAAAGCTCCAGCGTCTGCTTGGTTTCTGTGGGTATTACCAGAGATTCATAAAGTACTATACCAGGATGGTCCGACCCCTACTGAACCTGCTGCAGGGGTATCCACCAACTAATAAGAGCAAGAAAGCCACCTCGCCTGGGACCAGATCTAATCAGACCAGCTATTTTTGCCTTCAGAATCTTTTGGCTCCCGGTGGGATGAAGAGTGTGATCGGGCCTTTGAAGACATCATCTACTGCCTGACACATGCTCTGGTGCTGGCTTATGTGGACCCGAAGAAACCTTATGTACTCCACACTAATGCTGACCTCAGTGGTCTGGGCGCAGTCCTATATCAAGAGTATCTAGAGGGTCTGCACCCCCTTATGGCCTTCACCAGCAGAAGTTTGAACCCATCAGAATGCAGGTATCCAGTCCATAAACTAGAATTTTTGGTATTGAAGTGGGCTATTGTGGACCAGTTCTAAGACTACCTGTATGGGGCTAAGATTACAGCGAAGACGGATAACAACCCACTTACATATGTGCAGACCACCACCAAACTAGATGCAGCAGGCCACAGGTGGCTATCAGTGTTGTCCGCTTACGATTATTGCGTGGAGTACCCTCCTGGCTTGAACCACATGGATGAAGATGCCCTATCCAGGTGCCCTCCTGCTTACTCTGTTGAACATTGTGCCTGGGGAAAAAATCAGAATAAGCAGTGAAGGCCTTGTGTAAAAAACACAATGGTGAAGAGACTCTCCAAAGTGGATGCCCCTTGGTTAATGGAGTGCTTGAGGGCATCAGAAAGCTGTCTCCCAGTTGCCTATTGTGGCTGGTTGCCTTAGACGTGAGATCCCTTCCTCAACTAACCACCCAGGATTTAAGAAGAGACCAAAGAGCCAGCCCATTTACCGGGGAAATAATCTGAGTGCTTCAATAAAGTGGGGATCAGACGCAAGTAGACACCATTCATCCCCCTGTCAAATTCTTTGTTACGAGAATGGCTCAAGCTGCAGTTAAGGAAAGGCTTGCTTTACAGAGAGATGCAGAACCAGCAGAGGGCACCTCTTGAGCAACTGGTGTTACCAGAGAAGCATATCAAGACTGTGCTAAGGGCTTTGCATGTTGATATGGGCCACCTGGGCATTGAGCGCACCCTGGACCTAGTAAAGGTAGATTCTACTGGCCAAGAATGGGAGCTAATGTAGAGACTTATTGTAAGAGTTGCTAGAGATGCACACAACAGAAAACACTTCCTCAAAAAGGCAGTCCCATTGGTAAACATCCGGATGAGTGGGCCCATGGAGCTGGTGTGTATTGATTTAATTACGTTAGAACCTGACTCGTGTAACATCTAAAACATCCTAGTAGTCACCAACCACTTTACCTGACATGCCCATACCTATCCTATGAAAGATCAACAGGCTTCCACAGTGGCCAAGATCCTGGTGGAAAAATTGTTTGTGCATTGTGGGGCTCCTCAAAGGATTCATTCGGACCAGGGTTGTGACTTCAAGAGCTGCCTCATTAAAGAGCTTCTGTCACTGTGGGGCATCAGAAAATCATGGACCATCCCTTACCATCCCCAAGGTGACCCTCAACCTGAACAATTTAATCACTTTATTAGATTTGTTGGGCACCTTGGACCCCCGTGATAAACGTACTTGGAATCAGTGGGTGAGCACCCTGGTCCATGCTTCCAATTGCACCCGAAAAGACGCTACGAGATTCTCTCCCTACCAGCTTATGTTTGGGAGGGAAGCCCATCTGACAGTGGATCTGTGTTTCAGGGTGTCCACCGATGGTCTTGGAGCAAGGGAGTACTTGCAATATGTGAAAAAGCTGATGCAGCTACTCAACGCTTATTGCCTCACTACTGAAATAGCCACTAAGAGAAACCAGGCCATCAAAGAAAGATATGATAAAAGGGTGTGAGTCCAGGATCTTGAGGCAGGGGATCAAGTGCTGTTGTGAAGTCTGGGCATACCAGGGAAGCACAAGATTGCAGACTGGTGCGGAAGCACTCCATACGTTGTATTGGAAAAGTTGGAAAGCCTCCCGGTATACAAGATTCAGCCTGAAGGAGAAACTCGAGGCCATAAACTCATTCATAGTAATCATCTGTTGCCCATCGGTGACTGAATTACAGATGAAGAGGTCCATGAGGAAGATTCTCCTTCACCCCCCCACCACTCAAGCTGCTGCATGCAGGAGACGGAGGCATGAAAATAGTGGTGCCATGGGGGCTGGGCCTGCCCAGGGTGGGGGAGCCTCAGGTGAAGACAGCATAGATGATGAGGCTGAGGGAGAAGATGATAGAACCCCCCAGAATTTTTATCCTACTCCAGAGTTGGCCAGATTGTTTCAGGGATAGCCCTTGAATTTGGTAAGCACAGATGCACGCAGGAAACAGGGTGGAGATGGGGAGGCTGCTCCCGCTAGGCCTCTCAGAGGGACCACTCTGGACCTGCACACTGGTCCGGCTGAGCCCTGTAAGTGGTACCAGAGCAGTTCCTCTGCAGATATGCCTTTTAGAGGATCCACAGCGGACTTGTATACTAGTCTGCCTGAGTCCTCAGAATGGTCACAGGATAGCTCTGAGGATCAGGACAGAGAAGGGGAAGAAGTGTCTTTTGGAGGGCCCACATCGGAACTGAACACTAGTCCAACTGTGTCCTCTGAAAGGTCTCAGATTAGTCCCCCTGGAGTGACCGGTGATGCTGAGGAAGTATTAGAATCTTTTGCCTCAATAGCTGAAGAAGAGGATGATCAGGGGAATGTGATGATGATGAAGAATCTACCTCTGATTGAGAGGTGGATAGTGGTCCCGGAATTCAGGAGATACCCAGAAGGTCAGGGAGGACAATACGGCCTATTCTTAAACTGACTTATGATGCCCCTGGAGTTTCTACAGACTTACCCCTGTTTCTGGTACACAAGGGAGTGTACATTACTCCTAGGTCCCTACAGAAAGTGGTGCATGCCCTGCTGATGCCAAACCCCCTAGATCTGGGAGAGAGGTGACCAGAAGAAGAAGAGGGAGGTGAAAAGGGTACATAGGAGGGTTGAGGGAAAAGTGTACTCTGTGGGACTTTAATGTGGCTAATGGTTTGAATCTATGGGAGCCACTTTTATGTGGCATGGGGCTCATAATATGAAAGGTGTTTGTTGAAATATATCTAATGTTTTTGTTTCATGTTTTCCTGTTCTGACAAATGGTTACTGCATGATAGATAGGATTTACATACTAAGTTGCCAGCAGAGTAGGCCTAAAGGTCTATCGAGTCTGCTCAAAAATCAGCACCCGGTCAGGACACCATTGCTGACCTCCCTACCTCCCCCGAAAATCCCCCCAACCCCATCCCCCAACAGAGGTGCACCTCCAGATCTGGCATTTCCCAGTGTTACCTTCCCCCTGTATCTGGTCCAGCCCCCTCTTGAATCCCTCCACTGTATCCACCACCACCAACTTCACAGGCAGTGCGTTCATAGAAACAGAAACATAGACTTTGATGGCAGATAAGGACCGCTTGGCCCACCCAGTCTGCCCGTTTACCTGCCTATTGGATAAGCTGCAGATCCTAGTTAACCAACAGCCTACTTCTTCCTAACCCCCACCAGAATTGCCTTATGTCTGTCCCATGCATTCTTGAATTCCCCCACTGTTTTGAACCCACGACCTCCTCAGGAAGGCCGTTCCATGTGTCCACCACCCTCTCTATGAAAAAATACTTCCTCACGTTGCCCCTGAGCCATCCCCCTCTCTATCTTCAAATTGTGCTCCCTTGTTCTTGCACATCTCTTTTTCTGAAAGATGTTACCCTCTTGGACTTTGCTGATTCCCTTGAGGTACTTGAAAATTTCTATCATGTCCCCCTTCTCATAGAACCTCAGTCTGGTTGGTCGGCATTTGGTCAGGTGGTGATCTCGGACGTCATGATGAACATCCAGAGTATGTGGCCGACCTTCTGTAGTTTGGATCCGGGCCCAACCTCCCTCCTCATGGGGTGTATGGATGTCATCAGCTCAGTCCTGGCGGAGATAGTTCGGAGCTCATTAGAGACTGGGAAATTCCCTGATTCTTTGAAAGAGGCAGTGGTGATTCCTCTTCTTAAGAAATCTTCTCAACCCAGACTGTCTTGCCAACTACAGGCCCATCTCTAACCTTCCCTTTGTGGGTAAGATTATTGAGAAGGTGGCTGCGCTGCAGCTGGAGGATTATCTTGCCATCCATGACATCTATGATCCCATCCAGTCAGGTTTCAGGAAAAGGCACAGTACCGAGACTGCACTTGTTCGTGTGCTCAGGGACCTCCTTGTTGTGACAGATTGGAGGAGCTGTACTCTCTTGGTCCTCCTTGATCTCTCAGTGGCATTTGACACCGTGGACTATGGGGTATTGCTAGAGCACCTGCAGCTGATCTGTGGACTGTCTGGTACAGTCCTTAGATGGTTCCAGTCTTTCCTCACTGGCAGGTCTCAGACAGTAGTGTCAGAAATTTTTTCCTCTGATACTTTCTCCCTGCCATGTGGGGTCCAGCATGGCTCGGCGCTTCCCCCATGTTGTTTGCAGTGTACATGTTGCAACTGGAGGACACTGTAAGGTGGTACAGACTGAGTTTTCACTGCCATACAGATGATACTCAGCTGTACATGTCCCTTGCACCTGTTGCGCTCCTGGTATTTAACACCTGCCTGTCCGAGATCCAAGATTGGATGAGTGCCATTTGGCTGAAGCTGAATTCTGACAAGACCGAGATTTTGGTTGTGGACCCGGGTCACTGAGTAAAGGGGTCTTTGGCAGGGTGAACAACTGGTCTGATACTGGATGACTGCCAGCTGAAGACCTCTGAATGGGTGTGTAGTTTGGGCATTATCCTTGACGAAGGACTGACCCTGAAGTCATCTGTGGTCAAGACCTCATTTTACCATTTGAGGAATATCGCTTGGATTAGGCACCTGGTTCCACCTGGCGACCTTCCAACTTCGGTCCATGCCCTTGTGACCTCTCGTTTGGATTACTGCAATGCCCTCTATCTAGGGCTCCCAGGGGTTGATATCTGCCATTTGCAGCTAGTGCAGAATGCGGCAGCCAGGCTACTGACTGGGCTCTCTTGATCTAGCCATATTACCCCTGTGCTGCATGCACTGCACTGGCTGCCAGTGCAATGGTGGATCACCTTTAAGGTCGGCTTGCTGACCTATACAGCCCTACACGGACATGGCCCGAGTTACCTGCAAGAGCTTCTTTGCTCCTACCGCCCCCTCCGTTCTGCCGACAAGGGATTGCTAGAGGTTACCAGGGTGCAGCTGAAAACATCTGGTGCTTGTTCATTTGCTTTCGTAGCGTCTGCCCTGTGGAACTGTCTGTCTCATTGGGTTTGACAGTGCCAGACCGTGGAGAGCTTCAAAACAACACTAAAAACCCATCTATTTAGTCTTGTTTCTGTGAATTACTGAGGATTAATTGTTTATTTGAGTAGTTTGGATTTGAATTTATGTTTTAAAGTTTTATGACCTTATACTTGTACAGCACTTTGATATTTGAATTGTGCTTGATAAATAAAATTATTATTATTATTCTCCCTCCTTTCCTCGAGGTTATACATATTAAGCACCTTTAGTCTCTCTTTGTATGGCTTCTGGTGCAGACCCTACACCATTTTAGTTGCCCTCCTCTGGACTGCCTCCATCCTGTCTATGTTCTTGCGGAGATGGGTCTCCAGAACTGCACGCAGCACTCCAGATGGGGTCTCACCAAATGTCTGTACAGAGAGATAACAACTTCCTGTTTTCTACTGGTGATGCCTCTCCCTATACATCCCAGTATCACCCCCAGCCCTCCTTACTGCCTTCTCACATTGCTTGCTTATCTTTAGCTCATCTGATATGACTACCCTCGGGTCCCTTTCCATTTTTGTTGTTGTTAGTACCCCCCCCACTGTCTACTCTTCCCCTGGGTTTTTGTTTCCCAGGTGCATTACTTTGCACTTTTCTGCATTGAATTTAAGCTGCCAAACTTCTGACTATTCCTCCAACTTTGCCAACTCCCTTCTCATCCATTCCACCCCCCCCACTTATGTAACAACCCTTTTGCAGAGCTTTGTGTCGTCTGCAAAGAGGCATACTTTTCCTTCCAGTTCCTCTGCAATGTCACTTGTAAAGACATTAAAGAGGACTGGTCCCAGTACTGAACCCCGCGGTAACCCACTAGTGACCCCTCTTTCCTCAGAGTGGACTCCATTTACTATTACCCTCTGTGTCCTGTTGTGCAGCCAGTGTTTTAGCCAGGCTACCACCCCGGGACCCACTCCCAGGCTGGCTAATTTGTTTATTAATCTTTTGTGTGGGACTGTGTCAAATGCCTTGCTGAAGTCTAGGTAGACCATGTCCACAGCCCCTCCCTGGTCTACTACTTTGGTCACCCAGTCAAAAAAATCGATTAGTTTCGTCTGACATGACCTTCCCACTGTGAATCCATGCTGCCTTGGATCCGTGACCCACTTGCCTCTAGGTACTTAACAGTTCTTTCTTTTAGAAGTAATTCCATCATTTTCCCTACCACTGAGGTCAAACTAACAGGCATGTAGTTTCCTGCCTTTGCTTTGCTCCCACTTTTGAGAAGGGAATCACATCCGCCCTCCTCCAGTCCTCATGCACCATACCATCCTCCCATGATTTGTTAAAAAGGATAGTCAGCGGTGTCACTAGTTCTCCTCTTAGTTCTTTTAGAATTCTGGGGTGAATCCCATCAGGTCCCATTGCTTTGTCCACCTTCAGTTTTAGGAGTTTCTTCAGAACCCTTTCTTCTGTGAATGGACTGTTATCGACCCACCTGTCCAGAGTGCTTCTATTGATTGGATTAGGTACCTCACCCTCCTCTTCTTTTGTGAATACTGAGCAGAAGTATTTGTCCAGTATCCCTGCTTTTTCATTGTCACCCTCTGCCCACCAACCCATCCTCCCTTTTATTAAGCTTCACTATTCCTCCCTTGGTCTTTTTTCGCTCTCTACTGCACTAATAAAAGATTTTATCCCCCTTCTTTACTGAGCTGGCTATCTTTTCCTCGGTTTGGGCCTTTACTACTCTGACTGCCTTCCCCGCTTCCTACTGCTTTAACTGGTACAGTTCTCTGTCCTGCTCCTTCTGTGTTTCCTTATACTTCCTGAATCTATCTATGAATGCTAGCTTTTTCTCCCTAACCTTCCCCGCCACCTCTTTTGAGAATCATAGTGTTTTCTTCCTTCATTTTGATTCATTTATTTGCTTTACACAAAGGTTTGTTGCCTCTGTAATGGCAGTTTTGATGTTTCCCCATTGTTCCTCCACCCCTCCTTCTTGCCCGTTTGCTAGTGCTTTTCTGAGGCACTCTCCAATTTTGCCAGAGTCAGCCTTCCTAAAGTCTAGTACCCTCACGTTTGTACGGCTTGACTCTATGGCTGTGTTTATCATGAATCACACTGTTTGGTGGTCACTTGTTCCCAGATGGCTACCCACTTCTAAATCTGAGATCCTTTCTCCGTCCCCATTTGGGAGTACCAGGTCTAAGATTGCTCCCTCCCGAGGGTATGCAACCCTTATACCTGTCGGCAAAATCAACATTTTGCCCACAGGTCACTGTGTTGGTGTGCCTGAGACAGGGGCATGCTGTCTCCTGGTCCGGCACCCCCACCCCGAATCAACTCCGACTGGAATTGAGAATCCAAAAAGGGCGGGGGGGTTGGGGGCAAAGCTCCCAATAAAAAAAACAGGACCGGGAGTCAAATAGGAATCATGTCGACTGCAAGTTGTGGTCGACATGATTCCTATCGAAGAAATGCCAGTCAATATACAGGATGTCGAACCGGCATGGTAGAGCCCCTCCCAAGTGGGTTCCAACACTAGCTGTCTAAGGCATGCCCCCTGTAGGGCATCAAGAATGACCCTGCTTTTGGATGTGGCTGCAGCAAAGGTGCTCCAGTTAACATATGGCATATTCAGGTCCCCCATCAACAATATCTCCCCTTTTTCTCCCATCCTAATCTATAATTTCCTTGTCCATCTCCTCCTCCTCCCCCTGAGAAAGGGGTCTATATGAAACTCCCATGTGGACTGTGGTGCCATTTCCTGTCTCCAGGGTGACCCACAGTGCCTCCATGGGACCATGGACTCTGTTCCATGGGTCCACCATCCTCTCGTAAAGTAGTGTCTCCTAGTCTCCCCCCCGAGCCTCCCGCCAGTCAGCCTCATGGAATGCCCCCTAGTGGCCCCCTCCTCCCTCATCTGGAACACCCTATTAAGAATGACCCTGTTCACCCCCTTTAGATATTTAAAGACCTCAATCATATCCCCTCTGTCCCTCCTCTCCTCCAGGGAGTACAAGTTTAGCTTCTCAAGTCTCTCCTCATAGGATCTCTCCCCCAGGCCCTGCATCATCCTGGTCACTTTCCTCTTTACTCTCTCCAGACGCGCAATGTCCTTTTTAAGTACGGGCACCAAAACTGCATATAGTACTCTAGGTGCTGTCTAACCAGGTAGTTATACAGAGGGAGAAGTACCTCCCATCTCCTTGAGGTTATCCCCCTGGCAATGTACCCGAGCATTTTTTTTGCTTTAGCCACAGCCCTCCTACACTGCTCAGAGTTATTCATTTTCGCATCCACTATTACCCCAAGATTCTTCCCCCTGCCAGAAACCTGCAGTTTCTCCCTACCCAAAAAATACTCATGACCCAAGTTTCTAAAACCCAAGTGAAGAGCCCTACACTTCTTGGCATTGAACCTCAATTTCTAAGTGCGTGACCACCTCTCCAAAGTCTCCAGGTTCCACTGTGGGGCTCGTTTACCCTCCTCCCTGTCCACCACCGCCCCCAGCTTCGAGTCAACTGCAAAGAGGCTCATCTCACTCCTGATCCAATTTCTGATGTCTGAGATGTAAGTATTTAGGTGTATAGTTAGCAATGTTATTATGTGTTACTGTTAACCTATAATATTTTATCCTTAAGCTTTGAGTGGTAGCCAAGCATTCGGGGAGTATAACCCCCCTTTTGGGTACTTACCTGCAGTGCCTAATGTCTCCCTTTTCTGTTTGTGGCATCCCCCTATTTCCTCAGCTCTTTCTGTTGTTATTCCCCATTTTTAGGTCCTTGATATAGCAGGTATCCCTCTCCTGAGTTCATTATTCAGCCCAGTTTGGGTTTGGGAGTTGGGATGCAACTGCCGGCATCTCCCTAAGCTAGTTGGTGACCGCACATGCACAGCTTGGCGTATTGATGTGACACTTGTTGGATTGTGGGTGAGCTGGGAAGTGTTTTCCGTCCTAGTGCCCCATCCTCAGTTAAACGGGGGCTGGAAACCTTAGAAGGCTGGAGATAAGCCTGCTCTGCTATTTAAAATTAAAGTTGGGACGTGGGAGTACTCAGGGGCTTATGTATATTAATGAGTGCTTCCAAGAATAGTAATAAGTTGCTACCTGCTGCCAAGGGGGATAGAGGTTTGGCAGCAGCGACAGCAGAACTGTGGGGACTAACTAAACAATAATGGGCTCACTTGAAAGAGCACTAATGGGGCTACACCACAGTGGGGTTTTATTAAAAATAAAGTAATCTGCTTGGCTGTTTTTCATTCTGTGAACTTGGGGAACTATACGGGACTCAAGAGAACTGAATGGGAGCTGACATGTTTGTGACATTTAACCCCAAAATAGCAGCCAATCAGTTTCCTAGGTGCCTCAAACTGAACAAGAGGGACTCCTGGGAAAAGGAAGGGACTAATACAGGTGCCTAGATCATGCCCCAATAAGCCAGCAGGAAATATTGATCTGTGTGGTTATGGATTATTGATAGGCTCCATCAGCCAATCAGAACCCTTGATTCTCGGTTGAAACTCAGTGGACTGTCTGGGATTTAGTCAGTTAGGCAGCATGGATTCACAGCAGGAAGGTCATGTCAGACAAATCTAATTGATTTCTTTGACTGGGTGACCAAAGTAGTAGACCAGGGAGAGGCTGTGGACATGGCCTACCTAGACTTTAGCAAGGCATTTGACACAGTCCCACACAAAAGATTAATATACAAATTAGCCAGCGTGGGAGTGGGTCCCAGGGTGGTTGCCTGGGTAAAACACTGGCTGCCCAACAGGACACAGAGGGTAATAGTAAATGGAGTCTACTGTGAAGAAAGGGGGGTTACTAGTGGGTTACCACTGGGTTCAGTACTGGGGCTAGTCCTTTTTAATGTCTTTATAAGTGACATTGCAGAGGGATTGGAAGGAAAAGTATGTGCCTTTGCAGATGACACAAAGTTCTGCAGCAGGGTTAATATGCAAGGTGGGGTGGAAAGGATGAAAATGGACTTGGCAAGGTTATATAAATGATCAAATGTATGGCAGCTTAGATTCAACGCAAAGAAGTGCAAAGTTATGCACCTGGGAAATAAAATCCCTGGGGAAGAGTACACAATGGGGGGTGAGATACTGACAACAACAAAAATGGAGAGGGACCTGAGGGTAGTCATATCAGATGACCTAAAGGTGGGTCAGCAATGTGAGAAGGCAGTAAGGAGGGCTAGGGGGATACTGGGGTGCATAGGGAGCGGCATCACCAGTAGAAAACAGGAAGTTGTTGGCCCTCTGTACAGACAGTTGGTAAGACCACATCTGGAGTACTGTGTACAGTTCTGGAGACCCCATCTCTGCAAAGACAGAGACAGGGTGGAGGATGTCCAGAGAAGGGCAACCAAAATGGTGCAGGGTCTGCACCAGAAGACATATGAAGAAAGACTAAAGGAGCTTAAGATATATAGCCTCGAGGAAAGGAGGGAGAGGGGGGACATGACAGAAACTTTCAAATACCTCAAGGGAATCAACAAAGTCCAAGAGGGTAGCATCTTTCAGAAAAAGAGATGTGCATGAACAAGGGAGCACAATTTGAAGATAGAGGGGGGACGGCTCAGAGGTAATGTGTTCACAGAGAGGGTTGTAGATGCATGGAACAGCCTTCCTAAGGAGGTCGTTGAGTCAAAAACAGTGGTGGAATTCAAGAATGCATGGGACAGACATAAGGCAATTCTAGTGGGGGGTAGGAGGAAGTAGGCTGTTGGTTAACTAGGACCTGCAGCTTATCCGTTAGGTAGGGAAATGGGCAGACTAGGTGGGCCAAGCAGTCCTTATCTGCCATCAGATTCTATGTTTCTATGTTGCCGGATTCTGTATGAGTCAGAGGTCTCCTCTGTGAGTGATCTGGACTGGGGAGGCTTTCCCCGGGCCTCCAGAGGAGATTGCTATGTTCAGTGTTGCCCCAGCACCATATGCCAGTGGGCTACCCCCCCTTGCCAACTGTCTCTGATACTGGGCAAGGGGCCTGGGTCCTGCTACAGTGACAACTGAGGGCTCACTCCCAGAAATGTTGAAAATAGCATGGTGCCTCCACTCAGAGTAAAGTATTAGTGGGCCAGGTATCCACTTGGCACAGCCCCATGGAAAACTGTACCTCCCCACCTCCCCAACCAACCACTCTGCACACCGTGTCCCCCAATACCTTGTTCCACCATAAACCATATATCTCAGCAGTAGGCACATGCAATGAATTTCACTAACATAGCAGGTTCAAGCAACAAATTCACAGCTTTATTCAGGGGATAAGGACTAAGGAAAGGGATACCGGGACCTGGGGTAGCTGTGAAGGCAAAAAGAGAAGTTAGTGAATTAGGAAACTTCAACATGTGGGCCCGCAGGCCAAGCTCTCCCCCACTGGTACCAGTGTTCTTGATACTGTCCCTAGGTGTACCCACTAGGTGCAGACCTGATCTATGCCACAGGTTGGCTGGCTGTTGGGGCCCTAAAAATGTAGAAACTTTGGTTTTGAAACAGAACAAATTTCCCCTTTCCCCCTCACAGGAACCAGGTCCTGAGTACTCACGGTTTTCAGTTCACAGCACCGGGGAAAATGGAGCTCCTTGAGTCAGTGCAGCAACAAACACAGGCTGGCCAGGATCTCTCTGATTGGGTGGAACTTGCTCAAGGATCTTGCAGCTGGTCACCTTGATTGTAGTTCTGGCCGCTTGTCACCTTCAGCTATTTCTGGCCCATTGCAGAGCATTGTGTCAGGATAGCACCAGCCCCAGAAGGCCCAAACCCAGGAATGGCTCCACAGCCTAGCTCTCCCAATGGGTTGCACGTGTTCTAGCACCCCAGCAAGCGCTGGTGACCTCCTGAGACAGTGAGTCCCACTTGGAAGGGGTTAGCAAGTTCCCTCCATGGCTCTGGGTGAGGACTCCCAAATGGCGGGGGCCCTCCTGCAGTCCCTGCACCGGGTTCCCAGAATGCAAGGTGAAGTCACTCCAATAAAGTCCTGTGTCAATTTGCGTGGGTGCTAGCCTCCTTTTCAGTAAGCACAAGTGCAATCCAGCAGGGGGAACTCATCAACATTGACCCCCTGCACACCAGTGCACACGTTCCAGTTAACAGTGTCCCAAACATTTTCTTTGGCTGCAGCTAGGGTTCAGCTCACAGCCACTTTCACCAGTTTACTCAGGACACACACAGCACCTGGCTAGCACCTCAAATGACCAGAGATGCTCTGCCCCCTTAGAATTCAAACTTCAGTCCCACACAAGCCAATGACCTCCCAGCAATGGTTGTAGCAATCAGTCAGTCCACACAATCTCCTCAGCTAGTCCACTTTCCCAGTTCAGGGTTTCTGCAGCATCTGGTTTCCTCTAACAACCACAAGCCACTTCTCCATACCTGGGGAATCACAGTTCAGTCTCTTTCTCTCTTTTCCCTTCTCAGTTCAGTCCACCCACAAGTACTATACCTGGGGAACACAGGATCTCAGCTCAGTCTCTCTTCCTTCATTTCCCTTTCCAATCCACTTCTGCTTAACAGGCAGTTCTCCAAATGGGGGCCTGAGAAAGCCCCTGAAGCTCAAGGTCCACTCTCCCAGAACAGTCCTAACTCATACAGAGCTCGGGAACAGACTGACTCAATCCCAGAAAGTCCACACAGTATTAACCAAAAATCCAGCGCTCCGATTGGCTGTTGAAGCCTTTTAATAATCAATATCCATAGTGATCAATATTTTCTGCTCATTTATTGGGGCATGATCTAGGCACCAGAATTAGTCCCCTCCTTTTCCCAGAAGTCCCTTGATCACAGTTTTGGGTGCCTAGATCACTGATTGGCTGCAACTCAAGGGGTTAAGGGTCACCAGCATGTCAGCTCCCATTTGTTTATATGAAGTCCATACAGTTTCCCTAGTTTTTCAGGGCAAGTGCAGCCCAACAATAAACCCTGTGTAGCCAAACACCCCACCGGGTTGTAGCTCCAAACGTCCCCTGTCCAGCAAGCCCACTCTCATTACAGTGATCACCACAGTTTAACTGTGGCTGCTGCCGAAACTCTGTCCCCCCCCCCAGGCAGCAGACAGCACTCATCACTATGAATAGGGCCGCTCATTAATATTCATAAGTCCCTGAGCAGCCCCGATGTTTAAACTGCTACTTTGACCAGTTACGGGCTTATGCCTATGCTCCTCAGGTCCCCAGTCCTTAAGGACACTGAGAGGGACACCAGGACCACAGACAGACTCCCCATTGTTGGACTGCAATGGCGGTTGGCACATCAAAGCGCCCCTTGTGTACACGCAAGTGCCGTACGAATTCAGCATGCCGGCAGCTCACAATGAAGGAATTACTCCGTGAACGGGCAGAAACAACACTCTGTGGGGACAGAAGGATGTGGGAGAACCAGAAAGCACGGGGAGAAAACAGGACACTAGACGGTAAGCCCCCAAAGGGGGGGGGGTTACACTCCCCTCCCTTGAAATGCTTGGCTTCCATGACAAGCGTAAGGGAAAGATACCCCAGAAAACAGCAACATCAATAACATTTCTAACCACACACCTGATTCCTAACTAACAGGTAACAACCATAAGACATTCAAACCCAGAACATTATGCACATCTTTAGCAAATTTATTTTCATTTAGCCCTTGTGGCCACATGAAAAGTAACGCCCATAAGATTGACCCATCTGCCATAGAATGCAACAGTCTAACAGAGTACATTTTTCCTCAGCCCTTCTAGGTACCCTGTTTACCTCCCTCTTCTTCTAGTCACCTTTTCCTCAAACCTAGGGGGGTTAGCATCAACAGGACACATAACTACCTTCTGTAGGGACCTTGGAGTAATGTGCATTCCCTTATGCTCGGAGTGGGGTTACATCAGGAAAGGATCAGCAGGGGAAAAAGAGCAAGAGACTGAACTGAAACCTTGATTTCCCAGGTATTGTGAGCTGTTGGATTTTTTTAGAGAAAATTAAGTGCTGCAGAAATCCTGCACTGGTGGACTGAATTGAGCTGAGAGGATTGAGCTGTTCTATTTGAGTGCCACAGTTGCTGTTGAGAGTTTGTTTTGCTTGTGTGGGACTGCAATTGCGATTCTGAAGAAGCAAAGAGACTCCGGATGTTGGGGGAGCTAGGCAGATGCTGTACATTTCCTGGGTGAACTGGTTGAAGGGCTGAGAGCTGTGTCCCAGCTGCAGCTGAAGAAAAAGTTGCGGACATTTTCTAAATGGAGAGTGCAGATTGGTGTGCAGGGACCTGTTGTGTTTGGATCCCCCTGTTGATTGCACCTGGGCTTCACTGAATTAGGGCTAGCACCCCCTCCAACTGGCACTGGAGTTTGCGTGAGCTACTCTCTGTGATTGCTGCTGGTTTCAAACTCAGTGCAGGGACTGTAGGAGGACCCCCTCCATTCGGGAGTTCTCACCCAGAGCCAGGGAGGGGATCAGCTAACCCCTTCCAAGTGGGACTCGCCATCTCAGGAGGTCACTGGCACTTGCTGGGGTGCTAGGGCATCTGGAATACATTGTGGGGAGCTGGGCTGTGGAACCACTCCCAGGTTTGGACCTTCTGGGGCTGGTGCTGTAATGCCACAGAGCTCTGCAATGGGCCAGAAGTGGCTGAAGGTGACAAATGGTCAGAACTACAATCAAGGTGACCAGCTGTGAGTCGGCCTGGTGGCACTGAGGATTGAGGTGTGGTAAGCCACACCCTGCACTATGCCGTTGACCCAGGTTCGGGAATGGACCCAGGTCATTGGGAGTTAGCAGGGGGAGAGAGAGAGAGAGAGAGGATGAAGCGTCCCACGACAGCTCTCCTCTCTCTGGGGTGGGCAAGTAGGATCGCATCGCTCTGCAATGGTGCCTGACTGTAGTCGGGGCATTGCAGGAGTGGCACACGAAGGGGACTGAAGCACGGTGGATGTCGGCACGTTAGTGCTCTGATGTCACTGCATGTCCGGCTCCAGTAGGGTGTTAACACCAGGTGAAAAACAGCGTTGCAGTCGTGGTGGCTGATGGCCAGGCACCAGGCCTACAGAACCTAGAGAGGTGCGCCTCCTAGGTATTGGATTTGGGTCTCGGGGGGGGGGAGACACTGCGTGTCAGCCTGTGTGGAGGAAAGCGTGTCGCTGACCAGACCCGGTTCCTGGGGTGTGGGTGCTGGCGGCCAGACGACCTACCAAGCCCGGTCCACAGAATGAGAGGATAAAGTATGATATTAAAAAAAAAAAAAAAGTTACCAGCTACAAGATCCTCAAGCAAGTTCCATCCTGCCAGGGGAACCAAGGCAGGCCTTCTTCTGCCCTGTGCTGCACTGACCAAGGAGCTCCATACTCCAGGCATCTGAGATCTACGAACAGTGAGTACCCAGGACCTGGCTCCTGGAAAGGGTAAAGGGAAACTGAATTTTCATCAACAAAGCACTTTTATCAAATTTCAGGGCCCCAACAGCCAGCCAACCTGCGGCAATGAAGAGGCCGGCACCTTGTGGGTACCCCTAGGGACTATTAAGGTAGACACTGATACTAGTGGGGGTGAGCCTCCGTGGGTGGGCTTGGCCTGCAGGCCCAAATGTTTGCTGTCATTACTTGTTCTTTCCAACCATACATTTTTATTCACAGCCATCCTTTGTCCCGGTATCCCCTTCCTAGTACTTACCCCAAATAAATCTATGGTTTACCGTTTGAAACTGTGTGTGCAGAATTTCCATGAGTCTGGCAAAGCATTACTGTTCATGGTTTATGGTGTTACTGAACTGCTGGGCATCCAGTGTGTGGGGTGGCTGGTAGGGGAGGTGGGGAGGTGCAGCATCCCAGGGGGCTGTGCAAACCAGTCACCTGACTCACTTCTAATTTTCTCTAGGTGGAGGCACCACGCTATTTTTATTATCTTTGGGATAGAACCCCTGAACACCACCATAAAAGGACCCAGGCCACTTAACCTGTTAGAGGACCAACTGGCAGTGGTAGTAGCCCTCTGGCACACGGCGCCTGGGCTACATTGTCATTTTCTGTTTATTTGATCACAGCTCAAGACAGAGTTAGAAAGAAGGCAAAAGACATAAAACAAACATATACTGTGCAAAATAATGTATGGGCAGGCATGCACAACAAGGCTGATGTTTTCATCGGGGGAGAGACAACATCATAGAGACCTCTCGAGATTCAGTTTCGAGGTCTATGGTGTCATCTCACCCCTCGATGGAAACACTACGTCATTGTGCATGATTGCCCATACATTATTCTCTATGTTAAAAAAAGAGAGCAATAAAGGGGAAAAGATTTAAGTGAACAATAGCAAAGAAGGTCAACAGAGCTAAAAACGGATGCTGCAGAGGATGTACTGGAGAGTTAGTGATGCTGCAGCATATGGCCATTCTGGGACACAGTCCATACATGCAGGCCTATTGTAGGAAAGTCCCATAACAGGAACAGTCTAGCACTAGTAGTCTAGTCTGGCCACAGACTAAACCAGCCAATCCAAACATATTCACATAACCAGTGAATTCAAACAAGCAAACACAGAAACATAGAATTTGACGGCAGATAAGGACCGTTTGGCCCACCTAGTCTGCCCATTTCCCTACATAATGGATAAGCTGCAGATCCTCGTTAGCAAACAGCCTATTTCCTCCTACCCCCGACTAGAATTGCCTTATGTCTGTCCCATGCATTCTTGAATTCCCCCACTGTTTTTGACTCCATGACCTCCTCAGGAAGACCATTCCATGTGTCTACAACCCTCTACATGAAAAAATACTTCCTCACATTACCTCTGAGCCATCCCCCCCGGGTATTTTCATTCTTTCTTGAGGCAAAGGTGTGATAAAGATCTGACTAAAGACAGCCATGCCTTGCATAAAAGTGCAACCCATGGCAAGAAGAAGCCTGACCACTCTACTTGCACCAGCCAAAAGAGGTGAGGTGACAAGAGTGAACTAGTCTTCTAACTTTGTTTTTTTCTCTTTTAGATATTTCCTGAAGAAGACCTCAGGGTGAAATGTAGATTTTTAACTCTATTTTCTACTTTCAGTGTGCATTTAATATAACCATTTTGTTTACTCTTCTACCCCTCACTCAACATCATATTGAACTCGTTAACCGCCCAATCTCCCTACAAGAACTCAGCAGCACAATTAAAAATTTGAAAACGGGCAAAAATCCAGGCCCAGACAGTTATGGTGCCAAATTTAACAAAGCATCATACGAATGGATAAAGAACAGCTTACTGAACACCCTAAGACATAGTCATTCAAAGGCCACATACCCTAACTTGTGGAGGCAGGCTTCCATTTTGGCCATCCTAAAACCTAACAACCCCCCAAGGAATGTGATTCCTACAGACCAATTTTAGTTCTAAATCAGGATTACAAAATATACACCAGTATCTCAGCACACAGACTAGATGATATCCTGCACCGCCTAGTCCATCTGGACCAATCCAGTTTCATCAAAGTCCGTAAAACGACGTTTAATGTCAAGCGGACCCTCAATAGATACCAAATCATGCCCACACTACTAAATCCCCACTCTTGATCTTAAGCTTAGATGCTCAAAAGGCATTTAACCACGTGTCTTGGTCCTTTCTGCATGTGACTTTGGGGAAATTTGGGTTCCCAGAAACTTTCATAAACACTATTAAAGGCATATACACCGACCCAGAGGCCGCGGTCAAAATTAATGGCATCCATTCAACATGTTTCCTCCTGAATTGAAGCACTCGACAGGACTGCCCCCACTCCCTGTATTTGTTTGCTTTGTTGGTTGAGCCTATGGTACAATTTCTCTGTCAGAATAAGTGAATCCAGGGTTATACATTAGGAGAGATTCAACATAAACTTGCCTATTATGCAGATGACCTGCTCCTGTATATTACTAACTCACGGGACTCCCTGACAGAATTAGGGGAGAAACTGTCACAAATAGAACAAATAACTGGTTACAGAATAAATCAGACCTAAACAGAGGTCCTTATGCTGAATAACCCCCTCCCGGATCATGTAAAACAGAACTATCCATATAAATGGGACAAGTCACACATCACCTACCTAAGCATAGACAGAACACCAGAACCCACTAAAGTATTCTCCCAGAATTTTAATTCTTTATTTGACCAAGTGAGGGGAGACTTACCGAGGTGGTGACACCTCCCGATCTCCCTCTTTAACAGGATACAGTCAATACTGATGAACATACTACCCCACCTGTTGTACCTTCTACAAAATATCCCTTCACCCGCACCCAGACAAGTTATACTCAGATGGAATAAGATTGTTTCAGGCTATATTTGGCATAAGGACCAGCCTAGGGTGGCTCTTAGAAAGTTACAACTTCCCAAGGACAAGGGAGGACCAGCCCTCCCCAATGTGTATAATTACTCTTTGGTGGTGGTTCTGTCACATCTTTCTTTTTAGTTTGATACCTATACCCAGTCACCTCAATGGGTGGAGATAGAAAGAACCCTTTCGGAAACCCCTTTGAACCCTTTGCTGGTTTGTCACATATGCTGTGGGGCCCTTCCAGGCAGGGCTGCAGCTATGAATCCTGGGGCCCCAGACAAGTCACTTGGAATGGGACCCGTTTCCCAAACCAGCTAATGACAGGGGTAATGCCGGCTCCTCAGGAGGGCCCCTCCTGAGCTCGGGGCTCAGGACAACTTCCCCACTTCCCCCCCATTACTGCGGCCCTGCTTCCAGGCACAATTTCTTGCTTCACCAGATCCCTTATTTTTTTCTAGAAGAGATTCCTAAATCATCTGACCAACAAACGTGGGGCATGGATTCCAGTCATGGACCACAGATTCGTCCCAGCAAGACTGACTCAGGGTTCTGGGGCTGGCAAAACAAAGGGTTGACATTCACGCATCAATTTTATGTGAACGGCATATTTAAAACATTCACCCAACTCCAATCCAAATTCGATCTCCCCCACAGGGATTTCTATAAGTTTCTGCACATTAGGCATTATATCTCAGGTGTTCTGGGACTAGATGTCCCCCCCCAATATCCCACCTATATTCTTACTACTGGTCCAACTTCTGTGGGAACGGACCCCCTGGCATCTCATATCCCGAGCAAACAAAGCAATCCTGGCTGATGGAGGGCACACAGGCTACCTGGGAGGTGGATTTAGTCATGGTCCTTTCACCGGAAGACTGGGTCAGAATCTTTCAACGCCAGCACAAAGTGACAAGTTCCTATAGCTGGCGAGAGTTTGGTTGGAAAGTGACAATCCGTTACTTTTGCATCCCACAAATAACAGCAAAATACTCAGCAATAGGAGACTCAATGTGCTGGAGGCACTATGGGTGCGAAATCGCAACACACGTACATATCTTTTGGGCCTGCCCTGTTTTAACCGAATTCAGGAAGGCAATAGGAAATACCCTGTTGGAGTTGTTTCCCACTTTAGGACCACTGGACTCTGGATTAGTGTTACTACTGCACTTCCCCAAAACATTTAAACAAAAGCAACAGATTTATTTAGGCAGCTAAGAAAATCATAACCAGACTATGGCTGCAGGTTACTCCTCCATCAACAGGGAAATGGGAAGATATCATATATGATATATAATATATTGAATGGAGGCTATGGCTGCAGCCTTATACAATACCACCACAGTCCTGATGAACAAATGGACCACTTGGTTTCACTATATCTAATTGCATAGACCAGAGTTCATCCTGTAAGATACAGACTGACTCACGGGGACAGAAAGGACCCGATCAGACCACTGACATTACTAACTCCTATAAAGAATATAGCAAAGAAAAAAGTAACAGTGGGAAGTGGGGACTGCTAACTCGGAGGCTCGCTCAATTAGTCTTCTCCTATCTATTTTTCCTGTCACACCTGTTCAATGTGATGGCTCCTATTGCCATGTCTCTTTTCTTTTGCCAACTACAATGGGGGGTGGGAGGAGGGGGGAGAGAAAGCCTAACTAACATATGCATGGCAGCATGTGTTTTTTCTGCTTTTTAATCTTGTACAAGATACTGTTCTCAAGGTAGACCTTAAATGTCTGGGTATAATTTGGGCTGTGTCCTGCAATAAAATCAATAAAATTCAAGTTTAAAAAAAAAAGCATGAACTAGTACATGGGTGATGCCTTTGAGGACAGTAAAGTCTCACTAGTGGAACTTTGTGTCCAGTTCTGGAGGCCGTACCTCAGAAAGGACATAGACAGTGAGGAGGCAGTGCAGAGGAGGGCAACTAAAATGGTGCAAAGGTTGCACCAAAAGCCCTATGAGGACAGACTGAGGGATCTCAATATGTATACCCTGGAAGACAGGAGAGCGAGATGGCCCCTGCCATCATTCCTATGAGGGAATTATTTCCTGGGTGGGGGGAAGAGTTTAAGCCCCCTCCCAATTCAGGTGGCTTGTGCTCACCTTAGGGCCTTATTCTTGCAGTTTTCCCCTGGGTTCTCCACCTGATTCTCCCAGGTTCAGGTAGTTATGTCAGTGTCTTGGGAGAATCATTGTTGTGGGCCACTGCTTAGGGGCAGTAGAGCGTAGGGTATATAAGGGGGGAAAGAAGGATGTAGTGTAATATTTTACTTAAGTGTAGCCTTTCACAACATTTAACCAAATGTCCTGTGATAACCTTATAATTTCACAATATTTCACATTTCACAACATTTAACATAAAATGTCCTATAATAACCTTCTTTAGGAAGGTGTGCAACAAAGAACCTTCTTTAGGATGGAGTGCACTTGTTAAGAAAGGTGTGCAACAGAGAGGGTTGTACAAGAAATGCAGTAAACACCTATGCGGTTGTGTAAGAAATGAAGTAATACCTATGTTTTGAGTGGAAAGGTACACCACTGTTATTTTGTTTTATGATTGGTTTATAATGGGGTGTTGGCATTTTTCAAGATAACAATTCTTTATATAAACACTGTATGTAAATTGAATAAGCAGCACCAAAATTGATGAAAAGAATTAACATGCATGTGAAGCTGAATGACCGCAATAAACTCTTAGAAGAAATCTGAAGGTGCGAGTGAAATTCTTTTGCAAACACAATGCAATCTTACAATTGGTGCCGTGACTTAAATGTCTGCAGATGGTTTATACGGTTGCTGATGACATCAAACGAACTGAAGGGGCCATGCTGCGGGGATCGCCTTACTGCACCTGACCTAATCAATCAAGTACAGAAGGGAGTTGTGAAGGGACTCGGAAAGGACTGGTGTGAAGTCAGACGTGATTTGCCAGCTACAAGATAGACGTAAATATGGATACCATTTTATATAAATTTTTAGAAACACATTTAAAGGAAGGTCCGTACCGCTCTCCTGAACAACAGGAAGATACGTACTTATGTTTTACTAGCCAATGTGCAGACAGAAATGAGAAAGTTAAAGTAGATAGAACAAAGTTAGCCAACATCTGTCAAATGTATGTACAATAGCAGTATGAAATAACAGTTAGTATGTGTAACATAGAGAAGCAGATGTTAGAAAATGAAGAGAAATGTAATGAAGGTTTAGCTCTCCAAGAAAAAGAATTACAAAAATGCATTGCTGATACTAAAGGCATGGAGGAGAAGGTAGAAAAAGAGATGGAAAAATGTGCCACAGAAGCAAAAGAGATCGAGTATAAAATAAATGAGGCACAAGGGGAGGTTTGGGGTGAAAAATTTAGAATAATCAGTTAGAAGAAAATCTTAAATTTGTAAATAAACAGAGTCAGGCTTAAATTAATGAACTGACTAGACATAGATACATAGATACATAGACAGTGTCGGCAGATAAGGGCCTATGGCCCACCCAGTCTGCCCATTTAAGTTTGTAAGTTCAGTTTATGTTTTCAATTGCAGCAAGCAATAGAAAGATTAGATCATGCAAATGAAGAACATGCCCAAGACCTCTCATGTAAGGATAATGAGCCCTTTTTTACTTTAATTGATAGACAGGCAACTTTGGTGCCTGCGTTGATACGTATGGTGTGTATTAGCAGGTCAACCTTGGAATGTATGGAGATGTAGTGACAAGACCTGGTGGGTTGCAAATTGGACCCTCCGGGAACATCCTGCCTATAGCCGAATGAAAGTTAACCATATTGATGGTTCCAGTATGGCCTTGGACTTATTCACTGATTTGACTACTCCACCTCATCTTGTATTTCCCACATTTACTAAAATGACAATTCATGCCTTGTTGTATTGTCAACAAAGTAGAGAACTTATTTTCTCAGAAGAGACCTCTGCTTTAGAGGTAAAAAAGCAGTCATTTTATATCCCCATTATATTCTGGTGGGATTGGGGCTCAGCTGCTTTGGGTACTAGTCCAACCTTAGTAGTGGTGGGATGCGGTATTGCAGTAATCTGTGTTCTTATTATTGTACAACTGTTATTGTATCGTAAGATGAAACACATGATTAGACAAATACAAATGTTACAATGGCAGCAACGTCTCGTGTGATCTCCCAATTATAGAGAGTCACAAAGGGGGATTGTAGTGTAACATTTTACTTAAGTGTAACCTTTCACAACATTTAACCAAATGTCCTGTGATAACCTTATAATTTCACATTTCACATTTCACAAAATTTAACATAAAATGTCCTATAATAACCTTCTTTAGGAAGGTGTGCAAAAAAGGATGGAGTGCACTTCTTAAGAAAGGTGTGCAACAGAGAGGGTTGTGCAAGAAATTTAGTAAACACCTATGCGGTTGTTGAAGAAATGAAGTAATACCTATGTTTTGAGTGGAAAGGTACACCATACCCTAAGATTAATATGTTATTTTGTTTTATGATTGGCTTATGATGGAGTGTTGGCATTTTTCAAGATAACAATTCTTTATATAAACACTGTATGTAAACTGAATAAGCAGCACCAAAATTGATGAAAAGAATGAACATGCATGTGAAGCTGAATAACCGCAATAAACTCTTAGAAATCTGAAGGCGCTAGCGAAATTCTTTTGCAAACACAATGCAACCTTACAAAGGAGATCAAGGAGAAGGGGGAGCAGTAGGTAGAACGTGTAGACCAACGGGCTCTGGCAGGGCAGTGCAAGGGGAGGGGGACCCTCCTCCTCAGGTAGGACGGCTAAGCAGCGGCGAAACATCCTGGGCTGGGCTTTCCATGAGTGGTGGAAGGTAGCCACATTATGCTGTCAAACAGGGGTCCTGGGTCACCGGGGGGGCACAGAGTATAGAGGAAAGTAAAGCCCTGGGGACATATAGGGGGCTCTTGGAAGGTGTTAGAGGCCTAAGTTGCCAGGGCTGCAGGGGCTGTGGCAAGGATCCTGCAGGAGTGGGGCCAGTGGCAGCGGCCACTCTCATTCCTGGGTGGCAGGGCAGCTCAGAGCACTAAGTGATGGGGCTAGGGGAAGCCCTTACCCATATGGGGTCTGTTTGGAGGGACAGGCCTTGGGGCAGCCTGATGAATTTGCCTGGGCAGGTCGTAGAAGGCCCTTTGGGTTTCCCCATGCCGGTTTGCTCAGCTTGGGCATAGAAAGACAAATGTGAGGGAGACTACTGGTGGCTAGCGGTTTGGGCCACCACTTTAATGGGCAAGATCTAAAGGAAAGCAAGGCAGGTGGTAGAAGAGCCACATAATAGCAGGCCGTGTGGACTAAGTGTACAGGCCAGAATTCAAAGGGCAGCACAATTTTGTTTGTGAGGAAATGCTGGCAGCTGAGGGCGAGGCACTAGCAGGCTGCACCATCCATGTCCCTTGGGCTAGTGTAGAGAGCCAGGGAATGGTGGGGGAGAAGCTGTTCGCTTCTCAGGGTGAAGGGAGTAGATTATAAAGGAATAAAGAGCACTCCGGCCTAGAAGAAGGTTGAGGGCCCTGGAGAACAGAGTGAAATTCGTTGGAGCGGTACTTACCCGTGCCAGAGTAATCATTAGGAGCTTCACACTTCTAGAAAAAACATTTTGATCTTTGGAAGAAATGATCAGTAGCTGCCTGCTGTAGTCCATATTACATCTGCCTGTCTAAAATTTGCCCTTAAGGTGCCTCCTTCTTAGCTTTGTACATAATTGTTAGCCCCATGGAGCTGAGTTTTGAAGAAGTTTTTTTTTTTTTTATTTATTTAGTTTTTGTTGACCGGGTAAGTGCACTAGACAAATCCTGCCTATTTTCAGGCATGACCCGGAGGAGGGGGATACAGATGAATGCCAACTGACCTTGAACCAGATGAAGCTGTTGGTGATATTTTTAGTGAATGGAGGAAATTTTGCCATTGCACCGGGGAAATTCCCCTACTCTGACTGCAGGGGGCTTTGCCATCTGCTGCAGAGAGTCAGTCTCTGTCTAGTTGGTCATGGAGCAGGACGTGGCAGAGCGTTGTGTGCTTGCTGAGCTACCTGAGTCAGCTGGAGTTCCACTGGGAGTGCTGCATGTTATGGATTCTGATTCCCGGTTTTCTGACATACCTTCAGAGCCTGTTTCTGATCTAGTTGATGTCTCTACATTACCAGACGTGGATTCGGGACCAGTTTTCTTACCTACGAGTCCTGCTGCAAGCAAGACTGTCACTTCTCTACTCTCTCCAGAAGTGGTTTCGTTTGGGCATACTGAACCAAGTACTTTACTTTTTTCACCGCTCCTGAGTGCGCCGGAAGAGAATGTGGAGTCTGACGGGAGTTGTCCGGTTCCGCTGCAAACTCAGAATGCTCCCGAGTCGGGTGTGGCAGGGGAACTCTCGGGGACTGCTTCTGTGCCCGCACCAGTGATATTTCAAATGGAACCCCTTAGGCAGGATGGGGTTTCCATTTTTTCCTTTAATGCTTCTAAACGCACGATTACACAGGCAGCCCCAAAACAAGATTGGGTGGACTCAGTTCCAGAATCTATGGAAAGGTGGTCTGTGGAGACTTCTCTCCGAGCAGCGGGCTGGGTGCGCTCATCTGTCTCATGACAGTGGACTTCGGGTTTTGCACCAATCCGTATTCCTGGAATGCAGCTAACTCCAAAGTCCCCAGTATCCTCTTCTATACCCTCGCAGACTCTACAGGACTCTTCGGGTGAAGTATCGGTTTTTCATTTGGATTCTGATTTGGAGCTTACCCCCAGTCGTAAACTAGTTTTTCCTTCACAGGACACACTACCGTCCCAGGACTCTAAACATGAGGTATCTCAATCCCCTGTTCCTTCGGGTGATGGTCGTTTGGAGCCCCCCCCCCCCCACTGCACCGTCAGCGGTTTCTTCTGCCAGGTCTTTAGGGGGTGAAACTGCGACTGTTTTGGGGAGTGATATTGCTGGTGCCTCTAAAACATATGCTTCCTTTTTAAGAAAAAGGTGTTGCCAGCTAAAAGACATAATGCTGTTAGTATTGTGTTATAAAGGGGTCTTGAAATGTTTCCTGATAGGGAATATGGGGAAACTTTACTGAAACAAAGTTTACATTTTCTGGCTACTGAATTATATGCTCCTATCCATGTCTTTGAAGAACGATCTTTTGATGTTAGCTTTAGGTTACATGCTGGGTTGGAGGCCTTTTGGAACAGGTATGGGAAGGTAAAGAATACTCCACTTTGGGCCCCATTTGAAGTCATTCCTCTCACAACACCTGCTCAGAAGTCTGTTATGGTTCTTTTTCGTAATAAAGGTGTCAGTGTGACTGACTTACTTTTTTGGCTTCAGCAGCGATGTACTGTTTTAGGGTCCCCTAAGGCTATTTTTGATGGCGAAGGCATTTGGACGGGTGGTTGGAAGTTTAGGGTAATTATTCAGGAATTAAATGGTTCCTTACAACATTTGCCGAATTCTTTTTTTTTAGGGGGTGACCATGGTGTTTTGTTTTATCCAGGCCAACCTAAATCATGTTATAAATGTGGTGCTCCAGGACACCTTAGTGGTGTATGTGACAAAATCCGTTGCTCTCTGTGTGGTAAGCTGGGTCATGTGTCCCAGCATTGCTCTGAACCTGTTTGCTGTAAGATATGTGGCCTTTTAGGTCATACCTATGGGGAATGTACCCAGGCCGCTTCTTCTAAATCTGGTTCTGGGGATTTGGAGGAGCAAAGATTGATGGTTGAGATTGCTCAATGGACACATGTCCAGACAGGGGACCCTCCCTTGCCTTTGGACCCTCAGCTTTCTTCTACCCTGCCGATGGTGCCTCCTCCTCCTGAATTCTGTTCTGAACTCCCTTTGGTAGTTCAGAGGCCTCAGGAGGTTCCTATGTTGGTAGAGCCTGCGGAACCCCCTCCTGTACCATTGGGCCCTCCTTTGCAGGAACCAAGGACTGTGCTTGTTGCTTCTTCTCCCGATATGCCACCTCCACCTCCTCCTCCAGTCCTGGCCGTTGATCCTGAACAACGGGTAATGCGCCGCCGGAGCTGGAGACAGCCTGCCCCCAAGGTTCACAAAATTTCAGAAACTCAGACTTCTAATTGTTTTCAACCTCTACTTTTAGACACTGATTTTTTTGGGAAAAACTCTGAAGTTTCTTCGGAGGGTTCTCAGTGTGCTGACCCTGGCTCTGATTCTGAGACCAGTGTGTTGAGTGAGTAGGTAGTGGGCCCCCTGAAAGGAAAACCTACCTCTAAAGGGAGGAAGACACGGGCCTCTGGTAGAACTAAATTATTTAACCCCCTTAATTTTTTTTTCCTCATGAATCTTCTTGCCCAGCTAACTTTTTGACGATTAATGTTATAGAATTAAAATCCAAAGAAGCGTGGTGGTGTCTTTTCACACCTAATGTCCATCCTCAGGGATGTTCTTTTCTACAGGATACGAGATTACACACTGCCCTAGAGGTTCGCCATGCTAAAAGTGGCTGGTATAAGGGTCCTTCTTACTGGTCTATTGGTCAGGGTGCCTGTAAGGGGGTTGGAATTTTGTTTAAATTACCTTTCCAGCTCATAAAACTGATTGATTTAGTGCCGGGAAGGGTTCTTTTGTTGGATGTTAAACTACATAATACTTATTTTCGCCTTATTAATATTTATGCCCCACAAAAGAAAGCAGACAGGGTGGACATTTTTTTCCAGCTTCGACCTTTCCTTTTTTCGGCACAGCCTGTGCTTTGGGGCGGTGACTTCAATTGTGGTCTTACGCTTCATGATCGTGGTGGTGGCACCTCTACCAAAAAAATTTTTTGTGATATGTCGGCTTTGCAGTCTACAGTTCGATTAGCTCATTTGAAAGATGTGTATAAATCATTTCACTCTAAGGGGCTCCCTACTTTTCAGTGGGGTACGCATGCTACCCACATTGATTTCTTTTTTCTCAGTGACCGGGTTCCTGTACTTGATGCCCAAGTAGATTCAGTGGCATATTCTGACCATAATGCCCTTTCAGTGGTAGTAGGGGCGTGGGATTCTCCTTCTGGCCCCGGTCTTTGGAAGTTCAATACATTATTACTTTCTGGGGGTTCCCTGTCCCAACAAATATTATATTTAATAGGTGGAAAAAAACTCTATTTCAGTTATTTGATAATCCTTTTCTTTGGTGGGATAGTTTGAAATCTGATTTACGACTGTTTTTATTAAGTGAGAGCAAATATTTATCGGATTTGGAGAAAGTGAAATATCAGACACTCAGACAGCAGTTGCAACAATTTATGAGTTTGGCATATACTACCACACATGATAATGGAGATCAGATTTGTTCCATTAAACAACAAATGCAAGAATTTCATGAGAAACAACTGGCATCTTTGACTATGCAACAGCGTTTTGGGACACAGGGGTCTTTTGCGGAAGTCTGTCCTTTTCTGAGCTGTTCTTCCCGTATTCAGCATAAAACCATGTCTGCTGTCTGGGATTCTGATATGGTGACTGTTACGAAACAATCAGATAGTATGTCAGTTGTGTCTAAATATTTAGGACGGCAGTTTGATACGCAGTGTACTGAGACTGCTGCTTTTTCCCATTGGTTGCCTTTTTTGAATATTCCTGCCCTCTCTAGTTCTGCAATCACTGCCCTTACCTCTGTTATTTCCCCTTCGGAGGTTCTGGCAGCAGTGGCTGCATTGTCCAAACGAAAGGTACCGGGTCTAGATGGTCTTCCATCCGAATTATACGTCCTACTTATTCTGCATATTTATAAAGAATTGGCACAAGTTTATACTTTTATGTTACAGGAGAATTATTTTCCCATTCACACAACTTTGGGGGTTGTAACCCTGCTGTATAAAAAAGGGGATAGGGAAAATTTGGAAAATTGGAGACCGATTTGCTTGTTAAATGTAGATTTTAAAATTCTTATGAAGATATTAGCCCTACGTTTATCTAAGGCTGTGTCGTGTGTTATTTCCTGTACACAATCTTGTGCTGTTCGGGCAGGGTAATTACGGACCAGCTTATTGTCTTAAGGGAAATTTTTGAATCTGGCTCCTTTTCTTCTACTTCTGGATTGGTGGTATCTTTGGACCAATGGAAGGCTTTTTATTCCGTGGAATTTTACTTTTTATGGCAAACTCTTTACAGATATGGTATTCCTGTTTCATTTATTACCTGGTTACAGGCTATTTATAGTTGTCTTTTTGTTAAACCTCTGGTGAATGGCTTTTTGGGGCCTTTGGTTCTGGTGAAATGTGGTGTACGTCAGGGGTGTCCATTAAGCCCTTTGTTATTTGTTTTTTGTATTGACCCTTTACTTTGGTTATTGAATGATGTCAACTTTTTCACTCCGGTTAGGCTCTCAGGTCATCCTGCCCCTTGGACTGCTGCCGCATATGCGGATGATATTTGTCTATTCCTAAAGTCAGAGACGGATTTGGATAGGGCTTTAGAGTTTTGTACTTTTTATGGTAATGCTTCTGGCATACACCTGAATAAAGATAAATGTGTCCTCAAATGTTTAGGGTTTGACGTTTCTACCACTCATATGGCTGGTATACCAGTGACGCATGGTCCTATCTCTATTTTAGGGATTGCCTTTGATACTGGTAGACAGGATTTAGTTAATTGGGATTTAAAACTTACACGGGGGAAGACTTTGGTGGAAGGTTGGAATAAGTGTACTATGGGCAAACTTAAACGGGTATACATGATTAGGACTTATTTGTTGCCTTTATTTTTATATGTGAGCATGATTTTTCCCCCTCCTAAAGAGCGTGATGCTACTCTTTCTAGTTTATTTTTTCAAGCACTATGGTGTAGTAGATTGAATCCAATTAAATGCAATACATTATATCTTAAGGTGGTGGATGGTGGATTGAATATGATAAATCCAACTCTATTTTTGTTTATTCAATTTTTGTTTACCAATTTTTTTCCCATTTGTAGTGGGCGGCCTACTAGTTGGTCACCTTTGTTTAACACCCGTATACAGGCATGGTATGATGGTTGGGTTTTTGATTCTCTGAAAGTTTTTAAATCAGTTTCTTTTTCCTCTGATTATTATAGATTTATTTTTGTGCGCCTTAAACGTTGGGGCATTACCTCTCACTTTATTTTGCATTATTCAAAGAAATTGCTGTATTCAATGGTACAGGACAAACATTTTACAGACCCCATTACTTTACCTTTATGCCCACCATCTTTGACACCTGATGTTATGCGATTGTTTCGTAACACACGAGTGCCTTGCAAATTTTAAGATGTTTTGTGGCTTTGTTGCCACGAAAAGTTAAATGTTAAGTATAATCAAAAACATAAAGCTTTGGATGACAGATTTTGTAGCAGGCCTCAGTGTGTGACACAATATGAAACTATGTCTCATTTGTTTTTTATGTGTTCCTTTATTCAGTCCTTTTGGTCCTATGTGGCTCTTTGTTGGAATATGTTTCCTTTTCAGAATCTTTCTTATGAATCTTTGATTTATGGTACTTATGGTAGAGAGTGGTCTTCTTGGGACTCTAGTACCTTATCTGTGTTGTTTCCTATTCTTAAATGGCATATTTGGAATGCTCGTTGTTTGTTCACACTACAACAAAAACTTTTGACATATGATGATATTGTGGGGAATGTTTGTAAGGAAATGCGCTGTTTGTACCATAAGGAAAAGGCTTTCCAAACTACTCAATATATTCGAACTGTATGGCGTAATCTTCCTTGGATCACCGATTCCAATGTTCCAGTGACATGACTTGTAATTTTGCTTGTTTTCTCTTGTTTTTGTTTATATTTTTTGAAGTGATGTTGTACAATACTTAATAAAAACAAAATTCCCCTGCTCTTTTCGAGAAGTGCCATGGGATCTTTCACATCCACCTGAACTACCACCAGAACAGGCAGATGGGACCTTGGTTTAAAGTCTCATCTGAAAGACGGCACCTCAGGAGTGCAGCACCCCCCTCATGCTGCACTACAGTGTCAGTATTGGGATATTAACCCAAGTGCCTGGTGTGGGGATAGAACCCACAGCCTACTGATCTCCCGGCCTCAGAGGTGAGTGTGCTACTTACTGAACCACTGAAACGGGACCCCTGGGCCTTCTCAGAATCATTGAGGGTCCAGGTGAATAAATTTGTTTGTTTTAATAAAGCAGTTTGTTTCTGGATTCAGTGTCTTTAACTACCTAATGTAATTAATCCTTAGTTTTAGCAGAATCCAAAAGTTGTTTTTTTTTGAGATCCTTGAGGTACATTGTTTAGCTGAACCTTTCGGAGGGCCAGAGGAGAAAATGAGTTCCAGCTACAAGATGAATTTGGAATCCCCTTCTGGACAGCTTCGGTGGGGGGGAACGAAGGACCTGCAACTGCCTGGTAAGATCTAATTTACTTATTTCAATGAAATGGTCAAGAGTAAGTTTTGTGAGAGATTTACTATGGAGTAGCCGCCTTCCTCGGGAACATTGGACCCCCTAGACAGAGGAGGAAGGGTGGGTTACATTTAATAGATTCACAACCCTCTGAGAGAAGAAGGGTCCCCTGATGTTACCACTGAAGTTACCACTTCTGAGCATCAGAGCCTGTCTCTACATCCTGCTGGAGGACACAACATTAAGCACCACTGTCTGCTCATCTCATTGCTGCCCTTATGTATACTGAAGAGTAAGGTCATGCCCTCTCTCAGTCTCCTTTACTCAATGGTAAACATGTTAAGGACCACCAGCTTCCCATCTTAGCTTTGTTTATCATATCATATTTTATTCTCCCCTCAGACAGCCCCCATCCAACTGACTCCCCCAGCCCAGTCATCCGGAATTACCAGGGCTTACCTTTGACCGGCCCAGGTGCGGTGCCTGCGGGGAGTCGGTTCTCATCCTGCTGCCAGTGTTTTTCATCCTCTCTTTTCTCCTGAGGGTCCCAGGAGAATGGCGCATGCATGTAGAGGCGCGCATGCGCCTTCGGCCCCGTTAACTACCCACTTCCACCCACCCCATTGGCCTAACATTGGGCACCCTTGTGGCCTGCACTATCTCCTGGCCTCCACCAGGGGACAGTCATTGCTGAGGGATGTTGCTTCCCCCAACCCTAGAGAGGAGAGCTGCCTGCCGGCAGCTCCATCCAGCTCTGCCCTCCACCCCCCATGCCGACCTCCGACGAGCCGGGCTCGTTCCCGAACCAGGTTGCCGGCATGGGTTGAGATAAGGCACCAGCGCCTCAACCTTCTACACCACCGGGCTGGCTCCATCATAACTTTTATCTGCCATATCCCTGATCATCTTGATGGCCCTGAGTTACAACGCCTCAACTGCCCCAATGTCCCTTTTGTATATAGGAGCCCAGAACTGCACACAGTACTCCAGGTAGGGCTTACCCAGAGCCTTGTAAAGTGGGAAGATTACTCTTCATGCCCTCCTGGTTACCCCCCTTTGCAGGCACTATGTCGTAACATCAAAGTGAAAACACAGATGTCCAAAAAGCTGACGACATTTTGCCAAATGCACACATAGCATGGAGACAAACAGCCAAATGTCAAAATATCAAAAATCTGCCTAAAAAAACTAGGAACAGAAAAAAAACACACACACACAACCATCACACCAAGCGTAAACCACAAAACCACACAAGGTGGGAGGCGTCGCCCCTCCCCCACATCCCCCACAACTATATACAATAAACTCCAGTCTGCTCAAGACTGGAGAAAGGGAATATCACTGCAGGAGCAGGAACACGGAGGAAGGGAAGGGAAGGGAAATGCCAGTGCAGAAAGGGAAAATCAGTGTACAAGCACAGTGCAGAAGGGGCAGAATCAGTGCAGAAAGGGAAGATCAGTGTAGAAGTAGCATGCAACAGTGGGAGAGGCAATATTGCAAGCTGGCCAAAAGGTACATGCCACATTTTGACACTCTGTATTTTAGCATCGGTGTTTTGTCTTCAGCCTCATGTATGCGATATATTGACTTGTACCCCCTTTGCATACACCCAAACATTTTGCTGGCCATCTTGACATCTGCCTCACACAGCGTCCCATGCTTTACCCCCCTGCAACTTATGTCCACAGCTCTTTTTCCTTTTCCACTGCTGCAAGAGGTGCCCTACAGAGTGTGCAGCTCATACAGAGTGTGCAGCTCCTACAGAGTGTACAAGTCCTGCAGCACTTCTGTTTTTCTTTCACAGGTACAGCACCTCGCATTTGGCTGAACTGAATTTGAGACTCCAAGAGTCGAACAAATTGCCCAGCTTGTTCAGGTCCTCCTGAAGTTTGTCCTTATCCTCAAGAGAGTCCAACTTCCCCCACCCACACCCACCCCACCAGGTTAGTGCCATCAGCAAACTTAAGCAGTCTGCTTGTGACCTCCATTTCCAGATGATTTATGAAAATGTTGAGCAGCCGTGGCCCCAGTACTGATCCCTGAGGGATGCCATTGAGTACGCCCTTCCTCTCAGGGTAGTGCCCATCTACCACAACCATCTGCTTCCTGCCTCTAGCTCAGTTAGCAATCCACTTTGTTTATACCCGATGAATACAGCACTGGTGCACTTTGCCCCAAAACAAATAATGTACAGGGATGAGAGGGTTAGCTGTGATCTGGTTCTGATTCTGAGTCTGATCTGTTTCCAAAAAGTTCTGATCTACTCTGGTTGACTAAACCAGATGAATCATTCCAGACAGAATCAGAACCAGGTCACTGATTTGGACCACTTCAAATGATAGAGTTAGGCTGCCCTTACTCGCTCATTCCAAGTCTTTTCTTTATGCCATGTCATTTTTAAAATAGTTATTTTATGTCTTTTCCCACCAAGTTCTCAATTTTAAGAAGAATAAAGCTTAAAAATCCCTTACATTATCAGAGTCGGGTCAGAACCAGGTCACTGGCAGATCAGACCCTGGTCAATACTATGGATTAGGTCAAATCAGCGTTGAGTCACAAATGACTCTAATTCCCAGACTCAAGCAAAGGCTGACCATTTGGGGGCTCCTGATCTGACACGGAGTCGACCCACTCATCCCTAATAATGTACCACTGCGGCAAAGGCCTTTAAGTTGAAATTCAGATAGACTGCATCTATAACCCGGCCCCTGTCCATCATCCTGGTCACCTATCAAAAAAGGCAATCAGACTAGTTTGACATGATCCTCCCTTCATAAAGTCATGCTGAGAGAGAGAGACAGAGCAAGAACCATCGCCTTTACCAAGTAGTCTATTATTGCCATATATTGTTACTTTAGTTATGTTATGATGTGGTGGTGTATCCGGTTGTCTGCCCCTTGGGATGCACCTGGCTTGATCTTCATCAGGTAGTCAACTACTAGTGCAAGAGTGATGTCCGTAGGTCAGGGTGGGACAAATTTGGTAGACAGGTTACCAATGACCACTGAAAAAAATTTGTCTGGCTACCAAATTTTGAAAGTTGCCAACCAGCTAGCTGCCTGTCCAGAAAGTGAGTTTTGAACCCTAAAAAATGATGGCCACTAAAATATTTGTAGCCCCTCTCTGGCACCGTCCTGGAGAGGGCCACCACCCCTGCCTTGCAGGCCTGACCAAGGTCAAGAGGCTTGGGTTCCCATAGCTGATCTATGGGGGTCCTTTTCCAGACTTTAAAATAAGAGGGTGGTGTCTCCATCCACAGTACATATCAGTGGGTCTGGTTAACTGCAGTACAACCCCCTGGGATGTTGTACCAACCCACTTCCCCAACAGTTACCCCAGGCATGAACTTGCCAAGTTCGAACCTCCCCACATTCAGTTAAAACATTTACCTTTTCCATTACATCCAATAAACAGGATCACTAAAATTAGGCTCTGGGTCCATTTTCTGCTGCAAAATAATAACTCCATGGTTTATTTACAGGGGGGAGGTTTAGGAATGGGGTAAGTGGAATAGAGGTCAAGTAAGCATTTTGATTCTGCATGTCCCCAAAATCACATTTCCCTTTGATTCAAATCCAGATCAATTCAGCCACCAGATCTGTCTAACTGTACGTAACCCCTAGGTGGTGCTGTCCTATGGGCTACTACCCCTGCCTGCGTGACTAGGCACAGGTTGAGGGGCCTGAGTTCAGTGAACGGGTGCCTCCACCCAGAGGAATGGTTCTGTGGTAGCTTAACTGCTGTTGGTATAGCCATCGGGGATGCTATAACCACCCACCAACCCTTCTAGTGGCCTAAACAATTCAGCAACAGCACATTCACATTTACCATATGACAGTAATGATATGCTCACACTCCTTGCACTTACCACCAGGGCTGGATCCTCTGCAATTGCCCTGGAGACCCCCTGGAAAATAAGACCAGTGAGACAATACAATAGCAGTACTGTATCCCCACCAAGAAGGTACACACCAGCCAGGTTAAACGTGAAAAAACACAGTCTGATTTATTCAGGGGGATGTGAACAAGGGTGGGACATAAATCTAGTAAGTGATTAGCAATTCTGATTAAATTCAGGCTGAATAGACATGCACTGTAAGTCCCTCTGACACAGTCCCATAACCCTGGGTACCCAGTTGTTGTACAGGCTCACCTGAAGCATTGCCCTGGGTAGGCCAGCGTTGCAGCAGTTGTTGGGGCCCTCAGGAAAGAAAACACAGTTAATATGCACTCAACCCAAATATTTGTAATCTGGAGCCGTATGGCTCAGTCCTTTGATATAAACACAAAAAAACAAGAAAATGAGATGAACACACAAATGATTTCAGCCTAGTTGCAGGGAGCTGCCCTGTTTTGTACTTATGCTACCCAGACCAGGATGCAGGACAGGCTAGACGAAGACCTTGTGGTGTCGTACTGGATTGCCAGGGGAAGCAGGGCCTACATGACTTACCATGGCGGTCGCTACCTGTTTGGTGGTGTTGAGCAGGGGGCCGAATCCACGAGTGGGTCTTTCACTGAGAATGTCTCTGAATCAGGAGCAGCAGCCTAGGCCAAGGTGACAGGGCCCAGGCAGATCAGGCAGTTTGGATGAAGTCCATGATAAGTGCTGGAACCGCCTCCAGCTGGCGTAACAGAACATGGTGTGTGGAACCAAATCGCAACCCGCATAACACATTCAGCACATCTATAAAACTTAAAGTAACTTGTCACAGTTCGGATAAAGTCAATTTGCTAGTCGCAGTTTCTTTGCGCAGACCATTTGGTCTGAGGCTCACTTCGGTACCTAGCAGGCCGATCGCTTCTGGATCAAGTCTTTGGTTCACTTGCAGGCAGCAGTAACACACTTTACTCTTCAGATTCAGGTCTCGATCCACTTAATCGGAAAAATCTGACTTTCACTCTCACAGCAGTTCTTCACACTGGAAGAGGTGGCAGGCATGCCAGCAGAGCCTTCCCTCTGATTCTCCTTAGGCTCCAAGCAGGAGCAGCTGCTCAAAGGCTCGAATTGTTCACTCTCCAAACTCCAACTTGTACTAACTGCTTCAAGCAGATCTGGGGATTTCGCAGTAATCCAAAAGGTTCGGTTGGTTGAGGGGACTGTCTGTCACAGAAAGGGCTCCCCCTCCAGGTCCATTTAGGCGCCAAACCTTAAAAACTACAATTCCTACAGAATTTCTACCCCACAAGGCCTCTGGAGACAGTCTGCATTTTACGTCCCCTGAGGTTCGATTGGTCCAACATTGGCAGTCCAGAACCAAGATGGTGGCTCTTATGCAAAGGTTCAAGCTGCAATGGAAAGCAGGTTAGACAAACTCCTATATTATTATTATTACAACAAATAAACAGTAACCAATCACAGTTCCTAACAGAACTCCCTCTGCGCAAATAGCGAGTGCAGAATGGAGCTGAAATACGGACTGTCTGGCTGGTCGCAAGCCTTAAATCACTTGGACCTAGTCCAGACTGATTTTCTCACACAGAATAACAGTTCTCTTAAAGCGATTTACCAAGTTTTGATATATGAACGCATATACTGCAAGGTGACTGCATATAGAACTGATGCTCAATGTATTTTGATAGATGCATAGCCTATTTTAGCAAATTAAATCAGGTTTTCACCCTCACAAACCAGGAAGTGTCATTGTGTGTATTGGAGGCTGTATTTGGTGACCTTTGACATTCATTACCTTTGCAATGTCACCACAGGGAGATCTGTGCTCTGCAATTAAAATTAGTTCTTAGTCACAGCAATTCTGTCTTTATAACAGAGCTCTTGGTAGCAGCATGCAGCACGACAATCACAATATCAAACAATTCATTTTCAGGCTCCGATGATGAAAGCATTATGTTGTCCTGCGCTAACAGTGATCTTTTGGACACTGACATAGTGCCACAATTTGACAGTCACTGCATAGTAGATCCCCATAGGGATGACCCTATGACAGCACTGAGAATGATGTGGGCAGTAGCTCAGGCAGTCACAGCAGTAGTCCTGATCCATTCCAGTACAGCAGTGAGAGCAGACTTAGCAACACAGACTGTTAATATTATATTTTGCTACTTAGTGCTATGGTTTGGTTTCCATCACTGCTGTCATTTTACTGTGCAAAATCAAGGTATGGTGTGTGTTCTGTTACTCCCAGCATCGATGTGCCCACACAAATGCTAGTGAAAGTACCCTGGGTTCTTATATTTCTTTTTTTGGGGGGGGGGGGGATTGCTTTCCCTATGCTAACGAGTTGTTGGCCACTCCAGCTTGACACTGAGAGCACGGCTTGATCTGGTGGCATTGCTTGAGCAGGATAAATGGCTCACAATTTGTCCAAATCCAATTTGTCCAAATTCCTCACCTGGTACTAGTTAGTAGTGAACTCCCGCCAATTGATTTATCAGTCACTCACACTGATGGAGCACAGGGTGGAAATTACAAGCAGGCACCTTGTACCCCAACCACTCCAAACCCCCCAACTGCACACATACACTTAGAAAAATGCTGCAGCATAGAACTTTTATCTGTAAATTATTTATACTGTTTGGGTCTGTCTTTGCCCTAGTGCCAACTGGTCTACTCTATAGCTTTCTTCTCTGTGTTTGTGTGTGTTTTGGGGGTTGGGGCCTGCTTGTACTTTCCCCTTTAGAGGTATCAGTAATTGAGTAATCTGTTGAAGTCACCGGTTCCCCTGTTTACAGCATGTTATAAATTTAAAACTACAAATTATTGCACCAGCTTTGTGTTACCTCTAACCGCTCAGGAACTATATAGACTGCAGCTGTCATTAGTGTCTGCATAAGCATCTGTAATACCATCCTGGCATTGGCTTATTGCCGCTACATGTGTGCCTCCAGGTGCATTATGAATTGAGCAAAAAATACACGGTACAGTCGGTGATTGTCCCCCACCCCCCAAGGTTAAAAATGACACTGCCAATACTCTTCTCATGGAGAAAGAGACCACATTTATGTTTAGATAGCCTAAGTACCATTTGATTGGACCACTACAAAAAGGGATATATCCTTGTGGTAGGTACTCAAGTGTTATACTGTATTTGAACCACCCTTCCTCACTTATGTCACCATACTTCATTACCACTTCGGTCTGTGTCAAGCCGTTTGTGTTTTCCCATTTTTTACATTACAGTGGATCTCTGTTGCACATGTGTAAAGTGTACAGCAAATACAACAGATGCTGCACTATACTGTCTCCCATGCCTTACCAATGTCATGGTGCATTGTGTAGACTCCCTGCATTCACTGCTGTGTAGACCATATTTTGGTTCAGACATTATTCCCTAAGTATGCTGAACTGACTAGCATACTTTGCAATATAACACCATAGAAGCCATACATTGGTATCACAGTGTCGGGAGAGGATGGCAACTGCAGTCTCTTCTTTTGCTGATGCCCCGGAGCACATGCAATGACGCTATAATCCTAATTATAAATAAGACTGTATGTTAAACTGTTAAAAAACTAAGTGTTTTGAATTTTGAGATACACTGTAAACTATGTACAGTATATAACTGATTTTATTGCATTCATTTATGAACTTAACGAGGAGCTGGCAAGCTGGAGAAACAATTCAGTGCACCATATCCTTTTATTCATGCACATCTAAGCATACTTTGGTGATCAGTGTTATGGTGCTAGCATGAGAACACCAAATGAGCGCAAGAAAACACAGGAGCACAAGAAAAAATATAAACTGTCTAAAATGATGGTGACAATCAGAAATGCAATAGCAAAGGCAGTTTACTGAAGCAATCACACGGGAAGCAGCACTTGCCAAAAATATACAGTTTCTTGCACTGTTCTCCTGGGATTGGACTGTGCAGCTCAGTGCTTATACTCTTGCTGCACATTACAATTCTGAACTGTTGAAAAAGTCATCCATTTAACACAGACCTCTATGTACCAATACTGAAAAGCTTACTTCAATTTATAGATCTGCCCAGTTCAAAAGTCGTCCTTTTGTGTCCCAATACGCTACAGGTTACAGCTCTACTCAGTTAAAAAAATTTATTTTTTATAGACTTGTTGTCATAATTATATACTTGCAGCACTTATTAAAACTGTAACACTGTACTCCAGCAATGTAGATTGTGATGTTCCTAGAACCGATGGACCTAGGACACAGAGCTTAGTCAGATGAGTAAAATTGAAAATCAGGAGAAATCACCACTTTTGCAATCCCAAAGCAAGTATAACAGCTGCCAATATAACAAACAGTTTCAGTCATCAGTGCTGTAATTTTTGCCAGTTCAGTTTTGGATCTGCACTCACTGAGGCTGGGTCCAGGAAAGATGAATGAACGAGCAGTGAGAAAGGTGCAGTGGGAACACCTTCCCTGTGCTGATGTCACTCATGCATGTGGATGCACTGCTCATGTGCGAACTTCAAACAAAGAAAAAAACATGCAGAGACAACTGTGGCACAAAATTTAAAAAAACTAAGCATCTGAATATATTTAATACTTAACTTCAGGGCAGCTGAGCTTTGCATCACTCAGTAAAGGGAAGGTGATCTGCAAACATGACATCGAGGGAAGTTGGTAAATCACTTTAAAGAAACAGGCACGGAGGCTTACTAAAGCACTCTCATGCAGGCAATTAGAGCTACTGCAGACAGGACACCATCCTGACAGTGTCGATTTTAGGAGCCAGAAAGACACTTTAGTAAACCCCAGTTTGTAGGGGGGGTTACATGTAACTCCCTTCTAGGGGCTTACCTGTATTTGTCCCATTAGTCCCCGGTCTGCTGCACTCCTGGCTTGTTCCCCCATCTTTTCCACCACCAGAGTGTTGTCTTTTACCACTTTGGGTGAGATTTCTCAGTTGCGAGCTGCCGGCATGGTGTTTATGGCTGCGCCTACATTACACGCCTAACACTCTTTGTTACCGAACGCCAATGTGGTCTGGCAACGGGGAGGTTGCTTGTGGTCCCGGTGCCCCATCTGATGTCCTGGGGGACCAGAGACCTGCAGAAGGTCAGGCAGAAGCCCATGGGCACCACACGGAGGGCATCTGAGTAGCGGGGCCACTCGGGGCTCATATTAATGAGCGGCTGTGGTGGACGAGCTGTGGTGGTTCATATTCCTATAGTTTAGGGTGATGCAAGATAAATCTGGAAGGAGAGGCTGGAGACATACTCTAGAGCAAAGATGTAAGGTTTATTAGCCACAGTTGTAGCACACAGAAAAGTCTTAGCATTCACTAACACTATACACATGAGAAAGAGTGAATAAGGTTACCAGGACCACAAACTGGCCCCACTAATGTCCTACAAAAGTCCAGGTTATTCAAGTCTTAAAGGTGTAGCGATCCGATGCACCAAGCTTGGGTTTCTAGTATTTTGGTCAGCCGACTGCTGAAGGTGAACCTAAGGAAGCGCTTTCTACACAGGCCATAAAATGGGGCGTCCCCCAGTGAACCAAATACCAAGTAAAACACTGTAGGCCTCCTGGTCCTGGGAAGAAGGTGACTCCTGGTGTCACTGAGGCAATGTCGAAAGGGAAGCACTTGGTTGAGGATGGGTGTTGACGCCCAGTTATAGGGGAAGAGGACCCTTATCTGGGGTGTCGGCTGTGGTGACCTCAGGCGGGTAATCTCTAGTTGAGGAATGGATGCTGGGTGTGATGATCCACTGAATAACCTCTGGGCAGGTCCCTGGAACCCTTATCACCTCACCCCTGCAGCTTCAGGATCTGACAATCTTCGGTGTGACCTCTTGATGCATCACTGGAACACGAGCGACCTAAGGGCAGTACAATCAAGAGTGTGGTGACCCTTGGTGTGGCCTCTTGTGTGGGCCACCGGTACTTATGCCACCTCAGGGAATGGGGCACAGAGCCTAGCAATCCTCGGCAAGGCCTTGGTATAGGCCACCGGTACTGTTGCCACCTTAGGACAATGTCTATTCGGGAGAATGGGCAACGTGACTCCGAGTTCGGCAGATGACTTAAGTCCCTCCAGCTAGAGCCGGGGTGGACCCTAATCTGACTCACTTTGGTGGGCCCTAGCTACCAGCTGACTACTGCTTACGACCCGCAACTCGAACCTGGGGCGTCGTGGTGAACATTTGGCGTTGTTGCAGGTCATTGGAAGTGGGTGCAGGTGATACTGGGCTTCCCGGGGACCTTCCCTGGGTTGAAGAAGAGGCACCGGAGGACTTCTGGATGAGGTGTGAGGTGGGAGGTGTGAGGTGTGTGCAGGAGCCCCTGGAGTTCAACCAATTGGCTGGAGAATAGGACACAGAGAGTAATAGTAAATGGAGTCCACTCTGAAGAAAGGGGGGTTACTAGTGGGGTACCACAGGGTTCAGTATTAGGACTGGTCCTCTTCAATGTCTTTATAAGCGATATTGCAGAGGGACTGGAAGGAAAAGTATGTCTCTTTGCAGATGACACAAAGATCTGCAATAGAGTTGATGCACAAGGTGGGGTGGAAAGGATGAGAAGGGACTTGGCAAGGTTAGAGGAATGGTCAAATGTATGGCAGCTTAGATTCAATGCTAAGAAGTGCAAGGTAATGCACCTGGGAAACAAAAACCCAGGGGAAGAGTACACAATGGGGGGTGAGATACTAACAACAACAAAAATGGAAAGGGACCTGGGGGTAGTCATATCAGATGACCTAAAGGTGGGCAAACAATGTGAGAGGGCAGCTAGGAGGGCTGGGGGGATACTGGGATGCATAGGGAGAGGCATCACCAGCAGAAAACAGGAAGTTATTATCCCTCTGTACTGACAGTTGGTGAAACCCCATCTGGAGTACTGCGTGCAGTTCTGGAGACCCAATCTCCGCAAGGATATAGACAGGATGGAGGCTGTCCAGAGGAGGGCAACTAAAATGGTGCAGGGCCTGCACCGGAAGTCATGTGAAGAGAGACTTAAGGAGCTGAATATGTATAGCCTCGAGGAAAGGAGAGAGAGAGAAGGGGGACATGATAGAAACTTTCAAGTATCTCAAGGGAATCAACAAAGTCCAAGAGGGTATCATCTTTCAAAAAAAGAGGTGTGCAAGAACAAGGGGACACAATTTGAAGATAGAAGTGGGGTGGCTCAGAGGTAATTTAAGGAAGTATTTTTTCACAGAGAGGGTTGTGGATGTATGGAATGGCCTTCCGGAGGAGGTTGTGGAGTCAAAAACAGTGGTGGAATTCAAGCATGCATGGGACAGTCATAAGGCAATTCTAGGGGGTTGGGGTAGGAAGAAGTAGGCTGCTGGTTAACTAGGATCTGCAGCTTATCCAATAGGTAGGGAAATGGGCAGACTAGGTGGGCCAAGCGGTCCTTATCTGCTGTCAAAATCTATGTTTCTATGTTTCAAGATTTCTGTCCTCTGGGGAATGCACAACCAAGAAGGAGTGATAAGGCTTCTTCTCCTGGAGACTGCTGCATGGAAGGTTCACTGGGTCTGTTTCCCGGCCAAATGAACTGACTCAACACACTGGGGGACCCGACTAGATGGCAGACTTCTGCAAAAACCGACCGAGGCTGCTACTGGGGATCTTCTGGAGGGAGTTACACCAAAGGGACCCAGGGGATTTGCTTCAACCTCCTAACAGGGAAGCCGACATCCATTGCCTTGCTGTCCTTCACCCTCCCTGGTCAAACTCTTTCTCCCTCTGTCTCTAGTCTGTGAAGAGCCCCCTCTAAGCTGGGGCAGTCCTGGCTACCTGCCAGGGGATTGGCTCCTTCGTTCAGAGGTCAGCCTCCTAAAGCCGGGTCAGTGGCTTAAAAAAAAAAGTCTCCAGATTTGAATCTACCCTGGCCACAGGGATTTGCTGAGAGGGCTCAGCCTGGCTTCCTACTCCACTGGGGACAGGAATGTTGCCCAACTGGTTTGGCTGGCTGGGTGTCGGTCTTGAGCAGGGGGAAGGGGGAGGAAAGAAAACAAACAAACAAAAAATGGTTCTCTTTTAAAACCCTGAATTTAGACTACTAGGACTGTTCTGTGTTTCAGAGGGTCACCAAAGCTTTTCAAGGGTTCCCCATTAAGCTGCCAGGGACCCCATAACTGTCTGACCCATCATATCTCTGAGGATCCCCTATTTTCTGTGGTGCTCCCAATTTCCCTGGGGCACTACACGGCCCCTTCAATATTAAATAGATGCTGCTTGCCACCTGGGGGGACAGTGTTTTGGCAGCAGTGACAGTGGGAATACTGGAGGCACTTAGACAAGAGTGGGCTCATTCGAGAGGGTACACAAGGGGCTACAATCTGGTGGGGTGATGGAGTAGCTGGAGTAAAGTGTTGGGCTGCACTGCACTTTGGAAAGGGAGAGATTGTATAAGCTGGAATGGACTCCATGTAAATAAATGGGAGCTGACATGTTGGTGACCCTAAACCCCTTGAGTTACAGCCAATCAGTGATCTAGGTGCCCAAAACTGTGACAGAGGGACTCCTGGGAAAAGGAGGGGCCTAATTCTGGCGCCTATATCGTGTCCCAATAAACGAGCAGGAAATACTGATCACTATGGATATCAGTTATTGAAAGGCTTCAACAGCCAATAAGAGGACTGGGATTTTGGTTGATACAGTGCGGACTGGCTCGAATTTCTTTAATCTGTTGTTGGGCTCTGTACGAGTCAGGACTGTGGAATGACAGCAGACTGTGGACTTCGGGGTCTTATCCAGGCCCTAATCTGAAGTGTGGTGTTGTTGAAGGATTTCCCCAGGTGCTGAAGCAGGACTGGATTGTGAAAGGGAAAAGAAAGATAGAGAGACTGAACCGAGATACTGTTTCCCCAGGTACTGAGAAGTTGCTGAATGAGTGTTGGAAGAAACCAAAGGTGGCAGATGCCATGCACTGGGAATTGAGCTAACTGAAAGGACTAAACAGATAATCTGAGCTGTACAGTTGCTGCTGAGAGGTCACTTGCTTGGGTGGACTACAACTGTATTTTCTTGAAGGAAGCAAAATGTCTCAAGTTGTGGGGTGCTAGTGTGAAAGTGTGTGTGTCCTGAGTAATCTGGAGAAAGGGGCTGAGATTGGTGGACTTGCTGCAGCCGAGTAAAAGAGTTACATAGATACATAGACACTGTCAGCAGATAATCAATCTATCAAAATCTTTATTTATCCAGGCGGGCACCATTGAGCAGGGCTCATTTGCAAGATGGACCTGGTCATACAAAAATCATAGTAAAGTAACATGGTAAAACATAATGCAATATTATACAAAGAAGAAAAATATACATATGTACATCAACACTTGAGTGACAGGGCCTTTACAACAGATAGGCTCATAACTGGGTACAGCCAGAATGTTCACTTAAAAGGAGAGAGAAAGGCAAGAAGAGGGATACCAGCTTAGGAAGAAATGACGGGGGTTGGAATAGTTAACTGGCATACTTCAGGGAAGGGGGTGGAACTTGGCCATGGCTAAAGGGAGGCAAAGAAGCCCGTATTTTGGTAGGGAGAGAGAGAGGCAGGGGCAGAGGCAGGGCAGGAGGCAGGATGGGCAGGAGGGAAACTGGAAAATAGGTGAGCTAGCGATATGGGAAACATTTGCAGGATTCCTTCATGGAGCGATCATAGAGCAACTTGAAAATATTCAGACTAACAGGACAGCTCAGCTTCAAGTTTTTTTGCATATTGTTCCACAAGGAAGGCAAGGAGAAACTTATGGCAAATCTGCCAAAACGAGATTTGACCGTAGGTAATTGCAAGGCAATTAGGAAATAGCTTCTTAGAGCATAGGCACCTATCACACTCAGTGGAATACAATCAGAGAAGTATAGGGGGGAGCTTGTTGGTAACTGCTCTGAAAGCCCATAGAGCGGCATTTCTATTTCTCCTATAATGAAGGGAAGTCCAGCCCACCGCAGTGTACAAGGAGCAATGGTGTGCGGAAAGTGGAAGGCCCATTATGAACCTGATTGCCCTGTGGTATAGGGTGTCCAACTTAGCCAGGGCAGAGGCAGTACAATATCTATAGAGAAGATCCGCATAATCTATTAATGAAAGGAACGTAGCTTGAACCAACCACTGCTTGGCATCCCTAGTAAGGTAGTGGTTAATTCTGTAGAATAGCCCTCGTCTTTGTCTTAGTTTCTTCTGTAGTTCTTCGAGATGTTCAGAGAAGGAGAGTTTGTGATCGAGCCATACACCCAGATATTTGAATTTTGGCACATACTTTAGATTTTATCCAAGTACTGTGGTAATCTGAGGTATAGCCCCAATGCAAGCGGGGTTCGCCACATAGGAGGAAGGGGAAAAGAAAGAGCATCGCTTTTGTTTTTTTCGCATTAAGCAGAAGCTTTTTGCTTATGAGCTGGTATTGCAATAGGTTAAATTTGGCTTGGAGGTCTTCACAGGCTGCTTCCGGCATAGGACAACTCAAATAAAGTACTGTGTCATCAGCGAACAAGTGGATATTGGCCTTATTGATGTAGTCATCGATGTTGTTAATGCAAACTGCAAACAACAGGGGACCAAGGATAGACCCCTGAGGCACACCTCTCTGTAGGGGTTTAAGTGTCGAAAGATCACCTTCAGCTTTAACCTGCTGTTTCCGATCTGCGAGGTAGTCGTCAAACCAGCACATAGAGTTAGGATCCAGACCTAGGTTACATGGGGAGAAAAGAAGCAGGCTATGGTCGACTGTGTCGAAGGCCTTACTTAGATCCAAAAAAATGGCACAGACAAAATTCCTATTGTCAAGGAGCCAATCATTGGTCACTTTTGCTAGGGCAGTTATGGTGCTGTGCTTTGCTCTGAATCCAGACTGCACTGGGTTTAACAGACTCCTGGATTCAAGGTACGCCTTTAGCTGACCATTCATTATCTTTTCCAATAATTTAGACAGAATGGGGAGGAGGGAGATCGGTCTATAATTATTAAGGTCGCAAGGGTCACCTGATTTGAGAAGAGGGATGACATGGGCTACTTTCCATTGCAAGGGCAGGCTCCCCTGGGATAGTGACAAGTTGAAGAGGTGCATGATTGGCACTGCCAACACATGGTATGCACATTTCAGAAAGTAAGGCTCTATAGAGTCCGAACCTGCACCCCTCTTGATATCCAACTGCAGTAATAGATCTTCAACCTCTTTTAGAGAGGCAGGCAGGAAGGAGAAGGCCTTTTTGGTAGCAGGAGACTTGTGAAACAATAATCCCTGCTGAGTGTGGATGGCATTAGCAGGGGATGTGTCAAATGCTAGCCCAGCAGTTGCGAAATGATTATTGAGGGCTTCCAGTATCTCCGATCGGTCTGAAATGGTGTTACTACCGGATATAATTTTTGATGGGAGGGAATTTCCAGGTGAATGACCAGACATTTCCTTTATTATTTTCCAAAATTTTTAAGTATTCCTTGAGGCAGAGTCTAGCTCAGTGCGATAGAAAGTGGCCTTGGCTGCTCTGACTAACTTGGTGCACTTATTGCATGCCCTCCTAAACTGACACCAGTCCAAGTCATTCTTGCTTCTGCGTGCTTTTTTCCAAAGTGTATCCCTATCTAGCATGGAAGCTTTGAGTTCTGGTGAAAACAGTGGCAAGTGTTGTTCCTTACACGTACCTTTACAATGGGGGCATGCCTGTTTTAGGCCGCAGTTAGTATTTCGTGAAAGATAGTATATGCCCCATTAACCGTTTTGGCTAAGTAGAAATCCTGCCATTGCAGGGAATGTTCCAATTAGTTGAGGTAGGCAAACAAGTCGAAGTTGCGTTTACATCTCTTGATAGAGAACTTTGCTACGAACTGTGGATTATGCACAGATCTGATGCTGGCGATGAAACAGTGATCGCTGATGTCAGAGAAAAATGTTCCAACATGGGAGAACAGGTGTGGTTTGTTAACCAAAATTGCATCTAAAAGGGTGCTGTTACTAGGTTCTTTTTATTTGGGTGAGTGGGTTCACCAATGAGTTGCACCAGCCGCAAGGTGTCACAAAAGGATTTCAAGGGAGCCGAGGCTTTTGATAACCAGTCGTAGTTCAGATCGCCAAGAATAATAGTTTCCAGCGTACTAAGCCCCAGGGCAGAGCTTAGATGTGACCCTGCAGATGGGGGCCTGTAACAACCTATTACACAGAGTGCGCAAAAAGGTGATAGTTCAACCTTTAGGGACAAGCATTCGAATTCATTAGGGGAGGAGGATGATTCTAGATATGATACAGAGAATTTTTCCCTGACATAAATCACCACCCCTCCGCCTCTTGATTGCCTATCAGCTCAGAAGAGCAAATAACCTGGGATGTTGATTTCCCTGTCAGGAGTGGCTGATCTAAGCCAGGTCTCTATGATCACCAGAACATCAGGTAGGGTGTGGCTAACCCAAGCCTGGATCATGATGACCTTTTTCAAAAGGCTGCAGACATTGACATGCAGGAATGACATTCCTTTAATTCCAGCAAGGTCGGAGGGAGAAGCAAGGGTATCTAGAGGCCCCGGGTTGAGCTCGACATTGTCTGAGCACAATAGCAATAGCAGCAAAATCCTTTTTAAGGCAGCAAAAGTTAATATGTAGTCTTTGTTCTTTGAGCATCTGGGAGGGCCGTGAAGTTGAACATAGTTATCTCCACTCCTGATGCTATACTGACCTAAGGTTGCAGCCACTAGAATCCTGACAGAAACATGCCAGGAGAAGAAAGTATCGAGATGGGAGGGAGGAGTACCCTGCAATGGCAATTCGGGAGATGTCCCACTTCCAGGCAAATACAGCTGTATGATCCAGTAATCATGTAGAAATTCATCAGAAGAGTTACTGAGCACATAACAGGGAGAGACGCAAACCTCATCCCCACCCTGGGAGAAATGTGAGGTCTGATAGAGAGAGCAGGGCGCTAGCAAGACAAGGGACATACAGAGGAGCCAGCTGTTCCTCCCCATGGTAAGGTCTTCCTATATGCCACAGAATAGGGCGATGACTGTCCCAGACCTAGTAACAGATACTATAACCTGTGGTTGTGCTGAAACTGACGAACACCCAGGACAGACGAAAAAGATAGGGGACGGACCTCTGCAGGGAGATGAATGTGTAAAAGACAGCAGATAGTTAAAATTAAAGTGGGAGGGGCGCCTGAGGGTGTAGAAGACGAGAAGAGGTGGGCCGAGGCGTATTTAATAAATGGAGGATCACACCACTGAATGTTAGGACGTTGATTATTTGCTTTAGGTATGAATGACCCAGGACTAGAAGTGTTAGGGGAGACTGGTGGGTAGAGGATTGCAACCTACAAGTGTTGTTGCCCTCTAGTGGCTTTACAGTATAATTTGCAAATGGAAAAGTAGACACAACCCCAAAAAAAAACAACAAATCACTGACAGGCCAGTGCAGGTTCCACAAATGCTGCTCTGCACTAAACTGCTCACAGAAGTGAGCAAATGAGTGAATTAACAAGCAAAAAGATGAGGACTTCTCTACACAGATGCTAAAGGGAAGAAAAGTCAAAGGTCAGTGTTTCTCAGCAGTCGTATGCTCTAGTCCAATGATTTCAGCACTGGCTTCAGCGTTGGGCAGGGAACCAATGTCAGCACTCCGGGCCGTCTGGAACCTTTCAGTTTCCACTGGGAGTAAGGCTCAAAAATCCTCCTTCCCTTGTCCAGGACCAGAAGTTACCTTATGAGCCAAGGAGGAACGTGGGCAGCAGGCACCTTCTTGGCCTGTCCTAGGCAGACAAGTTGCTTGTGGAGGGGACCACGTCAGTGGTACCAGCCCAGTGGACTCTGATCAGCCTGAGAGAGAGGAACAGAAGAGATGGCAGTTATAAGCCTTGATGGAGGTCAGGGGGAAGGGTCAGGGCAAGGAGGGATGAGTGAAACATTTTTTTTACAGTTGAATGGCCTTGGGATGATGGGGAGGGGGTTCTGTTACAGACTCTGGCTAGGTGCTAGCAACAAATTGCAGATAAGGGCCTATGGCCCACCTAGACTGCCCATTTGAGCTTGTGAGTTCACTTTAGGTTTTCTTAGAAATCTGTTGCCCCTTACCCCTGACCTCCAGAATTCCCTTATGTCTATGCCATGCATTCTTAAATCCCATGATTGTTTCAGCCCCCACCACTTCCTCTGGCAGGGTGTTCCACTTGTCCACCACCCGATCTGTGAAGAAATTCTTCCTCATGTTTCCTCTGAATCACCCTCCCTCCAGCTTCGTACCATGCCCTCTAGTCCTGGAATATCTTATTTGTTGGAAAATAGTGTGTTCATGCACCCTGTTCTTCCCTGTAAGGTACTTGTATGTCTCTAGCATATCCCCTCTCTCCTTTCTCTCCTCCAGGGAGTACTTATTCAAGTCCTTCAACCTGTTCTCATAGGACTTGTGATACAATCTCTGTATCATCTTTGTTGTCCTCCTCCGAACCTTCTCTACCCTATGTCCTTATGTAGGCAAGGTCTCCAGAACTGTACACTGTACTCCAGGTGGGGCCTCACTAGTGTCTTGTATAGTGGAATTATGACCTCCCTTTTCCTGCTGGTGATGCCCCTGCCTATGCATCCCAGCATCCTATTTGCTTTACCTGTTGCCTTGTGGCACTGTTTCCCTACCTTGAGGTCATCAGAGATGATAACCCCAAGGTCCTTTTCCTGTTTGGTGCATGCTATATCCTCACCCCCCAACTGATATGTTGTTCCAGGGTTTTTGTGCCCCGTATGCATTATCTTGCACTTCTTTGCATTGAATTTCAACTGCTAAACCCTTGACCATTCTTCAAGCTTCTGCAGGTCCCTCCTCATTCTGTCTATACCATGTGGTGTGTCCACTCTGTTACAGAGCTTTGTGTTATCAGCAAGCAGGGAAATTCTGCCTTCTAGGTCCCGAGCAATCTCAGTGATGAAGACGTTGAATAGAACCAGTCCTAGCACTGATCCCTGTGGTACCCCACTGGTCATGCTTCCTTCTGTGGAGTGACAGCCATTTACCACCACTGTATGTGTTCTGCTGCCCAACCAATTACCTACCCACTGCACTACTGTCCTGCCCACTCCCATATTCCTCAGTTTGTTTAATAGCCTTCTGTGTGGCACAGTGTCAAAGGCCTTGCTGAAGTCCAGATAGGCCATGTCCACTGCCCTTCCTGATCCACCTCCCTTGTCACCCAGTCGAAAAATTCAATGAGGCTGGTCTGACATGACCTCCCCCCCAGTGAAGCCATGCTGCCTTGGGTCCTGTACTCCATTGGCAATCAGGTGTTCCACCAAACTCTCCTTCAGTAGTGCTTTCATGATCTTCCCCACTACTGAGGTCAGGCTGACTGGTCTGTAGTTCCTTGCTTCCTCTTTGTTCCCGCTTTTGTATAAGGGGACTACATCTGCTGTCCTCAAGTCTTTGGGTACCTCCCCTGTTTCCAGTGATTGGCTAAACAGGATTGCCAGTTGGACACTGTTAAACTAAAAGTGTGGACTGGTGTGCAGGGGAGCTGTTGTTGCTGAATCCCCCTCTGTTGAACTACACTGACACTGTTTCAATCGGAGGCTAGCACCTGCTAAAATTGGCACTGGACTTCAGTGGATTGACTGCCTATAACTTTTCCTTGTGAGAGCTCAGTGCAGGGATTGCAGAAGGACCCCCACAGTTTGGCAGTCTTCACCCAGAGCCGCGGGAGAACTCGCTAACCCCTCCTAAGTGGGACTGACTGTCTCAGAAGGTCATGGGTCTCGCACCCGAGTGCTAGGGCACTCCAATCTGGGAGCTGGGCTGTGGAGCCACTTCCAGGTCTGGGCCTTCTGGGGCAGGTGTTGTTCTGCCACAGTGTTCTGCACTGGGCCAGAAGTGGTTGAAGGTGACAAGCAGCCAGAACTGCCATCAAGGTGACCAGCTGCAAGATCCTTGAGCAAGTTCCATCAGGAAGGAAGGATACTGGCTAGCTTGTGCCTGTGTTGCTGCACTGGAAATCAAGGAGCTCCATTTTCCCTTGGTGCAGAGTTCAGCTAACTGTGAGTACCCAGGACCTGGTTCCTCAAGGGTCAAGGGGGAGATTGTTTGTTCAATTTAAAGTTTCAAGCTTCACTGTTTCAGGGCCCCAACAGCCGGCCACCCTGCAGCACCGATCAGGCCTGCAACTAGTGGGTACCCCTAAGGACAATTCAGGGGGCAATGGTACCAGTGGGGGAAGGCTTGGCTTGCAGGCCCACAGGTTTGAAAACTGCGTATCTCACTAACGCTTTCTGCCTTCACAGCACTCCCACATCCAGGTATCCCGTTCCCTATTCCTTACCCCCAAATAAATCTGTGAATTTGTTGTTTGAATCTATTGTGTTGGTGAAATTCATTGCATGCACTTATTGCTGAAATATATGTTTTATGGTGGGACAAGATACTGGGAGACACAGTGTGCAGAGCAGTTGGTAGGGGAGGTGGGTACTGGCACAGCATCCCAGGGGGCCATGCCAAGTAGATATCTGGCCCACTGATACTTTACTCTGGGTGGAGGCACGGTGCTATTTTCACTTTTTCTAGAAACGAGCCCCCAATAGTCACCGTACCAGGACCCAGGACCCTTGCAGGGTATCAGAGACAGTTGGCAATGGGGAAGGGTAGCCCACTGGCATACTTCACCGGGGCTACATCTTGGAGGCACCACTGGGATCTCCTGTTGACCAGCCATGTCTGCACCAGGAGATCAGAGTGTCATGGCCCCAGGTCCCCAAGTCCACTCTGCCCCAGCCCAAGTTCAGGCCTACTGAGGAGGATAAGCTAAGGTTGGTGGAATGGAGTGGGTGAATGAAAATTAATCCCCAAAAGTCTTTTCTCGTGCTGGGGGTACACCCCAAGATGGAAGAGGGGGAGGTTGAAAATTATGTGTTCACCATAAAGAGATTGAGAAAAGTTAAAGTTCAGGAGAAAATGTTTGACTCAGCTAGAGGTACACTGACCATGTTGATAGAGAGTACTCATTCTAAAGAAGCCAGTTGGATGCCTGGGGTTTTGGTGGTGGAGGGGTTGACTGTGGCTCTACTGGTAGTAACCTCTTTCAGTGTGATCTCCCTGGGGGGAAGGGGTCGAGGAGTGGGGTCCATTGCTAAGACGCCCAAGTTTGAGACACCCCAGCCTGGTCCTATACCTGTGGCCTTCGAGTCGTACCCCAAACTAAGAATGCTTTCAGGGGTGAAACCCACCCCAAATGGTGAGGACGATTTGGAGGCCTGGATGGATGGTGCCACCCCATTAGTCCAAGATTGACAGTGTTCTGAAGTTGAGAGGCAGAAATGATTAGTAGGGAGTTTATGGGGTCCTGCCTTAGAAGTAATACATTGTTTACAAGCCACAAACCCCGAAGCCCCAGTCCTGGTATACATTTCGGCTTTGGAAAGTGTATTTGGAAACCCTGAAACCTGTGAAGACCTCATGTGGAAGTTCAAAACCACTAGGCAGTGGGAGGAGAATGGTTGTCTGCTTTCCTGGCCAGGTAGAGAGGGCTTTGCAGAAGGTGTTCCGGAAGGGGGGAGTAGCGGCCCAAGACCTAAATTGGATTAGACTGTGGTGAAGGCTGCCTGTTCTTCCCCGTTACTAGTGCTTCAGTTGCATTTAGCAGACAGAAAAGGCAATGCCCCTCCCTATTGGGTTTTGGTACAGGAGGTCCAGGAGGCTGAAGAAGAGCATGGTCACTGGGGATGTACAGGGTATCCACTGCAGTGATGCAGGTGGAGCGAGAGGTGCCCCCCCAGTGGGGTCTAGGAATTGCAGACTTTGTTAAGAGAATATAAGGATGTGGTCAACTCAGCTAGGTTGAGCCAGGGTTCAGGTCCCGTGGAAGCTCCTGGGATGAGTAGCATATTCCCTAATGTAGGCCCAAACACATTTGGTGCTGGGCTCCATGCCCAGATACCCCCCTCCAATCCCGGGGTTAAGGCCCAAGTGGAGGAATTGGTACGGAGGGTGGCTGAGTTATAGAGGGTGGGGGCACCAGTTGTTGGCCAAGGAAACGAGTGGATTGTAGGATGGAGTCCCATAGCTCTGAGTGCCCCCATGGGAATGCCCAGGGCTCGCCCAATGCCATCAGACTGGCTGCGGCCCCAGGAACCTGTTATAGGTGTGGGAGCAAAGACCATATACAGGAGGGGTGTAAGGCGCCTTTAGACCATTCATCTAACAGAGACAGGGCACCTGCTAACCCATCCCACAAGCAAGGGAACTATGGAGGGGCCTGGGAAAAGGGGCGCACTGGGGCCCCTGGCAGGTCCAGCTCCATGGCTCACCCAAGAGTCTCATCTGGTAGAGCCAACACAAAGACGCCAGTAGATATGCGGAAGTTAGTGGGGGCGACAACCAAAACTAAAATCACCATCAACGGGATCCCCACTCGGGCTGTTCTGGATAGCGGCTCCCAGGTTACTATCATCTTCAAATCTTGGTATGATTGGCATTTATCAGATGTAGAAATACAGCCGCTTAAGGGACTGCAAGTGTGGGGCCTCAGAGAGAAAGCATACCCTTACCTCGGCTATGTCAAGGTATGGATGGTGTTCCCTACCAAAGTGGCAGGAGTGAGTGAAGCTGTAGAGACTTTAGTGTTGATTTTCCCTGAAGCTAACATCTTCGAGAGAGTGCCAGTATTGGTGGGCACAAATGCCCATATGTTTGAACGTCTGGCCCAACTGTGTCATGCTCGAACAGCTGAACAAAGAGGAATGGAATACCAGTTGTACACCCTGGTTTGGGAGGCCTACCAAAAGAAGGGGCAATCCCCTGCAGAGGAGCTTGATGATCCAGTGGGAATAGTGTGGAGAAGGGACGGAGATGAGATTGTGCTCCCGCCAAATGCAGAATGCAACATTGCCGGTGTAGTGAGACTGAAAAAAGATGTCAAGAACCAGATATTAATGTTGGATGCTCCGACTGAACATGGATTGCCGGTGGGAGTGTTAATTAAACCCAGCATCCTGCCAGCCAGGGTGCACGCCTATGTTCGAAGGGTGAACATACAAGTGAAGAATATTACAGATAAGGAAGTGGTGGTACGGAAAGGGCGGATGCTGGCTCAGATATACTGCACCAACATGGCAGTACATACCACTGCAGCAAGCAGAGGTGCCCCTGTGGGACCTGATCCCAGGTTATTTAACTTGAGTGACTCTCCCATACCGGAGGAATGGGAAGAGAGAGTGAGGAAGAAGCTGGCTGCTTGGACAGATGTACTCTTCCTGAATGAATGGGATGTTGAATGCGTGAGTGGAGAGCAGCATCGGACTCAACTCACTGATGATAAGCCTTTCTGGGAGAGATCAAGGCAGCTGGTCCCAGCGGATATAGATGACATCTGGCAACACTTGCAGGAGATGCTGGCCACAGGTATTATCCAGGAGTCCCGGAGCCCCTACACATCACCCATTGTGGTGGTGAGCAAGAAGAGTGGGGCCATACTCATGTGCATGGATTACCACACCTTGAACAATCGGACGGTGCCAAACCAGTACACTGTGCCCAGAGTGCAGCACGCACTGGACTGTTTAAATGGAAGCCAATGGTTTTCAGTTCTAGACTTGCAGAGTGGCTATTACCAATTTCCGATGGACCCTCAGGATCGGGAGAAGAAAGCCTTTATATGTCTTCTTGGGTTCTATGAGCTTCTGAGAATGCCCCAAGGGATCTCATGTGCCCCTGCCACCTTTCAGTGCCTGATGGAGAAGACTGTTGGGGATATGAACCTACTGGACTGCTTGGTCCACCTGGATGATATCATCGTGTTCGGGAAGACATTGGAGGAGCACGAGGCCCAGCTGATGAAGGTATTGGACCGCCTGGAAGAGTTTGGATTGAAGCTATCCATCAACAAGTGCCGGTTCTTCCAGACTTCAGTCAAGTATGTGGGGCACTTAATCTCCAAATACAGTGTACAGACTGATCCCAGCAAGGTCAAGGCCCTCACCACCTGGTCCAAGCCACGCACCTTGAAGGACTTACAGCAACTTTTGGGTTTCTGCAGCTACTAAAGGAGATTTTTTAACGGACTACACCCAGGTGGTGCGGCCTCTTTTGAATCTGCTACTGGGGTATCCACCCACAAACAAGAGCAGGGACACTGCCAAACCTGCCAGCTATTTCTGCCCATCTGAACCCTTCAGCAAGAGGTGGAATGGGGACTGTGATAGAGCTTTTGAGGACATCATCTATTGCCTGACCCATGCCCCGGTACTGGCCTATGCAGACCCGCAGAAATTCTATGTCCTTCACACCGATGCCAGTTTTAGTGGATTGGGGGCTGTATTGTATCAGGAGCCCCCCGAATGTTTAAGTCCAGTTGCATTCATCAGTTGGAGCTTGAACCCTTCAGAGTGAAGGTATCCTGTCCATACATTGGAGTTTCTGGCGTTGAAGTTGGCCATAGTTGATCAGTTCTATGACTATCTGTATGGGGCGAAGATTACTATAAAAACAGATAATAATTCCCTAACTTATGTACAGACCATGACCAAGTTGGACGCAGCTGGTCATAGGTGGCTGTCAGCCTTGTCCATCTATGATTATTGCATGGAGTACCATCCGGGTCTAAACCATATCGATGTGGACGCTTTGTCTTGGCGGCCCAAGCCGGTAACAATGAGAGCTCATACTGGGTGTGCATCTCAGAGCAAACTGTCAAAGCATTATGTAAGAAGCATGATGGTGAGGAGATTTTTGCCACGGAAGACACCTCTTGTCTGGTGGACTGTCTGGGAGCCTCGGGGGATTGTCTACCAGTTGCCTACTGTCAGCTGGCCACACTAAATGCAAGATCCCTCCCGCAATTGACTACCCAGGACCTGCAGTGGGATCAGAGGGCCAGCCCAGTCACCGGGCAGATTGTACAAGTCTTAAAGCAGCAGGGGAGCGAGGAGCAAGTGGACACCATCATTCCTCAGGCTCAACTGTTGTTACGTGAGTGGCCTAAACTACATCTAAAGAAGGGACTGTTGTACCAAGAGACCCAGGATCTGCAGTGGGCCCAATGAGAGCAACTGGTACTCCCAGAGAAGCATGTTGAGACTGTGCTGAAAGCCCTGCATGATGACATGGGGCATTTGGGAGCTGAATGCACTCTAGATCTGGCCAAGAGCCATTTCTATTGACCAAAGATGGGCAAAGACGTAGAGGCATACTGCAAGAAGTGCATGACATGCATAAAGCAGAAAGCACTTCCCCAGAGGGCTGCCCCATTAGTCAACATCAAAACTAGAGGCCCTATGGAGCTCGTATGCATAGCCTTCCTTATGCTGAAGCTGGATTCACAAAATATCTCCAATGTACTGGTGGTCATAGACCATTTCACCTGCTACGCTCAAGCCTACCCCACCAAAGATCAGCGAGCTTCCACTGTGGCCAAGATATTGGTGGAGAAGTTTTTGTGCACTGTGTCACCCCTCAGAGGATCCACTCAGATTAGGGCTGTGATCTTGAGAGCTGGCTTGTCAAGGAATTGTTGTCGCTGTGGGCTTCAGGAAGTCCTTGACCATACCTTACCATCCCCAAGGTGACCCCCAACCCGAAAGATTCAACTAGACTCTGCTAGACATGTTGGGCACCTTGGACCCCTGGGACAAGCATAATTGGAGTCAGCAGGTGAGCGCTCTGGTCCATGCTTACAGCTGCACCCAGAATGTCGCTACGGGATTCTCTCCCTACTAGCTCATGTTTGGGAGGGAAGCCCGTCTGCCAGTGGACCTGTGTTATGGATTCTCCTCGGATTAACTGGAAGCAGGAGACTACCTGCAGTATGTGAGAACTCTGAGACAACAACTAGATGATGCATACTGGCTCACTTTTGAGATGGCCAATGAGAGGAACCAGGCAAATAAAGAGCGCTATGACAAGAGAGTGCGGGCCCAAGATCTGGTAGCGGGAGACAGAGTACTGCTCCACAGATTGGGCATACAAGGAAAGCACAAGATAGCCGACAGATGGGGAGACACTCCATATGTTGTTGTGGAGAAGCTTGTAGACCTGCCAGTGCACAAGATTCGGCCTGAGGGAGAGACTCTGGGGCATAAGGTTATTCATCGTAACCATCTGCTGCCCATTGGTGACAAGGTACTGAACGCTGAAAACATTGCAGAAGATCCCTCATCACCCCCCACCACTCGAGCTGCTGCACACAGAAGACAGAGGTGGAGAGACAGTGATGCCATGGTGTTTGGGCCTGCCCAGAGTGGGGAGATCTCAGGTGAAGAAGACACGGAGGATGAATCTAAGGAGAAGGAGGATAGAGAGATTCCACATAGTCATTACCCTACCCGGGAACTGGCCAGGTTGTTTCAGGGATCGCCCCTGGTCAGGGATATGCCTAGAAGGCAGGGTAGGATCGGGGAGCCTGTTCCAGCCGAGACCCTCAGGGAGACCACTCCAGACTTGAATACTAGTCCGGCTGAGCCACTTGAGTAGTACCGGAGCAGCTCCCCGGAAGATACACCCAAGGAATGGATACAGGGTGTTTCTGGTGATCAGGATGAGGATGGGGAAGATGTGTCTTTTGAAGGGCCCACATTGGAACTGAACACTGATCCAACTGTGCCCTTTGAAGGAGCCTGGGTTAGACCCCCTAGGGCTGTGCCTGATGATAGGGCAGTGTTAGAGTCATTCACCTCTCCAGTTGAGGACCAAGATGACCAGGGAGAGGGTGAAGAAGATGAGGAAGATGCCGATGACCCAGAGGTAGGTAGAGACACAGATATTCAGGAGACCCCTTGTAGGACAGGGAGGGTGAGAAGGCCTGCCCTTAAGCTGACGTATGATGCCCCTGGGGATCCCACAGATTTGCCCCTGTTTGTAGTACATAAGGAAGGGTACATTACTCCTAGATCCTCACAGAAAGTAGTCATGTGCCCTGCTGATGCTAAGCCCCCTAGGTCAGAGGAACAGGTGATCAGCAGAAGGAGAGGTAGGTGAACAGGGTACCTTGCAGGTCTGAGGCAGCATAATGTAACTTGTAGGCTTTTAGTATCCTATATTTGATGGATGCCACTCTTCATGTGGCTAAAGGTTAAATGGAGGGGAAAAAGCTTTGCCAGCTGTATACACTGTTTTTAGGTTGAATGGTTATGGTTATTACCTGATAGATAGGAACCAGGTGTACAGATCGAAATGTTATCAATGTTTGATGCTTAACTTTGGGTTTTTCCCTACACTTGCCATGTAAGCCAAGCATTTTGGGGGGCGGGGGGGTAACCACCCTCTGGGGGCTTACCTGTATTTGTCCCATTAGTCCCCAGTTTGCTGCACTCCTAGCTTATTCCCCCATATTTTCCACCACCAGAGTGTTGACTTTTGTCCCTTTGGGGTGAGATTTCTCTATTGCGAGCTGCCGGCATGGTGTTTTCAGCCAGCGCTCACATTAGCGCTCCTAGAGCTTTGTTATTACCGAACAGTAAGGCAGTCCGGCAACAGGGAGGTTGCTTGTGGGTGCCCCTCCTGATGTCTTGGGGACCAGAGATCTGCAGAAGGTCGGGCAGAAGCCCGTGGGTACTGCAGGGAGGGCGTTTGAGTAGCAGGACCACTCGGGGCTCATGTATATTAATGAGTGGCCCCATCAATATTAAATAGATGCTGCCTGCCGCCGGGGTGGGGACAGTGTTTCGGCAGCAGTGACAGTGGGAATACTGGAGACATTGGGACAAGAGTGGGCTCATTTGAGAGGGTACACAAGGGGCTACAATCTGGTGGGATGGTGGAGCAGCTGGAGTAAAGTGTTGGACTGCACCGGACTCTGGAAAGGGAGAGACTGCATAAGCTGGAATGGACTTCATGTAAATAAATGGGAGCTAACATGTTGGTGACACTTAACCCCTTGAGTTACAGCCAATCAGTGATCTAGGCACCCAAAACTGTGACAGAGGGAATCCTGGGAAAAGGAGGTGACTAATTATGGCACCTAGATCATGCCCCAATAAATGAGCAGGAAATATTGATCACTATGGATATCAGTTATTGAAAGGCTTCAACAGCCAATATGATACTGGGATTTTGGTTGATACAGTGCAAACTGGCTGGGATTTCTTCAGTCTGTTGCTGGGCTCTGTAGGAGTCAGGACTGTGGTGTGAGAGCAGACTGTGGACTTTGGGGGCTTATCCAGGCCCTAATCTGAAGTGTGGGGTTGTTGAAGTATTCCCCAGGTGCTGAAGCAGGACTGGATTGTGAAAGGGAAAAGAGAGGCAGAGAGACTGAACTGAGATATTGTTTCCCCAGGTACTGAGAAGTTGCTGAATGAGTGTTGGGAGAAATCAAAGGTGGCAGATACCCTGCACTGGGAATTGAGCTAACTGAAAAGAATGAGCAGATTATTTGAGCTGTACAAGTTGCTGCTGAGAGGTCACTTGCTTGGGTGGACTGCAACTGCATTTTCTTGAAGGAGATAAAATGTCTTAGATCATGGGGTGCTAGCCTAAAAGTGTGTGTGTCCTGAGTGAACTGGAGAAAGGGGCTGAGCTTGGTGGACTTGCTTCAGGCGAGTAAAAGAGTTGGATACTGTTAAACTGAAAGTGTGGACTGGAGTGCAGGGGGGCTGTTGTTGCTGAATTCCCCCTCTGTTGAATTGCACTGACACTGTTTGAATCGGAGGCTAGCACCTGCTAAAATTGGCACTGGACTTCAGTGGAGTGACTGCTTATAACTTTTCCTTGTGAGGGTTCAGTGCAGGGACTGCAGGAGGACCCCACTGTTTGGGAGTCTTCACCCAGAGCCAGGAGGGAACTCACTAACTCCTCCCAAGTGGAACTCACTGTCTCGAGGTGTCACAGGTCTCGCACCCGAGTGCTAGAGCACTTCAATCTGGGAGTCAGGCTGTGGAGCCACTCCCAGGTCTGGGCCTTCTGGGGCAGGTGTTGTTCTGCCGCAGTGTTCTGCACCGGGCCAGAAGTGGTTGAAGGTGACAAGCAGCCAGAACTGCCATCAAGGTGACCAGCTGCAAGATCCTTGAGCAAGTTCCATCAGGAAGGAAGGATACTGGCTAGCCTGTGCCTGTGTTGCTGCACTGGAAATCAAGGAGCTCCATTTTCCCTTGGTGCAGAGTTTAACTAACTGTGAGTGCCCAGGACCTGGTTCCTGGGAAGGGTCAAGGGGGAGATTGTTTGTTCAATTTAAAGTTTCAAACATCACTGTTTCAGTGCCCCAACAGCCAGCCACCCCGTGGCACCGATCAGGCCTGCAACTAGTGGGTACCCCTAGGGACAATTCAGGGGACACTGGTACCATTGGGGGAGGGCTTGGCCTGCAGGCCCACAGGTTTGAAAATTGCGTATCTCACTAATGCTTACTGTCTTCACAACACTCCCACATCCAGGTATCCCTTTCCCTATTCCTTACTCCCAAATAAAGCTGTGAATTTGTTGTTTGAATCTATTGTGTTGGTGAAATTCATTGCATTCATTTATTGCTGAAATATATGTTTTATGATGGGACAAGGCACTCGGGCACACAGTGTGCAGAGTGGCTGGTAGGGGAGGTGGGTACTGGCACAGCATCCCAGGGGGGCCATGCCAAGTGGATATCTGTCCCACTGATACTTTACTCTGGGTGGAGGCACCGTGCTATTTTCACTTTTTCTGGGAACACCCCCCCCCAGTAGTCACCATAGCAGGACCCTGGCCCCTTGCCGGGCATCAGAGACAGTTGGTGGGCGGGGGGTAGCCTACTGGCATACGTTGCCGGGGCTACATAACTAGCTAACTGCTGCAAGTGTAACCCATGCCCAGACCTGCAGGTCCCAGTCCATTATATCCCTAAAGTCCTTTACTGGGTACCCATATTCTAGCTGCAGGCCTGAGGTGCAGCTGGTAGCTGGCGTTGGCATGCTTGAAGTATTTAACTTTTTACATTTCCCCTTTGCCTTTCCTCCAGTCCTAGGGGGGCATACTTAAACTATATACAGTCCCCAGGTGCAGGGCAATTCCTGTGATTTACTCACGGTTCTGCAGAATCAGACCTTGGATGTCACAGTTTGCTGACGTCCTGGGGATGCATGGCAATACAGGCAGAACCGGGCACAATGCTTGAACAGGGGGCACAGAGGCTGCAGCTTGCTCTCACTTTCATGTTGCTTGCAGATCTTGCAGCTTGTCTCCTCTAGCCCCCGTTTCACAGCACGTGTGCAAGGCCTGCCAACTACAAAGGACCCAGACTGGGAAGTGGCCCCACGGCCTGGCTTCCTCTGATCAGAGCGCCCTAGCATTCGGGTGCAAGACCCGGAGCCCCCTGCAGCGGCAAACACCACTTGATGGGGGTTAGCGAATTCCCCACCTGTCCCTGGGTACCAGCAGAAACATTCAGTACATTCCCTTCTGCTGTTTCTCTTCTTTTCTCCATATTTCCTGCCACGGTGTGTAGTCGCAGCAATCTGTCTCTCTCTTTTCCTCGCTATATCTCAGGAGCAGACAACAATAGTCACTCAACCCTGAGAGGTACCTGTTCATCCTTCTGCTTTACACAGTCTCTCAACTTTAATACAGCCACATTCTCACTCCGGCTCATACTTATCACCTGCACTCACAGTCCCTTTTCTCACTGTGCAGGTACTAGATTGAAGAGGCTGCCTCTTCCTTTTCCTTTTCTCAGCACATTTATATTCTCTTGTTCCTCATCCTCTGTACTCCGTGTTTTCCAGGCTTAGATGCAACCTTCGTTCTTTTTCCAGGCTCAGAACACAACCTTGGTCTTTTTCCAGACTTAAACCCAACCTTTGTCCTTTTATTCAGGCTCAGGACACAACCTCTTCTCTCTTCTTCTTTCTCTCACTGCTGTGGTGCAATTTCAGAGCTACACAGAACATTCAGCATCCTGCAGCTTTTCTTTTCTCTTCCAAAGCTGCTGCTTTAACAAACTTTTCTCTTTTTTCCTCTCCAGCTTCTCTTTTCCCATTGGGGGCAGACACTCCCTGCCCTGGGGGACAAATTGCTGGCAGCCCCCAAGCAAGCCTACATCCTCTCTGGGAGCAGGAGCCCCCCCCTCCCTGTGGAGGAGCTCCCACTGAACTGACTCAAATTCCAGCAGTCCTTGCTTTATGGGGAGCCCTTTCCTCACTCCCCATTGGCTGCAGCCACTGTCCTTAGGCAAAAATTAATATGTATGAGGCTCCCTCGATGCCTCATTGGTGCAGAAAAAGGCGCCTAAACATTCCCTGGTATTTTCCCCCAGAAGTCCTTTCAATCAGTCCCTGAGTCCCTGGCAAGAATCCTGGCTTCGTGGTTGGCAGGCTGGTGTCACATGGCTGCAAAACATGGTGGCTGTTATAAACAGTGTCCATACATTTTAACAGTTTCCCAGGTTTAAAATGTTCCTGCAGCCAAACTCTTTCACTTATATCTGTCCCCACACAGCTGTAGCCACCCCTTTGCCCTGTAAAACAACTGCACTTATCAACACATTAGCTCATCCCTGGCTCAGTCGCTGCTGACATCTCCTAATGTCCCCAGGCAGCACACACACACATAGCCCCACTATATCTCCTGGCTGCAATCCGTGTAACATATTTTATTTATTTTATCCATGGACTGGCAGCCTTCCATTTTCCTTGCACATCTTTTTTTCATTTACTTCATCTTTTATCTTCCTTTTCCCCTGTCTTAGCGCTATCTCTACCATTTGCCCACTGCTAGACTGGACTCCCGGCTCTTCAAAGGGAATATTAATGAGGCAGCTCCCAAATGCCCGAGCATGATTGGTGCTCCCAAAAAGTAGATTTCCTTGCTCCCGGTTGCCTCTCCCTCTAAACTAAGGTCCCCGGTCCCTCTCTTATTGCCCAATGGGACCTGGACCACCAGAGAGGCAAACCAAACCGGCCGCGCATGGCCACGCGAAAATGCGCTTCTGTGTATGCGTGGAGCTTGCCGGCACTGTAGTGCCTTTTCCGACACCAGCGGCTCCGCGAACCAGCTCCTCTGGCCCCACTCTCTCTCTCTAAAATCATGCTGGGGCCGGCAGGAGAGACCAGAGGACACAGGGGGAAACCAGGAAAACTGGAAACCTGGACAAAAAAGAATGGGTGGTGGAAGTTAAACCCTCACGGAAATTAGCCACTTTTCGGGGCTTCCATGTCAGCACCCAACGGGGGGGTTACATATTAATTTTGGCTATTGGACTGTGAAAGCTTGGGACCAATGTGACCACCAGCTCACAACCTGATTTGTCCCACCCTGCCATAGGCTGCATCATGGCTACTCCTGAAGCTCTGTGCCCTCTCATTGAACACCCTACTTTCATGTAGGCTCTCTGACGAACACAGAAGCAATGTACATCTTCAGCAATTCATCCATGGCCACTTGCTCTCTCTCACAGGTCCCCCGTCCCTGTTTGCAGGTGCCCAGTCCCCTCCTTAACTTTCTTCCTTCTAGTCTTACGGAGCATAGAAACTTGCATGTACTGTACTTAACCCATCAACACTTAAAGAAGAAGACTCCACCCTTTCTGGATGACCTGTTTAAAACACATACACCCAAAGTAGGCTTGCGATCAGCACAAAATTTGGAATTGGTAATTCCAAAAACTAGAACAGCAAAAGGGAACTCCGCATTAAAAGTTAGTGGGCCCAGACTTTGGAATGGGTTACCAGACTATCTGAGAACAAAGATAATTGCCCCATGGAATGTGATTAAAAGGTGATTACGTCAGAGTCCTATTCAACCAACTAATTGCGGTTGTATCTAAAAGTTTGCACTTTTTATGGTCACTCTCCACTATCTATTATTATTGCTGTCTCATTAAGTCACTTTTGTACAAGAAGCATGGTTACTGCTAGGACTTTGCATTTTTAAAACAAAAAAAGAAAGAAAGAAAACGTATTTGTGTTTTGGTTTGTTAATAGATAAGCTACGTGTGTGTGACATAGCTTTATTTTGTAAGATATGGATTTTACTGAGTTATGTGTATTTCTATGAAAGTGTTTTGTATGTTATGGACCCCATTGTAAATGAGTTTAACCACTCAAAGGGATATTCTTTCCTTGTACTTGTAAGGAATAAACTTTTACAACAACAACAAAAACATTTATATACTGGAAGAAGGCTTTGGTATCGTCCACAGCTCCGACTGGTATCCTTACTTCCAGATCCTCCTTGGCTTCCCTAATTCTTGCCTTGTAGCCCACCAAGGATGCTCTGCACTCATCTCTTGCCGGGAGGCAACCTGCCTCTTTTCAGCAGTCATAAGGCCCTTTTACACACAGTGATCTGTATCGGAATGACCGGTACAGACTCACTGTAACGTAACCTGTTTCTGCGTGTACAGTCAATCCGTGCCGCAACATAGTGTGCGTAAGCATAAAGCGGGTTCCCTGTTTTCTTGGTTTGCAGCTTCTGTGGCATTGTAACCTGGCATGTAATCATGCCATGTCTGTCATTTCCGCACACTACTCTATTTTTACCACAGATATCCCGTTTGTTGTTTCTGTGCTGGTATGCAGTGAGAGGGAGATGGCAACGAAACATGAACTGCGTGTAAACGGGAATGAGGAATGCTACACTTGCAGTGGAATGACTGCGTGCCAGAACAAAATTTAAAAGTAAATGCTGTGTAAAAGCAGCTATAGTCCTTCTTTATGTTCAGGATTAGATGCCATGGGTACCTGTCGAGTCAGAGGGCAACATTATTCCCTCTTTCCCTTCTTGCTTACAGGGATGCAACCCTCTTTGGCCATTTCAAGCACCTTCCTCAATGAACCTCACATGTGCTCCACAGTACAAGCCTCATGCAGCCGCTCCAGACCCTCAGACACCAGGGACTGGATTTTCAAAGGGCTGAAAACAGTTCCGGGACTAAGTCACATGTCACAGTCCACTAGTGTGGAAAAAATCTTTGCACTGGTGGACATTCCTATTTTCAATCAGTGGTGCACATGGGCAGTGGATGCAGCTGCGGAGGATGTTAAGCCTGGTATTACCAGGTATGGCATACTGACGCAGCTGCACTGGAAATACGGGTGCAAGCTGGTGTAAACTGCAGAGCCAGTCACAAATGGGTTCTGTATTGGAATATACAACGCATGTGGGAAAATCTGCGGGTCTGCAGATGAAGAGCCCCCGTGCACAAGGTTTTCCTGCACAGGCACCTATTTCTCTGGACTTTGAAAATCCGGCTCCAAGTCCTTCATCTTGGCAAAGTCTGCTTTTCTAAAGTTCTGGGGCCAGATTTTCACAAGTAGAAATATTACACAGGTGTGAAAAAAAAATTACACAATGGAGGATTTCCTTTTGCAACCACATTTTTTTCTGCATGCACTCAATTTTGAAACAGGTTGCTTTTTTTGCAACCTTTTCAACAATTTAAGGCACTGTGTGCATATTATTTGTGTGCTGCTATGGAAAAATGCTATGCCTGTTACCAGGCAAAGCATTTTTTGTGCGGCTGTGGAAAAAAGGAAAATGACACTCATTCGGATAAAATGCTGCAAATGATCTTCACAGGTTTCGCAAGGCCCATATTATGGTGGTCTCCATGTCGAGGGGTCTTGGACGATATCGTCAGGGCTAGCCATATTCAACGTCTTACAGGAGCTATGCTGATCGATTTGTCCAGGACCTTCGACATGGTTGACCACCAGGTCCTGCTGCAATCCCTCTCAGATATAGCAATGAGTAGGGAAGCCCTTACTCTTACATAAATGACCATTATCAATACACAATTGTTAATGGGGTAAATTCCTCTCCTCTGAAGGTGTTAAGAGGCATGCCCCAACGTTCTGTGCTGGAGCCACTTCTTTTTTTAATTTACTTAAAAGATATTGGTAAATGCATGGAGGGGATAAATTACCACCTGTACGCAGACAATACGATCCTATATCACTCAAATAGCTCAGTAGAAGAAATTCAAACAACTGTACAAACTAAGTTTGACTTACTACAGAATTATTTTCGACAGTTAAAACTAAAGTTCAATACTTCCAAGACAAAGACTATACTATTTAGCCCAGCAGCCAAACTAAAACAGGATATCTATCACCTTAGGGATATTTGACCTGACAGGAACATATCTAGAAGGTGTTGAAACATATAACTACCTGGGATTTTGGATGGACTGGTTTGGTTCCGGGAACATACATGTTGATAATTTAGTGTCTAGGGTAGGGAAAAAGGTGGGCTGCCTATTTAGAAATCAGAAATGACTTGATTCAGATACCATGAACTATAAAATACAGGTTCAGAATTTACCTCTTTTAGACTGTGGGGATGTATTATATGGTGGTGCATCACAAGATAGATATATTGTATTACAGGTTGGCTAGGTTAATTTTAAAATGTCCAATGTCTACTCATCATTGTGGATGTACAAGTCTTTGAATTGGGTTCCCCTGGCCGCTAGGAGGGACATTCTTATGAGCTTGTTTGTGTATAAATATGGCCTTGGTCATGTTCCCAGGTATTTATATGATAAATTAAAATTTTGGGATATTGGTCCGTCCTTATGAAATTCCAATTTCTTCAGCTAATTGTTCCCAGGACAAATTCCAAAAGAACCATACAATATTTTAGTCAGTTGGTCCCAATATTCTGGAACAGGCTTCCAAGTTATTTTAGGGCCCCTAACATTAAACCTGTGTCTGTACCTCAACTAAAGAAGTAGCTGCTCTCCAATGTCCAGGTGTGTAAATTAAGCAATAATGCCCGACAGGGTGTGTGTCTTGCTGAGATAACGTCACGCCTCAGGTGGTTGGGCACGAGGCCACAGGCTGAGTGCATCCAACAACTGAGGCGTGACGTTATCCCAAACTACACACACCCTGGAGGGCATTATTGCTATTATACAATGGCTCATTGTTATATATAAAATAAAAAAGTAATTTTAAAGAATGTTTTTTAGTGTGGAAAAATATTTTTATTTCTTAAGAGGAGATGCAAAAAAAGAGCTCATGATCCAAAAAAATCATCTGCAGGTTCACAGTGAGGCTGAGACCAGAGCCGTGATGTTGTGCTGGGATAACATCATGGGTCCAGCCCAAGACTGACCAATCAGAATCCAGGATTTTTTCTTGCCATTGTATAATGTTTTAATTAACGATGAGCTTTGTTTGTATTTGTATTTAGAGCCATGTCTTCTGTGATTGTATTGTGTACCTGAGGTCGTTATTGTAAATGAGCATATGCGCCATGGCTAGTCCTAATAAACAAACAAACAAACACAGGTGCAGAGATTTTTCACTGTACCAGGGAGCTGCACATGAGACTTCATCCCTAACCCAGGTCAGCCCCTTTGAAAATCCTTTCCCCTGGTTCCTAGTGGCTGAGGTCTGGTTAAGTCTTCCAGGGAAAAAGTAACCCCACTGTGGTCACTGCCTCCCACACTGGTTCTTAATAATTACATTAGAGATTATCCTGTCCCTACTGTGGAGAACAAGGTCTAGGGTTGCCTCAAACCTAGTCAACGTGATATATTTTTACCTTTTCCTAGTGCGAGGGTCAGACGTTTCTTACGTTAGCCTAGTGGCAGGGCCGGCTTTAGAGTTTGGGGGGCCCCCAGCAGGATTAGTAAAGTCATGGCAGCCCCTTAATTGGCCGACCTTTGCCTGTTTGACTGTAACCCATATGCATATCATTGTGTATTATTTTCAGTACAACCAGAGGTATATTTTAAGTGTTTTTTATTGGCAGACAGCAGAGTTAATCATCTGGGCAGTTCTTCCCATTCCAACCATTGCTGTTCATTTGCCTCGTAGCGACAGGGTCATATAGCTTGGTAAGGCATTTCATGATGTCATGATGCCACATCAGAAGGAGCTGCACAGCCCTTTGTTGCTGCTCCAAGAAGATAAAAAAATTAAAATAATTAAGGTACAGTGCTCTGGTTGGGGCTGCAAAAGCAAGGGGCCCCCAGCGACCGCAGGGTTCGCTGGTGCCTAAAACCGGCTATGCCTAGTGGTTCCGTCACAATGCAATGTCTGAGTTTCGAAGGCATCAGTTTTTGATAAGCTTTGTGTTGTATCCAGCAAGTATATGCAAGTCATTGAAAGAGCTACAGCAACTTGCTGTGAGACAGCTTAATGCAAATTGCACTGTTGCTTGGATGCAAGTTTGATGTTTAGCATCAGCACAGTAGTGCACTATTAATGCTGTAGCTGACAGTGAATAATGTACTGTAGCCCTACTAGACAAACGATAAACAGGAAATGCTACAAGAACAGCATAGGAGACGCCTGCTCAATTTTCCAAAGAAATTCTATGACGCAAGGTGCCTGCGTCCAAGGTATATGATGCAAGTGGCGCCTTGCGTCATAGGTTGCAGTGATTCCGATTTTCAAATGCCAGTTGTGGCGAAATCAAGATGCCTGTGGCAAAGCCCCCCTGCACCACTCTTGCGACAACTGCGCCCCTGCACCAGGTCACAAAGGGGCTTGTGCCATGGCGGGGCTGCGTAATCCCCTTATTTGGGATTCTGTAAGCCCCGCCGTGGCTGCTACAGGGGGCTCACGTTAGACCAGCCAGGAGGTGGTCTAATGGACCTGTGCCACTGATTGCAGGGCAGGGAGTGAGCTACGGGATTGGGAAGGTGGGGAATGGGGGCTGCTGGGACACAGAAGGTGCCATATGGTATGGGGGGGCACAGCAGCAGGTATAGGGAACAGAAGGGGCATCTGGCAGAGCAGCCATAGGGCATATCGATATGCCCTACGGCACCTCTGCTAGGTGCCTCCTCTGCTCCATATACATGCCACCTTGCACCCTCATGCCCAAAGACACCCTCGGTGCCTAAGCAGTCCCCATTCCCCACCTTCCAGTCAGTGGTTCTCCCCCCTCCCCACCTCTAGGGACCTGTATGCCTGCACAGGGGAGGATGACATATCCTCCCGTCAAACTCCACAGGTGTGCCAATATTTGGCACAGCCCTGCAGTTGCAGCAACTCCCAGGTCTGCGGTGCAGGGACCCTGATTTTACAGAGTTGGGCACATTGTCCCTAATGCAACCGGAGTGTGCTGCAGCCCTAGACTGCCGCAAATTGTGTCGATCTTAGGGCTCTTTGAAAATTAAGCCAACTGTCTAGAGTGAGTTAGAAGTGTGTGCATGCTGTATAGTACTGTACAAGCTATCTGCATGGGGTGAGCCACAAAAAAAAACCCAGTATTTCTGAGGGAACCTAAAGTTACTGAGGACCATGTTAGACTCCAGCTTAACTTAATGTAAGAGTACTTGTTTACCAAGGGACATTACTATGAACATACATTTTCAGCTGTTTTCCACATTGAAATTAAAACATACCATGTGGTTTCATGTTTAACTTTCTGTGTAAACACCTTTTGTATAATGTGGACTTTTGTACAAACATATATAAATCATTTTGTTTTGGAAAAGCTTATTAAAAATTAACCCTATTTGATTCTGTTTCGGGATTTGGCATTCCTTTTGGTTTGTTTACGTGCACACCAGCTCAGCCTTCCTTACCTCCAGTGCCATCATTCCATGTGTCAGTCTGCAGCACCACCTCCTGACAATGTAAAACTACACTGCTTAGAAACAAGCAGCTGCTGTTCTTCGGAGGTTGGGGCTAGAGGGAGAACAACTGATATCCACACAAACCAAGTTCCCTCTGCCTGTGTCAGCTAAGCTCAGCCCTCCTGTCTGTGCTCTCAGAGACAGTGTACTTCCTGTCGGCTTCTGAAATGTGTCCCCCCCCAGCATTCATATTGGCTCATTACTATTCACAGAGTGTTGAAACAGGGAGGTGTCAAGAAAAGGGGGTCTTCAATTACACCAGGATGACATCATTCATGTGCAGCTTCGAATGTGGAAGATAGTTGGGGGAAGGGAAGGCACAACTATAAAATAGCAGCAGGACTTTTAACATTACAGTGAATATAAGTTTAAAGTGACACTTAATAGTCATGATGCTTCATACACACACATATATATTTACAGATGATCCCTTAAAGACACATGACATTAGACCAGTGAGAGCCTGTCTGTTTGGAAAAAAGCCATATCACTGATCTCCAGAAAACTAAGAACCATGGTAACCCTGACAATTTCATGACAGTTTCATACTGGTTTGGTTTGCCTAAGATGAAAATTAAAATGTGTAGATCTTCAGGTGCAAGAAGTGTAGAGAGCTTTCAAAACGTGGTCGTTCATATGCTGATTGAAGTAAGGAGTACATAATTGTGCCATGGGCTCATTGAAGTGGCTTCCTTGGGGATAAGCCAATAAATGTCAGCTGCACAAGAACAGTATGTACTATATACTGTATGTAAAGCAGGTGCCCTCCCAGATGTGTTCCAGGCATACAGTCCCCAGCAGCCTTACTCGCCAACGGGACACTGCAGATGTCAAGGGGACTCCTGGGCTTGTCGGTCTCCATTAAGAGCTAGTGTACTGCCTAAAACTAATATCAGTTTTTAAAAGCAGTCAACCATTACCTTTTTATGTTGGCGCGCTTGTGCAGCTAACATCTTGCAGCAGTGGAGATTTGGAGGTGTGGTCACTGTTGGGCGAATGCAGGGCACGCACCAGTAGGTGCGTCCCACATTCCCCAATTAGTCAGCAGCAGGGGCCGACACCCTACCTGGCTAATGAGGTGAAGAGATCTGACCAAATGTCTGCTGCAATGAGAGCGAAACCCTCATGCAGTGTGACCACAGCACACCTCTCCCTACATGCAGGCAACATGGTGGCAGTGCCTGTCAACCCCTCCTTCCTTTATTGTGTGCCGACGGGGGTGCCCAATCCCCATTGGCATCATGTAACCCCCCCCTTTCTTGATTGCCGGTACCCAATCCCCTCGGCATCATGCATCCCAACAACAGTTTCTCTTTGCCGATGGGGTGCCCAATCCCGTCGGCATGTATCCCTCCTCCCTTGAATTTTGCCAATGGTGTAGCCCTCCCCATCAGCATAATATGGTCCCCCCTTTCTGTTTTGATTGCCAAGGGGTGCAATCCCCCTCGGCTCCTGCGGCTCCCCCCTTTCCTTGTTTGCCGATGGGGGTGCCCAATCCCCATCAGCTAAAGCAACCACCCACCCACACACACACAGGTGGCATGCTGGGAGCCCACCCCAGCGTGCCAAAGCACCTATTGAAAACGAAAACGGTCCCCCGATGTCTTTTATTATTATTTCCCTATAAAGAAGGAAACAGTCCCTCGGTGCTCTCCTTGGCCCCCATCCCACAACCCGCACTCCACCCACCCACTGTGCACCTGCCTCCCCACCCCTCACCCCATACTTACCTCTGGAGTCCGCACGACGATCTTCGTGGACTGGGAACACGCCTGTACTCTTCAAAGCCGACCGTGAACTGAGGAAATGCCGGTAAGCTGTATAATGGAATGAATAGGGTTTTCAACTTTGCTGCATTTTGGAATTTTGGCACCAAATTTTCAACATAGGGTTTGGGACCCCTCCTCATGAATCTATCACTGTCATGGCGTTAATGGCTTGAAAGGTGATTTCGCAGTCACTGCGTGGAATCACCTTTTGGACTGAGTAACGAAACAACAGTGCCAATGTTCATGAGGTGGTCTCTCAAAAAGCCTATGTTGCAAATTTGGTGGAAAATCCAAAAATTACTGTTTTTACGCAGGTATTATGAAAGTTGCTACGCAGGCTCCTAACTTCATGAATTCACAATATTTCTTTTCACGCCCAGATTTTCAACATTGTCATTTTTGTACACCTCCTTGTAAACAGTATAGCAGGCATTTTCCACATCCTGCCCGAAATGTGTTTCCGCACTTCCGGCACACAATAGCACGGTCGCTGTGGGAAATCAGTGTTTGGGCCAGATTATGAAAATGACAGTGGCACAGTTCATGAGCAGAGGTCGTAAAATGCCTATGTTGAAAATTTAGTGATGATACTCCATAAAATGACTGTGTTACGAGCGTGCGTTGGCAGATTGCATGCATGCTCGTAACGTCATGCATTTGTAATATTTTCACTCTGGATTTTCACCATTGGCATTTTTTTGCACACCTCTTGATGAACAGTACAGCTGTCATTTCACATATCCTTCCCAAAATGTGTTTTCGCACTTCCGGCGCAGAATAGCGCGGTCGCTGTGCAAAATCACTTTTTGGGACAGTTTGAGGAAATAACAGTGCCACTGTACATGAGCAGAGGTGCTAAAATACCTATGTTGAAAATTTGGTGCCGAACGCATATAAAATGACTGTGTTACAAGCGTGCGTTGCACATTTCCCACGCACCCTTTGTAACTTCGCAAATTTGTTATATTTACATGCCACATTTTCAACACTGGCATTTTGTTACACCTCCTTATGAACTGTACAGCTGTCATTCTTCACATCCTGCCCAAAATGTTTTCCCGCACTGCACTACCAAAGCCAATGCTAGCGTGACAACATTCGGCATTGACAAATGCTTGTTATATCTGAGGTACTTTATGTTTCCCTTTGGTTAATTAGAAGATCGTTTACCTGATGTTGGTAGGTGGGATGTATGAAACAGCACTCTGCCTGGCAACTGACATATCTAGCTCTGCTCTCCCCATTACATATTCAGCATTGTGACCTCACTGGCTGTGACATCACTGCTGCTTAGAAACAGCTCAGTAGCTGCCTGGTCAGTTGCCTGTGATGTCACGGTCAGTGAGGTCACCAATGCTGATGATGTAGTGGGGGGGAACAGAGATGGATAAGTCAGTTGACAGGCTGAGAGCTATTCCACACATCCAGTGCAATGTTATCACATAGAAAACATTCTAAAGGGCAAAAGGAAAAAGGAAAATACTTCTAAATGGAAAGTTGTAACTGACTGCTTCTTAAAATTTGTATCATTTTCCTGTCTGTCTGTTTTGTTTCCAGTAGCTCTTTAACAAGTGATGGGGAGAGGTTTATATCACTGGTAAATAGAAGTAGTGCAGTGCCTCCAACCCAGCAAAAGATTATAGTGGGCCTGGTGAAACAGTAGTACAAAACCCTGGGATGTTGCACAGCACATCCCCAGCTCCCCACATAGTTACCCCACCTGCGCACCACTCACTCCAATAAGCAGGCACTTAGCTTGACAAATAGAAAGCAGTGTGGTGCCTTCACTCAGAGGAAGATTATAGTGAGCCTGGTGAAACAGTGGCACAACCTCTTGGGACGCTACACATCCACTTCCCCCATGTAATTACCCCACCCACAGACCCACTCACTGGCTGTACAGTCTCCAATGAGCATATACTTCACTCTAAATAGAGTGCAGCAGACAAGGGTACAAAGAATAAACACAGCTTTAGTTGGGCAGCACACCTACTGGGAACAAGCGTTTGTCAATAGCCAACATATTTGCTTGCATGGTGCTACATGGTAGAACAACAGGATCTTGAGGCTATGGGCAGACCTTTCTTATCCCCAGAAGCCATTGTCTTGTGGACTTTGTGTTCCACCAGGCTAAGGTGTATAAGCCCCATATTCATAACCGGCAGTGTGTACTGCACTGACAGGAGTGCTGCATGGCAGTTAGCACATGGCTGCCTCAGGGCCAATATTCAGACAATCAGCGTGCTCTTACCAGAGCGCACTAACTGTTTTAGTATGGGGCTGTGTTGGCACAGTACACAGTGACTATGCACTGCACTGACAGCCCCATACTGAATATGGGCCAGAAGAGTTCAGTGAAGATAGGTTGGCCCAAACAGGATGGCATCAGGGTTCCTGTGGACCATATTCAGACCTAACATGCTAATGAGACCACTGAGCATGCAAGGCACTATGGGCCATTTGTATGTGTGCATGGCACCCCCCCCCCGCCCCAGCACCTGTCCTGTAAGTGTCTTGAATATTCCTGGTCGTTTACTGGCCTCTCCCCATAAGTGCATCTGTCCTTCTCTGCCCACCACTCAGGACCACCTCCCACACCACCCCTGCCCCAAATATCTATACTGAACTAAAGCAATAGTAACAGCGATCGGCACAGCTGTCCACTCACAACCTCAGCTGGCTACTATCTGACTCCCAGTAAGTGGTTGTGAGTACTTTACAAAAGTTGTCTGGCTGTCAGTGAGAGATCCTGAGTACTGTAGAACCACCCATTTCTACAATACTCCCAATTGCTCACTGAGAGACAGAGGCCAGCTAAGGTGGTGAGTGGAAGACTGTATAGATCGCTGTCAGTATTGCCATAGTTCAGCTAAGGAGACCAGGGCTGGGGGTGTGTGGGGAGGAGCAGGCAGGTTGGGAAGGGGGGCAGATGCTGTTACAGGGGGGACCACTAGATCACTAGGTATAGTCCAGACAGCTGCAGACCAGGCTATCGGGGGTGGTGGAACCACTAGACCATGGGGAATATTCAAGACAGCTACAGGATGGGTGATCAGTGGATGAAAGGATCACTAGACTGCCAGGAATATGCAAGACTGCTACAGACTGGCAACTGTGGAGGTGACTGTGCATAGGGATAAGGAGAGGGTTTCCGCACTGTTAAACAGCACTGCAACAGAGACTGTTATGTGCTGCAAAACCACGGGATATGCTGCTGTGCCTAGGATGCATGGGGGATCTCTAATTTATCATGGGAGCAGTGGTATATTCTGCATAGTCACACTGTTGGGTCAGCACAAAGCACTAGGGGCCTCTGAATATGGCCCTGCCCTGTTAACTAGTGCTATTTATGGTTAGCGCAGCACTAACCCAGTAGGTGCTGTACAAACTGTTTGAATCTTGGGGACCTCCAGCGGAAAAATGGTAAACAGAATAAAGAACATCTTTATAAGTTCACTGTTTTTTCATAACTGTGTTGTTTTTTTTTTTTGACAGTTTGACCCCAAACTTTCAACATAGTAATTTTACGACTCCATGTTATGATAAAAGGCAGGTGGAATGACTGCAAAAACACGTTTTAGAGGAGAGTTGAAAAATAACACCTGCCATGTTCATGAGGTGAGATAGCAGAAGGGCTATGCTGAAAATTTGGGACCAAAATCTGCAAAAATAACAAAGTTATGCGTAAAACGTCAGAAAAATTTTAAATTTTTTCATAACATCAATTTTTGGCATTTTGACCCTGCATTTTAAATATAGTCCTTTTTATGAGCACACCTTATGATCAAGACAGGCAGAGTTTCTTAGATCCTGTCCAAAAGGTGATTTTGCAGAGTGAGTGTGAAAACACGTTTACTCGTATCAGGTTGGGTAACAAAAAAGGCACATAGCATATGTGTGGTCAAAAGCTGCAAAAATCACAGAGTTGCTTCATTACTTTGTGTTTTTGACATTATGACCCCAAATTTAAACATAGTCATTTTATGACCTCCATATGGACAGGTGGAATTCTATAAATGTTAACCAGTAAACTACAGCACTACCCACTGCAGAAATGATGATGTTCTGAAGCGAAATCGGTAGGAGGTTGGTGGGCCTCACTGTGAGCTCTCATTTTGTGAGTCAGTATTGTTTTATGGCTGTTTGTCATTCATAAATGATGTTTTAAACATGCTTTACAGCTTGTTTTGATTGCCTCTTTAAGCTTATTTTGCCTTTTCTGCAGTGGGTGGTGCTGTCGTTTATTGGTTGCTGCTTGCTGTTTTTTAGTAGCACACCTGGCTGTTTTGGGATGGCTTTTTGGTATTGTCATGGAATTCTATAAATCCCATCTGAAAGGTAATTGCCAGGAGCAAGTGTGAAAACATGTTTTGGAGGGGATCGGAAAAATGGCACCTGTAATGTTCATGAGGTGGAGTAACAGAAGGGCCATGTTATACATCTGGGGCCAAAATCTGCAAACATAAAGTGATGAGTAAACATTGGAAATATTCAACGTTTCTTCATAACTTAGTGGTTGTCTGAAATTTAGACATCACATTTCCAATATAGTTTTCTTATGACCACACCGAATGATCAAGACAGGAGGAATTTTTAAATGTAAAAAATTCTAACTACAGGTTGTTACATAGAAACAGAGAATTTGTCGGCAGATAAGGACTGATTGCCCACCTAGTCTGCCCATTTTATCCTACCTATATTATCTTTGTAGACATACGAACATACGAAAACATCAGCAGAAACAGGCCTCACGGTCTATCGAGGCTGCTTGATTGTGCAGCTAGCCCCTCAGTTTGCAGCTGCCCCACACACCCCCCTTCCCTTTTCATAATTAACCCCCCTCTCACTCTGTCCAATCCCCTCTTCAAACCATCTACCATGCTACAGGCTACTTCCTCCTCAGGCAGAGTATTCCACTTATCAACCACCCTCTGTGAAATAATGTCTCCTGACTTCCTTCCAGAATCTCCCCCCCAAAACTCTCAGCTGGTTCCTCCTCGTGACCCTCCCCCTTCTAATCTGGAAAATCTCTTCTGTCCTAGTCTTGTTAATCCCCTTTAAGTTTTTAAAGGTTTAAATCATGTCCCTCCTATCCCTCCCCTCCTCCAGGGAATACATGTTCAGCTCGTACAGCCTCTTCTCATAGGAGTATACCTCTAATCCCTGGATCATCTTTGTCGCCCTCCACTGTACACTCTCCAACAATTTGATGTCCTTCTTCAGGAATGGGCGCCAGTACTGCATGCAGTATTCCAGGTGCAGCCTGACCAGCGCCCTGTATAGGGGCATGATCACCTCCCTGTTTCTGGAGGAGATTCCCCTCGCTATGCACCCTAGCATTCTGTTGGCTTTTGCTGCTGCCTTCCTGCACTGCACTGAGTTGTTCATACTTCCCATTATCAGCACCCCTAGATACTTTTCTTCCTTGGTGCATTCCAGCTGTACCCTCCCCCCAAGCTGGTAGCTCCTCCCCTGGTTATTAGCCCTGAAGTGTAGCACCTTGCACTTTTTGGTGTTAAACCCCAACTGCCATGCATCAGAATACTCCTGTAGTTTGGTCAGATCCTCCTGCAGCCTTCTCCACCCTTCGATGCCATCTTCCACCACTCCCATTTCTGTGTCATCTGCGAAGAGACTGATCTTACTCCGGACCCCATAGGAAATATTAGCTATGAATATCCCAAACAACACTGGCCCCATTACAGATCCCTGTGGCACCCTGCTCATCACATCCCTTGGAGATGAGAGTTCCCCACTCTCCACCACCCTTTGCGGCCTTCCCTTCAGTCAATTGGTGATCCAATGAACCATCTTTGTTCCCAATTTTGACAGGGTAGAATAGGACCCTGTCCCAGCTGTTATGGAGAGTTTGAATGCCGGTATCTGTTCTGTTCTTTCCTTTTCTGTCTCTTGCCTGTCTGGTTGCACACCCAAATATTCTTGTGAGACCTAGGATTTGATCACCCCAACAGTCTCACAATTATTTGTCTCTCACTGTCTCTACCCTCACTTGCTGTTCTATCTTTTTTCCTCCCTTACATATCTGCTGGTATAAAAATATATGCAAACCATTATGTGGAAATGTAACTGATATTGGGATCCCTTTGATTAGAAATTATATAGTGTTACTGTTGGAATGTATATAATTATAGTTTGAGATGATTGCAGAGTTATTTGGAACTCAAGGGGTTAACCTGAAATGCAGTTTTTAAGCTCTTTTTCAGAAGAATTGTGGAGAAGGGGGCTCAGTTCTGGGACATTGTGTTCTGGCTGCACCTTCCTGAAATATATAAGAACATTTTAGAAAAAAACAGAATGCTTGTTAAGAAGGGGGGTTGCAAAGACTTATAAGAAGAGAGAGCTGCAATGTTTGGAGACACAGACTGAAGGAAAACTCAGATGGATCTTCTCTGTTTATTCTGCCTTTGTAAATAGCTATACTGAACAGTTTTATTTTTTTGTTACTGCTAGTACTAATAAACACTTTTTGCGAATTCTACAACTGGTCCTGGTTTTTCCTATGCTTCCTGACCTGTGCCTCGATGACACCGCCCCTATATACTCTAGCTTCCCTCTCCCCCAGTCTCCCATGCGGCACAAAATCAAATGCCTTGCTGAAATCCAAATACAGGACATCCACTACATAGCCTTTATCCAGTTCTCTTGTCACCCAGTCATAGTACTCAATCAGGTTTATCTGGCAGGATCTAACTGAGACAAACCCATGCTGCTGACCATCCTGGAGACCATTATTCTCCAAGAAGGTCACCAGCCTCTCCTTTGGGATTGTCTCCATGAGTTTTCCCACAATTGATGTGAGGCTCACTGGTCTGTAGTTGCCTGGTTCGTCCTTAGGACCACTTTTGTGTATGGGCACCACATGGGCCATCCTCCAGTCCTGTGGTATACATCTTGTATCCAAGGAGGTATTGAACAGGTCAGTCAGTGGTCCTGCCAGAATCTCTACTTGTTCCTCGAGTACCCATGGGTGAATACCATCTGGACCCAGTGCCTTATCCCCTCTAAGTGCCCTTACTCCTTTCAGCACCCTATCCTTTGTAAACCCTATATCAGTCACCCCTTTCCCCCTTCTCCTCTCCCAGGAGGTGCCTGCCCCCATATCTCTTTCATGAACATGGAGCAGAAGTAATTGTTGAGTGCATCTGCTTAGTCCACCCCCTTCTCCACCCAGCCCCGTCCTTCCTAATCATCACGTTCGGATCCTTGTTTTTCCATTTTTCATCAATGTATCTGAAGATATCCTTCTCTCCATTCTTAATGCCCTGCATCAATTTTAGTTCTCTGGAAGCCTTGGCTGCTCTGACCAACCTGGTAACCTCCCTGGACTTCTTCACATACATCTCCCTGTTATCCCCCCCCACCGAATTTCTTGAGCCTCCGAAATGCCTTTCTTTTGGCCCTCACTGTGGCAGTTCTGCATTCCGCTAGTTCCTAGACCCTGGTGGAGGGATGACTTTACTATCTTCTTCCCCACAGCTCAGCACCATGGACACAGGGGGGGAAGGAGGTGAGCACTAGTCCCTTCACAAAAGAAAGGGTCCTACAAGAGTTCGATAAGCTCAGGGTGGACAAAGCAATGGGATCTGATGGCATACATCCCAGGGTACTGAAGGAGCTAAGGGTGGAACTAGCAAAGCCATTATCAGAACTGTTTAATGAGTCTCTGAGCACATAACAGGTCCCAGAAGACTGGAGAAGGGCTCATGTGATCCCGCTCCACAAAAGTGGTAGCAGGGAGGAGGCAGGGAACTACAGACTAGTCAGTCTTACCTTGGTAGTGGGCAAGATCATGGAGGCACTCCTTAAGGAAAGGATAGTGCAACACCTGGAATTCATAAGAGCACAGGATCCAAGACAGCATGGGTTTACAAAAAAGAAGGTCCTGTCAAACAAATCTTATTGATTTCTTTGACTGGATAACCAGAGTGGTGGACCAAGGGGGAACAGTTGATGTCGCCTACCTTGACTTCAGCAAAGCTTTCGATACTGTTCCACATAGAAGATTGATTAATAAGCTGGGTAGGCTTGGGGTGGGTCAGAAGTTGGTCAACTGGGTGGCAAACTGGTTGACGGGCAGAAAACAGAGAGTGGTGGTAAACTGTATACAGTTAGAAGAGATGCAAGTCACAAGTGGGGTACCTCAGAGATCAGTCCTGGGGCCAGTCCTCTTCAATATCTTCATCAGTGACATTGCAGATGGACTGGAGGGTAAGGTTTGTCTGTTTGCAGATGTCACCAAGATTTGCAACAGAGTAGATGATCCAGATGGGGTGGGCAGAATGAGAAGAGATCTGTATAAACTAGCAAAATAGTCGGAAGAGTGGCAGCTGTGGTTTAATGCAAAGAAGTGCAAGATCATGCACATAGGGAAGAGAAACCCTGAAGCCACCTATAGGCTGGGAGAGGAATTACTGGCAGTCACAAGAGAAGAAAGAGACTTGGGCATCATCATTACCAATGAACTGGAATCATCCAAGCAGACCACTAAAGCAGTAGGTAAGGCTAGCGGGATGTTAGGGTGTATTAGTAGGGGTATCACAAGTCAGAAGAGGGAGGTAATAATCCCTCTTTACAAGACACTGGTTAGGCCCCATCTGGAGTACTGTATGCAGTACTGGAGGCCACACCTTCACAGGGACATTAACCAAATTGAGGCAGTCCAGAGAAGGGCAACCAAATGGTGCAGGGACTGTATCAGAAGACATATGAGGACAGATTAACGGAGCTCAATATGTATACCCTAGAGCAAAGGAGGGAGAGAGGTGATATGATCAAAACATTCAAACACCTTAAGGGCATTAACAAGGTGAAAGAGTCTAACATGTTTCAATACAAGAAAAATAGCAGGACAAGAAGACACAGCATGAGATTAGAGGGAGGCCGATTAAGGAGTAATGTGAGGAAGTTCTTTTTCACAGAAAGGGTGGTGGATGCATGGAACGGCCTACATCAGGAAGTGGTGGATATGAATACAGTACAGGGCTTCAAACCGGCATGGGATAGGCATAAGGGAGCAATACAGATGAGTATGAATAGATAGGCCATTGACAGAGCAAAGGCTGATGGCACATTAATAAGGTAGAAAAAGAAATGGGTGGACTGGATGGGCCTTGCGATCCTTATCTGCCTTCAGCTACTATGTTTCTATGTTTCTTCTTCCTACTTTAAATCTGTTGCACAACAGTATCTTTTTGCCTGTTCTTTACTTCTTTCTAGCCCTGGTGTAGGTTGGCCATCTACATCAGTCTTTTTTCTCACTCTACATGTCTCTTTCCTACTGCCTTATCTTTCCTATTCCCTACATCCGTCCCTCACCACCATTCCCTGCTATTATCATGTTCAGGTCCAGCATGTCGGCTGGCAATGAAAACAATTAAGGTGCTTATATGGCATTTCATGCCTGGGTTTCAATAAAGTGCATCTGTGCCTTTAAATGTACTTTGAAGAATTAGTTAAAGTGAAACAGTGCATTCAAATATGTTTTTTTATGAAATGACGTACAGTGATTATTGTGTGATTAAAGTGCTGCAGTGCCAGTAGAAACTATGTAATAAAATGCAGCATAATAAATAAATATGTGAGGGGTTTAAAAACAAGCTGCTGAGCTGAAAAAAAAGGTATTGTAGGGCTTTTAAGTAAAGCCAATAATTATAGGAGTGAAACAGAGTGACATGTATGGATAAAGTTATTTAATTTAGCTACCACTCTGTTATATAGTGTTTAAATACATCCTGCATTGAAGCAGGATTCATGGTTAAACCAGGTGGCATTTCTTTACTTTCAGCCGCCGCTTAGTATGTAACAGATTCTCCCACGCCCCCCACACTTGACTTTGTTAAAATGTATTCATGTTTCCTGGCTGCTGGCAAAGTAATACATATGCTACAGTGCAAGGGACAGTGGTGTTCCTAAAAGCCTCAATGAAATATACAGGGCCTGACCAGAGGGTTTTTTCAGTCCCACAGCAGAGCGGTGAGTGTATGTCTTTTTCTTGCAGACTACTGCTCTGCTGCAACCTGAAGAACCCTAGAAATGTTAAGAGACAGGAATATCCCTATGCAGGACTGTCTGAAGCAGTATGCAGTTTAAGGGTAACATAGAAACATAGACTTTGATGGCAGATAAGGACCACTTGGCCCACCCAGTCTGCCCATTTCCCTACCTACTGGATAAGCTGCAGATTCTAGTTAACCAACAGCCTACTTCCTGCCACCCCCCACTACAATTGCCTTATGTCTGTCCCATGCATGTTTGACTTCCCCCACTGTTTTAGACCCAACAACCTCCCCAGGAAGGCGGTTCCGTGCATCCACCACTCTCTCCGTGAAAAAATGTCCTCACATTACCCCTGAGCCGTCCCCCCTCCATCTTTAAATTGTGTCCCCTTGTTCTTACACATCTCTTTTTCTGAAAGATGCTACCCTACTGGACTTTGTTGATTCTCTTGAGGTACTTAAATGCTTCTATCATGTCCCCCCCGTCCCTCCTTTCATCAAGGGTATACATATTAAGCTCTCTCAGTCTCTCTTCATATGGTTTCTGATGCAGACCCTGCACCATTTTAGTTGCCCTCCTCTGGACTGCTTCCATCCTGTCTATGTCCTTGCGTAGATGAGGTCTCCAAAACTGCACACAGTACTCCAGATGGGGTCTCACCAACTGTCTGTACAGAGGGATGACTACTTCCCTTTTTCCACTTGTGATGCCCCTTCCTATGCATCCCAGTATCCCCCTGGCTCTCCTTACTGACTTCTTACATTGCTTACCAACCTTTAGATCATCTAATATGACTACCTCCAGGTCCCTTTCCATTTTTGTTGTTGCTAGTACCTCTCCTGCTATTGTGTACTCTTCTGGGTTTTTGTTTCCCAGGTGCATTACTTTGCACTTCTTTGCACTGAATCTAAGTTGCCATATGTCTGACCATTCCTCCAATCTTGCCAAGTCCCTTCTCATCCTTTCTACCCCCCTTGTGTATCAACTCTGTTACAGATCTTTGTGTCATCTGCAAAGAGGTATACCTTTCCCTCCAGACCCTCTGCAAAGTCACCTATAAAGATGTTAAAGAGGACTGGACCCACTACTGAGCCCTGAGGTACTCCACTAGTAACCCCCCTTTCTTCGGAATGTGTTCCATTCACTATTATCTTCTGTGTCCTGTTGTGCAGGCAGTTTGCCACCCAGGCTACCACCCTGGGACCCACTCCCAGGTTGGCTAACTTGATTATTAATCTTCTGTGCAGGACATAGAAACATAGAAACATAGACTTTGACGGCAGATAAGGACCGATAGGCCCATCTAGTCTGCCCATTTCCCTACCTACAGGATAGGCCGCAGATCCTAGTTAACCAACAGCCTATTTCTTCCTACCCCCCACAAGAATTGCCTTATGTCTGTCCCATGCATTATTAAATTCTCCCACAGTTATAGACCTCACAACCTCCTCAGGAAGGCTGTTCCATGCATCCACTACCCTCTCTGTGAAATAATACTTCCTCACATTTCCCTGAACCGCCCTCCTTCTATCTTTAAATTGTGTCCCCTTGTACTTGCTCTTTTTCTGAAAGATGCTACCCTCTTGGACTTTGTTGATTCCACTGAGGTACTTAAAAGTTTCTATCATGTCCCCCCTCTCCCTTCTTTCCTCAAGGGTATACATATTAAGCTCCTTTAGTCTCTCCTCATACGGCTTCTCTTGCAGACCCTGCACCATTTTAGTTGCCCTCCTCTGGACTGCCTCTATCCTGTCTATGTCCTTTCGGAGATGGGGTCTCCAGAACTGGACACAGTACTCCAGATGGGGTCTCACCAACTGTCTGTACAGAGGGATAACAACTTCCTGTTTTCTGCTGATGATGCCTCTCCCTATACATCTCAGTATACTCCCAGCCCTCCCTACTGCCTTCTCACATTGCTTGCTAACCTAAGGTCATCTGATATGATTACCCCCAGGTCCCTTTCCTTTTTTGTTGTTGTTACTACCTCCCACCCATTGTGTATTCTTCCCCTGGGTTCTTGTTTCCCAGGTGCATTATTTTGCACTTCTTTGCATTGAATCCTAGCTGCCATACTTCTGACCATTCCTCCAACCTTGCCAAGTCCCTTTTCATCCTTTCCACGCCTCCTTGTGTATCAACCCTGTTGCAGATCTTTGTGTCATCTGCAAAAAGGCATACTTTTCCTTCCAGTCCCTCTGCAATGTCACTGATGAAGACATTAAAAAGGACTGGACCCAATACTGAACCCTGCGGTACCCCACTAGTAACCCCTTTCTTCAGAGTGACCCATTTACAATTACCTTCTGTGTCCTGTTGTCCAGCCAATGTTTTATCAGGCTACCACCCTGGGTCCCACTCCCAGGCTGGTTAATTTGGCTATTAATATTTTGTGTGGACTGTGTCAAATGCCTTGCTAAAGTCTAGGTAGGCCATGTCCACAGCCCCTCCCTGGTCTACTACTTTGGTCACCCAGTCAAAGAAATCTATTAGATTTGTCTGACATGACCTTCCCGCTGAGAACCCATGCTGCCTTGGGTCCTGTACTCCACTGGCCTCTAGGTACTCAACTATTCTTTCCTCCAGAAGTGACTCCATCACTTTCCCTACCACAGAGGTCAGACTGACAGGTCTGTAGTTTCCTGCCTCTGTCTTGGTCCCACTTTTGTGAAGAGGAATCACATCCGCCTTCTTCCAGTCCTCGGGTACCACACCATCCTCCCATGATTTATTAAAAGAGTAGCCAGTGGTTTCACTAGTTCCTCCTTAATTCTTTTAGAATTCTGGGGTGAATTCCATCAGGACCCATTGCTCTGTCCACCTTCAGTTTTAGGAGTTCATGCAGAACCCTTTCTTCTGTGAAAGGACTGGGATCGACCCCCTATCAAGAGTGCTTCTGTTAATTGGATTAGGCACTTCCCCTCCTCTTTAGAATAATGAGCAGAAATATTCGCTCAGTATTCCTGCTTTTCACTGTCCCCTCTGCCCACCCACTGCTCATTCTATTCAGCCTCACTATCCCTCCCTTTGTCTTTCTACGCTTGCTGATGTACCTATAAAGGTTTTATCCCCTTCTTAACTGAGTTGGCTATCTTTCCTCAGTTTGGGCCTTGCTATTCTGACTTCCTCCCTGCTTCCTTCTGCCTTAACTGGTACAGCTCTGTCCTGCTCCTTCTGTGTTTCCTTATACTTCCGGAATGCTATCTTTTCTTCCTGACTTTCACAGCCACCTCTTTTGAGAACCATAGTGGCTTTTTCTTTTCATTTTGATTTGTTTATTTGCTTCACACAAAGGCTTGTTGCCTCTGTGATGGCAGTTTGATAATTCCCATTGTTGCTCCACACTCCTTCTAGCCTGTTTGCTAGTGCTTTTCTGAGGCACTCTCCCATCTTGCCAAAGTCAGCCCTCCTAAAGTCCAGTATCCTCACTTTGGTATGGCTTGACTCTGTAGCTGAGTTTAACGTGAACCACACTGTTTGATGGTCACTTGTTCCCAGATGGCAACCCACTTCTAGATCTGAGATCCTCTCACTGCCCCGCTTGAGAGCACGAGGTCTAAGATTGCTCCCTCACGAGTGGGTTCTGAACAAGCTGTCTAATGCCTGCCACCCATAGGGCATCAAGAATGGCCCTGCTCTTGGATGTGGCTGCAGCAAATGTGCTTCAGTTAACATCTGGCATATTCGATCTCCCATCAACAGTATCTCCCTTTCTCTGCCATTCTAAGAATGCCTTCTATCATAGCCTTGTCCATTCCTTTCCCCTGACATGGGGTCTGTACACAACCCCTGTGTGGATTGTGGTGCCCTTCCAGTCTCCAAGGTGACCCACAGTGCCTCCTCCTCCCTGTTTACTCTTTTGTCCAGTTGCTTTTATCCTTCCTTATATAGAGAGCTACCTCCCCCTCTTCCCCTGCCTGTCTCTCCTGTAGGTTATGTACCCTGGTATGTTAACATCCCAGTCATGGTTCTCTCAGTACCATGTTTCTGTGACTGCTACGATATCCAGGCATCCCTCTTCCATTAAGGCCATCAGCTCAGGGAGCTTGTTGCCCAGACTACGGGCATTGGTACTCATTACCCTCCATTTCCTGATGGCCTTACTCCCTTTTGCCCCATCCCTGTCCTTCTTGCCTTTGTCACTTTCTCCATTTACCCCTGCCCTTCTCCCTATCGACACCTCTATGTTGGTGTTTGCTGCACTTACTACCGTGATTATTTGGGGGGGCTAGGATTTTCCTGCTCCTTTCCAGTGCCTCCCCCCTTGGCTAGTTTAAAAGCTTGCCAATGAAGCATTTAAACCTATCACCTAGGATCCTGGTTCCCCTTCCGGACAGATGCAGCCCATCATGCCAGTATAGGCTTGCATCACTCCAGGTGGACCCCCAGTCCCAGTGAAGCCAAATCCCTGAGCTCCACACCAGTTTTTCAACCACTGATTGAATCCCATGGTGCAGAACACCCTAGCCTCTCCTATGCCATAGATGGGTAGCACCTCTGAGAAGGTTACCGTGCGTGCTACTTGACTAAGGCCCCTCCCCAATTCCACAAACTCTTCCTGCACTTCTCTAATCCCTTTCTTAGCCAGGTCATTTGTCCCTAGGTGGACAATGACATCCAGCTCCCTCCACTGTGCAGCTGCTCCGGCAATCCTGAGGATTCGCTCCCTGTCCCTCCAAGCCATGGCGCCAGGCAGGCACCTTACCTCCCTCTCCCCTTCCTCCCCCAGTTCTACCTTCCTAACAATGGAGTCCCCCACCAGGAGTTGTTTCTTCCCCTGCAGGGTCCCCTGCCACCCTCCTGTGGGTCTCCCTTGTGGAGGTTCCCAGCATCCTCCTGGTCTCCACTGTGGGTGCCTCCATAGAGGAACCACACTTTGCCAGAATGGCATAGGAATTGTGGAGAAGTACAACTGAGGGATGCGCCTGTTCCACCACCCTCACCCTCCCTGAGCCCACTGTGGTCCAACCTCCTCTTTCTTGGCAACCTCTGAGGCAACAGCAGTGGCACTGGTGGTCCCTGGATGGAAGAGGAGGTCTCACAAATCCTGGCCAACTCAGCCTGGAGATGAGCAACCTCCTCCCTCAGCCCAGAGAGGTGCCTGCAGATGGGACAACACCGCATCCTCTTGAACATCTCCTGGAAGACTGCTGCTCCACAGCCACAGGACTGTGTCAAATGCCTTGCTAACGTCTAGGTAGGCCATATCCACAGCACCTCCCCGGTCTATTACTTTGGTCACCCAGTGAAAGAAATCAATTAGATTCACCTGGCATGACCTTCCTGCTGTAAATCCATGCTGCTTTGGGTCCTGTGCCCCGCTGGCCTCTAGGTACTCAACAATTCTTTCTTTCAGAAGTGATTCCATCATTTTCCCTACCACTGAGATCAAACTTACAGGTCTGTAGTTTCCTGCTTCTGCCTTGCTCCCATTTTTGTGAAGGAATCACATCTGCCTCCTCCAGTCCTCAGGTACCACCCCATCCTCCCATGATTTGTTAAAAGTGTGGTCAGTGGTGTCACTAGGTCCTCCCTTAGTTCTTTTAGGATTCTGGGGTGAATCCCATCAGGCCCCATTGCTTTGTCCACCTTGAGTTTTAGGAGTTCTTTCAGGACTCTTTCTTCTGTAAATGGACTGGTGTCAACCCCCCTACCCAGAGTGCTTCTATTGTCTGGTTTAGGTAACTCCTCCTCATCTTCTTTTGTGAATACTGAGCAAAAGTATTTATTCAGTATCTCTGCCTTTTCACTGTCTCCCTCTGCCCACCTCCCCTCTCACTTATTAATCTTCACTATTCCTCCCTTAACCTTTCTATGCTCCCTAATGTACCTATAAAAGGTTTTATCCCCCTTCTTAACTGAGTTGGCTATTTCTTCCTCAGTTTGGGCTTTTGCTGTTCTGACTGCCTTCCCCACTTCTTTCTGCTTTAATTGATACAGTTCCCTGTCGTACTCCTTCTGTGATTCCTTATACTTTTTGAATGCAGCCTTTTTCTCCTTAACCTTCCCTGCCACCTCCTTTGAGAACCATAATGGTTTTTTACCCCCTTTGTTTTATTTGTTTACACACAAAAGCTTGTTGCCTCTGTGATGGCAGTTTTGATTTTCTCCATTGTTCTTCCACCCTCCTTTTGGCCATTTGCTAGTGTATTCCTCAGGTATTCACCCATTTTGCCAAAGTCAGCCCTTCTAGAGTACAGTATCCTTGTTTTTGTATGGCTTGTCTCCATGGTTGTACGTATTGAGAAGCACACTGTGCAGTGGTCACTTGTTCCCAGATGTCTACTGACTTCTAAATTTGTGATCCTCTCTCCATTTGAGAGTACCAGGTCTAGTATTGCTCCCTCCCGAGTGGGTTCCAACACTAGCTGTCTAAGGCCTGCCCCCTGCAGAGCATCGAGAATGACCCTGCTCTTGGATGTGGCTGCAGTACATGTCATCCAGTTAACATCTGGCATATATCAACCCTCAGAATAAAACAGAGGGCTGCAAGAGAAAACCGTGTCACTGTTAAGTGTACAAAAGAGCTACTACCTAAGGTAATGTTTGCAGGTAGTAAGCTCCTGGAAACTTAAAAGTAGACATGCTTGTATAGCAGGTTAGAGGAGTCAGCGACTGAGGAAGCATTTTGACCATTTCAGCCGGCCACTCCTTGTACTGCATGTAACACTTTTTCCTAGCTTCTTATATAGCTGACAGTAGGAATAAATGCACTGTCAGTTAAGAAGAGAGCATAATGAATAATTAAGCAGCCCCAATATAAATATCTGTAGCTAATTCATAAAGGAGTACCTGCACATAGTCCTTGGTACTGGTAAGACAGAATGGCTCCTATAAAACTAAAACTGCTGTTAAAGAAAGGTGTTTTTTCTTTTCTTTCTCTGGGACAATCCATTTTTCCAGGTCCTACCAATTCCCCTAGGCAGACCTCTGTCCATCTGTGATGCTAGAAAACTGTGTTGTATAGGGAGATCAGTTCCCTCTCTGGTCTAGTTTTATAGGACCATGCTGTCAATCAAATATAAATGGGAGAGCTTAGAGCTCATTTGGGACCAGTTTAATATGGAAAATGGTGTTCAAAGCTTCCAAGGGGACCTAAAACTGTCAACGTGCATCTATACAATGTTGTTTATTATAATAGTACTGGGCTAGGGTCCTCCCACCTGTTTGATGTCGTTAGTCAGTAGAAAATTGTCTGTATAAGTTAACGACCTGGTCAGGTGACCCTTGACTCTCCTATATAAACCCCTGCTAAAGGGAGCCTTATCAGATGAGCCTTGGATGTGGAGTGAGAAGGTCTACAGTGCAGGTAGATGAGAGTGAAACAGAAGGTAAAAGATCAGAGTTGTTATTGATCTGAGACTGTATTCCAAGAAACCACCGATGTCAAGTGGTCATTCTGACTGCAATTTCTTTTGTTGTTCAATTATTTATTTTCCTATTTGTAAATAAATGTCACATATCTGTGTGTTTTAAATCCTGAAACATTGCCTCATCTGATGATTTCCCTCACCCTTCCATGATCTCCTGTGTCAGTCGGCTGGATTTTTTTTTTGGCCCTTCCCTTTTTACTTTTTGTTCTTGCACATGTCCCAGTCGCCTCCACCAGCCCTTCCTTAATAATCTCCTATTTTTGGCTAGCATTCATGTGTGACTGAATTCCCATTACATGTCTGCCTAAGATTTCCCCCATCTTTTTAAAGTCTGCTCCCTTAAAGTCAATCACGCTGGTCCCTGTACCCCCTGTTTTCCTGCCTATGTTGAGTGTGAACCACACTGTGTGGCCCTACCTGATCTCCCACTGCTGCAGCCCTCTTCTGATGTCAACTGCAGGGGATCTTGGTATTTGTAGTTCTAGAAAGTGGCAGTTTGGAAATCAGCAGAATCAGTCTAATGCAATCTACTATACTGCAGAAAACAGTAAGTAAAAAAAAAAAATGTTTGGACCACTCCCCACTCTAATTATTTAGTTTTTTTACCTGCTATGGTACACTAGGCAAGTAAATGCCTATTTTGAGGTACGACCTGGGCGTATACAACAGTGTGGACACTTGGGTGTGAGACTCTTAGTGCTGACTGTTCCTCTTTAATAGACTGGCCCACTATACCTCAGTGAGCTTCTGACTTATGTGTCATCCAGGGACCTTAGATGGGTTGCTGTTTGATAAAGATACTGGACCACCAGTGCGTCTAAAGCCAGCTGATTACTGGCTTTTTCAGTGACTGCCCTGACTCTCTGGAGCTCAGTACCTGTGGGAATCCACACTGCCAGTCCCATGCAGGCTTTTAAAAATAAACTTAAATGTTATTTATTCCAGATAGTTTTTATAGTTGGTGTCCAGCTCTGCAATATTCTGTTTTCATTTTGAATTGCATGTAAAGTGAATGATGTATGCATTCTGAGTGGAATTCTATGTCTTGGTGTTTTATGGTTGCGAATTTATGATCTGCATAATGTATTGCTCTGTACAGGGACTCCAAGCCTTGGAGGGGTGCATTTTTACAAGTACAATAAACCAAACCAAACCAAACCTACCACCCTCCCTCCATCACTGGCGGAGGTCTGAACTGATTGCAAACTGTCCTGTATTTCTCAAACTGGTCAGGAAGCTGTCCTGCTTGCTTATGAAAGCAGATAGCAACCCTGAAGTCGTGGATGATGACAAGCGCTGCTGCCACTCACTGCCATTGTCCTTCTTGTACCCACCCTGATGAGGCAATGAGAACAAACAGAGGCAAAGACCAACGGCAGGTATGTTAAACCTACAAGAATAACCAATTACTGGTCTGTCAAATCTACAACAATACTGCATCTGTTTTATTAATTTGTGTTGCTGATACATTTAAGGGGGATCATGTTGGGAAGGCTCACAAAGAACATACTGTAGCTCCTCCTCGTAGCACAGATTTATAATGCATGTGCCCTGGAGGTAAAGGAACTTACTTGGTTATGGCCTGAGTAACAGTGAAGGGTGGAAGCACAAACAATGGTGCATAAACCCAAAGAAGGTTCATATGATTGCCACCAGTACTCACAGGGCAGATGCCATGCTTGTATCTGTGAAATGGTCATTGTCGATAAGAGAGTGACAGAACCCAATAGGGGGAAGATGGTCATGGAGGGAGGTTTGAAGAGTTTAATCCCAATATAATTTGGAATCACCCTGATGGATTATTCTGGGTGACTTCAATGCCTGGGTTGATGATGAACTTTCACAGTTTGGTCAGGACTTCCTCCAACTGATGTATTTTTTGGGCCTAACACAGGTTGTTACATCTGCAACCCATATACAAGGCCACTTGTTGGACCTCATCTTCCTGCTGGGAATGGAGGTCTCTGACCTTATGGTGGAACTGGTCGTTTGGTCAGACCACCATACCATGAGGTTTAAGTTCAAAGCTCCCCCCAATAGACCTTCCTCTACGGAGATGGTCCAGTACCATCCTTTAAGGGGTTTGATCCCATAGGGTCTGATGGCAGTGCTGGACCTATCAGGTATGATGAGTGCATGCGAGGTGCTGGGGGAGTTCGTTTTAGCCTATAATAGGGCTGTTATTGAAGCTCTCAACTGTATCTCACCTGTCCGTGTTTGACCCCTCACTACACACTAGAGATCCCCCTGGTTTGATGGGACAGTCAGGAAGATGAAGATGAGGGGTCGAAAATTGGAGCCACGCTGGCGAAGATCTGGATCTGTGGACGACAAACTTAATCTGATGTCCCATTATAGGGATTATCAATCATCAATCTCCTGTAATAAGGCAGAGTTCCTGCCAAAGAAGATTGCTGCACCAATTAACAGACTAGCTCAACTCTTCCACACTGTCGACAGACTATGTAATTCTGCCTGTCTTTGGTCTGGGGAACTTTTTCACAAGTAAAGTGTGATGAGTTTGCTCTGCTTTTTGCTGATAAGGTTACCACCATTAGATCAGAGATCCAGTTGGCGCCCTCCAAAGCAGCACGCAGTGGGATGTCCCGGGCAATCAGTTTGTCTGGTCTGACTTAGACTGGTTGGCTGTCATGGATGTCATGAGGGTCATCCAGGAGATGAGGCCAACCTGCTATAATCCAGACCAACGTGTCTTCTTGGGGGGTGTGTTGATGTCATCGGCCTGGTCCTAGGCAGGATAGTCCGGTGCTCCTTAGTGACAGGGGTCTTCCCTGTGCCCTTAAAGGAGGTGGTGGTAAGACCCATTTTAAAGAAGGATTCACTGGACCTGGACTGTCTGGCTAATTACAGACCTGTCTCTAACCTTGCCTTTGTGGGTAAGGTTATTGAGAAACATAGAAACATATAGGTTGATGGCAGATAAGGACTGCAAGGCCCATCTAGTCTGCCCATTTCTTTTTCTACCTTATAAATGTGCAATTGGCCTTTGCTCTGTCAGTGGCCTATCTATTCATACTCATCTGTATTGCTCCCTTATGCCTATCCCATGCCTGTTTGAAGCCCTGCACTGTATTCATAGCCACCACTTCCTGAGGTGGGCCGTTCCATGCATCCACCACTCTTTCTGTGAAAAAGAATTTCCTCACATTCCCCCTTAATTGGCCTCTCTCTAATCTCATGCTGTGTCCTCTTGTCCTTCTTTTTTTCTTATATTTAAACATGTTAGACTCTTTCACTTTGTTAATGCCCTTAAGGTGTTTGAATGTTTCGATCATATCACCTCTCTCCCTCCTTTGCTCAAGGGTATACATACTGAGCTCTGTTAATCTGTCCTCATAATTCTTCTGATGCAGTCCCTGCACCATTTTGGTTGCCCTTCTCTGGACTGCCTCAATTTGGTTAATGTTCTTGTGAAGGTGTGGCCGCCAGTACTTCCCACAGTACTCCAGATGGGGCCTAACCAGTGTCTTGTAAAGAGGGATTAATACCTCCCTCTTACGACTTGTGATACCCCTACTAATACACCCTAACATCTCCCTAGCCTTACCTACTGCTTTAGATGTCTGCTTGGATGATTTCAGGTCATCGGTGATGATGATGCCCAAGTCTCTTTCTTCCTTTGTGACTGCCAGCAACTCCCCTCCCAGCCTATAGGTGGCTTCAGGGTTTCTCTTCCCTATGTGCATGATCTTGCACTTCTTTGCATTAAATTCCAGTTGCCACTCTTCTGACCATTTTGCTAGTTTAGCCAGATCTCTTCTCATTCTGCCCACCCCATCTGGATCATCTACTCTGTTGCAGATCTTGGTGTCATCTGCAAACAGACAAGCCTTACCCTCTAGTCCATAGAAACATAAAAACATAGAATTTGATGGCAGATAAGGACCGCTTGGCCCACCCAGTATGCCCATTTCCCTACCTAATGGATAAGCTGCAGATTCTAATTAAATAGCAGCCTACTTCTTCCTACCCCCACCCCCTAGAATTGCCTTATGACTGTCCCATGCATGCTTGAATTCCACCACTGTTTTTGACTCCACAACCTCCTCCGGAAGGCCGTTCCATGAATCCACAACCCTCTCTGTGAAAAAATACTTCCTTAAATTACCTCTGAGCCGCCCCCCCCATCTTCAAATTGTGCCCCTTGTTCTTGCACACTTCTACTTTTGAAAGATGCTACCCTCTTGGACTTTGTTCATTCCTTGAGATACTTGAAAGTTTCTATCATGTCCCCCCTCTCCCTCCTTTCCTCGAGGCTATACATATTAAGCTCCTTAAGTCTCTCTTCATATGTCTTCCAGTGCAGACCCTGCACCATTTTAGTTGCCCTCCTTTGGACAGCTTCCATTCTGTCTATGTCTTTGCAGAGATTGGGTCTCCAGAACTGCACACAGTACTCCAGATGGGGTCTCACCAGCTGTCTGTACAGAGGGATAATAACTTCCTGTTTTCTAATGGTGATGACTCTCCCTATGCATCCCAGTATCCCCCCAGCCCTCCTTGCTGCCCTCTCACATTGCTTGCCCACCTTTAGGTCATCTGATATGACTACCCCCAGGTCCCTTTCCATTTTTGTTGTTGTTAGCATCTCACCCCCATTGTGTACTCTTCCCCCGGGTTTTTGTTTCCCAGGTGCATTGCCTTGCACTTTTTAGCATTGAATCTAAACTGCCATACATTTGACCATTCCTCTAACCTTGCCAAGTCCCTTCTCATCCTTTCCACCCCACCTTGTGCATCAACTCTGTTGCAGATCTTTGTGTCATCTGCAAGAGACATACTTTCCTTCCAGTCCTCTGCAATGTCGCTTATAAAGACATTGAAGAGGACCGGTCCTAATACTGAACCCTGCGGTACCCCACTAGTAACCCCCCTTTCTTCAGAGCGGACTCCATTTACTACTACTCTCTGTGTCCTAGTCTCCAGCCAATTCTTTACCCAGGCTGTCATCTTGGGACCCACTCCCAGGCTGGCTAACTTGTATATTAATTCCTTAACATTCCATGCACTCGGAACCTGTGGTGCTTTCAGCCAAATCTGTAGCAATGTCTCTGAAGAGCTGAAGCACTCACATACCCAAAAGTGACCGGACACAGAGCTCTCTTTAAGAAATCTTTATTGCACCCAAATACACCTGATGCGTTTCGGACAAAAGGTCCTTTATCAAAGGCTAAAAGTACCACAGAAACATACAAAATTTAAATACTAAATCATGTCTGACATCATAGTGACATAATACAAATTCATTGGTTCAACAATCAAACACCTCCACCAATTAAAAACATACATCAAAAGATAGGAATAAACCCCATCTATACATTTATAATATTATATCTAAATTATACATAATAAATATTTTATTCACCTAGCCAAAGAACTAAAGTTAAAAACAAAACCATATATTTCTATTATAAATATTCAACTATGTTCTAAATAAGGTTTTAATTCCAAATGAGCATTCATACCAGGTTTTTGGTGAGCTCACGTGTATTTGGGTGCAATCAAAATTTCTTAAAGAGAAGCTCTGTGTCTGGTCACTTTTGGGTATGTGAGTGCTTCAGCCTTGTATATTAATCTTTTGTGTGGGACAGTGTCAAATGCCTTGCTAAAGTCTAGGTAGGCCATGTCCACAGCCCCTCCCTGATCTACTACTTTGGTCACCCAGTCAAAGAAATCTATCAGATTTGTCTGGCATCCCGTTGTGAATCCATGCTGCCTTGGGTCCTGTGCCCCTCTGGCCTCTAGATACTCAACAATTCTTTCCTTCAGAAGTGATTCCATCATTTTCCCTACCACTGAGGTTAAACTAACAGGTCTGTAGTTTCCTGCTTCTGCCTTGCTCCCACTTTTGTGAAGGGGAATCACATCTGCCCTCCTCCAGTCCTCGGGTACCACCCCATCCTCCCACGATTTGTTAAAGAGGGTAGTCAGTGGTGTCACTAGTTCTACCCTTAGTTCTTTAGAATTCTGGGATGAATCCAATCAGGCCCCATTGCTTTGTCCACCTTCAGTTTTAAGAGTTCTTTCAGAACCCTTTCTTCTGGATATGGGCTGGTATCAACTTCTGTATCCAGAGTGTTTCTACTGTTTGTTTTAGGTACCTCCCCCTCTTCCTTTGGGGGAGGTATCTAAAACAAACAGTAGAAACACTCTGGATATCTGCAATGTCACTGATGAAGATATTGAAGAGGACTGGCCCCAGGACTGATCCCTGAGGTACCTCACTTGTGACTTGCATCTCTTCTGACTGTATACCATTTACCACCACTCTCTGTTTTCTGCCCGACAACCAGTTTGCCACCCAGTTGACCAACTTCTGACCCACTCCGAGCCTACCCAGCTTATTTATCAATCTTCTATGTGGAACAGTGTCGAAAGCTTTGCTGAATTCAAGGTAGGCAACATCAACTGCTCCCCCTTGGTCCACCACTTTGGTTCCCCAGTCAAATAAATCTATGAGATTAGTTTGACAGGACCTTCCTTTTGTAAACCCATGCTGTCTTGGATCCTGTGCCCCTATGGATTCCAGGTGTTGCACTATCCTTTCCTTAAGGAGTGTCTCCATAATCTTGCCCACTACTGAGGTAAGACTGACTGGTCTGCAGTTCCCTGCCTCCTCCCTGCTACCACTTTTGTGGGCGGGATCACAAGCCCTTCTCCAGTCTTCTGGGACCTCTCCTGTGCTCAGAGACTCACTAAACAATTCTGCTAATGGCTCTGCTAGTTCCACCCTTAGCTCCTTAAGTACCCTGGGATGTATGCCATCAGGGCCCATTGCCTTGTCCACCCTGAGCTTAGCGGCTCTTGTAGGACTCTTTCTTTGTGAAGGTAGTAGTGCTCACCTCCTCCCCTGTGTCCATGGTGCTGAGCTGTGGGCCCTGCCCTACCTTCTCTTCAGTAAATACTGAGCAAAAGTATCTATTTATGACAGATTCTTTTACAGGGTCCTCCTCCTCACATGCCCCCTTTTCTCCTTTGAGCTTAGCAATACCCCCTCTGGACTTTCTCCTTTCACTAATGTATGTATAGAAAGTCTTCTCACCTTTTTTACTGTTCGTGCTAGTGTTTCCTCAGTTTGGGACTTTGCATGCCTTACTGCCTTCCCTGCTTCCCATATGGCAGTTTGGTATACCTCCCTATCTTCATCCCACTGTGTTCCCTTATATTTCCTGAAGGCCAGTCTTTTGGCTCTGACCTTTTCTGCTACTGTATTTGAGAACCAAAGTGGTTTCCTTCTTCTTTTGCACTTCCTTTTCTGTCTAACACAATGGGATGTTGCTTCAAGTATTGCATCCTTAATGCTTGCCCACTTTGCCTGCACCCCCTCACCTGTGTTTTTCAAGGTGTTTCTCAAGGTGGTGGCTCATCTACTGGAGACCTACTTGTCAACTCACGACAACTACGACCCTTTCCAGCTGGGTTTCAGGAAGGAGCGTAGCACTGAGACTGCCCTTGTTCGGGTGCTGAATGATCTCCAGGTGGCAAAGGATCGAGGAAGTTGTTCCATTCTAATTCTCCTCGATCTCTCCACTGCATTTAATACCGTGGACCATGGGGTACTTTTGGAGCACCTGCGGGTCTGTTGTGGACTGACTGATACTGTCCCCAATTGGTTTTGATCTTTCTTCACTGGCAGAATGCAAAGGGTGGTGTCCGGGATTTTTTCCTGAGCACACTTGCCCCTGCCATGTGGGGTCCCACAGGGCTTCATATTGTCCCCCATGTTGTTCGCAGTGTATATGCTGCCACTAGAAGACATTATAAGATGGTATGGGCTGGGTTTTCACTGCTATGCAGATGACACTCAGCTATACCTGTCTTTTGCACCCGAGCAACTGGAGGCGGTGTCGGTGTTTAATCAGTGCCTTTCTGAGATCCAAGACTGGATAAAAGCTAAGTGGTTGAGGTTGAATTTGGACAAGACTGATGTACTGGTGGTGGAACCTAATCCCTTGGGGGTGAAGGTGCAATCTGATCAAATCTCTGAACTGATGATTTCAGTTGCATACCTGAACCGGAGCGAAGAAGTTGGCTGTTGTTTTCGACTGCAGACCGACACATAAATTACAGGTGTCCACTGTGATCCAGATTGCATGCTGTTATTTAAGAAACATCACCCGGATTAAACATCTGTTCCCCCCTGAGCGATCTCCTATCACTAGTCCACACCTTCATGATCTTGCAGCTTGTTTACTGCAACACTCTACCTGGGGCAGTTGGGGGTTGATCTTCACTGCCTACAGCTAATACAGAATGCAGCAGCCAGGTTATTCACCAGTCTTCTGAGATTGTGTCACATTACACCTGTGCTGCACTTTCTGCATTGACTACCAATTAGGTGGTGGGTCACCTTTAAGGTCAGTTTGCTGACCTAGAAGGCCCTACAAGGGTCAGGGGCCTGGTTACCTGCAAGAACTCCTGTGCCCATGCCACTCTGTCCATCCCCTTCGCTCCACTGAAGAAGGGTTTTTGGAGATTCCCAGGGTTTGCCTCAAAACATCGGGCTTTTTCTTTCGGCACCCCAACCATGTGGAACTTTCTTCCTTGCTATATAAGAGAATCTCAAACTTTGAAAGTTTTTTAAACGGGAACTAAAAACGTTTTTATTTAACCAGGCTGTTTTGTCTGATTAGTCAGTCAACCAGTTTTATGTATTTTATATTATGTGTATGATATTTTTATTGTTTTATAATATATTGATGTAAAGCACCTTGTGTTTCAATGAAGAAAGTGCAAAGAAGAAGAAGAAGGAGGAGAAGGAGGAGGAGGAAGAACAGCAGCAGCAATGGAAGATTAGGATGGATAATACTCTCCTGGTTCTATTCTAAACTGTCCTCCTTCAAAAATCAGGAAGGTTGCAAATTTCTTTATGAACTTAAGAACTGCAGGTCCACCTGGTTGCCTATGCTGGCAACCTCAGCTTCCGACAATTTCTTGCCTTGTCATTTTTCTCTCACTGTAAGCTCTGGTACCTCCTCTTTCTTGCCATTCTGCTGTCTGGAGATATACAAACAAATCCAGGGCCTATTACTCCAGTAGCTGTCTCTATTCCAGATGTCAAAGGTCTCCTCTTTACACACCATAACATTAGGAGCCTTGTGCGAAACTTCGCTGAACTAGAATTGTGACCACCTTCATAAGCCAGACATAATATGCCTCACTGAAACCTGGCTTAAGCCATCCCCCTGACTCTTTATACTCACTTCCTTCATACAATCTCCTGAGAAAAGACAGGCCCTCCTCGAAACGGGGGCGGAACAGCTTTATATTACAAGTCTCACCTCCAGCTCTCCTTAACTCATCTCCCTTGCATCGCTGTGAGGCCCTTCATGCCCTCCTCAGCCTTGACATAAGAAACTACATATTGTCTGTGCCTACAATCCCCCTACACATGGACTAAAAGGACTCGATGAGATCCTTAACCAAACTGCCTCTCTCTCTCTAGAAATAGTGAAGTTCTTTTACTAGGGGATATTAACATTAACTGGATGGGAGGCTCACAGGTGACGGCCCTATCTAAACTTCAAAGTTTCAGCCTCCACCAGCTTATTTCCTCACCTACTTGAACTGATTCTCAATCTAATACCAGCACCCTACTGGACTGGATTGTGACAAACTGCCCTATGAACATTGTGGATGTAGAAGTCCTTCCTGATGCCATTTCTGACCACTCCCCCACTTTCTGCATATGGGACAAAGGTAGACCTGAACCCACAAAGCCCCGTTTCATTACCTTCCAAAACTATGCAAATTTTGACCCCCAGGCCTTCCTGACTGACGTTGCTGGCACTGACTGGACCACTCTATAGCTCCTCGGATGCACAGTCTGCCCTAGATATCTTTCTGTCCACCTTCTTGACACTACAAGGTTCCCACAGTCATCTAGTGACCAGAAGAGTCAGAAATAGACAGTCCCACTGGCTGAAATCTGATCTTCTCTCTAAATTACGTCTGAGGGACAAAAGTTGGTGTCAGTTTAAGAAATCTGGTCTACCAGAGGATTTACTTACCTATGGGGAACTTAGAAAAGCCTATAAAAAAGACATTAAGCAAGCAAAAAGCTCCTACTGTAAGGCTCTGCTAACTGACTCCCAGGGTGACCCCAAAAAATTCTGGGTCCATATTAAGCAATTCCTAGGCTCAAGTCAGTCCACTTCACCTAACAACATGACATTAAATGGCATCCACTGTAACAATCCCCTCACTATTGCAAACTTCTTTAACATGCAATTTGCTGACCTCACTCAATACCTCCACTTTCCCCTCTCTCCAGATCCGGTCCCTCAAGCAAACCCTGCTAGGCCCACTTTCCACTTCAAATCAGTACAAAGGCATGAGGTCCTCAGACTTCTTCGAAACATCTCTGAGTATACAGCTGTGGGGTCTGATAACTTGGAGCCAAAGCTACTACAATTAGTTGCCCCATACATAGCAGCCCCCCTTGCAAGGATTTTTACCTTCTCTTTGTGTCAGGGTTCCGTCCTTGACATCTGGAAAATAGCCAGAGTTACCCTGTACTCAAAAAGGGTGATCCGCTTAACCCCTCTAACTACAGACCTATTGCCATACTATCCACACTCAGCAAAATTCTAGAAAAACTGGTTGCCCTCCAAACTACTGACTTTCTTCTGAAAAATTACCTCCTAACTGATGCTCAACATGGCTTCCGGAAGGGACACAGTACTACTACTGCCCTGCTCAAACTCACGTCTGACACCTTAGCGGCCATGGACTCGGGCTGGCTCACGGGTGCCATTTTCATAGACATGACCAAGGCATTTGATCTCGTAGACCACTCCATTCTTCTTGCCACTCTTGTCTTTCTAGGTTTCTCATCAGATGTCGTAAGCTGGTTTAACTGCTACCTGACGAATAGGTCTCAATATGTTAAATTCAACTCCGCCCTCTCTGACAAGGTCACCATCAATATCGGTGTACCTCAAGGGTCCATCTTGGGTCCACTACTTTTCTCAATTTTTATAAACAATATCACCTCCAATCTCCTAAAGACCTATTCTCTACTGTATGCAGATGACATCGTACTGTATACCAGTTCACACAGTATAGAGGACTTAAACACTCGACTCTCCACTGATTTTCAGCTTATCCAACAGTGGCTTGCTAATCACAAACTTATCCTAAATAACACCAAGACCCAAGCTATGCTATTTGGGTCCAAGCTCAAACTCAAACACTCCCAAGATCACTTCAATGTCTCCTCTTTGGATGGCTCTTCTGTTGGGGTGGTAAATTCCTTCAGATATTTAGGGGTCACCCTTGTCCTGTCACAAAGTTTTGAGCTCCATATTCAAACTACCTGTAAGCTGGTCAACTCTAAACTAGGCATCGCCTACCGTGCGAGCTATGCACTCACCCCCTCAGCCAGGCTGGCTATTGCCCATGGGATATTACTCCCCTCACTTACCTATGGGGTTGCCGCTCACGTCTCTACCTGCAACTCAAGTCTACAAAAGTTGGATGTTACCTATAATAATATCTGTCGCTTCGTTTCCTCCTCCCCCTGACTGAAACATCATTGTCTCCTCTACTCAGATCTGGGCTGGCTCCCCCCCCCAAGAGCTTAGGTACTATGCTCTCAGATCCATTACCGATAACATCATCAGATCCCGGACTCCTAAACCCTTCACTAGCCTCTTTCTACACCAGAAAACCAACTATGCCTTGCGCTCTGCTGACCAGACCCTGTTCTAATCCCTAGACACCACACTTCCAAAGGTGGTCACGCTTTTGCCTGCCATGCTCCCCGGTTCTGGTATACTCTCCCACTAACCCTACATCAATCCGCTTCCCATATCTCCTTCAAAAGAGAACTATACCACTCTCTCTTCTCCTCCTATGTCTACTCCTGCTTTAAACCACCCTAGCCCTCACTTTCCCTCTTCAGGACCCTCTCCTCTGTTTGTCCTTTGACCCTGGGTTCCACTCCAACAGGGAGCACTTTTTTCCTTTTCTTTTCCTTTTTCTTCCTCTGCCCACTACCAGCTTGTCTCCTACATTATTACTACCTGCTGTCTTTGCGCTCTACTCCTCGTCCCTTGTACACTGCTCAGTCACTCTTAAAATTGACCTGTTTGTACTTTTGATACATGCTTAACCTAAATGATGAATTGTTCTTGTCAGCATTTTCCACTGTTATTGCACTCAGATTTTTACTTGTTATTTGTAGTATTGTACTAAATGTATTCAGTAAGTTTGTCTCTGTACCGTCCAGGATCGTGCTTGAAAACAGTCTTGTTGGCTAGTGTACCTACCCGGTAAACAAAAACTAAATAAAAAATTAAATAAATTCTACGTAAATCACAAGCTGATCACTCATTTGCATTTCATGCTAACAGAATTATACCACAAGTTTAAAAGGAATTTGTTTTTGTTGTAAAATTTATAGAATCAGACAGGTCTTGGGGCAGGTGGGAGTGTTTTTTTTTTTTGGTACCCAGACCCATCCTTATAAAAAGCAATGCAAATATTAAACATAAGAGAAGTTTTCAGGGAAGTGATAGACCTTTTGGGGGGTTCCCCTTGATTCATGCTGCATGTTATTGGGATTTCCCAGCCTCCAAATTGGGTACGTCCCATTAACTACCCTCTGCATTCCAAAGAATTGGAACTCAAATACTAACTACCTTTATAACTGGAGATAAATGGTATTACTATGCAATGCAAACCCACCCTTAAGTTCTGCCAGTGTAACAAAAACAAATGGAAGCCCTGTAGGCAAAATGGTCTGTAACAAGAAACTGACTTATTGGTGACATAAAAATCAAAAAGAATGCCAGTTCCATGGCACTGAGCGATCCGGGATCACTCGACACGCTGGCTGCAATTTCCAGAAGACTGTGGCAATGCAGGAAGCAAGCCTGCAACAGTGCACAGCCATATCATGTGAACACTGGTCAGTAGCATTGTAGATACAGCCGTGGATCCGATGGGTATGGCAGCGATCCAGATATCTGCCATATAAATGAGGCATGCTGCACCAACTGCAATGGTGCAGCCCCACGGCACCCCACGCCATGCCAAACTGTCTCCCCCTCACAGCTGACAGTGACATGACTGTACCTGTCAAAAATCTGACAGCTGCAGCCTTGGAATTCTGTAAGAGAGGGTGAGTACCACTGACTTGTTCCTCGACTTGGCTGGGGTCATTACCAAGTCGAGGAACAAGCCAGTGGTACTCACACTCTTGCACAGGAACTCTTACCTCTAACCAAACTTGTGTTTAGTGAGACTCCGTGCTGGTCCAAAACCCACAGCTTCTAACCCCCTCAAGAGACACGGCCACTGCACAGCAGTTTTCAACCCCTTCCCCACTCACTGCGCTCTTCTCTGGAAACTGACTCACCTGCAACAGCAGCCATGGGAGGCAACTTTGGGGGTGTTTTTCATGCTCCCTTTGCTCTTCTCTCCTTCTTACATTACAGTACTGCTGGGCCCCCCTCTGTGGTCCACAGTAGGATGGAGTGGCATGCTTAGGAGCCACAACAAATCCTACCCACCTGCTGCTCTTTTTCCCTTTTTCATTGTGGCCACATATGTAAGTGTTCTTCCGAGGGGTGTATCCTGTCTGGGAAAGGGCACTGATGTGAAGTTTTGCTCACTGCCAACCACCCCTTCCCTCCGAATTTGGCAGAAATGTGTCCAAAAGCACAGGAAGTTAGTCTGAAACACAGACTAATCCTGAATCAATGCACTCTCAGTGTTGTGTAAATGGGAGTTTATGTCAGCGCCTGTGGAGCAATGGCTGAGCGGCAGGGACCACAACGCACTGTGCAGTGTAAACATGCCTTTGCAAGCAAATGGATTGCTTCTCAGTTTCAATTTTGGATGTTCATATTCAGGGTGCTGGGTAGCATCTGGCAGGTTTCTTCTGAAGCTGAGGTTGTTGACTTTAAATAATAAAGATGGTTGCTTTTTAGGTGCAGTTTTACAGCTTCAGGGATACTCCATGGTAGTGTGAACCATGGAGATAACCTGAAATAAGATGGGAGGCTACTGGTTTGTAAGTAGTATTGATGGCTGCACTGGCAGGTGTGGTACATGGTATGGATAGGGGGGTTAAATGGGGATGAAGGGTGGAGGTCAAATTAGCACCCAGATAGAAAGCAGCTTGTACCAACATTACTTCGAGATTTGTACTGGCCTTGCATGTCACCATGGGAAGTACAATAGAATAGCATTTAGCTTTAAATAGTGCCTTTCATACAAACTGTATATTCCTAAGTGCTGTACAAAGTATTGAGCTAAATACTTAAGCCATAATGCACAAGTGTCAAATACTGTGAGGTAATCCCACCCCTTTCGCATTCCCTGTGGCAGTGGAAATGCCAATCATAACCCCCTGGGTCACCATATTGCTATTATGAAGTGCCTTAAGGCTTTCCAGCACGATTTTAATCTTTAAAAATATAAAATAACTGTATGTCAATCCATCAATTCTTTATTTATATAGCGCCTTTCAAAATCAAGGCACTGTACACAGTATAAACCACAAATATTAAAAACGGACAACAGTATAAATTATTCAAAAACAGTCAGGGAAAGCCAGTGAAAATAAATACATTTTCAGCACAGATTTACAACTGCTGGTGGTCGGGCATTCTCTTATCCGACGACATAGAGAATTCCACAGGATTGGTGCTACAAATGAAAATGCACGAGCTCCAGATGTTTTTAAACTAACCCTGGGAATCTCTAGCAATCCATTGTCGGTGGATCGGAGAGGACGATTGGGGGAGTAGGGAGTCAGGAGATCTTTCGGTAGTTGGGTCCCTGTTCATGTAGGGCTTTAAAGGTAAGCAAGCCTACCTTATAGGTGATCTGCCACTGAACTGGCAGCCAGTGCAGTCCACACAGCACAGGCGTAATGTGGCTGGTCCTAGAGGTACCAGTCAACAACCTGGCCGCAGCGTTCTGCACTAGCTGCAAGTGGTGGATATCAACCCCAGAAAGCCCTAATGTGACAGGGTAGAAATGACCCTGTCCCTTTTGTTGGAAAAAGTGTGTGAATGCAAGGATCTGTATTCTTTCCTTTTCTGTCTCTTCTGTCTGGTTGTGCAACCAAATTTTCCTGTGAGACTTTGAACTTGATAAACCCGACCAATCTTGCAATCCTTTGCCTCTCACTGTTTCTCTGTTTTCTCTTGCTTTCTGTTTTTCCTCCCTTGCACATTTAGATCTGGTAATGTAAGAATATGTGCAAATCAATATATGGAAATGAAACGGATGATGGGATCACTTTTGCTTAGAAAATATGGAGTTACTGTTGAAATACATATATTTATAATTTGAGATAACTGTAAAAAGCTAGAGGTTACTTGGCTGCAAATGCCTGAGCATTTTGCAGTTGCTGTGGGGAACTCAGGAAGTTCTAAATATTCTAGCAGCTCCTGAAATTTACAAAGGACTGGATGCTTGCAAAGGATAGGGGCTGAAAAGAGTTATAAAACAGCTAAACTGCAAGGGAGATTTTTTACAAGAGATTTTATTTTGCTTCTGTATATAGTTATTCTGAACAGGTTTATTTTATTTTATGTTACTGCAACTACAAATAAACAGTTTTGTGGAATTTTACAACTACTCCTGGGTTTTCTCTATGCTTCCTGACCTGTGCCTCGATGACAGATGGTGTCAGCCTAAGAGGAATTTAAGCCGTGCATGCCCTAAAACAGGAGATTTGTGCATGGGTACTGGACCTAGTACCAGGGAAACACAGAGGAAGGTATGGATTCTGCAGCTGAATCCAGTCTGAGATTGTACAGCCAGCACAAATCATGGAAAAAGAATAGGCAGTGACAGAACTTGAAAGCCTGATGGACTTTTTGAAATGGTGGGCTATACAACAAAAAGGGACTGAGATGCAGAGAGAAAAAGAAATTCAACAGTTAGAAGTGTTGAGGAGAGAAGAGATGCAGCGACAGAAGCAACAGATGAGAACAGAGATGCAGTGATAGAAGCAGTGATGGCTGGATGCCTTACAAGCTATCGAAGGCAGAGGATCTGGCACAGATCCAGATGAGCAACAAAATGGAAGCAACCTAAAGGCCAATAAACTCACGAAGTTGTGTCCCTCAGATGATGTTGAGACATACCTGACAACCTTTGAAAGAGCTGCCACAGCCTGCCAGTGGCCAAAACAGCAATGGACAATCAGACTGGTACCCTACCTGACAGGGAAAGCCCAGATTACCAACAGCAGAATGGACATCGCACAGTCAGAAAACTATGACCTGGTGACAAGCGAAATCCTGAAAAGGTACGACATCTCCAGAGAGACCTACAGGCAGAGATTTCAATCTTTGGGGTACAACTCAGTTGACAATCCTTGAGAAGCCTTCACCCGACTCCGAGAACTCCTCATGAAGTGGATCCAACCAAAGAGCAAAACAGTCCCACAGATCATCAACACATTTGCCATGGAGCAATTCATCAACATCTTGCCTACAGATGTGCAGCTGTGAGTAAAGCAACACCAACCAGAGAATGGGGAAAAAGCTGTTTCTTTGGCTGAGAACTACCAAATGGCCAGACAGTCGCCACAGCAGCGAGGTAACAATCAAGCACCAGTAAGAAACTCTTTTTTCCATTTAAATTCCAAGCCTGCTAAGAACTCTGGTGGGGGTAACAAATTTGTGCCAAAAGACATTATCTGCTATAACTGTAATAAGCGGGACCATTTTGCAAGAAACTGCCATAATAAAGAGAGTGGCACTGGAGCAGATTTGTCCTTGGCAAACTGGGGCAAGTACCTAACAGATGTGAAGGTGGGGGATAAGACTGTAATGGGACTCATTGATTCGGAAGCAGACAGACCCTAGTGCATGTTGAAGTGCTGGGAAAACACTGTGCAAAAGGACCAGGTACTGGTGGCATCTGCTTCCACGGGGACACTTGATACTATCCCACCACCCAAGTGACTGACCGTTAAGGGTGTGTCACACCAAATGAAAGTTGGGGTAGTACCAGTTACCTGTACCTGTGATTATTGGAAATGTCTTTCCAGGATTTACTGAACTGATCAAAGAGGGAATAAATCCTGATGTTTCAGCAGCTGTGGTGACAAGAGCTCAGACAGAAAATTTCAGACAGTGGGGACACTTTTCCTTTCAGTGATTTTGATTCAGACTTGTATGAGCACTGCTCGAAGATCCGGAAATCCAGGAAGGAAAGACAAAGCCTGAAGAAACTGTGGCAACAAATGACTGACAGACATGAAGGGGTAAAATATGAAAATGCTGAAACTACATTGATAACTGATTGTGATTTTCTTTCAAAGCAAGCTCACCATGTTTCTCACCAGGGTTATTTCAAGCAGCTACTGGTAAAACCAAATCAGGGTGGACCAATGCAGACCCTCCAACATTTCACAGATCAAAATAGGTACACTTCTGTGTTACAGTGAGTGGGGGGAGCGGGTGCACAGCCCCTTAAGTCCCTTGTGTCCTCAAATTACTATGTTATGTGTTACTATGTCACCATTATCTACAAAGACCTCTGATACAGCATCTAGACTAAGGAACTACAGCTCAAGCTGTGAGCACCTTTTAATCCCACACCAGTAACTATAGGGATTCCTGCAGAGAGAGCTGTGTAATCTCCCCAAAATGGTATCTCAGTACAGCCAGCACCTCAAAAAATCATTTTCAAAAAACATGTATTAGTAACTGTTTATAGGGGAGAGGATAATGACCAATATAGGCTTATGCTTAAACATCAGAAAAATGTATACTGGAAATCCACCCCACTCACCCTTGTGGGAAGACTTTAAGAGTGATTATAAACTAAAGAGGTGGTGTGTATAAAGTTTATAGGCAAAAGGTGGAGCATTATGGTGTTGTGGAGAACCCAACAGAGCAAAATGAAATGTTAAAGTTTGAAAGAGGTTAGCAATTTATGAATATCTAATATATGTAATTATTTAGGAATGTTTTATGAAAAGGACAGAGGGTGATAATAACCTTGTTGGTTTAATTTTCTAGTTAAAAAGTAGTGGGCGTCAAACTTGAAAACACTGATAAAGCCAAAGAGGAAAACTTAAAACAATGTGATGGCAAGTTTAAGTTTGGGACTGAATGTGTGATTTCTCAGAAGAAGCCAGAAGGGGAAGGAAGGAAACATATTCAATTCAGTGCTTTAGAGTTACTGGTAATTGCTATTTTTCTTTTAAACTTAGATTGTGGGCTTTTAGTGACACTGTACTTTCTTTGTTGTCTTTACTTAGAATTGTTATTGGGCTGTTGAAAATTTAAAACATAGTGGTGGTGTATTTCTGTTCTGCTTTAATTGCCACAAATTTAATCTTGGCTTGTCTGACTGCCCTGTAGTTTGAGTGAGGGGTGTTAATTGTCTGGCTTCTGACCTCAGCTACGTGATAACTGGAGGTGGGGCTTAGTCAGAGTTGAGGTAACAAGTGAGTTTTATTTTCTCAGAAGAAGCCAGAAGGGAAAGGAAGGAAACATATTCAATTCAGTGCTTTAGAGTTACTGGTAATTGCTATTTTTCTTTTAAACTTAGATTGTGGGCTTTTAGTGACACTGTACTTTCTTTGTTGTCTTTACTTAGAATTGTTTTTGGGCTGTTGAAAATTTAAAATGTAGTGGTGGTGTATTTCTGTGCTGTTTAATTGCTGCAAGTACTACTCATGAGAGGCAAGGGAGAGCATAGGAGTGCATGCACCAGGAACTTTAACTCATGGTTGAAGAACTGGTGCTGTGAGGAAGGATTTGGATTCATTGGTGACTGGGGACCCACCTGGAGGGATGGAGGTTTGTTCAAGCCTGATGGCCTGCATCCATCCTGGAGGGGAATCCAAGCACTCAATGATAAGTTTAAATGCTACATTGACAAGCATTTAAACTAGCAAAGGGGGGTGGCAGGCCAGCAAGGAGGGTACCTACTTGCTCACACCCCACAGCTAGCAGTGGAACCAGTGAACCAGAGGAGTAGTATCTCCTACAAAGCAGTGTGCAAAAGATGGAAATTAGCGCCCAAGAGGTGGATAGGCAGAAAAGGGGCAAAATTCAGCAGAAGGGCAGACAGCAAGGAGAACCAGGGATAAAGGACAACCAAGGAAGGGGCTGGAGTAGAACAGCGAAACAGTCTAGGGAGGTCAAATCATGGAAAGCCATGTGTGCAAATGCGAAGAGCCTTAGCAACAAGATGGAAGATCTGGAGGCTGTCATTGTGCAGTCAGACCTGGACATTGTGGCAATCAATGAAACCTGGTGTAATGATAACCACGACTGGGAGATGGCCATTGTCACAGAGTGACTCTGTGATGGATTAGGGGCCCTGGAACTTTTGGGCTTGGTGCTTTACTTAAAGCCTTTTGATACTATAACTTTGTAAAATCAGAAATTAAATAAATAAATGTAAGCTTTAAAAGTTGAGACTAAGTTAAAAGATAGTGTAGTGGAGACTAGCAAGGTAGAAAAAATAAAGCAAAGGGAGGACAGAAGTAAGAGTGAGTCATTTAGTAATCCCCCAAGGTAATTCAGTTAAAGAGAGGGAGAACTGAACCTTGTGTAAAGGTAGTTGAGATTTTTACATGGTAATTGAGTTAATTTGGAGCTTAAATGAGCAGCACCAGCAATCTATTTCTACTTGGGTTGAAAGAACACTTTTAGTCCTTTCTTTAGAGGTGTTTGTAGCACACCAGAATATAGGCACTGCTTGACTAAGAGGAAGAATGGGTTGCAAGTGAGGGAAATAAATAAAGTAATTTAAGTCACTGTTCTGTTTTAAGTTTCAGTCTTTAAGGGACTGATATTTGGAAGTTATTTCTCTCCAGTGGTTGTAAATATTAACAGAAGCAAAAGCACTGAAATGCCACATGTGCTTACTGCACATTTAACTTCCCTGGCAGAAGGTCAGTGTAATGTTAATTCATCACATGTCCTCTCCTACCTTTTGATAAAATAAAGACTACAGACAAGGCACTTGTAGTGGGCTGTAAAACCATTTGTAAAAGGCTGGTTAGTTTGAATTACTTCCTGCTCAAAGCTCCTGTTTGAAAACAACCAGTTAAGGCACATGTTGGTAACAGCCTAGCAGTTGTGTTTAAGTAAGCAGGTTATGAAACTATATGGGGATTGTACACCTCGGAGAATAACTGTATAAATTGTGTGGTATAGTTCTCACTTACAGAAAGGGCACCTGTTCATGTGTCTTTGGATTTTCAGCTTCTGCTTCTGACTCTCCTTGCACCACTCCCTTCCAGGACAGCTATAGTGCTGACCAGCCCTTTGTTCTTTTGTTTTATGCTGTCTCTTGTTGGGGGCGGTGCCTGATGGTCAGAGCTGTTTGTAAAAGAGCCAGGAATTGAAGTAAAATAGACTGCACATGTGTGTGTATATAGGTATGTGAATTATAAACTGTTTAGTTAGATAGTTAAAACAAAATAATTATGTTTAAATAAGAAGTTTTACTTTAGAATTAATGATGTGGGTGGAGTTGGGGAGAACACATGATCATGTCCCTGTATAAAAGGACTGTCATTTGAGATTGTTAGTTTAGATTGTGCTCCTGGGTCTGGAGGTGAACTCCATGGAGCTCTGTGAATTGCTCCAGCAGGTGTTAGGAGAAGAACACCTTTCAAGCCATGTAAAAGTCATGGGATAAAGTTTATTTGCCATTCTGATTATTTTATTTTGTTGTCGTACCAGTCCGCTGATGTTATATTTGTCCTGCTATGAAGAAATTTTGAGATAGAAGTGAATAAATGTCATTCATTTACAACTGAAACTGTGTCACGCTACCAATTAGTCCACAAAGAGACCTGCGCCCGCTCACAGCCATACCTGGCTACAACATATTCGGAAGAGACAGAACAGGCAGGAAGGGAGGAGGAGTGGCACTGTATGTGAAAAATGACATAAGGGCCACAGAGATCCAGGAGGAACAAAATGGGGAGAGATACTGTGGTTAGCTGGAAAGGAAAATGGGGACAGCCATCCGCAGATAGATGTGGTCTATAGACCACCAGCCCAAGAGGAAGAAACAGATAGGAGATGATGCTAGCCATCCAAAGGATGGCAGACAAGGTGAGGTAGTTCTGGTTGAGACTTCAATATTCAGACGTGACTGGAGCATCCCAGCAGCAGCATCAACTAGGAGCAGATTTATCCTGACTCCTTCAGGGTGCCTTCCTCAAGCAACTGGTCATGGAACCAACTCGGCAGAAGGCAATACTGACCTTGTGCTCACAAAGGGACAGTGTGATGGGGGTAACAGTGGGGAGCACCTGGGAAACAGTGGTTACTAGTCATTGTGGTTTGAAATCACAGAAAGAGCAGAATCAAACCACACAAAAACATGTATCCTGGATTTTAGGGGGCAGACTTTGGGAAAATGGGGATATACTTGAAAGAGGCATTAAGGGAATGGGACAGGAATCAGGGTTGAGGAACAGTGGGCAGTATTTAAATGGGGATTACAAGAACAACAGAATTATGCATTAAGCAGGTTAGCAAGAGGAAAAGGAAGAAGAGACCATTATGGTTTTCTAAAGAGGTAGCAAAGAAAGTGAAAGCCAAAAGATTGCATTCAGGCAATACAAAAAGACACAGGCAGAAGGGGATAGGGAGAAGTACCAGGAGAAGCAAAGGGAGGCAGGGAGGTCAGTAAGGGAAGCCAAGGCTCAGACAGAAGAACACATTGCAAAATCAGTGGGTAGAGGGGACAAAACCTTTTACAGGTACATAAGTGAAAATGAAAGGCAAAGGAGAGGATAGTGAGACTGAAGTGGAGGATGGGGCCACATGGAGGATGACAACAGTAAAGCTGACATATTGAACAGGTATTTCTGCTCAGTCTTTACTGAGGAAGAGGAGGGTAATGGGTCTGAAGGGAGTACAAGGGTGAAATGGTGCAGAAATGGACACAGTCCTTTTATACCAGAAAGGGTCCTGAAGGAACTGGAAGTAATAAGAGTTGATAAAGCACTGGGGCTAGATGTCGTGCACCCCAGGGTCCTTAAAGAACTAAGAGAGGTGGTGGCTGAACCTCTGGCTAACCTGTTTAGCCAGTCACTGAAACAGGGAGGTACCCAAAGACTGGAGGACAGCAGAGGACAGCAGATGTAGTCCCCTTATACAAAAGTGGGAACAAAGAGGAAACAGGAACTACAGACCAGTCAGCCTCACCTCGGTAGTGGGGAAGATCATGGAAGCACTACTGAAGGAGAGATTGTGGAACATCTGGTTGTCAATGGACTACAGGACCCAAGGCAGCATGGTTTCACCAGGGGAGGCTGCGTCAGACCAACCTCGTTGAATTTTTGACTGGGTGACTAGGAGGTGGATCGAGGGCAGTGGACATGGCCTATCTGGACTTCAGCAAGGCCTTTGACACTGTGCCACATAGAAGACTATTACACAAACTGGGGAACATGGTGTGGGCAGGACAGTAGTGTGGTGGGTGGTAACTGGCTGGGTGGCAGGACACAGAGGGTGGTGGTAAATGGCTGTCACCCACAGAGGGAAGAGTGACCAGTGGGTACCACAGGATCAGTGCTGGATTGGTCCTATTCAACATCTTCATCAGTGACATTGCGCAGGACCTAGAAGGCAGAATTTCACTGTTTGCTGATGACACAAAGCTCTATAACAGAGTAGACACACCAGAGGGTGTAGACAGAATGAGAAGGGACCTGCAGAAACTTGAAGAATGGTCAGGGGTTTGGCAGTTGAAATTCAATGCGAATAAGTGCAAGATAATGCATATGTGGCACAAAAACCCCGGCACAATATATCAGTTGGGGGGTGAGGATATAGCATGCACCAAGCAGGAAAGGGATCTTGGGGTTATCATCTCTGATGACCTCAAGGTAGGGAAACAGTGTGACAAGGCAGCAGGTAAAGCAAATAGGATGCTGGGACACATAGGCAGGGGCATCACCAGCAGGAAAAGGGAGGTCATAATTCCACTATACAAGACACTAGTGAGGCCCCACCTGGAGTACAGTGTACAGTTCTAGAGACCATACCACGTAAGGACATAGACAGGGTAGAGAAGGTTCAGAGGAGGACAACAAAGATGGTGCATGGATTGCATCACAAGTCCTATGAAGACAGGTTGAAGGAACTGAACATGTACTCCCTGGAGGAGAAGAGGGAGAGAAGGAATATGATAGAGACATACAAGTATCTTACAGGGAGGAACAGGGTGCGGGAATACACTATTTTTAAGCGAAAAAGATGTTCTAGGACTAGAGGGCATGGTATGAAGTTGGAGGGAGGACAATTCAGAGGAAACGTGAGGAAGAATTTCTTCACAGAACGGGTGGTGGACAAGTGGAACACCCTGCCAGAGGAAGTGGTGGGGGCTGAAACAATCACGGGATTTAAGAGTGCATGGGATAGACATAAAGGAATTCTGGAGGTCAGGGGTAAGGGGTAACAGACTTCTAGGAAAACATAAACTGAACTTACAAGCTCAAATGGGCAGACTGGGTGGGCCATAGGCCCTTATCTGCCGACACTGTCTATGTATCTATGTATCTATATATTCTTTCTTGTGCATAAATTATAAATGAAGATGAATATAAATTAAAACATTTTTCAGTATCAGAAAAGAAAAAAATGTACTGAAAAAATGTTTTGTATGGTTTTGACTGTAGAAACCAGTTCCTGATGAAGGATAAAATACCCAAAATGTAGAAAAATACTGGATGTAATAAACTAAAATGTTGAAAACATGAATATATTGATTGATTTTTGAAAGGTGAGTGGAGTGGATTTCCAGTATACATTTTTCTGTGTAATCTCCCCTATAGCCAGTACTCCTGCACCATTGCCTACAGCCTTAGCAAACCTCCTGGCACTCACCCCGAAGTATCAACTACCTGTTCCAACCAGCAGGGCATTACCCCCATGACACTGATTTTTGTCACACCCTGTTCCGATCCCGTCAGTCGCCTGCTGTAGAGAGAGAGATGGATCCGTCATCGGAAGATGTGCCAGGCTGCAGTCAAGGATCCGACGGTGGAGATGTGCTGGGTCAAAGTGATAAGAGTACTCCACTCCTGCTGCTGAGATACTCAGACTATTGTCTTGCAGCGGCATGCCAGTGAGAGTGGTGACACTAGACCTAACCAGTTTAAATATTAATTCCAACCAGGCAATCTAGTGCTCCGCTTGTTCCGCCATGGCTCGGGCTGGGAGTTACTCTGTGAACGGAGTCTGACACTGTCCCACCATCAGGAGAAAGAGCAAGCCTGATGCGCAACAAGCATTCTCAGCTGCAGTGCTACTGTGCTTCTGGGGGTCAGCTAGTGCCGAGGCGCCCTCTGCCAGCTGTGCCACAGTAAGGGCAACACTGTGGTGATTACCATGGGGACACCAGGACGCTGCTCGCCTATGACTGTGCAGGCTGAGCGCTCTGACAAAAAAGTAAAGATTTTTCAGGGGAGAAAAAATAAATTGTTTAACTAAACTTGGGAGGTGGCAAATTCGGTACACAGTACATCCAGGCAGGATCCGGTACCAGTCTTAAAAATATGGTATTGTACCAGCAAAAACTGTACAGTTGGAGGGTCTGACAATGTTTAAAAAAATGTAATGGATTACAGTACAGAGTTTGGGTTAAACTTCAGACACAGGAACAAACAGAAAAATTGGTTATACCACTGAAGTATAGAACAGAGTTGTTACAGATAGCACATGATAGTCCTATGGCTGGTCACTCAGGGAGGGATCACACCCTTGCCAGATTGCTGTATAGATTTTACTGGTCGGGAATTCATGAAGATGTTGCTACTCATTGTAATTCCTGTGCTGAGGGTCAGAAAGTAGCCTCAGTCACTAGAAAAGACAAAGTGCCCCTGGTACCCCTACCCTTGATAGATGTGCCTTTTGAGAGAATTGCAATGGATGTGGTTGGTCCTTTAGACAAAAGTAAAAAGGGTAATAGATTTATCCTGGTAGTATGCAACGATGCTACTTGATACCCAGAAGCAGTTCCAATGCATACTGTTACAGTCCCAAAAGTTGCTGCAGAGCTAGCCAAAATTTTCAGCAGAGTGGGCATACCTGAAGAAATTATTACTGATCAGGGTAGTAATTTTGGCGCTGCGGTGCTTAAAGAGCTGTACAGACTACTGGGTATCACTGCCATAAGACCCTCCCCCATCTCCCTCAGACAGACGGTCTTGTTGAGCATTTTAGCCAAACTCTAAAACGCATGTTAAAAAGGTTTGTAAAAGGGGAAGGGAAAGATTGGGACCATTACTTGCCTTACCTACTTTTTGCTTACAGAGAAGTGCCACAAGCATCAACAGGGTTTTTGTCATTTGAAATGCTGTATGGCAGGCGGCCAAGAGGGTCACTGGATGTGATAAAAGAAATGTGGGAAGATAACTCCACTCAGAAACAATCTATATCTTCTTATATTTGTGCCCTAAGAAAGAAGCTGGCAAAATATGTTGAAATTGCCCATAGTAATCAGAAAGAGTCTCAAAACCAGCAGAAGGTATATTATGACCATGGGGGTAAAAGAAAAAGTTTTTGACCAGGTGAAAAGGTTTTGTTACTGCTACCCACAACAGAAAATAAGCTGTTAATGAAGTGGCAAGGGCCATGTAAGGTTTTTAGATGTACTGGCACTGGTAACTATGAGATTGAGACCCCTGACAGAAAAAATCCTGCTAAGATATACCATGCTAACCTCCTCATGAATTGGGTTGAAAAAATGCCAAAAGCTGCCTTGCTAGTTTTACCAGAAACTGATGTAACCCCGAGGTGGTGCTATCCCAAGGGCTACTACCCCTGCCTGTATGGCTAGTGACAGGTTAAGGGGCCTAGGTTCGGTGACGGGTGCCTCCACCCAGAGGTCAGGGTTGGTAGTGGTTAAACTAGATTGGGCAGAGCCCTCTGGGACACTGTGACCCCCCCTTTGTTCCCACTAGTGACCCACACAGTACACGGGAGTTACCTTCCCAATACCCCACATATGCACACTCATTACACATACAGTACCCACTTACCCTCAGGACTGATTCTGCCGCACGTCCCTGAGGACCCCTGTAAAATAAGGTTAGGCAATGCCACAACAACTATGCAATATTCTCTGCTATATGTACTGACACCACAAGTAGGATATAGTTCAACAAACATAAATCTGATTTATTCAGGGGAAGTAACAAGGAAGGGGAATCAGGTTGATTTTGCATTAAGACATATAAATCACAGTACTGTACATGAAACTTAGGGTCCGAATGTCACACTCGCTGGGTACCCAGGATGGTGGGGGGCTAGCCACGTCTGTTGCCCGGGGTTGGCTGGCTGGTGCAGCTGGTTGGGGCCCTAAAAGAATTAAAGGCATGCACAGCAAATTGTAATCCGGAGCAGAGGCTTAGTTCTAGAAAAAGAAAGCACAAGTAAATCAGATGGCACACTTTTGATTTATAAATTGTTGCAGGCGGTTACCCTGAATTGTACTCACAATACCCAATACAGATTACAGGCTGGATGGTGTTATTTCTGGGTTTCCAGCATTCAGCACACACTGCAGAGTGAGGGAAATGGTCGATCGCGTTCAGCAAACTTTCGGTCTTCTTCAGGTTAAGCCTGGTTCCCAAACTTCTGCTTCTTCTTCCTCCTCAAAAACCCTGATTCAGTCCGAACTAGGATTACCAACGGCGCAGACCGACTTTGGGGGCCTACACACGCCCTTCCTGCATGAACTACTTGCCGCTGGAACAAAAGGGCTCCTTCTCTCTTCATTGTCACCTCAGATCTGGCTTGCCAGCAACAGTTCAGGATATGGAATCCTTTTCTGATTGGCCCATGCAGTCTGCATTTTAGGGCTCCCTTAACCCAATTGGTCCAGTTCGGCAGTTCAGAACCAAAATAGTGGTCCTTCACAGAACAGTTCATGCTGCAAAAAGGCAGGTTAAAACAAACTACATTTTCATTATTTTTCTAAATGGTTTCTGGCAAACAGTCACATCTTTGAAAAGAGCTCCCTCTGTGCCACTAGCAACATTAGAATCAGAGCAATTGCTCAGAAGCTCAGGTGGGACTCAAGCAAAACACACACAATTCCCCCCCCCAAGCAAACTAATTAGTTCTGCAAGCAGGCAGACCTTAAAGAGACAGTACTCATAGACTTTGAGGTGCGAGCAGCGCCCACAATTACACGGCATTTCACCGAACGCCAGCTGGGCAGGGAGCACTTAGGCACGCTCCGGGAAGGCTTTTAGGAACCCCCATTTGCAGGGGGGTTACACCCTTCCTGGCCTGAAAAACTTGGCGTCCACGTCAAGTAGGTACCCTTATAACACTTTAAAGCAGATCATCACACACGTTCATATCACCAACAGGTTAGGCCTGCATCCTTTTGAACAGCAGTCAACATATTAAACCTTTGTTATATACACTTATTCTGTATTTCACAGCTTACTACTTGTTACACAACATTATACATACAGTGCATTTTGAAATCGGTCATCACTTCCTGCACATGAAACCAGAAGGGAGGAGACCCTTCCCTATTGGCTACCTTGGGACTAAATGGGGCAAGGGCACCAAACCTGGAGGGCAAAACAATTAACCTGGAGTTAGCACTTATGCTCAGTTTGGGCAATGAGCTCGGAGACACATGTACTCCTTTATGGACCACATTGGCAGGTAAATCTAAAGGCCTCCCAGGCGAATCATAGCTGAGGTGTGCTACAGGCTTCACAGTTTGACCAGTCTTTCTAGGGGGAACTGTTACAGTCTCTGCACTTTTAGCCTCACAGTCAGCCCTGTCTTTACTTGCCAGGAAAGTTTCCATCAGGGTAAAAAGGTTGGAACTTGGGGCACTTTCAGCTCCAGGATTTGCAATTTCTGAAGTCACCACACTTGGCTCACAGGGAGAGCTCTCTGGCACTGGAAGTGAACCATCAAGGCACTCGAAATACTCTTCTTGCTCTGGTATATCACCAGTCTGTCCCAGTTCATCATTTTCCTCCTCTGAAAGCTCATACAGTTCCACCATGCACAGTGACTCAAGATCATCAGATTTAACACTCTGCACCTCACTTTCTGGGAGCATTGTCTCCAAGGACAAAGCTGGGGGCTTAGGCAGTCCAGAAGGCCCAACTTCATCTCCATAATTGACTAGGGGATTACCTTGAAACAACTGATTTAGTTCATAAGAAGGGTAGTACTCACAGTTGCACTCACTTTCCTCTGAAGTAGACTGACAGTCATTTTCAATTGGGGTTTGCTGTGGAGAAAACCTCAACTCAGCAACTGTAGGTGCAGACTTTCTCTGCCTTTGCTTAGCAGCAGCTCTGGTCACCAGTCCAGGGGGAGCACTTTCTGGGGGCTCAGGCTCAATCAGTATTTGGCCAATGGGCAGCAAATGATTTCGATGTATTGTCTTAACATCTTTTGAATTGTTTTCAGGCCTTACTTTGTACACGGGTAGATCTTCCAGTTTGCCCACTACAATGTGAGGGAGATGGTGCCACCTGTCCACAATCTTGTGTTTGCCATGCAGTCCCAGATTTCTTAACAATACATGATCTCCCTCCTGGAGTTCCTGTGCTTTCACCTTTTTATCATACCTTTCTTTGTTGGCCAGATTTCTTTTGGCAGCCATGATTTGAGCCAGTTGGTACGCATGATTCAGTTGGGCCTTTAACTTTTTCACATACTGTAGATAATTATCAGCTCGGACCCCATCAGGAGAAACTCCGAAACAAACATCTACCGGTAGTTGGACTTCTCTTCCAAACATCAGGCGGTAGGGGGACAACCCAGTAGAATCACTTTTGGTGCAGTTATAGGCATGTACCAAGCCTGGCGCTAATTTGTTGGCTCCATCTGGGCTTGTCTTTTGGGTGGAGGGTGCCCAGCATGTTCAGCAGAGTGCAGTTAAAACGTTCAGGCTGTGGGTCCCCCTGGGGGTGGTAAGGGGGAGTTCTAGACTTTCACACTCCCCACAGGGAAAGCATCTCTTTGACCAAATGACTCTCAAAGTCTCTCCCTTGATCAGAATGGATTCTTTGCAGAGCCCCATAGTGAACAAACAAGTTTTCTACAAGTACTTTGGCCACAGTGGATGCCTTCTGGTCCTTGGTGGGGAAAGCTTGGGCATATCTTGTAAAATGGTCAGTGACCACCAGCATATTACTAATATTTCTTTAATCCGACTCCAAACTCAGAAAGTCAATACAAACCAGCTCCATGGGGGCGCTGGTGGTGATGTTAACAAGGGGGGCAGCCCTCTGGGGCAAAGCTTTCCTCTGTAAGCAGCGACTACAAGTTTGAATGTGTTGCTCAACATCAGCCCATCTTAGGACAATAGAATCTGGATCTCACCAAATCAAGTGTTTTGTCTATACCAAGGTGCCCCATATGGTTGTGTAAAGACCTCAATACTAAGTCTCTGAAAGCAGTGGGCAGGACCAACTGTTGCTTGTCCATTTGGCCCCCCCGGTCTACTGTTTCTCTGTATAGCAGTCGATTAATCAGTTTCAGCTTAGGACCTTCCTTGTATAACAATGCAGTTCTCAAATCAGTGGAGTGCAACTTGGACACATCTTTCCCTGTGTAGAGGGCTTCTAGAGCTGATTTGATCATAGGATCTCGGGATTGAGCCCTCTGAAGACTGTCATTGTCGAGCTGAGGCAGTGCACCAATATCTAATGCAGAAAAGTGCCAATAAGCAGCAGGTATGCAATTCTCAGAGAGCCCCAAACAATCCACCAGACAGTCCACTGCATCTGTGGACATTTGTTCCTCTCTGTCAAACTTCTGGCAGAGTGCTCGAATATCAGGTTCTGACAGTCTGACCCAGTCATTCCGGGGAAACAGGCCTCCAGAAGACAGCATCAGCATCTATGTGATTCAGGCCTGCTCTGTATTCAACAGCATAATCATATGTAGATAATGCAGAAAGCCACCTATGGCCAGTAGCATCCAACTTAACTGAAGTCTGCACGTAGGTCAAAGGATTATTATCAGTTTTTACCAGTATCTTAGCCCCATACAAGTACTCATGGAATTGCTCAACAATGGCCCACTTCAAAGCTAGGAACTCTAACTTATGCACAGGATAGTTCTTTTCGGATAGGGTCAGACTTCTGCTGGCAAAGGCCACTGGTCTCAGGCCATTCTCATGTTCTTGGTACAACACAGCCCCTAAACCTTGCAGGCTAGCATCAGTGTGTAGGACACAGGGTTTTTGCTGGATCTGCATAGGCAAGGACAGGAGCGTGAGTGAGTTGGTATATAATCTCATGAAAAGCGGCTTCACAATCAGGTGTCCGTCGTGCCCCAAAAACTGAGGGCTTACCCTCCTGTCTTGCAACTTGAGCTTCAATATCATTACACTTGAAAATTTAGCTGACTTCAGGATGTGGTCTTATTTGACCGGGTTCAACTCTTTGGCAGGCACTCCCCCTTTTCTGTGGGCCCTCTGCAATCCCCTCTCTATCCTAGTGACAAAGGCAGACAACTTCTCATTTTTCCATTGTTTAGCTGACTTGAATTTCCACAATAAATCATACCCTGATTCTGTGCTGCCAAACACCCCCTCCAGTGCAGAGAGGTATTCTGCTACAGTAGCCTCCAGACTAGTGGCACATAGAAAACAGATGGCTTCCAGGACAGGGCCTCTCAAACTCTCCATCAGTTGTTTCCTCTTTTCCCCCTCTGAACATTGTCATTCCTGCACTAAAGGGGTAGCATAGTCCATCCAGGTCTCTAAATCATTCTCCCCTGAAGGCACTGGGACAGTACTGGAGAAGAGTCTGAGCCTTCTATAGGAGTCCAGCTGTATCAGGGGAATTATGATGGGGGAGGCAGCTACTGGGGAGCTCTTGGGGGGACATGGGGGATGTGGTCAGGAATGCAAGGGCATGTGGTCCTCTGATAGGTCTAACATCTTTACTAGCTCCTGAGCAGTTCTTCCTTCAGATGCTAGCAGCTTTAGCAGCTTTTTCTTAAACCAGTCTATACTAGGAGACCCACCTGGGGTGCCTGGACCACTATGTAAATGGATTACTCTCCATCCCTTCTGATCACCTTCGAGTAGAATCACAGTGGGTACCTTCTCAGGGTCTATTGGGGAACTGCATGAGAGCAGTACCATCATAGTTTGTTCAAATAAATCTGCTTCACGTCCCCTTACCTCTACCTGGCCCACACCCTTAATCTGCCATGCAGTGGTTACAATGTCAGCATTACTTGTCCCTCAGGGGATATCCAATAACAAAATAGCCTTCTGGGGGTCTATCCCCTCGGCTTAACTCCATCCCATCATTCGGTGCACCAGTAGTTTATGGGGAGCAATTTTTAGCTTGGGCATAGTAAGCCCCTCCTTTTTCTCTCCCAAACTGAACATATCAGGGTAATTATCCCACATGGCTACTAGAGGACACTAATCCCAGCAGTGCCTCCAAGATGTAACCCCTAGGTGGCACTATCCCAAGGGCCACTACCCCTGCCTGTATAGCTAGTGACAGGTTAAGTGGCCTAGGTCCAGTGACGGGTGCCTCCACCCAGAGGTCAGGGTTGGTAGTGGTTAAAGTAGCTTGGGCACAGCCTATATCTTCTTATATGTGTGCCCTAAGAAAAAAACTGGCAAAATATGTTGAAATTGCCCATAGTAATCAGAAAGAGGCTCAAAACCAGCAGAAGGTATATTATGACCATGGGGGTAAAAGAAAAAGGTTTTGACCAGGTGAAAAGGTTTTGTTACTGCTACCCACAACAGAAAATAAGTTGTTAATGAAGTGGCAAGGGCCATATAAGGTTTTTAGATGTACTGGCACTGGTAACTATGAGACTGAGACCCCTAACAGAAAAAATCCTGCTAAAATATACCATGCTAACCTCCTCATGAATTGGGTTGAAAAAACGCCAAAAGCTGCCTTGCTCGTTTTACCAGAAACTGATGTAACCCCTAGGTGGCGCTATCCCATCTCAAGGGCTACTACCCCTGCCTGTATGGCTAGTGACAGGTTAAGGGGCCTAGGCCCAGTGATGGGTGCCTCCACCCAGAGGTCAGGGTTGGTAGTGGTTAAACTAGCTTGGGCAGAGCCCTCTGGGACACTGTGACCCTCCTTTGTTCCCATTAGTGACCCACACGGTACACGGGAGTTACCTTCCCAGTACCCCACATATGCACACTCATTACACATACAGTACCCACTTAACATACTAACATACTAAAATGGCAGCAGAATAGGCCTAATGGTCTTTCGTGTCTGCTCGTTTGGTCAGCCCCCACCCTGGGTGCTGACCTTGCTGCCCCCCTCGCCTTCTCTGGCTTCTCCCTTCCCAGTTCCAGATATTCTTGCTGCATTGGGTTTTGCTTCCAGAACCCTTCCCCTGTACTTGTCCCACCCCCTCTTGAACCCCTCCACTGTCTCTGTCTCCACCAGCTCCCTAGGCAGCGCATTCCATGGCTCCACCACCCTCTCAGTGAAGTAGCACCTCCTTCTCCCCTGAATCTCCCCCCTCCAGCTTCCACCCATGCCCTCTAGTGGCCCCCTCCTCCTTCCTTCAAGCACCCTGACTGTTCCTCCCCTATTTATCCTCTTCATGTACCTGAAGACCTCTATCATGTCCCCCCAGATTTTGCTTGTAGAACCCTTCCCCTGTACCTGTCCCACCCTCTCTTGAACCCCTCCACTGTCTCTGCCACCACCAGCCCCCTGGGCAGCACATTCCATGGCTCCACCACCCTCTCAGTGAAGTAGCACCTCCTCCTTTCTCTCCTGAATCTCCCCCCCACCAGCCTCCACCCATGCCCTCTAGTTGCCCCCCTTCTTCCTTCGAAGCACCTTGTCTGCTCCTCTCCTATTTACCCCTTCATGTACCTGAAGCCTCTATCATGTCCCCCGTCCCTTCTCTCTTCCAATGTGCATATTTAGCTCGTCGAGCCTCTCCTCATAGGTCCTGTCCCCCAAGCCCCAAATAATTTTGGTTGCCCTCCTCTGGACCCTCTCCAGGAGTTTAATGTCCCTCTTTAAGTGTGGCCTCCAAAACTGCATGCAGTACTCAAGGTGCGGCCTCACCAAGCAGTTATACAGAGGGAGTATCACTTCCCTCCTTCTGGAGGTGAACCCCCTAGCGATGCATCCCAGCACCCTGTAGGCTTTGACTGCTGCCCTCCTACAAGTCTCCGAGTTGTTCATCTTGACATCCACCACCACCCCCAGGTCCCTATCAGCCATCGAGATTTGTAGCATTCCCCCCCCCCCAGGGTGTACACTTGGCCCGGGTTTCTGGCCCCCAGGTGGAGTACCTTGCATTTCCCTGCATTGAACCTCAGCTTCTACTTTCTAGACCATCTTTCCAGAGCCTCCAGGTCCCCCTGTAGGGTCACCCTCCTCCTCCCCATCCACCACCGCCCCCAGTTTTGAGTCATCTGCAAAGAGACTCATCTCACTCCTGATTCCTATCCTTATGTCAGAGACGTAGGCGTCGAACAGGAGGGTCCCAAGGACTGATCCCTCTGGGACCCCACTAATGACCCTACTTGGGGATGAGACTATCCCACCAACTACAACCCTCTGGGTCTGGTCCTGGAGCCAATTGCCTATCCATCTGATCATCTGGTTCCCCACCCCCATTTCTCCCAGCTTATCCAACAGGCCCACGTGAGGAACAGAGTCAAATGCCTTGCTGAAGTCTAGAAAGAGGACGTCCACTGTTCTACCCAGGTCCAAGGCACTCATCACCCAGTCATAGAACTCCACAAGGTTTGTCTGACATGATTTCCCTGGGACAAATTTATGCTGTCTATCGTCCAGGCACCCTGACTTTTCCAGGTCCCCCCCAGCCTCTCCTTGACAATGCCTTCCATCACCTTGCCCACCACCGATGTCAGGCTGACAGGCCTGTAGTTTCCTGCCACCTCCCTTGATCCCCCCCTTGTGGATAGGCACTATATGCACCACCTTCCAGTTCTGGGGCACCCACCCTGTCCTCAGAGAGATGGTGAAAAGCTCCGCCAGGGGTTTCGCCAGGACATCCGCAAGTTCCTTCAGCACTCTGGGATGTAATTTATCCGGCCCCGGTGCTTTCTCCGTCTTAAGGGACCTGAGGGCTTCCCTCAGTCTCTCTGCTGTGATTTCCACTTCCGTTACCTCTTCTCCCTGCTTAGCCCTCCCCCCTTCAAAGCTGGGTTTGAACCCACAACCCTTAAATATCCCAGCACCATGCCTTATCCACTGCACCACCAGAAAAGCACTTACCCTTAGGACTGACTCTGCCGCACGTCCCTGAGGACCCCCGTAAAATAAGGTTAGGCAATGCCACAGCAACTATGCAATATTCTCTGCTATATGTACTGACACCACAAGTAGGATATAGTTCAACAAACATAAATCTGATTTATCCAGGGGAAGTAACAAGGAAGGGGAATCAGGTTGATTTTGCATTAAGACATATAAATCACAGTACTGTGCATGAAACTTAGGGTCCGAATGTCACACTCGCTGGGTACCCAGGATGGTGGGGGGGCTAACCAGGTCTGTTGCCCGGGGTTGCCAGCTAGTGCAGCTGGTTGGGGCCCTCAAAGAAAGAAAGGCATGCACAGCAAAATTGTAATCCAGAGCAGAGGCATAGTTCCAGAAAAAGGAAGCACAAGTAAATCAGATGGCACACTTTCGATTCATAAATTGTTGCAGGCGGTTGCCCTGAATTGTACTCACGATACCCAATACAGATTACAGGCTGGATGGTGTTATTTCTGGGTTTCCAGCATTCTGCACACACTGCAGAGTGAGGGAAATTAAGATCGCAATCTCCCACCAATTTAAGGCACATTTCTATGTAAAGGAAAGTACTGTACCAAGAAGACTGCTCCATGATCCCGATCGCAATTACTGCAAACTACCCGGGAGCACACACAGCATCAGCAGTCCCTGACAGGCCGATCGCGTTCAGCAAACTTTCAGTCTTCTTCAGGTTAAGCCTGGTTCCCACACTTCTGCTTCTTCTTCCTCCTCAAAAACTCAGATTCAGTTCGAACTACTATTACCAACGGCCACAGACCGACTTTGGGGCCTACACACGTGCTTCCCATGTGAACTACTCGCTGCTCGAACAACAGGGTTCCTTCTCTCTTCTCTGTCACCTCAGATCTGGCTTGTCAACAACAGCTCAGGACATTTCCCTTCAATCCACTGGAGTCCAGTTGGCTGATGGAACTGTCAGTCACAGCAGAGCTCCCTCTATAGGTGCAAAAAAGGTGCCATTGGACCAGTACTACACTTCTCAGGGGCTCCTTCCATTTAGCCCCCCTTGTAACAAGCTCCAGCTTGGAGTCCCTTTTCTGACTGGCCCAAGCAATCTCCATTTTAGGGCCCCCTTAACCCAACTGGTCCAGGTCGGCAGTTCAGAACCAAAATGGTGGGGCTTCACAGAACAGCTCATGCTGCAAAAAGGCAGGTTAAAACAAACTACATTTTCATTATTTTTCTAAATGGTTTCTGGCAAAGAGTTACATCTTTGAAAAGAGCTCCCTCTGCATCACTAGCGATGGCAGAATCAGAGCAATTGCTCAGAAGTTCAGGCGGGACTCGAGCAAAACACACACAGTCCCCGACCCCCCATGCAAACTAATTAGGTCTGCAAGCAGGCAGACCTTAAAGAGACAGTACTCATAGACTTTGAGGTGCGAGCAGCGGCCACAATTACACGACAGTTCACCGAACGCCAGCTAGGCAGGGAGCACTTAGGCAAGCTCTGGGAAGGCTTTTAGGAACCCCCATTTGCAGGGGGAGTTACACTGATAGGAAAGATATTGATTTAGCTTATGATAGACTAGAACAAACTGCAAATGTTGATGCTGTAAAGGTGAATGTTTCCTTAACCTCAGAACAAACTGCAGACATTCGTAATGTGCTAAAGACATTTATCAGTACTTTGCCATGATACCAAGCTGAGCAAAAGGGGCTGAGCACATAATAGTGACAAAGAATGCTCATCCTATTATGCAAAAGTCATACAGGTTGCCAGAGAGGTTAAAAGCTGATGCGGTTAAGGAAATACAAAAAATTAAAGAATTGGGTATCATTGAGAAGTCGAGGAGTGCTTGATCATCTCCCATGGTAATTGTAAACAAAAAAAGAAGGGGGTGTTGGAATCTGCCTTGATTTCAGGAAACTTAATGAAGTGTCAGAATTTGACAGTTATCCTATGCCCAGAATAGATGATTTGGTGGACAGGCTGGGGAGTGCAAAGTACATCAGTATCCTCGATCTCACCAAGGGTTACTGGCAAATACCTTTATGTAAAGAATCCAGAGATAAAACTGCATTTGCCACCCTATAAGATTCTATCAGTTCACCACCGTGCCCTTTGGTTTACATGGTGCGCCAGCTACATTCCAGCAGTACATGGATGTAATTTTATCCCCTCACACTGATTATTGTGCTTTGTACCTGGATGATGCCGTGGTGTACAGTCCTGACCGGAAAAGTCACCTGGAACACCTACGAGCAGTTATCCAAGCTATCAAAAATGCAGGTCTGACAATTAATCCTACCAAATGAAGGGGAATCTCTTGCTTTGACTGACAGCCAGATCAGCCAACCAAACCTTTTGGATCTGAGGGAATTTCCCAAGCTGCCTGCTGTTTAAGGCAGAGCTAAGTTGGGAGCTGAAGAAGCAAGATGCTTGAGACAGTCTCTGTGGAAAGGCCTGAGATTGTGGCTTATATGTCTGCCTACTGCCCTGAGAGGGGAAAGAGAACTGTTTTCGGACTGAATCCAAGTTGTGTGACTAAAGTAAGCTACTGAAGTGGGCCAGGCTCAACCTGAAGAAGACCGAAGATTTTGCTGAATGCGATTGGCCTTTCAGGAGTTCCAGCTACTCCTAAGCTCCCGGTGTGTGCAGAGACTTTGTGATTGTGACCGGGGAGCGCTTTGCCTGGTACAGTAGAGTTCCTTTACATGTAAATGTGTTATTTGCTGCTAGTGGGTCATGAGTTAGTTCCTCACTGTGTGAACTGTGTTCTGCTTGCTGGAAGCTGTATCCAGCCCAAAACGGACTACATCCGAATTTGTCTGCATGCGGTCTGGGCCTTGCCAGACTGGCCATGCCAGACTACCTGCTGCACAGAGAAGTCATTAATGAGAGACCTGCCTGGGGATCAGCCCCCTGCTCCACGCTTGAACAGGAATGATGCCTCTGCGACTCGTGTGGGCCCTGCTTCTCCTGGTATTCCAGATCAACCACCTGCAGTCTCGATTTTCGTCCAGCCTGTGTCCAGTCTTGGGTATCATGATTAAATACCAGGGTAGCTCCCTGCAGCAACAGCTTAATCTGAGCGTGTCATCTGATTGTCTTGTTGTTTTGTTTCCTTTATGAACTGAGCCCTCTGGCTCCGGATTACAAATATAGTGTACTGTGCATGTTGTGTTTTCCATCACAGGGCTCCAACCAGCTGCGACACCGGCCAACCCCAGGCAATGGTCCTGGCTAGCCCATCTCTTCTCCACCTGGGTACCCAGAGGTGTGACTGTGTGGGGGGACTCAAAGCGCATGCATAACTGCTTGATTGATATAACCTTTAAGCTAATTAACCTGATTTTGCCCTTCCCTTGTTCAAGTCCCCTGAATAAATCAGATCTAACTTTTTCTGCATGTAATCTGACTGTGATTCCAGTTTGTGCTCAAAAGTACTGTGCTGTTGCTATTTGCTGTGCATAACCTTGCTTTACAGGGGGTCCCCAGGGTCGAGCCAGAAGAACCAGCTCTGGTGGTAAGTGCAAACAGTGTGGGTACTTGTGTGGTGTACCAGGGGTATTGTGAAAGTGATTATTGTACAGTGTTTAGGCCACTAGAGGGGAAAGAGGGGGCTACAGTGTCACGGAGGGCTGTGCCCAGGTTAGCTTGACCACTATCAACCCTGACCTCTGGGTGGAGGCACCTGTTTCAGAACTCAGGCCCCTTAACCTGCTACTAGCCAAGTAGGCAGGGGTAGTAGCCCTTGGGATAGCGCCACCTAGGGGTTACATTTGCTAGGAACTGATTTTGTTCTGGTAACTGATCTCAATCCTCTCTGTTGGCTTAACCAGATGAAAGATAAAAATTTCAGAATCACATGGTGGTACCTGGCACTGCAGCCATTTAATTGTCTCTGTGATTCACAAATTTGGTAAAGAGAATAGCAATACTGATTTTCTGTCAAGATATGGATCAAGAATCGAAAGTTCTAAAGGTTGAAAAAAACCCTAAACTAATATATGGGTTTGAACTGTACTTTCTGCTGTCCTGTTAAACAAATTGATGCAAATGTGCTTAATTTCAGAAAGCAGAAAATGTTAGTAGAGAATAGAAAGTTTTGGAAACCTGTTTATTAAAACAGGTTCCCTCTTAAAGAGGGGGGTATATGTGACAGGGTAGAATAGATCCTTGTCCCTTTTGTTGGAGAAAATATGTAAATGCAAGGATCTGTATTCTTTCCTTTTCTGTCTCTTCTGTCTGGTTGCACAACCAAATTTTCCTGTGAGACTTCGAACTTGATCATCCCGACCAGTCTCACAATCCTTTGCCTCTCACTGTCTCTCTGTTTTCTCTTGCTTTCTGTTTTTCCTCCTTTGCATATCTAGATATGGTAATATAAGAATATGTGCAATCAATATATGGAAATGAAACTGATAATGGGATCACTTTTGTTTAGAAAATAAGGTGTTAATGTTGAACTATATATATTTATAATTTGAGATAACTGTAAAAAGTTAGAGGTTGCTTGGGTGCAAATGCCTGAGCCTTTTGCACTTGCTATGGGGACCTGAGGAAGTTCTCAATGTTCTAGCAGCTCCTGCAATATAGAAAGGCCAGGTTGCTTGCAAAGGATGAGGGTTGAAAAGAGTTATAAAACAGCTGAGCTGCAAGGGAGATTTTTTTTACAAGAGATTTTATTTTGCTTCTATATATAGTTATTCTGAACAGGTTTATTTTGTTATGTTACTGCAGCTACAAATACACAGTTTTGTGGAATTTTACAACTGCTTCTGGGTTTTCTATGCTTCCTGACCTGTGCCTCGATGACACCTAGGTAGAGGGCATTGCAGTAGTCATGATGGGTGGTAATGAAGGCATTGACCAATGTTGGAAGATTGCCCGGTGGAACCAAGTGTTTCACCCAGGCGGTATTTCTCAGATGGTAAAATGAGAATTTAACCACAGATGACACCTGAGATTTCAGGGTCAAGCCATCATCAAAAATAATGCTCAGGTTACGTGCCAGATCTGAGGTAGTGAGCTGGACACTATCAAGCCATAAGCCCACTACGTGCCCAGCCCCCAAACCCACCCCCAGGCAACCCAGATCCAGAACCAACACCTCAGTCTTATCCGGATTCAGTCTCAGCCAACTGGAGCTCATCCAGTCTTTGATCTCGGAGAGGCAATTATTTAGCACAGAGATCACATCAGCCTGTCCGGGCTCAAAGGATATATACAGCTGAGTATCATCTGCATAGCAGTGAAAACTCAAGCTGTAGCACCTGATGATATCTCCCAATGGCTACATATACACTGCGAACAACATGGGCACCAATATGGAATTCTGCGGCACCCCGCAGGACAGGGAAAGGGCATCAGAGGAATAAATTCTTGTGACCACCCTTGAGACCTGCCTATGAGGAATGATTGAAACCATTCGAGGACTGTACCCGACAGTCCACAAAGGAACCATAGGGTACGAGCCTTTCAATCTCTCACCATTGGGAGATTATTTAATACCCAAACAAGGGCATTCTCCATGCTATGCCTCTTCCTGAAACCAGACTGAAGAGCTTCATAGACATTGTGAGTTATAAGATGATTCTTCAGTTGCAACACAACCACCTTCTCAATAACCTTCCCCACAAAGGGAAGGTTAGAGACAGGTCGGTAGTTGGCTGGATAGTCGGGATCCAAGGAGGGTTTTTTAAGGAGTGGTCGAATGACCCCCTCCTTTAGGGGGTCTGGAAAGACCCCCCTCTCCAAGGATCTCCATACAGTTTCAGCTAGGATTGGGCCGATAACATCTACACACCCCACTAAAGGGGGGTAGGGCCCAGATCCAAACTACAACAGGTTGGGTGCAAAGTCTAGACAAACATCACAATGTCCATGAATTCTGGTTGGCTGAAATCCATCCAGACAGACTGGATGCTCACTACCTCTCATTGACCTCTGCAGCCTCTCAGAGAGAGAGCAGGGCCGATTCCGGACCTGATGCTGGCAACCTTATCTGCGAAGAACCGAGCTAGCTTATCACACTTAATTTGTGAAAAAGGTCTTCCGGACTGGAGACAAATTGGATTGCACAATCTGTCTACAGTTCAGAAATGTTGAGCTGGTCGATTTCTGCACAGCAGAAATCTCCCTGGACAGGAACTCTGCCTTCTTACGGGAGATTTCTGATTGATAGCCTTTATAGTGTTCCATCAATCTAAGCCTGTCACCATCCAGGCCGGACTTCCACCATGCTCTCTCCAGCCTTTGACCAACTCGCCTCAACTCCTTCAAGGACCCATCATACCAAGGGGACCTTGGGAGGAGAGTGAGTGGTCGAACCCGAACAGGAGCCATCAAGTCCAAGGCATCTCTTACTGCCTTATTATAGGCTAGTACAAGGTCCCCTGAACTTGTGCTTTCACCCAGCAATCCTGATAGGTCCAGAACCACCGATAGACCAACTGGGATAACCCCCCTTAAAGGGCGGTACAGGACCATCTCCGAAGGGGTAGGTCCATTTGGGGGGGCCACCGAAACCGAACCCTATGGTGTGATGGTCTGACCAACTGACTGGTTCCACCCCCAAGTCAGAGAGCTCCATCCCCAGGAGGAAAAGCAGATCCAATGAGTGACCTCCTATATAGGTAGAGGAGGTAACCATCTGTGTAAGGCCCAGCACTGTCATTAGCTGGAGGAGGTTTTGACCAAACTGCGAGAGTTCATTGTCAACCCAGGCATTGAAGTCTCCCAGAATTATCCAGCTGGGAGGCTCCAATACCATGTCGACGATGAAGTCCACGATCTCCTGCAGGAATAAACCCCATCACCTGGTGGACGGTAAATGAGGAGTATCCTGCAGTTGACACCCTCTCCCATGATACACTCAAAGGATCTGGTGGTCTGCAGTGGAACATCCACAAGGCCCAGTTCGATCTGAAAGAAGACGGCTACATCCCCACCCCTATGATTCAACCTTGAGCGGTGAATCACCGAGAACCCAGCTGGAACTGCACAGGCCAATACTGCGCCTGCATTTTCGTCCAGCCAGGTCTTGGTGATACATGCCAGATACGCTGTTTCAATAAGATCAGCTGTAATAGCTGTGTTGTTTTTGATGGACCTGGCATTACATAACACCACCCAGGTTGGATGAGATGCTGAGGAAGACCTCAACTCCTGTACAGCATTAATCACTGAGCCCTTGGGTATGGGAACAAGACAGGGATTACCCCTGTCCTGGCACCATTTCACCCCAGGGCATTGCCTGGTCCCTACCACCCCAGTACTTCCCCCTTTTCCATTCCCCACCAGGCCCAGTTCTCCCCCCTTTCCTCCACCTCCTGGCAATCCCGAGGGATTGACAACATTTGTAGGTTTCTGCTGGTAAATAAGGGCAGTCAAAAGGGCACAATTTCCTGAGCCTGGTGGGGGAATACTGCCTGACCATCTTTTGGCCTCCCCAACACATTCCTAAAACTATAATTAACACACCTAAATCAACTTAATTCCACCCAAATCAAATAAACTATAAATTTCAAACAATAATTATTATTAACAAAACTTTTAAAGTAAAATACAGTGCTATCCAAAAAATTACACAGACTTCGTGGACGTAAGTCAATAAGAAATCAGTCACTTTAAAATACTGGAGATAAGGTAAAGTCAACACCCGGAGAGCTCCCACCAATCCAGGTAATCAGAAGGAAAAAGATTTTCAGTCCCAATACCACCTCTCATGTAGTAGGAACCATAAATAACAGTAGCTTGAAATATAATAAAAATGCAGGGTACTCTCACCACCCTCCAGAATAGGCAGTGTCACGAAGGAGCTGGCAGTGAAATTCAGAGGCACAGATCACACATGAAGCAGTCCATCCCAGGAGAATAAAGGGTGGGGAGCCATAGTCACTGATCCTATAATCCACAGTCAAAGTTCAAAACCAATCCTTAGTAACCCAACCAGGGATCCATCCACCAGCTCGACAAGTCCAGGGATCCAATAAGTTCACGACCTACAGCGGAAACCAGAAGCAAAAGCCCAAAGACAATAACAGGAGAAATCTAAAGTCTCCGGACCATGTAACTGGGAGAACCACCACCTCCCACCAAACCCGCAACTAGCGCTACAGGCGTCCAGGAGATCAGCCATCAGATCGACCCCCAGACGGCTAAGGAGCACACCACACTCCCTGCCGACTAGTCGGCGGCCAGGTGCAGGCATCCTGCCCCAGTGCCAGGCATGTAGTAGACTATTTTGAGGGCACCAGTTTCACCTGTGAGGTTGTGCTGGGATAACATCACAGGTGAAACTGGCTCTCCACCGATCAGCTGTCGGCACATTTTCTTTCCATTTTGTAATGAATGGTTATGATGCATTATTTTATTTTATTTATCTATTTATTTGAAAACTGGTGACCAGGAAAGGCACACTAAGCCAAGGCAGGCTAGTTTTCCATGTGTGCCCCAGGGGAAAGGGAACAGAGGAGGCAAATACATAGCACAGAGACAGTACACAGTCAAATGCAGTTACATAGCACTGACACAGTTCACAGTTACAGTAAAGTGGAACAGAGTACATGACTGAAACAGGAGTAAGCACAATAAGAGCAAGCAGAAAAAAAAAAAAATCTGGCAATTCTGGGCTGGTCCGCTGACGCAGTGGTTGTGCTGCTACCTATGATGCCAGAGACCTGGGATTGGGATTTGTTTCATAAATGTAATTTTTTTCCTATTCTTCCAGTTCCATTCCATTCCTCGTCCTTCCTTTCCAGGAAGCATCTGTAAGTAAGATTTCTGCTTATTTCTAAACACTTGCTTAGTAAAGCAATTTTGAAATAAATAAATAAAGTTTAAATATTTTGGCTACAAATGTATTTTCAGGCCCGAGAATGATGAAGACATTCCTTTCAAGGACTACATGGAAACTGGTGGCTTGTATTTTCTCCTCATAACTGTGTTTCCTTTCTGACAGGGATTCTGTGTCTTCTACCTTAAAGAAATTCATCAGGCTGAACAGAGTTATTTTATTTTATTTATTTATTGAATTGCGGATTAACACCTTTGAACAAAACTGCTCCTTTACAAAGGTTCCACGTCATAGGAATTACAAGACAGTAATACAGGAACAAATGGAACATTGCATTCAACAGAAAAGCAAACATTGCTAGGATACATGGTGTGAAGACAGTGGCCTGGATATTCAAACTGTACCAGGCTGGGGCGCAAGCCCAGGCGCAGCACAACTGGGCTGCGACCAGGGCATGGACCTGGCGATATTCAACGGTGCTGTGCCATGGCTCAGCACCGTTGAATATGGCACTGAGGGCACATGCACTGTGCATGGTGCAGTGGCACTGCGCAAGCGCAAGTGGCAGAATGGGAGCAGGGGGATGCGCCAGCACAAGAGCAGTTGCGCTAGGTGCATCACCCGCGATATTCAGTACTTGGCATGCAAATGAGGCCATTATGCATGCAAGGCGTAAATGAGGCCATTTGCATGTCATTTTTTCCTCATTTGTATGCGGTGCGCCGAACCCCTGCGACTGGCGCCTGGTGCCCTGCCAGGCTGCAGCCGTCGGGGACCGACGCCCTGCAGTCCCATGGCGGTCCCCACTCCCATTCACGGGCATTTGTAGAAAGAAACTCGTGGTGGTCCAGTGGACCACTCCCTATCGCCCGATCGCGGACATCTGTAAAATAAATCCCTGGTGGTCCAGTGGAACCCCCCCCCAGCAGTGCCCGATCGCGGGCATACATAAAGAAATGTCCCTGGTGGTCCAGTGGAACCCTCCCCATGCTCGATCGCAGGTGGACATAGCAAAAGAAACCCTGGTGGTCCATTGGTACCCCCCTCCCCATCCACCCACTGAGGTCCCCCGCCACCCAGCACCCCCCAGTCAGCGGCGGGTGGCAGCACCCCACCCGCATGCTGCCTGCCAACTGACTGCGTACGTACAGTCTGTATGCCTGTTAGTCCACTGTGTGGACCAAGGAGGGAGATTGCAGTCAGATTACACAGGCTAGTTATGTGAATGAGCGCATTCATTCACATATCGGGCCTGTGTAGTATAGTATGATCTGCATGCCCCAATAGGCATACAGACCATACTGTATGCAGTCAGTCAGCGGGTGGCATGTGGGTGGGATGCTGCCACCCTCCGCTAACTGGGGGGGGATGCTGGGTGGTGGGGACCTCAGTGGGTGGGTGGGGAGGGGGTACCACTGGATCACTAGGATTTCTTTCGCTATGTCCGTCCTCAATCTGGTGCTGGGGGGGTTCCACTGGACCACCAGGGACATTTCTTTACGCATGCCTGCGATTGGGCTGCTGGGGGTGGGTTCCACTTGACCACCAGGGATTTCTTTTACAGATGCCCGCGATCAGGCACTGGGGAGTGGTCCACTGGACCACCAGGGATTTATTATACAGATGCCCGTGATTGGGCAATGGGGAGCGGTCCACTAGACCACCAGGGATTTAGTTTAAAGATGCCCGCAATTGGGTGATGGGGGGGACTTCACTGGACCACCAGGGCATTTTCACTATTGCCATCCATGATCGAGCGACGGGGCAGGGGGGGCACAGCGCTCCCAGGGCAGGGCACTTGTGGACAGTGTTCTGGGTGGGCGGGTGGCCACCCATGGCAGGCAGCTGCCATGTTGCGCCCTGCAATATGGCAGCTCACCTGTGGGTGGTCAGGACTTGCTCCTGGTTTTACCAAGCACATCTTTGCACCCCCCTGAGCAGCGTAAGGTGGGTTTGTGCCAGCATATGCGCCGCACATCCCGGGCTGAATATCGGGATGTGCCGCATATGCATGGGCACGCCTCCGCACTTGCGCTGCATATATTACCAATGTGCCCTGGTACATCGGGAGTTGGGCAGCGCAACATGCCCCTTAAAATATCGCGCCGGGGCACAACCCTTTTGAATATCCAGGTCAGTCAGTATTAACAAAAGATTACACTGGTACAAATAAAAATATGTAGTTATGAAAAGCAACATTTTAATGTAATACATGGTGTGAGTACAGACATCATTAACAAATAATTACACTTGTACAAAGAATCTAAAGTTACAGGAATATGCTTCAGGTTTGTGCCTGCTGAAACTGGAAAATTTTACTCAGCCCAAGAAATCTGTGCTTAGGATGCAGGATGGGATGGAGTGGATGGGTGTAAACTGTGGGTGAGTTATAGTGATGTGGTGGTAAGCAAGATGCTAGTAGAAGGCTGGGATCCAAGGATAATAGGGGAACAGGACAGCAAAAGGCTTGAAGAAGAGTGACCCAATAGGGTTTTGTCAGTGCAGTTGTGGGGGAGAAGAACCTAGCAGCTGAAGAGATGGTAAGGGTAGTTGCAGTTCCAGCCCCATAGACTACAAGGCCGTAGTCTATGACTGACAGGACTGAGCTGTTTACTGCTAATTTGATGGTACTTTCAGTGAGGCAGTGTCTGTTTTACTATAAACTTGTCCTGTTCTGGCGTTAACTGCCTTGCCAACATGGTCAATATATAGCCCATACGAGAGAGAGCAGTCAAGAGTGATCCTGAGGTATTTGAAGTTGCTGACCAATTCCAGGAAGTCATTACTGTGATTGTGTATTCTGATAGGATAAGTCTTATGGCGGTTATGAGTGGAGGAGAAAACATTGTCTTAGTTTTTTTGTAATTAAGTAGGAGCCTGGATTTAAGGAACCATGCCTCAACTGTGCTAAAGTCAGCTTGCAGCTTTTTTTAAGAGCATAACAGGATCGGAGTGACGTGTGAGCAGCACAATGTTGTCTGCGTATAAAAGGACCTCATTCTGGCAAGCTTTGGGGAGATCATTCGGAAACAGACTGAATAGCAGGGGGCCCAGGATAGAGCCTTGTGGTACCCCTGTGGAAACAATTTGACAGTCAGATAGGACACCTTGTATTTTGACCTGCTGTGTTCTCAAGGAGAGGTAGCTCCTGAACCAGGCCACAGATACTGGGGATATCCCAATGAGGGCCAGCTAGCTGAAAAGTAGCTCATGATTTACTGTATCAAAGGCCTTGGTGGGTATCCCGTGAGAAAGGCCCCCGCATAAACCAAAAAAATGAAGTTCCCGGCGCCATTTTGCCATACACCGGGAGTGTACCTCGGTAAAACGTATTTTCGCCAATGTACAGTCATCCTAACGTTGATTGCCTTTCCGTGATCGCCATTATCACATATGTAACCCCCATGCAAATGGGGGTTCTCAAAAGTCTTCCCAGAGCTTGCCTAAGTGCTCCAAGTCTGGGTGGTGTTCGGCGTTAAAGCCGTTTTTCTGGCATTACAGTGAGTGCTTTTAGAGCCTCTGCATACTGTCTCTTTAAGAGCTGCCTGTTTGCAGACATAATTAATGTGAATGGGGGGACTGTGTGTTTCTAAGGACGAGCCCCGCCTGGGCTGCTGCCTAAGTACTCTGTTTCTGCCATCGCAACAAGCGCAGAGGGAGCTCAATTGAAAGCAGTAACTAATTGTGGGGAAATATGCAGAGTAATGGTGAAAATGTAGTTTATCTAACCTGCCTTTCTTGCAGCATGGACTCTTTCTGTTTTGCTCCACCATTTTGGTCTCGAACTGCCGAACTGGACCAATCGGGGGGCGAGGACTCTAAAATGGAGCCAGCTCAAGTGGATCTGTGTGGTGCCTGACTCTGGGTGATGTAGTTTGGGATCCTTTGTGCCTTTTTGCACCTATAGAGGGAGCCCTGCTGTGACTAACAACTGAAGTGACCAACCAAACCCTTTGGAGCTAAGGGAAATCCCCTGAACTGTTTGCTGGCAAGCCAGATTCGAGTTGGTTGCTGAAGGAGCAGCACTGCTGTGTGTACAGCTGCCGCTGTGGCATAGTTCGCGCCGGAGAACCGTGGAAGGCCTGATTCCTGGCCTACTAGCCTTCTGTCTGCCCTGAGAGGGAGAAGAGGACGTTTTCAGACTGAATCGAGTTTGCAGAGAATGATGTCAGCTGCTGATTTATAGCCAGGCTCACCCTGTAGAAGACCAAAGATTTTGCTGAAAGCGATCAGCCTGTCAGGACTTTAGCTACCGTAGTGCTCCCAGGTAATTGCAGTGATTTTGCGATCGGGATCAAGGAGCAGCCTGCATGATATAGTAATTTCCTTTACATATAAATGTGCCATGAACTGCAAGAGGGTTGCGATCTGTTTTTCCCTCTGTCGGTAAACTGTGTGCTAGCACGGGAAGTGTTTCCCTGTCAGAATCTGACTGAATCCGTGCTGCCTAACGCAGATAGGCCCTGCCACGCAGGTCTAGTCCCACTACCCTGCTGCATAGAAAGATCCATCATCGAGGGGCCACGCTTCTTCTGGTAAACCAGCCAGTTAGCCATCAGCCCTTCTGTGTTTAGCCTGGGTATCGTGAGTAATTATCAGGGTAGCTCCCTGCAACTTTGATTAAACAAAAGTGTGCCATCTGATTGTTTGTGCTTTTCTTTCCACAAACTGAGCCCTCCAGCTCTGGATTACAAATTGTGTGTGCATGTTCTTTTTCCATCACAGGGCCCCAACTAGCTGCGACACTGCCTACCCCAGGCAACGGACGGGGCTAGCCCCTTTCCTCATCCTGGGTACCCAGAGAGTGTGACTGAGTGGGACTCTTAAGTGCATACACAATAGTGTGATTATTAATATGCTCAAGCTAATTAACCTGATTATTCCCCCTCCTTGTTACAGACCCCTGAATAAATCAGATCTGTTTGTTTCTGCAATTTACATTGACTGTGGTGTCAGTTTGCATTGAAAGTATTGCATCGTTGCTGTTGTACTACCTCACCTTATTTTACAGGGGGTCCCCAGAGTCAATCTGAAGGAACCAGTCCTGGGGGTAAGTGCCAAGTACAAGTGTATGTGGTTTGCATATCAAGGGCATTGGGAAAGTCACTGTTGTGTACAGTGTGGGCCACTAATGGGAGAAAATGGGGGTCCCAGTGTCCCAGAGGGCTGTGATTTGGTTTGCATAACCCAAACTAACCCAGACCTTTGGGTGGAGGCACCCGGTTCAGAACTCAGGCCTCTTGACCTGTTAGTAGCCAAGCAGGCAGGAGTAGTAGCCCAAGGGATAGCGCCACCTAGGGGTTACATCTTGGATACACCACTGGGATTAGCATCCTCTAGTGGCCACGTGAGGAAATTACCCTGATATGTTCAGTTTGGGAGAGAAAATGGAGGAGCTTACTATGCCTAAGCTAAAAATCGCCCCCCATAAATTAATGGTACACTGGATGATGGGGTGGAGTGAAGCTGAGGGGGTAGACCCCCAAAGGCTATTCTGTTATTGGATGTCCCCTTAGGGACCAGTAATGCTGATATTTTATTCACTGCGGAGCAGATGAAGGGCGTGGGCAAAGTGAAAGTAAGGGGGCGAGATGCAGATTTATTTGAACAAACTATGATAATACTGCTCTCGTGTAGCTCCCAAATGGATCCTGAGAAGGTAGCCCTGTTGTTTTACCTGAAGGTACCCAGAAGGGGTGGAGGGTCATTCATTTGCATAGTGGTCCGGTTCCCCAGTATAGATGGGTTTAAGGAAAAGCTGCTCAAATTGTCAGCGTCTGAAGGGAGAACTGCTCAAGAGCCTGTAAAGGTGCTAGACCTGTCAGAGGACCACACGCCCCTGCATTCCCCAGCCACGTCCCCAGTGTCCCCCAAGAGCTCCCCGGTAGCTGTCTCCCCTATCATAATTCCCCCAATACAACTGGACTCCTATCGAAAGCTTAGACTTTTCTCAGGCACCATCCCAGTGCCCTCGGGGGAAGATGATCTAGAGACATGGATGGACTATGCTACCCTTTTAGTGCAGGAATGGCAATGTTAGGAGGGGGAAAGGAGGAAACGGCTAATGGAGAGTTTGAGAGGCCCTGCACCGGAGGCCATCAGTTTCTTGTGAGCAACTAGTCCAGAGGCTACTGTGACTGAATACCTCTCTGCCCTAGAAGGAGTGTTTGGCAGCACTGAGTCGGGGGATGACTTGTTTTGAAAGTTCAAGTCAGCTAAACAGTGGAAGAAAGAGAAGTTGTCAGCCTTTGTTACCAGGATTGAGAGGGCTCTGCAGAGGGCCCAAAGGAAAGGGGGAGTGTCTGCCAAAGATCTGAACCAGGTCAGACTGAACCACATTCTGAAGTCAGCTAGATTTTCCAGTGTAATGGTATTAAAGCTCAAACTGCAAGATAGGGGGGCCAACCCTCCTGAGTACTGCCACCTCTTGAAAGAAATTTGTGAGATTGAGACTGATGAGGAGGGCTGGGATCCCTATGCTGGGGTGGTGAACACTTGCCAAACTCCGGAGAGGAGTGATTCAGATGAGGCCCAGCAGTTGAGAGAATTGATTAAAGAGTTAACTGAGGCAGCCAGAGAACCTGATCTGTATCGGGCATCTCAAGAGACAAAAAGTGGAGTGGGGGTTCATGTTGTTTCTTCTGAGACTGGGACTGAGGGTAACTTGTTGGCAGAGATCCGAGAGTTGAGAGCCATGGTGGGGAAGCTGCAAAGCACTGCCCTAACCCCAACCATGGTGGAGGAGCTGCAAAGGATTGCCCTAACCCCCAACCATGGTGGAGATTCAGAAGTTCAAGAACGCAGGCCCCAAGTCCAGGAAGGGCCTTGACATGCCTCTGAGGTACCTCAGCAGAGAAAGGACCCCCCACCATTCAAAGACTCTAGAGAAATGAAGTTTTGCTATCACTGTGGGGAGGATGGGCACATCTAGTCCGCCTGCCATTCACCAGAAAATCTGAGGAGGGTTACTGCTCGGTTACTGGCTAAAGTTCAACAAAGCAACAACTGGCCACCAGGGGGTCACTGCCTGGAAAAGTTATGCTACCAGGGCCAATGCCCGATCCACACCAACGTCCACACCGCTGGAGTGGTCCGAAGTGGTGAGTCCCTCCATGGAGACGACTCTGAAGATAAATGGAGTGTCTACTAGGGCTGTGCTGGACAGTGGCTCTCAAGTAACCATCATGTTCCAAGACTGGTACCAGAAGCATTTGTCTGATGTGCCCTTACAGCCTTTGGAAGGATTGCATGTCTGGGGGTTAAGTGAAAAGGTGTACCCCTACTCTGGCTACATTAGAATTTTGTTGTCTTTCCCCACCTTGATAGCTGAAGTGGTGGAGCAAGTGGATACCTTGGCATTAGTGTGTCCCCTTACTGGATTGTATGATGGGGTTCCTCTACTGATTGGGACAAATGCCCATATGTTTGGAAGGTTGACACAACTCTGCTATGAAAAACAGGAGCAAAGGACTGGTAGAGCTTTGAGGATTCCTGCCTTGATCAAGAAGGCTTATGAGTCACGGAAGAATACCAAAGAGATGGATCCAGATGAACCAGTGGGGGTTACATGGAAGAAGGACCCTGAGCCCCTAATTTTGGTGCCTAATGCCCAGTGTACCTTACTAGGAGAGGTTCACCTAAGAAAGGATGTCAAGAACAAGGTACTCATGTTGGATGCACCAGGCAATGGAAAATTGCCGGAAGGATTGCTAGTTAAGCCCAGTATCTTACCCGCTCAGGCCCATGCCTATGCTCGATGGGTAATGGTCCAGGTTCATAATGTGTCCGACAGAGAAATTCAGGTGAATAGAGGTTGCATCCTGGCTAACATACACTGTGCAGACATGGCAGTGCTACCCAGTAACAAGTATTCGGGGGAGAATGACAGAGTGACGCCCGACTTGTTTGATTTTGGTGACTCCCCGTTGCCAGCCGAATGGAAGATGAGAATCAATTTTCACTAAAGGAATGGGATGTAGGATGTGAGCAAGAAGCTGAGCATCATATCCTGCTGCATGATAAGCGGCCATTCCGTGAGAGGTCTCGATGCCTGGCACCAGCTGATATAGATGATGTAAGATGGCACCTACAGGAGATGCTTGCGGCTGGTGTAATACAAGAATCCAGAAGTCCTTATGCTTCACCTATTGTAGTGGTGAGAAAGAAGAATGGAACAGTATGGATGTGTGTGGATTATCAGACCCTCAACAGGAGGACCGTCCCTGACCAATACACCATGCCCCACATTGAAGATGCGCTAGACTGCCTGAATAGTAGCAAGTGGTTTTCGGTGTTGGATCTGCGCAGTGGGTACTACCAGATTCCCATGGCCCCCGAAGACCAGGAGAAGACAGCCTTCATCTGTCCGCTTGGGTTTTATGAGTTTATGAGGATGCCCCAGGGGATCTCGGATGCCCCTGCCACCTTTCAACGGTTGATGGAGCATGCAGTGGGGGACATGAATTTGTTAGAGTGCCTGGTATACCTCGATGATCTTATAGTGTTTGGGAATTCGTTGGAGGAACATGAAAGCAGACTTTTCAAAGTATTGGACCGCCTGGAAGATTTCGGCCTCAAGCTATCCATCGACAAATGCCAGTTCTTTCAAACATCCATAAAATATGTGGGGCATACAGTATCCACCGAGGGGATAGAGACTGATCCTAGCAAAGTTGAGGCCTTGATCACCTGGCCCCAGCCCCGCAATCTAAAAATTACAAAGATTTCTAAGATTCTGTGGTTATTACCAGCAGTTCATTAAGGAATATTCAAGGGTGATTCACCCACTTCTGAATCTTACCCAAGGTTACCCTCCCACACACAAGAAATACAAGAGAGTGGCCTCCACTGAAAACGAGAGAGTGTATTTCCATCCCAATGAATCTTTTGGGTCACGCTGGACACCTGATTATGAAGCTGCTTTTCATGAAATCATATACCAACTCACTCACACTCATGTCCTTGCCTATGCTGATCCTGCAAAACCTTATGTATTACATACCAACTCTAGTTTACAAGGTTTGGGGGCTGTGTTATATCAAGAGTATGAGAATGGCTTGAGACCCATGGCCTTTGCCAGCAGAAGTCTGACCCCATCTGAGAAGAACTATCCTGTGCATAAATTGGAGTTCTTGGCATTGAAATGGGCTATTGTGGATCAATTCCATGAATACTCGTGTGGAGCAAAGATACTGGTAAAGATAGATAATAATCCTCTGACCTATGTGCAGATGTCAGCTAAATTGGATGCCACCAGCCATAGGTGGTTTTCTGTGTTGCTACCTATGATTACGCTGTTGAATACAGAGCAGGTCTAAATCACATAGATGCTGATGCTCTCTCCCGGAGGCCTGTTTCCAGAAGTGATTGGGTCAGACTGTCAGAACCTGATATTCGAGCGCCATGCCAGAAGTTTGACAAGGAGGAACAAATGTACACGGACGCAGTGGACTGTCTAGTGGATTGCTTGGGGCCCTCTGACAATTGTATACCTGCTGCTTACTGCCACTTTTCTGCATTAGACATTGGTGCACTGCCTCAGTTGGAAAATGACAGCCTTCAGCGGGCTCAATCCCGAGATCCTATGATCAAATCAGCACTTGAAGCCCTCTATGCAGGGAAAGATGTGTCCAAGCTGCACCCCTCTGATTTGAGAACTGAATTGTTGTATAAAGAAGGCCCCAAACTGAAACTGATTAACTGCTTGCTGTATAGTGAAACAGTAGAGAGAAGGGAACAAGTAGACAAGCAACAGTTGGTTTTGCCCACCGCTTTCAGAGACTTGGTACTGAGGTCCCTACACAACCACATGGGTCACCTCAGTATAGACCGAACCCCTGATCTAGTGACATCAAGATTCTACTGGCCTAAGATGGGGGCTGATGTTGAACATCATATACAGACTTGCAGTCGTTGCCTGCAGAGAAAGGCCTTGCCCCAGAGGGCTGCACCCCTTGTTAACATCACCACCAGCGCCCCTATGGAGTTTGGTTTATATTAACTTTCTGAGTTTGGAGCCTGATCAATGAAATATTAGCAATGTGCTGGTGGTCACTGATCATTTTACAAGGTATGCCCAAGCCTTCCCCACCAAGGACCAGAAAGCATCCACTGTGACAAAGGTACTAGTAGAAAATTTCTTTGTTCACTATGGAGCCCCTCAGAGAATCCATTCTGATCACGGCCGAGATTTTGAGAGCCGATTAATCAAGGAGATGCTCTCTCTGTGGGGAGTACGGAAATCCAGAACCACCCCTTACCACCCTCAGGGGGATCCCCAGCCCGAACATTTTAACCGCACTCTGCTTGACATGCTGGGCACTCTCCACCCAAAAGACAAGCCCAGATGGAGCCAGCAAATTAGCACCCTGGTACATGCTTACAACTGCACCAGAAGCGATGCCACTGGGTTCTCCCCTTACCGCCTGATGTTCAGAAGAGAAGCCCAATTGCCAGTGGATGTTTGTTTCAGAGTCTCTCCCGATGGAGTCCGAGCTGACAATTGCCTACAATACGTGCAGAAGTTAAAAGCTCAATTGAATCATGCATACCAACTAGCTCAGACCGTGGCTGCAAAGAGAAATTTGGCTAACAAAGAAAGATATGATAAAACGGTGAAGGCCCAAGAGCTCCAAGCGGGAGACTGTGTGTTGTTAAGAAATCTGGGACTACATGGCAAACACAAAATTGCCGACAGGTGGCACCATCTCCCTCACATTGTAGTGGGCAAACTGGATGATCTGCCCATGTATAAAGTAAGGCCTGTAAACAACTCAAAAGATGTCAAGACAATGCATCACAATCATTTGTTGCCCATTGGTCAGATACTGATTGAATCTGAGCCCCCAGAAATTGCTCCTCCTGGACCGGTGACAAAGGCTGCTGCAAACAGAGACAGAGAGAGCCTGCGCCTGCAGTTACTGATTTAAGGTTTCCTTCACAGCAAACCACCATTGACAATGACTGTCAGTCTACTTCAGATGAAAGTGAGCACAACTATGGTTACTACCCTTCTTATGAACTAAGTCAGTTGTTTCAAGGTAACCCTAAGACTAATTGTGGGGATGAATCTGGGCCTTCTGGACTGCCTAAGCCCCCATCTTTGTCCTTGGAGCAATCTCCCTGAGAGTGAAGTGCAGAGTGTTAAGTCTGATGATCTCGAATCACTATGTATGGTGGAACTGTGATTTCTCAGAGGAAGAAATAGATGAACTAAGACCGACTGGTGATCTACCAGAACAGGAAGAGTACTTTGAATGTAATAACAGTTCCCTTCCTGTGGCAGGGTGCCCCCTATGTGAGTGAAGTATTGTGGAGACAGAATTTGCAGAACCAGAGGCTGACAGGGCCCCAAACCTGGATTCTTCTGCACAGACAGAGACTCCTCCTGCTAGAAAAGACAGTGCTGAGAGTGAGATTAAAGGTGCAGAGGCTGTAACTGTTCCCCCTAGAAGGACTGGTCGAGCTGTAAAACCAGTAGTGCGCCTCAGCTATGATTCCCCTGGGAGGCATGTGGATTTGCCTCTCAGTGTAGTCCATAAAGGAGTGTATGTGTCCCAGAGCTCACTGCCCAAACTGAGCATAAGTGCCAATTCCAGGTTATTTGTTCTGCCGTCCAGGTATGGTGCCCCTGTCCCATCCAGCCCAGAGGTAATTGATAGGGTAGGACCCCATTATCATTGTTTCATGTGCAGGAAGTGTTGACCTGAGTTCAAAGTGCAATGTCTGTATAATACTGTGTAAAGGGTAATGTGCTGAGACATATCAGAAATGTGTTTAAAACAAAGGTAATATGCTAGAGTGTAAATGTATATATGGTTTGCATTGGTGTTTATCGGGGTACTTACTTGACGCGGACGCCAAGTTTTTCCAGGCCAGGAAGGGTGTAACACCCCTGCAAATGGGGGTTCCAAAAAATCTTCCCAGAGCTTGCCTAAGTGCTCCCAGTCTGGGTGGTGTTCGGCATTAAAGCCGTTTTTCTGGCATTGCAGTGAGTGCTTTTAGAGCCACTGCGTACTGTCTCTTTAAGAGCTGCCTGTTTGCAGACATAATTAATGTGAATGGGGGGACTGTGTGTTTCTAAGCCCGAGTTCCGCCCGGGCTGCTGCCTAAGCACTCCGTTTCTGCCGTCGCTACAAGCGCAGAGAGAGCTCAATTGAAAGCTGTAACTAATTGTGGGGAAATATGCAGAGCAATAGTGAAAATGTCGTTTATCTAACCTGCCTTTCTTGCAGCATGGACTCTTTCTGTTTTGCTCCACCATTTTGGTCCCAAACTGCCGAACTGGACCAATCAGGGGCGAGGACTCTAAAATGGATCCGGCTCAGGTGGATCTGTGTGGTGCCTGACTCTGGGTGATGTAGTTTTGGATCCTTGGTGCCTTTTTGCACCTATAGAGGGAGCCCTGCTGTGACTAACAACTGAAGTGACCAACCAAACCCTTTGGAGCTAAGGGAAATCCCCTGAACTGTTTGCTGGCAAGCCAGATTCGAGTTGGGTGCTGAAGGAGCAGCACTGCTGTGTGTGTTCGAGCGGCCATTGCAGCGTAGTTCACGAGGGAGATCTGTGGAAGGTCTGATTCCTGGCCTATTAGCCTCCTGTCTGCCCTGAGAGGGAGAAGATGACATTTTCAGACTGAATCCGAGTTTGCAGAGTATGAAGTAAGCTGCTGATTTATAGCCAGGCTCACCCTGTAGAAGACCGAAGATTTTGCTGAAAGCGATCGGCCTGTCAGGACTTTAGCTACCGTAGTGCTCCCGGGTAATTGCAATGATTTTGCGATCAGGATCAAGGAGCAGCCTGCCTGATATAGTAATTTCCTTTACATATAAATGTGCCATGAACTGCAAGAGGGTCATGATCTGTTTTTCCCTCTGTCGGTAAACTGTGTGCTAGAGCGGGAAGTGTTTCCCTGTCAGAATCGGACTGAATCCGTGCTGCCTGACGCAGATAGGCCCTGCCACGCAGGTCTAGTCCCACTAACCTGCTGCACAGAAAGATCCATCATCGAGGGGCCAAGCTTCCTCTGGCAAACCAGCCAGTTAGCCATCAGCCCTTCTGTGTTTAGCCTGGGTATCGTGAGTAATTATCAGGGTAGCTCCCTGCAACTTTGATTAAACAAAAGTGTGCCATCTGATTATTTGTGCTTTTCTTTCCATGAACTGAGCCCTCCAGCTCTGGATTACAAATCGTGTGTGAATGTTCTTTTTCCATCACAGGGCCCCAACCAGCTGTGACGCCGGCCTACCCCAGGCAACGGACCGGGCTAGCCCCTTTCCTCATCCTGGGCACCCAGAGAATGTGACTGAGTGGGACTCTAAGTGCATGCACAGTAGTGTGAATATTAATGTGTTCAAGCTAATTAACCAGATTATTTCCCCTCCTTGTTACAGACCCCAGAATAAATCAGATCTGTTTGTTTCTGCAGTTTACATTGACTGTGGTGTCAGTTTATGTTAAAGGTATTGTATTGTTGCTGTTGTACTACCTCACCTTATTTTACAGGGGGTTCCCAGAGTCAAGCTGAAGGAACCAGTCCTGGGGGTAAGTGTCAAGTACAAGTGTATGTGGTTTGCATATCAGGGGCATTGGGAAAGTCACTGTTGTGTATGGTGTGGGCCACTGGTGGGAGGAAAGGGGGGTCACAGTGTCCCAGAGAGCTGTGATCTGGTAAGTGTAACTCAAACCAACCCAGACCTTTGGGTGGAGGCACCCGTTTCAGAACTCAGGCCCCTTAACCTGTTAGTAGCCAAGCAGGCAGGAGTAGTAGCCCAAGGGATAGCACCACCTAGGGGTTACACATTGATCCCCTTGGTGAGGTCTATGTAAATGGCCCCCACCAAGAGTCCCTGGTCCAGTGCCTCATGGATGTAGCCAATATATTCCACTAGGCCCGTAGTCGTGCTATGTGCCTTCCAGAAACCATGCTGCTACTGGCACTGAAGCTTGTATTTGTCAAGAAAGTCGACTATCTGATTGTATACTATCCTTTCAAGGGCTTTTGAGAGAGGTGGAAGAATTGATATTGGCCAGTAGTTAGATAGACTAGTGTAACCCTTAGGTGGCGCTATCCCAAGGGCTACTACCCCTGCCTGCTTAACTACTAACAGGTTGAGGGTCCTGGGTCCAATGACGGGTGCCTCCACCCAGAGGTCAGGGTTTGCAGTAGTTAAACTAACTTGGTCACAGCCCTCTGGGACACTGTAACCCCCCTTTCTTCCCACTAGTGGCCCACACAATGCATTAGGAATATCTTCATAATGTACTCTTACCCCCAGGACTGGCTCTGTCAACTGGACGCTGGGGACCCCCTGTAAAACAAGATGATACAGTGCAAAAGCCACAGTACAATACTTTAACATAAACAAATACCTCAGTCAGTGTAATTTTGCTGAAACAAACAGATCTGATTTATTTAAGGAGCTGTAACAAGGGCAGGGGGAAATCAAGTTAATTAGGTTAAACACATTAATAATCACAGTACTGTACGCATATTTAGAGTCCCAAATTGTCACTTTCACTGGGTACCCAGGATGGGGGGCTAGCCAGGATCGGTGCAGCTGGTTGGGGCCCTGTGTTGGAAAAACACTGGCACAATATTCAAATTGTAATCCGGAGCCGGTTGGCTCAGTTCGTGAAGAAATGAAAAAAAAAAACAACAATTAGATGACACACTTGCAATTCGATAAACAGATGGCAGGGAGCTACCCTGCTTTGTACTCACAAACTCAATGCTGGGAACTGGATGGAAGGCAGATTGTCCTGGATTGCCAGAAGAAGCAGACCATGTGGACAAGGTCCTTGTGACTGGACCCCACTGCAGTTTAGAGCAAATGGATGTAGTCTGGATTAAGCTGGGGTTTACTTCCAGCTTCATGCACTCAATTCACTGTACAGGGGATTTGAAACACGATTCCCCACAACCACTACACACATTCATATGTAAGAGGAACGTACTATACCAGGCAGGCTGCTTCTCTAACCCGATCGCAATTACTGCACAATACCAGGGAGAACACACAGCAGCTTCAGTTCCTGACAGACCTAGCGCGATTCAGCAATTTCTCCAGTCTTCTACAGGGTGAGCCTGGTTTCTACTCTTTAGATCTCCTTGATCCTCTTCACAGGTCAGATTCAGTCCGAACAGGCACTTGCACAAGCTGCAGACCGAAACTTAGGGCCTTACACGTGATTCCCACGCTAAAACTACACACCGAAGAAGCACACAGCTCCTTGTCTCTTCACTGCCCCAACTCATCTGATCTTTCCAGTAGACAGAGCCGGGCATTTCTTTTGAGTTCCTCCCAGTTCACTTGGCTGGTTTGGCTGTCACTCACAGTAAACTCCCCCTCTTGGTGGAAAAAAGGTGCCGAAGTCCAAACTGCATTTCCCAGAAGCATTGGCCATACAGTACATAGGTGGCTGGCTCCACAGTGAGAGTCCTAGTTCTGATTCTCCCAGAGCAGGCTCCATTTCAAAGGTCCCCCCACACTGATTGGTCCAGTTTAGCAGTTCAAAACTAGAATGGGGGACTAGGCAAACACAGTTCTGACTGCAAAGAAAAGCAGGTTAGACAAACTGTATTTTCGTTATTACTCTAAATGGTGTCTGGCAAACAGTTACATCTTTGAAAAGTGCTCACTCTGCCCACTTAGTGAAAAGGGGCGATTTGGCAGCAGCTCAAGTGGGACTCAAGCAGGAAAACACACAGACCCCCATCCAAATTAATTATGTCGGCAGGCAGACAGCTCTTAAAGAGATAGTACCAGAGGCTCTAAAAGCACTCACAGATAAACGGCTTAGACGCCGAACACCATCCAGGCTTGGAGCATTCAAGCAAGCTCCTGGAGACTTTTGGGAACCCCCATTTGCAGGGGGGTTACACTAGCTCAGTCACTGCTTTTGAAAACTGGAGTGACCACATCTGCTTTCCAGAACTGGGGAAGTTTGCGTGTACTTAATGACAGGTTGAGGATCCGGGTTAATAGAAAGTAAGACATCAAGGGTGAGAGCAATTAACTTGAGGTCAAGTGAGTTGCTACTGAAACTGTTTTTTCTGAGTGCTTGACCTAGATATTTTTTAGCCTCTGCTACAGTGACAGCCTTAAGGTGGGAGAAGGGATGTGCTAGTTGTTAAGAAGATATTGCTATCAGTGTTGGTTCCTGAAAGGGGATGCAAAAAGACAGGGGGAAGCTCAGGGAGGCACACTGCTGAGGTCTGTAAAGGCCTTGTTGAAGGCACTGGCAATGTCTTTAGGGTCTTGGGTGACAGTGCCATTGGTGTAGATTATTGTGGGTGGTGCTTTACTAGCGTTCCCTGTTATGGATTCAGTGTTTTCCCAGAACATTTGACTGTGTTCCCAGGAATTGTTAAGTTAGTTTTTAAAGTGTGTACTCTTGGCCAGATGGATGGCACTAGTACATTTGTTCAGAGCTGCTTTATATGCTTGGAGGTCGATGAGCGACCCTGTACTTTAAACCTTGTGCCACAGATTGTCCCTGATCTTCATTTGTTCAAGGAGCAGGGGTGTGACCCAGGACTTACCAGACCCTTGATTTTCTTCTTTCTAATCAGTGCATATATATCACAGGATGTATTAAAGATGTTGACAAAGCACTCTAGTGTCGATTTTTAGGTGGAATGTGTAGAGTTACTAAAGTGAGGCATTCTCTTTGGTTCGAAGTTTATTAGTTCAAGATTGATGTCTAATGAATTTAATAAGTATTTTGTTTCTTCTGGTTATAGTTCATACTCTTATGATTCTGGTATCTCTTCAAATATATCATTGTTGGAAGAAAAAGTCCCCCTTTTTCACTGACTCCATCCACAGCTGAGATAGTAAATACTAGGGTTGTCATAATAACCCCTTAAAGTTCTGGGTTCTGGTTTTGTCTAGAACTTTTGAAAAAGTCCTAGGGTGTTAATCTTTTTTTAGAACTCGACCCCTATTTTTTTACTTGGGTTACAAATACTGAGGGAAATATTTGTATACACATCATTAAATTGTGAACAAAAAGAAATAAAATCTGTTCACTATAAGGGGAAAGAGAGATGATCATGTGTGACTGTGACATGACATAGCTAGGTTTATCTCTGGTTTCTTCAGTTTACAAAACCAGCCACTGACGGGTGCTAACAGGGCCAACCACCCACCCATACGTTGAAAGTCTTCCTACTGCAGCTGGATTAGATTTCCTGAGTGCAGGAAAAAAGTTAATTGTTCATAGGCGAGCCTTCCAATTATTAACTTTTAGACAATCAGCCAGCCAGCCAGCCACTCCACTTCCTAAGCTATATAAGCAGTTCCCTCTGCCTCCTTCTGAAGCACTTTTTCTTTGCTGGCCAGAGGCTCTGTCCGTTGCTCTGTGCCAGGCTGGGGCCTACCCTGCACCCCCCTGCTTCTTTCTGCTGGACTCTGTGTTTTGTTCTTCTGCTTCTGGTTTGTCTTTTTGCCTCTGGCTGTGTGCTTTCTTTTATTTCCTACCTGTTTATTCTATGTTTGTGTCTTGGTTTTGTTTTCTTTTGGGGGGGGGGGTTGGTCTCTCAGCTCTTGCAATTTGTCCTACCATTTGTTTGCTCCTGCCATTTGGCCTTTTTTTGCAGCCCCTGCTACTGCTTTATTTACTCCCATTGCTATTGTACCCACTACTGTACTTGTGTTTTTATACAACTCAATACTGCTTCCTATGCTACAGGACTACTTGCTCCCCATGCTATCAAACCTGATTATTTTCACCCGATTCAAGCTCCATCTAAACCTTGATGTGCACTTCAGTCATGTTTTCCCTGCTCAATTTACTTCCCCTGTGGTCATAGCTGTTTTCACAGCATTGTGCTTTTCTCCTTCCATGCTTAAAGACTACAGCCACTTATAGCTGATGCTATTCCCTGTTTTGTACACTGCTGTTCTACTCCGAGGTCAGCTAAAGCTCCTGCTGATGTTGTTAACTAGCTTTAATATCTGCATGTGGTTCTCAAACCTTCCATCACTTTCTTGTTTGTCCTACGGCAGGGACTGGGAAGTGTTTAGGGAGTCGTGGCCCCATGTGGCTAATTATTCTGCTCTACATCCTGCCTTCGCTGCTGAAAATCCTCAGATCATTTGTCACCTTGATTTGGCTTTTTCAATGCCTGACTGGCTTGCCCCACAATCATGCTGCCACCATTTACGTTCAAGTCCCATCATTACTACTATGTTTTGCAGACCTATGTGTCGGTCTGACTATTCCTATTGCTTACTGACCTATGTGCAGGTCCGATTATTGTTATGCTTCCCTGAACAACTACCCTGCTTTACTGAACTACGTCCAGATCAACCCTTGATTATGCCATCATTGCTTACTGCTCCCTGCCATCTGCCCTCTGCAAGGTCTCAGTACTCAATGCTTATTCAGCTTCTCCGCAGTCGCTGGGCAAGCCAGCCATAACATACTGGTGTGGATTTCCCCTGCAGCCGACAGTCTCACTCTGCACCTAGAGTCCACAGCTTGGGCATGCGAAGCTTGGGGCAGGGTCTTTCTCACCTGGCCCATAGCTGAGAATGTCCTCGCTCTGGCTGGACTTTTAGCCGTCAACCGTATTGATGGCTCCCCATGTTGTAGAATTTATGACTCAGCCTTTAAGGGAGGTTACAACAATTTCCTTTAGCTCCAGTGTTTCCACTATAACAGTTGTCCATTGGCTTTAGTGGTTCCCTGGCAAAGCAACTTCACCACATTCTCCCGGCGACCACCTCTGGTTCCCCGAGTTTGTTTTCTAGATTCTAGATCGGTAGGCTGGGTGAGTGCCTCAGTGGTTGTTACTCTCCTCCTCCCACCTTGGAGTAGCGGTTGCAGAGCTACCATCTCTCAACCCTCCAAGGCGTTCCTGTTAGAAGGATAGAGTGAGAGTTTCCCTCTAATCTGGAATATTTTCCATTCTTATTCTTTGGGCTTCCAAATTGCAGTAGCAGAGCCATCACCAATGAAATTATCCCATGCCTGGAGGGAAGGCAACCTAGGCCTTGGATCCCCAGAGAGTTCCTCCTCAAAGGGTTTTTTTCTCTCCTCCGTGCCGAAGGTCATAATATCTAGTTAGTATTTCTTAGTTCCATTAGATAGGATCCACTGTTGGATGGAGGGGGATGGTATCCCTTACTTGCCATTCCCTTTCTCCTTAGGAAGTCCCCTCCTCCCCTTTTGCAACCCATCAGAGTCATGCCTTGGCTACCCTGCTATACCATTACATGATCAAGCTATCTCATGCTTATTTATTTACCATGGCTCACAGCTTCTGACTGTTTATATGTTTCTTACTACTTCCTTTTGGGTTGCCCATATGCTTCACACTATTACTTTCTTTTTGGGGATTCTTCCTACGGTATCTTTAGCCAAGGGAAGCGTCCCATGGCACCTCTAGGGGTGGAACCCTCTAGAGGGTTCCTTGCCTTTGGTACCCCTACAGGGTGGTAATTCCTCCAGAATAGAGTGCGAATGGCCAAAAACCTAAGTAACACAGTTGCACAAGCATAACACTTACTGACTGCGTAGGCCATTGAACTACATTTATAACATGGGTAAGGAAAAGTGGAGAAAAACATCCAACCCAATTCGTGGAGTCCCTCAACGTGGCCATGCATTAAACTCTTTTAATGCATGGTTCTGCAGAGGGACTCAGTGAAAGTGCCATCGGCACTTGTTGCCTCATAGAGCAAGAGAAATCCAAATGGCAGCCATTACAGCATGCGGGTAAGTGAGACAGGGCTGCTGTCAACACACAGTGTAACCCCCCCCTTCCCTGTACTAGTCATTTGTGTACTTGGCGATCCACCTCTCTGTTGTGGTATGCGACCATGTGAACCAAAATTTCTGTACTGGTGTGTTTCTTTCTCTCTCTGTTTATGTATGTGTGAGATCCCACCCCCCCAAACAGCAGCTGAGGGGAGGAGAGACAAGCAAAGTGTCAGCCTTTAATTTGTGAAGTTGCTGCCCAGCAGCTGACAGGAGCAACAGACGGGGAAAGTGTGAGCCGCTAATTTGTGCACTTGTGTGTCTCTCTGGGTCAGTAGCTGTGGTGGCACCCTCCCCCCAACAGCAGCCAATGGGAGCAAGAGACAATCTGCTGTTTTAGGTGAAATCACACTAACAGCTCCCCCGATGACCCCCACCCCTGCTCAGATGATGTACATTCATGGAGGGAAACATCACGACCAGCAAAGAGAGAGAGTAGCAGAAACAGATATCCTATCTGTGTCGGTGGGGAGAGAGACATTGCTCTGTCGGGTTTGTGCTGCAGGTAAGGACTTTCCGCCGTGAGATTTAGAGAGACAGTGACAATTCAGGGAGCCATGGAGATACAGTGATAGGGATAGAGACAGAGAGAGAGAAGTGCCACGATCTGTGGATATTCTCCCGCAGCAGTAGCTCCCTCAGTGAGCCGAGGAGCGCAAGCGAGACAGAGAGAAAAACAGCGACAGGGTGGAACAGTACGGGACAAAGTGCTGCATTGTCCTCTCTCACTCTCTGTGTGTCTGCACAGTATGTGTCTCTCTGTGTGTCTATTTCTGAGGGTCGTGCCTCATCTTTTTTCTGTGCTGGCCTGACAAAGTTCTGTGCATTGCTGATTTTTCCCTTGCAGCAGTAGCTGTGGGGTGACTTGGGGCAAGCATTTTCACGAACTTGTGACAGACAGAGCTGTTAGAGACACAGAACAGCAGGCTCCTTACAGGGGAAAGATCGTAACAGCAGGGGTTGTGAACATCACTGTCAGACAGTGACACACACGCAGCTTCCTGTGTTGTCTGAGCTGCATGTCCGATATAGGAGGGGAGTGGGGCGGGAGCCATAAAGTGTCCTACGCACAGTAGCAGAGCATATTAGCATCTGCGGTCCTCCCGGCACAGCCTGACACATCATGTCACTACTGTATGTGTGACATTTCTATGTGCATAAGAGCAATGAAATCTGCATTTTTTTAGGGACTATTTTGCAAGGTGGCAGGATACAGTACATTTTTGTGCCTTTAAACAGGAGAAAAAAACCTTTTTGTGGGTTTCCCCATGGTTTTAACAACACCCATGTTATAAGTGCAATAACACACTCCAGGGTGTGCGTTTATAGGCATTTAATGCATGCCTGGGGTGCTGTGAGTACACTCCACTTGCGACCTCGTGTCTCACAACACACCTCAGGCGTGCATTAAATGCCTATAAACCCACACTCTGTTGTGGGTTATTGCTTACTTATTTATTCCCTTGAAGATGATATCATCACCAACTTTATTCAATGAAATATGAATGAAAACATTCATTTCCATTAGCTAATCTCAGCTACTTGCTGCTGGGTAAAGTGCAGTCAAATGGAGCACAGCAAGCCGGCCCGCTAACGCAGCAGTAGCCATACCACTTGTGACGCCAGTGACGCGGGTTCGGTAGTGAGCCTGGGTTGCTGGTGGGCCAGCTGGGGAGAAGGATCGAACACCCTCAGGGCTGTTCTCCTTCTCCAGGGAGGGTGGGTGGCAGTCCTCGCTGCTATACTGCCACCTGCGTGACCACAGGTGGAGGTGCAGTCAAGGATGCAGCAGCACAGGGGAGGGGCGGGCATCGGCCGAGAGTCTGGAGCGAAGGTATGTCTCTGTGTGTCTTCATCTCGTTTGCTCTCCTCACATGCCGGTGCTTGCAGGAGGTGGGGTCAAGAAAACAAGAAAGTGCCCCACATCTGCACCAGGAGAAGGGCCTTGGCACTGGTGACCGGGGGGATCTACGGAGTAGCTCCAGGTGTCTGCTTCCTACTGAGGTTCAGAGGGGATTGGGAAAGCACCCTCTGCCCCACCCGTGGGGGTCATCCAGGGGTTCTAGAATGATTCCGGGAAGTGGAGCACTCCATGGGGGCTTAGCATCTATGGTCCTCCCAGCACAGCCTGCAACGGTGCAGTTGAGGACCCAGAGGAAATGGACAGACATGAAGAAAGAAGGGGTGTAACAATAGTAAGTAAAAAAAAAAAAAAAAAAAAGTGAAGCACAGCAGGAAAGATGGCTAGTACACCACATAAGAGTCACAGATATTTTTAAATTAATAAATTTTTCTCTCCTCCCTGAGTCCCATCATCATCCAAAATATTTCTGGGAGAGGAAGGAAACGGCGACCCTCCCCAGTCCCCCACATCAGTCTGTGCCACTGCCGGTTGTCAAACCAGTCCCTTCCCAAATCCCAAGCCCTGCCTTGTTTTTGTTTGAATTTAAAATGCAAGCCCCCAGTTGGGCGTGCCTGTGTGTGCTATGGCCCTCCACTCCCCTGCAGCGTCTGTAAGTTGTTCCGGGTGGGCTCCGGACCCTACGAACATATGAAATTTGCCAGCAGATAAAGGCCTAGAGGTCTATCAAGTCTGCTCAAATGTGCAGCTAGCACCCCTAATTCTGCAGCTGCCCCTCCCTTCCACCCTTCCCCTTCATTGACCCTCCCCTTGTCCTGTCCCATCCCCTTTTGAAGCAGTCCACTGTTCTACTGGATACCACTTCTGCAAATAACGCATTCCACCCAGCTACTACCCTCTCTGTAAAAAAGTGTCTCCTCATCTCCCTCCTGAACCTTCCTCGCTCCAGTCTCATATCATGGCCCCTGGTGTCCCTCCCCTCCCTTACTTTGAACAGCCCCTATGTACCCGTCTTGTTTATTCCTTTCATGTACTTAAAGGTTTCAATCATGTCCCCCCGTCTCTCCTCTCCTCCAGCGAGTATATGTTCAATTTCCTCAGCCTCCTCTCATATGATAAGTCCCCCAGCCCCTTGATCATCTTTGTCGTCCTGCGCTGCACCCCCTCCAGTGACTTAATGTCCCTCTTCAGATACGGACACCAGTACTGCACGAAGTACTCCAGGTGTGGTCTAACCAATGACCTATACAGTGGCAGAATCACCTCTTTCCTCCTTGAGGATATGCTCCTTGCAATGCAACCCAGCATTTTGTTGGCCTTTGCAGCTGCCTTCCTACATTGTGCCGAGTTGTTTATTGACCCTGTAATGAGCACCCCCAGATCCTTCTCCTCTGTCTGGGCTAGCTGCACTCCACCCCCCCAGCTGGTAATTTCTCTTGGGTTCTTCATCCCAAAATGCAGCACCTTGTACTTTTTGGCATTAAACCCCAGTTGTCAGGTGTCTGACCAGGTTTCAAGCTTTGCCAGATCATCTTGCAACCCCTGCCATCCCCCTAGGTCATCCACCACTGCTCCTACCTTGGTATCATCAGCAAACAGACTGATCTTGCTCTTGATGTCCACTGATATGTCTGCAATGAATATCCCAAACAACACTGGTCCCAACACCGAACCCTGTGGAACACCGCCTCGTCACTACCCTTGGGTGTGAGCACTCCCACCCACCACCACCCTCTGTTGCCTTCCCTGAAGCCAGTTCCCTCTCCCATCTCACTAGCTTTGCACCTGCCCCTGTGCCTTCTAACTTACTTCCCAGCCTCCATGCAGCACCGAGTCGAATGCCTTACTGAAGTCCAGATACAGGACATCCACTGCATGGCCCCTGTCCAGTTGCCTAGTTACTCAGTCATAGAACTCCACCAGGTTGGTTTGGCAGGATCTGCCACATATGAAGCCTTGCTGTCTGCTGTCCTGTAGTCCTTTGGCCTCTAGGAGGGCCACCAGCCTCTCCTTCAGGATAGTCTCCATTAGCTTACCCACAATGGATGTGAGGCTCACTGGTCTGTAGTTCCCTGGTTCATCCTTGGGCCCACTCTTGTGGAGGTACACCATATGAGCCTTCCTCCAGTCCTGAGGTACATACCCTGAGTGTAGTGAGGCATTAAATAAGTCTGCCAAAAGGTCCCTCAAGGACCTCTGCCAGCTCCTTCAGTACTGTGGGGTGGATGCCATCTGGGCCTGGCGCCTTGTCCACCCTCAGTGCCTTCAAACCGTCCCAAACTCTGCCCTCTATGATTTCCCCATCTGTCACCCCCCCATTTCTGCCAGTCCTCCCCCTTGGGTGTCACCTCCCTCTTCTCCTTAGTAAATACTGAGCAGAAGTAATCATTTAGTGCTTCTGCCTTATAGCACCCTGCTTCCACCCAACCCCCCTCCTTCCTAATCCTTATGATGTGATCCTTACAGCTCCTTTTCTCCTTGATGTACCTAAAGAAGTCCTTCTCCCGCTTCTTAATGCCTTGTGCCAGCCTGAGCTCCGTAAGATGCCTTGGCTCCCCTTACTGCCCAAGTCACCTTCTTCGATTCTCTCAAGTACTCTTCCCCTGTCCTCCCTCCTCCCTGTTTTCTTGTACCTTCTAAAGGCAGCTCTTTTCTTCCTTACCTTTTCCATGACCTCCTTGCTCAACCAGCTCAGTTTCTTAGCCCTAGCCTTCTTGCTCTGGGCCTTGCAGCAGGTTTTGGTTGCCTCCACTATCCCCAGCTTTATGAGCTCCCACCTCCGGTTAGTGTCCATACTAAGTTGAATTCTGGCCAGGTACCCTTTTACCACTTCCCCCATCCTCCCAAAGTCGGCCCTCCTGAAGTCCAGCACTCTTGTGCCAGATTCCACTCCTTCCTTGCCCATATCCAATGTGAGCCATACTGAGTGGTGATCACTCCCTGACAGCGGTTCTTCCACCGTACGTTCTCTCACAAAGTCCCCATTTGCCAGCACAAGGTCAAGGGTATTCCCTAACCTGGTTGGTTCACTGATCATTTGCAGCGGGAAGCTGTCCTAGAAGGCATCCAGCAATACCTGCTCCCTTCTGTTCCTGGTTGTTGGGGTACTCCAGTCCACTCCTGGCATGTTGAAGTCCCCTACAATCACAACACTACCCTTCTCACAGGTCCTCCTGATCTGTCCTGCTGGTTCCCTGTCTAATTCCTCTGTCTGACAAAAACAGGAAAGTGCCCCACATCTGCACCAGGAGATAGGCCTTGGCACCAGTGACCGGGGGGATCTGCGGAGCAGCTCCAGCCGCTGGTGCTCATGCAGCTGAGGTCACTGTTCTTGGTGTCTTGACCCCATGTATAAATGGGACCCAAGATCCGAATACTATTTTTGTGCCTCCAGGCACTTGTGAAGGTTGCAGTTGGTCCCAGGGGGTAGCAGAGCCTGGACCGCAAATAAATAAAAAAGATGGTGGCCCATGCCCCTTTTGCACATGCCATACCCCCAGTTCAGTTCCATGACAGTTGGTCGACAAATTATTTGTTGACCGACGTTACAGCGACTCCCTTATGTTGACCACATTTGCGGTCGGCATGAAGGGAGTTTAAACTCTCCCTCGAACCTCCCGCTACTACATTAATCAACTCGAGTCAGAGTTGTTTCCGGGAGGGGGTGCAATACCCCCGGAAAGCAGTAGCAAGGTCCCGCACAGACAGTACAGTGACCTGGCACTGTTGTCGCTGTAGTATCGGTCGCTCTCGAATTGTCGAGGTAGCGTCGGCATACCCCCGGCTCCAGGACAGGCAGTGGAGCCGGGAACCTAGTGGAATGGAGGTCGTAATGCCTCCAAAGTTTGGGGGGTGTTTTCTGTCCTCTAAGGTCATGTATTAAATTAAAGGGGATAGGAATGTGGTGGGACTGAAAAGTAAATAAATAAGGCCAGCCCCCATGAACTTGGGCAGAAGGGGGCTGCTGGGAAAGGTTATGGATCACAGAGGAAAAAACCAGGAGAGTGGCAGTTTGGTTCCAAGTCTGTATGCACTCTTTAAATAGAAAAAAATCCATCAAAACATAATCTCTCAACCAAGAGTGCATACAGACTTGGAACTGTGTTTTATGTAAGGGTTTGTCACCCTATGTATGTGACCCCCTCATAACTTTGAGCCCAGCAACTTGCTTGTTGGACTCCGTTAGAGTGGCAGCTTGTCAGGGGAGAGACTGATGAAAGTATAAAAAGCACTGCTAGCCTACCAAAAAGAGAGATCAGCAAGAGCTGGAATGCAGAAGAGACTGCTGTGGGCTACCCAGCCCAGCTACTGCATTTTAACCCCAAAAGCATGTTAGGCCACAGTTTGGTCCAGAGAGGCAGACTGTCTGTGACAGCCAGTTGCTGCGGCATAGAGAAAGAGAGAAGATTTGGGGATTTCTCACCAGAAAGAGAGATTTGGTGCTGTGCAAGCTGAGAGAGCCTAAGTGCCTGGAACTGCAGAGTGAGAGCAGAGACTACATGTTCTGAGGAGGTCTGAGCCGAAGAGCTGCAGCTGTGTCCAAAGAATGAGCCACTGTGTTTGCCCTTTGGTGGGATAAGTAATGAAAAGGGTAAATTGCTGCAGTCTGCAAGACTGGGAATGCTGAGGACAGAGACTGTGCCAAAGCCCAGTCAATCATTGCTTTGCATAGAGAAAGAAGAGAGTGTGATGGGGTCAGAGACAGAGCCAAAGCTCAGCTGCTCTGTATGTTTGGAAAGGGTGTGAAACAGAGGGGTCTGGTGGACTACGCCTGCCCTGCTCTGTCCCTAGACTGAAGAAGGTGTTGACCAGTGAGAGGCCTGCCTGATGAAAACTGCCATCACAGGACTCTGAGGTGAAGTTGGTAAGGCCAGGCAGGTGAAGACCAGCATTTTCCAACTTCTGTCAGCCCTGCTGTTACTTTGGTGCACCATCAACAAGATACCTCCACGGTACTACTGTGAACCAATTTTGGCCACCCCCTTTAAACATCTGAACTTACTGCAAGTACCCCTGAGCTGCGACTTTGGGGAGTCTTTATTAAACTAGCTAGCTAGGTTAAAATTAGAGGGTTAGGACCTGTGCAGGACTCTGTCAGAAAACTGAGCCCAGACCAGACGATTCATTGTTTCTGCTGTATAAAGTTATTTGGACCCCAATGAAAGACCCCCAGCAACATCTACACTGCAGTGTGGTACCCACCAAAGGGACTTGGGGACATTTTGGGCAGCTGCCATTGGGAAACCGGGTGCACCCGAAGGTGGAAGGTGGGGATTGCATGGGGGGAAATAGTTTCAGCCAGTTATTACTGTTGTGCTATTTTTCTCTCTTTTCTCCCCTTCCCTAAAATAAATACTATTCATTGCTAATGTTATATTATGGTACTGTGAATCATTGCAAGAGGGGAGAATTGTTATTGTATGGGTGAGGGTCTTTGGGGATAGCTATTGTATATTTCCTGGGGGAGTGGTAACCTGCAATCTGTTCACAGGTATTCACTGCCATTACCCCAGGTGGAGGCACCATGCCATTTCTTCTTTGCCCTCCTGAACCCAGGCCGCTCCTTCGAAGGTGTGTCCAGGCACGACCCAAGAGCCCTGGAAACAGCCAAAGTGAGTCTAGGGGTTATTACGAAAACAAATATATTTTTCTTAACCAGTTAGATGCTACTAGTAGCACTAGCAGTGATCCTCCCCAGTAGTTCCCATTCACTGTACTTTGGAAGGGAAGGGGAAATTGTTTAACCAGAAAAGGCACACTAAGCCGAAGCTTCTTTCCAGGTGTGATCTGGGAGCACAAAGAAGTTAAGTGACTTGCTCAGGGTCACACAGTATGCAAGTGGGGGCTGTGGGATTCAAACCCCAGTCTGGTCTGCTGGATGTTTGTAGCAGATATTCTGCAGGTGGATGCTACTTCTAACTGAAAGGTGAAATAAGGAACTTAGAATTATCAGGAAAGACAGTCTTTCAAGCAACAGAGGGAGGTGGATCTTGCTTTACTTTTGTTACAATTGTTAAGATTTTCAGTGCAGGAAGAGTTTAAACCCTGAGGGACATGAATACTGTTTACCATGTCTGTCCCTGGTGCTGGCTTGAAACTATTTTGGGGCTGACTGCTTTTCAGGCACAAACCACCAGGCTGTTTTTGGGCTGGGGAGGTTTTACCTGTGTCTGACTTGGATGTCTGGATTTTCTCTGTTTGATTAGCAGGGTATTTTCTCTGTCAAATTGTTGTGTAGGGCATCTTACTGACAGGAAGGCACTCATCACAAGGGTGGGTCAGAGCTTTAGCTGATTGTTTCATGAGGGCACAGTTTAGGCCCAACCCCAGTGCCCACTTTCACCCCACCCACCCTGGAAATATTTCCTTTATACCTGGGGTTCTGACATCATTTCCTCAAGAGTGCAAGGTGCATATCACTGTCACTCCTCTCTAGCACACAGCACTGACAATATAAGCATACACATTGCATAATATATATATATATTTCTATATAACAAACCAATCACACTCACACACACAAAAAAAAGTAGATAAACATGTGGGGAGTAGTGCAATGTAATGGCTGTGGAGCAGCAGTCTTCCGGGAGTCTTTCTGGAGGCTGAGATGCTGCCCTATTTGCAGACAACTCTCTGCCCTGAGGGAGTAAGTTGCCCATCTTCAGGCCACACTGGACAGTAGGAAGGGAACCTCCCCATCCAGGGAGCACCAGATCCACCACCACTACCTCAGAGGTTGTGAAGAAAGCACAGCAGTTGGACCACAGTGGGCTCAGGGAGGGTGAGGTGAGGATGGTGGAACAGAGGCACACCCAGTCAGTTGTTCCACTCCACAATCCATACACCATTCTGGGGAGCATAGTTCCCCATGGATGCACCCGCAGAGGGAGACTAAGGAGGCTGAGGACAACTGTCACAAGGAGGTCCACAGGAAGGAGGCAGAGAGGACACCACAGGGAAAGGAAGCAGCTCCTGGTGGGGACTCAGTATTAGGGATAGAACTGGGGGAGCTGGGAAAATGAAGTAAGGTGCCTGCCTGGTGCCATGGCTTGAGGGACAGGAGGCGCATCCTCAGGATCACTTAAACAGCTGCACAGGAGTCTGAGTTGACGGCCATTGTCCACCTAGGGACAAATAACTTGGCCTTCCATCATGAGATTAGAGCAGTGCAGGAGGACTTTGTAGAGTTGGGGAGGGGCCTAAGACAGAAAGGCACACAGCAGCCTTCCAGAGGCGCGTTTGTCAATGGCATGGGTGAGGCGAGGGTACTTTGCACCATGCAGTTTAATAAATGGTTGAAAAAATGGTGTGGAGCACAGGGTTTGGCTTCATTGGGGACTGGGGTCTCCACCTGGAGGGACACCAGCCTATACTGACAGGATGGTCTGCATCTGTCCAGGAAGGGAACAAGTCTTTTAAGCAATCGGTTTAACCATAGCCTATTGCAAGCTTAACTAGGGGTCAAGGGGGAGGCACCATACAGCAGGAAAATCCTCAGCCTCTCCCTACAAAACAGGGTACTAAATGAGAAAGACCGAGGTAGAAAGGTCAGTGGGGATGCTGCAACAGAAGGTAAAGCCATCAAAAATGGAGAGCAATGAGTACCAATGCCCGTAGTCTGGGTAACAAGCTTCCTGAATTAGTGGCCTTGATGGAGGAGGAACATCTGGATATCGTGGCAGTCATAGAAACACGGTACACACAAAACCATGACTGGGACATAAACATACCAGGATACACTATCTATAGGAGGGACAGGGAGGGTAAAAGAGGAGGAGGAGGAGCTCTTTACATAAGGGAAGGAATCAAAGCAACAGAACAAAAGGGTAAACAGGGAGGAGAAGAAGCACTGTGGGTCAAGTTGGAGACAGGCAATGGCACCACAATCCGCACAGGGGTTGTATACAGACCTCCTCTCAGGGGGAGGAAATGGACAAGGAAATGATAGAAAGTATATTTAGAATGGCAGAAAAAGGGGAGATATTGCTGATGGGTGATCTGAATATGCCAGATGTTAACTGGAGTGCAGATGCAGCAGCCACTTCTAAGAGTGGGGTAATTCTAGATGCCCTACAGGGGGCATGCCTTAGACAACTAGTATTGGAACCCACTCAAGAGGGAGCAATCTTAGACCTCATTCTCTCAAATGGAGATGGAGAGAGGATCACAGATGTAGAAGTGGGTAGCCATCTGGGAACTAGCAACCATCGAACAGTATGGTTCACAATAAACACAGCAATAGAGTCAAGTCATACAAAGGCAAAAGTACTGGACGTTAGGAGGGCTGACTTTGCCAAAATGGGTGAGTGCCTAAGGAATGCACTAGCAAATGGGCAGGAAGGAGGTGGAAGAACAATGGGAATAATAAAACTGCCATCACAGAAGTAACAAGCCTTGTGTGAAGCAAATAAACAAAACAAAATGATGTAAGAAACCACTATGGTTCTCAAAGGAAGTGGCAGTGAAGGTTCAAGAGAAAAGAAAGCATTCAGGAAGTACAAGGAATCACAGAAGGAGCAGGACGAGAATTGTATCAGTTAAAGCAAAAGGAAGCTGGGAAGGCAGTCAAGAACAGCAAAGGCCCAAACCGAGGAAAAGATAGCCAACTCAGTTAAGAGGGATAAAACCTTTATAGGTACATCAGGAGTGAAGGAAGACCAAGGAGGGATAGTGAGGCTTAATAAAGGGAGGGTGGGCAGAGGTGACTGTGAAAAGGCAGAATACTAAACAAATATTTTACTCAGTATTTAAAATGAGAGGAGGAGGAGGTACCTAAAACAAACAATAGAAACACTCTAGATACAGAAGTTACATACCAGCTATTTACCAGAACAAGGGTTCTGAAATGATCATAAAACTGAGGTGGACAAGCAATGAAGACCGGATAAAATTCATCCCAGAATTCAAAAAAAAACTAAGGGTAAACTAGTGACACCAATGACTACCCTTTAACAAATCATGGGAGGATGGGGTGGTACCTGAGGACTGGGAGGGCAGATGTGCTTCCCCTTCACAAAAGTGGGCAAGGCAGAAGCAGGAAACCATAGACCTGTTAGTTTAACCTCAGTGATAGGGAAAATTATGGAATCACTTCTGAAGGAAAGAATTGTCGAGTATCTAGAGGCCAGAGGGGCACAGGACCCAAGGCAGCATGGATTCACAGCAGGAAGGTCATGCCAGACGAATCTGGTAGATTTCTTTGACTGGGTGACCAAAGTAGTAGATCAGGGAGGGGCTGTGGATATGGCCTACCTAGACTTTAGCAAGGCATTTGACACAGTCCCACACAAAAGATTAATATACAAGTTAGCCAGCCTCGGAGTGGGTCCCAGGGTGGTAGCCTGGGTAGCAAACTGGCTGCACAACAGGGACACATATGTAATAGTGAATGGAACACATTCTGAAGAAAGGGGTTACTAGTGGAGTACCTCAGGGCTCAGTATTGGGTTCAGTCTCTTTAACGTCTTTATAGGTGACATTGCAGAGGGTCTGGAAGGAAAGGTATGTCTCTTGCAGATGACACAAAGACCTGTAACAGAGTTGATACACAAGGGTAGAAAGGATGAGAAGGTACTTAAAAGCTGGAGGAATGGCAGACATATGGCAACTTAGATTCAATGCAAAGAAGTGCAAAAGTAATGCACCTGGGAAATAAAATCCAGGAGAAGAGTACACAATAGCAGAGGAGGTACTAACAACAACAATAATGGAAAGGGATCTGGGTGTAGTCGTATCAGATGACCTAAAGGGGTGGGTAAGCAATGTGAGAAGTCAGTAAGGAGAGCCAGGGGACTGGGATGGTTAGGAGGAGCATCACAAGTAGAAAAGGGAAGTGGTTATCCCTCTGTACAGACAGTTGGTGAGACCCCATCTGAAGTACTGCGGCAGTTTGGAGACATCATCTACACAAGGACATAGACAGGATGGAAGCAGTCCAGAGGAGGACAACCAATATGGTGCAGGGTCTATATCAGAAACCATATGAAGAGAGACTGAGAGGCTTAATATGTATACCCTTGATGAAAGGAGGGACGGGGACATGATAGAAACTTTTAAGTACCCTCAAGGGAATCAACAAAGTCCAGGAGGGTAGCATCTTTCAGAAAGAGATATGTAACAACAAGAGTATAATTGTGTTAGAGGGGACGGCTCTGGGTAAGTGAGGAAATTATTTTCACCGAGAGAGTGGTGGACGATGGAACCACCTTCCTGGAGAGGTTGTGGGGTCTAAAACAATGGGGGAATTCAAACACGCATGGGACAGACATAAGGCAATTATAGTGGGGGGTTGCAGGAAGTAGGCTGTTGGTTAACTAGACTCTGCAGCTTATCCAATAGGTAGGGAAATGGGCAGACTGTGTGGGCCAAGTGGTCCTTATCTGCCATTAAAGTCTGTGTTTCTATGTTTCTATGATTGAGAAGATGAGGGACGAATGGGTATATAAGGAGCAACTCCAGAAGCTTCAGCACTGCCCTGGATATGGAGACCAGCCATCCCAGAAACTGTTTCAGAAGACACGGGCTATGTGCCACACTGCACCTTGGTCCAGGTTAACTCTATTTAAGAACTTTGCTGTTGTGCAGGACTTGGCAGGATGCCAAATGAAATATTACATTATAGCAAAAGATTCTTTTGGAGACCTCACAATAAAGCCGGATCCTGACTTTTATTTTCCACCAGGAGGAGGTACTGCCATTTAAGCCCCCAGAGAGATTTATGGACTGTACCAGGAAGACTGCTTATCAGAGCAGTGGACAACTGTAAGATTGTAATGTGTAAAAAGTTCTAATGACTGTGATTCCAAATTTACAGTTTATATTTAAGTTTTCCTACCAATTAGGGATGGGGTATCTTTGCCCTTGCCTTGAATAAGTGTGGGTGTGTGAGAGTGCTTGAGAATGAGAACAAATCTCAAGCAATTAATAAGGTTACCATTTAAAGGTTTAACATGGTGGGTGCTATATGGGGTTAAGGGAATTTTAACCAAATCTACCTCAAATGTGTATACATATGTTAAACCCAAATGGTTTCAATGCTTTAACAATTTTGAAATGTTTGCAATGTTTTCAATTTTGGTTGGTTTAAAGCTGTAGGACCTTCTGGCACAGGTAAGGTAGAGTAGGGTTTTCAGTTTAGAGTGATGGTGGTATCAGGGAGGGTTTTCCTTGGGTCCATTTTTGCAGGTCCCTTGTCCAGAAGACTGGGGAGTGCACATATTTGGTCTGTTGGTTAGGGAGCCTGCTTGGCCCTCTGCCACCATTCCCAGGAGGGAATGGCTTTTTTGGGTGGGGGGAGAATGTAATCCCCCTTCATTTTGAGGGGCTTATTGCTAACCTGTAGGGTCCCCCTTCCTCCTCCCCCCCGTGAGCTTAGGGATGTTTGTGCTCAGGGGTGAATTTCTGCTGGGTGCCACTTGGGGGCAGAAGATGTGGGATATATATATAGAGAGAGCTCAGGGAGATCGAGGGAGAGATTGGTGGGCACTGCTTTAGGGCAGTCTGCTGGGGCCCCCCTCCTTCTGTAGGCAGTTTTGTCAGCTTTCAGTGGCAAGGCGCTGGGTCCCTGGGTAGGCATCTGAGGGAGGACTTTAGAAAGGCAATTTGTAGTCATTTGGGTTGTGGGCCCCTGGAGACTGGATGGTGAGAGCATCCAGGGAGTGAGTTTGAAGGGTAGGCAGAGTAGGACTCCCGGGGGATGGTAGACCCCAGATTGTAGTGCAGGTTCCCAGGTTATCGGGGCTGTGGAGGTAGTGGCAGGACCTCTGCAGAGGGGTTGGGTACTGGTGGCAGTAGCCCAGATTCTGGTCCCCACGTTGACAGGGCGATCTGGGTGGTTAAAAGGTGGCATGGGTGTGGCCTTTACTCAAAAATGGGGCCTGCGTGGAGGGGCAGGCCCCAAGGTATGGGGACAGAGCCCCAGGCAGGTCCTCAGGCATGGGATAATGAGACCTTCCCCTGAGGACTTTTAGGCCATGACCCATTTAGTTGCATAGCTCAGACAATGCGTTAAGAAAATAAAGAAATGGTGCCACTGTGAATGCTGTTTGGGAGGTACAGCTCCAGGAAAAGTGAATCGGAAGCCAGTGTAAGAGGGAGAGAAGCCATGGAGAACTGACTAGGATTAGGTGCTAGAGTGAAGTGAGAGTGGTGTTTGGGAAGAGGCAGCTGAGGTACTAGCAGGTTGCAAATGGAAGTTATGTCAGAGTGTGGGAGTGGTTGGGAATAGGTTCAACAATTTTTTCTGCCTATTAAGTTGTGAGCATAGGGTAGAATATTTATGTAACCCTGGTACCATTATACCAATGACTACTACCCCTGCCTGCTTCTCTGACTGCAGGTCTAGGGGCCTGGGTTCAGATTCAACAGATACAGTGGGTTCCCTACCAGCAGTAGAACTGTAACTATGGTGTCTCCACCCAGAGTGATTACGTGGGTAAATTGTAGAACTAATACAGCCCTCTGGGAAGCTATACCTACCCATAACTCCAGCCAGTGGCTCAAACACCAACTGACAATATAGACTGTACTTGGACTGCAATAACACATCTAATGGCTAGCACTATTAATATGCTAACTGATTTTACACTAACCAACAGGATCTGGACTTCTGGCATGCATCCTGTACCCTCTGCAAAAGGGCAGTTAACCAGCAACCACAGTGCAGCTTTATCTTTCCCCCACACTTTACTATGTAGAAATAATGTGCTTTCAGACCCAGTTAACAAGCAAACCAAATCAGGTTTATTTAGGGGACTGAACAGAGAGAGGGGCGAGAATTTAGCTTAACTATTGTGTTACTGTAATTAAGCAAATAACAATTAATATTCATTGGATCTGTCCTTTAATTAATCAGTTTATCACACTGCTGGGTATCCAGGATATAATAAGGTACAGACCTGAATCGTTGCCACGGGATGGCTGACGTTGCAGCTGGTTGGAGCCCTTGATGGAGAGAAGGGTGTTATTAGACAAATAAAATACTTGCAATAGTAGAATATTTGTAATCCCAGGCCAGATATCCTGTAACCACTGTTAAAAACCAACAAGGAATTACATGGTAAATCAGATGACACCATACAGTTATTTGGTTGTTGTGGGGGCTACCCTGATTGTACTCACTGCACCCAGAGTGATTGAAGAAAAAGATGAAGATACCATGGATCTGCTGGCTTTCCAGGATAATGGTGGGGACTGGGGCTGGCATGACTCACCTCCGCTTCACAGCCTTTCCCTGTAGGTGGCTGCAACCTGTGACTCGCTTCTTCGCAGGGGCTGACTCCCCAAGGCTAGTCTTTGGCCAGGCAGGCGTTGGATATGGTGTAGGAACAGTCCTTAGAGCCGCAGCTGGCACAGGTCCAGTGCATGAAGTTCAGCTTGGCATGCAGCTTAAAACTCACTCAACTTCGACGGGTGTGCATCACTGGCTTAACTTTATCAGGAAACAAATAGAACAACTGGTAACAGAGTCTTCCTTTTCTATGTGGCAGGAGACAATTCTAGTAGCTTTAAGGCTTGTGATTTAAGGCCACAGTCTCTGAGGCCAAAACAAGCTTCTGCTTCAAAGCAGCTTGGTGCTCTATCAGCTCTCTGGACCACTTTAGGCAAAGTCTCAGCTTAAACTGAATCACTCTTTTCCCCAGGCTTTTAGAGTCTCTTTGTAATCTGCACCCTTGACAATCTCACCCGATCCACGTAGGATCTCAGGCTGAGGAAGGCAAGCTGGTCTCCCCCCAAATTCAGCAAGCTGAAGCAGAGCCTCCTCACCCTTGGGAAGCTCTCTAGACTGACTACAGAGACCTCCCCAGACCCCAGTTCAAGCAGTCCCTTCTAAAATAAAGGGTAAATTTCCAGCAATCCGATTGGCTGCCCAAGCTGTCAGTCACAGTCTAAGTCTAACCAATGCTATTTTGCTGGGCTCCTTTAACAAAAAACTCAGTCAGCATCTAATCTCACTGGCAACCTGTGACTGCTACCGCTAATTTGCCTTTACCTTGCTCCTCCCATTTGCAATCTCTGTGATCTCTATTGATTAGTAAAATGTTACGCTTCATGTCCATTTCTTGTCCATTCATGGTCAAGTTAACACTTTCATGGGCTTTCTACCCTGCATAAATTATTTATTTTCCCATCTACCTCCCTCCACCTCCTCTTCTCTTTTTTGCCCCTCTGTCATTCCATACCTCTTTCCTCCCTACCACCTTAATATATCTTTATCATCACCCCACTACCTACACCACCTTTTCCTCCTTACTCTCCTCCACCCCTCCTTCCCCCACCCTCCTCCCCCTTTATTCCACTTTGCCTACATAGCTATTCTTCCCTTTTCCTTCTATCTATCCCCATCCTACCCCCCACCTCTGCTTGTCTTCTCCCTCCCCGCACTTTCCTCCTCCCTCCCTCCCTTGTTCCTATCTACTGATACGAGAGCTTCCTTCTTTCTTTGACTCAGGCACAATCCAATTATCTGCCTATGTTGTTAGTTGTACTAACTCCTTTTTACACAAGCATCCTCATGTTATGTTACCGTCACCTAGTGAAATGTTAGCCTTTGTTTTGACTCTGTGCCCTGTACGTGCTTAGATTGTGTTACTTTTGTTAGAATTTACGCCTGGAGACAGTATTCAATTGTTTCTTGCTGTATCTCTATCTATGGAACATATCTGTATTCTTGTTTGTGTCATACTTGACATGGAACCTATGAAAAAGCTTTCTGCTCAAAGGTGTTAATCCAAGACATCAAATAAATAAATAAGTCTGTTAACAGATTCACAAGTGGGCACCAAGAATTGTACCTCCATTTTCCCCCAAACATCTCTGGTAAGTCCCAAGAGTCTCTGGGATAAATCCTGGTTTGGGTTGGCTACTAGGCTGCAGAGATGGCTACTGTATATACATCCCCAAATAGTTTATACAGTCCCCCACTTTCAAAGTTCTTGTGCTGCCAGTAGCAATATCTTTTATTTACAATTTCTCCACAAACATGTAGCCTCAACTGTGTCCTTCCAAGCGAGCCCACTGTTAAACATTTATATACAATAGTTTAGCTGTCGCTGCTGCCGAAACACAGACCCCCAGGCAGCAGGCAGCTACTCATTAATGTGCAAGAGGGGCTCTTTAATATTCATGAACCCCCGCGCATAGCCCCAATTAAAACTCAAATTCTCCACTCTTCTGAGGCTTCTCACCAGCCTCCTTGAGGTCACCAGTCCCCATTTAGACACACACAGAGGGGCACCGGGACCACTGAAACACTTCCCACTTGACCACAAGACGGCGGTCGGAAGATCAAAGGCTTCCTTGTGCATGACTGATCGCCCACTAGCACCGTAGTGCAAAATAAAGCAGCAGCAGGTAACAACTAGTGCTTTAAGCCCAAACTGGGCTGAAACAAAGTTATGGAGCTATTTGGGGATATCGGGAGCACCTGAACAGACCAATGGACTCAGGCTGTGGTGGTGAAGTGCTGGGGGAGAATAGGGATACCAGAGGCAGAAACGGGAGGGAACGGGAGAATGTGGGGCAATCAAGGTAAGCCCCCAAAGGTGGATTACATTTTAGGTATTTACCAGTACCAGTGAGAAATGGGAGCTTCATGCTTCTGGTCTTTAAGAGAAACTTTCGGTCCTGAGTAAAGTACTGCTGCTACTGCTGCTGTGGTCTGTACTCGGAGGAAAAAATCTTCATGCCTAAGTCTGCCTTAAAGGTGTCTCTCTCTCTGTCTCTCTCTCTCATGTAATCTGTGTAAAAAGTTTAGCCCCATGGAACTGTGAAATTTTTATTTCCTTAAGTAATTGGACCCCTGAGCCCTGTTTTTTTTTTTTTTTTAATCATTTAACATTTTCCCTCTGCAGCCACGGTCCTGCTCTACATCTAGCCACCGCTCCACTCCACCACCGACTCCGAAGCTCGCATGCCCAGCTGGCAGACGCAACTACACCTGCAAAAGGGGGGCCCCCCCTTAGCTCCCCATGCCTGGTGAGGAACCAGTACCAGCATGTGCCTCCAGGCATCGTCGGCAGGCAGAGCTGCAGCTATCAAGCTGCCTCGGACCCATGCTGCCATTTTCCTCTGTTCTTTCCCCATCGGGACCACGGACATGCAATGGCGTCACAGGCTGTCACGTGCAGTGGTCCATGGTGGTCCTTCCTCCTTCACCACTGCATCACGGTACACATCCGGGTGTCCTCAAGGGTTGCCGCAGCATGGTGTAGAGTCCCCAGCCCACCCCAGGACCAGGAGAGCTGTCTCCTGATGCTTGATCCCAGTCCTCCACTGCCAACCCCCAATGACCGGAGCTCGTTCCCGAACCAGGGTCGCTGGTGTAGCACAAGGTGTGGCATCCAGCGCCTCAACCCTCAGTGCCACTAGGCCATCCCAGCCCTGCTAATCATTTATGGGCTCAGTAGAATAAACCTATTAGTTTTGGGAGAAACCGGAGTCCAGTGTAATTAATCTTTTAAAGAATTTAAATGAAATTACCAGTGCTTTCATTTTAGGTGTCTTCCATGGTCTCTCGTTGGGGTTTGAAGCAATCCAATATGTTTCTGCACCCTCTTGCTCCGGGTCCAGTGGGTGGATGCCCATGAAGGCCAAAGATGAATTGCCTGGGTCAGCTCTCCTGGTTAGAAGCTGCTGGGTAAAACTGAACCATTGTTTGGGGCACCAGGACGGTTGTCCAGAAGAAGTCTCAAGGTAAAAGAAATTTTGTTTCATACTGTTTGGTCTTGGAGAAATGTCTGGTGAGATTCTATTGTCTAGGACCCCCTTCCCTGGGACACCTGGCCCCTAGACGCTTGGGGGGGGGCTACACAAGTAATGTACTTATTGAAACATAATCTGCCACGCTGGCCACACCAGTACATCAGCCAGAAAGACATCTGCTGCTACATAGCTCAATGTTCCATGAAAGGAGGATTTAGGGCATTCTTGGCCATCTTCCTGGTGTTGTACTGGTTGGAGATGGTGCAACAGCAATTTGTTAAAGCAGGGGGTGTTAGGCCTAAGATCGCCGTTCTAGCTAGCAAACAAGCTGCTCCAGGCTTGTCTCCTTGTTCTAAAGCACCTTTTTTCTCTCTCATGGTAGCACTGCCACTAGCACAATTACACTGCTTGACTGTCAGCTCCCACATCTTGTCAACCTGCCCACCTTTAAAGCACTAATCAGCAACTTATTTAATGAAACCTGTAAATGCTTCAAGCCTTAATTCTTGCCTGTGCCTCCTGTATATTGCTCCTGTCTCTTCTTCCTCTAACTCCTATGAGTCATTTTAGATATTGTAAACCGTAAATATGATCAGTATTGTGTTTTACTATCTATGTAAATATTTCTGTAACCCCCCTACAAATGGGAGGTTCCCAAAAAGTCTTCCTTGAGCTTGCCTAAATGCTCACTGCCAGGCTGGTGTCCTGTGTTTTAGCAGTTTAAATGTTATTGTCAGAGAGTGCCTGTATAGCCTCTGTGTACTGTCTCTTTAAGACCTGCCTAGATTGCATTCATAATTAATCTGGGAGGGGGGCTGAGTGTTTCTATGCTCGAGTCTCGCATGGGCTACCAGATAATCGCTCCGTTCTGCCATCGCTATTTGCACAGAGGGAGCTCTGTTAGAAGATGTACTTGTTTGCTGACAATCTATTAGAGTAGTAAAGATATTGTAGTTTGTCTAACCTGCCTTCTTCACAGCATGAACAGTTCTGTTTATCACCACCATCTTGGTCCTGGACTGCTGAAATAGGCCAATCAGTACCTTTGGAGAATCTAAAATGGAGCCTGTGCCCAGGGGTCTTGTGAGAGCAAAATTCTGTAGGAATTGTAGTTTTGTGCTTTTGGCGCCTAAATGAACCTGGAGTAGGAGCCCTTATTGTGACTGACAGAGAAATCGGCCAACCAAACCTTTTGGATCCCGGTGAAAATCCCAGACGGCTTGCAGTTTCAGTTCAGATCTGAGTTGGGAAGTGAAGGAATAACAGCTTGAGATAGTCGAGCAGCAGACCTGCGTAGTTTCACGCGAGAGAACTGTGGAAAGGCATGAGTTTGGCCTGCATGCCTGCCTGCTGTCCCTGAGAGGGAACCTGTGCCTTTTTTCAGACTGAATCCGAATTTGGAGAGAGAGAGAGTTAAGCCACTGAATTGTGACCAAGCTCCTACAGAAGAAGATCGAAGATTTGCTGAATGAGATCAGCCTGTCAGGATTTCCAGCCACCTCTGAACTCCCGAATTGAGCAGAGACTCAGTAATTGCAACCGGAGAGCCATTTGCCTGGTACTGTAGAATTTACTTATGTAACCCTTACGTGGCACTATCCCAAAGGCTACAACCCCTGCCTGTTTGACTACGGACAGGTTGAGAGGCCTAGGTCCTATGGCGGGTGCCTCCACCCAGAGGTCAGGGTTTGTAGTGGTTAGACTAGCTTAGTCACAGCCCTCTGGGACACCAAGACCCCCCTTTTATTCCCTCTAGTGGCTCACACAGTGCACAGGAGTTACAGCCCCAATACCCCACGTATACACACTGTTCACTCATATAGATACCACTTACACCTGAGACTGATTATGTAGCACATCCTGAGGACCCCTGTAAAATAAGGTTAAACAACATACACAGCAAACACAATACTGTTTCCATAAGTACCAACACCACAGACAGTATATAGGTATAACAACAAATCTGATTTATTTAGGGGCAGAACACGGAGGGGAAATCAGGTTAATTGGTGGCATTAAATCACAGTACTGTGCACACATACAGGGTCTGAAAAGTCACACTCTGGGTACCCAGGTTGTGGCTGGGCTAGCCAGGTCCATTGCCCAGGGTTGGCCGGCAGGTACAGATGGATAGGGCCCTGTAGAAGAAAATATATGTACAACACCCAATTGTAATCTGGTGCCAGATAGCTCAGTCCATGAAGCAGTGAAACAACAAGAATTAGATGACACGCTTGTGATTGAAAACAGGCTGCAGGGGAATACCTTGACTTGTACTCACAATACCCAAGCTGAAAACCGGATGGTGGATGTTCTTCTGGATTGCCAGAACAACAAGGCATGGAGACAGAGTCCTTGTGACTGAGACAAGCTGGGGTTTGCTTCCAGCTTCAACACACAGCACACAGCTCTGGGGATTGGAAATAGCGGTTCCCCACAAGCACTACGCACATTCATATGTAAAAGGAAAGTACTATATCAGGCAGACTGCTCCTCGATCCCAATCACAATTACTGCAAAATACCCGGAAGCACACACAGCAGCTTCAGTTCCTGACAGACCGAGCGCGATTCAGCAATTTCTCCAGTCTTCTACAGGGTGAGCCTGGTTTCCACACTTCTAGTGCTTCTTTCTCCTCACAACTCAGATTCAGTCCAAACTGGCACTCACAAAGTGCAGACTCGAAACTCAGAGATCTCACCGCTTCCCGCGCGAAACTATACACCGCAGTAGCACACAGCTCCTTCTCTCTTCACTGCCACAATTATACATCCTGATCGCAATTAATGCAAAATACCCGGGAGCACACACACAGCAGCTTCAGTTCCTGACAGACCGAGCGTGATTCAGCAATTTCTCCAGTCTTCTACAGGGTGAGCCTGGTTTCCACACTTCTAGTGCTTCTTTCTCCTCACAACTCGGATTCAGTCCAAACTGGCACTTACAAAGGCTGCAGACCGAAACTCAGGGTCTCACACGCTGCTTCCCGCGCGAAACTATACACCGCAGAAGCACACAGCTCCTTCTCTCTTCACTGCCACAATTGATCTGATCTTTCCAGTCACAGAGCAGGGCATTTCCTTTAGCTTTACACTATTCTGTTGTCTGATTCATATGTCACTCACAATAAGCCTCTCTCTGTTGGTAGAAAAAGGCGCCAAGGTCAAAACTACATTTCCCAGAGTCACTGCCCATACAATCCCCTTGTGGCTGGCTCAAAATTAAGAGTCCAAGTTCTGGTTCATCTACAGGCTCCATTTTAGGGAACCCTTAACCCAATTGGCCCAGCACAGCAGTTTAGGTCCAAAATGGAGGGGTAACACACACAGAGTCCCAGCTGCAAGAAAGGCAGGTTAGACAAACTGCATTTTACTTAACACTCTAACTGGTTTCAGGCAAACAGTTACATGTTTCATTTAGGCTCCTTCTGCGCTCTTAGCGACTGCAGAAATGGAGCAGTTTCTCCACAGCTCGGGCGGGATTCGAGCATTAAATACACATTCCCCCCCTACAAACTAATTAAGTCTGCAAGCAGACAGCTCTTAAAGAGACAGTACATGGAGGCTCAAATAGCACTCACTTGGAACCACATTTAAATAGCTTAGACACCGAACACTGCCCAGACTTGGAGCATTCAGGCAAGCTCCTGGAAGACTTCTGGGAACCCCCATATGCAGGGGGGTTACAATTGTTTTCACATCTTTTGAATTATTCTCAGGCCTTACTCTGTACACAGGCAGATCATCTAGTTTGCCCACCATAACGTGAGGGAGATGGTGCCATCTGTCAGCAATCTTATGTTTGCCATGCAGTCCCAGATTTCTTAGCAATACCCGATCTCCCTCCTGGAGTTCCTGTGTTTTCACCTTTTTATCATACCTTTCTTTGTTGGCCAGATTTCTTTCGGCAGCCATGGTTTGAGTCAGTTGGTACGCATGATTTAGCTGGGCCTTTAACATACTGTACATACTGTAAATAGTTGTCAGCTCGAACCCCATCAGGAAAAACTCCACAACATACATCTACCGGCAGTCGAGCTTCTCTTCCAAACATCAGGTGGTAGGGGGAGAACCCAGTGGCATCACTTTCGGTGCAGTTATAGGCATGTACCAGGGTGCTAATTTGTTGGCTCCATCTAGGCTTGTCCTTTAGGTGGAGGGTGCCTAGCATATCTAGCAAAGGTACAGGTTGAAACGCTCAGGCTGCAGGTCCCCTCGGGGGTGTAAGGGATGGTTCTGACTTTTCAGACTCCACAGGTGAGAAAGCATCTCTTTGATCAGACGACTCTCAAAGTCTCTCCCTTGATAAGAATGGATTCTTTGTGGAGCCCCATAGTGAACAAAAAAGTTTTCTACAAGTGCTTTTGCCACAGTGGATGCCTTCTGGTCCTTGGTGGGGAAAGCTAGGGCATATCTCGTAAAATGGTCAGTGACCACCAGCACATTACTAATGTTTCTTTGATCGGACTCCAAACTCAGAAAATCAATACAGACCAGCTCCATGGGTGCACTGGTGGTGACGTTAACAAGGGGGGCAGCCCTTTGGGAACCCAAAGCTTTCCTCTGTAGCTTAGCGATTACTGAGGTTGAATGTGTTATTCCCTCAGCCCCATCTTATGCCAATAGAATCTGGATCTCACCAAGTCAAGTGTTCTGTCTATACCAAGTTGCCCATGTGGTTGTGTAAGGACCTCAGTACTGAGTCTCAAAAGGCAGTGGGCAGCACTAGTTGTTGTTTGTCTATTTGTCCCCCTCTGTCTACTGTTTCCCTCTATAACAGTCTATTGATCAGTTTCAACTTAGGACCTTCCTTGTATAACAATGCAGTTCTCAAATCAGTGGAGCGTAATTTGGACACATCTTTCCCTGCATAGAGGGCTTCTAAAGCTGATTTGATCATGGGATCTCAGGATTGAGCCCACTGAATACTGTCATTGTCCAGCTGAGGCAGTGCATCACTGTGTATTGCAGAAAAGTGGCAATAAGCAGCAGGTATGCAATTCTCAGAGGGTCCCAAACAATCCCCCATACTGTCCACTGCATCCATGGACATTTGTTCCTCCCTGTCAAACTTCTGGCAGAGTGCTCGAATATCAAGTTCTGACAGTCTGATCCAGTCATTCCGGGGAACAGGCCTCCGGGAGAGAGCATCAGAGTCTATGTGGTTCAGGCCTGCTCTGTATTCAACAGTATAGTCATATGTAGATAATGCAGAAAGCCACCTATGGCCAGTGGCATCCAATTTAGCAGAAGTCTGCACATAGGTCAAAGGATTATTATCAGTTTTTACTAGTATCTTAGCCCCATACAAGTAATCGTGGAATTGGTCAACAATGGCCCACTTCAAAGCTAGGAACTCTAACTTATGTACAGGATAGTTCTTTTTGGATGGGGTCAGGCTTCTACTGGCAAAGGCCACTGGTCTCAGTCCATTCTCGTGCTCTTGGTACAATACTGCCCCCAAGCCCTGCAGGCTAGCATCAGTGTGCAAGACATAGGACTTCACTGGATCTGCATAGGCAAGGACAGGAGCATGAGTAAATTGATAGATAATCTCATGAAAAGCAGCTTCACACTCAGGTGTCCATCTGGCTCCAAATACTTCATTGGGACAGAAATACACTCTCTCGGGCTCAGAAGAAACTCACCTCTTGTATTTTTTGTGGGTAGGAGGGTAACCTTGAGTAAGATTAAGTAAAGGATGGATCACTCTTAATAGTCCTTGATGAAAGCGCGATAGTAGCCACAGAATCCCAGAAATCTTTGCAGTTCTTTTAGACTGTGGGGCTGTGGCCAGGTGGTCAAGGCCTCAACTTTACTTGGGTCGGTCTCTATTCCCTTGGTGGAGACTATGTGTCCCACATACTTTACAGATGTTTGGAAGAATTGACATTTATAGATGGACAGTTTTAGGCCAAAGTCTTCCAGTCGGTCCAACACCTTGAACAATCTGCTCTCATGTTCCTCCAGTGAGCTGCCAAACACAATAACATCATCCAGGTACACTAGGCACTCTAATAAGTTCATGTCCCCCACTGCACGCTCCATCAGTTGTTGAAAAGTGGCTGGGGCACCTGAAATCCCCTGAGGCATCCTCATGAATTTATAGAAGCCAAGCAGACAGATAAAGGCTGTCTTCTCACGGTCTTCTGGGGCCATCGGGATCTGGTAGTACCCACTGTGAAGATCCAGCACGGAGAACCACTTGCTACCATTTAGGCAGTCTAAAGCATCCTGGATGAGGGGCATTGTATACTGATCAGGGATAGTCCACCGGTTCAAGGTGCGATAATCCATGCTTATCCTTATTGTCCCATTCTTTTTTCTTACTACCACAATAGGGGAAGCATATGGGCTTCTTGATTCTTGTATTACACCAGCAGCAAGCATCTCTTGAAGATGCCATCTCACATCGTCTATGTCAGCAGGTGCTAGGCGTCGAGACCTCTCACGAAATGGGCTTTCATCATGCAGCCGGATGTGGTGCTCAGCTCCTTGCACACATCCTACGTCCCATTCTTTGAAAGAAAACACCTGGTCTCTCTGGGCAAGCTTTCTACTGATTCTCATCTTCCATTCGGCTGGCAACGGGGAGTCATCAAAATCGAACAAGTCAGGCGTCACTCTGTCATTCTCCCCTGAACACTCATTACTAGGCAACACTGCAGTATCTGCACAATGCACATTAGCCAGTGTGCAACCTCTATTTACTCGAGTCTCTCTATCAGACACATTATGAACTTGGACCGTTACCCGTCTGACATAAGCATGGGCTCTGGCAGGCAAAATACTTGGCTTGACCAGCAGTCCTTCTGGCAATTTCCCATCGCTTGGAGCATCCAGCATGAGGATTGTATTCTTGACATCCTTCCTGATATGGACCGCTCCCTGTAAGGAACACTGGGCATTTGGCTCCAGGATCAGAGACTCAGGATCCTTCTTCCATACAATTCCGACCGGTTCCTCTGGTTCCACTTTGTCAGCATCTCTCTGGGCATCGTAGGCCTTCTTGATCAATGCCGGAATGTTGAAAGCTCTACCAGTCTGTGACCCCTGTTTCTCATAACACAACTGCGCCAACCGTCCAAACATATGCGCATTCATCCCAATTAGTAGCGGAACCCCATCATACAGTCCACTAGGGGGACACACTAATGCCAGGGTCTCTACTTGCTCGGCCACTCCAGCCATGGAGGTGGGAAAAGACAACCAAATTCGGATATACCCAGAATAGGGGTAAGTCTTCTCACTTAACCCCCAGACATGAAGTCCTTCCAACGGTTGTAAGGGTACATCAGACAGGTGCACCTGATACCAGTCCTGAAACATAATTGTTACTTGGGAGCCACTGTCCAATACAGCTCTTGTAAACACTCCATTCACCTTCACAGTGGTCTCCATGGAGGGACCCACTATTCTGGACCAGTCTGGAGAGGCGGTAGCAAGGGCCTGGGCAGATGATCTAGCCACAAAGGGACGTGGGTTAGCATTTCTGGGACCTTCACTGAGGTCATTTCATGCACCTCTTAACCACTGTTTTGTGCTCCAAAGCTCTCCTTGTAGCCAGCTCACCACTCTCTCTCTAAGTCTTCCCGAGACCGGCATTCCCTCTTCATGTGCCCATCCTTCCCACAATTATGGCAAAATATGTCTGCTGAAGTTTGGGGGGACCGAGGCATCACATTGGGGGCTGCGGCATTGGTACTATCAATAGAAAACCTTGGTGCCACCTCAGCCAGCGGTGGGTTGGACATTTGGTGATATCTCTTCAGTTCTCTCACCTCCATAGCCAAGGCATCAAGTTTTGAGCTGTTGTCAGCAGGAGGTGCCTGGATGGGCACCTCCACCCCCATAGAAGAAGCAGTCTGGCAAGTGTCAGGGCCTGTACTCATGGGAGCGGCCTTCATGATGAGACTGTCTGTTGCTTTCCTAATCTCCCTCAGCAGTTCATCCCATGGCAGAACATCGGTAGCTATCCCTCTCTGGCTAGGCCCCTTGGCTGACATTTGGGTCTCGGGTTCTGCTCACGTGATTTCGTGATTCCAGACCATCAGCGTCTGACCCCGCACCTGAGGCAGGGGATGTAGTAGCTAAATACTGCACAGGGCTCAGAAAACCTTCCTCCTCCTCAACTTCCCTGCACTCCTTCATCAACACATGGAAAAGGCAAGGACCAGATTTCCTTTGATGCAGTTGCAATTTGAGCAACACTCAGAGTGCCGGGCAGAGCAGAGTATATAGTCCAGTCTTACCAGGTCCACTTCACTATGGGTCCAACCCCCCTTTCGAAAAATGGTTTGCAAGATTCCCTCTAATCGATCCATGTAGGCAGATAACAATTCCCCCGGCTGTTGTCTAACATCTTTAAGCTTCCATTTCAAGGCCTCAACACTAGTGGTGCCCCCAAACACATTTCCAAGGGTAATTATGTACTCTTGGGCTTTGGCATCAGGGTCAGAGATCCTCAGGGAGCGAACAGTATGTTGGGCGGATCCCTGGAGGCTCTCCCCCAGGTGGGCCCTTTTTTCTGCCTCGGAGCATTGCCAGTCTTGTACCGCAGGGGTAGCAGAGTCTGTCCAGGTTTCCAGATCAGCCTCCCTATTTGGAGTGGGGCAGATGCCAGAGAATACTTTGAGCTTGCGGTAATGACTAATGGCAGGTACAAACATAGGGGCTAGCACTGGCACAGAAGGAGGGGCAATAATGGGTGCAGGGAGGGAGGTGTTACAGGCGAGAACGCCTCAGGTGGCAACATAGTTTCTTTAAATCTCCACAGTTTTCCTTCCTCCAGCAACTAATTTAGCAATTTTCTCTCAAAAGTTTCAGATAGTGGGGGTCATTCCCCCTCCCAGTCTTCACTCCTAGTTGTCACCTGCAGGGCAGTGAGGGCTCCCTCTGGGGTAATAGGCTGGCACTTTTGGAGCTATCTATGGGGTCCTTATAATGCTACTAGGGCCATGTGAAAGTGTGGGTGAGCAGATTAGCATGTCGACCCACCACCACAGGGTTTTGTAAACCTTCCACCTTGGAAAGTACTCCCTCTACAGTGTCCATACTGGTACTCAGTGGGATATCCAAGATAAGTATAGCATTTTGGGGGTCGATCTCCTGCCCAGTACACCACCCCACCAACTGGTGTACAGCCACTTCTGTTGGGGTATCCATTTAACAGTAATTCGTAAATGTGGCCACTGGAGGACACTAATCCCAGTGGTGCCTCCAAGATGTAACCCCTAGGTGGCACTATCCCAAGGGCTACTACCCCTGCCTGTTTGACTACGGACAGATTGAGGGACCTAGGTCCTGTGGCGGGTACCTCCAACCAGAGGTCAGGGTTTGTAGTGGCTAGACTAGCTTGGTCACAGCCCTCTGGGACACTGAGATCCCCTTTTATTCCCTCTAGTGGCTTACACAGTACACCGGAATTACAGCCCCAATACCCCACATATACACACTGTTCATTCATATAGATACCACTTACCCTCGAGACTGATTCTGCAGCACATCTCTGAGGACCCCCTGTAAAATAAGGTTAAACAACATACACAGCAAACACAATACTGTTTCCGTAAGTACCAATACCACAGACAGTATATAGTATAACAACAACAAATCTGATTTATTTAGGGGACAGTAACACAGGAGGGGGGAAATCAGGTTAATCGGTGGCATTAATTCACAGTACTATGCACACATACAGGGGCTGAAAAGTCACACTCTGGGTACCCAGGTTGGGGGGGGGGCTAGCCAGGTCTGTTGCCCAGGGTTGGCCAGCAGGTGCAGATGGATAGGGCCCTGTAGAAGAAAATATATGCACAACTCCCAGTTGTAATCCGGAGCTGGATGGCTCAGTCCATGAAGCAGTGAAACAACAAGAATTAGATGACACATTTGTGATTGAAAACAGGCTGCAGGGGAATACTCTGACTTGTACTCACAATACCCAAGCTGAAAACTGGATGGTGGATGTTCTTCTGGATTGCCAGAACAACAAAGCATGGAGACAAAGTCCTTGTGACTGGACCCAGCTGCAGTTGATAGCAAACGGATTTAGTGCGAGACAAGCTGGGGTTTGCTTCCAGCTTCAACACACAACACACAGCACTGGGGATTGGAAATAGTGATTCCCCACAAGCACTATGCACATTTATATGTAAAAGGAAAGTACTATACCAGGCAGACTGCTCCTCGATCCCGATCGCAATTACTGCAAAATACCCGGGAGCACACACAGCAGCTTCAGTTCCTGACAGACAGAGTGCGATTCAGCAATTTCTCCAGTCTTCTGCAGGGTGAGCCAGGTTTCCACACTTCTAGTGCTTCTTTCTCCTCACAACTCGGATTTAGTCCAAACTGGCACTCACAATGGCTGCAGACCGAAACTCAGGGCCTCCATCGCACTTCCTGCAGAAACTATACACCTAGAAGCACAGAGCTCCTTCTCTCTCACTGTCACAACTGATCTAATCTTTCCAGTCACAGAGCAGGGCATTTCCTTTATCTCCACACCATTCTGTTGGCTGGTCGGCTGTCACTCACAATAAGACTCCCTCTGTTGGTAGAAAAAGGCGCCAAGGTTAAAACTACATTTCCCAGAGTCACTGCCCATACAATCCCCTTGTGGCTGGCTCAAAATTGAGAGTCCAAGTTCCGATTCGTCCACAGGCTCCATTTTAGCGTCTGCCTATCATCCTGATTGGTCCAAGTCAGCTATTCAGGACCAAAATGAAAGAGTTACACTGAAACAGTTCATGCTGAAATGAAGACAGGTTAGACAAACTACATTTTCTCAGTCACTCTAAATGATTTCTGACAAACAGTTATATCTTTCAACAAGGCTCCCTCTGCACATGTAGCAACGGCAGAAATGGAGCGAATTGACAGCAGCCCTGGCGGGATTCCAGCATTAAATACACAGTCCCCCCATACAAACTAATTAAGTCTGCAAGCAGACAGCTCTTAAAGAGACAGTACATGGAGACTCAAATAGCACTCACTTGGAAACACATTTAAACAGCTCAGACGCCGAACACTGCCCTGACTTGGAGTATTCAGGCAAGCTCCTGGAAGACTTTTAGGAACCCCCATTTGCAAGGGGGTTACACCTACATGTACTTGTGTGCTGATAGTGGGTCATGATTTGATTCCCCACTATGTGTCTGAACTGTGTTTTGCTTGCTGGAGGCTGCATCCAGCTCCATGGACTGAAATCCGTATTCATCTCCATTTGGCCTGGGCTTTGCCACACTGGCCCAGCCAGAATACCCGCTACACAGAGAAAGTCATCGATGAGTGACCTGCCTGGGGATCATCCCCCTGCTCAACGCCCTGAACAGGAACGATGCCTTGGTGATTTGTGTGGGCCCTACTTCTCCTGGTACTCCAACTCAACAACATGCAGTCTCGATTTCATCCTGCCAGTGTCAAGTATTGGGTATCGTGAGTACAAATCAGGGTAGCTCCCTGCAACAACAGCTAAATCTAAATTGTTGTCATCTGATTGTCTTGTTGCCTTTTCTTTCATGAACTGAGCCCTCCGGCTCTGGATTACAAATAGTGTGTGTAGTGCGTGTTGCTTTCTTCCATCACAGGGCCCCAACCAGCTGCGATACCGGCCTACCCCAGGCAACGTTCCTGGCTAGCCCACCATCTTCCTACCTGGGTACCCAGAATTTGTGACTGTGTAGGGACTCTGAAGTGCATGCATGACTATTTGATTGCTATAGCCTTTAAGCAAATGTTGATTACACCCCTCCCTTGTTCAAGTCCCCTGAATAAATCAGTTCTAACTCTTTTTGCATTTAACCTGACTGTGGTTCCAGTTTGTGCCAAAAATACTGTACTGTTGCTGTTTGCTGTGTTTAACCTTGTTTTACAGGGGGTCTCCAGGGTCGAGCTAGATGAACCAGCCGTTATGGTAAGTGCAAACAGTGTGGGTAATTGCCTGGTGAATAAGGGTCATTGTGAAAGTGATTACTGTATATTATTCAGGCCACTAGAAGGGAAAAAGGGGGGTTACAGTGTCCCGGAGGGCTGTGCTCAGGTTAGCGTGACCATTAACAACCCTGACCTCTGTATGGAGGCACCCGTTTCAGTACCCAGGCCCCTTAACCTGCTACTAGCCAAGCAGGCAGGAGTAGTAGCCCTTGGGATAGCACCACCTAGGGGGTTACATTTCATCTGATGTTTCTTCTGCCTCTAACCCCTATGAGATGTTTTGATATTGTAACCTGTAAATACGACCATTATTGTTTTCTATTAGCCATGTGAGTATTTTTCATGTCTATATGTATCTGTACACACTTTTTTCGTGTCTCTTTTTACTGTAAAGCTCACTTTACTTTGTCCACCCAGGTCTACCTCAAAAAATGAGTTTCTCAATGGTGTTTTCGCCTGGTTAAATAAAGATTGATTGATTGTTTCATTTCAGTTTCAAACAGCAGATTGCATTTACACTTTACAATTGAGTAATTCGCTCCCCCATCGTAGCACTAGTGCACTCCCTGACTGGCACAAGCACACTCGCTGTTCTGTTTGCTTGCTGCACATGATTTATTTATTTAATGTCATTTAATCAGTATGCATTTTATGATTATCTTATTTATTAATGTTGCTTTGTGCTGTGGTTTTGTATATACGATTGCCCAGGCCTCTGGTTTGGGTGTCTTTAAATAAAATTTGCCTTGCCTTGCCTTTGCGTATGGGTCCTACAAACATATTAGGTTCTAACAAGGTAAGGGAATAACATTCACTAGTTAGGAAAAGCCCTGTAGCAAAAAAAATTTGCACTGTAAGGATTTAGTGAGGAAACCTTCATTGGGTAAAACAGGGAGAAGCACCTACACCTTGTATTGGGTCACCCTGTTTTTGCAGTACACAGTGACATACAGTTGGGCCGATATAAGCTAGCTAGGGAGGATGCTGGGGGGGCAGGGAGTTGTTGCAGGAGACATGATAGGTAGGGGGTGGGGAGATGCAAAAGGACACAGTAGTCAAGCCAGCGAGGGCAGGATTGTGGGCTGTAATGGATGTGGGGAAGCAGTCTTCATGTGGATGGTGTGGAGAACAGAGGGCTGTCCAGTGTGCAGGAGCCTGGAGCAGAGAAGGGTGAGATAAGGTGGCTGAGATGGGAGCTGGAAAGGGGGGGCAAGGCAGGGAGGAGCAACAGTGGCTGAGGGGCAGTTGGGGGCTACCTCATAGAAAACTGACAGTACACATAGGACAGATGCTGGGAGGATATCACAGGGTCCTTGGAAATACCCTCCCCAAGGACCCTGTGGAACCAGGGTAGAGAAGGGGCAGGGGGTTACAGGGACAACACAAAAGGGAAGGCGGAGGAGAGGGGGGGGACAGAGGAAGGTACTAATGTTGAGAGGCCTGCATTGAACAGATATGCGATACTGGCCGATGTGGGAGAACGGGGGACTAGTGGGGGGAGGGTCAAGTAAACATGGAGATGAAGGTTAGAGGCAAAGGGGAGAGAGAGGTGGATAGCTCAGAGAGGTAAGGAGGAAACGGAAGCCAGAGTAGAGTGGAGGATGCGGGGAAGGTACAGTTATAGGAGGAAATAAAGAAGGTACAGCGGTAGCAAATGTAACCCCCCTACAAATGGGGGTTCCTGAAAAGTCTTCCTTGAGCTTGTTTAAATGCTCACTGCCAGGCTGGTGTCCTGCGTTTTAGCAGTTTAAATGTATTGCCAGAGAGTGCCTGTATAGCCTCTGTGTACTGTCTCTTTAGGAGCTGCCTGGATTGCAGTGATAATTAATTAATCTGAGAGGGAGCTCTGTTAGAAGATATGCTTGTTTGCTGATCATTTGTTAGAGTAGTAATAATATTGCAGTTTGTTCTAATCTGCCTTCTTTGCAGCATGGACAGTTCTGTTTGTTTCCATCATCTTGGTCCTAGACTGCTGAAATGGGCCAATCAGTGCATTTGGAACTCTAAAATGGAGCCTGCCTACAGGGGCTTGGTGGGGCCAAAACTTGTAGGAATTGCAGTTTTGGGCTTTTGGCGCCTAAAATAACCTGGAGGGGGAGCCCTTGTTATGACTGACAGATAGATCAGCCAACCAAACCTTTTGGATCTTGGGGAAAGTCCCACACTGCTTGCAGTTTCAGTTAGATCTAAGTTAGGACATGAAGAAGTAACAGCTCGAAGTAGATCGAGCAGCAATCCATAGTGGATTCGCACTGGAGAACTGTGGAAAGGCCTGACTTTTGGCCTGCATGCCTGCCTGCTGTCCCTTTGAGGGAACTTGTGCCTTTTTCGGACTGAATCTGAACTTGGAGAGCGAAGTAAGCCACTGAATTGTGATCATGCTACTACCTGAAGAAGACCAAAGATTTGCTGAATGTGATTGGCCTGTCTGGACTTCCAGCCACCTCTGAACTCCCGGATTGTGCAGAGACTCTGTAATTGCGACCGGAGAGTCTTTTGCCTGGTACAGTGGAATTTCCTTACATGTGAATGTGTTGTGTTCTTATAGTGGGCCGTGATTTGGTTCCCCACTGTGGTTTGAACTGTATTCTGCTTGCTGGAAGCCGCATCCAGCCCCACGGGCTGAATCCCAGATCATCTCCATTGGGCCTGGGCCTTGCCACACTGGCCCGGCCAGACTACCCGCTGCACAGAGAAAGCCATCAACAAGAGACCTGCCTGGGGATCAGCCCCCTGCTCAACACCTGAACAGGAACGAAGCCTCAATGATTTGTGTGGGCCCCGCATCTCCAGCACTCCAGCTAAACAACCTGCAGTCTCAATTTCGTCCTGCCTGTGTCCAGTATTGGGTATCGTGAGTAAACATCAGAGTAGCTCCCTGCAACAACAGCTAAATGTAAAGTGTTGTCATCTGATTGTCTTGTTGCTTTTTCTTTCATGAACTGAGCACTCCGGTTCCAGATTACAAGTAGTGTGTGTTGTGCATGTTGCTTTCTTCCATCACAGGGCCCCAACCAGCTGCAATGTTCCTGGCTAGCCCAACATTTTCCTACCTGGGTACCCAGAGTGTGTGACTGTGTGGGGACTTAAAGTGCATGCATAAATGTTTGATTAATATAGCCTTTAAGCTAATCAACCTGATTACACCCCTTCCTTGTTTAAGTCCCCTGAATAAATCAGATCTGACTTTTTTGCTGCATTTAACCGGACTGTGGTTCCAGTTTGTACCAAGAATACTGTACTGTTGCTGTTTACTGTGCACAACCTTGTTTTAAAGGGGGTTCCCAGGGTCGAGCCAGAGGAACCAACCCTGGTGGTAAGTGCAAACAGTGTGGATACTGGTATGGTGTACAAGGGGTACTGTGAAAGTGATTATCATATATTGCTCAGGCCACTAGAAGGGAAAGAGGGTGGTTACAGTTTCCTGGAGGGCTGTGCCCAGGTTAGTTTGACCACTACCAATCCTGACCTCTGGGTGGAGGCACCCATTTCAGAACTCAGGCCTCTTAACCTGCTACTAGCCGTGCAGGTAGGGGTAGTAGCCCTTGGGATAGCGCCACCTAGGGGTTACATCTTGGAGGCTCACCACTGGGATTTTGTGCCTTCTAGTGGCCAAAAATTATGAATTATTGTTAAAGATTAATGGCTACCGTAGTAGAAATGGCCGTACATCAGTTGGTGGGGTGGTGTACTGGGCAGGAGATTGACCCCCAAAATCCTCTGCTTATAATGGATATTCCCCTGGGTACCAGTAAGGACACTGTAGAAGGAGCACTCTCCAAAGTTGAATGTTTACAAAACCCTGTGGTGGTGGGTCGACAGGCTGATTTGCTCTCCCAAACTTTCATAGCCTTGGTAGAGTGTAGTGACCTCTTGGACAACAATAAAGTGCCACAGACTATTGCCCCAGAAGGGGTTCCAGCTGCCTGGAGAGTGATAACAAAAGACAGTAAAGACCCCGGGAATGATGAGCTCCCACCATTATCTGAGACTTTTGAGGAGAAATTTGCTAAGTTGTTGCTGGAGGAAGGGAAAACCATAGAGGACTTTAAAAAACTATTGCTGCCACCTGGGGGTGTTCCTTCCCCAACACCCCCTCCCACTCCAGCACCTGTTACTGCCCTGCCTTCTGTGCCCATGCCAATGCTGACCCTTATATCTGTACCCGCCGTTAGTCACGACTCATATCCCTGGCTGAGGATGTTTTCTGGCACCCTCCCCACACCCCAGGGAAGCACAATTGGGAGACTTGGATAGACTATGTTGCCCCTCAAATCCAAGAATGGCAATCCCCCAAACCAGAGAAGAGAAGGGTGGTTGAAAACCTCAGATGCCCCGCCCAACTTACTAGCCACGCTACACAGGCTAGTAATCCAGAAGCAAGTGCTCAAGATTTTTTGAATGCATTGGAAAATGTGTATGGGAGCCCCAATTCAGATGAGGACCTGTGGGGTAGGGTCAAAAACACTCAGCAATACTCAGGGGAACCCTTATCTGTGTATGTGCCTCGACTCAAAGCGGTGCTACAGGAATGCCTAAAGAAAGGTGGCATGGTCCCAGCTAAGTTAGATCGGAATAGGTTGGACCAACTTCTCAAGTCAGCCCCATTCTCTGAATTATTGCTGCTCCAACTTTGCCTTGCAGCTCGGTTGGATGCATCTCCTACCTATGATGGACTGATTAAGGAAATTCAGAGGATTGAGAAGAGGCAGTCACGTGGGGGGGCCCCTCCTGTATCTGCTGTTGCTGCTGCCCAGATGACCAAGGATGCACATGTGAGTGATGCTCAGGGGTGAAATACAGTGCCAGCTGAACATTGGAAGGCTAGCAAGGACTCTTCACCCTGGGGCAAGATACTGCGAGAGGTCTGAGAAATGAGGGCTACTGTTTCCCCTACAAGCCCATTCCAGAGATACAATGGGCCCAAACCCCTCTCAAAGCGTGTCTGCTAAGGACTGAAGTGTGTAAGGGAGGAAGGGGAGGAGGGTAGTACTGAGTCACTTTGGATGCAAATCCAGGATTCCAAGAATAGGATTCTTAGAATGGAAGTGGTGTACAGGACACCATCTCAGACGGAGGAGTTAGACAGGGAACTATCGGGACAGATCAACAGGACCTGCGAGAAGGGTAGCGTGGTGATTGTGGGGGACTACAACATGCCAGGAGTGGACTGGAGTACCCCAACAACCAGGAACAGAAGGGAGCAGGTACTGCTGGATGCCTTCCAGGACAGCTTCCTGCTGCAAATGGTCAGTGAACCAACCAGGTTAGGAATACCCTTGACCTTGTGCTGGCAAATGGGGACTTTGTGAGAGAACTTACAGTGGAGGAACTGCTGTCAGGGAGTGACCACCACTCAGTATGGCTCACATTGGATATGGGCAAGGAAGGAGTGGAATCTGGCACATGAGTGCTGGACTTCAGGAGGGCCGACTTTGGAAGGATGGGGGAAGTGGTAAAAAGGTACCTGGCCAGAATTCAATCTAGGTATGGACACTAACCAGGGTGGGAGCTCATAAAGCAGGGGATAAGTGGAGGCAACCAAAACCTGCTGCAAAGCCCAGAGCAAGAAAGGCTAGAGGCTGAAACTGAGCTGGTTGAGCAAGGAGAGGTCATGGAAGAGGTAGGAAGAAAAGAGCTGCCTTTAGGAAGTACAAGAAAACAGGAAGGGAGGACAGGAGGAGGACTTGACAGAATCAGAAGGAGGTGACAAGGGCAGTAAGGGGCCAAAGCATCCTATGGAACTCAGGCTGGCACAAGGCATTAGAAGGGAGAAGGACTTCTTTAAGTACATCAGGGAGAAAAGGAGCTGTAAGGACCACATAATGTAACCCCTAGATGGCGCTATCCCCGGGGCTACTACCCGCCTGATTTACCACTAACAGGTTGAGGGGCCTGGATCCAATGAGCGGGTGCCTCCACCCAGAGGTCAGGGTTTGCAATAGTTAAACTTACTTGGTCACAGCCCTCTGGGACACTGCAACTACTTTCTTCCCACTAGTGGCCCACACAGTATATCAGAATTACCTTCACGGTATACACTTACCCCAGAACTGGTTCAGGCACTGGGGCCCTCTAGTAAAACAAGATACAGTGCAACAATCACAATTTGCACAATATTTTAACATGAACAAATACCTCAGGCAGTATAACTTTGCTGAAACAAGCAGCTCTGATTTATTTAGGGGGATATAACAAGGACAGGGAAATCAGGTTAATTAGCTTATCACTCTACTCATCTACCTATGGCTCTGTGCAGGCCTATCCCTACCAGTTACTGTCCCTGGGTACCCAAAGCCTAGTGGCTAGTCAAACCGTGGCAGCTGGTAGGGCCCTTTCCCAGAGAAAAGAAAAATTAGTTTAAACAGTCAGCAGTACAGTGATTCCATTTGGATTTAATGTGGCAGTTCAACAGGGAGTGACCCTGAATTAGTACTCACGACCTCCAAACAAGATAGGGTCCTTCAATGTCAGCAGGGCTACTCTTGAGCTCACAAGACTCCTCACACATTTATATGGCAAAACAGGCAGGCTGCTTCTCTATCCCGATGCATAATTACTGCACAATACCGGAGAACACACAGCAGATTCAGTTCCTGACAGACCGAGTGCAATTCAGCAATTTCTCCAGTCTTCTACAGGGTGAGCCTGGTTTCTCTTCAGATATCCTTTGATTCTCTTCACAGGACAGATTCAGTCTAACAAGCAGTTACACAAGCTGCAGACCGGAACTCTGGACCTTACATGTTTTGACTAAAACTGTGCACTGAAGGAAACACAGGGTTCCTTTCCCCTTCACTGCCAGAGCTAAACTGAAACTCCAACAGACAAAACCGAGCACTTCCTTTGAGTTCCTCCCAGTTCTTGACTGGATTGGCTGTCACTCACAATAGACTGCTGCTGTTGGTCAAAAAGGCCGAAGTCTGAACTACATCTCCCAGAGTCACTGCCCATACAATCCTTTGTGGCTGGCTCAGATTATGAAGTCCAAGTTCTGATTCGTCCAAGGCACCATTTTAGAGCTAGCTACCCCACACTGATTGGTCCAGTTCAGCAGTTCAAACCAGAATGGGGAACTAGGCAGACACAGTTCTGACTGCAAAAGAAAGCAGGTTAGACAAACTGTATTTTCATTATTACTCTAAATGATTTCTGGCAAACAGTTACATCTTTCAGATAGGTTCCCTTTGCACTCCTAGTGACTGCAAAATGGAGTGAATTGGAAGCAGTTCAGTGGTACTCAAGTAGAGAAACACACAGTCCCCCATACAAACTAATTATGTCTGCAAGCAGACAGCTCTTAAAGAGACAGTACCAGAGGCTCTAAAACACTCACTGATAAATGGCTTAAACGCCAAACACCATTCAGGCTTGGAGCATTCAAGCAAGCTCCTGGAAGTCTTTTGGGAACCCCCATTTGCAGGGGGGTTACAGTAAGGATTAGGAAGGAGGGGAATGGGGTGGAAGCAGAAGTGCAATAAGCAGAAGCACTAAATGAGAACTTCTGCTCAGTATTTACTAAAGAGAAGAGGGGGGTGGCACCCAAGGTGGGAGAAATGGCAGAAACAGGGGGGAAGGGGTGACAGATGGGGAAATCATGGAGGGCAGAGTTCGAGAGGGTTTGAAGGCACTGAGGGTGGACAAGGCACCAGGCCCAGATGGCATCCACCCCACAGTACTGAAGGAGCTGGCAGAGGTCCTTGCAGGACCTTTGGCAGCCCTATGTAATGCCTCACTACATTCGGGGTGTGTACCTCAGGACTGGAGGATGGCTCATGTGGTGCCCCTCCACAAGAGTGGCCCCAAGGATGACTGGGAAACTACAGACCAGTGAGCCTCACATCCATTGTGGGTAAGCTAATGGAGACTATCCTGAAGGAGAGGCTGGTGGCCCTCCTAGAGGCCAAAGGACTGCAGGACAGCAGACAGCATGGCTTCATATGTGGCAGATCCTGCCAAACCAACCTGGTGGAGTTCTATGACTGGGTAACTAGGCAACTGGACAGGGGCCATGCAGTGGATGTCCTGTATCTGGACTTCAGTAAGGCATTCGACTCTGTGCCACATGGAAGGCTGGAAAGGAAGTTAGTAGGCACAGGGGCGGGTGCAAAGCTGGTGAGATGGGTAGGAAACTGGCTTCAGGGAAGGCAACAGAGGGTGGTGGTGGGTGGGGAGCTCTCACACCCAAGGGCAGTGACGAGCGGTGTTCCACAGGGCTCGGTGTTGGGACCAGTGTTGTTTGGGATATTCATTGCAGACATATCATTGGACATCAAGAGCAAGATCAGTCTGTTTGCTGATATTACCAAGGTAGGCGCAGTGGTGGATGACCTAGGGGGATGGCAGGGGCTGCAGGATGATCTGGCAAAGCTTGAAACCTGGTCAGACACCTGGCAACTGGGGTTTAATGCCAAAAAGTGCAAGGTGCTGCATTTTGGGATGAAGAACCCAAGGAAGAGTTACCAGCTGGGGGGAGTGCAGCTAGCCCAGACAGAGGAGGAAAAGGATCTGGGTGTGCTCATTACAGGGTCAATGAACAACTCAGCACAATGTAGGAAGGCAGCTGCAAAGGCAAACAAAATGCTGGGTTGTATTGCAAGGGGTATATCCTCAAGGAGGGAGGAGGTGATTCTGCCACTGTATAGGTCATTAGTTAGACCACACCTGGAGTACTGCGTGCAGTACTGGTGCCTGCATCTGAAGAGGGACATTAAGTTACTGGAGGGGGTGTAGCGCAGGGCGACAAAGATGATCAAGGGTCTGGGGGACTTATCATATGAGTGGAGGTTGAAGGAGTTGAACATGTACTCACTGGAGGAGAGGAGGGATGGGGTAGAGGAATGGTCAAATGTATGGCAGCTTAAATTCAATGCAAAGAAGTGCAAGGTAATGCACCTGGGAAACAAAAACCCAGGGGAAGAGTACACAATGGGGGGTGAGATACCAACAACAACAAAAATGGAAAGGGACCTGGGGGTAGTCATATCAGATGACCTAAAGGTGGGCAAGCAATGTGAGAGGGCAGCAAGGAGGGCTGGGAGAATACTGGGATGCATAGGGAGAGGCATCACCAGTAGAAAACAGGAAGTTATTATCCCTCTGTTCAGACAGCTGGTGAGACCCCATCTGGAGTACTGCATGCAGTTCTGGAGACCCAATCTCCGCAAAGACATAGACAGGATGGAAGCTGTCCAGAGGAGGGCAACTAAAATGGTGCGGGGTCTGCACCGGAACATATGAGAGAGAGACTTAAGGAGCTTAATATGATAGCCTCGAGGAAAGGAGGAGAGGGGGGACATGATAGAAACTTTCAAGTACTTCAAGGGAATCAACAAAGTCAAAGAGTAGCATCTTTCAAAAAAAGAGGTGTGCAAGAACAAGGGCACAATTTGAAGATGGGGGTGGCTCAGAGTAATTCAAGAGTATTTTTCACAGAGAGGTTGTGGATGCATGGAATGGCCTTCGGAGGAAGGTTGTGGAGTCAAAAACAGTGGTGGAATTCAAGCATGCATGGGACAGTCATAAGGCAATTCTAGGGGGTGAGGGTAGGAAGAAGTAGGCTGTTGGTTAACTAGGATCTGCAGCTTATCCATTAGGTAGGGAAATGGGCAGACTGGGTGGGCCAAGCGGTCCTTATCTGCCATCAAATTCTATGTTTCTATGATTGAAACCTTTAAATACATGAAAGGAATAAACAAGACGGGTACAGAGGGGCTGTTCAAAGTAAGGGAGGGAAGGGCCACCAGGGGCCATGATATGAGACTGGAGGGAGGAAGGTTCAGGAGGGAGATGAGGAGACACTTTTTTACAGAGAGGGTGGTGGCTGGGTGGAATGCGTTACCTGCAGAAGTGGTATCCAGTAGAACAGTGGACTGCTTCAAAAGGGGATGGGACAGGACAAGGGAGGGGTTAATGAAGGGGAAGGGTGGAAGGGAGGGGCAGCTGCAGAATAAGGGGTGCTAGCTGCATATTCGAGCAGACTTGATAGACCTTTAGGCCTTTATCTGCTGGCAAATTTCGTATGTTCGTATGCTATGGAGGTGGGGATGCACTCCCAGGCATCCCTTGTTGACAGCAGCTCAAAGATTGATGAATTGACTATGGAAGTGAGGGAATTACTGAGGCGTCTCCCTATGCTCACCACACACCAGACAGAGGTTGAATCACAATTTTCTATTGGTGGTCCCCCCCAACTCAGCCCCCAATGTGATGCCTTGGCCACACCAGACTCTAGAAAGCATACTCTGTCATAATTGTGGGAAAGAGGGGTATATGAAGAAAGAATGCCGGTCCCTAAAAGACTTAGATAAGGTTATATACAGACTTCAAGGGGAGCTCCGGAAAGCTAAACCATGGCCGAGGAGTGCTGGAAACAACCGCAGTGAAGGCTCAGGAAATCCCATTTCCAACTTCTTTGTGGCTAAGTCATCTGTACTAGTCCCTGCTACTGTCCCTCCAGACTGGTCCAAGATATTGGGCCCTTCAATGGAGACTAATGTGGCTGCGAATTGTATTCCTACTCTGGCTGTGCTGGACAGTGGGTCACAAGTGACCATTGTGTTTCAGGACTAGTATGACAAACACTTATCTGATGTGCCCTTACAATCCCTGGAAGGCCTACATGTGTGGGGGCTGAGCAACAAGTCTTATCCATATCTAGGATATGCCCACCTCTGGTTGTCCCCCAATGGACTGTATGATGGGGTTCCCCTGTTAATTGGAACAAATGTCCACATGTTTGGTAGACTAGCACAACTCTGCCATGAGAAACAAGGGCAGCTGACTGGATGGGTCCTAAGAATTCCAGCCTTAGCAAAAAGGGCTCATGACTGGCAATAGAGACCCGATGAAGTGGACCCAGATGAGCCAGTGGGGATAGTGTGGAAAACGGAACCTGACTCCTTGGTATTGGTCCCCAACATCCGGTGAACAATCCCTGGAGTAGTCCGCCTAAAGAGAAATGTAAAGAATAAAATATTAATGTTGGATGCACCAGGAGATGGAAAGTTACCAGAGGGATTATAGGTCAAACCCAGCATCTTGCCTGCTCATGCCCACGCCTATGCATGATGAGTGATGGTCCAGATTCAGAATGTGTCAGATCAGGAGATTCGGGTGAACAGAGGGTGCACCCTAGCTACAGTACACTGCACCGATACTGCCATATTGCCCATCAACAAGTGCTCTGGGGAGAAGGAGAGAGTGACCCCGGACTTATTTGACTTTGGTGACTCCCCGTTGCCAGCTGAATGGAAGGCTAGAATTAGCAAGAAACTTGCTCAGAGGGACCAAGCTTTCCATTAAAAGAATGGGACGTGGGGTGTGTCCAGGGTGCAGAGCATCACATACGCCTGCATGATGACCGGCCATTTCAAGAGAGATCCCGATGTCTCGCCCCAGCAGACATAGATAATGCGAGGAGACACCTGCAGGAAATGCTCACTGCTGGTGTGATACCAGAATCCAGGAGCCCATCTGCCTTTCCCATTGTGGTTGTGCATAAGAAGAATAGGTCGGTAAGTATGTGTGTTGATTATCGAACCCTGAACCGGCGAACCATCCCCGATCTATACACCTTGCCCCGTATACAAGATGCCCTGGACTGTTTGAATGGGAGCAAATGGTTTTCGGTATTGGATCTTTGCAACGGATACTACCAGATCCGATGGCCCCGGAGGACCATGAGAAAATACAGGTTACTCACCTGTAACAGGAGTTCTAGGAGTGGTATATGTTGTTCTTCCACACTTTGTGGCAGGTTCCTTGCCGCTTTAAATCTTGCCGGAAGGTCTTCAAGCTGGCTCCTCCCACCCACCCAAGTGATAAAGCTCTCGGCTCCGCCCCATGACGCCAGATCTAGCCCGCTGGAAGCCAGATTGTGTGTCAAAGCCAGGGAGATTGGGTGGGTCATGTGGATGAACAACATATACCACTCCTAGAACTCCTGTTACAGGTGAGTAACTTGTATTTCTAGGGACGTGGTTATGTTGTTCAATCCACACTTTGTGGCAGAGTCCTAGCAGTTCTCTGGGAGGAAGGAGGCAAGGCACGCACCCCCTACTTAGGGAATAAGGACTGGAGAACAGAGGTCCCAAAACCAGAATCCCGGCGTAACTCCAGGTCAATGTGATAATGGGAAATAAAGGTGTGTGCTGACTTCCAGGTAGCAGCCCTGAAGATTTCCTGGATAGGGACATCCCTAGAAGCAGCCACTGAAGCAGCGGTATGGCAGGTAGAATGAGCTCTTATCCCTTTGGGAGGCTCACTGCCCACCATCCTATAGCAGAGATCTATACAGGAGGTGACCCACCTGCTTATTGTCCACTTGGCTGCAGATCTGCCTGGTGCGGCTTCAGCGTAGGTGACAAACAGCTGGTGAACCTCTCCCCGAACTCCCACCATTCGATTCTTATAATAAGCGCGCGCTCTTCTAGGGTCCAAAGTATGGAGCCTATATTCGGCCTCCAAGGTGTGACTGGGGTAGAACACCAGCAGAGTCAACACCTGGTTAAGGTGAAACTCCGACACCACCTTCGGAAGGAATTTCAGGTGGGGGCGAAGGACAACCTTGTTCCTGTGGAAGACCAGATAAGGAAACTCGATGGAAAGCGCCTAGAGCTCTTCCATCCTTCTGGCTGATGTTATAGCCACCAAGAAGGCGGTCTTCCACGACAGGTGGGAGACATCGCACCTGTGCATCGGTTCAAATGGCTTGCCCATGAGCTTAGCCAATACCAGCAGTGGATCCCATGGAGGTGGAGGTTCTCGCACTGGAGGCGATATGTGATCAAGACCTTTGAAAAAGTGCCCGACCTCCTTCTCCTGCACCACCTACTGCTTGCCAGCCCACGTCCAGTAAGCAGAGATAGCTGCCAGGTGCACCTTCAGGGTCGTCAACCGAAGCCCTAGCTGAGAAAGGGACCGCAGGTAGTCCAAAATACTAGCCAAGAGACAGGAAGAGGGGTCCAACCCCTTGTCCTGACACCAAATGGAGAATCTCTTCCATTTGAAGGTGTAGCATTTTCTGCTCGACTCCCTATGGGATGCCTCAACGATATTGAGGACCTCGACAGAAAGACCCAAGGCCTGGAACTCTAGCCACTCAGGAACCAGGCTGTCAGGTGCAGGGATTGAAGGTCCGGATGGAGAATCTTCCCCTTGTCGACTGAGATCAGGTCCGGGTGGGCTGGAAGCCACCTCGGGAGCCTGCAGCTGAGGCTGAGGAGATCTGGGTACCAGTAATGGTGAGGCCAGTCTAGGGCTACCAGGATCACCTGCGCCTTGTCCCTCCTTGCCTTAAGGAGCACCTTGTGGATCAAGGGAAATGGAGGGAAGGTGTAAAAGAGGCCCGGGGTCCACGGCCTTGAGAAGGCATCCCCCTGCAGTGAGCCCTGCTGAGGGGGGTGGGCATGAAATAGCCTCAGCTTTGCATTCTCCCCGGAGGCAAACAGATCAACCTGAGGGGTGCCCCAGTGGGAGAACAGGTCTTGCACTACCTCCAGCAGGAGAGACCACGAGTGAGATGCAGCGCCTATCTGGCTGAGGGCATTGGCCAGACTTTTGGAGGCTCCTGCCACATGGATGGCTAGGAGATCTGCCTCCAGGCTGATCACGAGAGATCAGATGCAGAGATCCTCCTTGCACAGAGGAAAGGAGTGCATCCCACCCTGACGGTTGAGATAGTACATGGTCCTGGTGTTGTCCGTCTGGACCTGAACCACCTGACCCTGTACAAATGGAGCAAAGGCAGTGAGGGCTAGTCGAACCACTCGAAGCTCCAGCAGGTTGATGTGGCATCGAGACACCTGAGGGGACCCGAGGCCGTAGGCCCCAAGAACTCCCAGATGGGCACCCCAACCCATCAGAGAGAGGCATCAGTCGTTAGAGTGACTGTCAGTTTGGGGCAGACAAATGGCATACCCTCCTGCAGATGAGCTAGGACGAGTCACCACTGCAGGCTGTCCCACATCTCCTGGGTCACTGTCACCAGCTGGTCCAGAAGACCGGAGCGCTGTGACAACTGGCTGGCCAGCCCCCATTGCAGGGGGCGCATATGCCAGCAGGCCCAGTGGACCACACCGGTGCAGGCAGCCATGAGGCCCAGAAGGTGCAGGAAGTCCCGGGCAGGGTGCAGTTGCCCAACCAGAAATGATTGGGCAAAGGAGGAAAGGACCTCGGCCCTGTCCGCCGGGAGCCAAGCTCTGGCTCGAAGAGAGTCGAGCTCTGCCCTGAGGAACTGAGTCACCTGCGATGGTACAAGTTCCGATTTGGCCTCGTTGACGAGGAGGCCAATCTGAAAGCAGATGTGGAGGACCAGATCCCTGGACCACTCCACCGCCAACCTGGAGGCGGCTGCAATCAGCCAGTCATCCAGGTAAGGGTACACCCAGACCCCTCAGTGCTGCAGGAATGCTGTCACCACTGCCATGCATTTGGTGAAGACCCTGGGAGCTGGAGAAAGGCCGAAGGGCATGGCCTGGAACTCGTAAAGAGATTCCTCTGCTCTGAAGCGGAGGAATCACTGATAAGACAAATGGATTGGGACATGAAAAAATGTGTCCTGGAGATCCAGAGGGCAGAACCACATGCCTAGTTCCAAGGATAGAATGATATGAGCCACGGTGACCACCCTGAAGGTGTGCGGCCTTAGGAACTTGTTCAGGTCGGGCAGGTCGTGAATTGGGCACCAGCCCCCCATCCGCTTCGGGACCAGGAAATACATGGACACAAACCCTGGGTCTGGAGGAGGGTCTGCCACCTCGCTGATCACCTCCTTCTGGAGGAGCAGGGCAATGTTGGCTCGATGAGCCAACAGAGAGGCTGTGGAACCCATTGCCCTTCGTGGGGCGACGGCTCGATAGGGAGGGGACTGCTTGAACTCCAGAGGCAGACCCCTGCCGATCACTTCTAACATCCAGCGGTCTGTGGTGATAGTGGACCAGGTGGAAAGGAAGTGGTGGAGCTGTCCCCCCATGGGGGAACCCGGGGAGGAGTGACGAGGCTGGGGGAGACACCCCACAACGCGTCACTGGGCAGGCTTGGAGGAAAGGCCGGATCCTTCCCTCCAGGCTTCTTACTGGAGAAAGTGGCAGACTTGGCCTTAGGGTATCAAGTGTGAGCCTGCTGGCCTTCTTGCTGGTGCTGCTGGGCTGGACGTGACGCAGGAGTGGAAGGGTGAAAGGGCTTATGCTGCTGCTGGCAGCCTTTGTCCTTCTGGGCAGACGTGACTGAGTCCAAGGTGGCACTGGACTTCTCGATCCTCTGGAGATGGCCTTCCACCCCTGGCCCGAACAAGTCAGTGCCCAGGAAGGGAAAGTCTGCAAGCTTGTGCTGGGTGTCCACCGTGAAGGTGGAGATCTGCAGCCAAGCTCTGCGGTGCATGGCTACTGCAGCCACTACTGACCAGGCACAAGAGTCACTGATGTCCAAAGAAGTTTGGAGCTGCTGCTTAGCCACCGCCCTTGCCTGATCCCACACCTGCTTGACCGTCATCTGAAGGGGTCGGCCAGGAGATGGGGAATCACCTCATCCAGGGAACCCATAGGGGTGTGTGAGAAATGTGCCATCAGTACAGCCAAACTAGCCTGTCGAAGGCCTAGGGAGGAAGCAGTGTAAACCTTCCATCCTGAATAATCCAGCTTTTTGGATTCTTTATCGGGCGGTTTGTCCACGTCCCTAGCATTCCCGGAACACCGTAAAACACTGTTAGTCACCAGCCCCTCCACAGAGGGTTGCTCCAAGAAACCAGAGAGTGAACCGGTGGGGACCACGTACTTGCGAGCCATCCGGGCTGAAAGGCGTGGGACAAGATGCATGCCGCTGCCACAACTCCAGGGCTGGGCCAACAATAGCTTCGGCTACCGGGAAGGCCTCTGTAGGGTAATCTCCCTTGGTCCAGTATCTCCGTGAGGGGATACCTGGCCCGTTTCTGAACGGGTTTGAGCTGCATCCCAGTGGACTCTGAGAAGAGTCGAAGTATACCCAAGAACGAGGATGGGCTCTTGTCCATCGACCGACCCCCTGCAGATTCCAAGTCAATGGGTCTGGAGTACCGGGAGGAGTCATTGTCAGACTCCGAGGAGTCTGCAAACAGCTGCCGAGCAACTGAGCCACTCTCCACCTGCCGAGGCTGATCAGGAGTGAGGGTGACCGACAATCTGTGGGGCAAGCCCCGACCCAACCGAGAATCCTTGGTGGTCTTCAGTTGAGAAGGTGGTGGTTCCACCACAATGCGTGAACAGCGGCATGGCGAACAACGGTGCTGGGGTGGCTCCTCGACAACTGTGAGGGGTTGCTCGGTCGCTCTGATGACAGCCACTTAATGGCCGGAGAAAGCGACGAAGTCGGCTTATTACCGGTCAACAAAAGTTGCTGCCACATCATGTCCTCGAAGCGCCAGCGTAACTCACGTTGGAGCCTATCCTCCGAAGAGGATGAGTGGCGATGCCACTTTCCATAGTGCCGAGACTGAGACCGCTGATGTCAGCGGGACCTACTAGACCTGAAAGAGGACTGAGACCTTCAGGGTCACCGAGGGTGGGTCAAAGAGGGGGCGGGGAAAACCCGCTTATCCCTCAGTTCAGGGTCCTTGACCGGGGACTTCGGCACAGTAGGTGCAGGCAAGTTCTCGGTTACCACAGGGGGAACCGGTGAAGAAGGGTTGTTGGCTTCTCCAGTCGACAACCTGTCCAATGGGTCGAGAAAAATCTCGACCGCGTCAATGGGTTTCTCGGCCGGCTGACCTGACGGGGACACCGTGAAGCCAGTGGCCTTAGCCGCAACCTCGACCGAAGTCAAGAGCTGATGGTCCAGTGAAGGGGATCTCTCCCATTCCCCCGAACGTCGATGGTGGAACTTACCTTTTGGTTCTTTTTTCTTGGACCTACTGGTATGTCCCGATGGCCCTTCTCCCTTGGTGGAGAGGGACTGGCAAAGCTCCTTAAAAGAAGCAGTGTAGGAGGAGCCCAAGGAGAGTGGGATAAACACCGCAGCCAAGAAGGAGGATAAAGCGGCCTGGGCCACCTCCTCCTCAAGGGCAATCAGCTGCTCTCTGGAGCCTGCAGCCATGGACACCACCCAACGGCCTCACTTTGACTTCACTGGTGGGTAACCACCATTTCTTAGAGCATGGAGTTGGCAGTCTAGCAGCGGTCCTCTAATGAGCTGAGAAGAACTGCTCAGATCTCAGGCTCGCGAACTGCAAGACCCAGCAGTAAAATGCACATGCGGAGGCAGATCGGTCCGGGGATCATCTTCTGTGCGCAAGGGCACTGACAGAAGCTGGGAGTGGATTTGTCCATCGCAGCCTAGAGGGATGAAGACTGTAGTCTAGTAAACTTTAAAATAATTTTCAGAAAACCTGAAGAGTTTGGATCCAGGCCTAAAATGCAGAGCACTAAGGAGGGAACCTGAGCTTCCAAGCAGTAAGGAAGAGCTGGCGTCATGGGGCGGAGCAGAGGGTTTTACCACCCAGGTGGGTGGGAGGAGCCAGCTTGAAGACCTTCCGGCAAGATTTAAAGCGGCAAGCAACCTGCCACAAAGTGTGGATTGAACAACATATCCATGTCACTAGAAACAGCCTTCATCTGTCCTTTGGGGTTCAATGAATTCCTGAGAATGCCACAGGGGATTTCAGGCACGCTGGCCACCTTTCAGCGACTGATAGAACGTGCAGTGGGAGATATGAACTTGCTGGAATGTCTAGTGCACCTAGACAATGTCATTGTGTTTGGGCGCACATTAGAGGAGCATGAGACCTGACTGTTTAAAGTCCTAGACCGATTGGAAGAATTCGGCCTCAAGCTGTCCATTGACAAATGCCAGTGTTTTCAAACCTCTGTGAACATAGTATCTGCAGAAGGGATAGAGACTGATCCCAGTAAGGTTGAATCACTGCTTGGCTCCAGCCCCATAATTTGAAAGAACAACGTTTCCTGGGGTTCTGTGGCTACTACCGCAGGTTCATAAAAGACTCTTCAAAGGTGATTTGCCTGCTCTTGAATCTTACCAAGGGTTACCTTCCTACCAACCATAAATATTAAAAAAAGGGTCTGTCAAAGAACCAGAGAACGTGTACTTCTGCACAGGTGAACTTTTTGGGCCCCGCTGGATGCCCAAAATGTGAAGCAGTCTTTCATGAAGTCATAAACTAGCTCACCAACGGCCACATCCTCGCCTATGCTGACCCCACCAAGCCCTATGTGCTGCATACAAACGCCAGTCTGCAGGGTCTAGGAGTTGTGCTGTATCAAGCCCATGAGGATGGTTTGAGACCAGTGACTTTTGCCAGTAGGAGCTTGACCCTGTTGGAGCTAAACTACACTGTGCACAAGCTGGAGTTCCTTGTGCTAAAATGGGCCATCATCGACCATTTTCATGAATATCTCTATGGGGCAAAGATATTAGTGAAGACCGACAATAACCCGTTAACCTATGTACAGACTTCAGCTAAGTTAGACGTCACTGGGCACCGTTGGCTTTCCGCCTTATTAACCTATGATTATGCTGCTGAATACAGGCCAGGACTGAACCATCTTGATGCTGACGCCTTGTCACGAAGGCCAGTTTCAAAGAGTGATTAGGTCACCCTATCTGAACCTGACATCCAAGCCTTGTGCCAAAAATTTGACCAAGATGAACAGATGTCTGCGGACACAGTGGACTGTTTAGTAGATTGCTTGGGCCCTCCTGATGCCTGCATATTGGCTGCCTATTGCCACTTTTCTGCTCTAGATATTAGTGCACTGCCTCAATTTGACAATGACAGCATTCGGTGGGCTCAATCCCAAGATCCTATGATTCAGCCCACACTTCATGCCCTGCCTGCGGGGAAAGATGTGTCCAAGTTGTATTCCCCTGACTTGCGAACTGCTCTATGGTTTAAAGAAGGCCCCAGGTTGAAGCTACTCAATCAGTTGTTGTACAGAGACAGTGGATCATGGCAGTCAAGTAGACAGGCAGCAATTGGTCCTGCCCATGGCCTTTAAAGATTTGGTACTGAGGTCCGTAGACAATCACATGGAGCACCTTGGTATTGACAGAACTCTCGACTTGGTATGATCTCGATTCTACTGGCCCAAGATGGGGGCTGATGTTGAGCACCATGTAAAGACCTGCAGTCCTTGCCTGCAAAGGAAAGCCCTGCCTCAGAGAGCTGCCCCCCCGGTCAATATTACTACTAGCACCCCCACGGAACTGGTCTGCATAGACTTTTTGTGTTTAGAACATGATCAGCAGAATATTGGCAGTGTGTTAGTGGTTACAGATCATTTCACATGGTATGCACAAGCTTTTCCAACTAAAGATCAAAAGGCCTCTGCAATGGCCAAGGTGCTAGTGGAAAATTTCTTCATCCACTATGGTGCCCCTCTCTGGATTCACTCTGACCAAGGCAGAGATTTTGAAAGTCAGCTAATCAAAGAAATACTCTCTCTATAGGGGGTGCAGAAATCAAGTACCACCCCTTATCACCCACGGGGGACCCTCAACCAGAATGTTTTAACCACACCCTTCTAGACATGCTGGGCACCCTCTATCCCAAAGACTAGCCTAAATGGAGCCAGCAGATTAGCACCTTGGTTCATGCATACAATTGCACAAAAAATGACGCTACTGGGTTTCCCCCTATCACCTCATGTTCGGGAGGGAGGCCCGACTGCCCGTTGATGTCTGCTTTGGGGTCTCTCCAGATGATGTCTGAGCCAAAAAGTACCTACAGTATGTACAGAAACTGGAAGCTCAATTGAACCATGCCTATCAACTGGCCCAGACAATGGCCGCCAAAAGAAATCTCGCCAACAAAGAGAGGCATGATAAAAAAGTAGAGGCTCATGAGCTTCGGTCTGGAGACCATATGTTGTTACTCAATTTGGGACTGCATGGCAAACACAAAATTGCTGATAGGTGGCACCATATTCCCCATGTAGTAGTTGGAAAGTTGAATGATTTACCAGTGTACAAGGTGCGCCCAGAGAATAACTCCAAAGCTGTCAAGACCATGCACTGTAACCACTTGCTACTTATCTGCCATGTCATAACTGAGGCTGAACCATCAGAGATTGATTCCCCTGGGCCAGTGACTCATTCTACTGCAAAAAAGAGACATAGTCAACTTATCCCAGTAGTTACAGATTTAAGGTTTCTCCTGCAGCAGGCCCAGAATGATAGTGACCGTCAGTCCACCTCTGACGAAAGTGAGTGTGACAATGCCTATTACCCCTCCTATGAATTGAGTCAGCTGTTTCAAGGTAACCCTAGGACTAATTGTGGGGATAAAGCTGGGCCTTCTGGACTGCCTAACCTCCCAGCTTCATCCTTGGAACCAATGTTCCCTGAAAGTGAAGTGCAAAGTATTATGACTGAGGTTGCGGACTCTGTTGTGGAAATAGTGCCTACAGAGCAAGGAGCTGACAGTGCTCCAAGTTTGGACATTCCCATCCATGCAGAGGCACTCCGCACAAGTGACGGAAGCTCCAAAGTTAGTGCTGAAAGTACAGAGACTGTGGCCGCTCCCCCAAGAAAGACTGGCTGAGCTGTCAAGCCAGTGCTGTGCTTTAGTTATGATTTCCCTGGGAAGCCAGTGGATCTGCTCTCAATGTGGTTCACAAAGGGGTATATGTTTCACCAAGCTCACTGCTCAAATTGAGCTTGACGGCCAACTCCAGGTTACTTGTTCTTCCCTCTCACCATGGTGCCCCTGCCCCGTCCAGCCACAAGTTAGCTGATAGGGAAGGGCCCCCTCTTACATTGTTTGATGTACAAGAAATTATTAAATGAATCAGAATTATCTGTATGAAACATGCATAAATATTGTCAATATGGATGTAATAATGTGAAGTATATTGAAATGTATAGTAAAGTAAAAAGCTAATGATACATATGTCTCATTTACATTGCATTTTCAGTAGTGTGATGGTACAGACTTGACGTGGACACTAAGTTTTCTCCAGGCAGGGGAAGGGTGTAACCTCCCTACAAATGGGGGTTCCCGAAAAGTCTTCCCTTGATCTTGTTTAAATGCTCACTGCCAGGCTGGTGCCCTGTGTTTTATCAGTTTAAATGTATTGCCAGAGAGTGCTCTGTGTACTGTCTCTTGTTTGTTTGTTTGTTTGTTTAAAATTTATTTTTATACAGGTTTATCTGTTGGGAAATTAATCCCCATTTTCAACAAATACCTGTGTTGTCATACAAAAACATCAAACATAACAAAAACACACAATACAATAACAAAAATTAATAACAATTACAACTAACATTTAAATAATTAAACAATTCATGCTTAAAAGTATACAAGTCAGAAATTTCAATAATTTCACAAGACAAACCATTCCATGAGCTAGCTACACTATTCTGTAAAACCATATACCCCATGCGATTTAAATTTTGAATTGTAGGCAATTTTCTTGTTGATCTCCTAAACATATCTAAGTATTTAGTGTCTGAATTCAAACAAATCAAATACCTTAAAGAATGCATATTTGAATGTATCGAACCATGACATATCATGAGCCACACAAATTCTCTTCGAGCTGATGGATATAACCATCCAAGTTCTTGAAAGACTATACAATGATGAACTCGAGATTTGTTATTCAGTATATAATTCCCCAATCTATAGTAGATCTGATCCAACTTTAATAAAGAATTTTTTATAAGAATGTTTATATAAAGGAAGACCATGTTCTAATACAGGTAACAACAGTTGTTTTATCAATTTAGACTTTATAGCCTTATTCAGACATCCTGATACCCTTCTTCATACTCCCAATCTTTGATTTACTTTTTTAATTTGTGATGTTATGTGGTCAGAAAAAGAAAAACGATAATCCACCATAACTCCTAAATATTTATAGGTATTAACCTCTTGAACACATGTACCATCCAAAAAACTAATCTTTAAATCAGTAGAATTCTTAGTTCTAGATCCCACAGAAAAAGTCATACTCTGAGTTTTCCCAGAGCTTATTAAAAGTCCAGAATCTCTAATCCAAGACTCAACATTAGTAAAGTCTGTCTGAAGTTGCTGTCTCAGATCTCCCGGATCAGTAGCAGATGCTACCAAAACTATATCATCTGCATAGAGTCTAACATCAGTGTAACCCCCCTGCAAATGGGGGTTCCCAAAAGACTTCCAGGAGCTTGCTTGAATGCTCCAAGCCTGAATGGTGTTTGGCGTTTAAGCCATTTATCAGTGAGTGTTTTTAGAACCTCTGGTACTGTCTCTTTAAGAGCTGTCTGCTTGCAGACATAATTAGTTTGTATGGGGGACTGTGTGTTTCTTTGATTGAGTACCACTAAAGCTGCTGCCAATTCACTCCATTTTTGCAGTCACTAGGAGTGCAAAGGGAACCTATCTGAAAGATGTAACTGTTTGCCAGAAATCATTTACAGTAATAATGAAATTACAGTTTGTCTAACCTGCTTTCTTTGCAGTCAGAACTGTGTCTGCTAGTTCCCCATTCTAGTTTTGAACTGCTGAACTGGACCAATCAGTGTGGGGTAAGCTAGCTCTAAAATGGTGCCTTGGACGAATCAGAACTTGGACTCATAATCTGAGCCAGCCACAAGAGGATTGTATGGGCAGTGACTCTGGGAGATGTAGTTTAGACTTCAGTGTCTTTTGGACCAACAGCAGCAGTCTATTGTGAGTGACAGCCAATCCAGTCGAGAACTGGGAGGAACTCAAAGAAGTGCCCGGTTTTGTCGGTTGGAGTTTCAGTTGAGCTTTGGCAGTGAAGAAGGAAGGAGCCCTGTGCTTTTTCAGTGTGCAGTTTTAGTCAAAAAACGTGTGTAAGGCCCAGAGTTCCGGTCTGCAGCTTGTGTAACAGCTTGTTAGGACGGAATCAGTCCTGAAAAGAATCAAAGGATCTCTGAAGAGTAGAAACCAGGCTCACCCTGTAGAAGACTGGAGAAATTGCTGAATTGCACTCGGTCTGTCAGGAACTGAATCTGCTGTGTGTTCTCCGGTATTGTGCAGTAATTGCGATCGGGATACAGATGCAGCCTGCCTGGTATAGTGCTTTCTTTTATATGGATGTGTGAAGAGGTTTGTGTACCTCAAGTGAGCCCTGCTGACATTGAAGGACCCTATCTTATTTGGAGGTCGTGAGTACTAATTCAGGGTCGCTCCCTGTTGAATTGCCACATTAAATCCAAATGGAATTACTGTACTGCTGACTGTTTAATTCTCCTTTTCTCTGTGTGAAAGGGCCTACCAGCTGCCACGGTTTGGACTAGCCACTAGGGCTTGGGTACCCAGGGACAGTAACTTATAGGGATAGGCCTGTGCACAGAGCCATAGGTAGATTATTAGAGTGATAAGCTAATTAACCTGATTTCCCCCTGTCCTTGTTATATCCCCCTAAATAAATCAGAGCTGCTTGTTTCAGCAAAGTTATACTGCCTGAGGTATTTGTCTATGTTAAAGTACTGTACTGTGATTGTTGCACTGTATCTCATTTCACAGGAGGTCCCAGTGCCGGAACCAGACCTGGGGGTAAGTGTATACTGTGAAGGTAATTCTGATATATTGTGTGGGCCACTAGTGGGAAGAAAGGGGGGTTGCAGTGTCCCAGAGGGCTGTGACCAAGTTAGTTTAACTATTGCAAACCCTGACCTCTGGGTGGAGGCACCCACCATTGGATCCAGGCCCCTCAACCTGTTAGTGGCAAATCAGGCAGGGGTAGTAGCCCCTGGGATAGCGCCATCTAGGGGTTACATCAGTATTAACCACATAATCAGAAAGATTATTAATATAAATGTTAAATAACACAGGGCCCAAAATTGAGCCCTGAGGTACACCTCGATATAAATCCAGGAGATCTGAGATAGCTACACCACAAACCACCCTCTGTTTACGATTCGTTAAGTAAGATCTAAACCACTGCAAGGAATTATTATTTATCCCCATCGTTTGTAGTCTTAACAGAAGTGTTTCATGATGTACCAAATCAAATGCTTTACTAAGGTCCACAAACACTGCCCCAGTACAATTACCCTTGTTCAAAGATGTTGACACCAGGTTACTAAATTCAAGTAAGGCAGTGTTTGTGGACCTACCTTCTAAATCCATGTTGACAATTAGTCAATAACCCTAAATAGTCAAGGTGCTGACTAAGCTGATTACTTATCAGCCTCTCCAGCACCTTAGACAAAATAGGGAGCAAAGTAATTGGTCTATAATTAGAGGGAACTGTGAGGTCACCACCTTTATGAATAGGAATAACATCACCCATTTTCCAACAATCAGGAACTGTTGAAGATTGAATACTCCAATTAAAAAAATACGTTATTATAGGGGCTCTTAAAGAGCTGCCTGGATTGCAGTCATAATTCATCTGAGAGGGTGCTTTGTTAGAAGATGTACTTGTTTGCTGATCATTTGTTAGAGTAGTAATAATATTGCAGTTTGTTCTAACCTGCCTTCTTTGCAGCATGGACAGTTCTGTTTGTTTCCATCATCTTGGTCCTGGTCTGCTGAAATGGACCAATCAGTACATTTGGGACTCTAAATGGAGCCTGCCTACAGGGGCTTGGTGGGGCCAAAACTTGTAGGAATTGTAGTTTTGGGCTTTTGGCACCTAAAATAACCTGGAGGGGGAGCCCTTGTTGTGACTGACAGACAGGTCAGCCAACCGAACTTTTTGGATCTTTGAGGAAAGTCCCACACTGCTTGCAGTTTCAGTTAGATCTAAGTTGGGAAGTGAAGAAGTAAGGTAGCTCGAGCAGCAGTCCATAGTGGATTTGAGCAGGAGAACTGTGGAAAGGCCTGAGTTTTGGCCTGCATGCTTGCCTGTTGCATAGTGAGAACTTGTGCCTTTTTCAGACTGAATTCAAACTTGGAGAGCAAAGTAAACCACTGAATTGTGACTAGGCTCCTACCTGAAGAAGACCGAAGATTTGCTGAATGCGATCGGCCTGTCTGGACTTCCAGCCACTTCTGAACTCCCGGATCGTGCAGAGACTCTGTAATTGCTACTGGAGAGCCTTTTGCCTGGTACAGTGGCATTTCCTTACATGTGAATGTGCTGTGTGCTTATAGCGGGTTGTGATTTGGTTCCCCACTGTGGTTTGAATTGTATTCTGCTTGCTGGAAGCCACATCCAGCCCCATGGACTGAATCCAAAATCATCTCCATTGGGCCTGGGCCTTGTCACATTGGCCCAGCCTGACTACCCGCTGCACAGAGAAAGCCATCAACGGGAGACCTGCCTGGGGATCAGCCCCCTGCCCAAGACTTGAACAGGAACAACGCCTCGGTGATTCATGTGGGCCTCGCTTCTCCAGGCACTCCAGCTCAACAACTTGCAGTCTCAATTTTGACCTGCCTGTGTCCAGTACTGGGTATCATGAGCAGAAATCAGGGTTGCTCCCTGCAACAACAGCTAAGTGTAAAGTGTTGTCATCTGATTGTCTTGTTGCTTTTTCTTTCACGAACTGAGCCCTCCGGAGTACAAGTAGTGTGTGTTGTGCATGTTGCTTTCTCCCATCACAGGGTCCCAACCAACTGCAACATTTCTGGCTAGCCCACCATTTTCCTACCTGGGTACCCAGAATGTGTAACTGTGTGGGGACTTAAAGTACATGCATAACTGTTTGATTAATATGCCTTTAAGCTAATCAACCTGATTACGCCCCTTCCTTGTTCAAGTCCCCTGAATAAATCAGATCTGACTTTTTTGCTGCATTTAACCTGACTGTGGTTCCAGTTTGTGCCAAGAGTACTGTACTGTTGCTATTTACTGTGCATAACCTTGTTTTACAGGGGGTCCCCAGGGTCGAGCCAGAGGAACCAGCCCTGGTGGTAAGTGCAAACAATGTGGGTACTGGTATGGTGTACAAGGGGTACTGTGAAAGTGATTATCATATATTGCTTAGGCCACTAGAAGGGAAAGAGGGGGGTTACAGTTTCCTGGAGGGCTGTGCCCAGGTTAGTTTGACCACTACCAACCCTGACCTCTGGGTGGAGGCACCTGTTTCAGAACTCAGGCCCCTTAACCTGCTACTAGCTGCACAGGCAGTGGTAGTAGCCCTTGGGATAGCGCCACCTAGGGGTTACATAAACAAGGTTAAACAGGGAGGGAGGGGGTCAAGGGGGGGTGGGGATGCAGAATGGGGGTGCTGGTACAGCAAAGAGGACTCCCAAAAAAGACAGGGAGAGTTTGAGGAGGGGAGAGGCTGGTTTACTATGAAGCGATGGGGAGTCAGAAAACAGGCCTGAGGGTGACAGTAGGATTTGTATTGTTGATTCAATAATAAAAGGTATTCACTGGAGAAAGGGGGCCCCAATGAATAGAAGGGTGGTAGCATGTATGCCAGAAATGAGGCGGGGAGAGCAGGACCAAGGATCAAGGAAGTTGTAAGGGGGATGGGAGGAGAAACTTAACTTGGTCATCTAGCTGGGAACTAATTATCTGGCAGGGGAGGAGGCGGAGATGGTGCAAAACAGATTCAAAGAATTAGTGAGATCATGCAAAGAATTTGTGAGCTCGTTGGCCTTTTCTGAGGATATTCCAGTCCCCAGAGCCAGCACAGCTACTACTAGTGACTGCCCCGGTAAATGAAATAACTGGTACTTCTATACAGAGAACATGGTTTATATACAGTTGCATGGTTCAGTGGTGGAACTGCCCCCTTGTATTTGAATCCTCCTCTGTTATGGCTTGCCTTGTCTTCCTTTTATCATTTGACTCCCCTATTACTGCACTATTGTGTTTGTGTTTATATACTTATTTACATGTATTTATATGTTTTTATGATGAATGTTACCCAACCCTGTTCTAACCAGGTCCATCTTGTAAAAGAGCTCTGCTCAATGATGTTCGCCTGGATAAATAAAGATTTTGATTGATTGATTGAACAGGATTCAATGATTGACTAAGGAACTGGTGTAAGGAGGAGGGGGTACAATTTTATTGGGGGATGGTGAGATATGTGGGCAGACATAGGGCTATATTGTGCAGATAGACTGCACCTTAATTGGGAAGGAGCAAAAGTACTGAGGGACAAGCTAGGGGAATACATAGGAAATGATCTGGGTTTAAACTGCTAAGGGGGTGAGGGGTGGCCCAGAGGACCCTATAACTTCATGATGAGGAGGTCAGTGGACCTCCCCCCAATAAAAACAGTGGCAATCAGGTGGGAGGGAAAGGGGGAAAGGGGGGGTAACAAAAAGAAAGGGGGTGAAGAGAAGAGTATGGGGGACAGGCAAGACAAAGTTAATACAAGAAACAGGCAAGAAAGCACAGAGTCAAGGTGGAGGGTGGTGTCACTTAATGCCCGCAGGCTCAGCAACAAGATAGCAGACATGCAGACCCTCTTACTGGAGGGGAAGTTAGACGAGGGGCAGTCACCAAGACCTGGACCATAGCACACCATGACTGGGACTTTTCAATCCCAGGATACAAACTCTACTGAAGGGATAGGGAGATAGGCAAAGGGGGAGAGGGGCAGCATATATCAGGGAGAGAATAGCATGCTTAGGGAACAGAATGAGCAGGGTAAGGAAGAAACAATATGGCGGCAACTACAGACTAGCAGGGGTAGAAAGATCAGGATGGGAATGGTCTAACCAGGATGTAGAAAAGGACAGAAAACTATTTTCTCAGATGCTGAAAGCGGCAGAAAAAGGGAAGGTGGTAGCGGTGGAGGACTTTAATCTGCCCAAGGTAGACTGGGCTGTACTGGCAACATCATGTACCAGAAGTGTGGAGATTCTAAATACAATACAGGGAGGATTCATGACCCAGGGTGTTACTTAACCCACATGGGAGGGGGCAATGCTGGACCTAGTGCTCACTAATGGGGAGCGCGTACAGGAGTTAGAGGTCAAGGAACCTTTGGGTGGTAGCGACCACAGTACAGTGTGGTTCAGTTTTGACATGGGCATGGATAACATCCCCACCAAGACCAAAACACTCAATTTCAGGAGAGCTAATTTTAAGATGATGGAAGAGGTGCTAAAGTCACACCTAGTGGGCATTAAAGAGGACATGGGGTGGACCAAACATGGCCCATCATCAAAAGGCGATTCTGGCAGCCACAGCAGAGTGTACCAGGCTTAGAAGGAGAAAATCAGGGGCTAAATCACCCATCTGGTTTAACTATGAGGTAGCCAGAGCAGTGAGGGAAAAGAGGTCAGCCTATAAAAAATTCAGGAGAACGGCAAGGAAAGAAGATGAGGAAGAATACATACTGTAAGGTTGGCTAAAGTGGCAAGAAGGAAGGTGCAGCGTGTTAAGGCACAGAAAGAGCTTCAAATAGCTGAGGGGATCAAGAAAGGGAGAAGGCCTTCTTTTACTACATAAATGAAAAGAAGGAAAAGAAGGATGGAATAGTTAGACTAAAGAAGGGGGAAGAATGGGTAGAGGAAGAAGTGAGCAAGGCAGGAGTATTGAATGATTACTTCTTCTCTGTCTTTACAAGGGAAAAGGATGGACCAGCACCACCCAGGGAAGAGAAGGTGGGAGGGAATTGAGAAGCTGGAAGTGGTAATAGAGGTTTAAAGAGTGAGGGAAGGGCTCCTGGCACTAAGGATGGAAAAATCCCCAGGACCAGACGGCATACACCTTAGGGTGCTAAGAGCGCTAGTAGAAGAGTTGGTGGGGCCACTGGCAGATCTCTTTAATAGATCCCTGGAGTCAGGAGTGATACTGCTAGATTTGAGAACGGCACATGTGGTGCCTCTCCACAGGGGTGGACCAATGGATGACCCGGGGAACTATAGGCCAGTCAGTCTGACCTCAATAGTATGTAAACTTATGGAGACCATATTTAAGGAAAGGCTGGTGAGGTACTCTAGAAACATAGAAACATAGACTTTGACGGCAGATAAGGACTGCTTGGCCCACCTAGTCTGCCCATTTCTCTACCTACAGGATAAGCTGCAGATCCTAGTTAACCAACTGCCTATTTCTTCCTAGCCCCCACAAAAATTGCATTATGTCTGTCCCATGCATTCTTGAATTCTCTCACAGTTTTAGACCCCACATCGAAGAGAATGGTCTTCAGGATGAGAGGCAGCATGGGTTTGTGGCAGGCAGATCATGTCAAACAAACCTGATTGAATTATTTGACTGGGTCACAAGAGTGGTGGATTGAGACCAGGTGATGGACATCATACATCTAGACTTCAGCAAGGCCTTTGATTCTGTACCACATAGGAAGCTGACCATGAAACTGGTGGATCTAGGGTTGGGGGAGAAAAAGAAGGCATTAAAGGCAAGATGTGCCTGTTTGTGGATGACACCAAACTCTGTGGGAAGGTGGACACAAAGGAAGGGATACAGGAACTGTGGGAGGACCTCAGTAAACTTAAGAGATAGTCAGGACTCTGGCAACTTGACTTCAATGCCTCAAAATGCAAGGAGATGCACATCGGGGCCAATCCTAGGATGGAATATTACCTGCAGGGTCTAGGTAGCTGCTTCAGAGGAAGAAAAAAATCTGAGGGTGGTGATTAGAGACCTGAAACACTCCACACAATGCAAGAAGGCAACAACAAAGGTAATCAGGATGTTGGAGTGTGTCACAGAATCATAGAATCCTGCCAGCAGAAAAATACTATTCGGTCCATTTTGTCTGCCCAAAAGAGATATCCCCGGGTGTATAGCCAGAGGATTCAGTAGTAGGCAGAGTGAGGTAATTTTGCCTTTGCACAGGTTAATGGTAAGACCACATTTAGAATATGGGGTAAGGTACAGGCATCCATTCCACAAGAAAGACATCAGCATGCTGGAGAGGGTTCAAAGGAGAGAGAGACCAAGATGATCATGGGTTGGCAGAATAGCTGCTACGAGGACAGGCTGGGAGCCCTAGGGATGTACTCTTTGGAGGAGAGAAGAGGGAGGGGGGATATGATAGAGACCATCAAAAACCTTAAGGGGATTAACAGAGTGGAAAGAGATGGTTTCTTTAAAATGAGTGACAACAGAAGCACGAGGGGGCACAATTTAAAGTTGATGGTGTGGAGGTTTAGGAGGGATGTTAGGAAGCATTTTTTTACAGAAAGGGTGGTGGCCACATGGAATGTACTGCCAGAAGAGGTGGTCTAAGTAAGGATGGTGGGGGCCTTGAAGAGGCTCCGAGGGTGTGCAGTGCATAGGGTTCCACCCTCGGAATGTGCTGGCTGTTGTGCGCCCCGTCATTAGGGTGCCAATCCTGCAAGTCATCAATCATGTTTCATGCAGGGGACTGTACCACCTGCACCCCCCCTTTATATAGGATTATAGCTCTGGGGGGGACAGACCTCTGGGAGTGGGGGATGACTTGTGGGTTTGGCGCCCTAATGGCGGGCACACAACGGCCGGTGCTCTGAGGGTATGCAGTGCATAGGCATAAGCCATGGAACCAACATCATTTACCAAGCAGATGCAATAGACCTAGTGGTCTTCTTCTGCTGGCTTTTTTCATAAGTTTGTATATTTGTATAGTGCTGTGGTTTAACAAAGACAAAAATAGCACAGCACAATTTAAGCATTTTTCTCTACTCCGTGGGCTAGAATGATTCTAGCCCACGGAGTAGAAGAAATTTTTAAAATGTGCTAGGCTGTTTTTTTTCCTTTATGTTCTGGGGACAGGTTCAATTCCACGTAGGTCACATTATTTCTTTCTCACTACTGTTTGTGATTTTAATTGCAATGCGGTGGGCACTAATGCACCAAAGCATCTAATTGTCAGCAAATACAAAGAAAGACTCTGCCTTAAAAGCCATGTTTAATTTATTTTCTGATTTTAGTCAAAGTTCTCTTAGATATATATTTTTTAAAATTAGGAATACCCCAACTGCCTGGCAGCAAACATATTTTGTCCTTGTACAGTGTGCAAATCTGTTGGGGGGGGGGGGGCTCTGTCTGTAGCAGTAAAGGAGGACGTAACTTAAAACACAGTTCACTATGATCTTAAACCTGAGTATCCAACATGTTCTCCCTGGCTCAGCAGTTCAGTGAGGTCATTTTGAATAAAATATTCAGTCAGTGACACTCACTCTTTTTAGGTCTAGCACAGCCTTCAATCAATATAACCCTCCCTATTCTGATTTTTCCCTTACTATTAAGGGTCCAAAACAGTGCTAGAAACAGAAACGTTCATATGATACTGTGCCTTAACCTCAAATAAGTACTAACACTAAGAAAATGACTTATTTGCAGCTAGTTGCCTGTACTTCGAATCTAAGCAATATTGCATGTCTTTTTTAACTGTCTGACCTGCTCCGCTTTTGGTATATTGCCAGTCACCGAGCCAAGTGGGCAGGTGGTGTGTAACCTGATGACCTGGAGAAGTCGGGAGAATGGAGCTTGCCGCTGCCACTGAGGTTGCAAGTTCAAACTTCAAACCTGCCTAATAATTGCCCAGTGCCCTTAAAAAAAAAAAAGGAAACTGAAAAGACCACCGTCCAAGTCCTCAGCTGACAGCCATGTGCTTCTGCAAACAGCTCCTCTACAATCCTATCACTGCCACCACCAGTATGCTGGAAAACACCACTGAGTTAGTTGTTCAGCTCTTTCTTCTTCTGGTTTGAATCTGATGACTTCCAAGTTGTTTCACTTTCTACTGTGCACATATTCTGCAATCTAATAGTACCCTGGCCGAACAGCCTCTCGGATTAAATTCCCCGTGGCTGAGAGCTAGCCACACCCCACCTAGAGGGCAGCCTTTTGGAATTACTGCAGACCTAACTGACCTCGGCTGCTTTCTTTCTGCAACTCCCCCACCCACACATGGAGCTTCCTGCCCTTGGTGCCCTCTCCTCTCCACCACCGTTCCCTTGCTGCTATGTGAGGTGGGCTACGAAATGTAAAAAAAAGCAGAGAAAAAAGAAGTTGAACCCTTATGTGAACTCTCTAGTGTTTGAATTCTAATTTAACAACTCGAACACCAGAGTTTGAGAAGGGTTTGAATCTTCTTAAAACTAGTTCTGACAACCCTAGTGTGCAGTGTACCTCACTGTTGTAATTGGATATATGGAAATCTGAGGGACCTGACAGTATATGTCCAGTGTTTTTGAAATATGCCGCACAAGTAATTTGTCACCCCTAGTGTATCTTTTTAAACATGTCCAATCTCGCTGCTGTTTTTCCAGACTTGTGGAAGCTGATAAAAGTTACACAAGTCTATAAATTGGGCAACAGCACCTTATTTTCAAATTATCAACCCATCTTCCTTCTTCCCATTATGTCAAAGGTCTTGTAGAAACTTAAAGTTAGAAAAATGAATAGAAGCACCAGGCAAATGATGGTGTTATGTTTATATCACAAGAACAAGCAAAATGAAAAAGCACCCATCATACGGACAGAAATAGAGACACGAAAAATAAAGTGCCAAATATTTTTATTCTCCTCAGCTTGGCGGCACAACAACCAGCAGCAGGGTTAACAGAGCTGGAGTTAATGCAGAGAAAAACCTTACGTTTCACCCAGCCAACTCTATTTCTGTCCGTATGATGGGTGCTTTTTCACTTTGCTTGTTCTTGTAGAAAAACAACCTTCCAGATTTACAAAACAAAATAATTATCCTAACCAATTTCAGTTTGGCTTTAGACCCCATCACAGTACCCTGGCAGCCTTGATTAAAGTAATCAGTGGCTTACAGGTAGCAATTGATAGTGTAGCCCCCCCCCCCGTGTCTAGGGACATGGATGTTAAGTCTGAGGGGAAGGGACACATACAGCAGCAGAAACATCTCCAAGACAAGCTCGCTAACCCAGGACTGGATGATGTACAGTGTGTCCCTGTAACCCCTCGGTGGTGCTATCTCAAGGGCTACTACCTTTGCCTGCTTAACTACTAACAGGTTGAGGGGCCTAGGTCCAATGGCGGGTGCCTCCAACCAGAAGTCAGGCTTTGCAGCAGTTAAACTAACTTGGTCACAGCCCTCTGGGACACTGTAACCCCCCTTTCTTCACACTAGTGGCCCATACAATGCATTAGGAATATATTCACAATGTACACTTACCCCCAGGACTGGCTCTGTTGACTGGACTCTGGGGACCCCCTGTAAAACAAGATAATACAGTGCAAAAACCACAGTACAATACTTTAACATAAACGAATACCTCAGTCAGTGTAACCTTGCTGAAAACCAACAGATCTGATTTATTTAAGGAGCTGTAACAAGGAAGGGGAAATCAGGTTAATTAGGTTAAACACATTAATAATCACAGTACTGTGCACATATTCAGAGTCCCAAATTGTCACTTTCACTGGGTACCCAGGATGGGGGGGCTAGCCAGGATCAGTGCAGCTGGATGGGGCCTTGTGATGGAAAAAACACTTGCACAATACCCAATTGTAATCCGGAGCCGGAGGGCTCAGTTCGTGAAGAAATGAAAAAAGCAACAATTAGATGACACACTTGCAATTCGATAAACAGATGGCAGGGAGCTACCCTGGTTTGTACTCACAAACTCAATGCTGGGAACTGGATGGAAGGCAGATTGTCCTGGATTGCCAGGAGGAGCAGACCATGTGGACAAGGTCCTTGTGACTGGACCTCACTGCAGTTTAGAGCAAATGGATGTAGTCTGGATTAAGCCGGAGCTTACTTCCAGCTTCATGCACTCAATTCACTGTACAGGGGATTTGAAATGCGATGCCCCACAAGCACTACACACATTTATATGTAAAAGGAAAGTACTATACCAGGCAGGCTGCTTCTCGATCCCGATTGCAATTACTGCACAATACCCGGAAAAACACAGCAGATTCAGTTCCTGGACAGACCGAGCGCGATTCAGCAATTTCTCCAGTCTTCTACAGGAAAGCCTGGTTTCTGCTTTTCAGATCTCCTGATTCTCTTCACAGTTCGGTTCAGTCCGATCAGGCGCTGCACAGGCTGCAGACCAAAACTCAGGGCCTTACACGCGCTTACCGTGCTAAAACTATACACAGCAGAAGCACATAGCTCCTTTTCTCTTCACTGTCTCACCTCATCTGATCTTTCCAGTAGACAGAGCCAGGCATTTCCTTTTAGTTCCTCCCAGTTCAGTTGGCTGGTTTGGCTGTTACTCACAATCAGACTCCACCTGTTGGTGCAAAAAGGCGCCGAAGTCCAAACTACAATTCCCAGAGGCATTGACCATACAGTACATAGGTGGCTGGCTCCACAGTGAAAGTCCAAGTTCTGATTTGCCAGCAGCAGGCTCCATTTCAAAGGTCCCCACACACTGATTGGTCCAGTTCAGCAGTTCAAAACCGGAATGGAGGGCTAGGCAAACACAGTTCTGACTGCAAAGAAAAGCAGGTTAGACAAATTGTATTTTCGTTATCACTCATAATGATTTCTGGCAAACAGTTACATCTTTGAAAAGTGCTGACTCTGCCCACTTAGCGATGGCAGAAACGGAGTGATTTGGCAGCAGCTCGAGTGGGACTCAAGCAGGGAAACACACAGTCCCCCCATAGAAACTAATTATGTCTGCAAGCAGACAGCTCTTAAAGAGACAGTACCAGAGGCTCTAAAAGCACTCACAGATAAACGTCTTAAATGCCAAACACCATTTAGGCTTGGAGCATTCAAGCAAGCTCCTGGAAGACTTTTTGGGAACCCCCATTTGCAGGGGGGTTACATCCCATAGTTCTGGTACTGGAAGAAAACTATGTGTTAGTCCCAACCAGACAGTTATTGTAACAGACTTACTGTCCACACAAACTTGACTAACTGGTGGGAGGGATCCCAAATTTTATTCAAAACATAGCAGCACCATGAAGCAGAATTTGTCAGTGGGGTCATCCTTTCACCTTACAGACATGGCTGAGAAGGCCTTACTGTAACTTTTTAAATTCTGGACCAAGATGGTCTCACTCTCTGAGGCAGCTCATTCAGGACCAAGTGGTCACATACTTTTCCAGGCAGCACTTATCTCAAAGCACCAAATTCGCTTCTCAGCTTGAATCTCCCAAGTATCTCTGCTTCTCTGTCTCATTCCGTTTACAGCACAGTTATCTCTTGAACAGCTAGCCACACAAATTGAGGATTGCTGCTCGAATGACTTCCATGGTCCAGGCTACTAGACCCGGCAGGTGACCACCCCTCAGTACTCAGGGAATGCTTCCCAGTACTGCTGCATTCCCAAATGCAGCACTCCTTCCCATCTCGGCTGATCACTCCAGGCAGCACTGCACTGACAGAGGTTCGATACCTGGCACACAACTTCCTGCAGCTTTCCTTTTCCCTGCTGGCCTGGGGATTCATACTATTCTTCACCCTTTGTTCACAGCTGGGAACTGACTCCTTTTTATGAGGCCAGGCCCAGGATACCAGAGAGGGCAATCAGCGCCACCCATCCCCATCACACTTCCCCAAACTCTCTCTCTTCTCCTCGGTGACATTCACCAAGAACCCTGATTTCCCACCAATCCAGATCTTAAATAACACCCCCCCCCCCCGTTGAACCCACAGTAACCTCCTGACCCACAGGAGCACCACACAGGAGGCACAAGGGATTTAAATGCTTTTTCTTCTGGGCCATATTAGGTCATAAGCCCCCCAAAGATTTACAGTAACCACTCAAAGGGAAGGTTACAATAATGGTTCCATGGCAGGGGCTATTTTCATTAAGCTCTTCAAGGCCCCTGACACAATAAATCATAGACTTCTGTTACACAAATTGAGTTTCTTAGGTCAAAATTTAAACTTTTACTGTTGGCTGGACAGTTATTTACTTGATAGGCATCAAAATGTCAAATGGACTCATTTAATGGTGTACATTCCAGCGTTACCCCTGTAAGTAGCAGTGTTATCCGGTGCTCTCTCTTGGGCTCACAGCTTTTTAATCTATTTGTCAGCAACCTAAAACTAACTTAGAAAAATGTGGACATACATCTTTACGCTGAAGGTACCATCTTTTATAGTTGGAACCCAGATTTTTGGGACCTGTAAGTGAACCGGAAGTTGGTATTTAATGAGGTTTAGAATTTTTTTTGTCACAATTTACTTATGCTGATGTAACCCCCCTCCCCCCACAAATGGGGGTTCCCGAAAAGTCTTTCTTGAGCTTGCCTAAATGCTTACAGCCAGGCTGGTGTTCTGCATTTTAGCAATTTAAATGTATTGCCAGAGAGTGCCTGTATAGCCTCTGTGTACTGTCTCTTTAAGAGCTGCCTGGATTGCAGTCATAATTAATCTGAGAGGCAGCTCTGTTAGAAGATGTACTTGTTTGCTGATCATTTGTTAGAGTAGTAATAATATTGCAGTTTGTTCTAACCTGTCTTCTTTGTAGCATGGACAGTTCTGTTTGTTTCCATCATTTTGGTCCTGGACTGCAGAATGGGCCAATCAGAACATTTGGGACTCTAAAATGGAGCCTGCCTACAGGGGCTTGGTGGGGCCAAAACTTGTAGGAATTGTAGTTTTGAGCTTTTGGCTCCTAAAATAACCTGGAGGGGGAGCTCTTGTTGTGACGGACAGGCAGATCAGCTAACCGAACCTTTTGAATCTTGGGGAAAGTCCCAGACTGCTTGCAGTTTCAGTTAGATCTGAGCTGGGAAGTGAAGAAGTAATAGCTTGAGACAGTTCGAGCAGCAATCCGTAGTGGATTCACATGGGAGAACTGTGGAAAGGTCTGAGTTTGGCTTGCATGCCTTTCTGCTGTTCCTGAGATGGAACTTGTGCTTTTTCGGACTGAATCTGAGTTTGGAGAGCGAATTAAACCACTGAATTGTGACCAGGCTTTAATCTGAAGAAGACCAGAGGTTTGCTGAATTCGATCGGCCTGTCAGGACTTCCAGCTACCTCTGAACTCCCGGATTGTGCAGAGACTCTGTAATTGCAACCGGAGAGCCATTTACCTGGTACAGTGGAATTTCCTTACATGTGAATGTGCTGTGTGCTTATAGTGGGTCATGATTTGGCTCCCCACTGTGTGCCTGAACTGTGTTTTGCTTGCTGGAGGCTGTATCCAGCTCCATGGACTGAATCTGTATCCATTTCCATTTGCCTGGGCCCTGCTACACTGGCCCAGCCAGAGTACCTGCTGCGCAGACAAAGTCAGCGACGAGAGACCAGCCTGGGGATCAGCGCCCTGCTAAATGCCTTGAACAGGAATGACACCTCAATGATTCATGTGGGCCCTGCTTCTCCTGGCACTCCAGTTCAACAACCTGCTGTCTCAGTTTCATCCTGCCTATGTCCAGTATTGGGTATCGTGAGTACACATCAGGGTAGCTTCCTGCAACAACAGCTAAATCTTAAAGTGTTGTCATCTGATTGTCTTGTTGCCTTTTCTTTCATGAACTGAGCCCTCCGGCCCCGGATTATAAATAGTGTGAGTTGTGCATGTTGCTTTCTTCCATCACAGGGCCCCAACCAGCTGCAACGTTCCTGGCTAGCCCACCGTTTTCCTACCTGTGTACCTGGAGTGTGTGACTGTGTAGGGACTCTGAACTTCATGCATAACTGTCTGATTAATATACTGTAGCTTTTAAGAAAATCAACCTGATTACGCCCTTCCCTAGTTCAAGTCCCCTGAATAAATCAGATTTAACTTTGTTTGCATTTAACCTGACTGTGGTTCCAGTTTGTGTCAAAAGTATTGTACTGTTGCTATTTGTTGTGCTTAACCTTGTTTTACAGGGGGTCCCCAGGGTCAAGCTAGAGGAACCAGCCCTGGTGGTAAGTGCAAACAGTGTGGGTAATTGCCTGGTGAATAAAGGTTATGTGTAACCCCCCCAACAAATGGGGGTTCCTAAAAGCCTCCCAGGAGCTTACCTAAGTGTTCCCCCTGCCTGCTGGCGTTCGGCATTTAAGCCGCTAGAATGGCACTGTGAGTGGTGGTAGAGCCTCCACATACTGTCTCTTTAAGAGCTGTCTGCTTGCAGACATAATTAATGCTTTTCTAGGGGGGCTGGTGTTTCCCTGCTCGAATCCTGCCTGAGCTGTGGAGTACTTGCTTCAGTTTGTGGTCGCTGGAAATGCAAAGGGAGCTCATCTGAAAGATATAACAGTTTGCCAGAAATCATTTAGAGTGACTGAGAAAATGCAGTTTGTCTAACCTGTCTTCATTTCAGCATGAACTGTTTCAGTGTAGCTCTTTCATTTTGGTCCTGAATTGCTGACTTGGACCAATCAGGATGATAGGGAGACCTTAAGATGGAGCCTGTGGATGAATCGGAACTTGGACTCTCAGTTTTGAGCCAGCCACAAGGAGATTGTATGGGCAGTGACTCTGGGAAATGTAGTTTTGACCTTGGTGCCTTTTTTCACCAACAGAGGGAGTCTTATTGTGAGTGACAGCTGAACCAGCCAACAGAATGGTGTGGAGCTAAAGGAAATGCCCTGTTCTGTTACTGGAAAGCTCAGATCATGTGACAATGAAGAGAGAAGGAGCTCTGTGCTTCTGCGGTGTATAGTTTTACACGGGAAGCGCGTATGAGGCCCTGAGGTTCGGCCTGCAGCGTTGTAAGTGCCAGTTCGGACTGAATCTGATTTGTGAGGAGAAAGAAGGAAGTCTGAAGAGTGGAAACCAGGCTCACCCTGTAGGAGACTGGAGAAATTGCTGAATCGCGCTCGGTCTGTCAGGAACTGAAGCTGCTGTGTGTGCTCCCGGGTATTTTGCAGTAATTGTGATCGGGATCGAGGAGCAGCCTGCCTGGTATAGTACTTTCCTTTTATATATGAATGTGCATAGTGCTTGTGGGGAATCACTATTTCCAATCCCCAGTGCTGTGTGCTGTGTGTTGAGGCTGGAAGCAAACCGCAGCTTGTCTCGGGACTAAATCCATTTGCTATGAACTGCAGTGGGGTCCAATTACAAGGACCTTGTCTCCATGCTCTGTTGTTTCTGGAAATCCAGAAGAACATCCACCATCTGGTTCTCAGCTTGGGTATTGTGAGTACAAATCAGGGTATTCCCCCTGCAGCCTGCTATCAATTACAAGTGTGTCATCTAATTGTTGTTATTTCACTTCTTCATGGACTGAGCCATCCGGCTCCGGATTACAATTGGGTGTCGTGCATATATTTTCTTCCTACAGGGCCCCATCCATCTGCACCTGCCTGCCAACCCTGGCCAACGGACCTGGCTAGCCTCCCCCCCATCCTGGGTACCAAGAGAGTGACATTTTGGACCCTATATATATGTGCACAGTACTGTGATTTGAACTTGGCCAAAACTAATCAACCTGATTGTACCCTCCCATGTTACTGTTCCCTAAATAAAACAGATTTGTTGTTATTATACTATATACTGTCTGTGGTGTTGATACTTATGGAAACAGCATTGCCTTTTGCTGTGTATGTTGATTAACCTTGTTTTACAGGAGGTCCTCAGAGACGTACTGCAGAATCAGTCTCAAGGATAAGTGGTACCTTATGAATGAACAATGTGTATATGCGAGGTATTGGGGCTGTAACTCCAGTGTACTGTGTGAGCCACTAGAGGGAATAAAAGGAGTCTGGGATGCATAGGGAGAGGCATCACCAGTAGAAAACAGGAAGTTATTATCCCTCTGTACAGACAGCTGGTCAGACCCCATCTGGAGTACTGCGTGCAGTTCTGGAGACCCAGTCTTCGCAAAGACATAGACAGGATGGAAGCTGTCCAGAGGAGGACAACTAAAATGGTGCAGGGTCTGCACTGGAAGACATATGAAGAGAGACTTAAGGAGCTTAATATGTATAGCCTCGAGGAAAGGAGGAGAGGGGGGACATGATAGAAACTTTCAAGTACCTCAAGGGAATCAACAAAGTCCAAGAGGGTAGCATCTTTCAAAAAAGAGGTGTGCAAGAACAAGGGGGCACAATTTGAAGATAGGGGGGCGGCTCAGAGGTAATTTAAGGAAGTATTTTTTCACAGAGAGGGTTGTGGATGCATGGAATGGCCTTCCGGAGGAGGTCGTGGAGTCACAAACAGTGGTGGAATTCAAGCATGCATGGGACAGTCATAAGGCAATTCTAGGGGGTTGGGGTAGGAAGAAGTAGGCTGCTGGTTAACTAGGATCTGCAGCTTATCCAGTAGGCAGGGAAATGAGCAGACTGGGTGGGCCAAGGGGTCCTTATCTGCCATCAAATTCTATGTTTCTGTGTCTCAGTGTCCCAGAGGGCTGTGACCAAGCTGGTCTAACCCCTACAGACCCTGACCTCTGTACCCGTCATAGAACCTAGGCCCCTCAACCTGTCAGTAGTCGAGCAGGCAGGGGGTAGCAGCCCTTGGGATAGTGCCACCTGTGGGTTACATCTTGGAGGCACTACTGGAATTAGCATCCTGTAGTGGTCACATTTACGAATCACTGTTAAAAATAAATGGATACCCCAACAGAAGTGGCTGTACACCACTTGGTGAAGTGGTGTACTGGGCAGGAGATTGACCCCCAAAATGCTATACGTATCTTGGATATCTTGCTGGGTACCAGTAAGGACACTGTAGAGGGAGTACTTTCTAAGGTGTAAGGGTTACAAAACCCTGTGGTGGTGGGTCGACATGCTAATCTGCTCACCCACACTTTCATGGCCCTAGTAGAGTATAAGGATCCCATAGATAGCTCAAAAGTGCCACAGACTATTACCCCAGAGGGAGCCCTCACTGCCTGGAGAGTGATAACTAAGGACAGTAAAGACCTGAGGGGGAATGAGCCCCCCCCCCCACTATCTGAAACTTTTGAGGAGAAATTTGCTAAGTTGTTGCTGGAGGAAGGGAAAACTGTGGAGGACTTAAAGAAGTTATTTCTGCCACCCACAGGTGTTCCTCCCCCCACACCCCCTCCCCCTCCAGCACCCATTATTGTCCCTCTTTCTGTGGCTGAACCACTGCAGGCTTCTAATTCTGCACCTGCCATTAGTCACAACTCTTACCGAAGGTTGAGGATCTTTTCTGGCACCCTCCCCACCCCCCCGGGGAAGGATGATTGGGACACCTGGATATATTGTGTTGTCCCCCTGATACCTGAATGGCAGTGTGCGGAGGCTGAGAAATGAAAAAGACTCCTAGAAAGTCTGAGGGGTCCTGCCCTAGAGGCCATTAAATTTTTGAGGTCCACAAATCCTGATGCATCTGCCCAAAAGTACCTATCTGCACTTGAAGGCAATTTTGGGAGCATTGAGTCAGGGGAGAGCTTGATGTGGAAATTTCAAGGTACAAAACAGTGGCTGGGGGAAAGTTTTTCTGCATATGTTACTCATCTGGAAAGAACTCTGCAGAAGGCTTACCAAAAAGGTGGGGTAGCCGTCAGTGACTTAAACCGTGTAAGGTTGGAGCACCTACTACAGCATGCAAAGCATTCTAAATTGCAGCTCCTTCAATTAAGGCTCCCAGACAGAAGGGGTAACCCACCGGACTATTGTGACTTAATAAAAGAACTTTGGGAGGTTGAAGATGAAGAGGGGGTGAGTGCAGCCCAAGTGATCACAGCATCGGAAGGTCCTTGTGAAGTGGGGACCAATGAGGGAGTGCCACCATGGGGTGAACTGCTAAGAGAGATCAGGGAATTTAAAAACAGTCCCTTTATGAAGGCCGTGCCTGCAAGTATAGGCCCTGACCTATATCCGACTGAATCTGCTATGGGGGTTGGGGTACCCACCCAGGCATCTCCTGTTGACAACCGCTCAAAACTCGATGTCTTAACCATGGAAGTGGGGAAATTGACAAGATGCCTCCAAATGCTTATCATGCTGCAAACAGAGATGGCACCAACGTGTCCAGTTAGTAGTACCCCCGTCCTGGCTCCCAGTGTCATGCCTCAGCCAGCTCAAACTCCAGAAAGTATGTTTTGCTATAATTGTGGGAAGGATGGGCACATGAAGAGAGAATGCTGGTCCCCAAAAGACACAGACAAAGTTGTATATAGGCTACAAGGAGAGCTTTGGAGAACAAATCAGTGGTTAAGAGGTGTACGAAATGATCCCAGTGAGGGTCTCAAAAATGCTAACTCACGTCCCTTTGTGGCAAGATCAGTTGCCCAGGCCCCCGGCTACTGCCTCTTCAGACTGGTCCAGAATAGTGGGTCCCTCCATGAAGACCACTGTAAAGGTGAATGGAGTGTCTACAAGAGCTGTATTAGGCAGTGGTTCCTAAGTGACAATTATGTTCCAAGATTGGTATCAGAAGCATTTGTTTGATGTACCCTTACAACCACTGGAGGGGTTGCATGTCTGGGGGTTTAGTGAGAAGGCCTACCCCTACTTTGGATATATCCGAATTTGGCTGTCTTTTCCCACCTCCGTGGTTGGAGTGGCCAAGCAAGTAAAAACCCTGACCTTAGTGTGTCCCCCTACCGGAATGTATGATGGGGTTCCGCTACTAATTGGGATGAATGCGCATATCTTTGGATGGTTGGCGCAGTTGTGTTACAAGAAACAGGGGTCACAGACTGGTAGAGCTTTAAGAATTCCGGCATTGATCAAGAAGGCCTATGATGCCCAGAGAGATGCTGACAAAGTGGAACCAGAGGAAGCGGTTGGAATTGTCTGGAAAAAGGATCCTGAGTCTCTGATCCTGGCACCAAATGCCCAGTGTACCTTACAGGGAGAGGTCCATATCAGAAAGGATGTCAAGAATAAAATCCTCATCCTGGATGCTCCAGGCGATGGGAAATTGCCAGAAGGACTGCTGGTCAAGCCAAGTATGTTGCCTGCCAGAGCCCATGCTTATGCCAGACGGGTAATGGTCCAAGTTCAGAATGTGTCTGATTGAGAGATTCGAGTAAATAGAGGTTGCACCCTGGCTAATGTGCATTGTGCGGATACTGCAGTGTTGCCTAGTAACAAGTGTTCAGGGGAGAATGACAGAGTGACACTTGACTTGTTTGATTTTGGTGACTCCCCGTTGCCAGCTGAATGGAAGATGAGAATCAGTAGAAAGCTTGCCCAGAGAGACCAGGTGTTTTCTTTCAAAGAATGGGACGTAGGATGTGTGCAAGGAGCTGAGCACCACATCCAGCTGCATGATGAAAGGCCATTTCGTGAGAGGTCTTGACGCCTGGCACCAGCTGACATAGATGATGTGAGATGGCATCTGCAAGAGATGCTTGCTGCTGGTGTAATAAAAGAATGCAGAAGCCCATATGCTTCACCTATTGTGGTAGTGAGAAAAAAGAATGAGACAGTAAGGATGTGCGTGGATTATCGCACCTTGAACCGGCGGACTATCCCTGATCAGTATACAATGCCCTGCATCCAGAATGTTTTAGACTGCCTGAACGGTAGCAAGTGGTTCTCTGTGCTGGATCTTCGCAGTGGGTACTACCAGATCCCGATGGCCCCGGAAGACTGTGAGAAGACAGTCTTTATCTGCCCACTTGGTTTCTATGAGTTCATGAGGATGCCTCAAGGGATTTCAGGTGCCCTAGCCAACTTTCAACGACTGATGGAGCGTGCAGTGGGGGACATGAACTTATCAGAGTGCCTGGTATACCTAGATGATGTTATTGTGTTTGGCAGCTCACTGGAGGAACATGAGAACAGATTATTCAAGGTGTTGGACCGACTGGAAGACTTTGGCCTGAAACTGTCCATCGATAAATGTCAGTTCTTCCAAACCTCTGTAAAGTATGTGGGGCATATAGTCTCCACTGGGGCATATAGTCTCCACCGAGGGAATAGAGACTGACCCAAGTATAGTTGAGGCCTTGACCACCTGGCCACAGCCCCACAGTCTAAAAGAACTGCAAAGATTCCTGGGATTCTGTGGCTACTATTGCTGTTTCATCAAGGACTATTCAAGAGTGATCCGTCCTTTACTTAATCTTACTCAAGGTTACCCTCCTACCCACAAAAAATACAAGAGGTCAACTCCCCCTGAGACTGAGAGAGTGTATTTCCGTCCTAAAGAAGTTTTTGGGGCACGATGGACACCTGATTGTGAAGCTGCTTTTCATGAGATTATATATCAACTTACCCATGCTCCTGTCCTGGCCTATGCAGATCCAGCAGAACCCTATGTCCTACGCACTGATGCCAGTTTGCAAGGTTTGGGGGCTGTGTTGTACCAGGAGCACGAGAATGGCATGAGACCAGTGGCCTTTGCCAGAAGAAGTCTGACCTCATCTGAAAAGAACTATTCTGTACGTAAGTTAGAGTTCCTAGCTTTGAAGTGGGCCATTGTTGACCAATTCCATGAGTACTTGTATGGGGCTAAGATACTAGTAAAAACTGACAATAATCCTTTGACCTATGTGCAGACTTCAGCTAAGTTGGATGCTACTGGCCATAGGGGGCTTTCTGCATTATCTACATACGACTATGCTGTTGAATACAGAGCAGGCCTGAACCACATAGATGCTGATGCTCTCTCACGGAGGCCTGTTCCCCGGAATGACTGGGTCAGACTGTCAGAACCTGATATTCGAGCACTCTGCCAGAAGTTTGACAGGGAGGAACAAATGTCCACGTGTAACCCCTAGATGGCGCTATCCCAGGGGCTACTACCCCTGCCTGATTTGCCACTAACAGGATGAGGGGCCTGGATCCAATGGCGGGTGCCTCCACCCAGAGGTCAGGGTTTGCAATAGTTAAACTAACTTGGTCACAGCCCTCTGGGACACTGCAACCCCCCTTTCTTCCCACTAGTGGCCCACACAATATATCAGAATTACCTTCACAGTATACACTTACCCCCAGGTCTGGTTCCGGCACTGGGGCCTCCTGTGAAATGAGATACAGTGCAACAATCACAGTACAGTACTTTAACATAGACAAATACCTCAGGCAGTATAACTTTGCTGAAACAAGCAGCTCTGATTTATTTAGGGGGATATAACAAGGACAGGGAAATCAGGTTAATTAGCTTATCACTCTGATAATCTACTTATGGCTCTGTGCACAGGCCTATCCCTATCAGTTACTGTCCCTGGGTACCCAAGCCCTAGTGGCTAGTCCAAACCGTGGCAGCTGGTAGGGCCCTTTCACACAGAGAAAAGGAGAATTAAACAGTCAGCAGTACAGTAATTCCATTTGGATTTAATGTGGCAATTCAACAGGAGCGACCTGAATTAGTACTCACGACCTCCAAATAAGATAGGGTCCTTCAATGTCAGCAGGGCTCACTTGAGGTACACAAACCTCTTCACACATCCATATAAAAGAAAGCACTATACCAGGCAGGCTGCATCTGTATCCCGATCGTAATTACTGCACAATACCCGGAGAACACACAGCAGATTCAGTTCCTGACAGACCGAGTGCAATTTTCAGCAATTCCTCCAGTCTTCTACAGGGTGAGCCTGGTTTCTACTCTTCAGAGATCCTTTGATTCTTTTCACAGGACGGATTCAGTCCTAACAAGCTGTTACACAAGCTGCAGACCGGAACTCTGGGCCTTACACGTTTTTTGACTAAAACTGCACACTGAAAAAGCACAGGGCTCCTTCCTTCTTCACTGCCAAAGCTCAACTGAAACTCCAACCGACAAAACCGGGCACTTCCTTTGAGTTCCTCCCAGTTCTTGACTGGATTGGCTGTCACCACAATAGACTGCTGCTGTTGGTCCAAAAGGCACCGAGTCAAACTACATTTCCCAGAGTCACTGCCCATACAATCCTCTTGTGGCTGGCTCAGATTACGAGTCCAAGCTCTGACTCGTCCAGGCTCCACTTTAGAGCTAGCTTACCCCACACTGATTGGTCCAGTTCAGCAGTTCAAAACCAGAATGGGGAACTAGGCAGACACTGTTCTGACTGCAAAAGAAAGTAGGTTAGACAAACTGTAATTTCATTATCACTCTAAATGGTTTCTGGCAAACAGTCACATCTTTCAGATAGGTTCCTTTGCACTCCTAGTGACTGCAAAATGGAGTGAATTGGCAGCAGCTTGAGTGGTACTCAATCAAAGAAACACACAGTCCCCCCATACAAACTAATTATGTCTGCAAGCAGACAGCTCTTAAAGAGACAGTACCAGAGGCTCTAAAAACACTCACTGATAAATGGCTTAAATGCCAAACACCATTCAGGCTTGGAGCATTCAAGCAAGCTCCTGGAGGTCTTTTGGGAACCCCCATTTGCAGGGGGGTTACACCCTTCCTGGCCTGGGAAAGCTTGACGTCCGCGTCAAGCAAGTACTCATAAGTTTCAACTGCAACCATATACATTTGCATTAGGCTCGCACATGTAATCATCAGTCAATATATCATTTTACCAAGAACACATTTCTGAAACATTGCAGTACATCACTCTTTACACAGTATTACATACACATTGTACCATAACTCAAGTTATTACCTCTTGTACATGAAACCTGAAGAGAGGGCCCTTCCTATCAGTTACCTTGGGGCTGGATGGGGCAAGGGCACCATATTAGAGGGCAACACAAGTAACTTGGAGTTAGCACTGATGCTCAGTTTGGGCAATGAGCCGGGACACATACACTCCTTTATGGACAACATTGAGAGGCAGTCCACAGGCCTCCCAAGTAAATCATAACTGAGGTGCACCACAGGCTTTACAGCTCGACCAGTCTTTCTAGGGGGAACTGTTATAGTCTCTGCACTCTGAGCCTCATTTTCAGCATTGTCCTCACTTGTCAGGAGTCTCCATGGGGGTAGAGAGGCTAGAACTTGGGGCACTTTCAGCTCCAGGAGTTACAGTTTCTGGAGTCCACAACATTTGGCTCGCATGGAGAGCTTTCGGACACTGGCAGTGGACTGTCAGGGCACTCAAAATACTCTTCTTGTTCGGGTGTATCACCAGTCTGCCCCAATCTATCATTTTCCTCCCTGAAAGCTCAAACAGTTCAACCATGCACAATGATTCCATTTCATCTGATCTGATGCTTTGCACTTCACTTTCTGGGAGTATTGGCTCCAGGGATGAAGGCTGGGGCTTAGACAGTCCAGAAGGCCCAGCTTCATCTCCAGTATTGACTAGGGATTGCCCGAACAATTGACTCAGTTCAGTAAGAAGGATAGTATTCAAAGTCACTCTCACTTTCTTCCGATCTGGACTGACAGTCATGCTCAACTGGGACTTGTGGAGGGAACACTTTAACTTTGCTTCTGTAGGTGCAGACTTTCTTGATCTTTTCTTAGCAGCAGCTCTAGTCATTGGTCCAGAGGGGCATCTTCTAGGGCTCAGACTCAATTAAGATTTGTCCAATGGGCAGTAAATGATTTCTATGCATTGTTTTTACATCTTTTGAATTATTCTCAGGCCTTACTTTGTACACTGGCAGATCATCTAGTTTGCCCACTACAATGTGAGGGAGATGGTGCCATCTGTCAGCAATCTTGTGCTTGCCATGCAGTCCCAGATTTCTTAGCAATACCCGATCTCCCTCCTGGAGTTCCTGTGCTTTCACCTTTTATCATACCTTTCTTTGTTGGCCAGATTTCTTTTGGCAGCCATGGTTTGAGCCAGTTGGTACGCATGAGTTAGCTGGGCCTTTAACTTTTGCACATACTGTAAATAGTTGTCAGCTTGAACCCCATCAGAGACCCCCAAATACACATCTACTGGTAGTCGAGCTTCTCTTCCAAACATCAGGCGGTAGGGGAGAATCCAGTGGCATCACTTTTGGTGCAGTTATAAGCATGTACCAGGGTACTAATTTGTTGGCTCCATCTAGGCTTGTCCTTTGGGTGCAGGTGCCTAGCATATCTAGCAAAGTGTGGTTGAAACGTTCAGGCTGTGGGCCCTGGGGTGGTAAGGAGTGGTTCTGGACTTCGCACTCCCCACAGAGAAAGCATCTCTTTGATCAGACAACTCTCAAAGTCTCTCCCTTGATCAGAATGGATTCTTTGTGGAGCCCCACAGTGAACAAAAGTTTCTACAAGTACTTTGGCCACAGTGGATGCTTTCTGGTCTTTGGTGGGAAAGCTTGGGCATATCTCGTGAAATGGTCAGTGACCACCAACACATTACTGATATTTCTTTGATCTGACTCCAAACTCAGAAAATCAATACAGACCAGCTCCATGGGTGCACTGGTGGTGATGTTAACAAGGGGCAGCCCTCTGGGGCAAAGCTTTCTCTAAGCAGCGACTACAAGTTCGAATGTGTTGCTCCACATCAGCCCCATCTTAGGCCAATAGAATCTGGATCTCACCAAGTCAAGTGTTCTGTCTATACCAAGGTGCCCCATGTGGTTGTGCAAGGACCTCAGTACTGAGTCTGAAGGCAGTGGGCAGCACTAGTTGTTGTTTGTCTACTTGTCCCCTCTGTCTACTGTTTCTCTGTATAACAGTTTATTGATCAGTTTCAACTTAGGACCTCTTTGTATAACAGTGCAGTTCTCAAATCAGTGGAGCGAATTTGGACACATCTTTTCCTGCATAGAGGGCTTCTAAAGCTGCTTTGATCATGGGATCGGGATTGAGCCGCTTGAATACTGTCATTGTCCAGCTGAGGCAGTGCACCAATGTCTATTGCAGAAAAGTGGCAATAAGCAGCAGGTATGCAATTCTCAGAGGCTCCCAAGCAATCCACCATGCAGTCCACTGCGTCCGTGGACATTGTTCCTCCTGTCAAACTTCCGGCAGAGTGCCCGAATGTCAGGTTCTGCTAATCGGACCCAATCATTCTGGGGAACAGGCCTCCGGAGAGAGCATCAGCATCTATGTGGTTCAGACCTGCTCGGTATTCGAGAGCATAGTCATATGTAGATAATGAAGAAAGCCACCTATGGCCAGTGGCATCCAACTTAGCTGAGGTCTGCACATAGGTCAAAGGATTATTGTCAGTTTTTACTAGTATTTTAGCCCCATACAAGTACTCATGGAATTGGTCAACAATAGCCCACTTCAAAGCTAGGAACTCTAACTTATGTACAGGATAGTTCTTTTCGGATGGGGTCAGGCTTCTACTGGCAAAGGCCACTGGTCTCAGGCCATTCTCGTGCTCTTGGTACAACACAGCCCCAACCCTTGCAAGCTAGCATCAGTGTGCAGGACGAGGTTTTCTTTGGATCGGCATAGGCCAGCACTGGAACATGGGTAAGTTGATATATGATCTCATGAAAAGCAGTCTCACAATCAGGAGTCCAGTGGGCCCAAATACTTCACTCGGATGAAAATACACTCTTTCAGTCTTGAGGGCGCTGACTTTTGGTATTTTTGTGGGTTGGGGATACCCTTGAGTAGGTTAAGTAAAGGGGCGGATCACTCTTGAATAGTCCTTATGAAGCGCCGATAATAACCACAGAATCCCAGGAATCTTTGCAGTTCTTTTAGATTTTTGGCTGTGGCCAGGTGGTCAAGGCCTCAACTTTACTTGGGTCGGTCTCTATTCCTCGGTGGATACTATGTGTCCCACATACTTTACTGATGTTTGAAAGAATTGACACTTATCAATGGACAGTTTAAGGCCAAAGTCCTCCAGTCGGTCCAATACCTTAAATAATCTGCTCTCATGTTCCTCCAGTGAGCTGCCAAACACAATAACATCATCTAGGTATACCAGGCACTCTAGTAAGTTCATGTCCCCACTGCACGCTCCATCAATCGTTGAAAAGTGGCTGGGGCACCTGAAATCCTTGAGGCATCCTCATGAATTCATAGAAGCCAAGCGGACAGATAAAGGCCATCTTCTCACCGGTCCTCTGGGGCCATCGGGATCTGGTAGTACCCACTGTGGAGATCCAGCACAGAGAACCACTTGCTCCGTTTAGGCAGTCCAAAGCATCCTGAATGGGGCATTGTGTACTGATCAGGATAGTCCACCGGTTTAAGGTGCGATAATCCACACCATCCTTACTGTTCCATTCTTTTTCTCACTACCACAATGGGGAAGCATAAGGGCTTCTGGATTCTTGTATTACACCAGCAGCTAACATCTCTTGCAGATGCCGCCTCACATCATCTATGTCAGCAGGTGCCAGGCGTCGAGACCTCTCACGAAATGGTCTTTCGTCATGCAGCCGGATATTGTGCTCAGCTCCTTGCACGCATCCTACATCCCATTCCTTTAAAGAAAACACCTGGTCTCTCTGGGCAAGCTTCTCACTGATCCTCACTTTCCATTCAGCTGGCAGCGGGAGTCCGAAATCAAACAAGTCAGGCGTTACTCTGTCATTCTTCCTTGAACTCTTGCTGCTGGGTAGCACTGCAGTGTCTGCACAATGCACATTAGCCAGGATGCAACCTCTGTTTACTCAAATGTCTCTTTCAGACACATTATGAACTTGGACCATTACCCTTCTGGCATAAGCATGGGCTCTAGCGGGCAAAATACTAGGGCTTGACCAGCAGTCCCTCTGGCAATTTTCACCGCCTTGCATCCAACATTAATATTTTATTCTTAACATCCTTTCTGATACGGACCTCTCCCTGTAAGGTACACTGGGCATTTGGCGCCAGGATCAGAGACTCAGGATCCTTCTTCCATACAATTCAGACGGTTCCTCTGGTTCTGTTTTTCAGCATCTCTCTGTGCCTCATAGGCCTTCTTAATTAAAGCCGGAACTCTTAAAGCTCTACTAGTCTTTGACCCTGTTTTCATAACACAACTGTGCCAGCCTTCCGAACATATGAGCATTTGTTCCAATCAACAAAGGGACACCATCATACAGTCCAGTGGGGGACACACTAAGGCTAGGGTCTCTACTTGTTCGGCCACTCCAGCCACGGAGGTGGGGAAAGACAGCCAATTCGGATATACCGGAATAGGGGTAGGCCTTCTCACTTAACCCCCATACATGCAGTCCTTCTAATGGTTGTAAGGGTACGCCTGACAAATGCTTCTGATACCAATCCTGGAAACATAATTGTCACTTGGGAGCCACTGTCTAATACAGCTCTTGTAGACACTCCATTCACCTTTACAGTGGTCTCCATGGAGGGACCCACTATTCTGGACCAGTCTGGAGAGGCGGTAGTGGGGGCCTGGGCAACTGACCTTGCCACAAAGGACGTGAATTAGCATTTTGGTGCCCTCACTGGGATCATGTCGCACCTCTTAACCACTGATTTCTTCTCGAAGCTCTCCTTGTAGCCTATATGCAACTTTGTCAGTGTCTTTTGGGGACTGGCATTCCTTTTCATGTGCCCATCTTTCCCACAATTATAGCAAAACATACTTTCTGGAGTTTGAGCTGGCCGAGGCGCCACACTGGGAGCCAGGGCGGGGTATTACTAACTGGAAACCTGGTGCCATCTCTGTCTGCGTGCATAAGCATTTGGAGACATCTCATCAGTTTCTCCACTTCCATGGTCAAGGAATTGAGTTTGGAGCTGTTATCAGAGGAGATACATGGGTGGGTACCCCCACCCCATAGCAGATGCAGTCGGATATAGGTCAGGGCGTACTTGCAGGCGTGGCCTTCATAAAGGACTGTTTTTGAATTCCGGATCTCTCTCAACAGTTCAGCCCCATTGTGGCATATCTTTTTCCTTGTCAGAGCACTCATTGACTGTCAACCTCTGCCCCTGAACTTCACTTGATGGGTCACCCTCAGTCACTGGTCGTAGCCACAGCTGTTGGTGCAGGTACCTCCCGAGGTCACCTTTCTCAACTCCTCGAATTTCTCTCATTAACTCATCATAGGAGGGTGGGATTCCAGTCGATTTGCCAGGCGTAATCAAGCAACAGCAGTTCTGAGAAGGGGCAGACTTAAGGATTCTGTCCAGTCTGGTTCGGTCCAGTTCAATCGCTGGCAAACTACCCTTTCTGAGGCATTCTTGCAACAATTTTTCCAGCCGAGAGACATCAGACAACAACTCCTTGGTACTGTTGTGCATTTCTTACTCTCACCATAGGTCCTCATCAGAATCTGGGCTCCCATACATTCTCCAAGGCCTCAAGATAGGCCTGTGCAGTAGCTTCAGGGTTACTGGCCCGCTTGCACGGATGGTAGCCAGGGCAGGACCTCGGAGGCTCTCACTAACCCTCTTTGGCTGCCTTCCGAGCATTGCCATTCTAGCACTTGGGGCAACATAGTCTATCCAGGTCTCCCAGTCATCCTCCCTTGGGGGTGGGAGGGTGCCAGAGAAGATCCTCAACCTTCGTAAGAGTCGTGACTAATGGCAGGTGCAGAAATAGGAGTCTGCATTGGTTCAGCCACCATTACGGGCACTGGAGCAGGAGAGGGTGTTGGGGGAGGAACACCCCCAGGTGGCAAGAATAGTTTCTTCAAGTCCTCCACAGTTTTCCCCTCTCCCAGCAACCATTCAGCAAATTTCTCCTCAAAGGTTTCAGATAGTGGTGGGGGCTGATTCCCCCCCGGGTCTTTACTGTCCTTAGTTATCACTCTCCAAGCAGTGAGGGCTCCCTCTGGGGTAATGGTCTGTGGCACTTTGGAGCTATCTATGGGATCCTTAAACTCTACTAGGGCCAGGAAAGTGTGGGTGAGCAGATTAGCATGCCGACCCACCACCACAGGGTTTTGTAAACTTTCCACCTTGGAAAGTACTCCCTGCACAGTGTCCGTATTGATACCCAGGGGATGTCCAGGATAAGCATAGCATTTTGGGGTCGATCTCTCCCAGTACACCACTCCACCAGCCGGTGCACAGCCACTTCTGCCGGGTACCCATTTTTCTTAACAGTGGTTCGTAAATATGGCCACTAGAGGACACACAATCCCAGCGGTGAGCCTCCAAGATGTAACCCCTAGATGGCCTATCCCAGGGGCTACTACCCCTGCCTGATTTGCCACTAACAGGTTGAGGGGCCTGGATCCAATGGCGGGTGCCTCCACCCAGAGGTCAGGGTTTGCAATAGTTAAACTAACTTGGTCACAGCCCTCTGGGACACTGCAACCCCCCTTTCTTCCCACTAGTGGCCCACACAATATATCAGAATTACCTTCACAGTATACACTTACCCCAGGTCTGGTTCCGCACTGGGACCTCCTGAAATGAGATACAGTGCAACAATCACAGTACAGTACTTTAACATAGACAAATACCTCAGGCAGTATAACTTTGCTGAAACAAGCAGCTCTGATTTATTTAGGGGATATAACAAGGACAGGGGAAATCAGGTTAATTAGCTTATCACTCTAATAATCTACATTTAGTGGCTCTGTGCACAGGCCTATCCCTATCAGTTACTGTCCCTGGGTACCCAAGCCCTAGTGGCTAGTCCAAACCGTGGCAGCTGGTAGGGCCCTTCACACAGAGAAAAGGAGAATTAAACAGTCAGCAGTACAGTAATTCCATTTGGATTTAATGTGGCAATTCAACAGGGAGCGACCCTGAATTAGTACTCACGACCTCCAAATAAGATAGGGTCCTTCAATGTCAGCAGGGCTCACTTGAGGTACACAAACCTCTTCACACATCCATATAAAGAAAGCACTATACCAGGCAGGCTGCATCTGTATCCCGATCGCAATTACTGCACAATACCCGGAGAACACACAGAGATTCAGTTCCTGACAGACCGAGTGCAATTTTCAGCAATTCCTCCAGTCTTCTACAGGGTGAGCCTGGTTTCTACTCTTCAGAGATCCTTTGATTCTTTTCACAGGACGGATTCAGTCCTAACAAGCTGTTACACAAGCTGCAGACCGAACTCTGGGCCTTACACACGCTTTTTGACTAAAACTGCACACTGAAAAGCACAGGGCTCCTTCCTTCTTCACTGCCAAAGCTCAACTGAAACTCCAACCGACAAAACCGGGCACTTCCTTTGAGTTCCTCCCAGTTCTTGACTGGATTGGCTGTCACTCACAATAGACTGCTGCTGTTGGTCCAAAAAGGCACCGAAGTCCAAACTACATTTCCCAGAGTCACTGCCCATACAATCCTCTTGTGGCTGGCTCAGATTACGAGTCCAAGCTCTGACTCGTCCAAGGCACCACTTTAGAGCTAGCTTACCCCACACTGATTGGTCCAGTTCAGCAGTTCAAAACCAGAATGGGGAACTAGGCAGACACTGTTCTGACTGCAAAAGAAAGTAGGTTAGACAAACTGTAATTTCATTATCACTCTAAATGGTTTCTGGCAAACAGTCACATCTTTCAGATAGGTTCCCTTTGCACTCCTAGTGACTGCAAAAATGGAGTGAATTGGCAGCAGCTTGAGTGGTACTCAATCAAAGAAACACACAGTCCCCCCATACAAACTAATTATGTCTGCAAGCAGACAGCTCTTAAAGAGACAGTACCAGAGGCTCTAAAAACACTCACTGATAAATGGCTTAAATGCCAAACACCATTCAGGCTTGGAGCATTCAAGCAAGCTCCTGGAGGTCTTTTGGGAACCCCCATTTGCAGGGGGGTTACACCCGGATGCAGTGGACTGTATGGTGGATTGTTTGGGACCTTCTGAGAATTGCATACCTGCTGCTTATTGCCACTTTTCTTCAATAGACATTGGTACACTGCCTCAGCTGGACAGTGACAGTATTCAGCAGGCTCAATCCCAAGATCCCATGGATCAAATCAGCTCCAGAAGCCCTCTATGCAGGGAAAGATGTATCCAAGTTATGCTCCACTGATTTGAGAACTGCATTGTTATACAAGGACGGTCCTAAGTTGACACTGATTAATAGACTGTTATACAGAGAAACAGTAGACAGAGGGGACAAATAGATAAACAGCTAGTTTTGCCCACTGTCTTTCGAGACTTGGTGCTGAGGTCCCTACACAACCACATGGGGCACCTTGGCATAGACAAAACACTTGACTTGGTGAGATCCAGATTCTGTTGGCCTAAGATGGGGGCTGATGTTGAACAACACATTAGAACTTGTAGTCACTGCTTACAGAGGAAAGCTTTGCCCCAGAGGGCTGCCCCTCTTGTTAACATCACCACCAGCGCCCCCATGGAGCTGGTCTGTATTGACTTTCTGAGTTTGGAGCCAGATCAAAGAAATATTAGTAATGGTGGTTACTGACCATTTTACGAAATATGCCCAAGCTTTCCTCACCAAGGACCAGAAGGCATCCACTGTGGCCAAGGTGCTTGTAGAAAACTTTTTTGTTCACTATGGGGCTCCACAAAGAATCCATTCTGATCAAGGGGGGACTTCGTTTGATCAAAGAGATGCTTTCTCTGTGGGGGGTGGGAAAGTCCAGAACCACCCCTTGCCACCCTCAGGGGGACCCACAGCCTGAACGTTTCAACTGCACTCTGTTGGATATACTGGGCACCCTCCACCCCAAGGACAAGCCTAGATGGAGCCAACAAATCAGCACCTTGGTACATGCCTACAACTGCACTAAAAGTGATGCCACTTGGTTCTCTCCCTACCGCCTGATGTTTGGAAGAGAGGCCCAACCACCAGTAGATGTTTGTTTCAGAGTTTCTCCTGATGAGGTTCGAGCTGATAACTATCTCCAGTATGTGCAAAAGTTAAAGGCCCAGCTAAATCATGCATACCAACTGGCTCAAACCATGGCTGCCAAAATAAATCTGGCCAACAAAGAAAGGTATGATAAAAAGGTGAAAGCACAGAACTCCAGGAGGGAGATCGTGTATTGCTAAGAAATCTGGGACTACATGGCAAACACAAGATTGCTGATAGGTGGCACCATCTCTCCCCCACATTGTGGTAGGCAAACTAGATGATCTGCCTGTGTACAAAGCAAGGCTTGAGAATAATTCAAAAAATGTTAAAACAATGCATAGAAATCACTTATTGCCCATTGGACAAATCTTGATTGATTCTGAGCCCCCAGAAAGTGCTCCCTCTGGACCAGTGACCCGAGCTGCTGCTAAGCAAAAGCAAAGAAAGTCTGCACCTACAGAAGCTGAGTTAAAGTGTTCCCCTCCACAAGTCCCAGTTGAACATGACTGTCAGTCCCTGTCAGAGGAAAGTGAGTGTGACTTTGAATACTACCCTTCTTACGAACTGAGTCAATTGTTTTGGGGCAATCCCCTAACCAATCCTGGAGATGAAGCTGGGCCTTCTGGACTGCCTAAGCCCCCAGCTTTGTCTTTGGAACCAATGCTCCCAGAAAATGAAGTGCAAAGTATCAAGTCAGATGACATGGAATCACTGTGCATGGTGGAACTGTATGAGCTCTTAGAGGAGGAAAATGATGAACTGGAACAGACTGGTGATATACCAGAACAAGAAGAGTATATTGAGTGCCCTGATGGTCCACTGCCAGTGTCTGAAAGCTCTCCATGTGAGCCAAGTGTTGTGGACTCAGAGATTGTAACTCCTGGAGCTGAAAGTGCCCCAAGTTCTAACCTCTCTACCCAATGGAGACTCTCCTGACAAGTGAGGACAATGCTGAAAATGAGGCTCAGAGTGCAGAGACTGTAACAGTTCCCCCTAGAAAGACTGGTCGAGCTGTAAAGCCTGTGGTGCACCTCAGCTATGATTGTCCTGGGAGGCCTGTGGACTTGCCTCTCAATGTTATCCATAAAGGAGTGTATATGTCCCCGAGATCATTGCCCAAACTGTGCATAAGTGCTAACTCCAAGTTAATTGTGTTTCCCTCTAGGTATGGTGCCCCTGCCCCATCCAGCCCCCAGGTAGCTGATAGGGAAGAGCCCCCTCTTTTCAAGTTTCATGTGCAGGAAGTGATGACCTGATGTTAAAATGTTACTGTACGTATAATGTGGTAACATGTAGTAAGCTGTGAAATACAGAATAAGTGCATATGACCAAGAGTTAACATATGATTGTGGTTTAAAGAATGCAAACCTAACTGTTAGTGATGTAAATGTATTTAGTGGTTGCTTTAAAGTGTTATAAGGGTATCTACTTGACGCGGACGCCAAGTACTTTTCAGGCCAGGAAGGGTGTAACCCCCCCAACAAATGGTGGTTCCTAAAAGCCTCCTAGGAGCTTGCCTAAGTGTTCCCCTGCCTGCTGGCTTTCGGTGTTTAAGCCGCTAGAATGGCACTGTGAGTGCTGGTAGAGCCTCCACATACTGTCTCTTTAAGAGCTGTCTGCTTGCAGCCATAACTGATGCTTTTCTAAGGGGGCTGGTGTTTCCGTGCTCGAATCCCGCCTGAGCTGTGGAGTAATCGCTTCCAGTTTGCGGTCGCTGGAAGTGCAAAGGGAGCCCATCTGAAAGATATGTTTGCCAGAAATCATTTAGAGTGACTGAGAAAATGTAGTTTGTCTAACCTGTCTTCATTTCAGCACGAACTGTTTCAGTGTAGCTCTTTCATTTTGGTCCTGAATTGCTGACTTGGACCAATCAGGATGATAGGGAGACCTTAAGATGGAGCCTGTGGATGAATCAGAACTTGGACTCTCAATTTTGAGCCAGCCACAAGGGGATTGTATGGGCAGTGACTCTGGGAAATGTAGTTTTGACCTTGGCACCTTTTTTCACCAACAGAGGGAGTCTTATTGTGAGTGACAGCCGAACCAGCCAACAGAATGGTGTGGAGCTAAAGGAAATGCCCTGTTCTGTTACTGGAAAGCTCAGATCAGTTGTGACAGTGAAGAGAGAAGGAGCTCTGTGCTTCTGCGGTGTATAGTTTCACACGGGAAGCGCGTGTGAGGCCATGAGGTACGGCCTGCAGCTGTTGTAAGTGCCAGTTCGGACTGAATCCAATTTATGAGGAGAAAGAAGGAAGTCTGAAGAGTGGAAACCAGGCTCACCCTGTAGAAGACTGGAGAAATTGCTGAATTGCGCTCGGTCTGTCAGGAACTGAAGCTGCTGTGTGTGCTCCCGGGTATTTTGCAGTAATTGCGATCGGGATCGAGGAGCAGCCTGCCTGGTATAGTACTTTCCTTTTACATATGAATGTGCATAGTGCTTGTGGGGAATCGCTATTTCCAGTCCCCTGTACTGTGTGCTGTGTGTTGAAGCTGGAAGCAAACCCCAGCTTGTCTCGAACTAAATCCGTTTGCTATCAACTGCAGTGAGGTCCAATTACAAGGACCTTGTCTCCATGCCCTGTTGTTTCTGGCAATCCAGAAGAACATCCACCATCTGGTTCTCAGCTTGGGTATTGTGAGAACAAATCAGGGAATTCCCCTACAGCCTGCTGTCAATTACAAGTGTGTCATCTAATTGTTGTTGTTTCACTTCTTCATGGACTGAGCCATCCGACTCCGGATTACAATTGGGTGTTGTGCATATATTTTCTTCCTACAGGGCCCCATCCATCTGCACCTGCCGGCCAACCCCGGGCAATGGACCTGGCTAGCACCCCCATCCTGGGTACCCAGAGAGTGACATTTTGTACCCTATATATATGTGAACAGTACTGTGATTTGAACTTGGCCAAAACTAATCAACATGATTGCCCCCTCCCATGTTACTATTCCCTAAATAAATCAGATTTGTTGTTATTATACTATATACTGTCTGTGGTGTTGCCCCATATCACTTAAAATCTTGTCCTAGCCTAAATATAACTCCTTATAATAATTCTGTTCTTAGGGGAGTCCTGTACTACAAACATTTGTACTACACAGGACCAGTTATATGTATGACCGCGTTCATTCATATATCTGGCCCTGGGTAGTGCAGTATGGTCTGCAAGCCCAGTGGTCCACACTGTGGACCAATAGGCGTACAGATCATACTGTATGCTGTCATTTGGCGGGCAGCCGGGCGGTATGTGGGCAGGGTGCTGCTGCCCGCCGATGATGGGGAGGGGGTGCAGGGTGGCCGGGGGTCCTCTGAGGATGGGTGGGGCGGGGGGGTACCACTAGACCAGCAGGTTAGACTTTCTTATTACAACAGCCCATGATCGGGCATACAGGGAAGGGACCACTAGACCACCGGGTAATTAAGTTACTATTACAGATGCCCACGATCGAGCATACGGGGAGGGACACACTGGACCACCAGGTAATTAATTTACTATTACAGATACCCACGATCGGGCATACAGGGAGGGACCCACTAGACCACCAGGTTATTTGTTCAATATTACAGATGCCCGCAATCAGGCGTAAGGGAAAGGAGGGGATTACAAACGCCCACCAGGGACCCACCCCCGATGACAGCAGCTAGACAGGGTGCCAGGTGCATTTCACAGAGCCGCCCTGCGCAACGCATGTGTAACCCCCGTACAAATGAGGGTTCCCAAAAAGTCTTCCTTGAACTTGCCTAAATGCTCACTGCCAGGCTGGTATCCTGCGTTTTAGCAGTTTAAATGTGATTGCCAGAGAGTGCCTGTACAGCCTCTGTGTACTGTCTCTTTAAGAGCTGCCTGGATTGCAGTCATAAGTAACCTGAGAGGGAGCTCTGTTGAAAGATGTAACTATTTGCTGAAAATCATTTAGAGTGATAATGATAATGTAGTTTGTCTAACCTGCCTTCTTTGCAGCAAGGACTGTTTTGTTTATCTCCACTATCTTGGCCTGGGACTGCCAAATTGGACCAATCAGTACTGGTGGGACCTAAAATGGAGCCGGACTACAGGATCTGTCTGGAGTCAGAATCTGTAGGAATTGTAGTTTTGGGCTTTTGGCACCTTTTTGCACCTGAAGGGGGAGCTCCTGTTGTGACTGACAGATGAATCAGCCAACCAAAACTTTTGGATCTTGGGAAAATTCCCAGGCTTGCTGGCAGTTGAGTCAGATCTAAGTTAGGAGCTGAAGAAGCAACGGCTCGAGACAGTCTCTGTGGAAAGGCCTGAGTTTTGGCCTGCATGCCTGTCTGCTGCCCCTGAAATGGAGAAGAGAATCCATTCGGATTGAATCCGAGTTTGTGAGAATGAAGTAAGCCACAGAGTTGTGACCAGGATCAACCTGAAGAAGACCGAAGAGTTCCTGAATACATCAGCCTGTCAGGATTTCCAGCTACCTTTAAATTCCCGGTGTGTGCAGAGACTTTGCAATTGTGACCGGAGAGCAGTTTGCCTGGTATAGTAGAATCCCTTGCATGTAAATGTGCTGTGTCTTTATAGTGGGTTGTGATTGGTTCCCCACTGTGTGAATTGTGTTCTGTTTGCTGGAAGCTGTATCCAGCTCGACCAGACTGAATCCACGTTCATCTCCATACAGCCTGGGCCTTGCCACACTGGCCCTGCCAGACTACCCCACTGCACAGAGAAAGCCATCGATGAGACCTGCCTGGGGATCAGCCCCCTGCTCCATGCTTGAACAGGAATGACGCCTCGGCGAATCGTGAGGGCCCTGCTTCTTCTGGCAATCCAGATCAACCACCCACAGTCTCAATTTTCGTCCAGCCTGTGTCCAGTCTTGGGTATTGTGAGTAACCATCAGGGTAGCTCCCTGCAACAACAGCTTAATCTAAGTGTGCCATCTGATTGTCTTGTTGTCTCTTTTCTTTCACAAACTGAGCCCTCCGGCTCCGGATTACAATTAGTGTGTGTGGTGCATGTTGCTTTCTTCCATCACAAGGTCCCAACCAGCTGCGACGCCGGCCTACCCCGGGCAATGATCCTGGCTAGCCCACCTCTTCTTCATCTGGGTACCCAGAGTGTGTGACTGTTTATGGACCCTGAAGTGCATGCATAACTGTTTGACTGACCGAGCCTTTAAGCAAATTAACCTGATTACGCCCCTCCCTTGTTCAAGTCCTTAAATAAATCAGATCTAACTCTTTTTGCATTTACCCTGACTGTGGTTCCAGTTTGTGCAAGTGTACTGTACTGCTGTTATTTGCTGTGTATAACCTTGTTTTACAGGGGGTCCCCAGGGTCGAGCCAGAGGAAAGCCCTGGTGGTAAGTGCAAACAGTGTGGGTACTTGTGTGGTGTATCAAGGGTATTGTGAAAGTGATTATTGTGTATTGTTCCAGCCACTAGTAAGGAAAGAGGGGGTTTACAGTGTCCTGGAGGGCTGTGCCCAGGTTAGCTTGACCACTACCATCCCTGACCTCTGGGTGGAGGCACCCGTTTCAGAACTTGGGCCCCTTAACCTGCTCCTAGCCAAGCAGGCAGGGGTAGTAGCCCTTGGGATAGTGCCACCTAGGGGTTACATCTTGGAGGCTCACCGCTGGGATTTTGTGCCTTCCAGTGGCCACAAATTATGAATTATTGTTAAAGATTAATGGCTACCCCAGTAGAAATGGGTGTACACCAGTTGGTGGGGTGGTGTACTGGGCAGGAGATCGACCCCAAAATGCTCTGTTTATACTGGATATTCCCCTGGGTACCAGTAAGGACACTGTAGAGGGAGTACTCTTCAAAGCTGAATGTTTAAAAAAACCCTGTGGTGGTGGGTCGACAGGCTGATTTGATCACTCACACTTTCATAGCCTTAGTAGAGTGTAGTGACCTCATGGACAGCTCTAAAGTGCCACAGACTATTGCCCCAGAAGGGGTTCCAGCTGCTTGGAGCGTGATAACAAAGGACAGTACAGACCCTGGGGAGGATGAGCTCCCACCATTATCTGAGACTTTTGAGGAGAAATTTGCTAAGTTGTTGCTGGAGGAAAGGAAAACCATAGAGGACTTTAAGAAACTGTTCCTGCCACCTGGGGGTGTTCTTTCCCAAACACCCCCTCCCACTCCAGCACTGTTACTGCCCCACCTTCTGTGCCCGTGCCAGTGTTGGCCCCTATATATGTACCCGCCATTAGTCACGACTCCTACCGAAGGCCAAGAATCTTCTCGGGCACCCTCCCCAACCCCCAGAGGGAGGATGACTGGGAGACCTGGATCGACTATGTTGCCCCCTTGGTACCTGAGTGGCAGTGTGCGGAGGCTGAGAAGCAGAAAAGAATCATGGAATGTTTGAGGGGCCCTGCCCTTGAAGCCATTACATTTTTGAGGTCCACGAACCCTGATGCATCTGCACAGAAGTTCCTATATGTACTTAAAGGCAATTTTGGGAGCATTGAGTCAGGGGAGACTTTGATGTGGAAATTCTAAGGTACCAAACAATGGAAGGGGGAAAGTTTGTCTGCGTATGTTACTCACCTAGAAAGAGCTCTGCAGAAAACTTACCGGAAAGGTGGGGTAGCCGCTAGTGATTTGAACCGTGTGAGATTGGGGTACATACTGCAACATGCCAAGCATTCTAAACTGCAGATCATCCAGTTAAGGCTCCAGGATAGGAGAGGTAACCCACCTGACTACTGTGACTTGATAAAAGAACTCCGTGAGGTAGAAGGTGAAGAGGGAGATTGTAATTATGGGGTGAGTGCAGCCCCAGTGATCATAGCACCGGAAGGCCCTTCCGAAATGGAGACCACTAAGAGTGTTCCACCATGGGCTAAACGGTGGGGGGAGGAGTTGCTGAAGGAAGTCAGAAAAGTACAACCGGGTGCGTTTGCTGAGGTATCCCCTGCTGACAGAGACCCTGGTCCCTATCAGGACGTGACTGTTATGGGGGTGGGGGTGCACCCTCAGGCATCCTCTACAGATGGTGGCTTCTCAGCTGAGCTCAAGGAATTGACTGCCACCCTAAAGAAACTTTTGAAACATGGTACACTACCCGCAGAAGTCAGATCACAATCTCCTGTCGATACTCCAGCATCTCCTGCTATGTTTTCCCCAAGGATGCCCCGAGAGCGTATCATTTTTCACAATTGCAGCAAGGATGGCCATATGAAGAGGGAATGCTAGTCTCAGAAGAACTTGGAGAAAGTGGTGAACCAGCTTCAAGGAGAGCTTCGGAAAATGAGTAAGTGGTCAAGGGGTGCATGAAATGACCGCAGTAAAGGCTTCGGCCATTCTAACTCAAACCACTCTGTGGCTAAATCATCTGTCCAGGCTCCTGCTGTTGTCCCTCCAGACTGGTCCAAGATAGTGGACCCTTCAATGGAGACTGCGGTGACTGTGAACGGTATTCATACTCTGGCTGCGCTTGACAGTGGGTCGACAGTGACCATTGTATTCCAGGACTGGTATGACAAACACTTATCTGATGTGCCTTTGCAATCCCTGGAAGGTCTACATGTGTGGGGCCTGAGCGACAAGTCCTGTCCCTACCTAGGGTATGTTCACCTCTGGTTGTCTTTTCTTGCAACTGTAACTGGTGTAGAGGAACGAGTAGAGACCTTGGCCCTAGTGTATCCCCCTACCGGACTGTATGATGGGGTCCCCCTGTTAATTGGGACCAATGCCCATATGTTTGGGAGACTGGCACAACTCTGTCATGAGAAACAAGGGCGACAGACTGGGATGGCTCTGAGAATTCCGGTTCTGATCAAGAGGACCTATGATTTGCAACAGAAACTTGAGGAAGTAGATCAGGATGAACCGGTGGTGATCGTGTGGAAGAAGGATCCCAATTCAATGGTATTGGCCCCTAATGCCCAGTGTACCATTCAAGGGTAGATCCGCCTCCTAAAAGATGTCAAGGACAAAATACTGATGTTGGATGTGCCAGGCGATGGAAAATTGCTGAAGGATTATTGGTCAAGCCCAGCAGCTTGCCTACTCATGCCCATGCCTATGCATGACGAGTGAAGGTCCAGATTCACAATGTGTCAGATCGGGAGATCTGGGTGAACAGAGGGTCCACCTTAGCTACAGTACTCTGTGCAGACACTGCAGTATTGCCCAGCAATAAGCACACTGGTGAGAACGAGAGAGTGACCCCGGACTTGTTTGACCTTGGCGACTCCCTGTTGCCAGCTGAATGGAAGGCTAGAATTAGCAAGTGACTTGCCCAGAAAGATCAAATATTTTCATTGAAGGAATGGGACGTGGGATGTGTCCAGGCTGCGGAGCATCACATACACCTGCCCGATGAATGGCCATTTTGAGAGAGGTCCTGACGCCCAGCCCCAGCAGACATAGATGATGTGAGAAGACACCTGCAGGAAATGCTCGCTGCTGGTGTGATACAAGATTCCAGGAGCCCATACGCCTCTCCCATTGTGCTTGTGCGTAAGAAGAATGAATCTGTGAGGATGTGTGTTGATTATCGAACCCTGAACCGGTGGACCATCCCAGACCAGCACTCATATACAGGATGCCCTGGATTGCTTGAATGGGAGCAAATGGTTCTCGGTGATGGATCTTCGCAGTGGATTACCAGATTCTGATGGCCCCGCAGGACCGTGAGAAAACAGCCTTCATCTGTCCTTTGCTGTTCTATGAATTTCTGAGAATGCCACAGGGGATATCAGGCACCCCAGCTACCTTTCAGCGACTGATGGAACGTGCAGTGAGAGATATGAATTTGCTGGAATGCCTGATGTACTTGGACGATGTCATTGTGTTTCGGAGCACCCTAGAGGACCATGAGAACCGACTGTTTAAAGTTCTAGATTGACTGGAAGACTTTGGCCTCAAGCTGTCCATTGACAAGTGCCAGTTTTTCCAAACCTCCATGAAGTATATGGGGCACATAGTATCTACAGAAAGGATAGAGACTCATCCCGGTAAGGTTGGAGCCCTAACTACTTGGCCCCAGCCCCATAATTTTAAAGAACTACAATGTTTCCTGGGGTTCTGTGACTACTACCACAGGTTTATAAAGGACTATTCCAAGGTTATTCGCCCACTATTGAATCTTACCCAGGGTTACCCTCCTACCAATCGTAAATACAAGAAAGGAGCTGCCAAAGAACCAGAAAAAGTATACTTCCACCCAGGTGAACTCTTCGGGCCCCGCTGGATGCCTGACTGTGAAGCAGCCTTCCACAAAATCATATACCAGCTCACCCACGCCCCCATCCTCGTCTATGCTGACCCCACTAAACCCTATGTGCTGCATACTGACGCTAGTCTGCAGGGACTAGGAGCTGTGCTGTATCAAGACCATGAGGATGGTTTGAGACCAGTGGCTTTCACCAGTAGGAGCTTGACCCCGTTAGAGTGAAACTACCCTGTACATAAGTTGGAGTTCCTTGCACTAAAATGGGCCATCGTTGACCAGTTTCATGAATACCTCTATAGGGCAAAGATATTGGTGAAGACTGACAATAACCTGTTGACCTATGTACAGACCAGCTAGGTTAGATGCCACTGAGCACTGGTGGCTTTCTGCATTATCAACCTATGATTATGCTGTCGAATACAGACCGGGCCTGAACCATATTGATGCTGACTCCCTATCATGAAGGCCCACTTGCAAGAGTGATTGGGTCAGGCTGTCTGAACCTGACATCCGAGCATTGTGCCAAAAGTTTGATAGAGATAAACAGATGTCTGCAGACACAGTGGACTGTTTAGAAGATTGTTTGGGCCCTTCTGACACCTGCATACCAGCTGCTTATTGCCACTTTTCTGCCCTAGATATTAGTGCACTACCTCAATTTGACAATGAAAGCATTCAGTGGGCTCAATCCCAAGATCCTATGATTCAGCCAGCACTTGATGCCCTGCGTGCGGGGAAAGATGTGTCTAAGCAACGTCACACTGACTTGCGAACTGCTTTATTGTTTAAAGAAGGCCCCAGATTTAAGTTACTCAATCAGTTGTTGTAAAGAGAGACAGTAGATCGTAGTGGCAAAGTAGACAAGCAACAATTGGTCTTGTCCATGGCCTTTAAAGATTTGATACTGAGATCCCTCCACAGTCACATGGGGCACCTCGGTATTGACAGAACCCTTGACTTGGAACGATGTCGCTTCTACTGGCCCAAAATGGGGGCCGATGTTGAGCACCATATAAAGACTCGTAGTCACTGCCTGCAAAGAAAAGTTCTACCTCAGGGGGCTGCCCCCCATATTAATATTACTACCACCACTCCCATGGAACTAATCTGCATAGACTTCTTGTGTTTAGAACCTGATCAGCGGAACATTGGCAATGTGTTAGTGGTTATAGATCATTTCACATGGTATGCACAAGCTTTTCCCACCAAAGAACAAACGGCATCTACCATGGCCAAGGTGCTAGTGGAAAATTTCTTCATCCACTATGGTGCCCCCCAGTGGATCCACTCTGACCAGGGCAGAGACTTTGAGAGTCGACTAATCAAAGAAATACTCTCTCTATGGGGAGGGTGCGGAACTCAAGAACCACCCCCTATCACCCACAGGGAGATCCCCAACCAGAATGATTTAACAGCACCCTGCTAGAAATGCTGGGCACCTTCTACCCAAAAGACAAGCATAAATTGAGCGAGCATATTAGCAACTTGGTACATGCATACAATTGCATGAAAAATAATGCTACCGGGTTCTCCGCCTACCGCCTCATGTTCGGGAGAGAGGCACGGCTGCCAGTTGATGTCTGCTTTGGGGCCTCTCCAGGTGGGGTCTGAGCCGAAAACTAGCTGCAATATGCACAAAAACTGAAAGCTCAATTGAACTATGCCTAGCAACTGGCCCAGACAATGGCCGCCAAAAGAAATCTAGCCAATAAAGAGAGGCATGATAAAAAAGTAAAGGCTCAGGTGCTTCGATCTGGAGACCGTGTGTTGTTATGCAATTTGGGGCTGCATGGCAAACACAAAATTGCTGATCAGTGGCACCATCTCCCACATGTAGTAGCTGGAAAGTGGATGATTTACCTGTGTACAAGGTGCTCCCAGAGAACAACTCCAAAGCTGTCAAGACCATGCACTGTAACCACTTGCTACCTATCGGCCAAGTCATAATTGAGGCTGAACCCGCAGGGATTGATTCGCCTGGGCCAGTGACTCGTGCTGCTGCAAGAAAGAGACAGAGTTGACCTACCACAGTTGTTACAAGTTCAAGGTTTCCTCCGCAGCAGTTTCAGAATGATAATGACTGTCAGTCCACCTCGGACAAAAGTGAATGTGACCATGCCTATTACCCCTCTTATGAATTGAGTCAGCTGTTTCGAGGTAACCCTATGACTAATTGTGGGGATGAAGCTGGGCCTTCTGGGCTGCCTTAACCCCCAGCTTCATTCTTGCAGCCAATGCTCCCAGAAAGTGAAGTGCAAAATATCACGTCTGAAGATTCTAAGTCTCTGTGTATTGTGGAAATGTATGATTTGCCTGAAGGAGGGGCAGATGGTTTGAGTCTTTCTGATGATATACCAGAATTTGAAGAATACCATGAGAGTGCTGACAACCCCTCTTCAGCGCCTCAAAGTTTGACTGTGCCTGAACCTTTGCAAAATGAATCAAGTGTTGTAGAAACAGAGCCCGCAGAGCAAGGAGCCGACAGCGCCCCAAGTTTGGAAGTTGCCATCCAGGCAGAGGTACCCCTCACAAGTGACAAGAGTCCCCAGACCAGTACTGAGAGTACAGAGACTGTAGTTGTCCCCCTCAGAAAGACTGGCTGAGCTGCCAAGCCAGTAGTACGCTTCAGTTATGATTCTCCCCAGAGGCCAGTGGATTTGCCTCTCAATGTGGTCCACAAAGGGGTTTATGTTTCTCAGAGCTCACTGCCTAAACTGAGCCTAAGTGCCAATTCCAGATTGATTGTTCTGTTTTCCAGGTATGGTGCCCATGCCCCATCTAGCCCCAAGTTAGCTGATAGGAAGGGCCCCTTTACATTGTTCAATGTACAAGAAGTTATTACATGATTCCGCATAGTAATGTGTAAATTACCTGTGTGAAATATGCATGATATATTGTCAGAATGGATATAGTATTGTGAAGTGTAGAGAATATGTAGAGTAAAGGTATAAGTTTATGTTGGCTGATGCATCAGGTGTCACTTGCATAACATGCTCATGGTATAAATGTCTTGTATAGTTTGCATTTGTAATATTGTGATGGTACAGACTTGACGCGGACACCAAGTTTTCTCCAGGCAGGGAAGGGTGTAACCCCCTACAAATGGGGGTTCCTGAAAAGTCTTCCTTGAGCTTGCCTAAATGCTCACTTCCAGGCTGGTGTCCTGCATTTTAGCAGTTTAAATGTGATTGCCAGAGAGTACCTGTATAGTCTCTGTGTACTGTCTCTTTAAGAGCTGCCTGGATTGCAGTCATAAGTAATCTGAGAGGGAGCTCTGTTGAAAGATGTAACTATTTGCTGAAAATCATTTAGAGTGATAATGATAATGTAGTATGTCTCACCTGCCTTCTCTGCAGCCAGGACTGTTTTGTTTATCCCCACCGTTTGGCCCAGGAATTCGAATTGGAGCAATCAGTACTACTGGGACCTAGAATGGAGATGGACTACAGGAGCTGTCTGGAGTCAAAATCTGTAGGAATTGTAGTTTTGGGCTTTTTGCACCTGAAGGGGGAGCTCCTGTTGTAACTGACAGATGAATCAGCCAACCGAACCTTCTGGATCTTGGGTAAATTCCCAGGCTTGCTGCAGTTTGAGTCAGATCTAAATTGGGAGCTGAAAAAGCAACATGCTTGAGACAGTCAAGCAGCCATCTGAGTAGTTTTGCGCGGGAGAACTGTGGAAAGGCCTGAGTTGTGGCCTGCATGTTTGCCTGCTGCCCGAGAGGGAGAGAAGAGATTTTTTTCGGACTAAATCCAAGTTTGTGAGAACAAAGTAAGCCACTGATTTTTTACCAGGTTCATACCTTAAGAAGACCGAAGATTTTGCTGAATGCGATTGGCCTGTCAGGATTCCCTGTTGCTTTTGAATGCCCAGTTTGTGCAGAGACCTTGCTATCATGACCGGAGAGTGGTTTGCCTGGTTCAGTAGAATTTCCTTACATATAAATGTGCTGTGTATTGAAAGTGGGTCATGATTTGGTCCCCCACTGTGTGAACTGTGTTCTGCTTGCTGGAAGCTTTGTTCCACCTAATCGGACTGACTCCACGTTCATCTCCATTTGGCCTGGGCCATGCCACGTTGGCCCTGCCAGACTATCCCACTGCACAGAGAAAGCCACCGACGAGAGTCCTGCCTGGAGATCAGCCCCCTGCTCCACGCTTGAACAGGAACGATGCCTTGGTAAATCTTGTGGTCCCTTCTTCTCTTGACACTCCAGATTAACCTCCAGCTGTCTCGATTTTTGTCCAGCCTGTGTCCGGTCTTGGGTATCGTGATTAATCATCAGAGTAGCTCCCTGCAACAGCAGCCTAATCTAATAGTGTGCCATCTGATTGTCTCGTCTTTTTCTTTTCACGACCTGAGCCCTCCGGCCCCGGATTACAAATAGTGTGTGTTGTGCATTTTGTTTTCTTCCATCACAGGACCCCAACCAGCTGCAACGTTCCTGGCTAGCCCATCATTCTTCATCTGGATACCCAGAGTGTGTGACTGTTTTTGGACCCTGAAGTGCATGCATAACTGTTTGATTGATAGAGCCTTTAAGCAAATTAACCTGATTACGCCCCTTCCTTGTTCAAGTCCCCTAAATAAATCTGATCTAACTCTTTTTTGCATTTACCCTGACTGTGGTTCCAGTTCGTGCAAGAGTACTGTACTGCTGTTATTTGCTGTGTATAACCTTGTTTTACAGGGGGTTCCCAGGGCCAAGCCAGAGAAAAGCCCTGGTGGTAAGTGCAAACAGTGTGGGTACTTGTGTGGTGTATCAGAAGTATTGTGAAAGTGATTATTGTGTATTGTTCCAGCCACTAGTAAGGCAAGAGGGGGTTACAGTGTCTCGGAGTGCTGTGCCCAGGTTAGCTTGACCACTACCAACCCTGACCTCCGGATGGAGGCACCCGTTTCAGAACTCAGGCCCCTTAACCTGCTACTAGCCAAGCAGGAAGGGGTAGTAGCCCTTGGGATAGTGCCACCTAGGGGTTACATTTTGGAGGCTCACCACTGGGATTTTGTGCCTTCTAGTGGCCAAAAATTACGAATTATTGTTAAAGGTTAATGGCTACCCCAGTAGAAATGGGTGTACACCAGTTGGTGGGGCGGTGTACTGGGCAGGAGATCGACCCCCATAATGCTCTTCTTATACCAGATATTCCCCTGGGTACCAGTAAAGACACTTTGGAGGGAGCACTCTCCAAAGCTGAATGTTTAAAAAACCCTGTGGTGGAGGGTCGACAGGCTGATTTGATCGCCCAAACTTTCATAGCCTTGGTAGAGTGTAGTGACCTTGTGGACAGCTCTAACGTGACACAGACTATTGCCCCAGAAGGAGTTCCAGCTGCCTGGAGTATGATAACAAAAGATAGTAAAGACCCCAGAGAGGATGAGCTGCCACCATTATCTGCGACATTTGAGGAGAAATTTGCTAAGTTGTTGCTGGAGGAAGGGGAAACCATAGAGGACTTTAAGAAACTGTCCCTGGCACCTGGGGTGTTCCTTCCCCAACACCTCCTCCCACTCCAGCACCTGTTATTATCCCATCTTCTGTGGTCATGCCAATGCTGGCCTCTATATCTGTACCTGCCATTAGTCACACCTCCTACCGAAGGCTGAGAATCTTCTGGGGCACCCTCCCCACCCCCCAAGGGGAGGATGACTGTGAGACATGGATAGACTATGTTGCCCCTCTAGTACTTGAATGGCAATGCTCAGAAGCAGAGAAACGAAAGAGGTTGAGTGAGAGCCTCCGCGGTCCTGCCCTGGTTACCATCTGTGCCAAGCGGGCCAATAACCCCAAAGCAACTGCACAGGGTTATCTGGATGCATTGGAGAATGTGTATGGGAGCCCAGATTCAGATGAGGATCTGTGGTGGAGAGTAAAATGCTCAGCAGTACCCGGGGAGCAATTGTCTGTGTATGTACCTCGGCTTGAAGAGCTGCTACAAGAGTGCCTCAGAAAGGGTAGTTTGCCGTCAACTGAATTAGATTTAACTAGGCTGGACTGGATCCTTAAGTCTGCTCCATTTTCAGAATTGTTACTGCTTCAGTTGCGCCTTGCCACCTGACTGGAATCACCCTCCTCCTATGACGAGCTAATGAGAGAAATTCAGGGGGTGAGCAAAGGTGACCCCATGGGGGAATTACACCCATATGTCCTTGTTCATTCTTATAACTTGTATTGTTATACCAGGTCACCCCTGAAAAAGGGACCTTCGAGGCTCAGTGGGCCTACCCGGTCACCAATATTTAATAAATAAATAAATATCTGCTGCTGCTGCAAAAGTGACCAGGAATGATCAGCCAGGTGAGGCTCGGGGCAAATGTTGGCACTTAACGAGCACTCTGAGAATGCAAAGGACTTCCCGCACTGGGCCCAGCATTGGAAAGATGAACTACTAAAAGAGCTGAAGACGGGTGCCTCTGCAAGGGTTTCTCCAATAGAACAGGATTCTGGTACCTCTCAGGATGTGACTGCCATGGGGGTTGGGGTCCACCCTCAGGCATCCTCTACCGAGGGTAGCTCCCAGGCTGAAATCCAAGAATTGACTGCCACCATAAAGGAACTGTTAAGATACATTGCACCACCTCACCGCTGGAAGCAGATATTGGACCCCGATCCCTTGTTACTGCCTCAGTCCCTCATGCAATGTTCTCCAAGGATGACCCAGGAGTCTATCATTTGTCACAACTGTGGAAGGTAGGCCATATGAAGAGAGAGTGCCAGTCTCAGAAAGACTTAGAAAAGGTAGCAAACAGACTCAAGGAGGTCTCAAAAGCAAATCAGTGGCCGAGGAGCCTGTGAATGACCGAGTGAGGGTTCAAAAAATACAAACTCAGATTTCTTTGTGGATAAATCATCTGTCCAGGCCTCTGTTACTGCTTCTCCAGACTGGTCCAGAATAGTGGGCCCTTCGATGGAGACTTCTGTGACTGTCAGTGGTATCCATGCTCAGGCTGTGCTCGATAGTGGGTCGCAAGTGACCATTGTATTTCAGGGTTGGTATGGCAAACACTTATCTGATGTGCCATTACAATCCCTGGAAGGCTGACATGTGTGGGTCCTGAGTGACAAGTCTTATCCCTACCTAGGGTATGTCTGTCTCTGGTTGTCTTTTCCTGCAACTGTAACTGGTGTAGAGGAGAGAGGAGAGACTTTGGCCCTAGAGTGTCCCCCCACAGGGCTGTATGATGGGGTCCCCCTGCTAACTGGGACAAACACCCGTATGTTTGGGAGACTGGCACAACTCTGTCATGATTAACAAGGGCAACGGACTGGGAGGCCCTGAGAATTCTGGTTCTGATCAAGAGGGCCTATGATTTGCAACAGAAACCAGAGGACGTAGACCAGGATGAACCAGTGGGGATTGTGTGGAAGAAGGATCCTTATTCAATGGTACTGGTCCCTAATGCCCAGTGTACCATTCAAGGGGAGGTCGACCTCCAGAAAGATGTCAAGAACAAAATACTGATGTTGGATGTGCCAGGTGATGGAAAATTGCCAGAAGGATTATTGGTCAAGCCCAGCATCTTGCCTGCTCGTGCCCATGCCTATGCATGACAAGTGATGGTCCAGATTCACAATGTGTCAGATCAGGAGATCAGGGTAAACAGAAGGTGCACCCTTGCTAAGGTACACTGCGCAGACACTGCAGTATTGCCCAGCAACAAGCACCCTGGTGAGAAGGAGAGAGTGACCCCAGACTTGTTTGACTTTGGTGACTCCCCATTGCCAGCTGAATGGAAGGCTAGAATTAGCAAGAGACTTGCCCAGAGAGACCAAGTGTTTTCGTCGAAGGAATGGGATGTGGGATATGTCCAGGGTGTGGAGCATCACATACGCCTGCCCGATGAATGGCCAAATTCAGAGAGGTCCTGTCGCCTAGCCCCAGCAGACATAGATGATGCGAGAAGGCACCTGCAGGAAATGCTCACTGCTGGCATGATACAAGAATCTAGGAGCCCATACGCCTCTCTCATTGTGGTTGTGCGTAAGAAGAATGGGTCTGTGAAGATGTGTGTTGATTATCGAACCCTGAACCAGTGGACCATCCCAGATCAATACACTATGCCTCGTATACAAGATGCCCTGGACTGCTTGAATGGGAACAAATGGTTCTCAGTGTTGGATCTTTGCAGTTTGATACTACCAGATCCCGATGGCCCCAGAAGACCGTGAGAAAACAGCCTTCATCTGTCCATTGGGGTTCTACAAGTTTCTGAGGATGCCACAGGGGATATTGGGTGCCCCGGCCACCTTTCAGTGACTAATGGAACGTGTGGTGTGAGATATGAATTTGCTGGAATGCCTGGTGTACTTGGACAATGTCATTGTGTTTGGGAGCACCCTGGAGGACCATGAGAACCGACTGTTTAAAGTTCTAGATCGACTGGAAGACTTTGGCCTCAAGCTGTCCATTGACAAGTGCCAGTTTTTCCAAACCTCCATGAAGTATGTGGGGCACATAGTATCTACAGAAGGGATAGAGACTCATCCCAGTAAGGTTGAAGCCCTAACTACTTGGCCCCAGCCCCATAATTTTAAAGAACTACAATGTTTCCTGGGGTTCTGTGACTACTACCGCAGGTTTATAAAGGACTATTCCAAGGTTATTCGCCCACTATTGAATCTTACCCAGGTTACCCTCCTACCAATCGGAAATACAAGAAAGGGTCACAAAGAACCAGAAAAAGTATACTTCCACCCAGGTGAATTCTTCGGTCCCCGCTGGATGCCTGACTGTGAAGCAGCTTCCACAAAATCATATACCAGCTCACCCATGCCCCCATCCTCGTCTATGCTGACCCCACTAAACCCTATGTGCTGCATACTGATGCTAGTCTGCAGGGTCTAGGAGCTGTGCTGTATCAAGACCATGAGGATGGTTTGAGACCAGTGGCTTTCACCAGTAGGAGCTTGACCCTGTTAGAGTGAAACTACCCTGTACATAAGTAGGAGTTCCTTGCACTAAAATGGGCCATCGTTGACCAGTTTCATGAATACCTCTATAGGGCAAAGATATTGGTGAAGACTGACAATAACCTGTTGACCCATGTACAGACCAGCTGTTAGACGCCACTGAGCATCAGGCTTTCTGCATTATCAACCTATGATTATGCTGTCGATACAGACCGGTCTGACCATATTGATGCTGGCTCCTATCATGAAGGCCCACTTGCAAGAGTGATTGGGTCAGGCTGTCCGAACCTGACATCCGAGCATTGTGCCAAAAGTTTGATAGAGATAAACAGATGTCTGCAGACACAGTGGACTGTTTAGAAGATTGTTTGGGCCCTTCTTACACCTGCATATCAGCTGCTTATTGCCACTTTTCTGCCCTAGATATTAGTGCACTACCTCAATTTGATAATGAAAGCATTTAGTTGGCTCAATCCCAAGATCCTATGATTCAGCCAGCACTTGATGCCCTGCGTGAGGGGAAAGTTGTGTCTAAGCAGCGTCACACTGACTTGCGAACTGCTTTATTGTTTAAAGAAGGCCCCAGATTGAAGTTACTCAATCAGTTGTTGTATAGAGAGACAGTAGATCATAGTGGCAAAGTAGACAAGCAACAATTGGTCTTGTCCATGGCCTTTAAAGATTTGATACTGAAATCCCTCCACAGTCACATGGGGCACCTCGGTATTGACAGAACCCTTGACTTGGTACGATGATCGCTTCTACTGGCCCAAAATGGGGGCCGATGTTGAGCACCATATAAAGACTTGTAGTCACTGCCTGCAAAGAAAAGTTCTACCTCAGGGGGCTGCCCCCCTTATTAATATTACTACCAGCACTCCCAAGGAACTAATTTGCATAGACTTCTTGTGTTTAGAACCTGATCAGCGGAACATTAGCAATGTGTTAGTGGTTATAGATCATTTCACACAGTGTGCACAAGCTTTTCCCACCAAAGATCAAATGGCATCTACCATGGCCAAGGTGCTAGTGGAAAATTTCTTCGTCCACTATGGTGCCCCCCAGTGGATCCACTCTGACCAGGGCAGAGACTTTGAGAGTCGACTAATCAAAGAAATACTCTCTCTATGGGGGGGGTGCGGAAGTCAAGAACCACCCCCTATCACCCACAGGGAGATCCCCAACCAGAAAGATTTAACCGCACCCTGCTAGAAATGCTGGGCACCTTCCACCCAAAAGACAAGCATAAATGGAGCGAGCATATTAGGAACTTGGTACATGCATACAATTGCATGAAAAATAATGCTACCGGGTTCTCCGCCTACCGCCTCATGTTTGGGAGAGAGGCTCGGCTGCCAGTTGATGTCTGCTTTGGGGCCTCTCCAGATGGGGTCCGAGCCGAAAACTAGCTGCAATATGCACAAAAACTGAAAGCTCAATTGAACCATGCCTATCAACTGGCCCAGACAATGGACGCCAAAAGAAATCTAGCCAATAAAGAGAGGCATGATAAAAAAGTAAAGGCTCAAGTGATTCGATCTGGAGACCGTGTGTTGTTATGCAATTTGGGGCTGCATGGCAAACACAAAATTGCTGATCGGTGGCACCATCTCCCACATGTAGTAGTTGGAAAGTGGATGATTTACCCGTGTACAAGGTGCTCCCAGAGAACAACTCCAAAGCTGTCAAGACCATGCACTGTAACCACTTGCTACCTATCGGCCAAGTCATAATTGAGGCTGAACCCTCAGGGATTGATTCCCCTGGGCCGGTGACTCGTGCTGCTGCAAGAAAGAGACACAGTTGACCTACCACAGTTGTTACATTTCAAGGTTTTCCCCGCAGCAGGTTCAGAATGATAGTGACTGTCAGTCCACCTTGGACAAAAGTGAATGTGACAATGCCTATTACCCCTCTTATGAATTGAGTCAGCTGTTTCGAGGTAACCCTATGACTAATTGTGGGGATGAAGCTGGGCCTTCTGGACTGCCTTAACCCTCAGCTTCATCCTTGCAGCCAATGCTCCCAGAAAGTGAAGTGTAAAATATCACGTCTGAAGATTCTGAGTCTCTGTGTATTGTGGAACTGTATGATTTGCCTGAAGGAGGAGCTGATGGTTTGAGTCTTTCTGATGATATACCAGAATTTGAAGATTACCATGAGAGTGCTGACAACCCTGCTTCAGTGCCTCAAAGTTTGACTGTGCCTGAACCTTTGCAAAATGAGTCAAGTGTTGTAGAAACAGAGCCTGCAGAGCAAGGAGCTGACAGTGCCCCAAGTTTGGAAGTTGCCATCCAGGTAGAGGTACCCCTCACAAGTGACAAGAGTCCCCAGACCAGTACTGAGAGTACAGAGACTGTAGTTCTCCCCCTCAGAAAGACTGGCTGAGCTGTCAAGCCAGTAGTACGCTTCAGTTATGATTCTCCCCAGAGGCCAGTGGATTTGCCTCTCAATGTGGTCCACAAAGGGGTTTATGTTTCTCAGAGCTCACTGCCTAAACTGAGCCTAAGTGCCAATTCCAGATTGATTGTTCTGCCTTCCAGGTATGGTGCCCATGCCCCATCTAGCCCCAAGTTAGCTGATAGGGAAGGGCCCCCTCTTACATTGTTCAATGTACAAGAAGTTATTACATGATTCCGCATAGTAATGTGTAAATTACCTGTGTGAAATATGCATGATATATTGTCAGAATGGATATAGTATTGTGAAGTGTAGAGAATATGTAGAGTAAAGGTATACGTTTATGTTGACTGATGCATCAGGTGTCACTTGCATAACATGCTAATGGTATAAATGTCTTGTATAGTTTGCATTTGCAATATTGTGATGGTACAGACTTGACGCAGACACCAAGTTTTCTCCAGGCAGGGAAGGGTGTAACCCCCTACAAATGGGGGTTCCTGAAAAGTCTTCCTTGAGCTTGCCTAAATGCTCACTTCCAGGCTGGTGTCTTGCATTTTAGCAGTTTAAATGTGATTGCCAGAGAGTACCTGTATAGTCTCTGTGTACTGTCTCTTTAAGAGCTGCCTGGATTGCAGTCATAAGTAATCTGAGAGGGAGCTCTGTTGAAAGATGTAACTATTTGCTGAAAATCATTTAGAGTGATAATGATAATGTAGTATGTCTAACCTGCCTTCTTTGCAGCAAGGACTGTTTTGTTTATCCAAACCATTTGGCCCGGGACTGCGAATTGGACCAATCAGTACTGGTGAGACCTAGAATGGAGATGGACTACAGGAGCTGTCTGGAGTCAAAATCTGTAGGAATTGTAGTTTTGGGCTTTTTGCACCTGAAGGGGGAGCTCCTGTTGTGACTGACAGATGAATCAGCTAACCGAATCTTCTGGATCTTGGATAAATTCCCAGGCTCGCTGCAGTTTGAGTCAGATCTAAGTTGGGAGCTGAAAAAGCAACATGCTTGAGTCAGTCAAGCAGCCGTCTGAGTAGTTTCACGCGGGAGAACTGTGGAATGGTCTGAGTTGTGGTCTGCATGTTTGCCTGCTGCCCCTGAGAGGGAGAGAAGAGAATTATTTAGGACTAAATCCAAGGTTGTGAGAACGAAGTAAGCCACTGATTTTTTACCAGGTTCATACCTTAGGAAGACCGAAGATTTTGCTGAATGCAATTGGCCTGTCAGGATTCCCTGCTGCTTTTGAATGCCTGGTTTGTGCAGAGACCTTGCGATCATGACCGGAGAGTGGTTTGCCTGGTTCAGTAGAATTTCCTTACATATAAATGTGCTGTGTGTTGAAAGTGGGTCGTGATTTGGTCCCCCATTGTGTGAACTGTGTTCTGCTTGCTGGAAGCTTTGTTCTACCTAATCGGACTGACTCCACGTTCATCTCCATTTGGCCTGGGCCATGCCATGTTGGCCCTGCCAGACTATCCCACTGCACAGAGAAAGCCACCGACGAGAGTCCTGACTGGGGATCAGCCCCCTGCTCCACGATTGAACAGGAACGATGCCTCGGTGAATCTTGTGGGCCCTGCTTCTCTTGACACTCCAGATTAACCAGCTGCTGTCTCGATTTTCGTCCAGCCTGTGTCCGGTCTTGGGTATCGTGAGTAATCATCAGGGTAGCTCCCTACAACAGCAGCCTAATCTAATAGTGTGCCATCTGATTGTCTCGTTCTTTTCTTTTCACGAACTGAGCCCTCTGGCTCCGGATTACAAATAGTGTGTGTTGTGCATTTTGTTTTCTTCCATCACAGGACCCCAACCAGCTGCAATGTTCCTGGCTAGCCCATCATTCTTCATCTGGATACCCAGAGTGTGTGACTGTTTTTGGACCCTGAAGTGCATGCATAACTGTTTGATTGATAGAGCCTTTAAGCAAATTAACCTGATTACGCCCCGCCCTTGTTCAAGTCCCTTAAATAAATCAGATCTAACTCTTTTTGGCATTTACCCTGACTGTGGTTCCAGTTCGTGCAAGAGTACTGTACTGCTGTTATTTGCTGTGTATAACCTTGTTTTACAGGGGGTCCCCAGGGCCAAGCCAGAGGAAAGCCCAGGTGGTAAGTGCAAACAGTGTGGGTACTTGTGTGGTGTATCAGAGGTATTGTGAAAGTGATTATTGTGTATTGTTCCAGCCACTAGTAAAGCAAGAGGGGTTTACAGTGTCTCGGACAGCTGTGCCACGTTAGCTTGACCACTACCAACCCTGATCTCTGGGTGGAGGCACCCGTTTCAGAACTCAGGCCCCTTAACCTGCTACTAGCCAAGCAGGAAGGGGTAGTAGCCCTTGGGATAGCGCCACCTAGGGGTTACATTTTGGAGGCTCACCACTGGGATTTTGTGCCTTCTAGTGGCCAAAAATTACGAATTATTGTTAAAGGTTAATGGCTACCCCAGTAGAAGTGGGTGTACACCAGTTGGTGGGGCAGTGTACTGGGCAGGAGATCGACCCCCAAAATGCTCTTCTTATACTGGATATTCCCCTGGGTACCAGTAAAGACACTGTGGAGGGAGCACTCTCCAAAGCTGAATGTTTAAAAAACCCTGTGATGGAGGGTCGACAGGCTGATTTGATCGCCCAAACTTTCATAGCCTTGGTAGAGTGCAGTGACCTTGTGGACAGCTGTAACGTGACTCAGACTATTGCCCTAGAAGGAGTTCCAGCTGCCTGGAGTGTGATAACAACAGATAGTAAAGACCCCGGAGAGGATGAGCTCCCACCATTATCTGCGACTTTTGAGGAGAAATTTGCTCAGTTGTTGCTTGAGGAAGGGGAAACCGTCGAGGATTTTAAGAAACTGTTCCTGGCACCTGGGGGTGTTCCTTCCCCAACACCTCCTCCCACTCCAGCACCTGTTATCGTCCCATCTTCTATGCTCATGCCAATGCTGGCCCCTATATCTGTACCTGCCATTAGTCACACCTCCTACCGAAGGCTGAGGAATCTGGGGCACCCTCCCACCCCCCAAGGGGAGGATGACTGTGAGACATGGATAGACTATGTTGCCCCTCTAGTACTTGAATGGCAATGCTCAGAAGCAGAGAAATAAAAGAGGTTGAGTGAGAGCCTCCACGGTCCTGCCCTGGCTACCATCCGTGCCAAGCAGGCCAATAACCCCAAATCAACTGCACAGGGTTATCTGAATGCATTGGAGAATGTGTATGGGAGCCCAGATTCAGATGAGGATCTGTGGTGGAGAGTAAAATGCTCCAGCAGTACCCAGGAGCAATTGTCTGTGTATGTACTCAGCTCGAAGAGCTGCTACAAGAGTGCCTCAGAAAGGGTAGTTTGCAGTCAACTGAATTAGATCTAACTAGGCTGGACTGGATCCTTAAGTCTGCTCCATTTTCAGAATTGTTACTGCTTCAGTTGCATCTTGCACCCGACTGGAATCACCCTCCTCCTATGACGAGAGCTAATAGAGAAATTCAGGGGTGAGCAAAGGTGACCCCATGGGGGAATTGCACCCATATGTCCTTGTTCATTCTTGTAACTTGTATTGTTATCCCAGGTCACCCCTGAAAAAGGGACCTTCGAGGCTCAGTGGGCCTACCCGGTCACCAAAATTTAATAAATAAATAAATATCTGCTGCTGCTGCAAAAGTGACCAAGAATGATCAGCCAAGTGAGGTTCAGGGCAAAAGTTGGCACTTAACGAGCACTCTGAGAATGCAAAGGACTTCCCGCTCTGGGCCCAGCATTGGAAAGGCGAGCTACTAAAAGAGCTGAAGACAGGTGCCTCTGCAAGGGTTTCTCCAATAGAACAGGATTCTGGTATCTCTCAGGATGTGACTGCCATGGGGGTGGGGGTCCACCCTCAGGCATCCTCTACCGAGGGTAGCTCCCAGGCTGAAATCCAAGAATTGACTGCCACCATAAAGGAACTGTTAAGATACGTTGCACCACTCTCACCGCTGGAAGCAGATATTGGACCCCGATCCCTTGTTACTGCCTCAGTCCCTCATGCAATGTTCTCTCCAAGGATGACCCAGGAGTCTATCATTTGTCACAACTGTGGGAAGGATGGCCATATGAAGAGAGAGTGCCAGTCTCAGAAAGACTTAGAAAGGTAGCAAACAGACTCCAAGGGAGCTCCAAAAGCAAATCAGTGGCCGAGGAGTGCCCGTAATGACCGCAGTGAGGGTTCAAGAAATACTAACTGAAATTTCTTTGTGGCTAAATCATCTGTCCAGGCCTCTATTACTGCCTCTGCAGACTGGTCCAGAATAGTTGGCCCTTTGATGGAGACTTCTGTGACTGTCAGTGGTATCCATGCTCAGGATGTGCTCGATAGTGGGTCGCAAGTGACCATTGTATTTCAGGACTGGTATGGCAAACAACTTATCTGATGTGCCATTACAATCCCTGGAAGGCCTACATGTGTGGGTCCTGAGCGACAAGTCTCATCCCTACCTAGGGTATGTCTGCCTCTGGTTGTCTTTTCCTGCAACTATAACTGGTGTAGAGGAGAGAGAAGAGACATTGGCCCTAGAGTGTCCCCCCACAGGGCTGTATGATGGGGTCCCCCTGCTAACTGGGGCAAACACCCATATGTTTGGGAGACTGGCACAACTCTGTCATGAGAAACAAGGGCAACGGACTAGGAGGCCCTGAGAATTCTGGTTCTGATCAAGAGGGCCTATGATTTGCAACAGAAACCAGAGGACGTAGACCAGGATGAACCAGTGGGGATTGTGTGGAAGAAGGATCCTTATTCAATGGTACTGGTTCCTAATGCCCAGTGTACCATTCAAGGGGAGGCCCACCTCCAGAAAGATGTCAAGAACAAAATACTGATGTTGGATGTGCCAGGTGATGGAAAATTGCCAGAAGGATTATTGGTCAAGCCCAGCATCTTGCCTGCTCGTGCCCATGCCTATGCATAACGAGTGATGGTCCAGATTCACAATGTGTCAGATCAGGAGATCAGGATGAACAGAAGGTGCACCCTTGCTATGGTACACTGTGCAGACACTGCAGTATTGCCCAGCAACAAGCACCCTGGTGAGAAGGAGAGAGTGACCCCAGACTTGTTTGACTTTGGTGACTCCCCATTGCCAGCTGAATGGAAGGCTAGAATTAGCAAGAGACTTGCCCAGAGAGACCAAGTGTTTTCGCGAAGGAATGGGATGTGGGATGTGTCATGGGTGTGGAGCATCACATACGCCGATGATGAACGCCATTTTGAGAGAGGTCCTGTCGCCTAGCCCCAGCAGACATCGATGATGCGAAGGCACCTGCAGGAAATGCTCACTGCTGGCATGACACAAGAATCTAGGAGCCCATACGCCTCTCTCGTTGTGGTTGTGTGTAAGAAGAATGGGTCTGTGAGGATGTGTGTTGATTATCGAACCCTGAACCGGTGGACCGTCCCAGACCAATACACTATGCCTCGTATACAAGATGCCCTGGACTGCTTGAATGGGAACAAATGGTTCTCGGTGTTGGATCTTTGCAGCTTGATACTACCAGATCCCGATGGCCCTAGAAGACCGTGAGAAAACAGCCTTCATCTGTCCATTGGGGTTCTACGAGTTTCTGAGGATGCAACAGGGGATATTGGGTGCCCCGGCCACCTTTCAGTGACTGATGGAACATGAGGTGCGAGATATGAATTTGCTGGAATGCCTGGTGTACTTGGACAATGTCATTGCATTTGGGAGCACCTTAGAGGAGCATGAGAACCGACTGTTTTAAGTCCTAGACCGACTGGAAGACTTCAGCCTCAAGCTGTCCATTGACAAGTGTCAGTTTTTCCAAACTTCCGTGAAGTATGTGGGGCATTTAGTATCTGCAAAAGGGATAGAGACTGATCCCAGTAAGGTTGAAGCACTGACTACTTGGCCCCAGCCCCATAATCTGAAAGAACTACAATGTTTTCTGGGGTTCTGTGGCTACTACCACAGGTTCATAAGAGACTAGTCCAAGGTGATTCGCCCACTCTTGAAGCTTACCCAGGGTTACCCTCCTACCAATTGTAAATACAAAAATGGGGCCATTAAAGAACCAGAAAAAGTATACTTCCACCCAGGTGAACTCTTCAGGCCCCGCTGGACGCCTGACTGTGAAGCAGCCTTCCATGAGATCATATACCAGCTCACCGATGCCCCCATCCTTGCCTGTGCTGACCCCAACATACCCTATGTGTTGCATACGGATGCTAGTCTGCAGGGTCTAGGAGCGGTGCTGTATCAAGACCATGAGGATGGCCTGAAACCAGTAGCTTTCGCTAGTAGGAGCTTGACCCCGTCCAAACAAAACTACCCTGTGCATAAGTTGGAGTTCCTTGCGCTAAAATGGGCCATCATTGACCAGTTTCATGAATACCTCTATGGGGCAAAGATATTGGTGAAGACTGACAATAACCCGTTGACCTATGTACAGACTTCAGCTAAGTTAGATGCCACTGGGCACTGGCGGCTTTCTGCATTATCAACCTATGGTTATGCTGTCGAATACAGACCAGGCCTGAACCATATTGATGCTAACACCCTATCATGAATTAAATTCTTTTTCACAGAGAGAGTGGTGGACGCATGGAACCGCCTTCCTGGAGATGTTGTAGGGTCTAAAACAGTGGAGGAATTCAAACATGCATGGGACAGACATAAGGAAATTATAGTGGGGGGTTGCAGGAAATAGGGTGTTGGTTAACTAGAATCTGCAGCTTATACAGTAGGTAGGGAAATGGGCAGACTGGGTTGGCCAAGTGGTCCTTATCTGCCGTCAAAGTCAAAGTCTAACTCCCACTTCCAAGAGTGATTGGGTCAGGCTGTCTGAACCTGAAATTCGAGCATTGTGCCAAAAGTTTGATAGAGATAAACAGATGTCTGCAGACCCAGTGGACTGTTTAGTAGATTGCTTGGGCCCTTTTGACACCTGCATACCAGCTGCTTATTGCCACTTCTCTGCTGTAGATAGTAGTGCACTACCTCAATTTGACAATGGCATCTTTCAGTGGGCTCAATCCCACAATCCTATGATTCAGCCAGCACTTGATGTTCTGCGTGTGGGGAAAGATGTGTCTACATTACGTTCCACTGACTTGTGAAAGTCTTATTGTTTAAAGAAGACCCCAGATTGAAGTTGCTCAATCAGTTGTTGTATAGAGAGACAGTAGATCATAGTGGCAAAGTAGACAAGCAACAATTGGTCCTGCCCATGACCTTTAAAGATTTGGTACTGAGGTTCCTCCACAATCACATGGGCACCTCGGTATTGACAGAACCCTTGACCTGGTACGATCTCACTTCTACTGGCCCAAAATGGGGGCCGATGTTGAGCACCATGTAAAGGCTTGTAGTCGCTGCCTGCAAAGAAAAGCCCTGCCTCAGAGGGCTGCCCCACTTGTTAATATTACTAGCAGCACCCCCATGGAACTAGTCTGCATAGACTTCTTGTGTTTAAAACCTGATCAGCGGAATATTGGCAATGTGTTAGTGGTTACGGATCATTTCACACGGTATGCTCAAGCTTTTCCCACCAAAGATCAAAAGGCATCTACTGTGGCCAAGGTGCTAGTGGAAAATTTCTTCATCCACTATGGTGCCCCCCAGCGGATCCACTCTGACCAGGGCAGAGACTTTGAGAGTTGACTAATCAAAGAAATGCTCTCTCTATGGGAGGTGCGAAAGTCTGGAACCACCCCTTATCACCCACAGAGAGACCCTCAGCCACAATGTTTTAACCGCACCCTTCTAGACATGCTGGGCACCCTCCACTCAAAAGACAAGCATAAATGGAGCCAGCAGATTAACACCTTGGTACATGCATACAATTGCATGAAAAATGATGCTTCCGGGTTCTCCCCCTACCGCCTCATGTTCGGGGGAGAGGCCCGTCTGCCAGTTGATGTCTGTTTTGGGGTCTCTCCAGATGGGGTCTGAGCCAAAAACTACTTGCAATATGTACAAAAACTGAAATCTCAATTGAACCATGCCTATCAATTGGCCCAGACAATGGCCGTCAAGAGAAATCTAGCCAACAAAGAGAGGCATGATAGAAAATAAAGGCTCGAGAGCTTTGACCTGGAGTCCGTGTATTGTTAAGCAATTTGGGACTGCATGGTAAACACAAAATTGCTGATCAGTGGCACCATCTTACCCATGCAGTAGTTGTAAAGTTGGATGATTTACCCGTGTACAAGGTGCACCCAGAGGACAACTCCAAAGCTGTCAAGACCATGCACCATAACCACTTGCTACCTATCAGCCAAGTCATGATTGAGGCTGAACCCCCAGAAATTGAGCCCCGTGGGCCATTGACTCATGATGCTGCAAGAAAGAGACAGTCAACCTACCCCAGTGGTCACAGATTTAAGGTTTCCTCCGCAGCAGGCCCAGAATGATAGTGACTATCAGTCCACTTCTGACGAAAGTGAATACGACCGTGCCTATTACCCCTCTTATGAACTGAGTCAGCTGTTTCAAGGTAACTCCATGATTACTTGTGGGGATGAAGCTGTGCCTTCTGGGCTGCCTAACCCCCCCAACTTTGTCCTAGGAGCCAGTGCTCCCAGAAAGTGAAGTGCAAAGTATCACGTGTGAAGATGTTGTGTCTCTTTGTATTGTGGAACTGTATGATTTGCCTGAGGGAGGGGCCGAGGGTTTGAGTCTTTCTGGTGACATATCAGAACTTGAAGAACACTATGAGAGTGCTGACCACCCCTCTTCAGTGACTCAAAGCTTGATTGTGCCTGAGCCTTCACAAAATAAGTCAAGTGTTGTAGAAACAGAGCCTGCAGAGCAAGAAGCCGACAGTGTCCCAAGTTTGGATGTTCCTACCCAGGCAGAGGCACCCCTCACAAGTGACGAGATTCCCCAGACCAGTGCTGAGAGTACAGAGACTGTAGTTGTCCCCCTCAGAAAGACTGGCTGAGCTGTCAAGCCAGTAGTACGCCTCAGTTATGATTCTCCCGGAAGGCCAGTGGAGTTGCCTTCTCAATGTGGTGCACAAAGGTGTTTATGCCTCACCAAGCTCACTGCCCTAATTGAGCTTGACAGCCAATTCCAGGTTACTTGTCTTTCCCTCTCACCATGGTGCCCCTGCCCCCTCTAGCCCCAAGTTAGCTGATAGGGAAGGGCCCCCTCTTGCATTGTTTAAAGTACAAGAAGTTATTACCTGATTCAGTATAGTAATGTTCAATTTACCTGTGTGAAATATGCCTAATGTATTGTCAGAATGGACAAAGTATTGGGAAATGTAGTAAATATGTATAACAAAGTAATAAGTTTATGTTAACTGATGAAAGATGGTACAGACTTGATGCGGACGCTAAGTTTTCTCCAGGTAGGGAAGGGTGTAACCCCCCACAAATGGGGGTTCCCGAAAAGTCTTCCTCGAGCTTACCTAAATGCTCACTGACAGGCTGGTGTCCTGCATTTTAGCAGTTTAAATGTGATTGCCAGAGAGTGCCTGTATAGCCTCTGTGTACTGTTTCTTTAAGAGCTACCTGGGTTGCAGTCATAAGTAATCTGAGAGGGAGCTCTGCTGAAAGATGCAACTATTTGCTGAAAATCATTTAGAGTGATAATAATAATGTAGTTTGTCTAACCTGCCTTCTTTGCAGCAAGGATTGTTTTGTTTATCCCCACCATTTGGCCTGGGACTGCAAATTGGACCAATCAGTACTGGTGGGACCTAGAATGGTGCGGACTACAGGAGCTGTCTGGAGTCAAAATCTGTAGGAATTGTAGTTTGGGGGGTTTTGCGCCTTTTTGCACCTGAAGAGGGAGTTCCTGTTGTGACTGACAGATGAATCAGCCAACCGAACATTTTGGATCTTGGGGAAATTCCCAGGCTTGCTACAGTTTGAGTCAGATCTAAGGTGGGAGCTGAAAAAGCAACATGCTTGAGACAGTCAAGCAGCCGTCTGAGTAGTTTCACACAGGAGAACTGGAAAGGCCTGAGTTGTGGCCTGCATGTCTGCCTGCTGCCCCTGAGAGGGAGAGAAGAGAATTATTTTGGACTAAATCCAAGTTTGTGAGAATGAAGTAAGCCACTGATTTTTTTACCGGGCTCATACCTGAAGAAGACTGAAGATTTTGCTGAATGCGATTGGCCTGTCAGGATTCCCAACTGCTTCTGAATCCCCGGTTTGTGCAGAGTCTTTGCAATCGTGACTGGAGAGTGGTTTGCCTGGTACAGTAGAATTTCCTTACATGTAAATGTGCTGTGTATTGAAAGTGGGCTGTGATTTGGTCCCCCACTGTGTGAACTGTGTTCTGCTTGCTGGAAGCTGTATCCAGCCTAATTGGACTGAATCCGCATTCATCTCCGTTCGGCCTGGGCCATGCCCCGCTGACCCTGCCAGACTACCCCACTGCACAGAGAAAGCCACTGACGAAAGACCTGCCTGGGGATCAGCCCCCTGCTCCACTCTTGAATAGGAACGACGCCTCGGCGAATCGTGTGGGCCCTGCTTCCCCTGGCACTCCAGATTAACCACCTGCTGTCTCGATTTTCATCCAGCCTGTGTCCAGTCTTGGGTATCGTGAGTAATCATCAGGGTAGCTCCCTGTGACAACATCCTAATCTTAAAGTGTGTCATCTGATTGTCTTGTTGTTTTCTTTTCACGAACTGAGCCCTCCGAATTACAAATTGTGTGTGTTGTGCACGTTGTTTTCTTCCATCACAGGGCCCCAACCAGCTGCAACATTCCTGGCTAGCCCACCATTCTCCATCTGGATACCCAGAGTGTGTGACTGTTTTTGGACCCTGAAGTGCATGCATAACTGTTTGATTGGCAGAGCCTTTAAGCAAATTAACCTGATTACGCCCCTCCCTTGTTCAAGTCCCTTAAATAAATCAGATATCTTTTTTGCATTTACCCTGACTGTGGTTCCAGTTTGTGCAAGAGTACTGTACTGCTGTTATTTGCTGTTTATAACTTTGTTTTACAGGGGGTCCCCAGGGCCGAGCCAGAGGAAAGCTCTGGTGGTAAGTGCAAACAGTGTGGGTACGTGTGTGGTGTATCAGGGGTATTGTGAAAGTGATTATTGTGTATTGTTCCGGCCACTAGTAAGGCAAGAGGGGGTTTACAGTGTCCCAGAGGGCTGTGCCCAGGTTAGCTTGACCACTACTAACCCTGACCTCCGGGTGGAGGCACCTGTTTCAGAACTCAGGCCCCTGCTACTAGCCAAGCAGGCAGGGGTAGTAGCCCTTGGGATGGCACCACCTAGGGGTTACACCTGCAAATGGGGCCATAATGACATGCAAATGGCGCCATTTATGCCTTGCATATATTATGGCCTCATTTGCATGTCCCTGGCTGAATATCGCTGGTGATGCGCCTAGCACTACTGCATTTGCTCTGGCGCATCCCCGTACTCCCTCTCTGTGGCTTGTGTGCCGACCTTGCCATATTCAACGGTGCTGCACCATGGCACATCACTGTTGAATATTGCCTGGTCTTGGCCCCGGTGCAGCCCAGTTGCGCTGCACCCAGGCTTGCGCCATTGCCCAGCGCAGTCTGAATATCTGGGCCAGTGTGTTAAACAGAAAACTCCCTTTTATCTTCAGGAAATATTACACTTTTCCCTCATTTAAAAATAATATTAGGTCAGCACTCGGAGTTTAATTTGTTGTTCCTACTGTTCAACACTCTACGGGGTGTCAGACTTTTTACATACAAAGGTTCAAAATAAGGAAACTCTCTTCCTGTGTACTTATGTCCTGTTGTTGGGCCATTGCCCTCATTATGTTAAAAAAAAAACTGATTTTATGAGTTACTTGGTCTGCTGTGGCTCTGGTCAATAGTCATTTTAAAGCTGTGATACAGTTGATCGTTTACTGTTGTCCGTGTTATATTTATATAGTTTTCTTTTGTTTCACAGTCATTTGTCTTTATTTATACTTATTATGTATACACCTATATTAGAAACACTTATATTTCTTGTGCCAGCCTTTAACAGGAAGCCATTATAAATGAGCGCAAGCTGAACTTGTATGTTCCTCCTTTTCCTGTTTTTTTTTAAATAAAAATCTTCTTGAAATTGTGAGTATTGTAACAAACTGTCTCAGTGAGAAGTCAAATCTGGATGCGATGTCCTGCCTCTTTAAGAAAGCTCTGCCTCTTTGGCATCACATCATGAATATTAACAAACTGATTTAAATGCACATTTCAGAGACAGACAGGAAGTGCACTTTTGTCTCCAGTGGTAGTTAAAACAGGCGCACAGAGCTGAGCTCAGCTCAAGGGGCTGCGGAGCGGGAGCCTCTTTTCTGAGAGTATTGATTGATTTTTTTAGGTCCCAAACCCTGAAGAACGGCACACAGCAGCTGCTTGAGTTTCTAAATAGTGTGTAGGTTGGGGAATGAGAGAAGGTGGTGTTGGAGATTGAAACCGGGGATCATGAATTTGGAGGTAAGGAAAGCTGAACTGGTGTGTAAACAAAACAAAGGGCAAAGCTGCTACAGGACAGAACATGGTCAGTTTGACATGCCTTTATGCTATTTTGCTTATTTTGTTTATTAGCTGTAAAAAAATAATTATAAAAAGTAATGAAGATTGCAAAGAATGACTGTTTGCTGTACCACAGTTGGTCTGAGAATAGGCACTTCTTTAGTATGTTAAATCCTGATTTGTGGCCTCACCTCACTCAGCTGTCTTTTTACAATGAGAATCAACTGTCACACATCACAAGGGATGTCTCTCATTTTAGCCCTCAAATAGTTCTGACCTATATCCGTCCCATGCAAAGAGTGATGCCCACGTTGAGAAGATGTTAGACTTTAATGCAGAAATTCAAAAATACTCTAGAATGCTAAAACACAGATACACTTTGCGCACATAAAAACATTGGCTTCCACAGTGTTTTGAGCTTGAACTGTATGTCCCTGTTTGATGATTTGTGCCTCATTATGAGGGCCAGTGTCCCACATTCTGAGTGTCAGTTAACCAGAAAGGCATGACAGGGTGTGCATTGATGTGTACTAACAGCATGCCTTGGGTGCGCTGTGAGGCATAAGGCATTGCTGAGTGCCTGCAACCCCCCCCCAAAAAAAAGTGCTGTTATACCAGAACAAAACACATCTGAAGTGTCTTATGTAAGCAATAATACCCAACAGGGTGGGTGGCATTGGGTTGTACTGGATCACCCAGGGGCGTAATGAGGCCTGACGCCACAGGCGAAGGGACTTAATAGTCCCCGGAAGGTCCGATATAGCCCATGCTGCCCACCCTGGGAGGTATTATTGCTCTTAGAAAATGGGTTCTTCTGAGTTGATTTACATGAAAAGTTTTAAAAAAACAAAAATTGTGAAAAAGTAATAAAAATCCATAAAAAGTCCTATTTTGTCTAAAATAGTCCCTCTACTGCTGACTGGTGTTATTGGTAGTAGAGGGCACTGTAGGCATTACTTTAAATGCTGTAGCCATATGCTAAATGTGCTGTTCTGCCTCCCCCCCCCCCACCATGTTTTGTAAGATCGTGGTCTGGAATTATGGTTTGCAACCTGTATGGTCATCCCGAGCCGGAGTCTGTTTTGTTTTTTTGCCAGGGATTATGGTTGTAATCTGTGTAATTGCCCCAAGTATGGGTCCTTTTTTTTTTTTTTTAAACTTAACACCAGTCAGAAGATGTGGACTTAGCTTCCGCACAGTAGAGGACAGCAAATGGGAACCCAGAAGAAAAGGCAAGAGGTGACAGCATGTGTTACTTTGTTTTTATATTTTAAAAGTGTCTGTTTGCCTCATTTCACTTGTTACACAGCGGGTGGTAGAGGTAGGGCTGAGCGGGGTCAGCAGAAGGAAAGCTGCTGGTATGTGCCATGTAGTGCGAATGTATAGTGGTGGGAAGAACAGACACAAGTATTAAAAAAAAAAAAAAAAAAAAAAAAAAAAAGGTTTTGTGTGTGGCTTCAAGGGAAAAGCGAAAATGGCATTGTTTATATGATTTCATCATAGAAACATAGACCGTGATGACAGAAGAAGACTGATGGTCCATCCAGTCTGCCCATGGTTCCCTGTCTAACCCTGGGATCTATTGTCCATATAGGGTTTTAGCCCTCCCTATCCACCTCACTATTCCCCTCCCTGTTAGTGTCGCCCTGAGTAACCACTGTAAGCTTCACCCTGCCCCAACCATGCTTGAAACCACTAATGTTTTTTGCGCCCACCACCTCGGTAGGTAGACTGTTCCATGGTTCCACCACCCTTTCTGTAAAATGATCCTTTATCATCTTGAACCTCCTTCCTGTCAGTATCCACTCGTGCCCTTGTGATCTCAAACTGTTACTCATTATGTGAAATAATTTCCTGCAGTTCACCTTGTTTATTCATTTCAGGAACTTGAAAGTCTCTGTCATATCTCCCCTCACCCGTCTGGTCTCCAGTGAGTACATGTTCAGTGCCTTGAGGCGATCCTTGTCATGCACTGTCTCCAGCCTGTCCTTATCTTTCCTGAGGTGGGGACTACCGCACTGGGCAGAGTAATCCAGGTGTAGCCTCACCAAAGATCTATACAGAGGTAGTATTACCTTCTTGCTGTCATTACCCCTTCCTGTATATCCCGGCGGCATCCTGTTTGCCTTACTACAGGCCTTGTTGCACTGGCTTGACTGTTTGAGGGAGTCATTAATGATAACTGTAAGTCCTGTTCCTCAGCCGTGGTGCTAAGTCTTACCCCACCCATCCAGTACTGTTTCCTGGTTTGTTTTTTCCCTTAAGTGCATCACCATGAACTTTTTGGCACTGAATTCCAACTGCCAAACCCTAGACCAGCTGTCTAATCTTTGCAGATCCTTTGCATTTCCCTGATTCCATCGTCACCTTCCACCCTCCCACGTAGCTTAGTGTCTTCTGCGAAGAAACACATCCTGCCCTACATTCCTTCTCCAGTGTTGCCGATGAACATATTGAAGAGGACCGGGCCCAGGACAGATCCCTGTGGTACCGCACTAGTGACCTCACCTCCCTTTATTATTTATATTACTTATTGTTACTACAGTTGAAGTATTAGGGGTGGGGGACTGACACACTCACTAAGTGAGCAAAAAAAATGGCTGCCATTACTATTTTTTTAATGTTGTGTTGGGTAGTGGTATCCTTTGTGTCAAGGCTGGTTGGCAAGGAACTTGTTATTTCCCGGGCTTTGTTGGTAATTAATGTACCTCCTTCGCAAGGGTCTCAGCCAATCAGAGACCAGGAAATCTCTAATTCATTTTCGAATGCGATTATAAATGGGTCAAAATTTAACAGTAAGTAACTGAAAAGTTTCAGGTTAAAAATAGCTTTTTAAAGTAATTTTAAAATATATTCTTACACGACAGAGAAAATAGTCCATCTAACATCCTATAAGTGGAGTTCACTTGAAGTGCATGGATGCCATGGGCACAAGAATTGAAAATTCTGCTCAGTTCCACTGATGGAATGTTCACCCCCACAAACAGACACATAAGAGAAGGCCTCCTTTGGAACCAAGGCCCATCAGGTTTTACTGTTTTTTTTTTTTAATTATTTATTTATTGATTGATTTCAAAAGATTTAACAGGAAAGACATACTGAGCTGAAATAGCTAGTTTCTAGTTGTATCCTGGGGAAGAGGGAAATGAGGAGAGTACAGCAATAAAGTACAACAGTCGATTACACGAATGAAAAATATACATTAACCAATTAGGTAGCAACAAAGGCCTACATATTCAAAAGAGTTGGGCGGCGCATCTCGGGGGAAAAAAACAGAAATGAGCCACCCATCCCTAAAGTTGTGCCAAAATCTCATATTCAATATGGGCAGATGTGCTGCCCAAATCAAGATGGGCCATGGCCCAAAGTTAATGTATGCAGCCCAAGTTGAGGGCGTGTGCCGATGAATATCCTGCACAATGGGATATTCAGCAGAGATGGGCTGCCCAAGTGCGGAGTTGAGCAGCGCAAAGTTAGGTATGGAAAAGGCATGCCTAACTTGGCTGGCCACTCACTGGTAGGCTGTGGTAGTGCAGACAGAAGCACAGCAACCTGCCAGCCTCCCTAGCTCAGTGCCACCCCATCCCCATTATCTGCTGTCCATGCAGGAGCATACAAACTCCCATTTTCCATAGTGCGGTGGACCCCTCCACCCTGTTCCCGAGCCCTGTACCCCTACCGCACAACACAGAGGGGCTGCCCCGGACCAACTGAAACGTTTAAATAAATAAATAAATAAGAAGGTCGTCGGGTACAAATGTAGATGTATTTAATTTCCTGTTATATCCATGTAGGTAATTGTGCTATACTTCACGTTGCTGATGTAATATTTTCTGTGTTGTCTTCCATGCTCCCCTTCCCCATGACACATCTGGAATCGAGCGGTAGTTTGCTCAGTATGCCTTCCTGGTGAAACTTCTAAATAAATTAATAAAATACCTGACCCGAGCAGACTCCCTAATTGCCCCGTACCCATAATTTAGTGTGCCTCCCACCCAGCCCCGAACCCTGTCCAGTACATGAAACACTCCCGAACCCCGTCCCCTGTAGAAATGCCCCTGAATCACGTTCTAGTTATGAAAGACCCCCAAACTGATCCCTGTCCGATGTAGACTACACCCTCGATCCAAGAGTGGCACAGAATAAACCCCCATCCAAGTTCCAGCCAACATCCCACCCACCCAGCATTGCTGCCCCATGGCAGTAACATTGGCACCCCGTATTTCCATAGTGTAGTGCCCCCAACCTGTCAGGACTGCCCTCCACTCCTCCCCAGGACCCCAACTGGAGTCGGCGACTGGCTTAGCCCTCCGCTCACCACCACGGCCAGACGTCAACTGACCTGTCCAGGGACGGCACTGTACATCATATGCGTTCAGCCAATGAGTGTGTACTAAGTGCAGTGCCATTCCTGGACTGTTCAGTCGGCGGCTGAACAGGGATTGACAAATTTCAAATTTACATGCTAGTCCAGGACAACTGGCCTAGCCAAAAATAGTGGTCCCAGTGTTTGGAGTGGTAGTCCATGGTCAGAAGGCTATATTTTAAGGAAATAAAAAAAAAAAAATTACATAGCAATAAAGTAAATGGTGCGGGGGTTGCATTATTAATGCTACGTAGATGTAAGCTATTGAAAACAGTAAAAATTATGTATTTGTAAATGTTACTGTTAAATTAATATAGGTTGAGTTGAAGTCTGAGTCAAGTGCCAGTCCCAGAACAAAGCAGGGAATAATTAGAAGGGCAATAAGAATGGCAACTCAGAAAAACTGTCATCAGCATCCAATGTAGGATAGGGTATGTCAGTCAGGGTAGGGTACAAGGCAGTGTGGGTGGCTTGTATTTTTTGGTAAATATGTATTGTAGTATAGAGGGACACTGGGACAACACTTCAGTTTGTACTGTACACTAGAGATTTTTTCCTTTAATATGGCTTTTGTTTTAGTCTGTACAGTAAGCCCTGATGTGACAGTTAGTCCCCCTGCCTGTCCCACACCCTTTTGCTGTGTGTATCTACAAATGTACAAAAAAAAGAACATAAATACACTGCACAACAGTGTATACAAGTGGTCACCCAGCCCCTCCTCTCAGGGTGTCAGTCAGCCAGGGTAGGGTATGTTTTTTAAAGTAGCTTTTTATTATGTTACACTTTTGTTTAAGTGTACAAAACAAGAATTTTCTTTCCTTTTTTTTTAATCTTCTCTTTCTCCGACTTAAATTAACACAGCACTCCTCAGTCCTCTCCCCAACTGCCCAAGACAGGAGTCCCACACTAGACCACACAAGACCCCCACACAAGTGCAGTTAGTTACATATAAACATAGAAGTTGATGGCAGATAAGGACCGCAAGGCCCATCCAGTCTACCCATTTCTTTTTCTACCTTATGAATGTGCCATCGGCTTTTGCTCTGTCAATGGACTATCTATTCATACTTACCTGTATTGCTCCCTTATGCCTATCCCATGCCTGTTTCAAGCCCTGCAGTGTATTCATATCCACCACTTCTTGAGGTGGGCCGTTCCATGCATCCACCACCCTTTCTGTAAAAAAGAACTTCCTCACATTACCCCTTAATCGGCCTCCCTCTAATCTCATGCAGTGTCCTCTTGTCCTGCTAATTTTCTTATATTGAAACATGTTAGACTCTTTCACCTTGTTAATGCCCTTAAGGTGTTTGAATGTTTCAATCATATCACCTCTCTCCCTCCTTTGCTGTAGGGTATACATATTCAGCTTCGTTAATCTGTCCTCATATGTTTTCTGATGCAGTCCCTGCACCACTTTGGTTGCCCTTCTCTGGACTGCCTCAATTTGGTTAATGCCCTTGTGAAGGTGTGTCCTCCGGTACTGCACGCAGTACTCCAGATGGGGCCTAACCAGTGTCTTGTAAAGAGGGATTATTACCTCCCTCTTCCGACTTGTGATACCCCTGCTAATACACCCCAACATCCCCCTAGCCTTACCTATTGCTTTAGTGGTCTGCTTGGATGATTTCAGGTCATCTGTGTGATGGTGATGATGCCCAA